>CM076142.1:23915000-25155000 GCA_038025085.1 Tetragonia tetragonoides
CCAATATCCTCCGATTCCGGCACATCATCATCCTCATCCGGTGCGATATGCTCAGAGGGATCTTCCTCTTCATCCACATATGCAGCAGGTGCGGCAACTGGGGCAGCAGTAGGCGCAGGTATTCGCGCGGGTACAGGTGCGGCTATTGGCGCGGGATGCACGGCCTCGGCGCGCGTGGCCATCACAGTCGCGGCGCGGTCTTGCGCGGGTCCGTGGCGTACGTTGGCGTCGTTTCCTGTCGATTCACTATCCGATGAAGCAACATACGCGGCAAGTGGTGCACGATGGGCAAAGGCGCGTGCCCCTTGGTGTGCAGTCGTCATTCTAGCGGTCTTTCTTGTCCTTACCATCTACAGGTAGACAATCTAACAATGAGAACATTATAAATCACAAGCAAAGTGATTTCAAATAATTCCTATCTTCTAGGACTACTACGGTCAACGACATTAATTATATTTTATTTTCCCCAATATGAAACTAATCTTTATTAATAGATTTATTAAACCTAAGAAACCTTTTTAAACCAAGGGCTCTGATACCATTTGTAACACCCCCGAATTCGCAACAATTTCCTGGGAACTATCGACGTCATTATCCAATACTTGACACCACTGAACCATCACGGACCCAAGGGTTAGTTACCGCAACATTTATCACTAAGGAGTAAATGCTAAGCAGAAAGAAAGACTAGGTATGAAAAGGAGCTTCTAAGGAACTTAATAAATCTAACATAGTTAATATCAGAGTTGTCTATATAGTGAGCTAAAACCATTAAACCAAATTTATTACAACTGGCCATCAAGGGCAAAACCAAATCCAAAATAACCAATTCCCACTATCTAATCCAAGCAGAAACAGTTCTATATACTGACGCCAACTCTAACCTTCCAAGCTGTACATCCTCAATCAATCTAAACCTGCACTTTGGTTTCCGTGACGGAAACAAAAATACAGAAGAAAAGAAAAGAAACAAAAGAGAAACAAAAATCAGATAAACTGAATAAACGTCATCCGTACCCAGTAAAAACATTTCGCAAACTTTACCTGAGGTTTTAGAAGAATCATTGAAATTCATTTCCATACGCACATAAGCATATGCATAACGACATTCTTTTACATACAATTCTTGTATAGTGATCACACGAAATACGACTCAGACAATCCGTCTTGATTAGAGAGATGTAAGAGAGCTCATAAAACAGCGATTACCCATACTGTTTATCGAAGATACAATCACTCCATGGACTTAATGACTCTAGTGTGTACACTACCTCTAGTACAATTACACGAGCCTAGAGGACTTAATAAATGGAGAATGATCCGTCCCAGACACACTACGAGGTGTCCATAAGTAACTTGGGAATCACTCATCCCTTGAACTACACCATTAGGTGCAATCCCGATTGCTCGACTCCTCCTAGGGATCCATTAGGAGTCTTACTCTCATTTAATTCAATTACATAATTTTCATTGGTTGACATAAGTGGTGCTACGAGACCACGACTTACTAATTCATTTCATCCTCTAGACAATGAATAGTAAATAACGACGATAACGATAATTCAATACGATGAGAATTAAGATCGACGATAATTCAATAATGATGACAAGTAATGTCTAGCCAAATTTCGGCAGCACTTCGGCAGGGTAATACGATATCCCAAAATTAACAATCATCCAAAGACATTCAATCAATAATAGATAGGTGCTCACTAGCACTCAATAATACCCATGCCAATTAGCACTTATTTAATAACATAGTAATACTAATTATTCACCATTCAACAATTGTCCAATAATCATCATATGCACTAATTAATTCCCAAAACATGATAACATCGACATGCTAATTATAAATCATATTTACAGCGGTAAACATGCTTAAGAAATCTCACGACGATATAATTTAATCATGCTTTGCATATTAAATTCACAACAAATACCCAATTAGCACATAACACATCAAAACATAGTTTTGATGGGGCTTTGGAAGAAGGTAGGCATGAACGTTTACCACTAATACGCTACCAACAGTATGTATGCTCCAACCAATCGATGATAATCATGCTTGCTCGTTAGGTCCTAATTAAAAACAATTATCGAATCAGTATTAATTAAATACGAAAATACAAACAGTAACGAAATATCAGTATGATATTTTTGTTAAATTTCTTGATTTATTCCAACCAATCTAGGCTTTGATAATCCGAATTCGGGTTCCGAACGAGTACAAATAAATAAAAACATTAAATCGAAAATACTGAAAATTAATTAAATAATTACGAAAAATATAAAAACGAAACCCTAACTTCAAAACTCGGTCTAGGTCACGGGTACCCATGCATGGGGCCCATGACCCGACCCATCATCACCACCACCACCCACTGGCCACCATGGCCGATGGTGGTGGTCGCCGGAGCACCGGCGAAGGGAGGAGAGAGAAAACGCGAAAGAGAGAAAAGAGAAAGTGCGAAGAGAGAAAGAGAGAAAGAAAGAAAGAAAGAAAGAGAGTGCGGGGGAGGTACGACCACCCACCGGTCACCACCTGGACGTCGGCCCAGTGGTCCGGTGGTGGTCCGGCGGACAGCAGGCCGCGCGTTCCGTCGCGCGCAGGATGGAACCTGCGGGGGAAGAAAAAGAAGAAAAGAAAGAGGAAGAGAGAGGGAGAGAGACTTACCGGCGGGAGGGAAGGAGGTGACGCCGGTGGTTCATTGAACTGGAGGGCCGAGTGAGAGAGAGAGGGAGCACGGTGGAGAGAGAGAGAGTCGTGAGAGGAGAGAGAAAGAGAGGACGGGTGAGAGAGAGAGAGAGAGTGTGAGGGTTTTGGCTCAGTTTGCAAAACTGACTAATTGTCTCACCTTTTTCCTTATATAGGCCCTCAGTGAACCCAAGTCAAAGACTACTAGGTTTAGGAATTTAATTAATAATTTTCTGAGTTAAAAAAAAGCCAATTAAAACTAACTAAAACTAATCAAAACTATATGATATATAAAACATTTTAATTGAACTTCTCAAAATTAATAAATATAAATTATGAAAATCCCATAATAATAATTAATATTATTATGGCTTTAATTGAATAAATTGAATCCTCAAATGAATATACGATTTAATCTCCGAAACTATTTATAAATTATTTATAAATCGATATAATAATTATAGAAAATCTTTCATAAACAATTCTATTCTATTCTATTCTCGGGTGTATTGACACCAAGCTCCCCCCTCTTTCTTTACTTGAGATCTATTTTTACTATTTTTGTCAAATATAGCCTACAGTTCAGGTACAAACTCCTGAGTGCTCAAATTAAATTAATTGCGTAATCGTTTATTTTCTAGTAGTCATAATGTAGATATCATGCTAGTACACGTTTTTTTATCGCTTCCTAAATATTGTCTGTCTAGTCGTTGTGCTACCCAATTTGCCAATCGAATGCATGTCTAAATAAGGGTTAAAAATAAATGTTGTCATGTTTGTGATGAACCAATTAATAGTCTAAGTCTAGGTTGTTAATCCGGTTTGTGCCGGAATCATGTCTTTATATTATTAAGCAAACATGTGTTAGTAGAGGCCGTCATAATACGGTTGAGTTGGGTGCCTAACACCTTCCCACCTCGTACCTTGGCCCCGGAACCCTTTATTCTTGGGTACTCATATGTTTTATATGAGCGGGAGTCTTTCTAAACACATGATTACTTCATTTATCACGGTATTGGGTTGTCCCTTCGGATTGTCCCTTCGGTTTCTCCCTTCGATAAAACGCCGATAGCCGATTTGTGACCTCATTCATGGTTTTTATTCAATTCAAGTCTTCTCAGAAGCTTTTCTAACTCGACGGTTCCTTGAACTTATCTAAACCCCCAACTTACAAATTTTCTATAGGGACGCACTCCGTAGCCATAGAAATCTCGGGTCCTTACAGTGGCGACTCCACTAGGGATTTATTTAAGAGGGTGAGACTCGAAAGTCAAGTTTTCCTCTCGCTCCTACTCGCCCCGTTGATCCGGTCTCCCCGATTTAAGCCCAGTTTTGATACCCGTGCTGAATTACAAAGCCCGAGACTCTCTTAGTTTTATCTTTTTGAATTTTTTCTGTTTTTATTATTTTTCCCTTTTTTTAGTGGGTATAATATGTGTAATTTTTTCTTTTTCTTGCAATTTTTACCTTTTTCTTTATTTGATTCCTAAATAGTGGCTTTTTCCTGCTGAATAACACATTGCATACTTAGAGATTAGACGGGCATAATCGAGTTATCATATCATATCATACATATCATGAAAATACATAAAAACAGGAGTTCGAAATCTTAAGGTCAGTGTCTACAAGGAAATCCAACACTGCTCAACCAGAGTCGTCATCACCGTTGTTGTCAGCCTCATCATCAATGGACGTCCCCTGACCATAGTTCCCAATCAAATAATGGAGAGAAGAGCTATAAATGGGCCTACTGTTGTCAGGCCTCATGTCCCGCCTATCATATGTTGGTGCGCGCATAGAGGTACCTGCCGAAAACCCTACGGCAAGGAAACTCTCTGTGGCTTGACTAGCAAAGTCCATAGCCATATCCTGATGAGAAGGCCAAGCATACGACACATCTTATCCAGGGGCATTCGCCCAACCTCCAGTCGAGGGCGCAACAACAGGCCTGCTACCAAGAGAACGCTGGAAACCCGCGGGAGAGTACATCTCAGGAATATACGGTACAGAAGGCCCAGGCGCCTCATCAACAGGAGGCCTGGACATAACTACGGGAGGAGAACGAGCAACAGACGGTCTACTCGCGGAAGAAGCCCTCACAGCAAAAGAGTGTCGAGGTCCCACCGAAGACGAAGACTGGGACATCTGTAGATAATCAAGGTTGAGATTTTAAATTAAGCACTTCAATTAGCTAAACAAAAGATAAAATCCTACTTACATCAACAGTCTTAGACCGAGATCTCTTCCCTTTGCCCATCACTGGACCATAGCCTTTCTTCAACATGTGAATGAGCTTGAAAATCTGAGAGGTCTACTCCCGGTTCAACTACAAAAAGGAGAGAGCCACGAGATAGAGTTAGCACTCAAAAGCAAACACAAACACAAACACAAGAAGGGATAAAAAGGAGCTTACCCCCGTACAACCGTCAGGCAAGGGCAAGTCCTCCAAAGCCTCTCCGTCAGCCATGTGAAGAGGGAACTCCTCTACTATGCGTCCCCCACTCTCCCCAATGTACCTCACCTCATTGGTCGGCAAGGTCACGCTTCGGGGTTGACCCCGAGGAACTGTAGAATGAGACCTCCTAGGGCCTTCAAGAGCTAGACGATCCGCCTACGAGACGCAAGAAGTCGGTATATCACACATACAGCTAAAAAGAGCTGATAAGTTTCTTACCTTAGAAGTAAGGTCCGGCATCAAAGGATCAAAGCAGTAAGCCAGGTACACGGCCGTGTGGTCCAAGTCAACAACCTCCGGCATAAGAAACTCCGTTGCCACCATACCACGGATCACGACTCCCAAGTCCCGCACGCTCAGACCACGCAGATAGAACATGGTCAAAGGAGGATCCTCCAGAACCAGGTGACTACCCAGGGAGGGATAGACCAGCCGAGTCAAGTGGTCCCCCAAGTACCATACAAAGCCAAATGGCCCCTCAAAGGCCACCCGCATAGAAGACACTCTAAAGGACTCCAGGGTAATATGGGGTGGAACCCCAGGAATACCATCAAAAGCGGACCATGACACCTGCAGGTTACCAGTTCAAAAGTACATTCACACCAAAGAACCAAAACCACATGCACAAATCAACAACAACATACCATAGATACGGCATGACTCTTGAAGATGGCCCGAAAATGCTCAAATGGGAACATCCACAAACCAGGACGGTGAGGACCGAAAGCCAAAAAGTACTCAAAGAACCATCGTTGCCATACAAGCAAACAAAATAGATGATTTCCACATTCAAAAGCATAGGCAAAAAAAAAAATGAAGTATGAGAGCCTACATCCAGTATCCTCCATGGGCCCGAGATAGATGTCCTCTCACTCGTCTCCTTAGGCCTACAAGCCCGACGACACCATGTCACCAAGGAAGCATTAGCAAAAGCACCGAAGTAGTACTCATGGACCTTGGTCGAATCCTCTAAACATGTCAAGAAACCGACTTGACATACGCTCTTCTTCTGAGCAAAGATGGCCGACCCCAGCAAGCAGGCCAGGAAAATACGGGTCCTCTACTCCTCAGTAAGCCGCTGCTTTGCCAAAGCCGCCCACAACCGCGCCAAGAAACCTGATCCTTATCAAAGTGGGAAGATACGGGCCCATGAAACTCGAGTAAACTGTCACTCTGTCGCCAGTAGCTCGCGTCGTACAGAATACGACGCTGTAAGAACCCTCGCCTTTCGGCGCTAATTGAAATATTTACTGGAATTAATGGTTCTTAAATAAAATGTCATATGAAATTTGATTAATTGTGCTAGGGGAAATAATAAGCAAATAGTGAAGTCGCCAATAATTTTTAAGGAAACAATTGAAAACCAACAAAAGTGCACCCAATTCCTATTCGGAATTGACTCATACCCAAAAGGGGCCAAAGATTGAGTTCGGGGGTGTGGTTAGGAAAAAGATAAAACAAATCCTATCTAAAACGCCCGAATTAACAACCTCTACTAATCTTATCCATGTTGATTCGTAATTTATATCGCAAGGTTCGAAACAAATCCGGTTGTTCAAGATCCTAAATTAACTAGGCTGGTTGAACAAACCAAATTACTAAAGTGATCACTTTGCACCTAATATCAAATTGTATGCATTAATTAACAAGTATAAACAAAACCAATAATAAGATAATAGAAATACATCTCCACCTTACCGTTCTTGCTAAACGCGCCAAATTGCATATGCACATCAATGAGATTGTTAGCAACTTCAATAGAAGTAAAATAAGGAATATATACAAAATAATAAACATATGCTAATATGCAATCTAGGGCTAATTACATGCAAAAACCCTAATTATATGCTAATATGCTAATTTATTATGCTAATCATGCAAAGATGCAATATTTATACTTATGATTCATTAAACTAATTGAAACATGCAATTTAATAATCTAGACATGAATATGATTAACAACAAAACTAAAACAATCAAAATATGATATATAAATCAACCATAATCATAATCAAAGTAAAACATGATTTGAAAAAAGAGTTTTAAAAGGTTGAGAAAATTGCCCTGAGGTTAACCTTTTGTTGCACTAGAATTGAATGTCAATTGCTCTTGTATTTCCCTTGCTCTTGGTTGTGAAGTTGCTCTTGAATGAGGCTTGATGAATGCTTCAATGATTTGATTAGGTTTGTATGGCAGAGATGAGAGAGACATTAGGGTTCTCTTGAGAGAATGAGTAAAAATCCCGTCTTGGTCCCTAAAAACGGAGATTAGAGGGGTATTTATAGGGATTGGGCCAAAAAGGTGGTCAAATTAGGGTTCTCGGGCCAAAAACGGTGCCCAGCGGCCACACGGAAGGCATCTGGGGCTCAGCGGCTGGCCAGAAGGCCTCCGCTCCCACGAAAAGGCCGCTGGAGCGCTCGTTTGAGCTCCGATTGGCCTGATTCTTGCCATATTGTGGGCTCACATAGCACACGTATCCCATGAGTTATGGCCCAAACACTAGAGAAGTGTCTGTTTCAGCGCATTAATCAATCATCGGATCATATCTTTTCCGTTTCTAATCGGATTTTGGCCCATAATATATCATTGGAAAGCTAATTTAAAGGGGAATACAAGCCATGTGGGATAATAATCCAATTAATCCTTGAATAGCTAAAACTCAGTCTTGAACCGTGATATGCGGGTATGAGAACATCGTTTTTAGCCCAAAACTTCATTAAATCATAACTTTTGACTCCGGTGTCCGATTGGGACAAATGAGATGGAGTTGGAAAGCTTATGAAAAGGGATATTTTTGGATATGAAAACAATTGAGATCCTGAGTGAGGATGGATAAATGGGTTCATATGAGCATAAATACGTCGAGCATTGACATTCGTTTCTTTAACATGATTATAGGTTATCATCATCGGGCGCTTCGCCAGGGGGGACACATTTGGGTGTCTACAGAAGCCCCCACTTTGGCCGAGCTTTGGAAAAGCGACGGTCAAAGTATTTACCAAAAATGCTTGCAATGCTTTGAAAACATTTATGTTAGGAAAAGATGCGATAAAAGTAAATCCTGACCGCCTGTGGTCAGGGTTACCTGCTTTGCGAATGCAGACGCTATGCTATTTGCGATAGTCCAAACGTCAAAGAGCTTTGCTTCACTCTAGTGCCTTGCTTTGCAGACATGGTGCTAATTGTAATAGCCCAACGTCGGAGAGCTTTGCGTCACTCTCGTGCCTTGTTTTGATTTGATGAAATAATGCTTGTGTTTTGCTTTGTAACCTGCATGTTAGTTCAATGAAATAGGAATACATAGAGAGTATGGGGATGCTACGGGACGAACCCTAAGGACGGACCTTACTCAATGCAACGGGACAGACCCAAAAAGATGGACCTTGCTCAATGCGACGGGACGGACCCAAAAAGGACGGACCTTACTCAATGCAACGGGATGGAGCCAAAAGGACGGACCTTGATCAACGCAAAGGGATGGACTCCAAAGGACAGACCTTGCTCAATGCAACGGCACGGACCCAAAAGGACGGACCTTTGCTAAATGCGACGGGACGGACCCTAAAGGACGGACCTTGCTAAATGCGACGGGACGGACCCAAAAGCACGGACACTGCTCAATGCGACAGGACGGACCCAAAAGGACGGACCTTGCTAAACGCGACGGGGCGGACCCAAAAGGACGGACCTTTGCTAAATTCGACGGGACGGACCCAAAAGGACGGACCTTGCTAAATGCGACGGGACGGACCCAAAAGGAATGTCAGAGACGGACTCTAGATAAAGACACTCAAACTTGAGCGCATTCAATGTTATATGAGTTTGTGCCATGCAGGTGCCTCGGAGGCAAAAAGTACTTAGTGTGTGCAAATGAGTGACATGACACTCAAGTTGTGCAAATGCAATGCTAACTAGGCCTACAGCTCCATGCAACCTAGTAATGAATAATGATGCATGTGACTCAATAGTTAAGACATATATGCAATGCTTAGAAGACTGGACTTCAAGGGATAAATGAGGGATTTCAATTTATTTGCAAAATGGATTTTGAGGCAAGGCATATCCCCCAGTTTACTGGTCGGAGCGTAAAGCGAGCAAGCTCATGCGGGTGAGATTTCGAGTATCTAAATATCATTTGCCAATAATAGGAGGAATCAAAGCCCCCAGTATGCGTAAAGTGATCCCATGAGGAAACTCCATTAAGATGCCTTGAGTGATGGATGCTTAGTTGGAGTTATTAATCCAAGAAAAGATGGCTACGGAAGCCACAAACTATGCGTAGAGAGTCAATGTAATGTGGAGAATTCCAGGGTAGAAATGTGGGATTATGAAACAAATGGGCTTGGTGCAAAAAGTAGAATATAGGGAGATTTTGTGTGATAGAGAGCGATGGAGGGGAGCAAGTTCGAATCCATGTCTTGGGCTCTAAAAGGGTAAAATCACGGAAATTTTGAAACCCTTAAAATTTTGAGTAGCCATTGATGAAGTGATATTATTTTGTTAGGACCTTTAGTGAATCCCATGTGTAAATGAAAATGGGTCTTGTAATTGAGAAAGATTAGAGTACGGTCGGGCCTCAATGCAAAGAGGTTACCTACGTATCCACGGAGGAATCAGCCTTGGCATAAGTCATCCGAGGGGAGTGTACCTTCTTGGACACCTATCAGCTATGGCGTTCACATCATTTCCTCTACTAGTGGAGGTATGGTTGGTACTGGTGTATTTCTTGTCCTTATATGCACTTGTGTTGTTATTGTAAGTGACTTTGTTCTTCCCCCTTTGGAGTTGGTCATCTTCAATGGCCATGCCCACTTCAGTTAATTGAGCATAGGTGGTTATGGGTTGAAACGTCATGTGTTCACGGTATTCAGATGCCAAGTTCTGGACTAGCATTCAGATTTGATCCCTTTCAGATGGGCGATCAATCAGCTCGGCGACCTTGGTCCTCCATCTTCTCACGAAGCTAGTGAATCCTTCTTTGTCTCCTTGCTTGGTAATGTCCAGTTCTCTTAATGTCATGGGCGGCAAGACATTGTCAGCATATCTCTGAAGGAACACTGTAAGAACCCTCGCCTTTCCGGCGCTAATTGAAAATATTTAGTTGGAATTAATGGTTCTTAGATATATGCATGCGATTCAAATTAATTATGAAGAACAATAATTTGCAAATAAGAAGCCGCCAACAATTTTTCAGGAAACAATTGGAAAGCACCAAAAGTGCACCCCAATTCCTATTGGGAATTGACTCATGCCCATGGGGACAAAGTATTGACTTCGGGGATGTAGGTACGAAATAAACAAAATGAATCTCATTTAAATCGCCCGTATTAACAGCCTCTACTAAGCTTATCCATGTCAAATATTTATTTATGCTAGATGGTTCCATACAAATCCGGTCGTCCAATAGTCCTAAATTAACTAGGCGGGTTAAGAGCAACCAAATTACCTATGTTATCACTTTGCACGATTTAGATCCAATTTACATGCATACTATTAACAAGCATAAACATGATATAAAGCATTAAATTAACGCTCCAACCTACTAACTTTGCTAAACGCGCCAAATATTGCATATGCACATCAATAAAACCGTTAGTATCTTCAAAAGAGTAATAAATAATGTAAAGGTGCTAACTTTATGCAAAAATTAGCCTAGGAGGCTACTATATGCATGCAAAAACTATAAAAAGATGCAAACTTGCATAAACTAAAAAAAAGACACAAACTTTATATTAACTAAACATGCATAAATATACACAAAATCAAAGGCATGCAAATTTATTCAACCATAATCAAAAGTTAAATAAAACATGATTAATGAATGATAAAACAAGAGATTTAATAAAGGGTTAGGCCCTCAAGATGGTTAACCTGGACGTTCTATTCGAACGGGACTAGTAGAATTGGGATTGCTTTTCAATCTTGGGTGCTAGGCTAGGTGTATTGCTTGCTTGAATCTTTAGATTTCTGAATTTGGGAAAATATGTGCTCTCAATGCTCTCAAAATTATGATTTGACTGACCTCTCGCAGAAGAGGGCGAAGAGGAGTATTTATAGAGTTGGGGGACAGATTTGGGGACCTAGGGCCGAAAGCTCGGCGCCAAAACTCGGCCCAGTCAAAAAAAGGGTTCGGCGGCCACACGGAGGGCAGCTGAGGCCCGCGGTGGCCGCTGAAACTCAGCGGTTGGCCGCAGGGGCCAGCGGCTGGCTAGACAGCCCCCCGCTGTTACGCGCTGGCCGCTGAGCAGCCTGCAAAGGCCACCGGGCCTGACGGCGCGCACGTGACTAGGGTTTTTGACTTTTTGTGCTCTGTAAATTACGAAATTGCCCTTGGGCTGGCCCAAGGGGCCGGGATTGAGCGGTTTTGACCCATATCTTCGAGACGCGATATCTCTTGATCCGGGAACCTGATTGAGGCAAGGTCAAAGGCGTTGGAATCCTTATAACAAGGGCTATCCAAAGACTGAGGTTTCAAGGAATTTGGTCTAGATTTCCGAGCAATGTCCTTTTCTACCTACGTCCATGTTAATCCATTACCATCATCATCGCGCGTTGCAGTGTTAGGGGATGAGAACCGATTTGGGTGTCTACAGAAGCCCCCCTTTTGGCCGAGCTTGTAAAAGCGAAGGTCAAAGTATTTGCTAAATAATGTCTGCAGTGTTTTTTTTTTTTTTTTTTGAAAATGCTTTATGTTGGAAAGAAGAAAAGATAGACTCCTGACCGCCTATGATAAGGGTTACCTGCTTTGTTTAAAGAGCGGTGCGTTGCTCTGCTTTGCGGATCCTGACGTGACGCTAATTTTTATAGCCTCGTCGCCAAAGAGAGTTGTGTTGCTCTGCTTTAATGGTTGCCGATGTGACGCTAATTTCGATAGCTTCAACATCAAAGAGCGGTATGTTGCTCTGCTTTAGTTATCGTTGACAAGACGCTAATTTTGATAGCTTCAACGTCAAAGAGCGGTATGTTGCTATGCTTTAGCTGCGGCTGCAAAAATAAAATAAAGTGCATGTGCCTGTAAAAAGGTTAGATATAAGGCTCGCGCCTGCAAAAATAGATAATGTCGGGTCTCTAGGATAAGGAACCAAGCTGTGGGGGCAAAAGAGTCATTTTGGGTGACATATTCAAATCTCCCGGGCTTCCAACGGTCGAGAAATGCAATTTCGCGCGGAATTCGAACTCGTGGGCCCGCCCCGATGGGGCAAACAGAAAATCTGGTTGGGCGGCCATCCGGATGGCCGCGGTGCGCTGGGCGGCCTTTACGGGCTCGCTCAGCGGCCAAAAGTGTCGTGCGAAGGTTAAATGAGGGGCCGCCAGGCCGGGCGGCAGAGCCGCGGAGCCTGGGCGGCCCTGAACCGGGCCGGTTCAGAGGCGAAAACGGGGTTTTTGTGAGAGGGAGCCGAAATTTGGGTCATTCTTCCCGAAAATTTCGAGACTCTCTCTCTCTACCTCCATTGTTGCCCAATCTTCATCTCTTGCTCAAATTTGCTTCTTTTTGCTTGCATTTGCTTGGGTTTGCATAATCTTTGCATAATTTGAAGTTTATTTATGATTTCTCACAAGTTTGGAGTGAATTTGTAACTGGGTTTTTGAAACCCTTGGAGAGAGAAAATCCGAATTTCTCCAATTCTTGCTTGTTGATCTTTGCTAGCTTGTTCATCTTTCTTCATGGCTCCCAAATTGGCAAAGAAGAGGAGTAGAAGGGCCGAGGTCCGGGAGGAGGTTACTATGCGGTATTTGAGGGAGCCTGCGAAGGACCTTGCGGGGCACTACGAGCAGTTCCGTCGTGATCGCCTCCTGTCTTCATTTGTGGGTTTGAAGGTAAGAGTTTTTTATATTTTGCTTTTCTATGCCTTTCTTGCTTTGTTGATTACTAATCTCCTTTGCTTTGTAGGAGCCTCGGGTTGATGATGTTGATGTGGATGTCCCGGATATGCAGGTCTGAGGTCGAGATTATGGCGGGAAGGAGTGCTGGGGAGAGATCCCAATGACGGAGGACCTTGATGAGGATATCCAGGGTCTTCCTCTTCCAGTGGGGCATCCAGGGGTAAATTTGTAATTTTACCTATTGCATGTGATTTTCGCTGCTTTTATGCTTGTATTGACTTTTCTTTGCGTAGCTTGACTGTGAGCAGACCGGGAAGGTCCTCAAGATGATGCATTCCATCACGTCCTGGATTTCTCGAGCTCTCTCGAAGGGCACTGGCTCGAGGGCTGACTTGGATAAGGTGAGCTTAGCTTTGCATCTTCAAAGTTGCATGCTTTGAGAAATGTATCTTATATGTTTGGTGGGTTGCAGGTTGAGTATTCGCGACCCCTTCCTCGTCGGTCACGAAAGGTGGTTATGTCTGATGATGAGGTTGTGAGCTCGCCTGCGCGTAGTCCTTCCCGTGAGAGGAGTCCTCGGAAGGAGAGTCCTCGGAGAGAGAGGGAGTCGGTGCATCAGACGGATCGTCCTGGTGGGAGTAGGATGACTCAGTTCGTGGATCCTACTCCTATGCCTATGCCGATGTATCCTTCTTATCCCGGGTATGCGGGGTATGCTCCTTATGGTGGGCTTTACTACCAGCCCCCTGTCCCTGCTCATATGATGCCTACCATACCTCCTCGTTCTTCGTGGGGGTATGATTCGAGTTATGCTGGAGAGGGGTGCTCGTATCGGGAGCCTGCCCGTCATTCTTCCTTTGACCTGGCCAGCTGGCAGCGTCGATCATTGGCGATGAGCCTCGGAGGTCAGAGGATCACTTTGAGGTGCTCCGTTCAGATGCTGATGCGGGTGAAGATTTTTATGATAATGTATTTGTATGAGATACATTTTTGAACATTTGTGTTGAACAAAATATTCGGACTTCACTTTGTAATATATTGCTATTTTATTGGTCCCTGCATACAATTGGGCTAATGCAAATGCACAGGTAGTCAAACAAAAGCGCAAGTAATAGCCATGTAGCAAAAAATGGTACAGCCAAAAGTTAAAATTGGGTGTACCCTATCCCCCCTAAAAAAATGAAAAAAAGAAAGGGGTGCCAAAAATGAAATAAAATTACTAAGTGTAAAAGGGATGAACAAAATAAAAGATGATAATCATAAAAAAAAAGAAATAAAGAAATTGTGGAGTTTCCATAAATAATTAAGGAAATAATAGGAAATAGTAATAATAGAAGAAATAGGAAACTGATCCAAATCGAAGTCCAAAACGGTTAAGGAAAGTGTCCAAAATCGGGTAGAAGAGTGTTGTCTCGAAAAGGAGGCTCGGCGGCCAAAGGGGGGCGTTCAGCGGCTGACGCGAAGGAGCGGGGGTGAAAACAGGGGCCGCCAGACTCAGCGGCTGAGCCGCGGATGCTGGGCCGCTGGCCGCTGAGTTTCAGCGGCTGGCAGCAGAAGCTCGGCGCCTGGGCTGCCATAACGGGGCCGCCGAGCCTTCGGCGGCTGCCCTATGGGCCGCTGAAGCTTGTATTCCGACGGGTTGCCTTATTTTCGTCTTTCTTTTGTGCGAGCCCTATATAAGCCTTGGGTTAGTCCGGTTTTGGGACATACCTTCCTAATTCCATAGCAATAGAGAGCTTTTTAGAGAGAGAAAACCTCCAATTAAATTAGAACTCAGCCATGACATGTTCTGAAGTTAAGTTCGATAAGTGGTTGCAATCTATGACCCCTGAAGAGAGGATGAGACTTGTGCCCTTTCACTTGATTGCCTTCTTCCATCTGAAGCAAGTTCAAGTTGTCTGTAACCTTCTTGAGGCTGCGGTTGATTTTTGGGATGACAAGCTTCATGTTTTTAGGCTCGGGTATAACGAACTGTGCCCTCTTCCTGAAGAATTTGCTGCCATAATTTGGTTCCCTATTGATCAAGCTCCCGCAACTCCATGGCTCGGGGCCAACCTTGAAGGTTATTATAAAAGGTATCTTGGTTTATCTGCAAAACAGGCTTCTTCTTTGGCTAGGACCGGTGAGCTAGACCTTAATGATGTAATTGATATCTTTTTCCCCAAGGTAAGGGATGATCATAATGAGACATATTATAGGGGTGCTTTTATCTTATGTCTCTTACATAGGTACCTCTTTGTTGGTGGAGGTAATAACAGTAAAACTTGTATGCTTAGAATTGTTGAACAAATTCAAAACGATTTTACCCCTATGTCTCTTGTTCTTGGTGAAACCCTAATATGCTTGGATCACAAGAAGCAAGAACCAACTCATGGTGGATGGGCGGGAAGCCCTCTTCTCCTTCAAGTGAGTGCTTGAATAATTGCTTTGGATATAAAGTTTGAATCTTTAATGGATGTCTAACTTTAATTTTTGTTTTGTTTGTTTGTTTTGTAGATATGGCTTTTGGAGCATATGTGCTTCATTGAGAGACCAGCTAATGCACTCAAGTACCAACCAAAGCAGAAGGATAGTGTTGAATCCACCATTGGTGAATGGCGTGGATACCTTAAAGCTTGCCCTTTGCTAAGATGGACTATCAAGTGGTGGTGCTTAAAATCCGCAATCGGAAGTAGCAAGGAGACGTATTATCAAGTTCTTGGTCTTCAAAAATTGACTTATATATTTCCTAGTCGTATTATGCGGCGATATGGGAAACACAAGATCATCCCACAGAAGGATAGTGTTGCGCCTGCAACCCGGGTTTTGACTATTAGTATGGTAAGATCATGGGAGTGTGCATGGGATCGTCGCCCTAAGTGGACTATTCCTCATATCAAGGCCCCAACAGTGATATCGTCAGCTTATGAAGCTTGGATGGATTTTAAGACTGCGGAAGGTCGTCATGCATGCAGGAAATCCGAAGAAGATGACCTTAAGGCCCAGATGGTCAAGGCCAGCTTGAGGCTTTCTAACCCTAATGATCGTATGGGGAAGGGTAAACAAAAAGGAATCAAGCATGTGAAAATTGTTCTTAACCCAAAGGCCAAGAAAACTTTAGCCAAGATTACTACTAAGCCAGAGGTGAAGTCCCAGATTCGGGCCAACGATCATGAGGCCTCTACAAGTGCTCCTCTAATGGAGGTTGAAAAAGAAGAAGAGCCCGTGGTTCGAGAGAGGTGGGCTCCCAAGGAACGCGAAGTCGAAGGCCCAAAGGTTGATGAACCTATGGAAGATGTTGTCCCTACTACCGAAGCTATGGAGTAGTCTATTAGGAAATACTCTTTTGGAGCATGTCTAGCTTAGGATTACCTCTCTTTTTTTTTATTGCTTTAAATTCAATAAGGGTGATGTGCCCCCTTTTATTTTTAGTTAATTTATTTTTATTGCTTAGGAATTGCCAAGTCTTGTAATGGACTTTATTATTATTTATTTATGGAGACATGTTCATTTTAATATAGCAACCTTGTGTTTATTTTGTGCACAAATTTTAACAACTTTTGAATGCGTATTTGATGAAGGGATCGGGCCCAATTGTAATTGGGTTGTCCTACGTATCCTTTTAGGAGAATCAGGCCAAAACGTAGTTCGAGGACCTTTGAATTTAAGTGCCCTAATTTTTGCCTGGATCATTGTCTTGGATGATTGACCCAGCGGGCTTGCCCTTTCTTCCTAAGTCATTGAATGAAAAGACTTGGCGGGCTTTTAGATGATTATGCCCTATCTTTTGCCTAGGCCGCCCTTTCGAGTTTTCAACATAGCGGGCTCTTTTTTTTAATTTTTTTTTGCAGGTGCACACACGACTTTTAAGATTCATACCTCTAAGACATCTTTTTAGTTGTAATATTAGGCCAAGGTGCGGGTTGCCAAAGAATGGATGATTAGGCCTAAAATCCCATAAAAGTCCCCAGTGTGTTGGGTGTCATTTAATGTTTCGAGGTGAGGAAACTCTCTTAATTTTTGGTGCTCTCTTGATGCATTTGGAACTTCTTTTCCTCTTTTTTTGAATTTTCGACATTTTGCCTCTCTTTTTTGAACTCTTTTGGAGTTTCTCACGCATCTCTTGAGATTTTGGTGACACTTAGAAATTGTTGCACACTTCCCATACGGGTTAGGATGATGTGGTTCAAGAAAGAATGTGGGTTGTGTTTGATGGCTCAAATGGGTTTCAAGTGGTAATTTGCATTGTGCGTGAAAGGATAATAATTAAGGGTGCCAAATGAATGCCTCATGTCCTCGGAATGACTTATAGGATGTGTGTCCCATTGCTTTATCTTCTTTTTTTTGTAATTTTTTTTTAGGTCCTCTTCTCAATAGTTAGGTCCTTGCATTGACTAAGTTTGGCAACTCTGATTCATCATTGGGTTTGCAATTATGAGATATTCCATGAATGAAGAAAGAAACAAATGCATGCCTATTTTATTCAATCAAAAGAAAGCAAGACAATGCGTTAAGGGAAATCCTAAGACAAGACTTGGACTCGACAAAGAAAGAAAGGGGAAAGGAAATTCTCCAACTCGGCTATGACTCTATGATATTTGAGCTTGGGCTTCGCGACTGGGCTAGGCGTCCAATTCAAACTCTTGAATTCAAACAGTTGGGTTCATGGTGCAGGGATGGCCTCATCGTCGATCAAATGTTGGAACTCGCGCTTCAAGTGCATGCATTCTTCACTCATATGACCATTTTCTTGATGGTACTTGCAGTAGGCATTAGGATTCCAATTCTTTCCTCTCTTATTGGGGTCAAGGTCCGGTGTGGGACCATTGCCGGAATATAGCCTTCTTCGAGAAGTTTGTCAAATGCTTCATCTTGTGTAATGCTAAGAGGTGTGTATACTCTTTTATGCCTACTTACAATGACATTAACTTCATTTCCTTGATCGAAGGAGCCTCCATTATTAGAGCCATGATTGCCTTGCTTGTTGCTTAACTGGGTGAGGTGGTCATCTTCAATGTCCATGCCAACTTCAACTAGTTGGGCATAAGTAGTGATTGGCTGGAACATCATGTGCTCACGATACTTGGGTGTCAAGTTGTTGACAAGCATTCTAATTTGATCCCTTTCAGATGGGTGATCAATCATTTCGGCGACCTTGGTCCTCCAGCTTCTCACGAAGTTGGTGAATCCCTCTTCATCACATTGCTTGGTGATCTCTAGCACTCTTAAAGTAATGGGAGGCAAGACATTGTCAGCGTATCTCTCTAGAAACAAAGTGGATAAGTCTTCCCACTTTGTAGCTTTTGAGTGGGCAACTTGAAAAACCAGGCCCTTACAGCGGGGTCCAAGGTTTGGGGAAAGAGGTGGACATACAGATTGTGTTCAATCCCTCTAAGGCCCAATGCAGTAGTGAAAGCTCTAATGTGATCTTGTGGATCGTCAGTTCCTTTGAAGATGGGAACTTCGGGCATGGAGAACTTTGTGGGAAGTTTTCCCTTGATGTGCGGACCATAGCGTTTAGAATTGACTGTCATGTCGTTTAAGATGCGACTCTTGCTTAAAATGGACTCGAGCCTATTTAGTTTATCTTGAAGCTCTTGGACCTCTTTAGTGGGAGGTTTGGGCTGGCCATCATTAGGAATGAGCTCTTCGGGATCCTTGGTGTGAGGATCAAGCTTAGTAATCTTAGCTTCTAATTCAACAAACCTAGCATTCATGGCGGTCATTTGGGTAAAAGAGCGGTGCGTTGTGTTGCTCTGCTTTGCGGATACTGACGTGACGCTAATTTTGATAAGGAACCAAGCTGTGGGGGCAAAAGAGTCATTTTGGGTGACATATTCAAATCTCCCGGGCTTCCAACGGTCGAGAAATGCAATTTCGCGCGGAATTCAAACTCGTGGGCCCGCCTCGATGGGGCAAACAGAAAATCTGGTTGGGCGGCCATCCGGATGGCCGCGGTGCACTGGGCGGCCTTTACGGGCTCGCTCAGCGGCCAAAAGTGTCTTGCGAAGGCTAAATGAGGGGCCGCCAGGCCGGGCGGCAAAGCCGCGGAGCCTGGGCGGCCCTGAACCGGGCAGGTTCAGTGGCGAAAACGGGGTTTTTGTGAGAGGGAGCCGAATTTTGGGTCATTCTTCCCCAAAATTTCGAGACTCTCTCTCTCTACCTCGATTGTTGCCCAATCTTCATCTCTTGCTCAAATTTGCTTCTTTTTGCTTGCATTTGCTTGGGTTTGCATAATCCTTGCATATATTGAAGTTTATTTATGATTTCTCACAAGTTTGGAGTGAATTTGTAAGTGGGTTTTTGAAACCCTTGGAGAGAGAAAATCCGAATTTCTCCAATTCTTGCTTGTTGATCTTTGCTAGCTTGTTCATCTTTCTTCATGGCTCCCAAATTGGCGAAGAAGAGGAGTAGAAGGGCCGAGGTCCGGGAGGAGGTTGAAGAAATTAATATCTTCACCAAGGCTTTTCCCTCTCATGTCAAGCCTTCCAAGATGAAGCCTAATGTGGCTTTCCCTCAAGATAGGTACACCCGATCGGATAGGATGCCCGATATTGTTTGGGATCGGTTGGAGTTGCTCTTTCGACCGGGGACTCACTTGAGTTCCCGTGCTTCCAAGTTTGTGGTAAGCCTTAAACCTTGAATTCATAGTTTTATGCATTGAATTTAGTTTATATGCTTTGCCTTGAGTAGAATTGTGCAGGAATTGTATGAAATTGTCAAGCTTGTAGCGCATGTGATCTTGCGCGGCTTGAACGAACTTAGAAGCATGTTTAGGACTTGAACATTTGGTTGAAATGTGAACCTAAGAGGTTGCAAATTTGATGATAGGAACCCGATGGGAATTTGAAGCCCCATGGTAATTTTGGTTCTTCGGTGAGGCTTTTTAAGACTTTGCCCGAGGAGGTGCAAAATGCAGTTTTGGGTGCGGGGTTCGGACCCCTTTTGAAAGCGGCGGACTCGGTTGACCGAGTCAAAAGGTGCATTGTCCGCTTGTCTTTGGAACGTTTTTGGGATACAACCAACACGTTTCATTTCCCTAATGGGGAGATGATGATCACTCCATTGGAGTTTGCTATGTTGACGGGGGTGCCTTGTGTGGGTACGCCCATTGTGTATCACGTTTCCATCTGGAGACGTAAGACTGAGATGGTGGAGTTGTTTGGTTCTTGGGGGAATACCTAGGGTCACCATTATCGTCCCTATAGAGAGCTCTATGCCGCTTTGACCGATACGAGGTACAAGAGGTCTACCTCGGTTGAGAAGAAGGCGAGGAATTTTATCGCCTATCTCCTTGCCACCACTATCTTTGGTGACAAGGGAGAGCGTATTCATGCTATTTACCTTCCTAGCTTGCTGGATTGGGAGAGGGTGAGAGAGTACAACTGGGGGTTGCCGGGCTATGCCAACCTCTTGAGGTGCATGCGGTTTGCTTGCCGCGTGAACGATGAGGGATACAAGCAGACGACTCTTCCTCCCGTGAGCTTGTGCGGTTTTTGGAAGGCCTTGCAGGTGCCTTTTGTTTTTTTATGTCCATTTTGGTGGTTTGCATGCTTTAAGTGTATGGTACTTAGCTTCATGTTTCGATGTAGCCTTGGTTCTTTGAGCATTACCCGGACATGGCGCCCAAGGGATGGGAGTTGGATTTCCCGGTTTGTAGGGCGTGGCGTCATAGGCGTCCTGCGCCCTTTTCGACTCTCCAGCAGTATAGGGAGGCTCTCTTGCGCCTAAATTGGCACAAGGTAATGCAATTTTGCTTTTTGTTTCATGGTTTGTATTTCTTGGTGTGGAAATATCTCATATTGCATGATTGTGTAGATTGACTACTTCCCTTGGGCGAAGTACCATGGGTTGGCTCCGGATGCTGTTCTTTCGTCTAGGGCGTTAGACCGTCAGAGGATCCCGATTGCGGGCCCGTTCTCTTTTGAGTGGTACTTGGGAGAACGGATCTTCCGTCAGGTTTATCGTGATGTGGCTGGCCCGAGGATTCCCTTGGACCCTCCCTCGACCATGTTCTTGGTGAGGTGCTTGTGCCGCGAGCAGGTCGCGGAAGCCATGGTAGGCTCGGTTACTATGCGGTATTTGAGGGAGCCTGCGGAGGACCTGGCGGGGCACTACGAGCAGTTCCGTCGTGATCGCCTCCTGCCTTCATTTGTGGGTTTGAAGGTAAGAGTTTTTTATATTTTGCTTTTCTATGCCTTTCTTGCTTTGTTGATTACTAATCTCCTTTGCTTTGTAGGAGCCTCGGGTTGATGATATTGATGTGGATGTCCCGGATATGCGGGTCCGAGGTCGAGATTATGGCGGGAAGGAGTGCTGGGGAGAGATCCCGATGACGGAGGACCTTGATGAGGATATCCAGGGTCTTCCTCTTCCAGTGGGGCATCCAGGGGTAAATTTGTAATTTTACCTATTGCATGTGATTTTCGCTGCTTTTATGCTTGTATTGACTTTTCTTTGCGTAGCTTGACTGTGAGCAGACCGGGAAGGTCTTCAAGATGATGCATTCCATCAAGTCCGGGATTTCTCGAGCTCTCTCGAAGGGCACTGGCTCGAGGGCTGACTTGGATAAGGTGAGCTTAGCTTTGCATCTTCAAAGTTGCATGCTTTGAGAAATGTATCTTATATGTTTGGTGGGTTGCAGGTTGAGTATTCGCGACCGCTTCCTCGTCGGTCACGAAAGGTGGTTATGTCTGATGATGAGGTTGTGAGCTCGCCTGCGCGTAGTCCTTCCCGTGAGAGGAGTCCTCGGAAGGAGAGTCCTCGGAGAGAGAGGGAGTCGGTGCATCGGACGGATCGTCCTGGTGGGAGTAGGATGACTCAGTTCGTGGATCCTACTCCTATGCCTATGCCGATGTATCCTTGTTATCCCGGGTATGCGGGGTATGCTCCTTATGGTGGGCTTTACTACCAGCCCCCTGTCCCTGCTCATATGATGCCTACCATGCCTCCTCGTTCTTCGTGGGGGTATGATTCGAGTTATGCTGGAGAGGGGTGCTCGTATCGGGAGCCTGCCCGTCATTCTTCCTTTGATCCTGGCCAGCTGGCGGCGTCGATCTTTGGCGATGAGCCTCGGAGGTCAGAGGATCACTTTGAGGTGCTCCGTTCAGATGCTGATGCGGGTGAAGATTTTTATGATAATGTATTTGTATGAGATACATTTTTGAACATTTGTGTTGAACAAAATATTCGGACTTCACTTTGTAATATATTGCTATTTTATTGGTCCCTGCATACAATTGGGCTAATGCAAATGCACAGGTAGTCAAACAAAAGCGCAAGTAATAGCCATGTAGCAAAAAATAGTACAGCCAAAAGTTAAAATTGGGTGTATCCTATCCCCCCTAAAAAAATGAAAAAAAGAAAGGGGTGCCAAAAATGAAATAAAATTACTAAGTGTAAAAGGGATGAACAAAATAAAAGATGATAATCATAAAAAAAAGAAATAAAGAAATTGTGGAGTTCCCATAAATAATTAAGGAAATAATAGGAAATAGTAATAATAGAAGAAATAGGAAACTGATCCAAATCGGAGTCCAAAACGGTTAAGGAAAGTGTCCAAAACCGGGTAGAAGAGTGCTGTCTCGAAAAGGAGGCTCGGCGGATAAAGGGGGGCGTTCAGCGGCTGACGCGAAGGAGCGGGGGTCAAAATAGGGGCCGCCAGACTCAGCGGCTGAGCCGCGGATGCTGGGCCGCTGGCCGCTGAGTTTCAGCGGCTGGCCGCAGAAGCTCGGCGCCTGGGCCGCTGGGCCTGGGCTGCCATAACGGGGCCGCTGAAGCTTGTTTTCCGACGGGTTGCCTTATTTTCATCTTTCTTTTGTGCGAGCCCTATATAAGCCTTGGGTTAGTTCGGTTTTGGGACATACCTTCATAATTCCATAGCAATAGAGAGCTTTTTAGAGAGAGAAAACCTCCAATTAAATTAGAACTCAGCCATGACAAGTTTTGAAGTTAAGTTCGATAAGTGGTTGCAATCTATGACCCCTGAAGAGAGGATGAGACTTGTGCCCTTTCACTTGATTGCCTTCTTCCATCTGAAGCAAGTTCAAGTTGTCTGTAACCTTCTTGAGGCTGCGGTTGATTTTTGGGATGACAAGCTTCATGTTTTTAGGTTCGGGTATAACGAACTGTGCCCTCTTCCTGAAGAATTTGCTGCCATAATTTGGTTCCCTAATGATCAAGCTCCCGCAACTCCATGGCTCGGGGCCAACCTTGAAGGTTATTATAAAAGGTATCTTGGTTTATCTGCAAAACAGGCCTCTTCTGTGGCTAGGACCGGTGAGCTAGACCTTAATGGTGTAATTGATATCTTTTTCCCCAAGGTAAGGGATGATCATAATGAGACATATTATAGGCGTGCTTTTATCTTATGTCTCTTACATAGATACCTCTTTGTTGGTGGAGGTAATAACGGTAAAACTTGTATGCTTAGAATTGTTGAACAAATTCAAAACGATTTTACCCCTATGTCTCTTGTTCTTGGTGAAACCCTAATATGCTTGGATCACAAGAAGCAAGAACCAACTCATGGTGGATGGGCGGGAAGCCCTCTTCTCCTTCAAGTGAGTGCTTGAATAATTGCTTTGGATATAAAGTTTGAATCTTTAATGGATGTCTAACTTTAATTCTTGTTTTATTTGTTTGTTTTGTAGATATGGCTTTTGGAGCATATGTGCTTCATTGAGAGACCAGCTAATGCACTCAAGTACCAACCAAAGAAGAAGGATAGTGTTGAATCCACCATTGGTGAATGGCGTGGATACCTTAAAGCTTGCCCTTTGCTAAGATGGACTACCAAGTGGTGGGGCTTAAAATCCGCTATCGGAAGTAGCAAGGAGACGTATTATCAAGTCCTTGGTCTTCAAAATTTGACTTATATATTTCCTAGCCGTATTATGCGGCAATATGGGAAACGCAAGATCATCCCACAGAAGGATAGTGTTGCGCCTGCAACCCGGGTTTTGACTATTAGTATGGTAAGATCATGGGAGTGTGCATGGGATCGTCGCCCTAAGTGGACTATTCCTCATATCAAGGCCCCAACAGTTATATCGTCAGCTTATGAAGCTTGGATGGATTTTAAGACTGCGGAAGGTCGTCGTGCATGCAGGAAATCCGAACAATATGACCTTAAGGCCCAGTTGGTCAAGGCCAGCTTGAGGCTTTCTAACCCTAATGATCCTAAGGGGAAGGGTAAACAAAAGGGAATCAAGCATGTGAAAGTTGTGCTTAACCCAAAGGCCAAGAAAACTTTAGCCAAGATTACTACTAAGCCAGAGGTGAAGTCCCAGATTCGGGCCAACGATCATGAGGCCTCTACAAGTGCTCCTCTAATGGAGGTTGAAAAAGAAGAAGAGCCCATGGTTTGAGAGAGGTGGGCTCCCAAGGAACGCGAAGTCGAAGGCCCAAAGGTTGATGAACCTATGGAAGATGTTGTCCCTAGTACCGAAGCTACGGAGTAGTCTATTAGGAAATACTCTTTTGGAGCATGTCTAGCTTAGGATTACCTCTCTTTTTTTTATTGCTTTAAATTCAATAAGGGTGATGTGCCCCCTTTTATTTTTAGTTAATTTATTTTTATTGCTTAGGAATTGCCAAGTCTTGTAATGGACTTTATTATTATTTATTTATGGAGACATGTTCATTTTAATATAGCAACCTTGTGTTTGTTTTGTGCACAAATTTTAACAACTTTTGAATGCGAATTTGATGAAGGGGTCGGGCCCAATTGTAATTGGGTTGTCCTACGTATCCTTTTAGGGGAATCAGGCCAAAACGTAGTTCGAGGACCTTTGAATTTAAGTGCCCTAATTTTTGCCTGGATCATTGTCTGGGATGATCGACCCAGCGGGCTTGCCATTTTTTCCTAAGTCATTGAATGAAAAGACTTGGCGGGCTTTTAGATGATTATGCCCTAACTTTTGCCTAGGCCTCTCTTTCGAGTTTTCAACCTAGCGGGCTCTTTTTTTTAATTTTTTTTGCAGGTGCACACACGACTTTAAAGATTCATACCTCTAAGACGTCTTTTTAGTTGTAATGTTAGGCCAAGGTGCGGGTTGCCAAAGAATGGATGATTAGGCCCAAAATCCCATAAAAGTCCCCAGTGTGTTGGGTGTCATTTAATGTTTCGAGGTGAGGAAACTCTCTCAATTTTTGGTGCTCTCTTGATGCATTTGGAACTTCTTTTCCTCTTTTTTTGAATTTTCGACATTTTGCCTCTCTTTTTTGAACTCTTTTGGAGTTTCTCACGCCTCTCTTGAGATTTTGGTGACACTTAGAAATTGTTGCACACTTCCCATACGAGTTAGGATGATGTGGTTCAAGAAAGAATGTGGCTTGTGTTTGATAGCTCAAATGGGCTTCAAGTGGTAATTTGCATTGTGGGTGAAAGGATAATAATTAAGGGTGCCAAATGAATGCCTCATGTCCTCGGAATGACTTATAGGATGTGTGTCCCATTGCTTTATCTTCTTTTTTTTGTAATTTTTTTTTAGGTCCTCTTCTCAATAGTTAGGTCCTTGCATTGATTAAGTTTGGCAACTCAGATTCATCATTGGGTTTGCAATTATGAGATATTCCATGAATGAAGAAAGAAACAAATGCATGCCTATTTTATTCAATCAAAAGAAAGCAAGACAATGCGTTAAGGGAAATCCTAAGACAAGACTTGGACTCGACAAAGAAAGAATGGGGAAAGGAAATTCTCCAACTAGGCTATGACTCTATGATATTTGAGCTTGGGCTTCGCGACTGGGCTAGGCGTCCAATTCAAACTCTTGAATTCAAACAGTTGGGTTCATGGTGCAGGGATGGCCTCATCGTCAATCAAATGTTGGATCTCGCGCTTCAAGTGCATGCATTCTTCAGTCATATGACCAGGTCCTTGATGGTACTTGCAATAGGCATTAGGATTCACAATTCTTTCCTCTCTTATTGGGGTCTAGGTCCGGTGTGGAACCGTTGCCGGAATATAGCCTTCTTCGGGAAGTTTTTCAAATGATTCATCTTGTGTAATGCTAAGAGGTGTGTATACTCTTTTATGCCTACTTACAATGACATTAACTTCATTTCCTTGATCGAAGGAGCCTCCATTATTAGAGCCATGATTGCTTGCTTGTTGCTTAACTGGGTGAGGTAGTCATCTTCAATGTCCATGCCAACTTCAACTAGTTGGGCATAAGTAGTGATTGGCTGGAACATCATGTGCTCACGATACTTGGGTGTCAAGTTGTTGACAAGCATTCTAATTTGATCCCTTTCAGATGGGTGATCAATCATTTCGGCAACTTTGGTCCTCCATCTTCTCACGAAGTTGGTGAATCCCTCTTCATCACATTGCTTGGTGATCTCTAGCTCTCTTAAAGTCATGGGAGGCAAGACATTGTCAGCGTATCTCTCTCGAAACAAAGTGGATAAGTCTTCCCACTTTGTAGCTTTTGAGTGGGCAACTTGAAAAACCAGGCCCTTACAGCGGGGTCCAAGGTTTGAGGAAAGAGGTGGACATACAGATTGTGTTCAATCCGTCTAAGGCCCAATGCAGTAGTGAAAGCTCTAATGTGATCTTGTGGATCGTCAGTTCCTTTGAAGATGGGAACTTCGGGCATGGAGAAGTTTGTGGGAACATTTCCCTTGATGTGGGGACCATAGCGTTCAGAATTGACTGTCATGTCGTTAAAGATGCGACTCTTGCTTAAAATGGACTCGAGCCTATTTAGTTTATCTTGAAGCTCTTGGACCTCTTTAGTGGGAGGTTTGGGCTAGCCATCATTAGGAATGAGCTCTTCGGGATCCTTGGTGTGAGGATCGAGCTTAGTAATCTTAGCCTCTAATTCAACGAACCTAGCATTCATGGCGGTCATTTGGGTAAAAAGTTCCTTTATCATTTGGGCTTGGGTTTTCTCACCTCTCCAGTCATATTGGGCTTAGGTTACTTTGAGTAAACTTGGGCTTTGCGATCCTGGATGCAATTCTCAACTTAGTAAGGGACACTTGGGAAGGAAATTCGAAAAAAGGCATTTAGCAGAAGACAGACTCTTATATTAACCCTCGAAGTCCAAAGATGAGAACTCTATATGCTAGCTTGACACGAACATGCAATGAAGACTCTTTCTAGATGCTGAATGCAAATATATGAGGTGAACGATTTTGGTACAAGACTCTATAGTGTCCTAAACGTGCCTTAAATGATTTATATGCAAATGATATGAAAGAATCTAGAATATCCTAGAATGATATGCAATGTGATCTGCAATGTCCTATTTGTATGCACAAATTATCTAGTATGAGATGCATGATGAAGCTAACCACCTATGGCAAGTGGGTGTATGCAATATTCTAAGATGATGCAAAATAATATGCGATGCAATGCAATCTAAAATGATTCTATATGTCCTAGCATAGAGCTTCTAAAAATGAAATGCAATGCAATTTTTTGATATTTTTTTTTAAGTTAGAAAAAGATGGGAAAAGAATCTAGAATAATCCCTCAACATGGTAAATTCTCAAGGAGAATGAATTTCTTTTGCAACTTTTGCTATGCAAGTAACGTATTTTAACCAATGATCTTTCGACTTTATATTAAAAAGACAAAGAAAAAATACTCTTGACTCAAGAAACAAAGAATATTACTCTTGACTTGCAAAATAAGTAAAGGGAAAAAGGATGAACCTAGAACATAAACAAAATATGGGAAGCAAAAGATTACTCTTGACTTGCTATGGGAACAAGATTTTTTTAGACTTGGGAAAGGGAGAAGATACTCTTGACTTGCAATGGAAAGTTCAAAGACACTACTCTTGACTTTCCATAAGACTCTTGACTTAGATATGGAAAATATATTCCTGACTCAAGAAAAGGAAAATATACTATTGACTTGCTTAAGGAAAGAAATAAGACTCTTTTTTATTATTTTTTTTTGGCAAAGATCATTGATCGAAATATATTACTTGCTCAAAATTGATTTTCTTGGAAAATAAGTCTCCCTAATATGGTTACTAGCATCGTCGGGAACATTCATGGATCCTACTTTCTAAAAAGAAAAGATTCTAGACTCGATCTCAAGTTAGTTTACAAAGTTAGTCATATACACAAATATGAAACATCCTATACTCTAGACCACTAATATCCTAAAGGGGACCTAATTTAGCTATCTAAGGAAACAAATCACATAACAAGGAAGCAATCAATCACAATATGGCAAGCAATCAATTAAGCACCTTGAATGGACCATTAGACTAAATACAATGGTTGACACAATCTATGGTTGGATATGGTAACCCACGACCGGATGCGTTTCGTCATCTACGGGATTCATAGTAAAACTAACGTACCGTTTTACATATCTTGAATGAAAACATGTAAATGTCATGGGGTGGAACACGACTATGTGCAAAGGTAATTCGGACCGAGTGGATCACCGGCCTAAGTCATAGACAATGCTCCATAGGGTAATTCCTATTTATGGTGCGGTGATGTCTTTCGACATCTTGCGATGATAACGCATGCAATATGGATGATATGAATGCAATGCAATAATTACACATAAAGGCCATGAACCAAGAAATATAAATTAATAATCAACATGGATAAGCTTTCGAATTACACCCTCTTATTAAATCCCCAGTGAAGTCGCCACTATAAGAACCCTCGCCTTTCGACGCTAATTGAAATATTTAGTTGGAATTAATGGTTCTTAAATAAAATGTCATATGAAATTTGATTATTTGTGCTAGGGGAAATAATAAGCAAATAGTGAAGTCGCCACCAATTTTTAAGGAAATAATTGGAAACCAACAAAAGTGCACCCAATTCCTATTTGGAATTGACTCATACCCAAAAGGGGCCAAAGATTGAGTTCGGGGGTGTGGGTACGAAAAAGATAAAACGAATCCTATCTAAAACGCCCGAATTAACGGCCTCTACTAATCTAATCCATGTTGATTCATAATTTATATTGCAAGGTTCCAAACAAATCCTGTTGTCCCAGATCCTAAATTAACTAGGTTGGTTGAACAAACCAAATTACTAAAGTGATCACTTTGCACATATTATCAAATTGTATGCATTAATTAACAAGTATAAACCAAACCAATAATAAGATAAAAGAAATAAATCTCCACCTTACTGTTCCTGCTAAGCGCGCCAAATTGCATATGCACTTCAATGAGATTGTTAGCAATTTCAATTGAAGTAAAATAAGGAATATATACAAAATAATAAAAATATGCTAATATGCAATCTAGGGCTAATTACATGCAAAAACCCTAATTATATGCTAATATGCTAATTTATTATGCTAATCATGCAAATATGCAATATTTTATACTTATGATGCATTAAACTAATTGAAACATACAATTTAATAATCTAGACATGAATATGATTAACAACAAAACTAAAACAATCAAAATATGATATACAAATCAACCATAATCATAATCAAAGTAAAACATGATTTGAAAAAAGAGTTTTAAAAGGTTGAGAAAATTGCCCTCAGGTTAACCTTTTAATGCACTGAAATTGAATGTCAATTGCTCTTGTATTTGCCTTGCTCTTGGTTGTGAAGTTGCTCTTGAATGAGGCTTGATGAATGCTTGAATGATTTGATTAGGTTTGTATGGAAGAGATGAGAGACAGATTAGGGTTCTCTTGAGAGAATGGGTGAAAATCCCGTAATAATGAGTCTTGGTCCCTAAAAACGGAGATTAGAGGGGTATTTATAGGTATTGGGCCAAAAAGGAGGTCAAATTAGGGTTCGCGGGCCAAAAACGGTGCCCAACGGCCACACGGAAGGCAGCTGGGGCCAGCGGCTGGCCAGAAGGCCCCCGCTCCCACGAAAAGGCCGCTGGAGCGCTCGTTTGAGCTCCGATTTGCCTGAATCTTGGTGCGTTGGATTTCTTATTCAAAGGGATTTCTTTTTCCATATTGTGGGCTCATATAGAACATGTATCCTACGAGTATGGTCCAAACACTGGAGAAGTGTCCGTTTCAGCGCATTAATCAATCATCGGATCATATCTTTTCCGTTTCTAATGGGATTTTGACCCATAATATATCATTGGAAAGCTAATTTAAAGGTTAATACAATACATGTGGGATAATAATCCAATTAATCCTTGAATGAATAAAAATCAGTTTTGAACCGTGGTATGCGGGTATGAGAACATCGTTTTTAGCCCAAAACTTCATTAAATCATAACTTTTGACTGCGTTGTCCGATTGGGACAAATGAGATGGCGTTGGAAACCTTATGAAAAGGGATATTTGTGGATATGAAAACTATTGAGATCCTGAGTGAGGATGGATAAATGGGTTCAAATGAGCATAAATACGTCGAGCATTGACATTCGTTTCTTTAACATGATTATAGGTTATCATCATCGTGCGCTACGCCAGGGGGGACACATTTGGGTGTCTACAAACACCCTCTAAAGGTTAGCCCCGTCAGCACAGCAAACTGATAAGGGGTGGGGAACATCTCTTCACATGTGTATGGAAAGTGTTCGTGGAATTCCAAAGCCTCTCCAATAAACCCCTGGCAATGATCGTAGAACCCCGAGTGACAAGCAGGGATAACAGTAAGGAGATGGTCAAAACCTGAGCCCAATACCAAGTTTCTAGCCCCCACTGAAAAGGTCTCCAGCATCATAGCCCAATGGGAAGTAGCCCCATGAGCCTGCAACAAAACTCCAACACCCTAGCCAACAAACAAATTTCCTCAACACCCCATATACTACAGACGCAGCTAAAATAATTCTACACAAATTACACACATCTGACCACCAATCCAGTACAAGTCCCAATTTGTTCGTGTGCCGAAGCACTAACAGTTTGAATTTTCAGTTCAAATATAGTGAACAGAAAAAAAAAAGAAAGTCAGAAAACATACCAGCTCCATGTTAGACAGATGACTATGCCTATCCGGTAGTAGAACACTGCGGCCAGCCGGGCGCCAGTCCAGCCGCACGAAGGAATCCTGGTACAATCGAGCATCATCCGCGTGACTAGTCAGAGGTGCACTAGTAGAAGGTAGCCTAGTGCGGAAAAGGCTCCTGTCATACTCCTCCTCACTCATGGGACGTTTCCCCTTATCCGCGGGAGCCATGGGAATACAATGAAGCTTTCTCTCTCTAAGAGTGGGAAATTAAAAGTTTTAGATTCGCAAAGAACATGCACCAATTCAACAATGCAACCCAAAATTCAGCAACTAGGCGGAAAAATAAGCAAGTTCAAGACAAAAACCGATGAATTCGGTCAAGAATCGATTTACCTCAAGCAAAGTGGAGCACTCAACAATGGAGGAAGGCTCGAAAATTTGCTTTCGACAAGTGAAGCTCGGGGAAAAAGAAAAATGCACGGGAAAAAAAAAAGCACTAAAGCACTTTTTACTCGGCTCAACCCTAGCGCCGCTACCGGCGCTGGCTAGAGCCGCCACCGGCCTTCATCAAAGGCCCAATACCGCTAGCGGCCCTGCAGACCTGCACACGCGAGTCCACTCGCTGTCCCACAACTCCCTTTTTCCAGTCCAAAGTTTGTTATTTCAGTTCATTTGCGGCAAATATCAGTACCAAGCGCGCGGGAGCAAAGAACTCTAGCCCACAAATTCAAATTCGACAGTTGGCCTATTTTATGGTACCAACTATTTTCAGGTAAAACTAACCCGTTTATTTTTGCACGTCCCAGATACTGAAACTCGGAATTACACTACAACAACTTTTACCGCACAAACTGCCAAGTTATTTTCTAAGCCCGGAAAATCTATCGGCCTTACCAAACAGCTCAATATAACAAACTTTGGATCAGTCAATGATCGCTTAAGCTATTGCGGTTAAACTGCCCTCTTGCGAAACTACAAATTTTAGGGTTAGTCAATGGTTGCTTTAGCTATTGCGGTTAAACTGTCCCTCTACGAGGTTACAAATTTTTGGGGTCAATCAATGATCGTTTAAGCTATTGCGGTTAAGCTGTCCTTCTGCGAGGTTACCTATTTTTGTGTCAGTCAATGACTTCTAAAACTGTTGCAATTATATTGTCCAATGTTTTTTAATGTATTTGTTTCAGTCAATAATTGCTTAAGCTATTGGATTTAAACTGTTCATATGTCCTAACAATTTTACAGCCGTTCTTTTTAGTCGCGCTGTCTTGTTGACTTTTTCGTTTGTCGTACAGAGACGGAATCTCGACACCCGCCGAGCGGTGTTTAGTCAGTAGTTGTCGAAGCACGCCACGTGGATCATTCTCAAAGTATTACTAACTTTTTCATTCACTCTAAATACAGGTCCCCAGCAGATGTTTAGACCAGCTACGAGCGGTGTCCTATCTTGCTACCATAACCTTTATTTTCTCTTGTGTTCACAGAGATGAAATCTTAGCACGCTATGAGCATGTCCCAACTTAGGTTTGTCTTCATAGGTATACATATTGTATGCTCTCACACACCGTGTGCAAATCAGCGTCCTGCATGTCGCCTTCGGAATACTTTGATCTTCACTTTTACTCAAGCTCGATCAAACTTGGGGCTTCTATAGACGCCAAAAAAGCACCTTCAGATTTCTCCGGAAAAGCCCGATGATGAAAGGAGTAATTTATAAACTTGAACGCTTTTTTTGCTTTAATAGTTAAGATAAGGTCTATGGTTTTTCCTCCAAACACTCCTTCATTCCAATCCCATTCAAAAACCCTATTCAAGAGCTTTCCAACGACACGTCTCAAGCCTCTTTCCAACTCGCGGTCGCCAAGTTGCGATTTACGGGTAGAACCGTCTTTTAACGTTCTGTGGTAAAACAGTCTTTTCACATTTTGTGGAATATTTAAATACCTCCAGAAAATAAAAATGGACTGGATGTCGTCATTAAAATGACATCCAGCTGGCACCTGACAACTGTTAGCGGCCCTGGGATAAATCCCAAGGTCGATAGCGGCGTTGACGTGGTTTTTGGCCCGACCCTTTTTTCAAGCCCAATTCGATTCTCAGCACATTTTTAGCCGTCCAACCCTACTTCTCCACGCCTATAAATACGACCCTCCTCCCTCATTTCAAATCAAACAGTCTACAGTTGGCACCCTCTACTCTCAGTAGTATTGACTCTGAGCTTCTCCCTTTTTCTTCCATACACAATTCTATTCTATTCTCGGGAGTATTGACACCGAGATTCCTCCTCTTTCTTTACTTGAGATCTATTTTTACTATTCTTGTCCAATATAGCCTACAGTTCAGGTACAAACTCCTGAGGGCTCAAATTAAATTAATTTCCTAATCGTTTTTTTTTAGTACTCATAATGTAGATATCATGCTAATACACGTTTTTTTATCGCTTCCTAAATATTGTTTGTCTAGTTGTTGTGCTACCCAATTTGCCAATCGAATGCATGTCTAAATAAGGGTTAAAAATAAATGTTGTGATGCTTGTGATGAACCAATTAATAGTCTAAGTCTAGGTTGTTAATCCGGTTTGTGTGGGAATCGTGGCTTTAAATTATTAACCAAACTTGAGTTAGTAGAGGCCGTCATAATACGGGCGAGTTGGGTGCCTAACACCTTCCCACCTCGTACCTTCGCCCCCGAACCCTTTATTCTTGGGTACTCATATGTTCTATATGAGCGGGAGTCTTTCTAAAAACATGATTATTTCATTTATCGCGCTATTGGGTTGTCCCTTTGGTTTGTCCCTTAGATAAAACGCCGATAGCAGATTTGTGACCTCTTTCATGGTTTTAATTCAATTCAAGTCTTCTCAAAAGTTTTTCTAACTCGAGGTTCCTTGAACTTATCTAAACCCCCAACTTATAAATTTTCTATAAGGACGCACTCTGCGCCGTAGAAATCCCGAGTCCCTACAATTTTCCTCTTTGGAACATTTTCGGGCTTCCTTTGAGAGTCATGCTGCATCTGCGGTATGTTGTTGTTGACTTGTGCATTTTTTTTTGGTTCATTTGGTGTGAATGAACTTTTAAACTGGTAATATGTAGGTGTCATGGTCCGCTTTTGATGGTATTTCTGGGATTCCGCCCCATATTACTATGGATTCCTTTAGAGTGTCCTCCTTGCGAGTGGTCTTTGAGGGGACATTTGGCTTGAGATGGTACTTAGGGGACCGTTTGACCCGGCTGATTTATCCTACCTTGGGTAGCTACCTGGTTCCGGAGGATCCTCTCTAAACCATGTTCTATCTGCGCGGTTTAAGCGTGTGAGACATGGGGGTCGTGGCTCATTGTATGGAGGCCACAGAGTTTCTCATGCGGGAGGTTGTTGGCTTGGATCGCACGACAGTGTACCTGACTTACTGCTTGGATCCTCTGATGCCGGACCTAACTTCTGAGGTAAGAAATTTATCTGCATCTTTCTAGCTATATGTGTGATATACTGACTTCTTGTGTCTTGTAGCGAATCGTTTGGCTCCTTAGAGTCGCAGGAGGTCCCATTCTAGAGTTCCTCGAGGCCAGCTCCCAAGCGTGACCTTGCCGACCAATGAGGTGATTGGGGAGAGCGTGGGACGCATAGTAGAGGAGTTTCCTCTACATTTGGCAGACGGAGAGGCTGTGGGAGGGCTTGCCCTTGCCTGATGGTTGTACGGTAATGTTGAGCCTAAAAATACACACTTTTATACCCTAAATATTCTTAGTTTAGACCCTAAATATTCATCAGTATATTACTTTGATATTGTTTAATTTGTTTTTCTTATAGGTAATTGGCATACTACAAGTTCTCACTAAATTGGCCATAAAATAAAGGAAAAGAAGAAGTCAATTTGGTAAAGAGTGGAGCATTCCGTGTTGCAAAAAAAGGAAAGCCATTTGGGCATAATTACTTTTTAAGCCACCTACCACACTTAAAACAACATGGAGAGCTGTTGAACTTGTATTCAACCCAACGTCATTTTCTTGTGGTATTAGCCTTCACTCTTTCTGTACAGCACAAATTGCAAGCTTCTCCCTTCCCCAATTTAGCAAGGGCATCGAAACAGCAAGGAAATCTGGAATGAAACCCACAAAATATTGGTTCTACAAGCCGATACTTCACTTATTTTTTCATTATGGGCTGAATTGTGATTGGCAAAGGGATGAGGAATTACAATTGATTCTCTCTCCTCATGGGCTGGAACAGATGAGCCCAGAAGCTCCATCGACCTCATGACGGCGCGGGATGAAAAGTGCGCTTTATGGGAAGTACCTATATAAGGCGAAAGCAATAAGTCACGAGGGTACGCCGTTAGTTTACAGTTTAATTAGGGTTTAATTATTGAATTAGTTTAAGCTTTCAATCCAATTGTTTCAATTTCCTTTTTCTTCAATAGAGATACAATTAGCTAGTTTATTAGGATTACTAAGTTTGGTTTACATTGTTCGTCAAATTGCGTTTTGGTTCGAATCCTTTGTTCTAGCACTCAATTGTTTCAATTCAGACGTTTGGAGCAATTTGGTGACATCTTCTCTTTACTCTGTTAATTTCAATTCCAGATTTATAGAATATTAGTAATTGTGATCTTTGCCTCTTTTTTTTACTTTATAATGATTACGGTTTATTATTTGGTTGAAGTCTAGTAGTGATATATTGTTAAATTTTCGATCTTTTACATTAGCTAGTTGAGTCTGCTTCAATTTTTCCTTTTGTTTTGGTAGTAGTCAGTAGTAGTTCGTTTTAGGTATCATTAGAATTATTATTGTTTTGTCACTAGTTCTTTAAGAGTGTCTTAGATATAATTTTCTTTTATTAAATTTTCAGAAAGTTAGTATACCAAAACCCAACAAGAGTTACGAACTAAAACAGGCTGTCATTCGATTAGTAATTATATCTATTATTTGTGTCTGTCATCTTGGTTTACTTCTATTAGCTTGTTAGTATACAAGTCGCACTAGTAGTTAGTTGTTGCAATCTCATTACTCATATCATTCTTTGTTTACTGCGTAGCTTAGTAGTAGTAGTAGTATTTGGTCTATAACAAGTGAATTAATAGCATACCAACATCCTCGTGGGATCGACCCGTATTTTCATATGCTTGCTACAACTACACCATGCACTTACGGTATTTTAACTCAACAAGTTTTTGGCGCCGTTGCCGGGAATTGTGGTGTATGAAATTATATCACTTATCTATCTCTGTCACTTTAAGTGATTTGCTTTCGTTCTTATAGTTATTCCAATTTGCTTTGTTTTATTCGTTTTTTTTATTTTGCTGTCTCTTTTAGTTTATGGATGTTTGGTCTACTGATCCTGAAACTTATCGTTTGTTTAGTGCTGAAATTGTTACTGATTTTGTGCCTGATATTTTAGAAGATTCAAATTTTGATTTAGATAATATGGGAGACGGTGAGCAACCTCCTCCTCGTTTTTTGAATGAAATTTTTTACCCTACTAAGTCTTCACAACGTTCGTGTTTTGTGCTTCCTGGTATACGTGGTAATGCCAATTTTGATCTTAAACCCCAATCTATTAGCATGCTCCCCAAATTCCATGGTCATGAAGACCCTTACCTGTTTCTTAGAGAATTTGATGAAATTTGTTCTACTATGCAATATCGTGGTGTGATTAATGATGCTTTAAGATGGAGACTTATTCCCTTTGCTCTTAAGGACGATGCGAAAAAAATGGATGTATAGTCTTATGCCTAATTCAATTGATTCCTGGGATGATTTCATTACTGCTTTCCTAAAGAAATATTTTCCTAATGGTAAAACTGTGAGACTTAAGAATGAAATCACCCAATTTGTCCAACTTGAGCATGAGACCTTTTGGAAATATTTAGATAGATTTAAAAACTTACTATCTCAGTGCCCACACCATGGATTTGATAAAGCCCGACTATGTGAATTTTTTTATCAGGGAATGGACCCTAGTTCTAGAACATTAGTAGAGTCCATGTGTCAGGGCGAGTTTTAAGCTAAGAATGAAGATGAAGCTTGGATATTCTTAGAGGGTTTAGCTGACAAAACATTGCCATGGGAAACCACTAGGGCTGATAGTAGTGTCCAGAATTCGAAGAGTAGTAAAGGAGGTTTTCATAGTATTTCCGACTTCACCTATCTTGAGTCTAGGTTGGCAGCCTTAGAATCCCAACTTAAGGGGTTGTCTATTCAACAACCTCAGGCTAGCCAAGTTAAATCTCTTTAATGTGCTAATTGTCATGCTATTGATCATATTTGCTAGTGCTTGCCCATATGTTGTTCCGCAACAACCAGTTAATTTTGAGCAAGTAAATATGACTTATAAAAAACTGAGAAATGACCCATATGCTCCTACATACAATCCAGGGTGGCGTAATCACCCAAATTTTTCATGGAGTCAAGGTCCACATTTAGGAGGTCCTAGTACACAAATTGGAAATTTTTCTAGCAATTCTTACTCTCAACCTCCTACATTCTCTAATCAAAGCTACCAAAGTAACCAAAGGCCACCTTATCAACCAGTAGCTCAAACTCAAGCACCTCCTGGTTATTCTAACACAGACAAGATATTCAATCATATGGGGAGAACTCTAAAATCTTTAGTTGACACAGTGGGACAACTGGTTACTCAAATAGGGAAAAGGCACATTTCCTAGTCAACCTGAGATAAATCCTAGGAACTCCAACTCAAACCCTCCTAATTCACAAGGTCAAAATGATAACTTAAAGAGGGTGAATGCTGTTATAACTTTAAGGCCGGGTAAGCAATTGGATACACATGTGGGTGACTTCACAGATGCATCTGATGCATCTAAACCTGTTGACAGCCCTGACCAACCAGAATACACGCCTGCTAGTGAGTCTTCACTCACTAAGCCACAACCTACAGAGAGTGAAACCATAGAAAAAGACAACACTAGTGAGAATACAACTGCAGATCCTTTAGCTCCACCCACTTCTACCGCTGATGCTGAAAGAGTTTATAAGCCTAAAGCACCCTTTCCCCAGAGGCTCATGAACAAAAAGATGGAAGCTAGTATGCAGAAAATACGTGAGACATTTTCACATATTAAAATTAATATTCCTCTTCTAGATGTGATAGAACAAATGCCTCCGTATGCTTAATTTTTGAAGGAATTGTGTACCACTAAGAGAGCGAATAATGTGCCTAAAAAAGCCTTTTTAGCTTCTAATGTTAGCTCTATTATTTCACACCAAGATCCTGTTAAGTATAATGATCCAGGTTCCCCCACCATCCCCATTGTTATTGGGAACACTCTTATTAATAAAGCTTTGTTAGACTTGGGTGCTAGTGTCAATTTACTACCATTATCGGTATATGGGCACCTCGGTATAGGTGAGTTAAAACCCACCAAGGTAACGTTCTACTAAATTACCTAAAGGAATGATTGAGGATGTTCTCATAAGGTGGGTGATTTTATTTTTCCTGTTGAGTTTGTTGTCCTGAAAATAGAGGGAGTTTCTGATTTGCATGACCAAATTTCTGTGATTTTAGGAAGACCATTTTTAGCTACTGCACGCATTGATAAATCGCAGGAACGGAAAAATGAAGATCTCTTTTGGAAATATGACTGCAGAGCTGAATGTTTTCGATTTAGAAAAGCAACCTCACTCCTTTGATGTTGAAGCAACTGAGATGTTGAACGGGGTTGACGCAATTCTGCTAGAACCACAGGAAACACATCAGCATGAAGAGTATGTAAGTGCTATTAGGGACAGTGATCAAATTCATGAAATAGAACATTTTGAAGTGCTCCAGGTGACTTCTAATCCTATTCTTCCTTCCTCTCCTTCTCCTCCGTCTCTAGAACTAAAACCTCTCCCCGAGACTTTGAAATATGTGTTTCTTGGCTGTGAAAAGACTTATCCTGTGATAACTGCTTCTGATTTGACTAGTGACCAAGAGGGCAAGTTAATCTCAATACTTAAGGAATACAAAGATGCTATAGGCTGGACTTTAGGAGACATAAAAGGGATTAGTTCAACTATTGTACAACATAAAATCCACTTAGAAAGCAATTCGAAAGCTCCCAGAGACCACCAAAGGCGTTTAAATCCTACTTTACAAGAGGTAGTTAGAAAGGAAGTTTTAAAATGGTTAGATAACGGTGTTATTTTTCCAATTTCTGACAGCGAGTGGGTGAGCCCAGTACATGTTGTTCGTAAAAAGGCCGGTATTACTGTGGTTAAATACGATAATAATGAGCTAGTACCCACTAGAATACAATCTGGATGGCGAGTTTGTGTCGATTATAGAAAATTAAATACAACAACTCGAAAGGACCATTTTCCCCTTCCTTTTATGGACCAAATGCTTGAACGTTTAGCTGGACATAGTTATTATTGCTTCCTAGATGGATATTCTGGTTATCATCAAATTCCCATAGCTCCTGAGGACCAAGAAAAGACTACATTTACATGTCCTTTTGGTACGTTTGCCTTTAAGAAAATGCCTTTTGGTCTATGTAATGCACCTGCAACTTTTCAGCGTTGTATGTTGTCTATATTTTCTGATATGGTTGAGCGATGCATGGAAATATTTATGGATGACTTCTCAGTGTTCGGTTCTGATTTTGATGATTGTTTAGGCAACCGGACTTCTGTTTTGCACAGATGTAAGGAGAAGAATTTGACACTTAACTGGGAGAAGTGTCACTTTATGGTGAAAAAGGAAATTGTTCTTGGTCATATTATTTCTGAAAATGGAATTGAAGTGGACAACGTAAAAATTGATTTAATTTCTAATCTCCCTTCCCCTAAGTCGGTTAAGGATATTAGATCTTTTCTTGGACATGCAGGCTTTTATAGGCGATTTATTAAGGATTTTAGTAAAATTACTAAACCCTTAACACAATTACTTGTTAAAGATACTGCATTTGATTTTTCTGGTGATTGTTTACATGCTTTTGAACTTCTAAAACATGCCTTAGTCTCAGCTCCTGTCATACGTCCACCTGTCTGGGACGAACCATTTGAACTTATGTGTGATGCCTCTGATTTTGCAGTAGGGGCTGTTTTAGGACAGCGTATAGATAAGCAACCCCATGTTATGTATTATGCAAGCCATACATTGAATGGGGCTCAACTTAACTATACTGTGACAGAGAAAGAACTTCTTGCTGTTGTTTTTGCATTTGAGAAATTCAGACCATAACTAATCAGCGCACATGTAATTGCATACACTGACCATGCAGCATTACGATATCTGTTGACAAAAAAAGATGCGAAACCTAGATTGCTTTGATGGATTCTTTTGCTGCAGGAATATTATTGTGAGATAAGAGATAAGAAATGCAGTGAGAACTTTGTAGCAGACCCCTTATCCCGCATACTCTCTGCAGATGCAACAACAGGACCTATTTCAGAGTGCTTTCTTGATGAGCAGTTGTTGCTGGTACAAGCTACACAAGAACCTTGGTATGTAGACATTGTAGATTATTTGGTAAAAGGTGAAACACCCCAACATTGGGGGAAGCAGGATAAGTTGCGATTTAATTCTATAGTCAAACACTTTTATTGGGATGACCCATATTTGTTCAAGTATTGGGTAGATCAAATCATAAGATGGTGTGTCCCAGACCATGAAATTGTAAGCATACTTTCATTTTGTCATGACCAGGCATGTGGAGGGCATTTTAGTGGTAAGAAAATAGCGGCCAAAATCCTCCAAAGTGGGTTCTATTGGTCGACATTGTTTAAAGATGCATATGTTTACTGTAAGAGTTGTCCTCGATGTCAACAAAAAGGTAAGACAGGTCGTAGAGATATGATGCTTCTCCATCCTATTATTATTGTTGAAATCTTTGACGTGTGGGGAATAGATTTTATGGGACCCTTTCGTGTTTCTTATGGGAATGAGTATATTCTGCTTGCTGTGGATTACTTGTCTAAGTGGGTAGAAGCAAAACCTTGTAAAAGTAATGATGCTAAGGTTGTAGTTAAATTTTTGAAAGAAAATATTTTCTCTCGTTCTGTTATGCCTAGAGCTATTATTAGTGATAGAGGTACCCACTTTGACAATAGTGTGTTTGACTCTTTGTTGGAAAAATACTCTATAACACACAGATTGGGTACCCCTTATCACCCACAGACTAGTGGTCAGGTAGAGGTGTCAAATAGACAAATTAAGCAGATTTTGGAAAAAACAGTGAACAAGAACAGGAAGGATTGGTCACAGAAACTTTCTGATGCTCTGTGGGCATACAGAACAGCTTTCAGAACTCCCTTAGGCATGTCACCTTATAGAGTTGTGTTTGGAAAGCCCTGTCACCTCCCTGTAGAACTTGAACATAGGGCTATGTGGGCTATTAAGATGCTGAATTTTGATCTGAATGATGCAGGTTCAGCAAGAAAACTACAGTTAAGTGAGTTAGAGGAGATACAAAATGAAGCTTACGAGAATTCTAAAATACATAAAGAAAGAGCAAAGTTATTTCATGACAAACATATTGTTAGGAAAACCTTTGAACCTGGACAGAAAGTTTTATTATATGATTCTCGCTTACACTTGTTTCCTGTTAAACTAAAATCTCGCTGGACAGGGCCTTTTGTTGTGTTACAGGTTTATCCGCATAGTGTTGTCCTGATAACAGACCCCGAGCAGGGAACTAGCGTCAAGGTGAATGGGCATCGATTTAAACCATTTTTGGAACAAGGAACCAACAACTTTGTTATAGAGGAAGTGCACTGTTTGCACTGTACGAGCCTCAATCCAATGTTTAGATCAGAAGCAACAAGGCTTGGATACACTCAGTATTCGACCCGGTACTCTCGTTCTTTTTCTACTTCGTTTTCTTCTTCCTTTTCTTAATCTGTTTTGCAACTTCCTTGTCTGCAATGTTAACGTTGCCAAGTTTAAGTGTTGGAGGATATATTTGTGTTTTTTTTATATTTATTTTTCTGCTTTATTTTTATTTTTATTTTTCTGCTAGTGTGTGTTCAAAAAAAAAAAAAAAATACAATTAGGAGTTTTTCAATCTTCAAAGACTTATAACATGATTGAATTAGTCGACTTGCCACTTGCTGCGATTAACTAGTATAGTCATGATCATTGTTGTAAAAGTGATTTTCTCTTGGTGGACACAAATCTAACTAGTGAGATTTTGAGCCTTTAGACTGAAACATTCATATTTGTCTCACAATTTTTTTTCATGTGTGATATTCTTCCATGATTTTATTTCTCTAGAACCTGCATTGATTCTGTTTTGAGACCGCATTGGCACATGCATGCATATAAATATGAGAAAGGCATTCTTTTGTATATATTATGAGCTACATTAGCCAAATAGCCTACCATTACGATATATTTATTTTTGATTAACCCCATTGAGCTTTATTGGCCTTTTCTTCTCTTCTAAGCCACATTACAAGCTATTATTTATCCCAAACACATTATCTTCACCTAGTCTTAGGATTAGTAGAGCTTTTTGATCATTAGCTTGTAAGGATGTCAAATAATAGGCGTGGGGGTGTTCTGTGTGGTTGGCTACTGTTGAAAAAAAAAATAGAGAAGATGGAACACATTGTAATTCTCTTTTCTCTCTGTTCCACTATTATGATATATGTCTTGAAAAAAAAAGAAGAAAAAAGAAAACAGAAAAAAGGAAAATGTCCTGAGTAGTGAAGTACTTAAGTTGTAATTTAATTTTCTCCTAGAGTAAAGAGGGTTGGAGACTGTATTAATGATGATAAGTTTCTGCCAAGGTAATTGTCATCTTAATCTATGTTTTACAGTTCCTTGGCTACACTAGATAAAAAAAGGTGATAGTTCAATGTTTGGGAGATTTTTGGAGTTTGGGGTAGAGTTTTTGAGTGTCTATTTTAGATGTCCCTCTTTCGTTTCTGTTTCAAATTGCTCCGCTAGTTCCACAGCTTTTAAAAGAAATTCCCAAATATTGTCCCACCTTGACCTTAAGCCTCATTACAACCCTTATAAAGACCTTTTGATTTGTGTCATGCATTTTTGATCCCAGTGGTGGAGATTTAGAAGATTTGCAAGCTTATGGTAGAACTTTTTCACTGGAATGAATTTTTGAGTAAAATACATCCCGTATCAAACACATGAGTGTTGGAGTGGTACAATACTCCTTGTGAGAGTCCTCCAAGTGTATTTGTTCTACGTTCTCAATGATTTTTGCTTGCCAATTAATCGTGAGTTTGTTTGAGAATCTTAGTTCATGAAGTGTTATGAGTTTTGAACAGATTGACTCACTCTCTAATTTTTAACGTCAAGATTTTGTTTGTTAGTTAGTCTCTTTGTTTTAGTGTGTTAGACTTTGTTGGTATATCTTCTGTAAGCCCTCACGAGACCTTACTCGTCCACTAGGGGGACCTAGGGGTTTAAAGGGCATGTTGCACATGCTAAGTGCAATCGCGATTGCTGCGAAAGTGAGTTAGGATTTTTATTTCTTGTTTTTCAATTATTAGCTAGTAGTCAGTCTTACTCGAGGACGAGTAAACGCTTAGTGTGGGGGGTATTTGTTGAGCCTAAAAATATACACTTTTATACCCTTAATATTCCTAGTTTAGACCCTAAATATTCATCATTATTATTACTTTGATATTGTTTAATTTGTTTTTTTTATAGGTAATTGGCATACTACAAGTTCTCACTAAATTGGCCATAAAAGAAAGGAAAAGAAGAAGTCAACGTGGTAAAGAGTGGAGCATTACGTGTTTGCAAAGAAAGCAAAGCCATTTGGGCTTATTTACCTTTTAAGCCACCTACCACACTTAAAACAACATGGAGAGCTGCTGAACTTGTATTCAACCCAGCGTCATTTTCTTGTTGTATTAGCCTTCACTCTTTCTGTACAGCAAAAATTGCAAGCTTCTCCCTTCCCCAATTTAGCAAGGGCATCGAAACAGCAAGGAAATCTGGAATGAAGCCCACAAAATATTTGTTCTACAAGCCGATACTTCACTTAATTTTTAATTATGGGCTGAATTGTGATTGGCAAAGGGATGAGGAATTACTATTCATTCTCTCTCCTCAAGGGCTGAAAGAGATGAGCCCAAAAGCTCCATCGACCTCATGACGGCGCGGGATGAAAAGTGCGATTTATGGGAAGTACCGATAAGGCGAAAGCAATAAGGCTTGAGGGTACGCCGTTAGTTTACAGTTTAATTAGGGTTTAATTATTGAATTAGTTTAAGCTTTCAATCCAATTGTTTCAATTTCCTTGTTCTTCAATACAGATACAATTAGCTAGTTTATTTGGATTACAAAGTTTGGTTTAGATTGTTCATCAAATTGCGTTTTGGTTCGAATCCTCTGTTCTAGCACTCAATTGCTTCAATTCAGTCATTTGGAGCAATTTGGTGACTTCTTCTCTTTACTCTGTTAATTTCAATTCCAGATTTATAGAATATTAGTAATTGTGATCTTTGCCTCTTTTTTTTACTTTATAATGTTTACGATTTATTATTTGGTTGAATTCTAATAGTAATATATTGTTAAAGTTTCGATTTTTTACATTAGCTAGTTGAGTCTGCTTCAATTTTTCCTCTTGTTTTGGTAGTAGTTAGTAGTAGTTCGTTTTAGGTATCATTAGAATTATTATTGTTTTGTCACTAGTTCTTTAAGAGTGTCTTAGATATATTTTGCTTCTATTAAATTTTTAGAAAGTTAGTATACGAAAACCCAACAAGAGTTACGAACTAAAACAGTCTGTCATTCGATTAGTAATTATTTCTATTATATGTGTCTGTCATCTTGGTTTACTTCTATTAGCTTGTTAGTATACAAGTCGCACTAGTAATTAGTTGTTGCAATCTCATTACTCATATCATTTTTGTTTACTTCGTAGCTTAGTAGTAGTAGTATTTGGTCTATAACAAGTGAATTATTAGCATACCAACATCCTCGTAGGATCGACCCGTATATGCATATGCTAGCTACAACTACACCATGCACTTGCGGTATTTTAACTCAACAAGTATATTCTTTTTTTATCCCTTCTTGTGTTTGTGTTTGCTTTTGAGTGCTGACTCTATCTCTTGTGTTTGTGTTGCTCATTTTTTGTAGTTGAACCGGGAGCAGACCTCTCAGATTTTCAAGCTCATTAACCTACTGAACAAAGCCTATCGCCGAGTGAAGGGCAAGGGAAAGAGTTCTCGGTCTAGTACCGTTGATGTAAGTAGACTTTTATCCTTTGTTTAGCTAAGTGAAGTGCTTAACTTAACATTTCAATCTTGATTGTCTGCAGATGTCCCAGTCTTCGTCTTCGGTGGCGCCTCGACATTCTTTTGCTGCGAGGGCCTCTTCGGCGAGTAGATCGTCTGTTGCTCGTTCACCTCCCATAGCTGCGACCAGGCCTCCTGTTAATGAGGCGCCCGGGCGTTCTGTACCATACATCCCTGAGATGTTCTCTCCTGCGGGTTTCCACCCTTCTCTTGATAGCAAGCCTATTGTTACACCCATGGCCGGAGGTTGGGCGAACGCCCCTGGATGGGATATGCCTTATACTGGGCCTTCGTATCAGGATGTGGCTATGAAATTTGCTAGTCAGGCCGCAGAGAGCCTCTTTGGAGCAAGGCTTTCGGCATGTACCCCCATGCGCGCACCTGCATATGATTGTGATCCCCCAATATTTTCTATAATTATTATATTGATTTATAAATGATTTATAAATAGTTTCGGAGATTTAATCGTATATGCATTTAAGGATTCGATTTATTCAATTAAAGCCATAATAATATTAATTATTATTATGGGACTTTCATAAATTGTATTTATTAATTTTGAGGAGTTTAATTAATTTTTTTTTTTATATGAATAAGAATTATTCATATCGTTTTAATTAGCTTTTTAATTTAGAAAATTATCAAAAAAATTCCTAAATCTAGTAGTCTTTTACTTGGGTTGACTAAGGCCCTATATAAGGAAAAGGGTGAGTCAGTTGATCAGTTTTGCAAACTGAGCCAAAACCCTCAAGCTCTCTTCTCTCTCTCACTATTCACTCTCTCCTCTCTCTCTCCTCACCCGAACTCTCTCTCCTCTCTCCACCGGCCCTCCTCGCCGGAGACACCCTCGCCGACCTCCCCCTCGCCGGCAGTAAGCTTCTCTCCTTCTCCCTCTCTCTTTCTCTTTCTTTTTCCCTTTCTCTTTCTTTCTCTTCGCGTCCCCTTTCCCCCTCGCGTTTGCTGTCGCAGACGGCGGTCGTCGACCGCCAGGGGGCGACGGGCCTGGCCCCGTCGCCACCCCTCTTCTCTCCCTTTCTCTCTCTCGCTCGCACTCTCTTTCCCTTTCCCTTTCGCGTTTCCCTCTCCTCTCCTCGCCGGAGCACCGGCGACCACCACCACCGGCCATGGTGGCCAATGGGTGGTGGTGGTAATGTTGGGTCGGGTTATGAGTCCCATGCGTGGGTACCCGTGACCTAGACATAGTTGTGAAGTAAGGGTTTTGTTTTTGTATTTTTCGTAATTATTAATTCGATTTTTAGTATTTTCGATTTAATATTTTTATTTTTCTGTACTCGTTCGGAACCCGAATTCGGATTTTCAAAAGCCTAGGTTGAAATAAATCAAGGAATTTAATAACAATATCATACTGAGATTTTGTTAGTGTTTGTATTTTCATATTTAATAAATACTGATTCGGTAATTTTTTTTCATTAGGACCTAACGAGCAAGCGTGATTATTGTCGAGTGGTTGGAGCATACTTACTGTTGGTAGCGTGTTAGTGGTAAGCGCTCATGCTTACCTTCTTCCAAAGCCCCATCAAAACTATTTTGATGTGTTATGTGCTAATTGGGAATTTGTTGTGAATTTAATATGCAGAGCATGATTAAATTATATCGTCGTTATTATGAGATTTCTTAAGCATGTTTAGCGCTGTAAATATGATTTATAATGAGTATGTTGATGTTATCATATTTTGGGAATTAATTAGTCCATATGTTGATTATTGGACAATTGTTGAATGGTGAATTGTTAGTATTATTATGGTATTAAATAAGTGCTAATTGGTATGGATATTATTGAGTGCTAGGGAGCACCTATCTATTATTGATTGAATGTCTTGGGTGATTTGTGAATTTTTGGCTACCGAAATTGAATTATCCTGCCGAAGTGCTACCGAAATTTGGCTAGACATTACTTTTCTTCATTATTGAATTATCGTCGTTATGGAATTAAAGCATGTTTAATTCTCGTCGTATTGAATTATCATTATCGTCGTTATTTATTATTCATTGTCTAGAGCATGAAATGAATTAGTAAGTCGTGGTCTCGTAGTACCACTTATGTCAACTAATGCAAATTATGTGAATTGAATTAAATGAGCGTAAGACTCCTAATGGATGCCTAGGAGTAGTCAAGCTACAGGGATTACACCTAATGGTGTAGTTCAAGGGATGAGTGATTCCCAAGTTACATATGGACACCTCGCAGTGTGTCTGGGACGGATCATTCCCCATTTATTAAGTCCTCTAGGCTCGTGTAATTATACTAGAGGTAGTGTGCACACTAGAGTCATTAAGTCCATGGCATGATTGTATCTTCGATAAACAGTATGGATAATCGCTGTTTTATAAGCTCTCTTACATCTCTCTAATCAAGACGGATTGTCTGTGTCGTATTTCGTATGATCACTATACAAGAATTGTATGTAAAAGAATGTCGTTATGCGTACGCTTGATTACCTGCTTATGTGTGTATGCAAATGAATTTTCATGATTCTTCTAAAACCTCAAGTAAGGTTTGCGAAATGTTTTTACTGGGTACGGATGACATTTATTCAGTTTATCTGATTTTTGTTTCTTTTCTTTTCTTCTGTATTTTTTATTCCGTCACAGAAACCAAAGTGCAGCTTTAGTTGATTGAGGACGTACAACTTGGAAGGTTAGAGTTGGCGTCCGTTCATAGAACTATTTCTGTTGGATTAGATCGTGGTATTATTAATTATTTGGCTTTAGTTTTGCCCCGGAAGGCCAGTTGTAACAAATTTGGTTTAATGGTTTTAGCTTACTATATAGACAACTCTGATATTAACTGTTTTAGATTAATTAGTTCCTTAGAAGCTCCATTTGATGCCTAGTCTTTCTTTCTGCTTAGCATTTACTCCTTAGCGATAAATATTGCAGTAGCACCCTTGGGTTCGTGACGGTTCGGCGGTGTCGGGTTGTGGATAGCGACGTCGATAGTTCCCGGAAAATCGTTACGAATCCGGGGGTGTTACAAATGGTATCAGAGCCCTAGGTTTAAAAAGGTTGCTTAGGATTAATAAACGAATTAATAAAGATTAGTTTCATGTTGGGGAAAATAAAATATAAATAAAGCCGTTGAGCGTAGTGGTCCTAGAAGATAGGAATTATTTGAAATCACTTTGCTTGTGAATTATAATGTTCTCATTGTTTGATTGTCTACCTGTAGATGGTAAGGACAAGAAAGACAGCTAGAATGACGACTGCACACCAAGGGGCACGCACCCTAGCCCATTGTGCACCAACAGCGGAATACGTAGCTTCATCGGATAGCGAGTCAATGGGAAACGACGCGAACGTACATCGTAAACCCGCGCTCATGGTTGTCGTACGCAACGAAGCCGCACGCCCCACACCTAATCCCGCGCCTGTACCTGCGCCCATTGCTGCCCCAGTTGCCGCAACTACTGCGTACGTAGATGAAGAGGAAGATCCTTTTGAGTATACCGCGCCGGAAGAGCATGATGACATGCCGGATTTGGAGGATATTGGTGCTGAGAGCGACAACAACATTGCACCTACTGCTGCACCTACTCTTGCTGCAAATTGGTCTCCTCCTATGGAACCATTCTTTGCTACTGATGTTGAGCTCGAGGATATACGTATCTACATAAGACGTGCTTATACTACGATCGAGCGTTATCAATATGAGAACGGCACAAGTCTACATGAAGGCTTATGGGTAGAGCTACTACTGGCTGGTCTGCCTAATATCCATCCTTGGATGGGACTCAAGGAGAAGTATGATGATGTGGTCTCCAAAAGTGGTCATCTGCATGAGAAGAAGTATGGTGAAGGTACGAGATGGTCTCTTTTCTTTAGAGGCGTTGCAGCTGAGTTATGCCTGTCCGAGTTCGAGTGGAAGGTAAACCGTGTGCTAGTTCCTGCGCCAAAGGACATGTGCGAGACTTGCTGGACCAAGAAGCGCAAACACGCCGATGACTTTAGGAAGCGTTTCATACCTCAAAAGTTCGGTGGTTATGCCTATCCGTACACGCCCTGCAAGGAGGTGAAGCCTAGGAAGAAGGACGATCATGATGAGTCCCCTATTGCGAAGAAGATGTGTGCGACCGTCAACTAGAACTAGATGATTGATTTAGTACTTTTACTTGAGTTTTACTGAACGTTTAGATTATTGTGATGGCCCTGCGTGGTCAAATCTTGTTGTTAGTGTAGTTGCATAGGCAACGAATATTTTTTACTATTATTTACTTGCAACCTGTCTCGTTGCAAGACTATTTCATTTGATTATATGATATCGTTGAGAACTTGTTTTATATGATCGTTTTATCACATAATTGCATTGTTGACTCACAGCTTCATAATGCTTTCTCGTATTGCCTAGACATGATGGGAAATCCATGTCGGAGTTATGGTGAAATTTTCATTGATTATGATCATATTAAATGTGAGCCAAAGGCTAAGCATGTATTGTATGCAATCAAATGTCATTGTTTATTGCCCTAGTAAATAGTATGGAGCCTCGATGTATGAAATGCGAATGTTATTGCTTATAAATCGTGTGAGACCAATGTGTCTACTTTGTTATAGCATATCGAACTATTATCCATGAGAATTGAGAACATTCAAAGCAAGTATGTTGCTTAGACCTACAATGTAAGGTCGATCATTGTAACTTATATGTTATTTGCTAAATGTCAAGAGATTAGCTTCAATTATAACCTATATCTCTCAATTAGACCTCAATTTGGGTCCAACGTGCCAACTTTGCCGAAATGTTGATCAACCATTGCTCTTGTATGTCTCAGATTTATTATAATGGCAACCCAAGACCGACTCGCGAGATTAGAAATAGATCTTACCAATGTCGTGGAACACATCATGCGCCAGTTAGAGCACCAAGAGCAAGATCGCAACGCGCAGAACCCTGAAACGCGCAACTTTAGGGATTTCGATGCACTCAAAACTCCGACGTTTGAGGGTGGCTCTGAGCCCACCAAGCTTCAGAACAGGATTATTGAGTTCGAAAAGCTGTTTAGTGCGTCTAGTCGGCCTGACAACACAAAGGTCAACACCGCCACGTACTACCTGAAGGGTGAGGCTAATAAGTGGTGGAGCGATGTGGGAACTGAGTTGTTAGCTACTGAGGACTTTGGGTGGACTAAGTTCAATGAGTCTATTCGTGAAAGGTTTTACCCAAGAGCTGTCCGTCGCCAGATGCAATGGGAATTGAAGAATATCTATCAAGGAATGCTATCTGTAGCTGAATACGCAACAAAGTTCAATGAGCTTGCTGCTTTTGCACCTAACTTGGTGACGACCGAAGCTGAGCGTGTCGAGAGGTTCGAAGATGGTTTAAAGTGGGATATTCAGCGTTTTGTTATGGGAAACTCGCTGACGTTCCAAGGATCGTACGAGAAAGCCTTGAACCAAGAGCGTGATGTGGATCGTCGTGATTCGTTGCTCGAAAAGCATAAACTTGACGAAGGGAATTCTTTCCAGTCAAGTGGCGCAGACAAGAGGCTAATACCGAACAATGGCAATCACAACAACCAAGGTGGTCAGGACCACAACGGGAACATGAATCGTGACTCGAACAACCATAGAGTTACGATCTTAGCTAGGAGGAATACGCCTTGTAGTCGCTGCAACAAGACGCATCCTGACAAGAACTGTCGTGGCGATGTGCTTCAATGCTATGAGTGCAACAAGCCTGGCCACAAAGCTTCTCAATGCTGGAGTCGTGGAAGGAACGACAATGGTCAGAACCGCAATAATAACTTCAATCGTGGTGGAAATGGAAATCGAAATGCTAATCGCGGACATGGTGGTAACTACCGTGGAAATGGGGGTTACAACAACAACATCCGCAACAATACTGTTGCTCCTGCTGCGAATAATCAAGCACAACTTCCCGCACCTGCCAAGCCCGTGCAGAACAACAACAACAACAATAGAGGGGTAAATGGAACGGTCTATGTGCTGAACAGCAATGAAACTGAGGCGAACCCGAATGTGATCGTTGCTACTTTTCTCGTTAACTCTCAACCTGATTTTGTTTTGTTTGATAGTGATGCAACGCATTCTGTTCTTTCTAAGAGCTTTGCATCTAAGATAGGTTTAGAGCCTAGTTCTGTGTATAGTGTGAATATTAGGATGCCAGATGGCACGATTGTAAATTGTAAAGCGTTGTATGAAGAGTGTCAGATTAGGATAGCTGGTTCCGATTTGCCTGCAGATTTGATTCAGATGGACTTAAAGAATTTCGACATGATTTTGGGGATGGATTGGTTAGCCAGGTGTAGGGATAAGTTAGCATGTTACGAACCACGTGTATCGTTACGTGGACCGCATGGAAAGAGGATTACATACAAAGGAGTCATGGTCAAGCCGTAGTTGAAGGTAGTGGCGACCATGAAAACAAAGGAATGCAGTGGCGACTAAAGGTGAAGAAATTTACCTATGTCATGTAGTGGACACAAGTCGAGAAGCTGAAGTTTCGAAACCTATCTCAGTTATTTTGGAGTACGCCGACGTCTTTCCAGACGAGATTCTCTGAATGCCTCCGCAACGCATTATCGACTTTACGATTGACTTAGCACCAGGTTCGGCTTCGATCTCGAAAGCTCCGTATCGTATGGCTCCTGCAGAGATGAAAGAACTGAAGACACAACTCGAGGTACTACTGGACAAGGGATACATAGGTCCTAGTGTATCGCCTTGGGGTGCTCCTGCTTTGTTTGTGTGCAAGAAGGATGGTAGTATGAGACTGTGCATAGACTATCTCGAGCTGAACAAGATTACGATCAAGAATCGTTATCCACTGACAAGGATTGACGACTTATTCGACCCACTACGCGGAGCGATGTCTTCTCAAAGATCGACTTACGTTCGGGATACCATCAACTCAGGATCTCTGAGCCTGACATTCCAAAGACCGCGTTTAGGACGAGGTATGGACACTATGAGTTCACAGTTATGCCTTTTGGGTTGACGAACGCACCTGCGAAGTTTATGGATTTGATGAACCGTACGTTCCAGCCTTATCTCGACCAGTTCGTAGTTGTCTTCATTGATGATATTTTGGTCTACTCAAAGAACACTGCTGAGCACGAGCAACATTTGCGTACCGTTTTGGAGATTCTACGATGACATCAGCTTTACGCCAAGTTGTCAAAGTGCGAGTTTTGGTTAGAAATTGTTTCTTTCTTAGGACACGTGGTGTCTAAGAGTGAAGTTGCTGTTGACCCGGAAAAGATTAGAGCTGTTATGGACTGGTCCGCACCGAATAACCTGACTGAGGTTAGAAGTTTTCTTGGGTTAGCTGGTTACTATCGTAGGTTTGTGGAAGGATTTTCGAAAATAGCGCAACCTATGACAAACTTGATGAAAAAGACGACGAAGTTCGTGTGGACTGAAAAGTGTGAAGCTACTTTTCAAGAATTTAAGAAACGCCTTACGAGCGCGCCGATTTTGACTTTGCCATCGGGAACTGAAGGATATGAAGTCTATAGTGACGCGTCTAAGCATGGCTTAGGCTGTGTTTTGATGCAACATGGTAAGGTAGTGGCTTATGCCTCAAGACAACTGAAGAAGCACGAGGATAACTACCCTACTCACGACTTAGAGCTAGCTGCTGTCGTATTTGCTCTGAAGATTTGCAGACACTTATCTTTATGGTTCCGCTGTCAAGATGTTTACGGACCACAAGAGTCTCAAGTACATATTCACGCAAAAGGAGTTGAATATGCGACAAAGGAGATGGCTAAAGTTATTGACGGAGTACGACATCGATATTCAGTATCACGAAGGGAAAGCTAACATGGTAGGTGACGCTTTGAGTAGAAAGACTCGTCATTTATTGAACACTGCTTTAGTACTTCCGAAGGAGATCATTCGTGACTTGCAAAGCCTAGACGTGGAGATTGTGCTGAAAGGTGACGTTCAATGTACCTTAGCGCATATGTTCGTTCGACCAACCTTGCTCGACGAGATCAATGATAAACATAATGCATAATTCTACACCACAAGGACGAGGGTAGATCCAAGGAATTTTTTGTTGGTCAAGACGGTGTCATGAGATTCCGTCATCGTGTTTGTGTGCCGAATGACCCGGAGATCAAGAGTCAGATTCTGGGTGAAGCACACAATACACCTTATTCTGTACATCCTGGTGGAGACAAGCTATACAAAGATCTTCGCCAAATGTTTTGGTGGAGAGGTATGAAGCAAGATGTCGCCGAGTTCGTTGCTAAGTGTCTGACGTGCCAGAAGGTCAAGATCAAACACAAGAGACCTGGTGGAATGATACAATCGCTTGAAGTTCCTACGTGGAAATGGAATTCAATATTAATGGACTTTGTCATGGGTTTACCATTGACACAGAAGAGGAACAACGCCATTTGGGTCGTTGTGGACCATCTAACGAAAGTTGCGAGATTCATCCCAATGAATGACACTTGGGAAATGGAGAATTTAGCGGACGCTTACGTCAAGGAAGTCATGAGACTTCATGGTGTTCCAGAAGATATCGTTTCGGATAGAGACTCGAGGTTTCTATCACACTTTTGGCAGAAATTGCAAAAAGCTTTTGGAAGCAAATTGAAGGTCAGTACTGCTTTTCATCCTGCGACTGACGGTCAGACAGAAAGGACGATTCATACATTGGAGGATATGTTACGAGTGTGTGCTCTCGAGTATCAAGGCTCGTGGGATACACATATTCCGTTGATCGAATTTTCTTACAACAATAGTTATCATTCAAGCATTGATCGAGCGCCTTATGGAGCATTATATGGTAGGAAGTGTAGATCGCCCGTTTTTTGGAACGATATTAGTGAAACTGCAGTTTTGGGTCCTGAGATGATCCAGCAGACCGTCGATGTGGTCAAAGTTATTTAAGCGAAGATGCGTAGTGCTCAAGATCGCCAGAAATCCTACGCTGATAGAGGTCGTAGACCTTAAGAGTTTGAGGTGGGAAGCAAGATACTCTTGCGAGTATCTCCTACCAATGGTGTCATGCGTTTTGGTCGTAAGGGGAAATTGAGTCCTCGTTACATTGGTCCTTACGAGATCCTAGAAAGGATTGGTGAGGTTGCTTATCGACTAGCTTTACTTGTGGAACTTGCAAAAGTCCATAGTGTGTTTCATGTCTGTCAATTGAAGAGATACGTACATGATCCAACTCATGTCGTTCAACATGAAGCGATCGATCTCGATGAAAGTCTGACTTATTAAGAGCGTCCTATCAAGATAGTGGACATCAAAGAGCGTTCAACTCGAACAAAAACTATTCCTATCGTCAAAGTCGTTTGGTCACAAGGTCAAGAGAAAGCAACATGGGAAGCTGAATCCATGCTGTGCGAGAAGTATCCAGACCTCTTCCTAGAAGGTACTAGTCCCACTTGAGTTTCGGGACGAAACTCCTTTTAAGGAGGGTAAAATGTCACGCCTCAAAATTTCGTTTTGTTTATCGGTTTGCACGAATTGCATGTTGAAGCATTGCATGGTGCATGTTACTCAACTTAGAATCATGATCGTACTTGCTCATCTTGCATATGTTAGTGTCCTAGAAATTGTTTTATACCTTCGTATGGTAAACTCGTTTTGTTTTGGAAAGTGATTACTTCATGTCTCAAGTTTGGGGACAAAACTTCTTTTAAGGAGGGTAGAATGTGATGCCCCAATATTTTCTATAATTATTATATTGATTTATAAATAGTTTCGAAGATTTAATCGTATATGCATTTAAAGATTCGATTTATTCAATTAAAGCCCTAATAATATTAATTATTATTATGGGACTTTCATAAATTGTATTTATTAATTTTGAGGAGTTTAATTAAAATGTTTTATATATGCATAAGAATTATTCATATAGTTTTAATTATTTTTAATTAGCTTTTTAATTCAGAAAATTATCAAATAAATTCCAAAACCTAGTAGTCTTTGACTTGGGTTGACTGAGGGCCTATATAAGAAAAAAGGTGAGTCAGTTGATCAGTTTTGCAAACTGAGCCAAAACCCTCAAGCTGTCTTCTCTCTCTCACCGTTCACTCTCTCCTCTCTCTCTCCTCACCAGAACTCTCTCTCCTCTCTCCACCGGCCCTCCTCGCCAAAGAAAGCCCTCGCCGACCTCCCCCTTGCCGGCGGTAAGCTTCTCTCCTTCTCCCTCTATCTTTCTCTTTCTTTCTCTTCGCGTCCCCTTTCCCCCTCGCGTTTGTTGTCGCGGACGGCCGCGACCGTCACCAGGAAGCTCTCTTTCTCTCTCTCACTCGCACTCTCTTTCTCTTTCCCGTTCGCATTTCTCTCTCCTCTCCTCGCCGGAGCACCGGCGACCACCACCACCGTCAATGGTGGCCGGTGGGTGGTGGTGGTGATGTTGGGTCGGGTTATGGGTCCCATGCATGGGTACCCGTGACCTAGATCAAGTTGTGAAGTTAGGGTTTCGTTTTTGTATTTTTCGTAATTATTAATTCGATTTTCAGTATTTTTGATTTAATGTTTTTATTTTTTTGTACTGGCTCGGAACCCTAATTCGGATTTTCAAAAGCCTATTTTGGTTTAAATAAATCAAGGAATTTAATAAAAATATCAGACTGAGATTTTGTTACAGTTTGTATTTTCATATTTAATAAATACTGATTCGGTAATTGTTTTTAATTAGGACCTAACGAACAAGCGTGATTATCGTCGATTGGTTGGAGCATACTTACTGTTGGTAGCGTGTTAGTTGTAAGTGCTCATGCCTACCTTCTTCCAAAGCCCCATCAAAACTATTTTGATGTGTTATGTGCTAATTGGGAATTTGTTTTGAATTTAAAATGCAGAGCATGATTAAATTATATAGTCGTCATTATGAGATTCATTAAGCATATTTACCGCTGTAAATATGATTTATAATGAGTTTGTTGATGTTATCATGTTTTCGGAATTAATTAGTCCATATGATGATTATTGGCCAATTGTTGAATGGTGAATTGTAAGTATTATTATGCTATTAAATAAGTGCTAATTGGTATGGGTATTATTGAGTGCTAGTGAGAACCTATCTATTATTAATTGAATGTCTTGGATGATTTGTGAATTTTTGGATATCGTGTTACCCTACCGAAGTGCTGCCGAAATTTGGCTAGACATTACTTGTCTTCATTATTGAATTATCGTCGTTATGGAATTAAAGCATGTTTAATTCTCATCATATTGAATTATCATTATTATCGTTATTTACTATTCATTGTCTAGAGCATTGAATGAATTAGTAAGTCGTGGTCTCGTAGTACCACTTATGTCAACCAATGCAAATTATGTGAATTGAATTAAATGAGAGTAAGACTCCTAATGGATCCCTGGGAGTGGTCGAGCTATCGGGATTACACCTAATTAGTTCAAGGGATGAGTGATTCCCAAGTTACTTATGGACACCTCGCAGTGTGTCTGGGACGGATCATTCCCCATTTATTAAGTCCTCTAGGCTCGTGTAATTGTAATAGAGGTAGTGTGCACACTAGAGTCATTAAGTCCATGGTGTGATTGTATTTTCGATAAACATTATGGGTAATTGCTGTTTTATAAGCTTTCTTACATCTCTCTAATTAAGACGGCTTGTCTGTGTCGTATTTCGTATGATCACTATACAAGAATTGTATGTAAAAGAATGTCGTTATGCGTATGCTTTATTACCTGCTTATGTGCGTATGCAAATGAATTTCAATGATTCTTCTAAAACCTCAGGTAAGGTTTGCGAAATGTTTTTACTGGGTACGGATGACGTTTAATTCAGTTTATCTGATTTTTGTTTCTCTTTTGTTTCGTTTCTTTTCTTCTGTTCTGTTTTTTTGTTCCCGTCACGGAAACCAAAGTGCAGGTTTAGTTGATTGAGAACGTACAGCTTGGAATGATAGAGTTGGCATTGGTTCATAGCACTATTTCTATTGGATTAGATCGTGGGATTATTAATTATTTGAATTTGGTTTTGCCCTGGAAGGCCAGTTGTAATAAATTTGGTTTAATGGTTTTAGCTCACTATATAGACAACTCTGATATTAACTGTTTTAGATTAATTAGTTCCTTAGAAGATCCTTTTGATGCCTAGTCTTTCTTTCTGCTTAACATTTACTCCTTAGCGATAAATGTAGCAGTAGCACCCTTGGGTTCGTGACGGTTCGGTGGTGTCGGGTCATGGATAGCGACGTTGATTGTTCCCTGGAAATAGTTGAGAATTCGGGAGTGTTACAATGATAGGCGGGACATGAGCCCCAACAACAGCAGACCCATTTATAGCTCTTCTCTCCATTATTCGACGGGGAACTATGGTGAGGGGTCGTCCGTTGATGATGAGGCTGACACCGATGGCGATGACGACTCTGGTTGAGCGGTGTTGGATTTCTTTGTAGTCATTGACCTTGAGATTTTGAACTCCTATTTTTATGCATTTTTATGATATGTATGATATGATGACTACTCGATTATGTCCGTCTGATCTCTAAGAATGCAATGTGTTATGCAATAGGGAAAAAAGCCACAAATTAGGGAATAAAAAAAAGGGAAAAGGTAAAAATTGCAAGAAAAACAAAATTTACACATATTATACCCTCTAAAAAAATGGAAATAAAATAAAATAACAAAATAACAAAATAGAAAATATAAACTAAGAGAGTCTCGGGCTTTGTAATTCAGCACGCATATCAAAACTGGGCTTAAATCGAGCAGACTGGATCAATGGGGCAGTCTGGAGCAAGAGGAAACATCTGAATGGGCCAGGGTCAGGGCCGCTAGCGGTGCTGGTCAAAGCGGCCCTGACCAGAGCCGCTGACGGCTCTGATTTGGGCTTTTTCGTGGATTTCTAACTTCTTTGGGCCCTCGTTTTTGCCTATAAAAACGATTTACGAGATGCTTGATGTTGTATCACTTTTTAGACTTTTAGCTCTCTCAAATTTCCCAAATCTTCCATCTTGGTGAAATCCTTTGACAACCTGTTCGATACTTGGGGCAAAAAATTGACCATAGAAGACAAACTTGAACTGGATCTGTCAATGTCTCTACCCTGGTGACTTTAAAACCAACAAAAATATTGTGGCCCCTTTGTAGACGCCACAAAAGCGTCTTCAGATTTCTCCGCAAAAGCCCGATGGTGAATGCAGTCATTTCTAAACTTGAACTGCTATTTTTCCTTTAATAGTTAAGATAAGGTCTCAGGTTTTTCCTCTAAACACTCCTTCATTTCATTTCATTCAAAATCCCCGTTCAAGAGCTTTCCAGCGACACGTCTCATGCCTCGTTCGACTCCCGGTCGCCAAGTTGCGATTTAGGGGTAAAACCGTCTTTTACCGCTCAGTGGAAAAATGGTCTTTTTGCTTTTTTCAGAATATTTAAAAATGGGCTGGAAGTCGTCATTACGACGACATCCATCTGGCTGCTGACAGCCGTCAGCGGCCCTGGGACTTTTCCAGGGCCGCTAGCGGTGCTGACCAATTTCCCAAGGCCGCTAGCGGCGCTTACTTCATTTCGGGCCCGACTCTTTTTTCAAGCCCATCTCGTTTTTCAGCTCAAATTCTGCCGTCAAACCCTACCTCCCACGCCTATATAAACAACCCTTCACCCTCACTTCAAAACAGACAGCCTCCAGTTGGCAACCTGTATTCTCGGTTGAGTACACCCGAGCTTCTCCCTCTTTCTTCTATAATTTGAGATCCGTCTTTACTATTTTTGTCAAATATAGCCTACATTTCAGGTACAAAGTCCCAAGGGCTCAAATTAAATTAATTGCCTAATTGTTTATTTTCCAGTAGTCACAATGTAGATATCATGCTAGAATAACGTTTTATTCCTTCCTAAATATTGCATGTATAGTGGTTGTGCTGCTCAACTTGTCAATCGAATGCATGTCTAAATAAGGGTTAATAATAAATGTTGTGATGCTTGTTATAAACCAATTAATAGTCTAAATCTAGGTTGTTAATCCGGTTTTGCATGGGAATTATGTCTTTAAATTATTAAGCAAACTTGAGTTAGTAGACGCCGTCATAATATGGGCGAGTTGGGTGCCTAACAACTTCCCACCTCGTACATTCGCCCCCGAACCCTTTATTCTTGGGTACTTATATGTTTTATATAAGCGAGAGTCTTTATAAAAACATGATTAGTACACTTCTCGCGCCGTTGGGTTGTCCCTTCGGTTTTTCCCTTCGATAAAACGCCTATAGCAGATTTGTGACCTCTTTCATGGTTTTTATTCAATTCAAGTCTTTACCAAAGCTTTTCTAACTCGATGGTCCCTTGAACTTATCTAAGCCCCCAACTGACAAATTTTCTATAAGGACGCACTCAGTGGCCATAGAAATCCCGGGTCCTTAGAGTGGCGACTCAACTGGGGATTTATTTAAGAGGGTGAGACTCGAAAGTCAAGTTTGCTTAATTGTTTAAATAACATGTTTCAAATTTTTGCATCATTTGCATGTGCTTTTCCACAACCTTTTGACCCTTATCGACCTTCGAGGAAGTTTGTGTCGCAACTCGTAGACAACCCGTATATCTAAAGGAATATACAGTTGTCCTATCATGCAAATCGACGTTTCCTCACCCATGACGCATCAATCCTTGTTGATGAAAAGAATTACAAGTCGACCATCCGCCGAACGGAAATTGTAATTTGTCGTGGTAACCTCGCAGGAGCCAAAAGCGTTTAACCCACATTTGTGCATCCTCTTGCTTGTTGTGCATGTGTCGTTGTAATGCCCGTCTGATCACGTGTTTGCATGTAAGCTGTGTTGTTATTATGTTTGCATGAATGCATGATTCTCGTGATTATGTGCCAACATGTACTTACGTGCTAGGAGTCGTTTCTTTTTATTTTTAGCTAGTTCCTAATGCCCGAAGATGGTGCGAGAATTCAAATTCTATGAACACTCATCATTTGCCCAATGATATATTCTAAAAAGTCATGAACAATTTTCTAGGATCTTTTTAGTAAAAAAAAAGAGTCAGTCTTTCAATTTCCCTGTCCCTTTTCTTATTTCTGTATTTTCTTTTTCTTTTGATGTAATATAGATTCGGTCAAAAAAAAAATGTAGAAAATAAAAGAAAAATCAGCCAAATAAAAAAAAAAACCGCCGAAAATCAAAGGCAAAAAAATCGAAAAAAAATATAAATAAAAAAGGAGACCGATATTTCTTTTTATTTTATTTATCCCATTTTTCATTTCTTTTTGAGTCTAGAAAAATAATAATTAGGATAGTCCATCTTTTTCTATTTTTCTTATTTTCGTTCCTTGACTTTATTTTCCTTGGATATTCGGGAAATATTCGGGCATTTAGGCTTAAGGACTTTTCTCTTTAAGGACAATGTGTTTTCTATATGTAGGTCAACTCTTTTGTTTACGAGAGTCTCATGGTCTTTTGATTCTAAAAGGTCTTCTACTCGTTCAGATCATGCCAGGGTCCATCAAGCGTTCCTCAACTGAAGATACACAGAAAGAATCTCTCCTCATGCCGGGGTCCGAAAGTGGCCATAATGGTAACAAGGTCAAAACCCATTTTGTGACAACCACATATCTAGTTCGCGAAACTTTGAGAGAATCGGTGCTGGATACTCAAGATGAATCCCTTGATCTGGAAGAACAATTGGACCGATCATTCCGAGAGGCCAAAATCCAAGTGGGCCTTGATCCAGACGAGACACCGCGCCTCATCGAGTATAGAAGCGCAGACAAGCCAATCCAAGCCATTGTTGAATCACAAGACGATATTGAGCACCTAACTCAATATATAGTTGTCTATCACTCAGAGATTAAAAAGCTACAGAAAACGATCGCCGAGCTGGATCGAAGAATTAAGTTTCTAGAAGGTGGCAAACTGGTTCTAGATCAAGGGAAACCCTGTTGGCCTCAAGAACGCATCTTTCCACAAATGAGGGCATATGGTTACATACATCCAGTACGACCAACATATGAGCTCATCCCAGAAAATGGAAATCCAAGTGTTTATTGCGAATACTGTCGAGCCTGCGGACATCACACCAATGACTGCAGGGATCTGAGGGGCAAAATCCAAACCTTCATTGATGAAGGAACAATGTGGCCCGCGCATCATTGGTTATCAAAGGAAAGACCAAGCATCCCCATCCATGAGTTCACGCCCCTAGCAGTGCCAATTCATGACGTCATGACCGCTCTACTTCACCGCGAAGATTTGCAATTCCTAGAAGGAGTTTGGGTAGAAGAAGAAGATCATTACCTCTATTGCCAAAATCACAGATGTTTTGGCCATCTTACTGAGCAATGCTATCGTTTGAAGTACGACATCCAATCTGTTATAACTCCGGGACAGTCTCCCCCCCCGCCCAAAATCCCACATATTCAAGATCAAAATACGAAGGTATGAACCGCATCTTGAAGTTAACGTGCTCGAAATGGATCAAGCAACTTTTATACTGCACTCAAATCCTCATGTTATCGGTTTCCTCAAAAAGCAAGGATACAAACCTGGTATGGGTCTAGGGTGAAATGGAAAAGGGCCCACCACTTTCTAATTCCAGGCCAAAAATAACTCCTTCGGGCCTGGCTATGAACCTACCGACAAAGAAATCCAAGACCAGGCTCTGAAACAAATGAAGCAACATAAGGAAAAACAAGTCATCCCACCTTATAGCCACAGTCTAAATGGCCAGTTCATCACAGAAGGAGACTAATGCCCATATTACGGCTTCCCACAGCAGTACTATGACGAATAAACTAAGGTCACAGATCCGGGTTTTGAAATCTTCCGAGACTGCAATCAGTTGGACGAGAAGGCACACCACCCCTTAGAGCCAGCAAGTTAAGATTGGACCAAAGCACCAAGAAACCATTTGCTAGGTCTTCTATTTGGCCAAGAAACCAGAATGGCTGAAGCTCCCGAGATGGATGAAGAAGTAATGGCTCTCAATGATGTCAACTTCAACCCTGTAGACCTAATATATACTACCGAAGATGTCACAATGGGATGGCGCAAGGAAGTAAGCTGGACTGGCCCGAATGGACCAAGGGTCACAATATCCACTGGGGAAGGACCAATTATGGAAGAATCTGATTCCGAGTCTCAGTCATAGTCAGTGTCTAGCATAGGTCCTAGATATGAGTCAGGATGGGGAAGTGTCCCTCCTACATTTTCTAAGTCTAGTGTCAATGTGAAGGGAAATTTAGATCCCTTTCTTGCTGTTTTCAATTCTAATATCAATAAAATGAAAAATCCTTCAGCTTATTTGCTGCCTTGTTTAGCTATTGATAAACCCAATGATGAAAATGAGTTGGCTAAAGAGCTGCTAAAAGCAGTAAACAATCATGAGCAAAGACCTTCATTGTGGAGGAAACAGAGTTAATTAATTTAAGCAATGAAAGCGAACCTCGGGAAGTAAGAATTGGATTGTCCCGAACTGTACAGGAACGTGAGCAATTTGTTGAACTCTTGAAGCAATACACAGATGTCTTTGCTTGGTCCTATAAGGATATGCCAGGAATTGAAAGAAGCATAGCCGAGCACAAAATCCCTTGGTACCCTGATGCTCAACCTGTTAAGCAGAAACTACAGCGTCTCCGACCAGAATGGGCCTTCAAGATAAAAGAAGAGGTACAGAAGCAGCTTGCCGCCGGGTTTATTGTGATATCAGATTATCTCGAATGGATCGCCAATGTGGTTCCAAAGAAAGAAGACCGAGTAAGAATGTGTGTCGATTTCACAGTTCTCAACAAAGCTGGCCCAAAAGACGATTTTCCTTTACCTCACATTGATCTCTTTGTAGATAATACAGCTGAGTACGCCCTATTGTCATTCATGGACGGCTACGCAGGGTATAATCAGGTTTAAATGGATGAAGAAGACATGAGCAAAACGACGTTCATAACTCCATAGGGAACTTATTGCTACAGAGTCATGTCGTTTGCATTAAAAAATGCAGGTGGAACCTACCAAAGGACCGCCAAAACTCTACTGCATTATCTGATGCACAAAGAAGCTAAGGTCTATGTGGACGATATGATTGTGAAATCAAGGCATCGAGACGATCATGTTCAAGCACTCCACAAATTCTTTGAAAGACTCCGCAAATACAACTTCCGATTGAATCCCCAAAAGTGTGCATTCGGGGTCACGTCAGGTAAGCTGTTGGGTTATGTAGTTAGTCAAAGGGGAATCGAAATTGATCCATCCAAGATCAAAGCAATAGTTCAAATGCCGCCACCCAAGAATGAAACGGATATTAGGGGGTTCCTCGGTCGACTTTAATACATAAGCCGGTTTATATCAAAGTTCACTATAACATGTGAACCCATGTTCAAGAAGTTGAAGAAGGGGGTCAAAATTGAATGGGATGATCAGTGCCAAGAAGCATTCGACAAGATCAAAGATTATCTAGCCAACCCACCTATCCTAGCTCCTCCCAATCCTTTATTTGACAGTAACCGACACTGCCATGGGGGCTATGCTAGCCCAGACCATAGAAGATCAAGAACAAGCCATATATTACTTAAGGAAGAAATTCATTGACTATGAAACCAGATATTCAAGCCTTGAAAACACCTGCATGCTTAGCACTAGTTTGGGCCACCAAGAAACTCAGACATTACATGCTCAACCACCCCGTACTAGTAAGGTCGAGGATGAACCCCCTCAAATACATCTTCGAGAAGTCAGTCTTAAGTGGAAGGATCGCAAGGTGGACCGTGTTGTTGTCTGAATTTGATCTTAAGTTTGATCCCACAAAGACCATCAAAGGACACGCAGTTTCAGAATACTTGGCCGAGCACCCCACTCACACAGCGAAGGAAGACGAGCAATATGACTTTCCTGATAAAGATGTGGCCTTAATTGAGGAAAATTGCTGGAAAATGTATTTTGACGGAGCATCCAACCAAAAGTGTTACGACGCAGGAGTGCTTATAGTATCCCCAGACGAAGCTCATACTCCCATCTCAGTAAAGTTGGACTTCCCTCTTACTAATAATGCAGCCAAATATGAAGCATGTATCATCGGTCTACAAGCAGCAGTAGGCCTGGGTATCAGAGTACTCAAGGTCTATGGAGATTCCCTAATAATTATCAATCAAGTTTCCAGAAAGTGGAAGGGTCATAGTGAGAGCCTGGCGCTCTACTAGGAATTTTTGGACAAATTACTCGATAATTTCGAAGAAGTAGCCTTCACATACCTCCCACGAGAGGACAATCAATTTGCAGATGCTCTATCCAAGCTAGCATCCTTGATTATCGTACCCGATCCGGTTAGCATGACGCCCGTTTGTATACAAAGAAGAAGCGAGCCAGCCTTTTGCAACAACCTCGACATGGAGATGACTTTGGCTCTGATCGAAGAAGATCTTTGGAACCAACACGTCTTCAACTACATCACCAAAGGAGTATACCCTCAGATGCACCACTAAGCGCTCAATGGGCCATCCATCTCTTAGCGGCACAATATATAGAATACAAGGGGGTTCTGTACAAGAAATCCCACAACGGGGTTAACCTCAGATGCGTGAACTCCGAAGAAGCCGCAGAGATTATGAACGAGGTACATAATGGGGTGTTCGGACCACACATGAATAGTCGAATGCTCTCCAAGAAGGTTTTACGATTGGGGTGCTACTGGACTACTATGGAAAGGGATTTCTACGACTACGTCAAGAAGTGTAAGAAGTGTCAGATATATGCCAACCTGCAGCATATGCCACCCTCGATGCTCTACAACTTCACTTCCCCTTGGCCGTTTTCCGCATGGGGAATAGATATGATTGGAAAGATCACCCCGAAGTGTAGGCTGCCGTATTTTTCTCCCCTCTTTTCCGCGTGCCTTACATCGGCCCTCCTTTCGGGGGTCGGGTTTTCCGGACAGCCTGGGAGATTGCGTTGGGTGATCGAATTTCGTCAATCTTTTAGTGTATATGCACATAAAGATTTTTTGTACCAAGGGCATGATTAAGATTGCCGGAAGTCGCCACCAAATTTTGAGGTAATTTGAAAACCTTGAAGATCAAGCCAATAGTCTAGAACGACGTCAACTCAACTCCTGTGCACCCCAATCCCTATTGGGGAAATTGACTTCATTAATGTGTTCGGGGGCGTAGATACGAGCTAGGAAGGTGTTAGGCACCCAACTCGCCCGTTAACAACAACGGCCTTTACTAATCGATGCAATATAATTATTAATGCTACGGTTCCAAACAAGGTTCAATTTGTCCAAATTTCTAGTTTTAACTAATTGGTTTGAACAAACATTATTAATGTGACCACTTTTAACAATTTACCAAGTTACACGCTTTTATTGCTAAAACGATAAATATGCTAAAACCTGCAATTTAAAGGACAAACGCATAATTCATCCAACAATCCACAAAATAAGCATAATCCATTCATAACAAAGCAATAAATAACAATATTCAAAATCATCATTCATCCATAAACTTAGGCTTAATACAAGGCATTTTGCTCAAAACGCGCCATGCATGTACTTATCACATAAACCAAAATCGTCAGTAATAACAAGCAAATAAAAATTATTGAAAACCCTCAGGATGGATTACCTGGATGCTCACAATGAACTTATTGGGTTATATTGCTTAAATTCATGCTCTTGATGAAGTATGAAGGTTTATTTTGTGGTGCTAGGGCTAATCCTAAAGAACGAGTAGAATCAGAATTTAGGGTTTATAATATGAGAGAGAATATTAAACCTTTAGAGAGAATGTTCAATTGTAACACCCCCGAATTCGCAACGATTTTCAAGGAACTATCGACGTTATTATCCATGACTCGACACCGCCGAACCGTCCCGAACCCGAGGGTAGTCACTTCAACATTTATCACTAAGGGGTAAATGCTAAGCAGAAAGAAAGTCTAGGCATCAAAAGGAACTAATTAATCTAAAACAGTTAATATCAGAGTTGTCTATATAGTGAGCTAAAACCATTAAACCAAATATATTACAACTTGCCTTCAAGGGCTAAAACAAAATCGAATCCCAACGATCTAAACTGAACATAAAGAGTTCTAAGAAGACGCCAACTCTAACCTTACAAGTTGCACGTCCTCAATCAACTAAACCTGCACTTTGGGTTCCGTAACGGAAACAAAAATACAGAAGAAAAGAAAACAAACAAAAGAGAAACAAAAATCAGATAAACTGAATAAACGACATCCGTACCCAGTAAAAACATTTCGCAAACCTTACCTGAGGTTTTAGCAGAATCATTGAAATTCATTTGCATACGCACATAAGCAAATAATCAAGCATACGCATAACGAAATTCTTTTACATACAATTCTTGTATAGTGATCATACGAAATACGACATAGACAATCCGTCTTGATTAGAGAGATGTAAGAGAGCTTGTAAAACAGCGATTACCTATACTTTTTATCGAAGATACAATCACGCCATGGACTTAATGACTCTAGTGTGCACACTACCTCTAGTACAATTACACGAGCCTAGAGGACTTAATAAATGGGAAATGATCCGTCCCAGACACACTGTGAGATGTCCATAAGTAACTTGGAAATCACTCATTCCTTGAACTACACCACTAGGTGCAATCCCGATTTCCCGACGACTCCTAGAGATCCATTAGGAGTCTTACTCTCATTTAATTCAATTCACATAATTTGCATTGGTTGACATATGTGGTACTACGAGACCACGACTTACTAATTCATTTCATGATCTAGACAATGAATAGTAAATAACGACGATAATGATAATTCAATACGATTAGAATTAAACATGCTTTAATTCAATAACGACGATAGTTCAATAATGATGACAAGTAATGTCTAGCACAATTTCGGCAGCACTTCGGCAAGGTAACATGATATCGAAAAATTCACAAATCATCCAAGACATTCAATCAATAATATATAGGTGCTCACTAGCACGCAATGATACCCATACCAATTAGCACTTATTAAATAGCATAATAATACTAACAATTCACCATTCAATAATCGTCCAATAATCATCATATGGACTAATTAATTCCCAAAACATGATAACATCAACATGATAATTATAAATCATATTTACAGCAGTGAAAAATTCTTCATAACTTCATAATAACGACAATATAATTTAATCATGCTTTGCATATTAAATTCACAACAAATTCCTAATTAGCACATAACACATCAAAATAGTTTTGATGGAGCTTTGGAAGAAGGTAGGCATGAGCGCTTACCACTAATACGCTACCAACAGTAAGTATGCTCCAACCAATCGACAATAATCACGCTTGCTCGTTAGGTCCTAACTAAAAACAAATACCGAATCAGTATGAATTAAGTACGAAAATACAAACAGTAACGAAATATTGATCTGATATTTTTAATCAAGTCTATGATTTATTTCAACCAATCTAGGCTTTAGAAAATCCAAATTTTGATTCCGAATGAGTGCAGAAAAATAAAAACATTAAATTAAAAATACTGAAAATCGAATTAATAATTACGAAAAATATAAAAACGAAACACTAACTTTAAAATTAGGTCTAGGTCACGGGTACCCATGCATGGGACCCATAACCCAACCCTTCATCACCACCACAACCCACTGGCCACCATGGCCGGCGGTGGTGGTCGCCGGTGCTCCGGCGAGGAGAGGAAAGAGAAAACGCGAAAGAGAGAAAGAGAGAGAACACGAGGGAGAGAAGAAGAGGAGAGCAGGGGCGATGGTCTTGGGACCTGGGCCATCACCGGCGACCACCGAGGCACGCCATGGTGGTGCCGTGGTGGCCCGCAACGGTGAAACAGGGGTAGGGGGATCGCGACGCCGGGGAGAAAGAAAGAAAGAGAAAAAGAAAGAAAAAGAGAGAGAGAAGAGAGGAGGGGTTAGCTCCGGTGGTTCTCCGGCGAGTGTGGCCGGCGATGGAGCGAGAGAGGAGAGAGAGAGAGTGCTCGGTTGAGAGAGAGAGAGAGTGTGTGAGGGTTTTGGCTCAGTTTGCAAAACTGATCAATTGACTCACCATTTTCCTTATATAGGCCCTCAGTCAACCGAAGTCAAATACTACTAGGTTTAGAAATTTATTTAATAATGTTCTGAATTAAAAAGCTAATTAAAACTAACTAAAACTAATTAAAACTATATGAATAATTCTTATTCATATATAAAAGATTTTAATTAAACTCCTCAAAATTAATAAATGCAGGTTATGAAAGTCTCATAATAATAATTTATGGAGTTAATTGAATAAATCAAATCATTAAATAAATATACGATTAAATCTCCGAAACTATTTATAAATCATTTGTAAATCAATATAATAATTATAGAAAAAATTGGGGTATCAATACCTAATCACTTCTCAAAACAAAACGAGTTTACCCATGCGAAGGTATAAAACAATTTCTAGGACACTAACATATGCAAGATGAGCAAGTACGATCAGGATTCTATGTTGAGTAGCATGCACCATGAAATGCTTGATCATGCAATTCGTGAAAAGCGATAAACAAAACAAAATTTTGAGGCGTGACATTCTACCCTCCTTAAAAGGAGGTTCGTCCCGAAACTCAAGTGGCACTAGTACCTTCTAGGAAGAGGTCTGGATACTTCTCGCGCATCATGGATTCAGCTTCCCATGTTGCTTCCTCTTGACCTTGTCGAGACCAAACGACTTTGACGATAGAAATAATCTTTGTTAGAGTTGAACGCTCTTTGCGCTCCACTATCTTGATAGGACACTCTTCATAAGTCAAACTTTCATCGAGATCGATCGCTTCAGGTTGAACGACATGAGTTGGATCATGTACATATCGCTCCAATTGAGAGACATGAAACACACTGTGGACCTTTGCAAGTTCCACAGGTAAAGCTTGTCGATAAGCAACCTCACCAATCCTTTCCAGTATCTCGTAAGGACCAATGTAACGAGGACTCAATTTCCCCTTACGACCAAAACGCATGACACCTTTGGTAGGAGATACTCGCAAAAGTACCTTGCTTCCCACCTCAAACTCTTCAGGTCTACGACCTCTATCAGCGTACGATTTATGACGATCTTGTGCACTACGCATCTTTGCTTGAATAACTTTTACCACAACGACGGTCTGCTGGGTCATCTTAGGACCCAAAACTGCAGTTTCACTAATATCGTTCCAACAAACGGGCGATCTACACTTCCTACCATACAATGCTTCATATGGCGCTCGATCAATGTTTGAGTGATAGATATTGTTGTAAGAAAACTCGATCAACGGAATATGTGTATCCCACGAGCCTTGATACTCGAGAGCACACGCTCGTAGCATATCTTCCAATGTCTGAATCGTCCTTTTCGTCTGACCGTCAGTCGCATGATGAAAAGTAGTACTGAACTTCAATTTGCTTCCTAAAGCTTCTTGTAATTTCTTCCAAAAGTGTGATAGAAACCTCGAACCTCTATCTGAAACAATATCTTCTGGAACACCATGAAGTCTCATGACTTCTTTGACGTAAGCATCCGCTAGCTTCTCCATTTCCCAAGTGTCATTCATTGGGATGAATCCCGCAACTTTTCTTAAACGATCTACAACGACCCAAATGGCGTTGTTCTTCTTTTGTGTCAATGGTAAAGCCATGACAAAGTCCATTGAAATTGAATTCCATTACCACGTAGAACTTCAAGCGATTGTATCATTGCACCAGGTCTCTTGTGTTCGATCTTGACCTTTTGCCACGTCAGACACTTAGCAACAAACTCAGTGACATCTTGTTTCATACCCTTCCACCAGAACATTTGGCGAATATCTTTATATAGCTTGTCACCACCAGGATTTACAGAATAAGGTGTGTTGTGAGCTTCACCCAAAATCTGTATCTTGATCCCTAGGTCATTCGGCACACAAACACGATCACGAAATCTCATTACACCATCTTGACCAATAGAAAAGTTCTCGGATCTACCCTTGTCCTTGTGGTGTAGAAGCCGTTGAAGATCCTCATCTGCACTCTGTTTATCCTTAGTCTCGTCGAGCAAGGTTGGTCGAACTGACATATGCGCTAAGGTACATTGGACGTCACCTTTCAGCGCAATCTCCACGTCTAGACTTTGCAAGTCACGAATGATCCCCTTCGAAAGTACTAAAACAGTGTTCAACGAATGACGAGTCTTTCTACTCAAAGTGTCAGCTACCACGTTAGCTTTCCTTTCGTGATACTGAATATCGATGTCGTACTCTGTCAACAATTCTATCCATCTTCTTTGTCGCATATTCAACTCCTTTTGCGTGAATATGTACTTGAGACTTTTGTGGTCCGTAAACATCTTAACAACAGAACCATAAAGATAATGTCTCCAAATCTTGAGAGCAAATACGACAACAGCGAGCTCTAAGTCGTGAGTAGGGTAGTTATCCTCGTACTTCTTCAGTTGTCTTGAGGCATAAGCCACCACCTTACCATGTTGCATCAAAACACAGCCTAAGCCATGCTTAGATGCATCACTGTAGACAACGTATCCTTCAGTTCCCGATGTCAAAGTCAAAATCGGTGCCCTCATAAGACGTTTTTCAACTCCTGAAAAGCAGCTTCACACTTTTCAGACCACACGAACTTCGTCGTCTTCTTCATCAAGTTTGTCATAGGTTGCGCTATCTTCGAAAATCGTTCCACAAACCTACGATAATAACCAGCTAACCCAAGAAAACTTCTAACTTCAGTCACGCTCTTCGGTGCGGCCCAGTCAATAACAACTCTAATCTTTTCCGGGTCAACAGCAACTTTATTCTTAAACACCACGTGTCCTAAGAAAGAAACAGTTTCTAACCAAAGCTCGCTCTTTGACAACTTGGGGTAAAGTTGATATCGTCTCAAAATCTCCAAAACGGTACTCGGGTGTTGCTCGTGCTCAGCAGTGTTCTTTGAGTAGACCAAAATATCATCAATGAAGACAACTACAAATTGATCGAGATAAGGCTGGAACGTATGGTTCATCAAATCCATAAACTTCGCAGGTGCGTTCGTCAACCCAAAAGGCATAACTGTGAACTCGTAATGTCCATACCTGGTCCTAAACGCGGTCTTTGGAATGTCAGGCTCGGAAATCCTGAGTTGATGGTATCCTGAACGTAAGTCGATCTTTGAGAAGACAGTTGCTCCATGTAGTTGGTCGAATAGGTCGTCAATCCTTGGCAGTGGATAACGATTCTTGATTGTAATCTTGTTCAACTCCCGGTAGTCTATACATAGTCTCATACTACTATCCTTCTTACGCACAAACAAAACAGGAGCACCCCAAGGCGATACAATAGGACGTATGTATCCCTTGTCCAGTAGTTCATCGAGTTGCCTCTTTAGTTCTTTCATCTCTGCAGGAGCCATACGATACGGAGCTTTCGAGATCGGAGCAGAACCTGGAGCTAAGTTTATCGTAAAGTCGATAATGCATTGCGGAGACATTCTAGGAATCTCGTCTGGAATGACATCAGCGTACTCCAACACAACTGGAATAGGTTTCGAAACTTCGGCTTCTCAACTTGTATCCACCACATGACATAGGTAAATTTCTTCACCTTTAGTCGTGCACTCCTTTTCTTTCATGGTCGCCAGTACCTTCAACTTTGGCTTGACCACGACTCCTTTGTAGGTGATCCTCCTACCATGCGGTCCACGTAACGACACACGTTGTTCGTAACACGCTAACTTACCCCTATACCTGGCTAACTAGTCCATTCACAAAATCACTTCGAAATCCTTCAAATCCATCAGAATCAAAGCCGCAGGCAAATCGAAACCAGCTATCCTAATCGGACACTTTTCATACAACGCTTTACAATTTACAATCGTCCCATCTGGCATCCTTATATACGCACTATACACAGAACTAGGTTCTAAACCTATCTTAGATGCAAAGGTCTTAGATAAAGCAGAATGCGTTGCACCACTATCAAACAAAACAAAAGCAGGTTGGGAGTTAACGAGAAAAGTACTAGCGATCACATTCGAGTTCGCCTCAGCTTCATTGCTGTTCAGCATAGAGACCCTTCCATTTACCCCTCTATTGTTGTTGTTGTTGTTGTTGTTGTTGTTGTTGTTGTTCTGCACGGGGTTGGCAGGTGCGGGAAGTTGTGCTTGATTTTTCGCAGCACGAGCAGCAGGATTGTTGCGGCTGTTGTTGTTGTAACCCCCCTTTCCATGGTAGTTACCACCATTTTCGCGATTAGCATTTCCATTCCCACCATGATTGAAAGTTATTATCGCGGTTCTGACCATTGACGTTCCTCCCACGACTCCAGCATTCAGAAGCTTTGTGACCAGGCTTGTTGCACTCGTAGCATGGAAGCACATCACCACGACAGTTCTTGCCAGGATGCGTCTTGTTGCAGCGACTACAAGGCGTATTCCTCCTAGCTAAGATCGTAGCTCTATGATTGTTCGAGTCACGATTCATGTTCCCGTTGTGGTTCTGACCACCTTGGTTGTTGTGATTGCCATTGTTCGGTCTTGGCCTCTTATCTGCGCCACTTGACTGGGAAGAACTCCTTCGTCACGTTTATGCTTTTCGAGCAACGAATCACGATGATCCACAGCATGCTCTTGGTTCAAGGCTTTCTCATAAGATCCTTGGAACATTAGCGAGTTTCCCATACCAAAACACTGAATATCCTTTTTAACCATCCTCGAACATTTCGATACGCTCAGCTTCGGTCATCACCAAGTTAGGTGCAAAAGCAGCAAGCTCATTGAACTTTGTTGCATACTCAGCTACAGATAGCTTCCCCTGATAGATATTCTGGAATTCCCGTTGCTTCTGGCGACGGACAACTCTAGGATAGAACCTTTCACGAATAGACTCTTTGAACTTAGTCCACCCGTAATTCTCGGTAGCTAATAGCTCAGTTCCCACATCGCTCCACCAGTTATTAGCCTCACCCTTCAGGTAGTACGTGGCGGTGTTGACCTTCATGTTGTCGGGCCGACTAGTCGCCCTAAACAGCTTTTCGAACTCAATAATCCAGTTCTCAAGCTTGGTGGGCTCGGAGCCACCCTCAAACGTTGGAGGTTTGAGTGCATCGAAATCCCTAAAGTTGCGCGTCTGAGGGTTCTGCGCGTTGTGATCTTGCTCTTAGCGCTCCAGCTGGCGCGTGATGTGTTCTACAACATTGGTAAGACCTACATCTAATCTCGCGAGTTGGTCTTCGGTTGCCATTATAATAAATCTTAGACATAAAAGAGCAATGGTTGATCACCATTTCAGCAAAGTTAGTACGTTCGACCCAAATTGAGGTCTAATTGAGAGATATAGGTTATAATTGAAACCAATCTCTTGACATTTAGAAAATAGCATATAAGTTCCAATGACCGACCTTACATTGTAGGTCTAAGCAACATACTTGCTTTGAATGTTATCAGTTCTCATGCATAATAGTTCGATATGCAATAACAAAGTAGACACATTGGTCTCACACGATTGATAAGCATTAACATTCACATTTCATACATCGAGGGTCCATACTATTTTAGTAGGGTAATAAACAATGATATTTGATTGCATTTAATAGATGCTTAGCCTTTGGCTCACATTTCATATGATCATGCTCAATGAAAATTTCGCTATAATTCCGACATGGATTTCCCATCATGTCTAGGCAATACGAGATAGCATTATGAAGCTATGAGTCAACCAAGCAATTATGTGATAAAACGATCATATAAAACAAATTCCCAACGATATCATGTAATCAAATGAATAGTCTTGCAACAAGACAGATTGCAAGTAAATAATAGTCATAAATATTTGTTGCCTATGCAACGACACCAACATCAAAATTTGACCACACAGGGCCATCACAATAATCTAAAAGTTACAATAAAACTCAAGTAAAACTATTAAAGCAATTATCTAGTTCTACTTGACGGTCGCACACATCTTCTTCGCGCTAGGGGACTCATCATGATCGTCCTTCCTCCTAGGCTTCACCTCCTTGCAGGGCGTGTACGGATAAGCATAACCACCAAACTTCTGGGGCATGAGACGCTTCCTAAAGTCATCGGCGTGTTTGCGCTTCTTGGTCCAGTAGTACTCGCACATGTCCTTTGGCGCAGGAACTAGCTTACGGTTTACCTTCCACTCGAACTCAGACAGGCATAACTCAGCTGCGACGCCGCTAAAACAGAGAGACCATCTCGTACCTTCACCGTACTTCTTCTCATGCAGATGACCACTCTTGGAGACCACATCGTCGTACTTCTCCTTGAGGCCCATCCAAGGATGGATGTTAGGCAGACCAGCCAGCACTAGCTCTAACCATAAGTCTTCATGTAGACTCGTGCAGTTCTCGTACTGATAATGCTTGATCGTAGTATAAGCACGTCATATGTAGATACGTATATCCTCGAGCTCAACCTCAGTAGCAAAACATGGTTCCACAGGAGGAGACCAATCTGTAGCATGAGTAGGTGCAGCAGTAGGTGCAGTAGTAGGCGCAATGTCGTTGTCGCTCTCGGCACCAACATCCTCCAAATCCGGCATGTCATCATGCTCTTCCGGCGCGGTATGCTCGGAGGGATATTCATCTTCATCCACATATGCAGCAGGGGCGACAACTGGGGCAGCAATGGGCCCAGGTACGCGCGCGGGAATCGGCACGAGACGTGTGGCCTCATCACGTGCGACGATCACGTGCACGGGGCGGTCTTGCACGGATTCGTGTTGTACATTCGTATCGTTTCCTATTGATTTGCTATCTGATGAAGCTACGTACGCTACAGGTGGTGCACAATGGGCTAGGGCGCGTGCCCTTTGGTGTGCAGTCGTCATTCTCGCGGCGTTTCTTGTCCTTACCATCTACAAGTTGACAATCAAACAATAAGAACATTATAAATCACAAGCAAAGTGATTTCAAATAAATCCTATCTTCTAGGCCTACTACGCTTAACGGCATTAATTATATTTTATTTTCCCCAAAATGAAACAAATCTTTATTTATTCATTAATTAATCCTAAGCAACCTTTTTAAACCTAGGGCTCTGATACCATCTGTAACATCCCCGAATTCGCAACGATTTCAAGGGAACTATCGATGTCATTATCCATGACTCGACACCGCCGAACCGTCCCGAACCCAAGAGTAGTCACTGCAACATTTATCACTAAGGAGTAAATGCTAAGCAGAAAGAAAGTCTAGGCATCAAAAGGAGCTTGTAAGGAACTAATTAATCTAAAAGAGTTAATATCAGAGTGGTCTATATAGTGAGCTAAAACCATTAAACGAAATTATTACAACTTGCCTTCAAGGGCTAAAACCAAATCAAATCCCAACGATCTAAACTGAACAGAAATAATTTTAAGAATCGACGCCAACTCTAACCTTCCAAGCTCTACGTCCTCAATCAACTAAACCTGCACTTTGGTTTCCATGACAGAAACAAAAATAAAGAAGAAAAGAAAACAAACAAAAGAGAAACAAAAATCAGATAAACTGAATAAACGTCATCCGCACCCAGTAAAAACATTTCGCAAACCTTACTTGAGGTTTTAGAAGAATCATTGAAATTCATTTGCATACGCACATAAGCAGATAATCAAGCATACGCATAACGACATCCTTTTACATATAATTCTTGTATAGTGATCATACGAAATACGACATAGACAATCCGTCTTGATTAGAGAGATGTAAGAGAGCTTATAAAACAGCGATTACCCATACTAGTTATCGTAGATACAATCACGCCATGGACTTAATGACTCTAGTGTGCATCGTACCTCTAGTACAATTACACGAGCCTAGAGGGACTTAATAAATGGGGAATGTTCCGTCCCAGACACACTGTGAGGTGTCCATAAGTAACTTGAGAATCACTCATCCCTTGAACTACACCAGTAGGTGCAATTCCGATTGCTCGACTACTCCTAGGGATCCATTAAGAATCTTACTCTCATTTAATTCAGTTCACATAATTTGCATTGGTTGACATAAGTGGTACAACGAGACCACGACTTACTAATTCATTTTATGCTCTAGACAATGAATAGTAAATAACGACGATAATGATAATTCAATACGATGAGAATTAAACATGCTTTAATTCAATAACGTTGATAGTTCAATAATGATGACAAGTAATGTCTAGCACAATTTCGGCAGCACTTCGGCAGGGTAACATGATATCCAAAAATTCACAAATCATCCAAGACATTCAATAAATAATATATAGGTGCTCACTAGCACTCAATAATACCCATACGAATTAGCACGTATTTAGTAGCATAATAATACTAACAATTCACCATTCAATAATCGTCCAATAATCATCATATGGACTAATTAATTACCAAAACATGATAACATCAACACGCTAATTATAAATCATATTTACAGCAGCGAATCATGCTTAATAATTTCATAATAACGACGATATAATTTAATCATGCTTTGCATGTTAAATTCCAAACAAATTCCCAATTAGCACATAATACATCAAAATAGTTTTGATGGGGTTTTGGAAGAAGGTAGGCATGAGCGGTTACCACTAATACGCCACCAACAGTAAGTATGCTCCAACCAATCGACAATAATCACGCTTGCTCGTTAAGCCCTTATTAAAAACAATTACCGAATCAGTATTAATTAAATACTAAAATACAAACAGTAACTAAATATTGATCTGATATTTGTATTGAATTTTTTGATTTATTCCAACCAATCTAGGCTTTTGAAAATCCGAATTCTGATTCCGAATGAATGCAGAAAGATAAAAACATTAAATCAAAAATACTGAAAATCGAATTAATAATTACAAAAAATATAAAAACGAAACCCTAACTTCAAAACTAGGTCTAGGTCACGGGTTCCCATGCATGGGACCCATAACCCAAACCTTCATCACCACCACCACCCACTGGCCACCGTGGCCGGTGGTGGTGGTCGCTGGTGCTCCGGCAAGGAGAGGAGAGAGAAAACGCGAAAGAGAGAAAGAGAGAGAACGCGAGGGAGAGAAGAAGAGAGAGAGTAGGGGCGATGGTCTCGGGACCTGGGCCATCACCGGCGACCACCCAGGCACGGCCTAGTGGTGCTATGGTGGCCCGCGATGGCGCGACAACGAAACAGGAGGAGGGGGATCGCGACGCCGGGGAGAGAGAAAGAAAGAGAAAAAGAAAGAGAAAGATAGAGAGAAGAGAGGAGGGGTTACCTCCGACGGTTCTCCGACGAGTGTGGCCGGTGATGGAGCGAGAGAGAGTGTTGTAGACACCCAAATGTATCCCCCCTGGCGTAGCGCCCGATGATGATAACCTATAATCATGTTAAAGAAACGAATCTCATTGCTCGAAGTAATTGTGCTCATTTGAACCCTTTATCCATACTCACTCAGAATCTCAATAATTTCCTTATTCACAAATATCCCTTTTCATAAGCTTTCCAACGCCATCTCATTTGTCCCAATCGGACACCGGAGTCAAAAGTTATGTTTTAATAAAGATATGGTCTCAAAACGATGTTCTCATACCCGCATATCACGGTTCAAGACTGATTTTTTGCCATTAAAGGATTAATTGGATTATTATCCCACTAGTCTTGTATTCCCCTTTGAATTAGTTTTCCAATGATATATTATGGGCCAAAATCCCATAAGAAACGAAAAAGATATGATCCGATCATTGTTTAATGTGTTGAAAGAGACACATGTCTAGTGTTTGGACCATAACTCATAGGATACGTATGCTATTCAAGCCCATAAAATGTCAAAAGAAAGCCCTTTGAACAAGAAATCCAATGCACCAAGAATCAGGCTACTCGGAGCTCAAACGAGCGCTCCAGCGGCCTTTTCCTGGGAGCGGGGGCCTTCTGGCCAGCCGCTGGGCCCAGCGGCCAGCCTCGGAGCTTCAGCGCCTCAACCGCTGAGCCTCAGCTGCCCTATCGAGGCCGTCGGGCACCATTTTTGGCCCAAGAACCCTAATTTGGCCTCCTTTTCGGCCCAATCCCTATAACTACCCCTCTAGACTCCGATTTTCGGGACAAACACTCATCATTACGGGATTTTCACCCATTCACTCAAGAGAACCCTAATCCCTTTCTCTCTCTCCTCTCCCATGCAACCCTAATCAAATCATTCAAGCATTCATCAAGCCTCATTCAAGAGCAACTCCATGCACAAGAGCAAAGCAAATACAAGAGCAATTGACATTCAATTCTAGTGCAACAAAAGGTTAACCTGAGGGCAATTTTCTCAATCTTTCAAAACTCTTTTTTAAGTCATCTTGTACTTTGATTATGATTATGGTTGATTTGTATATTATATTTTGATTGTTTTAGTTTTGTTATTAATCAAATTCATGTCTAGATTAATAAATTGCATGTTTTAATTAGTTTATTGCATGGTTAGAATAAATATTGCATCTTTGCATGATTAACATATATACTTAACATGTTAGCATATAATTAGGGTTTTGCATATATTTAGCCCTAGAATGCATATTAGCATATTATTATTATTTTCTTTTATATTTCTTAATTTACTTCCATTGAAGTTGTTAACAATCTCATTGATGTGCATATGCAATTTGGCGCGTTTAGCAAGAACGGTAAGGTGGAGAATTATTTCTTTTATCTTATACTACTAGGTTTAGGAATTTATTTAATAATTTTCTGAATTAAAAAGCTAAGTAAAACTAATTAAACCTATATGAATAATTCTTATTCATATATAAAACATCTTAATTAAACTCCTAAAAATTAATAAATGCAGTTTATGAAAGTCCCATAATAATAATTAATATTATTATGGCTTTAATTGAACAAATCGAATCCTTAAATAAATATACGATTAAATCTCCGAAACTATTTACAAATAATTTGTAAATAAATATAATAATTATAGAAAATATTGGGGTATCACACCAACCTCCAAGCCAACCTCCTCAACTGAACCCTAAGCTTTGTTTATATAGAAGAGGGGGGAGCTGCCAGGTTTGGCACGAAAATCGAATGGGCCTCGAAATTTGCCGTCCGCGAGAAAGGGTCCAGGTGGCCAAACCGCTAGGACAAGCGGCAAACCGGCAGGCCAAGCGGTCAAGCCGCTTGGCAAGCAGTCAAACCGCTGCGCCTAGCGGCATAGCCACTTGTCTTAGAGGCCACCGCTTGGGCCCAAGCGTGGCCGCTTGGACCTGGTCTAGTGTGCCTGCGTAGGCGCCTATAGACACCCTAATCGGTTCTCATCCCCTGACACTGCAACGCCCGATGATAATGGATTAACATGGACGTAAGTAGAAAAGGACATTGCTCGGAAATCTAGAACAAATTCCTTGAAAACATAGTCTTTGGATATGCCTTGTTATAAGGATTCCAACGCCTTTGACCTTGCCTCAATCAGGTTCCCGGAACAAGAGATATCGCGTCTCGAAGATTTGGGTCAAAACCGCTCAATCCCGGCCCTTTGGGCCAGCTCAAGGGCAATTTCATAATTTACAGAGCACAAAAAGTCAAAACCCTAGTCACGCGGGCGCCGTCAGGCCCGGAGGCCTTCGCAGGCTGCTCAGCGGCCAGCGCGTGACAGCGGGGGCTGTCTGGCCAGCCGCTGGCCCCAGCGGCCCACCGCGGGCCCCAACTGCCCCCGTGTGGCCGCTGAACCCAAGTTTTGACTGGGCCGAGTTTTGGCGCCGGGCTTTCGGCCCTGGGTCCCCAAATCCGTCCCCAACCTCTATAAATACTCCCTTTCACCCTCTTCTGCGAGAGGGCAGTCAGTTCATAATTTTCAGAGCATTGAGACCACATATTTCCCCAAATTCAGAAATCTGAAGATCCAAGCAGGCATTACACCTAACCTAGCACCCAAGATCGAAGAGCAATCCTAATTCTCCTTGTCCTGTTCGAATAAAACGTCTAGGTTAACCATCCCGAGGGCCTAACTCTTTATTAAATCTCTTGTTTTATTGTTCATTCATCATGTTTTATTTAGCTTTTGATTATGGTTGAATAAATCTGCATGCCTTTGATTTTGTATATAATTATGCATGATTAGTTAATATAAAGTTTGAGTCTTTTTATTAGTTTATGCAAGTTTGCATCTTTTGTAATTTTTGCATGCATATAGTAGCGTCTTAGGTTTATTTTAGCATAAAGTTAGCACCTTTGCATTATTTATTATTTTTTTGAAGATACTAACGGTTTTATTGATGTGCAAATGCAATAATTGGCGCGTTTAGCAAAGATGGAACCATCTAGCATAAATAAATATTCGACATGGATAAGCTTAGTAGAGGCCGTTAATACCGGCGATTTAGATGAGATTCGTTTTGTTTATTTCGTACCTACATCTCCGAACTCAATACTTAGTCCCCATGGGCATGAGTCAATTCCCAATAGGAATTGGGGTGCACCTTTGATGGTTTCCAATTGTTTCCTCAAAAATTGGTGGCGGCTTCTTACTTGCAAATTATTGTTCTTTATAATTAATTTGAATCGCATGCATATATTTAAGAACCATTAATTCCAACTAAATATCTCAATTAAGCGCCCGGAAAGGCGAGGGTTCTTACAGTGGCGACTTCACTGGGGACATAATAAGAGGATTTAATTCGAACACTTATCCATGTCAATAATTTATTTTTAGCTATTTGGTTCAATTACGGTACGTGTTTATTTTCTTTGCCTTTTTTGCATCCATATCATTCATATTGCATGCATTATCTTTGCAAGATGTTGAAAGACATCACCACACCATTATAGGATCTACCTTTTAGAACATTGTCTATGACTTAGGCCAGTGACCCACTCGGTCCGAATTACCTTTGCACATAGTCGTGTTCCACCCCATGACATTTACATGTTTCCATTCGAGATGTGTAAAACGGTACGTCTAGTGTTACTATGCACCCCATAGATGACAAAACGCATCCGGTTGTGAGTTACCTTATCCAACCATAGTTTGTGTCAAACCACTGCATTAGGTCTCATAGTCCATATCAAAGTGCTAAGTGCTTTATTTGTTATATTATTAATTATTTTTTTGCTATGTGATTAACTTCCATAGGATATTGGGAATAGATCCCCCCTTAGGATTCTGCTTCTTTTTGAGTCCCAGTTAGGGAAGGTTTCCCTATTGTTACTTGTTCAAATAAAGTCTTGGATCTTATATTTTTAGGAAGTAGAATCCCTTTATGACTCCGACGATGCTAGTGACCATGTTAGGAAGATGTTCCTTTCCATCAGAATTAGATTGCATGCAAATAACATATTCCCGTCAACGATCTTTCACCAAAAAAAAAAAAAAGTCCAATTTAATTCCATATGCAAGTCAACAGTATTTCTCTTTTTCTGAAATTAGGGAGTTTCATCCCCATAAGCAAGTCAAGAGTATTTATAATTCTAATAGAGTCGAAAGATCATTGATTAGAATATGCTATTTACATAAAATCGCGTCTTACCCAAAAGATCACCATGTTGAGGATTAATACTAGATTCTCCTCCCACATTTGTTTTAAAATAAAACTTTTATTATTATGTGGAGATTCCTATTTATTTTCTATCTTCTTAAACGGGCCTTTTTTATGTCCAGAATTGGTAGAAGTAGAAATCCTGGTCCTAGGGAGTGGGAGAGAGACGAGTCCAGCAAGAGGTTAGTCCGCAAATTGTCGTTCGAACCTTCACCACAAGCACAGTTCGTGGGCTCTATTTGGCTCGATTACCTTCGCACACCGCCACTGTCACCTCAAACCTCGCCATCCAATTCACCTAAGTCTGTTATGTCTGGAGACGCCGAGAGAACCGCTGACCAAAAGATGGATGACCTTTTAGCCCAAATGTTCTCCATGAATGCTAGATTCATTGATATGGAAGCCCGTGTCGCCAAGTTGGATCCCCCTAATAGAGATGAAGATGAGCCCAAGCCCAATGGGGAAAAGGCCGAACCCTCCACTAAAGAGGTGCAAGAGCTTGAAGCCAAGTTAAGCAAGCTTGAATCCGTCTTAGGTAAGAGTCGTGCCATCAACGACATGATCATCAATTCTGAGTGTTATGCTCCCCACAATAAGAGAAAATTGCCCACCAAGTTCTCCATGCCTGAAGTTCCCACATTCAAAGGAACCGATGATCCACAAGATCACATTAGAGCTTTTACTACTGCATTGGGCCTTAGAGGCATTGAACAAGAGCTGTATATTCACCTCTTTTCCCAAACCTTGGATCCTGCTGTTAGGGCCTGGATCTTCAAGCTGCCCACCCAAAAGCTAGAAAAATGGGAAGATCTATCCACACAGTTCCTTCAAAGATATGTTGACAATGTCTTGCCACCCATGACATTAAGAGAACTGGACATTACCAAGCAAGGAGACAAAGAAGGATTCACTAGCTTCGTGAGAAGATGGAGGACTAAGGTCGCTGAGATGATTGATTGCCCATCTGAAAGGGATCAAATCCGCATGCTAGTCCAGAACTTGGCATCTGAATACCGTGAACACATGAAATTTCAACCCATAACCACCTATGCGCAATTAACTTAAGTGAGCATGGCCATTGAAGATGACCAACTCCAAAGGGGGAAGAACAAAGTCACTTAGAACAACAACACAAGTGGATATAGAGACAAGAAATACACCAGCACCAATCATACCTCCACTAGTAGAGGAAATGAAGTGAACGCCATAGCTGATAGGCGTCCAAGAAGGTATACTCCCCTCGGGATGACCTATGCCAAGGCTCTAGATAAGCTAATCAAAGGAGACTATCAATACCCAATTGGGCCTACCCCCGATCCACCTGTAGAGAAAAGGTCACCATATTGGAATGAGTCCGCATTCTGCAAATACCATAGGGAGCGTGGACACGATACTTAAAAGTGTTACACCCTTAAGGATAAAATCCAAGATCTGTTTGACAATGGCACCATACCATTGCCTAAAGATGCGCCACCACCCAGTAATAACAACAACCCCTTTGGGAACTCTTTTTATTGACATAAAAGAAGGATTTGATCCCTCCTATTTGATGAGACCTATTGGACAGGCTATCCCACCATACCCAAGCCCAAGATCCACACTCGATGTCTGCGGCGTTTGGGATAGTGATGAGGAAGATAATGGGGCATATACTGATCCAGAGGATGTGTTGACTCCTCAAGTCCATGACATAACCAAATGCAAAGCCTGGTATGATATCTCTAACGATGAGAAGGAAGAAGATGACAAAGCTCTGAATTATCTTACGAGATCGGGACGCCAATTCAGGCCCGAAAACATCTACATGGATCCATTTCAAATCCAATCCGTAGAGCCTGTAGCCATCCCCAACAGGGATTCAGCCCAAAGGGAAACGACGAAAGAAGATGATGGGACAAACATCCTCAAGCAACTGCAAAGAACAAAAGCCGACATATCCATATGGCAACTATTAACCACTTCTATCACTCATAGAAGGGTCGTGCTGTAAGCCTTGAACGCAACCACCATTTCACCAAATGCCACTCCTGAAGAGGTAGTCATCCTCCTAATCCAAGGAAAGTCATCCACGCCCATCACCTTTTCTGATAAAGACCTTTCACCCGAAGGTATTCACCACAACAAGGCCCTTTACCTTAATGTAATCTGTCAACAGAGGCAAGTCCCTATGACTTTGGTCGATAATGGCTCGGCTGTAAATGTATGCCCCTTGAGGACCGCTGAACACCTCAAAATAGTCTGCAATAACCTCGCGCACTCCGCACAGGGGTTAAGGGCCTATGATAACTCCAAAAGAAATGTACTGGGTACCTTCCCCATGAATATCAATATCGGGCCCATTGAGAAGATGGTCCAATTCCATGTGATAGACATTCCAGCTACTTTCAACTTACTCTTGGGGAGGCCCTGGTTACACGGGTTTGAATGCTGTAGGCTCAACTCTGCATCAAAAGGTAAAACTATCCTTGGCAGGATCCACCTTTGGAGGTCTGTGCTGATACTATGATAGCCCAGATTGAGAATGCTCCAGTCTTAAAGATAGAACATAATGAGCAAGACGAAGAGCTATGGGGTTTTGAGAAGATAGCCATCATAGAAACGATAGAGCCCACACTCAATGTGAATGCTTTACTCAGAAAGCAAGGTCACTTCCCAGGCACCACTTTGGGCCCTCATCCCAAGGTAGATCAAGCCTTTTGGAACACCAAGATAAAAAATGATTTATTTGGGCTAGGCTACAAGCCCACAAGGCAAGAAGTTAGGACCTACATGTCCAAAGTGATGGCTAAGAAAAGGGCCCTTGCAGCTAACAAACCCATTACACATAACATGGATCCTTATCCCCTCACCCTCAACGGGCAATTCCTTCAGGAAGGTGACCCATACCCTTACTATGGATTCCCTGAACGATACACGATCAACAGGATCTTAATGCCAGGCTTAGAGGCGTTTCAAGATTGCTTCCTCATGAGCGAAGACACACCCATACCTCCCAATGAGGGCCAATCCACTAAAGATTGGGCTAATGACATGGCACCCAACGACTTTGGGCTTTTATTTGGCGAAGAGCGTCGTCAGTACGACGAGACCACTACCAAACTTCCCCTTACTGTGCTTTTCAATAAAGGATTCGACCCAACCAAGTTGATTGCCCCAATCGGGCCCGACCGCACCGCCTGGAAGCACGAGACGAATTGGACTCCAGTCAAAGGAGCCAAATACAAGTTCACCATTCGCAACGGCCCTATAGGAGGGCCCGATTCCGATTCCGAGTCTGATTCTGAGTCCGAGTCTGATTCTGAGTCTGTTATCCTAGAAGTGTCGGGTAGTCCACCCCAGTCTATTCCTAAGGTCCTTACTGATGACCTCATTGATGTATTGTCGGCTTCTATTAATATTATGAACGTCGATTTCGCTTACTCGGATTGCCTCACTGCTAATAATTCAGAAAATATAACGGAATTGCTGAAAGAAGTTATTAAAGCACTAATCGAACACAAGCAAAAGACTTCAATAGTTGAAGAAACGGAGACAACAAACATTGCAACCAGTGATGAGCCTCGCCACGTGCAAATAGGCTTGTCTTTAAAATCTAATAAACGCGAAAAATACGTAACACTCGTAAAGAATTATACGGATGTTTTTGCCTGGTCCTACAAGGACATGCCAGGCATAGACCGCCAAATTGCTCAGCATACCATTCCACTAAACCCCGACTGCAAACCAGTCAAACAAAAGCTAAGAAGAATGAAGCTAGAGTAGGCTCTTAAGATCAAGGAGGAAGTCCAAAAACAACTAGAGGCCGGCTTCATAAGAGTGGCCAAGTACCCCGATTGGGTAGCCAATATTGTCCCAGTCCCAAAAAAGGACGGACGGGTCCGAATGTGTGTAGATTTTAGGGACTTGAACAAAGCAAGCACAAAAGATGACTTTCCTTTACCTCACATAGATGGCTTGGTAGACAACACCGCCGGACATGCCCTTCTATCATTCATGGACGGGTACGTAGGATATAACCAAGTCCTAATGGCCAAAGAGGACGAAGAGAAAACCACCTTCATCACACAGTGGGGTACTTATTGCTACACGGTAATGGCGTTCGGACTTAAGAATGTGGGAGCCACATACCAAAGAACCGCTACAACCTTACTCCATGACATGATGCATAAAGAGGCTGAAGTGTATGTAGATGACATGATCATAAAGTCCAAAGACAGAGAAGGGCACGTACCCTCACTTCAAAAGTTCTTTGACAGGCTTAGGAAGTACAATATGAGGCTTAACCCCAAGAAGTGCGCATTCGGAGTTACATCCGGCAAACTTCTAGGATTTGTCATAAGCACCAGAGGGATAGAAATTGATCCATCCAAGATCAAAGCCATAATAGACATGCCACCTCCGAAGACGTAAAAAGAAATAAAGGCTTCCTAGGGAGAATCCAGTACATTAGCAGGTTCATTTCCAAGCTAACTATTACTTGTGAACCCATATTCAAGAAACTCAAAAAAGAGGTAAAGACGGAATGGGACGAGCAGTGCCAAAAGGCCTTTGACAAAATAAAAGCATATTTATCCAAGCCGCCCGTTCTAGTACCGCCCATCCCAGGCATGCCTCTAATACTCTACCTTACAGTCACAGAAACGTCAATGGGGGCCATGCTAGCCCAAGAAGTAGATAAGGAAGAAAAGGCAATATACTATGTAAGCAAGAAGTTTCTGGAATATGAAACCCGCTACTCATCCTAGGAAAAGACATGTCTAGCTCTAGTAGCAACTACCAAAAAGCTGCGACATTACATGCTCCAACACACGATCCACATCAGATCAAGAGAAAATCCTTTGAAGTACATATTCGAAAAGCCCATACTAAATGGTAGAATAGCTAGGTGGACCGTCCTCCTTTCAGAGTTCGACCTCAAATTTGAACATCAAAAAGCCATAAAAGGGCATGCTATTTCAGAATACCTGGCCGACCAAGCCATAAACGAACCAGATCACAAGGACGAATACCACTTTCCAGAAGAAGGGGTTATGACCTTAGATACAGAAATTTGGCAGCTATACTTCGACGGAGCATCCAAGCAAAAGGGTTTTGGAGTAGGAATACTGATTGTATCCCCCGAACGTGCACACACACCCATTTCAGTCAAGTTGGACCACGAGGTCACAAATAATTGGCGCCGAATACGAAGCTTGCATAATAGGACTACAATCCGCCGTAAGCCTTGGCATTAAGACACTCCGAGTCTATGGGGACTCGTCACTCATAATTAACCAAATCTCCAAAATATGGAGGATTAAAAGTGAAACCTTGGCACTCTACCTGGAATACTTGGATAAGATCATAGTGTATTTCAATCAAATACACTTTACATACCTTCCACGAGAAGATAATCAATTCGCAGACGCCTTGGCTAAGCTAGCAAGCATGATTAACATACCCGAAACCATTCGGATGATGCCTATCTGCGTACAAAGGAGATCTGAGCCCTCATATTGCGACGCCTTGGAAGTGTTCCACGACGAAGAAGATGAATGGTACACCGATATAAAAAATCTACTTGTCTACCAGCTCTATCCTCCTGATTCTAGCCCTAGAGCCCAGCAAGCACTTAAAAGGCTCGCGGCCCAATTCCTGAAAGTACAGGGTGAAATATACAAGAAAAGCCCAAACGGAGTCAACCTCCGCTGCCTAGGTACCGAAACGGCCCATAAAGTCTTAAGGGAAGTACATGCAGGAGTGTGTGGACCGCACATGAACAGTATGATGCTATCTAGGAAGATAATACGGCTCGGGTATTATTGGACAACGATGGAGAAAGACTGTTGTGAATTTGTCGAAAGATGCATACAATGCCAGACCCATGCCAATCTACAACACCTACCTCCAAGCCCATTATATACCTTCACCTTACCTTGGCCTTTCTCAGCCTGGGGGATCGATATCATTGGCAAAATAACTCCAACAGGAAAAGGGGGCCACGAGAATATCCTAGTCACAATCGACTACTTTACCAAATTGGTCAAGGCGCAATCATAGGCAAAGCTCAAAGCAAAGCATGTGGTAAAGTTCATTAAGAATAACATAATAGCTAGATACGGAGTTCCCCAAGAAATCATCAGTGATAATGGGTCACATTTCATGAAAGAAGTAATCGAGCTTTTAGCCCAGTTTAAGATCCAGCATCGAAAGTCATCTCCCTACAGACCGCAAACAAACGGTGCGGTAGAAGCGGCCAAAAAAAACATCAAGAAAATCATTGAAAGAATGTCCGAAAATTATCATGACTGGCCAGACAAGCTGCCATTCGCACTGTGGGGTTATAGGACATCATTTTGCGCATCAACGGGAGCAACACCATACTCCATGGTTTACGGAATGGAAGCCGTATTACCAATCGAATTGGAGATCCCATCTCTAAGGATTGTGTTAGAAAGTCAAATCCCAGAAGTAGATTGGGTCCAAGCCCGCTACGATCAACTAGTCTTGCTGGATGAGAAAAGGTTGCAAGCTTTGCACAATGTGAGAATCTATCAGAACAGACTAACAAGGCACTTTAACCAAAGGCTCAAAATGAGGGATCTCAAGGTTGGAGACTTAGTACTTAAAGAGGTAAGGGCAAATGTCACTGACCCAAGAGGCAAATTTCGACCCAACTGGTCAGGCCCGTTTATCATCACAAAGATCTTGACAGGTGGCGCTGCAAGATTGGCAGACTTAGACGGGATTGAATTTAGTCAATGGATAAATATGGATCAATTAAAAAGGTTCTATGCTTAGGCAAGACACCCAATGTAACACTTTCGAGAGGCCCACATGAGGCTAATTAATCCCGTAAAAATAAAAATAAAACAAAAAAAAAGAATGGGATTGGATGTTAAAAAAAAACGGATAAGAACTACGAGTGGCCTGATTCCCCTAAAAGGATACGTAGGACAACCCAATTACAATTGGGCCCGGCCCCTTCATCAAATTCGCAATCAAAAGTTGTTAAAATTTGTGCACATAATAAACACAAGGTTGCAATATTAAAATGAGCATGTCTTCATAAATAATAAATAAAGTCCATTACAAGACTTGGCAATTCCTAAGCAATAAACATAAATTAACTAGAAATAAAAGGGGGCACATCACCCTTATTGAATTTAAAGCAATAAAAAAAAAAGAGAGGCAATCCTAAGCTAGACATGCTCCAATAGAGTATTTCCTAATAGACTACTCCGTAGCTTCGGTAGTAGGGACAACATCTTCCATAGGCTCATCAACCTTTGGGCCTTCCACTTTGCGTTCCTTGGGAGCCCATCTCTCTCGAACCACACGCTCTTCTTCCTTTTCAACCTCCATTGGAGGAGCACTTGTAGAGGCCTCATGATCGTTGGCCCGAATTTTGGGCTTCTCCTCTGGCTTAGTAGTAATCTTGGCTAAAGCTTTCTTGGCCTTTGGGTTAAGAACACTCTTCACATGCTTGACTCCCTTTTTTTTACCCTTCCCTTTAGGATCATTAGGGTTAGAAAGCCTCAAGCTACCCTTGATTGACTGGGCCTTAAGGTCATCTTGTTCGGATTTCCTGCATGCACGACGACCTTCCGCAGTCTTACAATCCATCCAAGCCTCATAAGCTGAAGATATCACCGTCGGAGCCTTGATATGATGAATAGTCCACTTAGGGCGACGATCCCATGCACACTCCCATGATCTTACCATACTAATAGTCAAAACCCGGGTTGCGGGCGAAAAACTATCCTTCTGTGGGATGATCTGGCGTTTCCCATACTGCCGCATAATACGGCTAGGAAATATATAAGTCAAAATTTGAAGACCAAGGACTTGATAATATCCAGTCTCTTCGCTACATCCGATTGCGGATTTTAAGCCCCACCACTTGACAGTCCATCTCAGCAAAGGGCAAGCTTTAAGGTATCCGCGCCATTTATCAAAGGTAGATTCATAATAAAGCCTTCGGCGAGCGGGAAACTGCTTTGGTAGGTATTTGAGTGCATTAGCTGGTTTCTCAATGAAGCACATATGCTCCAAAAGCCATATCTGCAAATCAAACAAAAAAAAAATAAAAATTAAAGTTAGGCATCCATTAAAGATTCAAACTTTATATCCAAAGTAATTATTCAAGGACTCACTTGAAGGAGAAGAGGGCTTCCCGTCCATCCACCATGAGTTGGTTCTTGCTTCTTGCGATCTAAGCACATTAGGGTTTCACCAAGAACAAGAGACATAGGGGTAAAATCGTTTTGAATTTGTTCAACAATTCTAAGCATACAAGTTTTACCGTTATTACCTCCACCAACAAAGAGGTACTTATGTAAGAGACATAAGATAAAAGCACGCCTATAATAGGTCTCGTTATGATCATCCCTTACCTTGGGGAAAAAGATATCAATTTTCATTGAGGTTTAGCTCACCGGTTCTAGCCACAGCAGAGGCTTGTGTTGCAGATAAACCAAGATACCTTTTATAGTAACCTTCAAGGTTGGCCCCGAGCCATGTTTTGACCCCCGCTCCTTCGCGTCAGCCGCTGAACGCCCCCCTATGGCCGCCGAGCCCCCCTTTCTAGACAACACTCTTCTACCCGGTTTTGGACACTTTCCTTAACCATTTTGGACTTCGATTTGGCTAAGTTTCCTATTTACTCTATTATTACTATTTTCTATTATTTCCTTAATTATTTATGGGAACTCCACTATTTATTTATTTCTTTTTTTTATGATTATCATCTTTTATTTTATTCACCCCTTTTTACACTTATTAATTTTATTTCATTTTGGCACCCCTTTCCTTTTTTTCATTTTTTAAGGGGGGATAGGGTACACCCAATTTTAACTTTTGGGCTGTACCATTTTTGCTACATGGCTATTACTTGCGCTTTTGTTTGACTACCTGTGTATTTGCATTAGCCTAATTGTATGCAGGGACCAATAAAAATAGCAATATATTACAAGCAAAGTCAGAATATTTTGTTCAACACAAATGTTCAAAAATGTATTTCATACAAATATATTATCATAGAAATCATCACCAGCATCAGTATCTGTGCGGAGCACCTCAAAATGATCCTCCGACCTCTGAGGCTCATCGCCAAAGATCAACGCCGCCAGGTGGCCAAGGTCAAAGGAAGAATGACGGGCAGGCTCCTGATACGAGCACCCCTCTCCAGCATAACTCGAATCATACTCCCACGAAGAACGAGGAGGCATGGTAGGCATCATAGGAGCAGGGACAGGGGGCTAGTAGTAAAGGCCACCATAGGGAGCATATCCCGCATACCCAGGATAAGAAGGATACATCGGCATAGGCATAGGAGTGGGATCCACGCACTGAGTCATCCTACTCCCACCAGGACGATCCGTCCGATGCACAGGCTCCCTCTCTCTCCGAGGACTCTAGGACTCCTGTCACGGGAAGGACTACGCTCAGGCGAGCTCACGACCTCATCATCAGACATAACCACCTGTCGTGACCGACGAGGAAGGGGTCAACGATACTCAACCTGCAACCTACCAAACATATAAGATATATTTCTCAAAGCATACAACTTTGAAGATGCAAAACAAGTTTACCTTATCCAAGTCAGCTCTAGAGCAAGTGCCCTTCGAGAGAGCTCGAGAAATCCCGGATTTCATGGCATGCATCATGTTGAAAACCTTCCCGGTCTGCTCACGATCAAGCTAGGCAAAGAAAAAGTCAATACAAGCATAAAAGCAGCAAAAATCACATGCAACAGGTAAAATTACAAATTTACCCCTGGGTGCCCAACTGGAAGAGGAAGACCCTGGATGTCCTCATCAAGGTCCTCCTCATCGGGATCTATCCCCAGCACTCCTTCCCGCCATAATCTCGACCTCGGACCCGCATATCCGGGACATCCACATCAACGTCATCAACCCGAGGCTCCTACAAGGCAAAGGAGATTAGTAACCAAGAAAGCAAGAAAGGCATAGAAAAGCAAAATATGAAATTCTTACCTTCAAACCCACGAATGAAGGCATGAGGCGATCACGAAGGAACAGCTCGTAGTGCCCCGCAAGGTCCTCCGCAGGCTCCCTCAAATACTGCATAGCATCCGAGCCTACCATGGCCTCCGCAACCTGCTCACGAGACAAGCACCTCACCAAGAACATGGTCGAGGGAGGATCCAAAGGAATCCTCAGGCCAGCCAAGTCAGGGTAAACCTGACGGAAGATCCACTCTCCCAAGTACCACTCAAAAGAGAACGGTCCCGCAATCAGGATCCTCTGACGGTCTAACGCCTTGGACGAAAGAACAGCATCCGGAGCTAACCCATGGTACTTCGCCCAAGGGAAGTAGTCAATCTACACAAGCATGCAATATAAGATATTTCCACACCAAGAAATGCAAACATGAAACAAAAAGCAAAATTGCTTTACCTTGTGCCAATCTAGGCGCAAGAGAGCCTCCCTATACTGCTGGAGAGTCGAAAAGGGCGCAGAACCCCTATGACGCCACGCCCTATAAACCGGGAAATCCAACTCCCAGCCCTTGGGCGCCAGGTCTGGGAAATGCTCAAAGAACCAAGGCTACATCGGAACATGAAGCTAAGTACCATACACGTAAAGCAGGCAAATCATCAAAAATGGACACAAAAAAACAAATACGCACCTGCAAGGCTTTCCAAAAGACACACAAGCTCACAGGGGGAAGAGCCGTCTGCTTGTACCCCTCATCGTTCACGCGGCAAGCAAACCGCATACACCCCAGGAGGTTGGCGTAGCCCGGCAACCCCCAGTTGTACTCTCTCACCCTCTCCCAATCCAGCAAGCTGGGGAGGTAAATGGCATGAATCCGCTCTCCCTTGTCACCAAAGATGGTGGTGGCAAGGAGATAGGCGATAAACTTCCTCGCCTTCTACTCTACCGTGGTATTTCTCTTGTACCTCGCATCAGTCAAAGCGGCATAGAGCTCGCTGTAGGGACGATAATGGTTACCCCAGGTACTCCCCCAAGGGCCAAACAACTCCACCATCTCAGTCTTACATCTCCAGATGGAAACGTCATACACAATGGGTGTACCCACACAAGGCACCCCAGTCAATAGAGCGAACTCCGATGGAGTGATCATCATCTCCCCATTAGGGAAGTGAAACGTGTTAGTGGTATCCCAAAAACGTTCCAAAGACAAGCTGACTATGAACCTCTTGACTCGCTCAACCGAGTCCGCCGCCTTCAAAAGGGGTCCAAATCCCGCACCCAAAACCGCACTTTGCACCTCTTTGGGCAAAGTCTTAAAAAGCCTCACCGATGAACCATAATTGCCATGAGGCTTCAAATTACTATCGGGTTCCTATCATCAAGGTTACAACCTCTTAGGTTCACATTGCAACCAAAATGTTCAAGTTCTAAACATGCTTCTAAGTTCGTTCAAGCCGCGCAAGATCACATGCGCTACAAGCTTGACAATCGCATACAATTCCTACACAATTCTACTTAAGGCAAAGCATATAAACTAAATTCAATGCACAAAAACTATGAGTTTAGGGTTTAAGGCTTACCACAAACTTTGAAGCACGGGAACTCAAGTGAGTCCCCGGTCGAAAAAGCAACGCCGACCGATCCCAAACAATGTCGGACATCCTATCCGATCGGATGTACCTATCTTGAGGAAAAGCCACATTAGGCTTCCTCTTTGAAGGCTTGACATGAGAGGGAAAAGCCTTGGTGAAGACATTGATTTCTTCAACCTCCTCCCGAACCTCGGCCCTCCTACTCCTCTTCATCGCCAATCTGGGAGCCATGAAGAAAGATGAACAAGCTAGCAAGAACAAATAAGCAACAATGGAGAAATTCGGATTTTCTCTCTCCAAGGGTTTCAAAAACCCACTCACAAATTCACTCTAAACTTGTGAGAAATCACAAATAAACTCCAAATTATGCAAAGATTATGCAAACCCAAGCAAATACAAGCAAAAAGAAGCAAATTTGAGCAAGAGATGAAGATTGGGCAACAATGGAGGTGGAGAGAGAGAGTCTCGAAATTTTGGGGAAGAATGACTAAAAATTCGGCTCCCTCTCACACAAAAACGCCGATTTCGCCCCTGAACCGGCCCAGCGGCCCGGTTCAGGGCTGCCCAGGCTCAGCGGCCCAGCCACCCGGCCTGGCAGCCCCTGGTTTAGCCTTCGCACGGCTGTTTCAGCCGCTGAGCGAGCCCGTAAAGGCCACCCAGTACTCGACGGTCGTCCGTGTGGCCGCCCAACCGATTTTTGCGTTTGCCCCCTTGGGGCACGCCCACGAGTTCGAATTGCGCGCAGAATTGCATTTCTCGACCGTTGGAAGCCCGGGAGATTTGAATATGTCACCCAAAATGACTCTTTTGCCCTTACAGCTTGGTTTCCTATCCTAGGGACCCGGTATCATCTATTTTTGCAGGCGCGAGCCTTATATCTAACTTTTTATAGGCACAGGCACTTTATGTTATTTTTGTAGGCACAACTAAAGCAGAGCAACATACCGCTCCTTGGCGACGAGGCTATCAAAATCAGCATCGCGTCGACAACAACTAAAGTAGGGCAACGCAACGCCCTTTGGCGATGAGGCTATCAAAATTAGCGTCACGTTGGCCACAATTGAAGCAGGGAAACGCAACGCCTTTTGACTATGAGGCTCTCAAAATTAGCGTCACGTCAGCATCCACAAAGCAGAGCAACGCACCGCTCTTTAAACAAAGCAGGTAACCCTGACCAAAGGCGGTCAGGAGTTTATCTTTTCTTCTTTCTAACACAAAGCATTTTCAAAAAAAACATTGCAGGCATTTTTAGCAAATACTTTGACCTTTGCTTTTACAAGCTCGGCCAAAGTGGGGGCTTCTGTAGACACCCTAATCGGTTGTCATCCCCTGACACCGCAGCGCCCGATGATGATGGTAATGGATTAACATGGACGTAAGTAGAAAAGGACGTTGCTCGAAAATCTAGACCCAATTCCTTGAAACCTCAGCCTTTGGATAATCCTTGTTAAAAGGATTCCAACGCCTTTGACCTTGCCTCAATCAGGTTCCCGGATGAGAGATATCGCGTCTCGAAGATTTGGGTCAAAACCGCTCAATCCCGGCCCCTTGGGCCAGCCCAAGGGCAATTTCGTAATTTATAGAGCACAAAAAGTCAAAACCCTAGTCACGCGCGCGCCGCGAGGCCCGGCGGCCTTCGCAGGCCCCAGCTGCCCTCCGTGTGGCCGCTGAACCCATTTTTTGACTGGGTCGAGTTTTGGCGAGGGGGCAGTCAGTTCATAATTTTGAGAGCATTGAGAGCACATATTTCCCCAAATTGAAAAATCTGAAGATCCAAGCAAGCAGTACACCTAACCTAGCACCCAAGATCGAAGAGCAATCCTAATTCTACTAGTCCTGTTCGAATAGAACGTCCAGGTTAATCATCTTGAGGGCCTAACTCTTTATTAAATCTCTTGTTTTAATGTTCATTCATCATGTTTTGTTTAGCTTTTGATTATGGTTGAATAAATCTGCATGCCTTTGATTTTGTATATAATTATGCATGATTAGTTAATATAATGTTTGAGTCTTTTTATTAGTTTATGCAAGTTTGCATCTTTTGTAGTTTTTGCATGCATATAGTAGCCTCTTAGGTTTATTTTAGCACAAAGTTAGCACCTTTGCATTATTTATTATTCTTTTGAAGATACTAACGGTTTTATTGATGTGCATATGCAATTTTTGGCGCGTTTAGCAAAGTTGGTAGGTTGGAGCATTAATTTAATGCTTATATTATGTAATGCTTGTTAATAGTATGCATGTAAATCGGATCTAAATTGTGCAAAGTGATAACGTAGGTAATTTGGTTGTTCTTAACCCGCCTAGTTAATTTAGGACTATTGGACGACCGGATTTGCATGGAACCATCTAGCATAAATAAATATTCGACATGGATAGGCTTAGTAGAGGCCGTTTATACGGGCGATTTAGATGAGATTTCTTTTGTTTATTTCGTACCTACATCCCCGAAGATAATATTTAGTCCCCATGGGCATGAGTCAATTCCCAATAGGAGTTGGGGTGCACCTTTGATGGTTTCCAATTGTTTCCTTAAAAATTGGTGGCGGCTTCTTATTTGCAAATTATTGTTCTTTATAATTAATTTGAATTGCATGAATATATTTAAGAACCATTAATTCCAACTAAATATCTCAATTAAGCGCCCGGAAAGGCGAGGGTTCTTACAGCGCCTGGCACGATTTTTGTACGGGGGAGGCTTTTCCGAGGGGGTCTACGCGGGATTGACATTTTATGCGTAGAACCGCTTGAGTTGGTCCATATTTGTGAGTTGAGTGAACTCGTTACCGTCTAAGTCCATTAGCTTCAGTGCTCCACTGGATAATATTGTCTTAATAAGGTATGGGCCGACCCAACTAGGCTTGAACTTTCTCCGAGGATCGGCCACAATTGGTCTCACCTCTTTTAGGACTAAGTCTCGTTCTTTTAGTCCTCTAGCCTTGAATCATTGATCAAAATGCCTCGCCATCCTTGGTTGGTAGACATGGCCATAATGTAGGGCATTTAGTCGTCTTTCATCTAGCAAGATCAATTGGTCATACCGGGCTTGGACCCACTCTACTTCGGGTGATTCACTTTCCAAAGCTATCCTTAAGGAGGGAATTTCTACCTCGACTAGGAGTACCGCGTCCATTCCGTATACTAAAGAATAAGGTGTTGCTCCCGTTGAAGAACGAATGGTGGTTCTATATCCCCATAAGGCGAGTTGTAGCTTGTCGGATTCTACGGCTCCATTTGTTTGTGCCCTGTAAGGTGAAGATTGTCGATGTTGAATTTTAAACATAGTGAAAAGCCCGGCAACATCCTTTTTGAATTGAGACCCGTGATCACTTATGATTTCGGGGGGTACCCCATATCTGGTAATAATGTTGTCATGTATGAACTTTGCCACGTGTTTGGACGCTATCCTTACGTATGAACAAGCTTCAACCCACTTGGTGAAGTAGTCTATCACGGCTAATATGTATTCATGGCCTCTTCTTCCTGTAGGGGTGATTTTTCCAATGATGTCAATGCCCCATGCAGAGAACGACCATGGTGAAGTGAATGTATGTAAAGGGGTAGATGGTCTATGTTGTAAATTAGCGGGAAATTGGCAGCGTATGCACTTTCTCACGTATTCGATGCAATCTTTTTCCATCGTAGTCCAATAGTACCCCGGACTCAGGATCTTCTTGACCAAGGTGAGTCCATTCATATGGGGATCACATACGCCATTATGTATATTGCTCATGACTTTGATGACCTCGCGTTCTTTTAAGCACAGAAGACTTAACCCTTGTGGTGTCTTTTTATAAAGTTTGCCTTGCACATGTATGTATTGTGCGGCTAGTCTTCTTAAGGCTCTTTGTGCCCTAGGTGTGGACTGTGGAGGATAAATGCCTTTGGCGAGTAAATTGAGAATATTGGTAAACCATTCCTCATCTTCTTCCTCATTAAGGAATACTTCAAGTGCATTACAAAAGGCGGGCTCAGTGCGCCTTTGAATGTGGATGGGCATGGACATTACATCATCTGGAATATTTATCATAGAACCCATCTTTGCTAAGGCATCAGCGAACTGGTTATCGTCTCTAGGAAGGTATGTGAAACGGACATAAGTGAAATATTTGGCTATCTTTTCAAGATATTCCTGGTAAGGTGCCAGGGATTTGCTTTTCACTTTCCATTTTTTGGAAACTTGGTTTATGATAAGAGTTGAATCTCCATATACCTTTAGATCCTTAATTTGTAGTTCTATGGCCGCTTCTAGACCAATGATGCATGCTTCATATTCGGCGCCGTTGTTGGTTACCTCATGATCTAACTTGACAGCTATGGGAGTATGTGCGCCTTCAGGGCTGACTAATAATACTCCTACGCCATCACCTTTTTGGTTTGATGCTCTGTCTAAGTATAATTGCCAGGTGTTCTCCACGACACTTATTATTCCTTCACTAGTATCTGGGTTTTCAGCGAGATGTTCAGAAATGGCATGTCCTTTGATCGCCTTTTGGTGTTCAAAAGTTAGATCGAATTCTGAAAACATGACGATCCACCTTGCTATTCTTCCACTAAGAATGGGTTTTTTGAACAAATACTTTAAGGGATTCATCATTGACTTTATATGAACGGAATGTTGTAGCATGTATTGTCGAAGCTTCTTGGTTGCAGTGACCAATGCGAGACACGTTTTCTCTAGGGTGGAGTATCGTGTTTCGTATTCTAGGAATTTCTTGCTAATGTAATATATTGCCTTTTCATCGTTCTCCACCTTTTCGGCCGACATAGCACCCATGCCGGTTTCTGTGACTGTTAGATATAGCATAAGTGGTTTTCCTGGAATGGGCGGAACCAGTACGGGTGGTTTAGCTAAGTAATCCTTAATCTTGTCGAAGGCTTGCTGGCATTGATCATCCCAGGTAATAGATTTCGTGTCCTTTTTGAGCTTCTTGAAGATGGGCTCGCATGTAATAGTCAATTTGGATATGAATCGACTTATATATTGGAGACGTCCTAGGAATCCTCTTATGTCCTTTTCATTTTTGGGAGATGGCATATCCCTTATAGCTTTGATTTTGGTAGGATCGACTTATATATTGGAGACATCCTAGGAATCCTAAGAGCTTGCCCAAAGTTACTCCAAACGCGTACTTTTGAGGATTCAATCTCATGTTGTACTTCCGAAGCCTATCAAAGAATTTCCTTAGAGAGGGTATATGCCCTTCTCTCTCCTTCGATTTAATGATCATATCGTCTACGTACACCTCGGCTTCCTTGTGTATCATGTCATGTAGAAGGGAAGTTGCGGTTCTTTGGCACGTTGCTCCCGCGTTCTTCAACTCGAAAGACATGACGGTGTAGAAATAAGTCCCCCATTGGGTAATGAAAGTGGTTTTCTCCATATCTTCTACGGCCATTTGTATTTGGTTATACCCTGCTTAACCATCCATGAATGATAAGAGGGCATGTCATGCGGTATTATCCACCAATACGTCTCTATGTGCCAAGGAAAAGTCGTCCTTTGGACTTGGCTTGTTCAGATCTCTAAAGTCAACACACATCCTTAGTTTGCCATCTTGTTTTTGGAACGGGCACTATGTTAGCAACCCATTCTACATATTGAGCAACCTTGATAAAATCTGCTGCGAGCTGTTTTTGCACCTCCTCTTTGATTTCCAGTTCCCACTCAGGCTTCATTCTCCGAAGTTTCTGCTTTACTGGCTTTGAATCTGGATTGAGCGGTATTGTATGCTGTGCTATTACGCTACTTATTCCCGGCATATCTTTGTAGGACCAAGCGAAAACGTCTATGTATTCTTGTAAGAGATTTATAAAGCTTTCTCGCTCTTTGGGAGTTAACGATAAGCCAATGCGCACTTGGCACGGCTCTTAATCGTTTGCAAGATTGATTAATTCTGTTACTTCCACAATTGAAGTCTTTTGTTCATGCTCTAATAGTGCTTTAGTTACTTCTTTGGGAAATTCTTGTTCATCTTTTGAGTTATTAGCTACTAAGTAATCTAAGAAGTAAGCAGAATCAATTATTATTTCATTGATATGGGAAACTGAAACATCAACTGAGCTATTACTATTGGCTTTAACATCTTTCGACTTGCAAACAGAATTAAACATAGATTTGGATGGACCACCCGAGTCTACTATATTAGACTCGTCTCCAGAATCGGACTCGGTCCGGTCTGAATAAGTGTCGGAGTCAGGCTTGGATTCTTCGGAGATCGTGATCTTGATCTTCTTCCATTTGGCTCCTGCCCAGCTTATAGTACGTTTCTGCTTTGTGAGTTGACCCTCGTTTGGAGTGATCAAATTAGTTGGGTCAATGTTTGCATCCTGAATTGCATTATTGACATTGTGGAGCTCTTCATCTTTTGGATGGCGATGCTCTTGTCCAAATAATAGACCCAAAGCATTGTTGGGTGTGTTCTCTACCCAATCGAAATCCAGCCTCCTTACAGGCAAAGGAGGGATGAAGGTGATCCTTCCTTTGTTAGGAGTGTCGGATAACGCCTTATATCATGCGAACGACCCCCTCTTTGACGAGGTCTTGTATCTTGCATTCCAGTTGCACACATTCATATGTACGATGTCCCCTTCCTCGATGATAGATGCAAACAACAGTATGATCCCAGCCCTTACCCCTATTTCCGGCATTTGGATCGGGTGTTGGCCTGATGGGTCCTAGAATTCCTTTCCAAGATAGGTCCCGAAAGATTTGAGTTGGGGTTGAAATGATGGGAGTATATACCCTCCTCGGCATTCGGTTATGGCACTCCTTCTCAGGATTGACGGTATCTTTGTAGTTACATGGTTGAACTTCTATGAGATCTTGTATTGTGTGTTTCAACGCCCAACACTCTTCAGTGTCGTGGCCTCTTCCCTTGTGGTAATTGCAAAACTTACGTGGGTGCCAAGAAATCCCTGGAGAGACAGGATCAGGGGTTAGTCCCAGTGGTCGTATGATTCCGATACTTATGAGTATCTCAAGAGTGTGAGTGAGATGGAAGAGGTAGCGGAGAGAAGTTTCTTTTGGTAATATCCCTCATGGATGGGACGTGACTAAGTGGGGGACTCACGCTTTGGTGAGGGATAGATGCGGAATGCGCTTCTACGTCTTCTCTTTCTTTTCTCTTCATTTCGATGTTAGTTACCTCTTCGTCTATTTGTTTCAGACCAACAGTGATTTTCTTAACCAACTCCTCCAATGATTTCTTGGGGGTGGTGTTGGTTGTGTGAAGGTCATCCTCCTTATCACTATCCCAAATTCTGGCCACCTCGAGATGGAGGGAGTCAAGCTTAAATGGTGGGACGCGATGTCCAATTGGCACACTCAGGCGAGAGGGATCTTCTTCTTCTTTTTAATTTGTAATGACGAAAACCGCGCCTAGAGGATTGGTGTTGTTATTTGGAGTGGGAACATTCTTTGGCTTGGAAATAGTCCCATTGTCAAAAAGATCTTGGATTTTATTCTTGAGTGTTCAACACTTGTCGGTGTCATGTCCTTTTCCTCCATGGAATTTGCAATAAAGATTAGGGTCCATGACGGGCTCCTCTTCTCGACGTCGGGATCCGGTGTGGGGTCCACAACATTGAGGTAGTCATTCTTGACAAGCTTCTCCAAAGCGTTAGCATAAGTCATACCCAATGGGGTGTATTGCCTTTGCGGTTTGTCGTAGACAACATTGATTTCATTAATCTTGTTGGAAGAGTTTCCCGAATTGGGGTTCTTCTTGAAGCTTGAGTTATAAGTGCCTTTGTTGAAGAAGTCCTTGTTTTTCTCCTTCTTAGGTGCTTGATCATCCTCTATGAGCAATCCCACACTATTTAGTTGTGCGTATGAAGTAATTGCTTGGTATCTGAGAGGATTCAAGTAAGGAGGTTGTAAGTTCTTGATGAGTATCCGAATTTGCTCTTCCTCGGATGGACGGTCGAGCATTTCGGCCACTTTCGTTCTCCATTTCTTGACAAAACCAGTAAAGCTTTCATTTTCACCTTGCTTGATTGCTTCCAACTCTCTCATGGTGGTTGGTTGGATGACATTGTCGGCATACCTAGTGAGGAATAAACTAGACACTTTGTTCCATTCCTGAACCTGATTGGGCTCGAGTTTGAAAAATCATGCCCTAACAGTGGGGTCCAAGGTTTGTGAGAAAAGAAGAATATAGAGATCAGGGTCTACTCCTCTTAGGCCCATTGCAGTGGTGAAATTCCATATGTGATCTTTTGGATCATCGTTCCCTTTGAAGATGGGGACTTCAGGCATAGAGAACTTTTATGGGAGCTTCCCTTTGATGTGAGAGGAGTATCTTTCAGCATTTATCATGTAGTCACTTATAATCTTGTTTTGAGTTAGAGCTTACTCAAGGTTCTTAATTTGAGCACTTAGCTCTTCTACCTTGTCATCTCGAGGTGGAGTATCATTCTGGTTAAGAGGGTCGGCTTCTTTAACCTTTCTCTCTATCCATGTCACACTGTTTCCCATAGTTTCCAACATTTTCATCATTTCAGTCAACATCACATCAGTAGTCTTAGGTGGTGGAGGGGGCACATCATCTTCGGCCATTTCAGTCAACTTAGAACAAGATGGTCGATACGGAGGGGGAGTAACAAATACTGTGTCAGACCTAGCTTTGCTCGAGGGGGGAGATTCCAATACGAGCTTGCTAACCAGACGTTGATTACTTAGATCGCGTTCCCAACTTTTCGGACCGACTGTTTTCTTCCCAATCCTGGACAACGGATAAGACTTAGAAAAGGAAAGACTAACAAGTTCCACGAAAGAAAAATTTTTAAACAAATATGGAAAGTTTCTATCTAGAACATTCTATCAACATAGTTAACCTTGGGGACTAAGTAATGGGTTTAGGTCAAAAGATCTCGACTCAATATAGGATAAAGCAAAAGATGTTATACTCTTGACTAAAAGGAGAGGGGAGAGATATTATCTTGACTCAATATGGGACAAAGCAAAAGATATTACACTCTTGACTAAAAGGAGAGGGGAGAGATATTATCTCGACTCAACATGGGATAAAGCAAACGATATTATACTCTTGACTAAAAGGAGAGGGGAGAGATATTATCTCGACTCAATATGGGATAATGCAAAAGATATTATACTCTTGACTAAAAGGAGTGGGGAGAGATATTATCTCGATTCAATATAGGATGAAGCAAAAGATATTATACTCTTGACTAAAAAGGAAAGGGGAGAGATATTATCTCGACTCAATATGGGATCAAGCAAAAAATATTATACTCTTGACTAAAAAGGAAAGGGGAGAGATATTATCTCGACTCAATATGGGATAAATCAAAAGATATTATATTCTTGACTAAAAAGGAAAGGGGAGAAATATTATCTCGACTCATAGGATAAAGCAAAATATATTATACTCTTAACTAAAAGGAGAGGGGAGAGATATTATCGAGATCTTTTGACCTAGACTCACTACCTAAATAAGGGGAAAGAATATAGCAACCAAATCATTCCTAGGGTAACGAGCATCATATTGAACATTCGGGGATATTATAACCTGAAAAAGATCCTAATTGGAGTCTAACCTAATATTCTATGACAACCAAAAGGATTACGCAAAGATTGCATTCATATATCGGCAAACAGCAAACAATGCGATATGACAGGATTATGCAAATCTAGCATGGACATGGGACTGAGTTTCAACCTAAAACATTGGTTCTAGTTCATGCAATGGGGTAGGCTTAAGGGTTTTGGTCAAAAGGTACTCATGATCAAGAATGTACTACAATCCGCGGGATGCGCGACAATGTGAGGCATCCTAGTTATCCTACTCGTCGAGTGGACGAATGCGTAGGAAGGTACATGAGGTGGGGGATCCATGTTGCTTGGCAAAGAAGAATCGAGTGGATTCTCACCAAGGCACTTCACCACACTCCAGTGGCAAAAAACTGGTTTGAACTTGTAAAAACAAGCTCGGAAGTCGCGCAAGCGCATGCACATGAATGCAAATTAATAGATGAATGACAAGTCACAAAATAATAATAAGAACACTCAAGGTAGTGAACCAAGCAAATATAATTATAATGAATGGATTTTCATGTTACACCATCTTAATCATGTCCCCAGTGAAGTCGCCACTGTAGGCTGCCGTATTTTTCTCCCCTCTTTTCCGCGTGCCTTACCTCGGTCCTCCTTTTGGGGTTCGGGTTTTTCGGACAACATGGGAGAGCGCGTTCGGTGATCGAATTTCGTGAATCTTTTGGTGAATATTGACATAGAGATTTTTTGTACCAAGGGCATGATTAAGATTTTCGGAAGTCTCCACCAAATTTTGAGTTTAATTTGGAAACCCTTGGAGATCAAGTCGATAGTCTAGAAAGAAGTCAACTCAACTCATGTGTACCCCAATCCCTATTGGGGAAATTGACTTCAATAATGAGTTCAGGGGCGTAGGTACGAGCTAGGAAGGTGTTAGGCAACCAAATCGCCCGTTAACAACAACAACCTTTACTAATCGATTCAATATAATTTTTAATGCTACGGTTCCAAACAAGGTTCAATTTGTCCAAATTCCTACTTTTTACAATTTACCAAGTTAGATGCTTTTATTAAAAATCATTCATCCATAAAATTAGGCCTAATACAAGCCCTTTTGCTCAAAACGCGCCATGCATGTACCTATCACATAAACCAAAATCGTCAGTAATAACAAGTAAATAAAAATTATTGAAAACCCTGAGAATGGATTACCTGGATGCTCACAATGAACTTATTGGGTTATATTGCTTGAATTCATACTCTTGATGAAGTATGAAGGTTTATTTTGTGGTGCTAGGGCTAATCCTAAAGAAGGAGTTGAATGAGAATTTAGGGTTTATAATATGAGAGAGAATGTTCAACATTTAGAGAGAATGTCCAACCTCCAAGCCAACCTCCTCAACTGAACCCTAAGGTTTGTTTATATAGAAGAGGGGGAGCTGCCAGGGTTTGGCATGGAAATCGAATGGGCCTTGAAATTTTCCTTCCGCGAGAAAGGGTCCAGGCGACCAAACCGCTAGGACAAGCGGTCAAACCGCTTGGCCAAGCGGCACAGCCGCTTGTCCTAGCGACCACCACATGCGCCCCAGCGTGGCCGCTTGGACCTGGTGCGGTGTGCCTGCATAAGCGCTTGCCATGATTTTTGTGCGGGGGAGGCTTTTCCAATGGGGTCCACGCGGGTATAAGGACTTGGAGATTTCCTACGTGTTCCACGGAGTGCGCCCTTATAGAAAATTTGTCAGTTGGGGGCTTAGATATGTTCAAGGGACCATCGAGTTAGAAAAGCTTTTGAAAACACTTGAATTGAACAGAAACCAAGAAAGAGGTCACAAATCTGCTATCGGCGTTTTATCGAAGGGACAAACCAATGGGACAACCCAATAGCGCGTTAAGTGAACTAATCTTGTTCTTAGAAAGACTCCCGCTTATATAAAACATATAAGTATCCAAGAATAAAAGGTTCGGGGGCGAAGGTACGAGGTGGGAAGGTGTTAGGCACCCAACTCGCCCGTTTTATGACGGCCTATACTAACTCATGTTTGCTTAGTAATTTAAAGACATAATTCCCATGCAAAACCGGATTAACAACCTAGACTTAGACTATTAATTGGTTAATCACAAGCATCACAACATTTTATTTAAGCCTTATTTAGACATGCACTTGATTGGCAAGTTGATGAGCAGCACAACGACTATTCAGACAACATTTAGGAAGCGAAAAAGACGTTATTCTAGCATGATATCTACATTATGACTATTGAGAAAATAAACAATTAGGCAATTAATTTAATTTGAGCCCTCAGGAATTTGTACCTGAACTGTAGGCTATATTTGAGAAAAAATTGTAAAGCAAGATCTCAAATTTTAGAAGAAAGAAGGGGAACCTCAGGAGTACTCAACTGAGAATAGAGGTTGCCAACTGTAGGTTTTGTGTTTTGAACTAAGGGTGAAGGGTTGTTTATATAGGCGAGGGAAGTAGGGTTGTACGGTCGAAAATTGAGCTGAAAATGAGATGGGCCCAAAGGGAAAGTTAGCGCCGCTAGCGGCCCAGGGACTTTTCCCAGGGCCGTTGACGGCTGTCAGCAGCCAGCTGGATGACGTCATCCAGCCTATTTTTTATTTTCCGGAGGATTTTAAACGTTCAGAAAAATATGAAAAGACGGTTTTACTCTTGAACGGTAAAAGACGGTTTTACCCTTAAATCGCAACTTGGCGACCGGGAATCTGAATAAGGCATGAGACGTGTCGTTGGAAAGCTCTTGAACGGGACTTCTGAATGGAATGGAATAAAGGAGTGTTTGGAGGAAAAACCTGAGACCTTATCTTAACTATTAAAGAAAAATAGCAGTTCAAGCTTAAAAATTACTCCTTTCATCATCGAGCGTTTGCGGAGAATTCTGAAGACGCTTTTTTGGCGTCTAGAGAAGCCCCCACATTGATGGAGCTTGAGTAAAAGCGAGGATCAAAGTAATCCGAAGGCGACATGTAGGATGCTGATATGCAAACAGTGTGTGAGAGTGTACAGTATGCATGCATATGAAGACAAACCTGAGTTGGAACACGCTCTTAGTGTGGTAAGATTTCATCCCTGCGAACATAAGAGAAAACAAAGGTTATAGTAGCAGGATAGAACACCGTCCGTAGATGGTCTAAACGTCTGTTAGGGACCTGTATTCGGAGTGAATGAAAAAGTTAGTAATACTTTGAGAGTGATCAACATAGAATGCTTCGACAAGCAGTGACTAAACATCGCTCGGCGGATGTCGAGATTCCGTCCCTGTTTAAGAAACAAAAAAGTCAACGAGATAATGCGATTAAAAATAATTGGCCATAAAGTGGTTAGAACATATGAACAGTTTAAATGCAATAGTTTAAGCAATCATTGACTGAAACATATAAAGAAAAATAATGGACAGTATAACCGCAACAGTTTAAGAGATCATTGACTGAAGCATATAAAGAAAAAATAATGGACAGTATAACCGCAACAGCTTAAGTATTCATTGACTGAAACATATAAGTAACCCTGTAGAGGGATAGTTTGATCGCAACAGCTTAAGCAATCATTAACTAACCCCAAAAATTTGTAACGTTGTAAAGGAACAGTTTAACCGCAACAGCTTAAGCGATCATTGACTAACCCAAAAATTTGTAGTCTTGTAGAGGGACAGTTTAACCGCAATAGCTTAAGCGGCGATCATTGACTAACCCAAAAATTTGTAGTGTTGTGTTGCTTAGCAAGTGCCATCAAAAATTTTGGGCTTATAAATAACTTGGGCGCTGCGGGTGGTGAGAGTCGTCGCAGTGTAGATCCGAGTTTCAGTACCTGGGACCTACAAAAATAAACGGGTTAGTGTTACTTGTAAATAGTTGGTACCGTAAAATGGGCCAACTGTCGAATTTGAATTTGTGGGCCAGGGGGCTTCGCTCTCGCGCGCTTGGTACTGATATTGTCGTAAAACGAACTGTAAAAACGAACTTCGGACTGGAAAAGGGGCCATGGGTCAGCAGTGGGGCCCGCGCGCTTGGCTGTTGTTGGAAGGTTATCTTCATTCTTGGTTGTAGTTGGAAGGTCGCTTCTGGGCTTGATCATGAGTTCCGGGCTTGCTAGTTTCGATGGAAAACGGGTATGACTCAAACCTGCAGTGGAAATATGCACATAGGGAAAAGATGCAATACACATGCCCGACTGACCATGACAAGATGCACAAGACATGATAGTAACATGCACGGGGAAAAGGGGAATTGACATGTAAACAAGAAGGGACTCGAGACACTGAGAAATTATGTACACATGCATGCCTTTGAAGGCGACTCTAGCATTTATGCAAATATGATGTATGCAGATTCTATTGACTCAATGCTCCATGCAGCTAGCCTAACATGCACGACTCTCCTATAGGGTTTGAAGATGGTCTTCATATGGGAAAAGTTTTTGTGGTCAAGAATTTCATTCCTGTGGTGATCTTGGCAGAGTATGAGACAAGTGGACAAAACTGGGCGCAATCAAGGAAGAATCAGCCCCTAGTTTGATGTGTGGTTCTTGATGGTTATGACCTACTCGAGGAGCTATGGGTGTTGATGCGGCGGTACAAAATATCCTAACTTAAGGTATGGGCACGAAATGGCCAACTTGGAACGTAGTGGACAAAGAACCGACTCATTTTGAGAAAAGCCCCCAGTTGGAAAGTGTATGTGCAAGCCTACGAGAAAGGTGATGAGTATGACCTCTAGACGACTCACCAAAGAGCGCTTACATGAGAAACAATGTTCTAAATCCTTGAAAATTTAAGTTGCCTCAAGATGTTGAATTTGTTTTATATTTTTTTTTTTGTTTCCCTAACTTTTGCCTAGGCCGCCCTTTCGGGTTTTCAACCAACCGGGCTCATTTTTTTTGCCTTAGATGAGAATGGTGGAATTGGAAAACTCCTTATAGTCATGTGACAAAGTGGTTGTCGTGGCCGGACTTCCTTGAGGTTTCCTCCGTATCCAGTTTATGGAATCAGGCCAACGTAGTTCAGGACTATACAAATGAATGGTCGTACCTCTTGGAGGGCTTTAGGGTTGTAATGTTAGGCTGGGTTAAGGTGTCAAAGAAAGGATAAAGGCTTAAAGAAACCCAATGTAAATCCCCTCCCCAAAGTATGCTAGATGGTATAGAAATCTGTGATTTGGGCAAGGTGGCTAAGGGACCTATGTTTAGGTAAGGCCATTGTGTGGTTGTGCTTGAAGTGTTTGCACTCTTTTGGATCTTTGATTGCTCTCGAATTTTTTTCTCTTTTGTTTTTTTTTTGTTTTTTCTCTTGAACTTTCGAGTTCTCTCTTCTTTTTTTTTTGCATTTCTCTCGGTGTCCTTTTTGTAGGTCGGTCCACCTTGCCTAGAAGGTTGCTTCTATTCCCATGTCGCACACACCCATTCCCCGGGTAAGGATGATGTGGTTAAGAAATGAAAGTCTATGTGTTTGGCTCAAGGGGTTGCAAGTGGTAATTATTTATAGGGTAGTAAAGGATATTGATGTGAGGTGCTAAATGAATGCCTCCTGTCTTCGGCATGGACGGTTCAATTGTAGGTTCTCTATGGGGATGATCATTAGGGAGTCTTCATTTGATATTTTCCACAATGCAAGCTTTCTTTTGAATTTTTTTTTTTTGCTTCTTTTGTTATTCCGTCATAGGCAACTTAAGTTCGTCATAGAATTGAACAAAGAACAATTATGGGAATCAAAATGCAATCTTTATTGAATCGAAGAAAAGCATTACAAGAGAAGTAAGCTAGACTCTATGGACGAATTGAAATGACAAACTAGACATCATTAAACTTGACTGGACTCAACTAGACTTGCACACTAGGAAGCGTCGACTCTCTTCAACTTCTCGAGCATAGGCTGTTCACAAGGACACAAAGGACAACCTCCTGTAGATACTTGCGTTGTTCAGGACTTAAGTGGAATTCTTAAGAAGGTTATCTTCAATTAGGATGCCCACAACATAGAGCCGGTTGTAGGAGTCAATTGCTTGATACTTGAGGCGTTCCTTGTAGCAGGTTGCAGGTTCTTGATGAGTTGGCGAATTTGATCAGCTTGTGAAGGTCGCTCAACCAGTTCGGCTATCTTTAGCTTCCAACGCATAAGGAAGGCAGTGAATCCCTCATCTTCTTCTTGTTTGGTGATCTCTAACTCTCGAAGGGTCATAGGTAGAGCAACATTTTCCTTGTAGCGTGCAAGGAAGACTATGGTAAAATCGGACCAAGTTGGGTAGCTTTCCAGATCTAGGGAGTAGAACCATCGTCGAGCATGTGTATCAAGGGTTTGGGGAAACAGATGGGCATAGAGTTTCTTGTTGATTTCCCTTAGAGCCATAGCAGTTGTGAAGGATTTCAGGTGATCCTGCGGGTTGTTGACTCCCGTGAAGGTGGGTACTTCAGGCATAGAGAATTTGGCCGGAAGCTTACCCTTGATCTTAGTGTTAAACTTTCCTACGTTGGATGTATAGTTGGAGATCAAGCCGCTACTCTTGAGCACAGAGTTGATCTTAGCCAGCATGGCATCTGAACCTTCTTCTTCAGAATCGGAATCGGAAGGGGTCCTAGACTCTTCTTCTCTTTTCCTCTCGATATCTTCAACCTTGAGTCGCAGCCTTTCCAACTCACTCATGAGGTCATCAAGTCTCTCGTCTTTGGTTTTGACCATGGTGAAGTTTTGGGGTGTGATTGGTGAGGTAAGGGATGTATTGAGTGGTGGCGAGCTTTGTGGTGGTGATGGATTATGGGGTGATGGTTGATAGGCCCGCAAGTGCACGGGTTATATCGTCGTAATAAAATATCGTATCCACAGGGAGCTATCCATTCCAAGTATTAAGTTTTCCTTAAATTGTCAAGCTAAGCGATTCAAACTTGAGTTGGTGATTATAAACTATTCAATTGAAACTAAACACAATTCCAATAACAAATAAGCTATCAAGAAAAAAGACCTAGAGTTGATTTCACCAAACTAAAGTTCTTGATGCAACGAATAAAACTAGCTAGCATGTCATGTCAAGTATCGCAAGGACGGATAATGGAAGCCTAAACCTTCTCTTGAAGCGATGAAGGCAAACTCAATGTAAACTTAACTGCCTATTCTCATGGAGTCAAGCAAACATCAAGAGCAAGAAGAACGATTTCAATCCAAAGTCCCGGAATCATATAAACTACTCTCGTGATTAGACAATACTGATGATTGTTTGAAGTCAAGCAATTTATATTCCCCTTTCGATTATATATAAATCACCCAAAATAAACCAAGATTCTCTCTCAAGAATTTCGGACGATTAGGGCACAAACAATCAATCGCAATATATCTCAACAATCATGCTAGCCAAAATTATCCACACATCAATCAACTATAGTAGGGCTACATCAACTCTAGATAGGGAAATTAGCTACTCATGGCTATGGAGAATAATAAATACAAATGCAAGAACATTATAAACATGGAACAAACAAGAAAGAAACGAGCAAATTATATCTAAAATCAAGCATAAACTAAATAGAAAAAACACAGGGGAAGAGATAGTAGAGATAAGAAGTAAACCGAAGTGCTTCAATTATAATTTGGCAAAAGCTTGCAGAAGAAATCCAAAGCTTGAATTCGATCTCCAAATAAAAAACCCGAACAACGAACAAGTATTTGAAAAGCAATAATCTAAGTACTTGAAACTCTAATTCTCTCTCATGATCTAAGAAAGCAATAAGATGGATAGTCTCTGATAGTATGAGCTTCCTTGAGTGTTCTTCCTATGCCTCTTTATAGGCATGAAAGAGGAGTTCTCAGAATTAGGAGACAAAGAGAGAGAAAGAGAAGAAGGCTCTTCGAATTCCACTCTCGTCGGAGGCTTGCCCGAGCGCGTGAATCTCGTGCACAAAAGTTGCCCGGCCGCGCGAACACATCATGAGCGAAATATGACCTTGCTGCCACCGTTGCATGGGCGCGCGGTTTCCAAGTACAAAATGTGCGCGGCCACGTTATTTTCTTCTCCTTCAAACTTCAATACCTTGCGTGTGGGCGCGTGGGCGCGCGGATTCTAAGCTCAAAATGTGCGCAGCCACGTTCTTTTCTTCATTTGGCTCCAAATTGCATACTATAAACACAATCAAACCAAAAACACCCAAGAACCGTAATCTCATCCAAAGGAATCAAATTCCACTCAAAATAACAAAAACTTATTCCAAAACAATGTGAATGAGTGCTCATTTGACACGGAAAATGACACTAATTATGCACTCATCAAACTCCCCCAAGCTTAGAACTTTGCTTGTCCCCAAGCAAAACACGTTAAGACAAAAGAAGGCGGGGAACAAAGGACATGAGATCACCTTCTCAAACCAAGTTTCAAAATCAACATCAAGGCCAAAAGAATTAACCCAAGTCAAGAACAATAGGGACATAGCCGCTCGAATTCACATAGCACATCATGTAATAGCGATAAAAAACATCCAATCTTACCATTAGACCCACTCTCGAATGTAGCATAGCAAAGTAGGATGACCCTCACTTTAGGTAAGTGGAGACTCACACTCAAGTGTTTAAAATTGACCATCAAAGTAGGTTTCTCTCAATACTCATCTCAAAAGTCACGGGTTACCATATTGGCGCCGTTACCTATTCTTACAGAGTCAAGCAAACATTAAGAGCAAGAAGAACAATTTCAATCCAAAGTCCCGAAATCATCTAAACTACTCTCGTGATTAGACAATACCGATGATTGTTTGAAGTCAGGCAATTTATATTCCCCTTTCGATTATATATAAATCACCCAAAATAAATCAAGATTCTCTCTCAAGAATTATGAACGATTAGGGCACAAACAATCACTCGCAATATATCTCAACAATCATGCTAGCCAAAATTATCGACACATCAATCAATTATAGTAGGGCTACATCAACTCTAGATAGGAAAATTAGCTACTCATGGCTATGGAGAACAATAAACACAAATTCAAGAACATTATAAACATGGAACAAACAAGAAAGAAACGAGCAAATTCAATCTAAAATCAAGCATAAACTAAATAGCAAAAAGAGGGGGGAAGAGATAGTAGAGAAAAGAAGTAAACCGAAGTGCTTCAATTATAATTTGCCAAAAGCTTGCAGAAGAAATCCAAAGCTTGAATTCGATCTCCAAATACAAAACCCGAACAACGAACAAGTGTTTGAAAAGCAATAATCTAAGTACTTGAAACTCTAATTCTCTCTAATGATCTAAGAAAGAAATAAGATGGATAGTCTATGATAGTATGAGCTCCCTTGAGTGTTCTTCCTATGTCTCTTTATAGGCATGAAAGAGGAGTAGTCGGAATTAGGAGAGACAAGAGAGAGAAAGAGAAGAAGGCTCTTCGAATTCCACTCTCGTCGGAGGCTTGCCCGAGCGCGCGAATCTCGTGCACAAAAGTTGCCCGGCCGCACAAACACATCTTGAGCGAAATATGACCTTGCTACCACCGTTGCGTGGGCGCGCGGTTTCCAAATACAAAATGTTCGCGGCCACGTTCTTTGGTTGTCCCCAAGCAAAACACGTTAAGACAAAAGGAGGCGGGGAACAAAGGACATGAGATGACCTTCTCAAACCAAGTTTCAAAATCAACATCAAGGCCAAAAGAATTAACCCAAGTCAAAAACAATAGTGACATAGCCGCTCGAATTCACATAGCACATCATGTAATAGCGATCCAAAACATCCAATCTTACCACAAGACCCACTCTCGAATGTAGCATAGCAAAGTGGGATGACCCTCACATTATGTAAGTGGACACTCACACTCAAGTGTTTAAAATTGACCATCAAAGTGGTTTTCTCTCAATACTCATCTCAAAAGTCACGGCTTACCATATGCTCACCAATTATCTCACATTTCCTCCGCTAAGGACAATTGATATAAACGAATCAAGAGGACTTTTATAGGTTGTAACGTAGGATTAAGGGTGAAGGGTAGGACAAATTCATTCGGATAGTTGGCTAAGGATGTCATGAAACTAGTGGAGCAAAAATCATTAATTCACCTCATGCATGAAGGTAAACAATGCGGAACTCCGACTAACAAAAAGCAACATCTAACCAATATCACCAAACTCTATTTGAAATACTCTTCATTCAAGCCCAACTTTCAAGAATTCAACCTTTTTATTCCCCTTTTTTTCTTTGAGAACTTTTTTTTTTTTTAAATAAGGACCAAACTTTGAATTTCAACCATTCTTTCAACAGCTTACACAAACCACGGAGTTACACGTTGTGAAATGTAACGTAAACTCCCAGATCAATCCTACTCCACAAGTCTCATGACAAATTGGTTAAACATGGTTTTTTCGGCCAAAAGGCCTTTAATGCGGCTGAAAGCGAAGAATAGGCAAAGCTCAAAGAGGTTCACAAGGGATATCATACCAAGGTAGGCTTATTTGGCTAAGTGAGCTAAAAATTCAAAGAATGCCTCAATCATACTCGTTCAATCAATGTCAAGTGCGGACTCGGCAGAGAAAAGAGAAATGAATTCTCTCCAGAGAGATTATGGAACCTCTCCCCAAGGTGAGTTCTAGAAACCAATGACTAAGAGAGAGTTTCACACATGAAAAACACAATAGACCGTAGTGATGCACGGTCTTCAAAGCTCAAAACTCACGGGTCAATTTGGTCTATCCAACTCAGCTATGCAACATTCAAGAGTCATCATCATACATGCCACAAACCATGAATCACAACAACAGTCATGTTATGTAAAACTTAGGCTCAATCACATTTTCACAAGAACAAGAGTCAATCCTTTCGATTTTCACAATAAAACAAGAATCATCATCGAAGGATCACATCTCACATGTTTTTTTGGATTTTTTCTATTTTTTTGGATTTTTTTAATGCATGCGGAATTAAAACCTAAACTATATGCAAAACAAACAAAAATAAAAGAAATAAATAAAAAAAAAACAAAACTAATCTAAAAATGCAAAAAACAAAACAAAAAACTATATGCAATGCAATTCACATTGCACAAAACATCATCAAAATCACCTCCCCCAAGCTTGAAACGAACATTGTCCTCAATGTGAGAAAAGACAATTGTATAGAGGGAAAGGGACGAGAGAAAACTCACGGAGCCTCCCTCGGACGGAGAGGGAGATGGTAGTGAGGCGGTGATATGGTGGTCAGCGATGAGGAGAGATTGAAATAAGATTGGTTGACCCTTGGATTGCCCAGCAACTGGCGCGCGGCCGGGCTCGATGGGCAATTAAATTCCGCGCGGCCGGGCTCGATGGGCAATTAAATTCCGCGCGGCCGAGCGAAGTGGGCAGGGAGGTGGAACTTGTCTTGCGCGGACAGGCGATTTTGACACTAGGAAACAGCGCGGGCGAGCGGCTCGACGGAACAAGGAGGCCGAAAGGCTGAAGTCGCGCGGACGGGTGTGTTAACTTCTCAATTCATGCCCGCTCATCTTGAACTGTGTCATGATCGATTTGCTGTCAACTTTTAGACATTTCTTCTTCTCCTTGCAACACCTACAAAATGAACACCAAAAACAAAAAGGAAAAGCTAACTAATCGAACTCTTTTTGCAACCGTTTTTTTTTTTTTTTGGTTTTTGTTTTTTTTTTTTTTGTTTTTTTTTTTTTTTGAGAAAAAAAATAATAATAAAGGAAACAAACAAAACTCTGGTTGCCTCCCAATAAGCGCTCTTTTAAGGTCGAGAGCTCGACACTTTTTTGAACTTATCCCGGATGGATCCCAAAAATGGCAATGTTGTCGCCATGATTTCTTTTGTTACCATGAACCTCGGACTTGTTTCCCTTCAGTTGGATAATGGCCTTAGGTCGCCATTCCTTGATAATCTCCTTAGCCTTGTCAATCAACCTCTTTGTCACCCTTGGAGTCGATTTCTTCTTGACATATGTCGTTTCCTTAGGCTTGTGTGCATCTCTTTTTGGAAACTCATGATCATGAACAGCCAATGTGGTGTCCTCATCTTGAAACATTGAAGGACCACCACATTCAAGGGATTCGACAAGGAGATCATTCGAGTTGTTGTGCAGAGGATGATTAATTGCATCAACCATACAACAAGTATTCTCAGGAGAAGGCTTCATTACATTGTTAGAGAAACCAAACTTGACCTTCTCGTCACCAATATTCAAGCAAATCGTTCCACCTTTAACATCAATTACCGCACCGGCAGTAGCAAGAAATGGCCTTCCAAGGATAATGGGGATTCTAGAATCTTCCTCCATATCTACGACAACAAAATCCGTAGGAATGAAGAATTTACCCACTTGAAGAGGTACATTTTCCAAGACACCCACCGGATACTTGACCGACCGATCGGCAAGTTGCAATGAGATGGAGGTTGGTTTCAAGTCACCCAAGCCAAGCTTCTTGTAAATAGATAATGGCAATAAACTCACACTTGCACCAAGATCACACAAAGCCTTATCAAAGTTTATTGTACCGATAACACAAGGGATAGAGAATGAACCGGGATCCTTAAACTTTGAAGGTGACTTGTTTTGGAGAATTACACTACATTCCTCCGTTAGAGACACTGTTTCACTCTCATCAAACTTACGTTTGTTGGATAGTATCTCCTTTAAAAATTTCCCATAAGAAGGCATCTCCGAAATTGCCTCTAGGAATGGGATATTGATGTGTAGCTTCTTGAGTACCTCCAGGAACTTGCCATATTTCTTGAACAAAGTGGAATTCACTAACCGTTGAGGAAAAGGAATTGGTGGCTTGTATGGCTCAATATGAACAACATTGAATTCCTTTTCCCTCGGAGTCTCCACCTCATTCTTTTCTTTTCCTCCATCCTCACAAGACTTCACAACTCTCACCACTTTATCACTTGCATCCCTTATGTCCTCCTCACTCCTATTTTCTACCATGTGAAAGTTCTTCACTTTCTCCCCATTGTTAACAAAAATAGCATTCACATGCCCCTTGGGATTCGTCTTGGGCTTGCCTGGAAGTTGACCCGGATGTCTACTAGAAGGGCTAGCTAGTTGAGAAATTTGATTCTCAAGCATCCTATTGGGAGTGACCAATGAGTCAAACTTTGAGGTCAATTGTCGAATGGACTCTTGGGTGGATTCATTTTGTTTCATTTGGGAACTCACAAAAGTTTTCATGAGACTTTCAAGGTTGGACTTTGGGGGTTGTGTTGATGAATTTTGATACGTAGCTCTTGGATGAAAATTGGGAGGTTGGATGTTGGTATTTTGTGGAGGGAAAGTGTTGGATGGTTCATTGTGTGGTGGATTATTTTATGGTGGAAAGGGGGGCGGATTCCGGTAGGAGAAGTTAGGATGATTTCTCCAACCCGGATTATATGTTTGGGAGAAAGGGTCATTCGGGGGACGGTGGTAAAAGTTATGGAGGGCATTGGATTGTTCGATTGTCATCTCTTGAGGATCATTGCTCATGTGCACTTTCCCTTGAGAGCTACTTGGTTGCATTTGTTGAACTTGGTGAGAAAGAGCATCTAGCTTGCTTGTCAAAAGTGTCACCGCATCAACATCAGTCTTTCCACTACTCCTCTTATTGCCCGGCCTATCGGAAGACCATTGGTAGTTATTGGAGGCCATGTTCTCATGTAAGATTTCGGCAGCATTCGGTCTCAAGGTCCTGATAGAGCCACCCGCAGCAGCATCGATGGTCATTCTCATAGTGGGATTCAATCCACTATAGAATGTTTGAATTAGAAGCCAAGGTTCAATGCCATGAGGAGGGCACTTTCTTTGCAAATCTTTGAACCGCTCCCAAGCTTCATACAGTGACTCTCCATTGTTACGGAAAGCATGAATGTCATTTCTCAACTTATTAGCCATATCCGGTGGAAAGTACCGAATCAAGAAGGCATTGGACAAAGCCTCCCAAGTAGTGAATGGAGTTGGTCTCTTGGCTATTCAACCATTGCTTCGCCTTTCCCGCTAAGGAAAATGGAAATAAGTGGAGGTGAAGTGCATCATCACTAACCCCGTTCATCTTCAATGTATCACACTTCTCCAAGAATAGAGCAATGTGGTCATTGGGGTCTTCACCATGGTTCCCATAGTACTGGACCTCCTTGATGAAGGAAATGAAGGATGTTTTGATCTCAAAATTGTTGGCCGCAATAACCGGCCCTGTGATACTCGAACCAATGTTACCAACGGTGGGATTAGAGAAATCCCTCAAGGATCGAAGATCATCCCTAATGGTAGCTTGTTCTAGTTCAAGATCACGTTGCTTTCTCAACTCTTCATGTAAGCGCTTTTGTGCTCTCTTTCTAGCGGAACGTGATGTTCTTTCGAACTCGGGGACCAAAGGTAAGAGGTTGTCGGACCCTTGACTCCTGGTCATGCACCACAAACACTACAAAAGAGGATCAAACGCAAAAGCAAGAATAATCGAAAACACACAAGCACCACACACACACACACACGTGCTTAGTCTAGTCTATCTAAGCAACGGCTAATATGGGAATAACTCCTAGCTCCCCGACAACGGCGCCAAAAATTTGATAGGCCCGCAAGTGCACGGGTTATATCGTCCTAATAAAATATCGTATCCACGGGGAGCTATCGATTCCAAGTATTAAGTTTTCCTTAAATTGTCAAGCTAAGCGATTCAAACTTGAGTTGGTGATTATAAATTATTCAATTGAAATTAAACACAATTCCAATAACAATTAAACTATCAAGAAAAAGGACCTAGAGTTTATTTCACCAAACTAAAGTTCTTGATGCAACGAATAAAACTAGCTAGCATGTCATGTCAAGTATCGCAAGGACGGATAATGGAAGCCTAAACCTTCTCTCGAAGCGATGAAGGCAAACTCAATGTAAACTTAACTACCTATTCTCATGGATTCAAGCAAACATCAAGAGCAAGAAGAACGATTTCAATCCATAGTCCCGGAATCATCTAAACTACTCTCGTGATTAGACAATACCGATGATTGTTTGAAGTCAAGCAATTTATATTCCCCTTTCGATTATATGTAAATCACCCAAAATAAATCAAGATTCTCTATCAAGAATTATGACCGATTGGGGCACAAAAAATCAATCGCAATATATCTCAACAATCATGCTAGCCAAAATTATCCACACATCAATCAACTATAGTAGGGCTACATCAACTCTAGATAGGGAAATTAGCTACTCATGGCTATGGAGAACAATAAACACAAATTCAAAAACATTATAAACATGGAACAAACAAGAAAGAAACGAGCAAATTCAATCTAAAATCAAGCATAAACTAAATAGCAAAAAGAGGGGGGAAGAGATAATTTGCCAAAAGCTTGCAGAAGAAATCCAAAGCTTGAATTCAATCTCCAAATACAAAACCCGAACAACGAACAAGTGTTTGAAAAGCAATAATCTAAGTACTTGAAACTCTAATTCTCTCTAATGATCTAAGAAAGCAATAAGATGGATAGTCTATGATAGTATGAGCTCCCTTGAGTGTTCTTCCTATGCCTCTTTATAGGCATGAAAGAGGAGTAGTCGGAATTAGGAGAGACAAGAGAGAGAACGAGAAGAAGGCTCTTCGAATTCCACTCTCGTCGGAGGGTTGTTCGAGCGCGCGAATCTCGTGCACAAAAGTTGCCCGGCCGCGCGAACACATCTTGAGCGAAATATGACCTTGCTGCCACCGTTGCGTCGGCGAGCGGTTTCCAAGTACAAAATGTGCGCGGCCACGTTCTTTTCTTCTCCTTCAAACTTCAATCCCTTTCGTGTGGGCGCGTGGGCGCGCGGATTCTAAGCTCAAAATGTGCGCGGCCACGTTCTTTTCTTCATTTGGCTCCAAATTGCATCCTATAAACACAATCAAACAAAAAACACCCAAGAACCGTAATCTCATCCAAAGGAATCAAATTCCACTCAAAATCAACAAAACTTATTCCAGAACAACATGAATGAGTGCTCATTTGACACGGAAAATGACACTAATTATGCACTCATCAATGGCCCTTGGGAATGTGGTGGTGTCTTGGAAGTAGCTTGTACACGAACCAATCTGCGGGATGATCGAGCCCAACCTTTGTCACCGTAATTCTTCCTCGAGCCCCCAATCCAGAACAGAAGTCTCAACTTAGAAAGACGCCAAAGAAAGGACTTGAAAACAAAGACTCATTATTTTTAGAAGACCCTCGATAGCTCCTAAGGTGAATGTGCCTATGGACGTCTATATATGAACTCGAATGAATGATGATGACAATGCAATGACAGAGTTACGACAAAAATATTCAAGATGCATGGCGGACTGACCTTGACATGTATGACATTGAATGGATGCTTCCTAGAATGACCCTAGAGCACTTAATGAATGACTTCTCTAAACTTCTAGTGTATGAGACGTAGTGAACAAATGGAGACATAGATGAATGCATGACTTGATCTTTTGTACAAATGCAGATGCAAAATGACGACAATGCAAGCATGACGACTAATTATGAATCCTAGCATGGAGCGTCTAATAGGTATAATGCAATGAAATGGAAAAGAAGAAAATAAAAACCTAAGCCTAAATGCCCAATTATTTCCCCTCATATCAAAGGAAAAATGAAGTCAATGAACTAAAATGAGAAAAATAGAAACAGACGGACCATCCTATTTTTTTTTTTTTCTAGACTCAAAGAAAATGGAGAATGGGATAAAATTAAAAAAAATAATAAATTTCGACATTTTTTTTCTATTTTCCGAATTATTTTTTGCGGCATTTTTTTTTTTAACCCCAATTTTTTTTTTTGCCGAATCTGAATTACATCAACAAAAGAAAAAAAAAGAAAAAAAAAATATGGGAAAGGGAAAACTAGAGAGACTGACTTTTTTTTTTTGCTAAAAGGTCCTAGAAAATTGTTCATGACTACCACGCTATATGAAAATATATCATCGGGGAAAAGAGTGCTCATTAAATCGAATTCTCGCACTATCTTCGGGCACTAGGAACTAGCTAAAAATAAAAGAAAAAAACTTCTAGCACGTAAGTACATGTTGGCATATAATCACGTGATTCATGCATTCAAGCAAGCATTATAACAACGTGGTTTACAAGAAAACATGTGATCAGACGGGCATTACAACGACATATGCACAGCAAGCAAGTGGATGCATAAATGTGGGTTAAAGGCTTTTGGCTCCTGTGAGGTTACCCCGAAAAATTACAATTTCCGTTCGGCGGATGGTCGACACATCGATTGTAATTCTTTTCATCAACAAAGGATTGATGAGTCATGGGTGAGGAAGCGTCGACTTGCACGATAGGACAACTGTATATTCCTTTAGATATACGGGTTGTTTACGAGTTGCGACACAACTTCCTCGAGGGTCGATAAGGGCCAAAAGGTTGTGCAAAAGCACATGCAAATGATGCAAAATATATGGAACATGTCATTAAACAATTAAGAAAACTTAACTTTCGAGTCTCACCCTCTTAAATAAATCCCCAGTGAAGTCGCCACTGTAAGGACCCGGGATTTCCTACGTGTTCCACGGAGTGCGTCCTTATAGAAAATTTGTCAGTTTGGGGCTTAGATAAGTTCAAGGGACCATCGAGTTAGAAAAGCTTTTGAAAAGACTTGAATTGAACAAAAACCATGAAAGAGGTCACAAATCTGCTATCGACGTTTTATCGAAGGGACAAACCGATGGGACAACCCAATAGCGCGATAAGTGAACTAATCATGTTCTTAGAAAGACTCCCGCTTATATAAAACATATAAGTACCCAAGAATAAAAGGTTCGGGGGCAAAGGTATGGGGTGGGAAGGTGTTAGGCACCCAACTCGCCCGTTTTATGACGGCCTCTACTAACTCAAGTTTGCTTAATAATTTACAGACATAATTCCCATGCAAAATCGGATTAACAACCTAGACATAGACTATTAATTGGTTAATCACAAGCATCACAACTTTTATTTTAACCCTTATTTAGACATGCATTTGATTGGCAAGTTGAGCAGCACAACGACTATACAGACAATATTTAGAAAGCGAAAAAGACGTTATTCTAGCATCATATCTACATTATGACTATTTAGAAAATAAACACTTTAGCAATTAATTTAATTTGAGCCCTCAGGAATTTGTACCAGAACTGTAGGCTATATTTGACAAAAATAGTAAAGCAAGATCTCAAATTTTAGAAGAAAGAGGGGGAAGCTCAAGAGTACTCAACTGAGAATAGAGGTTGCCAACTGTAGGTTGTGTGTTTTGAACAGAGGGTGAAGGGTTGTTTATATAGGCGAGGGAAGTAGGGTTGTACGGTCGAAAATTGAGCTGAAAATGAGACGGGCTTGAAAAAAGAGCCGGGCTTGAAGGGACAGTCAGTGCCGCTAGCCGCCCAGGGACTTTTCCCAGGGCCGCTGACGGCTGTCAGCGGCCAGCTGGATGACGTCATAATGACGTCATCCAACCTATTTTTATTTTCCGGATGATTTTAAACGTTCCGAAAAATATGAAATGAAGGAGAGTGTTTGGAGGAAAAACCTGAGACCTTATCTTAACTATTAAAGCAAAATAGCAGTTTAAGCTTAAAAATTACTCCTTTCATCATCGGGCTTTTACGGAGAAATCTGAAGACGCTTTTTTGGCGTCTACAAAGGGATTGACTGAGTTCCCTTGTTTGACCAAGGGTTGACTCATGGGTTTGGGTTGCCTTTCGGGCCCTTAGGTTCAAAGAGGCCTATATCTCAGTTTTGGGCTCCAATTGAATTGAGTCCGACTGGTTTTGATCACCCGTACAAAAAAAAAAAAATGTATATGGACCTATGTTCATATTGTGATTTGTGATTTATCCCATATTTTGTGGCAATTGGCGTGTCATGTTAAACAAAATCCCGCGTCCCTTTCGTCTCCCTTTTTCTCTCTCCTCACCTGCACATTCTTTCTCTCTCCTCCTGATTCCTCCATAACTTCCATTATCTCTCTTCCGTTTCTACTGTCCCGGAAATCTAGCCCGTCTGCCCTCTTCGCCGACCACCCCCAGCCAAGCCCAGCCCTTACATTCCTCTCTCTTTCTCTCTCCTCCCACCATTTTGCTAACACCTAGTTAAGGGGAATCTTGATTTAATAATTTGTTAGGGTTGGTCATGTTTTCAATGGAAAGGGCAAAGGAGAGGGAGGGAGGGAGGTGAGCTGGTGGTAAAAAGAGCGGGGGTGCGATGCTTCGACGAGGAATCTTATGGCTAACTGTTGATGATGATGCTTTAATGATGATTTTATTTTTTGTTTTATTTTGTGGCTAATTGTTGGGTATAAATGTAACGTAATGTTCTTCTAAAAAATTGATGTCATGTTCATCTAAGTAGTTCATAAGCTATTTCCTCTAATAAAATCATAGTTTACGTATTCAGTTAAGGTTATGGTCTAATAATTTATAAGGTATATAAATTTAATGTTCATTTGAAATAATCTAATAGTTCATACCTTATAAATATAAGGTTCATTAAAAAAAGTCTAATAGTTCATCGGTTATAAGTGCAATGTTCATTAAAAGGGTCTAATTGTTCATAGGTTATATACGCAATGTTCATTAAAAGTAATCTAATTGTTCATAGGTTATATAGGTAATATTCATGAAAAATAGTGTAACTGTTCATCGGTTATAGGTGTAATGTTCATTAAAAATAGTCTAATTGTTCATATGTTATATACGCAATGTTCATTAAAATTAATCTAATTGTTCAAAGGGTATATACTTAAGGTTCATAAAAAATAGTCTAATTGTTCATTGGTTATAAGTGCAATGTTCATTAAAAGTAGTCTAATTGGTCATAGGTTATATACGCAATGTTCATTAAAACTAATCTAATTGTTCAAAGGTTATATACGTAAGGTTCATAAAAACTAGTCTAATTGTTCATTGGTTATAAGTGCAATGTTCATTAAAAATAGTCTAATTGTTCATAGGTTATATATGCAATATTTATTAAAAGAAATCTAATTATTCATAGGTTATATACGCAATGTTCATGAAAAATAGTCTAATTGTTCATCGATTATACGTGCAATGTTCATTCAAAATAGTCTAATTGTTCATAGATTATATACATAATGTTCATGGAAAGTAATCTAACTATTCATAAGTTATATACGTAATGTTCATTAAAAATAATCTAATTGTTCATCGTGCATTAAAAATACTAACTGATGAACTAAAAATTAGGAATAAAAAGGAAGAGTATCGGTAAAAGAAAGGAATAAAAAGAAGAGTGAGATTGAATTCCAAAAAAACAATGTTGACCCAAGAAAAAATAAAAATAAATGATTGAGTAAAAAAGACAAAAAAATAAGTAAAACAGGTAGAAGTATACTATTGGGCGTGGGAAAAAGTGGTAAACCAAAGTTTAGAAAAAGACGGTACCTTGGTATTTGAATTTTGCAAGTTTCCTGGGCTTTGGTTGTTCCGCTCCGCGTGACGTGTTAAAATGGCTGTGTTCTGGGCCTGTGTCCAGCCATGTTGGCTGGACGGAGGTCTAGCGAATAAGGATTGGTACAAAAGGCTTTCACTGGTTAATTTAAATGAACTGGGCTAATCATCAGAGCAATTATTCTCGCAACCCAAGTTCGAGCAAAATCCAATCATTTCATTCTCGGGTTTTTACGGGGACTTATCATAGACACAATGTTTGGTGCCTACACGAAGGGCTCGGGAGGACATGAATACATCCTAGTAGCCATAGACGATTTTACCAATTGGGTTGAGGCCCAGTCCTATGCCGTCCTTACCTCCAAACAAGTGTCCAAATTCATAAGGAACAATATCATTTGCCGATATGAAGTTCCACATGAAATCATAAGTGACTATGGATCCCACTTCAAAGCCAAAACAGCCACCCTCCTCAAAAGCTACAAAATGCAGCACCACAAATCATCTCCTTGCCGCCCCCAAACCAATGGCGCTATAGAGGCCGCCCACAAAAACCTTAAGACTATTATTGAAAAGATGATAGAAAACTACAAAGATTGGCCCATAAAACTCCCATTTGCCCTTTGGGGGTATAGGACATCCATAAGATCCTCTACCGGAGCAACACCCTATTCCTTAGTCTTTGGAATGGAAGCAGTTCTACCCATAGAAGTCCAACTCCCCTCATTGCGCATAGCCTTAGAAGGTGAAATTCCTGAAACCCAATGGTTACAAGCCCGCTACGAGGAGCTCATGTTCACGGATGACAGACGCCTACGGGCTCTAGACCATTCCCACATGTACCAACAACGCATGGCAAGAGCATTCAACAAAAAGGTTCGACCTCGAAATTTAAAGGAATGGGACTTAGTTTTGAAAGAATTACGAGCCCCAGTTACCGACCCCAGAGGCAAATTTCGACCAAATTGGTCCGGCCCATTCATCATCAAAGACATTCTATCAGGTGGCGCAATCCGGCTCATGGATATTGATGGCATCGAGTTCAGTCAGCTCACCAATATGGATCAACTAAAGAAGTGCTACGTCTAAAAAAACAAAAAAACAAAAAAAACAATTCCGAAAATTAAACAAAAAAAAAAGAGACGTACACAACTTGAACGAACTACGCTGGTCTGATTCCACATTGGATACGTAGGTAACCCTTCTAAGGGGCCCGATCAAAATCAAAATTAAAACCAATTCCATTCAATTCATTCAAAAGGGATAATCTTTATTCAAAGTGAACGAATAAGCTTACATTGCAAGAATTAAAACTTTCTAAGGTTAAGAAAAAAAATAATAATAATGCAAATACGAGGGTTTAAGCTAAACAGATTCCTATTATTATTTTTTTTAAAAACTAGACTTGCTTTCTTAGAAAACTCATTTAATCCTTCTTCCCTTTAGAAGGCTTCGTTGAAGAGTTCTTCTTTGAAGGACCCTGGCTTGAGGACGACTTGTGATCGCTTCCTTGAGCTGGGGGCTTGACTCTCTTCAGTACATGGTAGTCTCCCATTTCAGACCTTTTCTTTCTTTTCTTGCTTCCTGTTTCTGAGTCATATCTAGGCTTTAGTTGGTCCCACTCCTCATAATGAAGGGCTCGTCTCGCTTCTCCATCACTGCAAGAAAGCTAGTTCACGTAGGTCTCAAAAACTTGGGTTGGGGCAATCACCCGAGGTACAGTCCATCGATTTCGCCTACGCCAATACTTTCCCCAGTCTGCAGCAAACTCAGTGCTCAAAGCTACGATATTTCGTCTCGTAGTTTCCTGATGAGGGATAACCTGTTTCAAGCCGTATTGCCTCATGACTCTAGAGGGAAAGAAGAAAATGGTCATGTACAAACCTGGTAGTATAGAGGATCAAGTTATCACAAGCCACTAAGGAAGTCCATCTCCACCAGGGCACATGCCTACGGATGACAGCTCCCGCATGGAAAAAGGCATCCCATTCAGTAAGAGACTTTTCAGAATTTAGCCTTTTCCTAACCAAGAAGCCAGCAGCAGTATAGGTTTTCTTTGACCATGTCCGAGAAACACGAGCGATCAAATTATCTGGCGACTCTATCAACCTCAGATGCTCACATAACCAGATTTGAAGCAGTAGGGGGCTGCCAGAAAAAGGATCGTGAGGAGATACATTCAACCTGTCAAGCCCAATAATGGTTTCTCCTAAAACCAGATGCAAAGGAGAATGCGCTTCAACCATTTGATCGACCACTCGCAGCAACGAGGCTCTACCCAAGTTAGAAGATTCTCCATTAGCAAACAATAGGCAGTTTAACAGGCAAAGTACAGAAGCATGACGGCCACAATGCCTGAATATTGCATCTTTTTAGAAGAAATAGAGAACTTTTCGCAGAGTTGAACCAAGTCCACATCGACACCAAGTACCATGTTTTTGGCTTCTGCAGATGACAAACCCAAGGAAATCCTGTATTGATCCGTAAAACCATCTCTCACATAAGGGAAGAACATCTGGCATATTAGTGATCGCAGCAAATTCCTCAACCAAAGGGCATAGTTCAGAATTACTGAAACGAAAAACATGCAAGTCAAGGTCCCAATAATTCAAAGCAGATCTAAGAAGGGGCCACAATATTTTGGTTCGTTTTAAAGTCAGCAGGGTAGAAACGTGAAACGGGGCTAATTCAAACTTATCTTCTACGGTCGGATTTTGGCACCAGGCATCGAACAGATTTTAATAGGATTTCACCATGGTAGAAATTTGGGGATGTTTGGGAGAGCTAAGGTCTAAAAATAAAGTGATACAACATCAAGCATTCCGTAAATCCTATTGATAGGCAGAAACGCAGGCCGAAGAAGTAAGAAATCCACAAAAAAGCCCCAAATCAGAGCCGTCAGCAGCACTGGTCAGCGCCGCTAGCGGCCCAGACCCTGGCCCAGTCCGAATTTTCTTTTCGCTCCAGTTCGCTCTATTGATCCGGTCCGCCCGATTTCAACCTAGTTTTGAAACCCGCGCAGAATTACAAAGCCCGACACTCTCTTAGATTTTATCTTTTTCACTTTTTCTTTTTTTATTTTTCTATTTTTTTAGAGGGTAAAATGTGTGTAATTTTTGCTTTTTCCTTCCAATTTTTACCTTTTTCTTTATTTGATTCCCTAAATTATCGCTTTGTCCTACTGCATAACACGTTGCATACTTAGATCAGACGGGCATAATTGAGTCATCATAGCAGGGATTGGGGTGCACAGGAGTTGAGTTGACGTCTTTCTAGACTATCGACGGCAGCCTACAATAGGGTCTCTCCGTTCGACTTATAATCGAAGGATTTGTATTGTGTGACCTACAACATAGGGTATCTTTGTTCGACTGATAATCGAATGATTTTGATTGTGTGACCTACAGCATAGGGTCAAACAATCAGTCAAATAAATCGGGAGAATTATTACTTAACCTAAAATTTTTGTTTATCTCAAACCCCTTAGTTAAAATTCCGAGAGAATTTGATTGTATGACCTACAACATAGGGTCACCTCACTTAATTTCCCTGTTTGTTGAATCCTTCAGGTATTAGCATAGGAATACTTTGACCTTGGCTCTATTCGAGCTCGGCCAAAGTAGGGGCTTCTATAGACACCGAAAATTGTGTCTATGCTAAGTCCCCTAAAAATCCGATGATGAAAGTATTGGATTTGTACAGGTGATCCAAACTAGTTGGACTGATTTCATTTGGAGTCCAAGACTGAAAGATAGGCCTCTTTGAGCCCAAGGGCCCGAAAGGGAACCCAAACCCTTGAGACAACCATTGGTCGAACAAGGAAACTCAGTCAATCCGGCGTGGACCCCCTCAGAATAGCCTCCCACACGCAAAAAGCATTGCAGGAACCTATGTAGGCAGGCGACTCCATGTACAAGCGACCATTCTTGAGTTCAAGCGGCTTGACCACTTTGCATAGAGGCTGAGCCGCTTGGTAAGCAGTTCAACCGCTTGGCCTAGCCCAATGGCCGCCTGGGCCCTCTCTGGCGGACGGAAAATTTGAGGCCCATTCGATTTCCGTTCCAAACCCTGGCATCTCCCTCTCTTCTATATAAACAAACCTTAGTGTTCAGTTGAAGAGGTTGGCAGTTAGAGACTCCTAGGTTGGTCTTCAGTTGATTGGAGATTCTCTAGAGGCTCCTAAGTGATTTTTCTCTCATAATAAACCCTGAATATATGATTCTACTCCTTATTTAGGCTAGCCCTATCACCACAAGATAAAACCTTCATAATTCATCAAGAGCAAGAATTAAAGCATTAAACCCAATAAACTCATTGTAAGCATCCAGGTAATCCAACCTGCGGGTTTTCAATAAATTCTATATTTGCTAATTATATACTAACGAGTTTTGTTTATGTGATATGCACATGCATGGCGCGTTTTGAGAAAAAAGGGCTTGTATTAAACCCAATAAATGAATGGATGAATTTTCTTTTACCTTTTAATTCGCAGGTTTAGAATATTTATCGTTTTTGCATTAGACGCATGTAATTTGATAAGTTGTTAAAAGCGGTAACAATAGTAATGATTGTTCAACCCATTAGCTAAAACTCGGAATTCGGATAAATTGAACCCTATTTGGAAAAGTAGCATTAATAATTGCAATGAATTTATTAGTAAAGACCTTTGTCCTTAACTGGCGAGTTGGGTTCCTAACACCTTCGTAACTCGTACTCACGCCTCTAAACTCATTTATGAAGTCAATTTCCCCAATAGGGATTGGGGTGCAACGGAATTTGGTTGACGTCTGACTTCCGATAATCTTAATCATATCCCTAGTACCAATGGATAAATCTGCAAGTGCATCCACACTAGAAAGATTCACAAGCAATGACATTTTCCTAGGCTACTCGATTCCCCTCTTCTTTCCCTCTATTCTTCTTCCTTGGGCCTTCTAGGGAAAGACAAGTTGTCCGACCGAGGGGCGGGAAAAGGGCGACGCATGATCGCGGTAGTCTACAGCGGTCCTGGCAGGAGCCGTTGGCGGCCCTAAATGGATGGATTTTGTGAGATGGCCGCAGCCCTGGCAGGGCCGTGCTCGACCCTAAGCCTTCCAACTGGATGTCGTCATCAACTTCTCTAGGCCATATCTCAATTGTTTGGGCTCCAAATTTGATGAGGCAAGATGAATTGGAAAGAGTGTTGAGTCTAATTTCAAGTGGAGTTGGTTTAAAACTTACATGTGTTTGTGGATCTTCAGATGTACCCGAAAGAGGAAGGAGCAGTCAGTTTCAGAGCATGCATCAGTGTTGTGCTTGTAACTCCGTTTGATTCTAAATGCGATGTGGGCTCATGATATGTCATTGGAAAGCTATTTAAATAAGGAATCCATAATTTTAAGGCTTGCAATTAAATCAACCGAACGAACTTCCCGATGGGGCTGGAATCACAATCTACAGTATTCGGGTACATCTGTTTTGACCCTTAATTCATTTGCCATAACTCTTAGGTGTGGAATCCGATTTTGACATGGAAGGAACCAATGGAAAGCTCTTTAAAGGGGCTTTTGAATGAAGTTGAAGTGGAAGGAACTCTCAAAAGACTTGAGATCTCATTTACTTAACGAAGCATAATAGCATACAGGTACATAAATTACTCATTTCATCATCGGGGATTTGGGGGAAACACTTTTTTGATGTCTACAAAACCCCCCACTTTGATCGATCCTGAGTAAAGCGAAGATTAAGGTATTTCGAAAATGACATGCATGATGCTGACTTGCAACTGTTGTGTTAGAGTGTATCGTATGACTGCAAATTAGGCACACCTTGACTGAAGCGCGTTCGATGGACGCTAAGATTTTCTCTCTATCAAAACAATAAAAAATAAAGGTAATGGTTAGCAGCAAAGAATGCTTGCGGTGGAAAATTGATGATTGCAGGAGACATGTGTTTTGAGAGAAAGCAAAAGATATCGAGACAGCGCAACCACGGGTTTTATATGTGAGTAGCACTAGAGACTGAATAACATGAAATTCTTTGTCGTAAGCAAACAGTGACTATGCACCACTCAGCGGATGCCGAGTATCCGTCCCTGCAAGAGAAACGAAAAAGTTGACAAGACAACGAAATCATAAAATGACGACTTTAAAGGAATGAATTAGCATCGAATAAATATGAACAGTATAATTACTCCAACTTAGCAATCATTTACTGAAACAAATAAACACTATAATTGCTCCGACTTAAAAAATCATTGACGGGAACAAATGAGTAGCTCCGAATAAATAAAAGTTGCTTTGACTTAAAGGGTCGTTGACTCAAACAAATAAGTAGCTCCCAATAAAAACAAACAGTGTAACTGCTCCAAAGTAAGCAATCATTGACTGGAATAAATGAGTAGCTCTGAATAAAAACAAACAATGTAACTACCCTGACTAAAGCAATCATTGATTAAAAAAAATTAGTAGCTCCGAATAAAAACAAACAGTATGACTGCTCCGACTTAAGCAATCACTGACTGAAACAAATGAGTAGCTCCGAATGGGAAACAAACAGTGTAACTGCTCCAACTTAAGCAATCATTGATTGAAACAATTGAGAAGCTCTGAATAAATATATAATTGCTACGACTTAAGCAATCAAATGAGTAGCTCCGAATAAATATATATATTTGCTCCGACTTAAGCAATCATATGGGCAGCTCCGAATAATTAAATAATTGCTTTGACTTAAGCAATCAAATGAGTAGCTTCGAAAAAATATAATTGCTCGGACTTCATGAATCAAATAAGTAGCTCCGTATATAAACAGTAAAATTGCTCCGATTTAAGCAATCATTTGAATAACTTCAAATAAAATGTATAACTCCACCGTCTTAAGTAATTATAGACTGAAACAAATGAATATATTCAAATACATAAATGAATTTCTTTCAAAAAAAAATGAATAGCTTCACATAAATTCCTGCACGAAATTAGAATTACCACAACACTTAGCGCTAAATGAATGTATTTTGTGAAAATTTCATTCCTGCCTTAAAAAGGGAACTGTTAGGATGTACGCAAGACTGAACTCACGTGTGTGGGAGGCCTGCAAAACAAATGAGTTAGTTTTAACGGGTAATGACTTTGTTTTGTAAAATGGACTGATTGTAGAATTTCAAAATCGTGGGCCAGGGGTTTGTTCCCGTGCGCCTGGACTATAGTCGGAGGATTACTTCCGCAGTTTGTTGTAGTCGGAACGTTGCTTCCATTCTTGATTGTTGTCAAAAGGCCGATTTCGAGCTTGATTGTCATTTTCTATCAAACACTGAGCTCTAGGCTTGCTGGTTTCATTAGAGAATGAGCACATTCAAGCCTGAGGTGGACATATGCATAGAGGAAGGATGCAATAGACATGCCCGACTGACCATGACAAGATGCACAAGATATGATATAATATGGGGCAAAGAGAATTTGACATGTAAACATGTGGAGACTCAAGACACTGAGAAATCATGTACACACGCATGCCTTTTAAGGCGACTCTGGTACTTATCCAAATGTAATGTATCCGAACACTTTTGACTCATGGCTCCATGCGACCTAACCTAGTATGCATGACTTTCCTACAGGGTCTAAAGAGGGTCTTCTTGTAGGAAAATTTTTTATGATGAAGAATTCCATTCCTTTGGTAATCCTCAAAGAGTATGAGACAAGCAAACAAGACTGGGTAGCTGAATTTTGGGTTGCATTGTTAAATAGGTGCTTGTATAATGAAAATCTGACACTTGAAATTTCCACTCGTAGAGAGAGAATGCTTGAAAACACTTTTCCATGGCTCCCACAGACAAAGGAATGCATCCTATGACCGGGGAAGAGGAGAACCGAGACCTTTTTATTACCGGATTTTCATTATCTCGGAGACCTCCTCTACACCATACAGACTGGGCGAATTTTTACCAGGACTCATTCATGCGTATGGATTGGCGTCTGACGGAGGCTTGGGATCGTAGTATCCTTCTTCTTGATAGACAAAGTCATTTGTCAAAACCTACATCTGGTATGTTTCTGACTCCCTCTGTTTTGCTCATTTTGCTTATTTTGTACTGAAAACTTAAACTGTTAGTGCTTCGGCACAGGAACAAATTGGGATCGTACTGGATTGGTGGTCAGCAATGTATAATACTTGTGCGGAATTTATCTGGGTTGAATTTCTAATATATGGGGTATTGAAAAATTTTTGTTTGTTGGCTAGGGGGTTGCCACGTATTTACAAGCCCATAGGTCCACTTCAAACTGGGCCATGATGTTGGATTCTTTTTCTAAGAGGACAAGGCGAATAATTCGGGCTTCGGGTCTTCAGTCCACTTCGGGTCTGGCCATTCGGGTAATACTCGGGTGATTTCTCGTGGGTTGTTGGATAGGTTTTCGGATACTAGGAACACCTTTCATACACCTGTGGGAGACATGTTCCCTACTCCGTATCACTTCGCCGTATTGACAGGCTTGTCCTTTAGAGGGCGTCTTTTCTGTATGACGCGAACTACCATTTGCAGGCGGATAGGTTGCTTGAGCTGTATGACCTGTTGCCCTTCATTTTGATGGGGATTGAGTCTCCTTACCGAGGACATGGGAGGTTGTGACTGAGCATGGGGTCACCGATGATCAGCGGGCCCGTATCTTTTTGGCTTATTTGTTGGAGGCAACCCTTTTTGCCCAAAACAAGAGTGTATGCCAGATCAGATTTCCTTGATGCCTGGATTATCTTACCATAGTACACGAGTACAACTTCAGTGTTCTTGCTTCCGCTTCTTTAGTGAGATGGTGTCGACAGGCTTGTAGGCCTAAGGCGTTAACCCGGAGGGCGTCTATTTCTGGAGGTAGCCATAGTCCCGACATCAGACCCGCATGTCCGGGACGTCCACATCGATGACGTCAACCCGGGGCTCCTGCAACACGAAGTAAGTTAGCATCACACAAAACAAGAAAGGCATAGAATATCAAACAAATTCGTACCTTCAGACCCACAAATGAAGCAGACATGAGGCGATCACGACGGAACTGCTCGTAGTGCCCCGCAAGGTCCTCCGCAGGCGCCCTCAAATACTGCATAGCGTCCGAGCCCACCATGGCCTCCGCAACCTGCTCGCACGACAAGTACCTCACCAATAACATGGTCGAGGGAGGATCCAAAGGAATCCTCGGGCCTGCCAAGACGGGATAAACCTGGCGGAAGATCCGCTCTCCTAGATACCACTCAAAAAAGAATGGACCCGCAATCAGGATCCTCAAACGGTCCACCGCCCTTGATGTTAGGATGGCATCCGAGGCCAACCCGTGGTACTTTTCCCATGGGCAGTAGTCAATCTACACAAGCACGCAACATATGATATTTCCACACCAAAAAATATAATACATGCAACAAAAAAGCAAATATTATGTTACCTTCTGTCAGTCTAGGTGCAAGAGGGCCTCCCTATACTGCTGAAGAGTCTGGAGAGGCGCAGGACCCCTATGACGCCACGCCCTATAAACCGGGAAGTCTAGCTCCCAACCCGTAGGCGCCATGTCCTGAAAGTGCTCAAAAAACGAAGGCTACATCAAAACATGACATTAAGCACCGCACGCTTAAATCATGCAAATCATGAAAAACAGATACAAAAAGCAAACACACCTGCAAGACCTTCCAAAAATCGTATAAGCTCACGGGAGGAAGAGTCGACTGCTTGTATCCCTCATCATTCACGCGGCAAGCAAACCGCATGCATCTCAAGGGGTTGGCGTAGCCCGAAAACACCCAATTGTACTCTCTCACTCTCTCCCGGTCTAGCAAACTCGGGAGGTAAATAGAATGAATGCACTCCCCCTTGTCACTAAAGATAGTGGTGGCAAGGAGGTAGGCGATGAACATCCTCGCCCTTTGCTCCACCGAGGTATTCCTCTTATACCTCGGGTCCTTCAAAGCAGTAAAGAGCTCGCTATAGGAATGGTAATGGTGACCCCAAGTGTTCCCCCAAGGGCCAAACAGCTCCACCATCTCCATCTTACGCTTCCAAATGGAAACGTCATAGACGATGGGCGTACCCACATAAGGTACCCCGGTCAACATAGCAAACTCAGAGGGAGTGATCATCATCTCCCCATTAGGGAAGTGGAACGTGTTGGTGGTATCCAATAAACGCTCCAAGGACAAACGAACAATACACCTTTTGACTCGCTCAACCGAGTACGCCGCTTTCGAAAGGGGCCCAAACCCCGGATTCAAAACCGCATCATGCACCTCTTTGGGTAAGATTTTATAAAGCTTCATTGAAGAGCCATAATTCTCATCGGTCTTAAACTTCCCATCGGGTTCCTATGATCAAGTTTGCAACCTCTTAGGTTCACATTTCAAACAAATGTTCAATCCTAGGCATGTTTCTAAGTTCGTTCAAGCCGCGCAAGATCACATGCACTACAAGCCCGACAATTGCATACAATTTCTACACAAGTTCTACTCAAGGCAAAGCATTTAAACGCAAAATTCAATTCATAAACTATGAATTCAAAGCTTGAGACTTACCACAAACTTGGAAGCCCGAGAGCTTAAATGAGTCGCCGTCGGAAGAGCAACTCCGATCGATCCCGAACAATGTCGGGCATCCTATCCGACCGAGGGTATCGATCTTGAGGAAAAGCCACATTAGGCCTCCTCTTTGAAGGCTTCACATGGGAGGGAAAAGCCTTGGTGAAAAAGTCGACTTCCTCGACCTCTTCTCACACCTCGGCCCTCCTACTCTTCGTGTTTTCCAATTTTGGAGCCATGGAAGAAGGATGAGCAAAGCAAGCAAGAACAACAAGCAAAAATGGAGAAATTGGGATTTTCTCTCTCCAAGGGTTTCAAAAACGCACTCTCAAATTCACCCCAAATTTGTGAGAAATCACAAATAAACTTCAAATTATGCAAAGATTATGCAAAAGCAAGCAAAAAGGAAAAAAATTGAGTAAGAATGAGCAAGGATTGAAGATTGGGCAACAATGGAGGTAGAGAGAGAGAGTCTCAAAATTTTGGGAAGAATGACCCAAAATCCGGCTCTCCCCCAAATAAAACCCCAATCGCGTCCCTGAAGCGGCCCAGCGGCCTGGTTCAGGGCCGTCCAGGCACCGCGGCCCCTCTCAGCACCCACGCATGGAAAACTGAGCCACTCATCGAGCCCGATAAGGCCGCCCTCACGGGGCGGGCCCGCAAGTTCAAATTTCGCGCGGGATTGCATTTCTCGATCGTTAGAAGTCCGGGAGATACGACCATGTCACCCAAAATGACTCTTTTGCCCCCAAAACACGGTTTCCTACCCTAGAGGCCTGGCATCATCTATTTTCGCAATGCATTCGATCTATTTTTTCACAGGCACAAGCACAGGCACTTTATTCAATATTTTGCAGGCACAATTTTCCAAGGCACGAGCATTACTATAGCAGAGCTATGCAACGATCTTCGATGTTGAGGCTATTAAAATTAGCGTCACGTTGGCACCCGCAAAGGAGAGCTACGCAACGCTCTTTGACGTCGAGGCTATTAAAACTAGCATCACGTTGGCACCCGCAAAGCAGGTAACCCTGACCACAGGCGACCAGGAGTCTACCTTTCTCTCTTTCTTTCTAACATAAAGCTTTTTTCAAATAAAAAAAAACACTGCAGGCATTTTTAGCAAATACTTTGACCTTCGCTTTCACAAGCTCGACCAAAGTGGGGGCTTCTGTAGACACCCTAGTCGGTTCTCATCCCCTGGCACCGTAACTCGCGATGATGATCGCAATGGATTAGCATGGACGTAAGTACAAAAGGAAAATGCTGAGAAATCTAGACCAAATTCCTTGAAACCCCTGTTTTTGGCTAGCCCTTGTTATAAGGATTCCAACGCCTTTGACCTTGCCTCAATTCGGTTCCCGGATCAAAAGATATCGCGTCTTGAAGATTTGGGTCAAAACCGCTCAATCCCGACCCTCTGGGTCAGCCCAAGGGCAATTTTGTAATTTATTGAGCACAAAAAGTCAAAAAACCCTACACACGCGCGCGCCACTCGGCCCAGCGGCTGACGCTATCAGCCCGGCGGCACACGCGTGACAGAGGGGGCCCTCTGGGCAGCCGCTCAGCCAAGCGGCAAGACACTGAGCCCCAACGGCAGGCCGCAGAGTTTGGTGTGACCGCTGGGCCTGTTTATTTGATGGGCCGAGTTTTGGGGCCGGGTTTCTTGCCCTAAGCCCCTAATTCCGGCCCCTAACTCTATAAATACTCCCTTTCACCCTCTTTTGAGAGAGGTTGATTAGTTTATAATTTTGAGAGCATTGAGAGCACATATTTCCCCCAAATCATAGAGAATTCAGATTTTGAAGACTCAAGCAAGCCTTTGCACCCAACCTAGCCCCCAAGATTGAAGAGTAATTCTAATTTTACTAGTCCCGTTCGAATAGAACGTCCAGGTTGACCATCCTGAGGGCCTCGATTCTTTATTAAATCTCCTATTTATTGTTTATAATCATGTTTTATTTAACTTTTGATTATGGTTGAATAAATTTGCATGCTTGGGTGTTTGTAAATAATTATGCATGATTAGTTTATTTAAAGTTAGTATCTTTTTATTAGTTTATTCAAGTTTGCATCTTTTTTATAGTTTGTGCATGCATGTAGCAACCTCCTAGGTTTATTTTAGCATAAAGTTGATATTTTTTCATTGTTCTTCCTTTGAAGTTACTAACAAATTTATTGATGTGCACATGCAACACTTGGCGCGTTTGGCAAAGTGCGGTAGGTTGGAGCGTTAAATTATTGCTCTTATCTCTTGTTTATGTTTGATAATAGAATACATGTAAATTGGATATAAATTGTGCAAAGTGATAACATAGGTAGTTTGGTTGTCTTTAACCCACCTAGTTAATTTAGGATCTTGGACGACCGGATTCATATGGAACCATACAGTATTGATAAATATTTGACATGGATAGGCTTAGTAGAGGCCGTTTATTCTGGCGATTTAGATGAGATTCGTTTTGTTTATTTCGTACCTATACTCCCGAACTCGATATTTAGCACCATGAGTATGAGTCAATTCGCAATAGGAATTGGGTGCACTTTTTGATGGTTTCCCATTGTTTCATTAAAAATTGGTGGCGGCTTCATTATTTGCAAATCGTTATTCCCCATAATTAATTTAAATTGCATATGACGTATTATATAAGAACCATTAATTCCAGTCAAATAATTCGTGTTTAGGCGCCGGAAGGGTGAGGGTTCTTACAAAAGGGTTCAGGGGCGAAGGTATGAGGTGGGAAGGTGTTAGGCACCCAACTCGCTCGTTTTATGGCGGCCTCTACTAACTTAAGTTTTCTTAATAATTTTAGGACATGATTCTCTCACAAAACCGGATTAACAACCTAGATTTAGATTATTAATTGGTTTATCACAAGCATCACGACATTTATTGTTGACCCTTATTTAGTCCTGCAATCGATTGGCAAGTTGAGCATTGCAACAATTAGACATGCTTATTTACAGAATTGAAAAACAATATTTAGGAGGAAAATGTTTGGTTGACCCAGTGGGTGTACAACCCACCTTTACTTTGTATCTATCTCTCTCCTACCTTAAATGCCATTTCTTGGAAATAGAGGAGAGAGAATATGAAACTAGAGGAGAGAGATAGACACAAAGAGTATGTGGGTTGCCAACCTAGTGGGTGGATGTATCATTCTCCTATTTAGGAAGCACTAAAGGCATGATTAGCATGATATCTACATTTTCACTACTAGAAATAAATAGTAAAGAAATTAATATGATTCGAGCCCTCAGGAGTTTAGTACTTGAACTGTAGGCTATTTAGTAATTGAATATTAAAAATTCAAGTAAAGAAAGAGGGGGAAGCTTGGGAGTACTCAGCCGAGAATAGAATTATTTTGTAGAAGAAAGAGGGAGAAGCTCAGGAATGCCCAACTAAGAATAAAGTTTGTCAAATATAGACTATGTGTTTTGAACTGAGGGAGGAGGGTTATATTTAGAGGGGACGAAGTAGGGTTGGACGGGTGAAGAAAGGGCCGAAAATTGAACAAATCGGGTGAAAAGAGTTGTCACCAGCTCGCTTAGAGAGAGTCGCTGGCGGCTCTGGAAATTCATCAAGAGCCGCTGGCGGCTGTGGAGTGGCCAGCTGGATGTCGTCATATGACGACGTCTAGTCAATTTTGGATTTTTCGAATGAATTTTGAATATTCCAAAAATGTGAAAGGATTGGTTTACCCTTTTGCGGTAAAAGACGATTTCATCCTCGATTAGCAACTTTGAAACCGAGGGTCGGAAAAAGACACGAGAGGTGTCGTTGGAAAACTCTTGAATGAGGGTTCTTAATGTGACTTAAATAAAGGAGTGATCGAGGAAAAATGGGACACCTTATTTTACCTATCAAAGAAAAAATAGCATTCAAGAGTATAAGTTACTCCTTTCATCATCGGGCTTTTGCGGACAAATCTGACGATAATTTTTAGGCGTTTACACGTACTATGAAACGCCACAAAATCATGCACACGTGCACCGTACTACCAAAAGCACCGAGCCAGCAATTCAAGCCATCATAATATGTACACCTCAACAGATTCCCATTAAACAAATCCATTTCCATTTATGAATAATAAAATGTATCTTCATTTGAAATAAAAATACACACACGAAGTGTTCACTAGTTCACATATAGTCACTTATAAAACGTTTTTCTCAAAGATCTCGAATCTCGTCAATTTGTTGTTGAGTATACGCTCTTGCTTCGCCAAAACCCTGTTCGGAAAAGGAAAAAATAAATCAAAAGATGACAAACATATATAAACACTATAAAATGAAAGCAAATCATCACTTTAAATTAAGAACTAACACCTATGTGACCATCTCGCCTAAACTCTCACAACCAAAAAAGAAAAAAAAGATGCTTCCCTATGTACAATAGTTTAGATTGTAGATCTTCCTATTTAACATATGGCAACGAACCAACGGAGAAACATAACTCCCTTTACCATCACCTCTGCCTAGAAGTGAAAACAGGACAACAAGATGTCGAAAGCTAGAAAATTGATATCTAACACGACCATAAGATGTTGAAAGCTAGAAAAATGATATCCAACACGAGTCTGAGAGCATGATAGTACGTAACTCGTCGTTAAGAAGATGATACAAGTAATACTCAAAAAGGGATAGTACTCAAATATGAGGCGTAAGTTGCTTAAGAATGAAAATATAACGAATGTAAAGAGAGAAAATAATGAGATGCAAATTCAAAAATATGCCTACAGCATAGTAACTGATGATGTGAGCAAATGGGAGTCAGCTATACAGGGGAAAAAAAACAAAACATGAAAGGTAATGAAAGTAGGCTTTGCTGGTAGCTTTAGATCTTGCATGCAGGATCCTTTGCTTTTGCATGAAGATAATATGTGTCTAGCTGATTCCCTTGTTGTTTGGGGATGGGATTAGACTAAATTTTCCTTTGATTTTCTAGATAGTTTAAAGAGTGTTATGAAAGAAGTGTTGTAAAATCCTCTAACAAATGATTTTACAGCTTCCTCCTATGCTGCACTATGCTCCTTTGGTTGTAAAAAGGTGTATTCTGATTTACTGGACGAGGAGGGGTCGGAGTATAAGCATAATTTCAAATGGATTTGGAAGGCTCCTACATTCCCCAAGATTAAATCCTTCTTGTCGCTTGATGCACAAGACAAAATTGTTCATCGGGCTTTGCTGGTTGCTAGGAAGTCATCTCAATACTTGTGCTATAATCAGCACTGCCACCTGTAGACGCCAAAAACGCGTTTTCCGATTTCTCCGCAAAAGCCCGATGATGAAAGGAGTAATTTATAAACTTGAATGCCATTTTTGCTTTGATAGGTAAAATAAGGTTTCAGGTTTATCCTCGATCACTCCTTTATTTCGATCACATTCAAAAGCCCCCTTCAAGATCTTTTCAATTACACCTCTCGCGTCTTTTTTCGACTCCCGGTTGCCAAGTTGCTAAAACATTCTTTTACCGCAGAAAGGTAAAACGGTCTTTTTACATTTTCAGACAACTAAAAATTCCTCCGAAAAATAAAATAGACTGAATGTCGTCATTCTAGCTGGCAAGCTGATAGCCGCCAGCGATGCTGGGTGATATCCCAGAGCTGCTAGCCGCGCTCTGTAGACACCCTAATCGGTTCTCATCCCCTGACACCGCAACGCCCGATGATGATGGTAATGGATTAACATGGACGTAAGTAGAAAAGGACATTGCTCGGAAATCTAGACAAAATTCATTGAAACCTCAGTCTTTGGATAGCCCTTGCTATAAGGATTCCATCGCCTTTGACCTTGCCTCAATCAGGTTCCTGGATCAAGAGATATCGCGTCTCAAAGATTTGGGTCAAAACCGCTCAATCCGGGCCCCTTGGGCCAGCCCAAGGGCAATTTTGTAATTTACAGAGTACAAAAAGTCCAAATCCCTAGTCACGCGTGCGCCATCAGGCCCGGCGGCCTTCGTAGGATGCTTAGCGGCCAGCGCGTGACATCGGGGGCTGTCTGGCCAGCCGTTGAGCCCCAGCGGCCACAGCGGGCGTCAGTGCCCTCCGTGTGGCCGCTGAACCCAATTTTTGACTGGGCCGAGTTTTGGCACGGGCTTTCGGCCCTAGGTTCCTAAATCCGTCCCCCAACTCCATAAATACTCCCTTTCACCCTCTTCTGCGGGAGGTCCGTGAGTTCATAATTTTGAGAGCATTGAGAGCACATATTTCCCCAAATTCAGAAATCTGAAGATCCAAGCAACAATACACCTAGCCTAACACCCAAGATCGAAAAGCAATTCCAATTCTACTAGTCCCGTTCGAATAGAACGTCTAGGTTAACCATCCTGAGGGCTTAATTCTTCAATAAATCTCTTGTTTAATCGTTCATTAATCATGTTTTATTTAGCTTTTGATTATGGTTGAATAAATTTGCATGCCTTTGATTTTGTATATAATTATGCATGTTTAGTTTATATAAAGTTTGTGTCTTTTTATTAGTTTGTGCAAGTTTGCATCTTTTAATAGCTTTTGCATGCATATAGTAGCCTCCTAGGTTTATTTTAACATAAAGTTAGCACCTTTGCATTATTTATTATTCTTTTGAAGATACTAACGGTTTTATTGATGTGCATATGCAATATTTGGCGCGTTTAGCAAAGTTGGTAGGTTGGAGCGTTAATTTAATGCTTTATATCATGTTTATGCTTGTTAATAGTATGCATGTAAATTGGATCTAAATCATGCAAAGCGATAACGTACGTAATTTTGGTTGATCTTAATTTGCCTAGTTAATTTAGGACTATTGGACGACCGGATTTGTATGGAACCATCTACCATAAATAAATATTTGACATGGATAAGCTTAGTAGAGGCCGTTAATACGGGCGATTTAGATGAGATTCGTTTTGTTTATTTCGTACCTACATCCCCGAACTCAATACTTAGTCCCCATGTGCATGAGTCAATTCTCAATAGGAATTGGGGTGCACATTTGATGGTTTCCAATTGTTTCCTTAAAAATTGGTGGCGACTTCTTATTTGCAAATTACTGTTCTTTATAATTAATTTGAATCGCATGCATATATTTAAGAACCATTAATTCCAACTAAATATTTTCAATTTAGCGCCGGAAAGGCGAGGGTTCTTACAGTGGCGACTTCACTGGGGACTTAATAAGAGGATGTAATTCGAATACTTATCCATGTCAATAATTTATTTTTAGCTATTTGGTTCAATTACCGTACGTGTTTATTTTCTTTGCCCTTTTTGCATCCATATATCATTCATATTGCATGCATTATCTTTGCAAGAAGCTGAAAGACATCACCACACCATTATAGGATCTACCCTTTGGAACATTATCTATGACTTAGGCCAGTGACCTACTCGGTCCGAATTACCTTTGCACATAGTCGTGTTCCACCCCGTAACATTTACATGTTTCCATTCGAGATGTGTAAAACGGTACGTTTAGTCTTACTATGCACCCCATAGATGATAAAATGCATCCGGCTGTGGGTTACCTTATCCAACCACAGTTTGTATCAAACCACTGCATTATGTCTCATAGTCCATATCAAAGTGCTAATTCCTTTATTTGCTATATTATTAATTGTTTCCTTGCTATGTGATTAACTTCCATAGAATATTAGGAATAGATCCCCCCTTAGGATTCTTCTTCTCTTTTTTGAGTCCTGGTTAGGGAAGGTTTCCCTTTTGTTACTTGTTCAAATAGATTCTAGGATCTTATCTTTTTAGGAAGTAGAATCCCTGTATGACTCCGACGATGCTAGTGACCATGTTAGGAAGACGTTCCTTTCCATCACAATTAGATTGCATGCAAATAACATATTCTCATCAATGATCCTTCACAAAAAAAAAAGAGTCCAATTTAATTCCATATGCATGTCAACAGTATTTCTCTTTTTCTAAAATTAGGGAGTCTCATCCCCATATGCAAGTCAAGAGTATTCATAATTCTAAAGATCATTGACTAGAATATGCTATTTACATAAAATCGCATCTTACCCAAAAGATCACCATGTTGAGGATTAGTACTAGATTCTCTTCCCACATTTGTTTTAAAATAAAACTTTTATTATTATGTGGAGATTCCCATTTATTTTCTATTTTCTTAAACGGACATTTTTATGTCCAGAATTGGTAGAAGTAGAGATCATGGTCCTAGGGAGTGGGAGAGAGACGAGTCCAGCAAGAGGTTAGTCCGCAAGTTGTCATTCGAACCTTCACCGCAAGCACAGTTCATGGGCCCTGTTTTGCTCGATTACTTTCGCACACCGCCACTGTCACCTCAAACCTCGCCATCCAATTCACCTGAGTCCGTTATGTCTAGAGACGCCGAGAGAACTGCTGACCAAAAGATGGATGACCTTTTAGCCCAAATGGTCGCCATGAATGCTAGATTCACTGATATGGAAGCCCGTGTCGCTAAGTTGGATTCCCCTAATAGAGATGAAGACGAGTCTAAGCCCGATGGGGAAAAGGCCGAACCCTCCACTAAAGAGGTGCAAGAGCTTCAAGCCAAGCTAAACAGGCTTGAATCCGTCTTAGGTAAGAGTCGGGCCTTCAACGACATGATCATTAATTCTGAAGGCTATGCTCCCCACATTAAGGGAAAATTGCCCACCAAGTTCTCCATGCCTGAAGTTCCCACATTCAAAGGAACCGATGATCCACAAGATCACATTAGGGCTTTTACTACTGCATTGGGCCTTAGAGGCATTGAACAAGAGCTGTATGTTCCCCTCTTTCCCCAAACCTTGGATCCTGCTGTCAGGGCCTGGTTCTTCAAGTTGCCTACCCAAAAGCTGGAAAAATGGGAAGATCTATCCACATTAGTCCTACAGAGATATGCTGACAATGTCTTGCCGCCCATGACATTAAGAGAGCTGGACATTACCAAGCAAGGAGACAAAGAAGGATTCACTAGCTTCGTGAGAAGATGGAGGACTAAGGTCGCTGAGATGATTGATCACCCATCTGAAAGGGATCAAATCCGCATGCTAGTCCAGAACCTGACATCTGAATACCGTGAACACATGAAGTTTGAACCCATAACCACCTATGCTCAATTAACTGAAGTGGGTATGGCCATTGAAGATGACCACCTCTAAAGGGGGAAGAACAAAGTCACTTACAATAACAACACAAGTGGATATAGAGACAAGAAATACAACAGTACCAACCATACCTCCACTAGTAGAGGAAATGAAGTGAACGCCATAGCTGATAGGCGTCCAAGAAGGTATACTCCCCTCGGGATGACTTATGCCAAGGCTCTAGATAAGTTGATCAAAGGAGACTATCTACACCCGATTGGGCCTAACCCCGATCCACCCGTAGAGAAAAGGTCACCATATTGGAATGAGTCCGCATTCTGCAAATACCATAGGGGGCGTGGACACGATACTGAAAAGTGTTACACCGTTAAGGATAAAATCCAAGATCTGTTTGACGATGGCACCATACCATTGCCTAAAGATGAACCACCGCCCAGTAACAACAACAATCCCCTTGGGAACTCTTTTGCTATTGACATAGAAGAAGGGTTCGATCCCTCCTATTTGATCACACCTATTGGACAGGCTATACCACCATACCCAAGTCCACGATCCACGCTCGATGTCTGCGGCCTTTGGGATAGTGATGAGGAAGATAATGGGGCATATACTGATCCAGAAGATGTGTTGACTCCTCAAGTACATGACATAACCAATGGCAAAGCCTGGTATGATATCTCCGATGATGAGAAGGAAGAAGATGACAAAGGTCTGAATTATCTCACGAGATCGGGAGGCCAATTCAGGCCCGAAAACATCTATATGGATCCATCTCAAATCCAACCCGTAGAGCCTGTAGCCATCCCCAATAGGGATTCAGCCCAAAAGGAAATGGCGAAAGAAGATGATGGGACCAATATCCTCAAGCAACTGCAAAGAACAAAAGCCGGCATATCCATATGGCAACTCTTAACCACTTCTATCACTCATAGAAGGGCCGTGCTTGAGGCCTTGAACGCAACCACCATTTCACCAAATGTCACTCCTGAAGAGGTAGTCAACCTCCTAATTCAAGGAAAGTCATCCACGCCCATCACTTTTTCTGATAAAGACCTTCCACCCGAGGGTATTCACCACAACAAAGCCCTTTACCATACTGTAATCTGTCAACAGAGACAAGTCCCTATGACTTTGGCCGACAATGGCTCGGTTGTAAATGTATGCCCCTTGAGGACTGCTGAACACCTCAAAATAGACTGCAACAACCTCGCGCACTCCGCACAAGGGTTAAGAGCCTATGATAATTCCAAAAGAAATGTATTGGGTACCTTCTGCATGAATATATTAATATTGGGCCCATTGAGAAAATGGTCCAGTTCCATGTGATCGACATTCCAGCCACTTTCAACCTACTCCTGGGGAGGCCCTGGTTACACGGTTTAAATGCTGTAGCCTCGACCCTGCATCAAAAGGTGTAACTATCCTTGGCAGGATCCACCTTGAAGGACTGCGCGGATACTATGATAGCCCAAATCGAGAAAGCTCCTGTCCTAAAGATAGAACATGATGAGCAAGACGAGTAGCTATGGGGTTTTGAGAAGATAGCCTTCATAGAAACAATAGAGCCCACACTCAATGTGAATGCTTTACTCAGAAAGCAAGGTTACTTCCCAGGCACCACTTTGGGCCCTCATCCCAGGGTAGCTGAAGCCTTTTGGAACACCAAGATCAAAAATGACTTATTTGGGCTAGGCTACAGGCCCACAAGGCAAGAAGTTAGGACCTACATATCCAAAGTGATGGCCAAGAAAAGGGCCATTGTAGCTAACAAACCTACTGCACATAACATGGATCCATATCCCCTCACCCTCAACGGGCAATTCCTTCAGGAAGGCGACCCATACCCTTACTATGGATTCCCCGAACCATATATGATCAACGGGATCCTAATGCCAGGCTTTGAGGCATTTCAGGACTGCTTCCTCATGAGCGAACACACACCCATACCTCCCAATGAGAACCAATCCACTAAAGATTGGGCTAATGACATGGCACCCAACGACTTTGGGCTTTTATTTGGCGAAGAGCGTCGTCAGTACGACGAGGCCACTACTAAACTTCCTCTTACTGTGCTTTTCAATGATGGTTTCGTCCCGACCAAGCTGATTGCCCCAATCGGGCCCGACCACACCACCTGGAAGCACGAGACGAATTGGACTCCAGTCAAGGGAGCCAAGTACAAGTTCACCATCCGCAACGGCCCTACAGGAGGGCCCAATTCCTATTTCGAATCCGATTCTGAGTCTGAGTCTGATTCTGAGTCTGTTATCCTAGCAGTATCGGGTAGTCCACCCCAGTCTATTCCTAAGGTCTTTAGTGATGACCTCATTGATGTAATGTCCGCTTCTATTAATATTATGAACGTCGATTTTTCTTACTCGGATTGCCTCACTGCTTAATAATTCAGAAAACATAACGGATTTGCCGAAAGAAGTTATTAAAGCACTAATCAAACATGAGCAAAAGACTTCAATAGTTGAAGAAACGGAGACAATAAATATCGCAACTAATGATGAGCCTCGCCACGTGCAAATAGGCTTGTCTTTAACATCTAATGAACGCGAACAATTCGTAACACTCCTAAAGAATTATACGGATATTTTCGCCTGGTCCTACAAGGACATGCCAGGCATAGGCCGCCAAATTTCTCAGCATACCATTCCGCTAAACCCCGACTGCAAACCAGTCAAACAAAAGCTAAGAAGAATGAAGCCAGAGTGGGCTCTTAAGATCAAGGAGGAGTCCAAAAATAACTAGAGGCCGGCTTCATAAGAGTGACCAATTACCCCGATTGGGTAGCCAACATTGTCCCAGTCCCAAAAAAGGACGGACGGGTCCGAATGTGTGTAGATTTTAGGGACCTGAACAAAGCAAGTCCAAAAGATGACTTTCCCTTACCTCACATAGACGTCTTGGTAGATAACACCGCCGGGTATGCATGATATAACCAAGTCCAAATGGCCAAAGAGGACGAAGAGAAAACCACTTTCATCACACATTGGGGCACTTATTGCTATACGGTAATTCCGTTCGGGCTTAAGAATGCGGGAGCCACATACCAAAGGACCGCTACGACCTTATTCCATGACATGATGCATCAAGAGGCTGAAGTGTATGTAGATGATATGATCATAAAATCCAAAGACAGAGAAGGGCACGTACCCTCACTTCAAAAGTCCTTTGACAGGCTTAGGAAGTACAATATGAGGCTTAATCCCAAGAAGTGCGCATTCGGAGTTACATCCGGCAAACTTCTAGGATTTGTCATAAGCACCAGAGCGATAGAAATTGATCCATCCAAGATCAAAGCCATAATAGACATGCCACCTCCGAAAACGGAAAAAGAAATAAAAGGCTTCCTAGGAAGAATCCAGTACATTAGCAGGTTCATTTCCAAGCTAACTATTACTTGTGAACCCATATTCAAGAAACTCAAAAAAGCGGTAAAAACGGAATGGGACGAACAATGCCAAAAGGCCTTTGACAAAATTAAAGCCTATTTATCCGAACCACCCATTCTAGTACCGCCCATCCCGGGCACGCCTCTAATACTCTATCTTATAGTCACAGAAACGTCAATGGGGGTCATGCTAGCCCAAGAAGTAGATAAGCAAGAAGTTTCTGTAATATGAAACCCGCTACTCATCCCCGGAAAAGACGTGTCTAGCTGTAGTAGCAACTACCAAAAAGCTACGACATTACATGCTCCAACACATGATCCACATCAGATCAAGAGAAAATCCTTTGAAATACATATTCGAAAAGCCCATACTAAATGGTAGAATAGCAAGGTGGACCGTCCTCCTTTTAGAGTTTAACCTCAAATTTGAACATCAAAAAGCCATAAAAGGGCATGCTATTTCGGAGTACCTGGCCGACCAAGCCATAAACGAACCAGATCACAAGGACGAATACCACTTCCCAAACGAAGGGGTTATGACCTTAGATACCGTAACTTGGCAACTATACTTTGACGGAGCATCCAACCAAAAGGGTTTTGTTGTAGGAATACTGATAGTGTCCCCCGAAGGTGCACACACACCCATTTCAGTCAAGCTGGACCACGAGGTCACAAATAATGGCGCCGAATATGAAGCTTGCATAATAGGACTACAATCCTCCATAAGCCTCTGCATTAAGACACTCCGAGTCTATGGGGACTCGTCACACATAATTAACCAAATCTCCAAAATATGGACGGTTAAAAGTGAATCCTTGGCACTCTACCAGGAGTACTTAGACAAGATCATAGTGTATTTCAACCAAATACACTTTACATACCTTCCACGAAAAGATAATCAATTCGCAGACACCTTGGCTAAGTTACCACCAAGCCCATTATATACCTTCACCTCACCTTGGCCTTTCTCAGCTTGGGGGATCGATATCATCGGCAAAATAACCCCAACAGGAAAAGGGGGCCACGAGTATATCCTAGTCACAATCGACTACTTTACCAAATGGGTCGAGGCGCAATCATACGCAAAGCTCAAAGCAAAGCATGTGGTAAAGTTCATTAAGAATAACATAATAACTAGATACGGAGTTCCCCAAGAAATCATCAGCGATAATAGGTCACACTTTATGAAAGAAGTAATCAAGCTTCTAGCCCAGTTTAAGATCCAGCATCGAAAGTCATTTCCCTACAGACCACAAACAAATGGTGCAGTAGAGGCGGCCAACAAAAACATCAAGACAATCATTGAAAGAATGTCCGAAAATTATCACGACTGGCCAGACAAGCTACCATTCGCACTTTGGGGTTATAGGACATCAATTCGCGCATCAACGGGAGCAACACCGTACTCCCTGGTTTACGGAATGGAAGCTGTATTACCAATGGAGTTGGAGATCCCATCTCTAAGGATCGTGTTAGAAAGTCAAATCCCAGAAGTAGATTGGGTCCAAGCCCGCTACGATCAATTAGTCCTGCTGGATGAGAAAAGGTTGCAAGCTTTGCACAATGTGAGAATCTATCAGAACAGACTAACAAGACACTTTAACCAAAGGCTCAAAATGAGGGACCTTAAGGTTGGAGACTTAGTACTTAAAGAGGTAAGGGCAAATGTCACTGACCCAAGAGGAACGTTTCGACCCAACTGGTCAGGCCCGTTTATCATCACAAAGATCTTAACAGGTGGCGCTGCAAGATTGGAAGATTTAGACGGGATTGAATTTAGTCAATGGATAAACATGGATCAATTAAAAAGGTTCTATGCTTAGGCAAGACACCCAATGTAAAACTTTCGAGAGGCCCACACGAGGATAATTAATCCCGTAAAAAAAAAAAAAAAAAAAAACTACGGGATTAGATGTTAAAAAAAAAACGGATAAGAACTACGAGTAACCTGATTCCCCTAAAAGGATACGTAGGACAACCCAATTACAATTGGGCCCGGCCCCTTCATCAAATTCGCATTCAAAAGTTGTTAAAATTTGTGCACATAATAAACACAAGGTTGCAATATTAAAATGAGCATGTCTCCATAAATAAATAATAATAAAGTCCATTACATGACTTGGCAATTCCTAAGCAATAAAAATAAATTAACTAAAAAATAAAAGGGGGCACATCACCCTTATGGCCTTATTGAATTTAAAGCAATAAAAAAAAAAGAGGCAAACCTAAGCTAGACATGCTCCAAAAGAGTATTTCCTAATAGACTACTCCGTAGCTTCGGTAGTAGGGACAACATCTTCCATAGGTGCATCAACCTTTGGGCCTTCCACTTCGCGTTCCTTGGGAGCCCATCTCTTTTGAACCACGGGCTCTTCTTCTTTTTCAACCTCCACTAGAGGAGCACTTGTAGAGGCCTCATGATCATTGGCCCGAATTTGGGGCTTCTCCTTCGGCTTAGTAGTAATCTTGGCTAAAGATTTCTTGGCCTTCGGGTTAAGAACACTTTTCACATGCTTGACTCCCTTTTGTTTACCTTTCCCTTTAGGATCATTAGGGTTAGAAAGCCTCAAGTTGGCCTTGACCGATTGGGCCTTAAGGTCATCTTGTTCAGATTTCCTGCATGCACGACGACCGTCCGCAGTCTAACAAGCCATCCAAGATTCATAAGCTGAAGATATCACCGTCGGGGCCTTGATATGAGGAATAGTCCACTTAGGGCGACGATCCCATGCACACTCCCTTGATCTTACCATACTAATAGTCAAAACCCGGGTTGCAGGCGAAACACTATCCTTCTGTGGGATGATCTGGCGTTTCCCATATTGCCGCATAATATGGCTACGAAATATATAAGTCAAATTTTGAAGACCAAGTACTTGATAATACCCCGTCTCCTTGCTACTTCCGATTGCGGATTTTAAGCCCCACCACTTGACAGTCCATCTTAGCAAAGGACAAGCTTTAAGGTATCCACGCTATTCATCAATGGTGGATTCATAATAAAGTCTTCGGCGAGCAGGAAACTGCTTTGGTTGGTACTTGAGTGCATTAGCTGGTCTCTCAATGAAGCACATATGCTCCAAAAGCCATATCTACAAAACAAACAAACAAAACAAAATTAAAGTTAGACATCCATTAAAGATTCAAACTTCATATCCAAAGCAATTATTCAAGCACTCACTTGAAGGAGAAGAGGGCTTCCCGTCCATCCACCATAAGTTGGTTTTTGCTTCTTGCGATCCAAGCACATTAGGGTTTCACCAAGAACAAGAGACATAGGGGTAAAATCGTTTTGAATTTGTTTAATAATTCTAAGCATACAAGTTTTACCGTTATTACCTCCACCAACAAAGAGGTACCTATGTAAGAGACATAAGATAAAAGCACGCCTATTATATGTCTCATTATGATCATCCCTTACCTTGGGAAAAAGATGTCAATCACACCATTAAGGTTTAGCTCACCGGTTCTAGCCACAGCAGAGGCTTGTGTTGGAGATAAACCAAGATACCTTTTATAATAACCTTCAAGGTTGACCCCGAGCCATGGAGTTGCGGGAGCTTGATCATGAGGGAACCCAGTTATGGCAGCAAATTCTTCAGGAAGAGGGCACAGTTCGTTATACCCGAACCTAAAAACATGAAGCTTGTCATCCCAAAATTCAAACGCAACCTCAAGAAGGTTCCAGACAACTTGAACTTGCTTCATATGGAAGAAAGCATTCAAGTGATAGGGCACAAGTCTCATCTTCTCTTCAGGGGTCATAGATTGCAACCACTTATCGAACTTAACTTCAAAACTTGTCATGGTTGAGTTCTAATTTAATTGGAGGTTTCTCTCTCTAAAAAGCTATCTATTGCTATAAAATAATGAAGGTGATGTCCCAAAACCGGACTAACCCAAGGCTTATATAGGCCTCGCACAAAAAAAAAAAAAAGAAATTAAGGCAACCCGTCGGAAAAGAAGCTTCAGCGGCCCATAGGGCGGCCAGCCGCCCAGTCACCACGGCTCAGCCGCTGAGTTTGGCAGCCCCTGTTTTGACCCCTGCTCCTTCGCGTCAGCCGCTGAACGCCCCCCTTGGCCGCCGAGCCTCCTTTTCGAGACAACACTCTTCTACCCGGTTTTGGACACTTTCCTTAACCGTTTTGGACACCGATTTGGCTCAGTTTCCTATTCTTCTATTATTAGTATTTCCTATTATTTCCTTAATTATTTATGGGAACTCCACAATTTCTTTATTTCTTTTTTGATGATCATCATCATTTATTTTTGTTCATCCCTTTTACACTTATTAGTTTTATTTCATTTTTGGCACCCCTTTCTTTTTAAAATTTTTCTTTTTAGGGGGGAATAGGGTACACCCAATTTTAACTTTTTGGCTGTACCATTTTTGCTACATAGCTATTACTTGCGCTTTTGTTTGACTACCTGTGCATTTGCATTAGCCCAATTATATGCAGGGACCAATAAAAATAGCAATATATTACAAAGCGAAGTCCAGACATTTTGTTCAACACAAATGTTCAAAAATGTATCTCATACAAACACATTATCATAAAAATCTTCACCCGCATCAGCATCTGAACGGAGCACCTTAAAGTGATCCTCTAACCTCCGAGGCTCATCGCCAAAGATCGAGGCCGCCAGCTGGCCAGGGTCAAAGGAAGAATGACAGGCAGGCTCCCGATACGAGCACCTCTCTCCAGCATAACTCGAATCATACCCCCACGAAGAACGAGGAGGCATGGTAGGCATCATAGGTGCAGGGACAGGGGGCTGGTAGTAAAGGCCACCATAAGGAGCATACCCCGCATACCCGGGATAAGAAGGATACATCGGCATGGGCATAGGAGTAGGATACACGAACTGAGTCATCCTACTCCCACCAGGACGAATCGTCCGATGCACAGGCTCCTTCTCTCTCTGAGGACTCTCCCTCCGAGGACTCCTCTCACGGGAAGGACTACGCTCAGGCGAGCTCACAACCTCATCATCAGACATAACCACCTGTCGTGACCGACGAGGAAGGGGTCGACGATACTCTACCTGCAACCCACCAAACATATAAGATACATTTCTCAAAGCATGAAACTTTGAAGATGCAAAGCCAAGTTTACCTTATCCAAGTCAGCTCTGGCGCAAGTGCCCTTCGAGAGAGCTCGAGAAATCCAGGACTTTATGGCATGCATCATCTTGAAGACCTTCCCGGTCTGCTCGCGATCAAGCTACGCAAAGAAAAGTCAATACAAGCATAAAAGCAGCGAAAATCACATGCAACAGGTAAAATTACAAATTTACCCCTGGATGCCCAACTGGAAGAGGAAGACCCTGGATGTCCTCATCAAGGTCCTCCGTCATCGGGATCTCTCCCCAGCACTCCTTCCCACCATAATCTCGACCTCGGACCCGCATATCCGGGACATCCACATCAACATCATCAACCCGAGGCTCCTACAAAGCAAAGGAGATTAGTAATCAACAAAGCAAGAAAGGCATAGAAAAGCAAAATAATTCTTACCTTCAAACCCACAAATGAAGGCAGAAGGCGATCACGACGGAACTGCTCGTAGTGCCTCGCAAGGTCCTCCGCACGCTCCCTCAAATAACGCATGGCATCCGAGCCTACCATGGCCTCCGCAACCTGCTCGCGGGACAAACACCTCACCAAGAACATGGTCGAGTGAGGATCCACGGGAATCCTTGGGCCAGCCACGTCAGGGTAAACCTGACGGAAAATCCGCTCTCCCAAGTACCACTCAAAAGAGAACGGGCTTGCAATCAGGATCCTTTGACGGTCTAACACCCTGGACGAAAGAACAGCTTCCGGAGCCAACCCATGGTACTTCGTCCAAGGGAAGTAGTCAATCTACACAAGCATGCAATATAAGATATTTCCACACCAAGAAATACAAACCATGGAACAAAAAGCAAAATTGCATTACCTTGTGCCAATCTAGGCGCAAGAGAGCCTCCCTATACTGTTGGAGAGTCGAAAAGGGCGCAGGACCCCTATGACGCCACGCCCTACAAACCGGGAAATCCAACTCCCAACCCTTGGGCGCCATGTCCGGGAAATTCTCAAAGAACCAAGCTACATCGAAACATGAAGCTAAGTACCATACACTTAAAGCATGCAAATCACCAAAATGGACACAAAAAAAGAAACGCACCTGCAAGGCCTTCCAAAAACCGCACAAGCTCACGGGAGGAAGAGTCGTCTGCTTGTATCCCTCATCGTTCACGCGGCAAGCAAACCGCATGCACCTCAAGAGGTTGGCGTAGCCCGGCAACCCCCAGTTGTACTCTCTCACCCTCTCCCAATCCAGCAAGCTAGGGAGGTAAATAGCATGAATACGCTCTCCCTTGTCACCAAAGATGATGGTGGCAAGGAGATAGGCGATAAACTTCCTCGCCTTCTGCTCAACCGAGGTAAACCTCTTGTACCTCGCATCAGTCAAAGCGGCGTAGAGCTCGCTATAGGGACGATAATGGTGACCCCAGGTATTCCCCCAAGGGCCAAACAACTCCACCATCTCAGTCTTATGTCTCCAGATGAAAACGTCATACACAATGGGCGTACCCACACAAAGGGACCCCAGTCATTATAGCAAACTCCGATGGAGTGATCATCATCTCCCCATTAGGGAAATGGAACGTGTTGGTAGTATCCCAAAAACGTTCCAAAGACAAGCGGACTATGCACCTTTTGACTTGCTCAACCGAGTCCGCCGCTTTCAAAAGGGGTACGAACCCCGCACCCAAAACCGCACTTTGCACCTCTTTGGGCAAAGTCTTAAAAAGCCTCACCGCTGAACCATAATTGCCATGAGGTTTCAAATTACCATCGGGTTCCTATCATCAAATTTGCAACCTCTTAGGTTCACATTTCAACCAAATGTTCAAGTCCTAAACATGTTTCTATGTTCGTTCAAGCCGCGCAAGATCACATGCGCTACAAGCTTGACAATTGCATACAATTCCTACACAATTCTACTCAAGGCAAAGCATATAAACTAAATTCAATTCATAAAAACTATGAATTTAAGGTTTAAGGCTTACCACAAACTTGGAAGCGCGGGAACCCAATGGAGTCCTTGTAGACACCCTAATCGGTTCTCATCCCCTGACACTGCAACGCCCGATGATGATGGTAATGGATTAACATGGACGTAAGTAGAAAAGGACATTACTCGGAAATCTAGACCAAATTCCTTGAAACCGCAGTCTTTAGATAGCCCTTGTTATAAGGATTCCAACGCCTTTGACCTTGCCTCAATCAGGCTCCTTGATCAAAAGATATCGCGTCTCGAAGATTTGGGTCAAAACCGCTCAATCCCGGCCCCTGGGCCAGCCCAAGGGCAATTTCGTAATTTACAGAACAACAAAAAGTCAGAACACTAGTCACGCACGCGCCGTCAGGTCCAGCGGCTGACGCGACCTGTTCGGCGGCCAACGCGTGACAGCGGGGGCCATTGGGCCAGCCGCTGGCCCCAGCGGCCACCGCGGGCCCCAGCTGCCCTCCGCATGGCCGCTGAACCCAATTTTTGACTGGGCCGAGTTTTTGAGCCAGGCTTCTCGCCGTAGGCCCCTAAATCCGTCCCCCAACTCTATAAATACTCCTTTTCACCCTCTTTTGCAGGGAGGTCAGTCAGTTCACAATTTTGAGAGCATTGAGAGCACATATTTTCCCAATTTTGAAGATTCAAGCAAGCAATACACCTAACCTAGCACCCAAGATTAAAGAGCAATCCCAATTCTACTAGTCCCGTTCGAATAGAACGTCCAGGTCAACTATCCTGAGGGCCTAACTCTTCATTAAATCTCTGGTTTTATTGTTTATTAATCATGTTTTATTTAGCTTTTGATTATGGTTGAATAAATTTGCCTGCTTTTGATTCTGTATATAATTATGCATGGTTTGTTAATATAAAGTTTATGTCTTTTTATTAGTTTATGCAAGTTTGCATCTTTTTATAGTTTTTGCATGCATATAGTAGCCTCCTAGGTTTATTTTAGCATAAAGTTAGCACCTTTATAATATTACTATTATTCTTTTGAAGATACTAATAGTTTTATTAATGTGCATATGCAATACATGGCGCGTTTAGCAAAGTTGGTAGGTTGGAGCGTTATTTAATGTTCTATATCATGGTTATGCTTGTTAATAGTATGCATGTGAATCGGATATAAATTGTGCAAAGCGATAACGTAGGTAATTTGGTTGATCTTAACCCGCCTAGTTAATTTAGGATCATTGGACGACCGGATTTGCATGGAATCATATGGCATAAATAAATACTTGACATGGATAAGCTTAGTAGACGCCGTTAATACGGGCGACTTATATGAGATTCGTTTTGTTTATTTCGTACCTACATCCCCGAACTCAATATTTAGTTCCCGCGGGCATGAGTCAATTCCCAATAGGAATTGGGATGCACTTTTGATGGTTTCCAATTGTTTCCTTAAAAATTGGTGGCGGCTTCTTATTTGCAAATTATTGTTCTTTATAATTAATTTGAATCGCATGTGACATATATTTAAGAACCATTAATTCCAATTAAATATTTCAACAAGAGCGCCCGAAAAGGCGAGGGTTTTTACAGTGGCGACTCAACTGGGGACTTAATAAGAGGATGTAATTCGAACACTTATCCATGTCAATAATTTATTTTAGCTATTTGATTCAATTACCGTACGTGTTTATTTTCTTTGCCTCTTTGCATCCATATCATTCATATTGCATGCATTATCTTTGGAAGATGTCAAAAGACATCACCACACCATTGTAGGATCTACCCCTGGAGCATTGTCTATGACTTAGGCCAGTGACCCACTCCGTCAGAATTACCTTTGCACATAGTCGTGTTCCACCCCATGGCATTTACATGTTTCCATTCGAGATGTATAAAACGGTACGTCTAGTCTTACTATGCACCCCATAGATGACAAAACGCATCCGGTTATGGGTTACCTTATCCAACCATAGATTGTGTCAAACTATTGCACTAAGTCTCATAGTCCATATCAAAGTGCTACTTGCTTTATTTGCTACATTATTAATTGTTTTCTTGCTATGTGATTAACTTCCATAAGAATACTAGGATTAGATCCCCCCTTAGGATTCTTTTATTGAGTCCTGGTTAGGGAAGGTTTCCCTTTTGTTTTCATGTTCAAGTTTACAAATAGAGTCTAGGATCTTATCTTTTTAGGAAGTAGAATCCTTGTATAACTCCGACGATGCTAGTGACCATGTTAGGAAGACGTTCCTTTTGATAAGAATTAGATTGCATGCAAATAACATATTCCCGTCAATGATCTTTCACAAAAAAAAGAGTCCAATTTAATTCCATATGCAAGTCAACAGTATTTCTCTTTTTCTAAAATTAGGGAGTTTTATCCCATATGCAAGTCAAGAGTATTTATAATTCTAATAAGAGTCGAAAGATTATTGATTAGAATATGTTATTTACATAAAATCGCGTCTTACCCAAAAGATCACCATGTTGAGGATTAGTTCTAGATTCTCTTCCCACAATTGTTTTAAAATAAAACTTTTATAATTATGTGGAGATTCCCATTTATTTTCTATTTTCTTAAACGGGCCTTTTCATGTCCAGAATTGGTAAAAGTAGAGATCCTGGTCCTAGGGAGTGGGAGAGAGACGAGTCTAGCAAGAGGTTAGTCCGCAAGTTGTCGTTCAAACTTTCACCACAAGCACAGTTCGTGAGCCCTGTTTGGCTCGATTACCTTCGCACACCACCACTGTCACCTCAGACTTCACCATCCAATTCGCCTAAGTCCGCTATGTCTGGACAGGCCTAGAGAACCGCTGACCAAAAGATGGATGACCTTTTAGCCCAAATGGTCGCTATGAATGCTAGATTCACTGATATGGAAGCCCGTGTCGCCAAGTTGGATCCCCCTAATAGAAATGATGATGAGCCCAAGCCCGATGAGGAAAGGGCCGAACCCTCCACTAAAGAGGTGCAAGAACTTTAAGCCAAGCTGAACAGGCTTGAATCTGTCCTAGGTATGAGTCGGGCCTTCAACGACATGATCATCAATTCTGAAGGCTATGCTCCCCACATCAAGGGAAAATTGCCCACCAAGTTCTCCATGCTTGAAGTTCCCACATTCAAAGGAACCGATGATCCACAAGATCACATTAGAGCTTTTACTACTGCATCGGGCCTTAGAGGCATTGAACAAGAGCTGTATGTTCACCTCTTTCCCCAAGCCTTGGATCCTGGTGTCAGGATCTGGTTCTTCAAGTTGCCCACTCAAAAGCTGGAAAAATGGGAAGATCTATCCACACTATTCCTTCAAAGATACGCTGACAATGTCTTGCCACCCATGACAATAAGGGAACTCGACATCACCAAGCAAGGTGACAAAGAAGGGTTCACTAGTTTCGTGAGAAGATAGAGGACTAAGGTAGCCGAAATGATTGATCGCCCATCTGAAAGGGATCAAATCCGCAGGCTAGTCCAAAATTTGGCATCTGAATACCGCGAACACATGAAGTTTCAACCCATAACCACCTATGCCCAATTAACTGAAGTGGGCATGGCCATTGAAGATGACCAACTCCAAAGAGGGAAGAACAAGGTCACCTACAATAACAACGCAAGTGGATATAAGGACAAGAAATACACTAATACCAACCATGCCTCCACAAATAGAGGAAATGAAGTGAACGCCATAGCTGATAGGCGCTCAAGAAGGTATACTCCCCTCGGGATGACTTATGTCAAGGCTCTGGATAAGTTGATCAAGGGAAACTATCTACATCCGATTGGGCCTACCCCCGATCCACCTGTAGAGAAAAGGTCAACATATTGGAACGAATCTGCATTCTACAAATACCATAGGGGGCGTGGACACCATACTGAAAAGTGTTACACTCTTAAGGATAAAATCCAAGACTTGTTCGACAATAGTACAATATCATTGCCTAAGGATGCACCACCACCCAGCAACAACAACAATCCCCTTGGGAACTCTTTCGCCATTGACATAGAAGAAGGGTTTGATCCCTCCTATTTGATCACGCCTATTGGACAGGCCATACCACCATACCCAAGCCCAAGATCCACGCCAGACGTCTGCGGCCTTTGGGATAGTGATGAAGAGGATAATGGGTCACATACTGATCCAGAAGATGTGTTGACTCATCAAGTCCATGACATAGCTAACGGCAAAGCCTGGTATGATATCTCCGATGATGAGAAGGAAGAAGATGACAAAGCTCTAAACTATCTCACAGGATCGGGACGCCAGTTCAGGCCCGAAAACATTTATATGGATCCATCTCAAATCCAACCTGTAGAGCCTGTAGCCATCCCCAATAGGGATCCGACCCAAAGAGAAGTGGCAAAAGAAGATGATGGGACCAATATCCTAAAGCAACTGCAAAGAACAAAAGCCGATATATCTATTTGGCAACTGTTGACCACTTCTATCACTCATAGAAGGGTCGTGCTAGAGGCCTTGAATGCAACCACCATTTCTCCAAATGCCACTCCTGAAGAGGTAGCCAACCTCCTAATCCAAGGAAAGTCATCCACGCCCATCACCTTTTCCGACAAAGACCTTCCACCCGAAGGTATTCACCACAACAAAGCCCTTTATCTTACTGTAATCGGACAAAAGAGACAAGTCCCTATGACTTTAGTCGACAATGGTTCTGCTATAAATGTATGCTCTTTGAGGACTGTTGAACACCTCAAAATAGACTGCAACAACCTCGCGCATTCCGCACAAGGGTTAAGGGCCTACGATAATTCCAAAAGAAACGTATTGGGTACCTTTTCCATGAATATCAATATTGGGCCCATCGAGAAAATGGTCCAATTTCATGTGATCGACATTCCAGCCACTTTCAACCTACTCTTGGGAAGGCCCTGGTTACACGGGTTAAATGCTGTAGCCTCAACTCTGCATCAAAAGGTGAAGCTATCCTTGGCAGGATCCACCTTGGAGGTCTGCGCTGATACTATGATAGCCCAGATTGAGAAAGCTCCAGTCCTAAAGATAGAGCATAATGAGCAAGACGAGGAGTTATGGGGTTTTGAGAAAATAGCCTTCATAGAAACAATAGAGCCCACGCTCAATGTGAACGCCTTACTCAGAAAGCAAGGCTACTTCCCAGACACCACTTTGGGCCCTCGTCCCAAGGTAGCTCAAACCTCTTGGAACACCAAGATCAAAAATAACTTATTCGGGCTGGGCTACAGGCCCACAAGACAAGAATTTATGGCCTACATATCCAAAGTGATGGCTAAGAAAAGAGCCCTTGTGGCTAACAAACCCATTACACATAACATGGATCCTTATCCCCTCACCCTCAATGGGCAATTCCTTCAGGAAGGCGACCCATATCCCTACTATGGATTCCCTGAACCATACACAGTCAACGGGATCCTGATGCCAGGCTTCGAAGCATTTCACAACTGCTTCCTCATGAGTGAAGACACACCCATCCCTCCCAATGAGGACCAATCCACTAAAGATTGGGCTAATGACATGGCACCCAATCACTTTGGGCTTTTATTTGGCGAAGAGCGTCGGCAATACTACGAGACCACTACCAAACTTCCCCTTACTGTGCTTTTCAATGAAGGTTTCGACCCGATCAAGCTGATCGCCCCAATTGGGCCCGACCACACCACCTGGAAGCACGAGACGAATTGGACTCCAGTCAAGGGAGCCAAGTACAAGTTCACCATCCGCAACGGACCCACAGAAGGGCCCAATTCCGATCCTGAGTCTGATTCTCAGTCCGAGTCTGATTCCGAGTCTCTTATCCTAGAAGTGTCGGGTAGTCCACCCCATTCTATTCCTAAGGTCCTTAGTGATGACCTCATTGATGTATTGTCCGCTTCTATTAATATTATGAACGTCGATTTTGCTTACTCGGATTGCCTCACTGCTAATAATTCAGAAAATATAATGGAATTGCCAAAAGAAGTAATTAAAACACTAATCGAACATGAGCAAAAGACTTCAATAGTCGAAGAAACGGAGACAATAAAGATAGCAACTAATGATGAACCTCGCCACGTGCAAATAGGCTTGTCTTTAACATCTAATGAATGCGAACAATTCGTAACACTCCTAAAGGATTATACGGATGTTTTCGCCTGATCCTACAAGGACATGCCAGGCATAGACCGCAAAATTGCTCGGCATACCATTCCACTAATCCCCGACTGCGAACCAGTCGAACAAAAGCTAAGAAGAATGAAGCCAGAGTGGGCCCTTAAGGTCAAGGAGGAAGTCCAAAAACAACTAGAGGCAGGCTTCATAAGAGTGGCCAATTACCCCGATTGGGTAGACAACATTGTCCCTGTCCCAAAAAAGAGGGACGGGTCCGAATGTGTGTAGATTTTAGGGACCTGAACAAACCAAGTCCAAAAGAAGACTTCCCCTTACCTCACGTAGACGTCTTGGTAGATAACACCGCTGTGCATGCCCTTCTATCATTCTTGGACGGGTACGCAGGATATAACCAAGTCTTGATGGCCAAAGTGGACGAAGAGAAAACCACTTTCATCACACAGTGGGGCACTTATTGCTATACATTAATGTCGTTCGGGCTTAAGAATGCAGGAGCCACATACCAAAGAACCGCTACGACCTTACTCCACGAAATGATGCATAAAGAGGCTGAAGTGTACGTGCATGACATGATCATAAAATCCAAGGACAGAGAAGGGCATGTACCCTCACTTCAAAAGTTCTTCGACAGGCTTAGGAAGTACAATATGAGGCTTAATCCCAAGAAGTGTGCATTCGGAGTTACATCCGGCAAACTTCTAGGCTTCGTCATAAGCACCAGGGGGATAGAAATCGATCCATCCAAGATCAAAGCCATAATAGACATGCCACCTCCAAAAAAGGAAAAAGAAATAAAAGGCTTCCTTGGAAGAATCGAATACATAAGCAGGTTCATCTCCAAATTAACTATCACTTGTGAGCCCATATTCAAGAAACTCAAAAAAGAGGTAAAAACGGAATGGGACGAGCAATGCCAAAAGGCCTTTGACAAAATTAAGGCCTACCTATCCGAACCACCCATTCTAGTACCGCCCATTACAGGCATGCCTCTAATTCTCTACCTCACAGTCACAGAAACATCAATGGGGGCCATGTTAGCCCAAGAAGTAGATAAGGAAGAGAAAGCAATATACTATGTAAGCAAGAAGTTTATGGAACACGAAACCCGCTATTCATCCCTGGAAAAGACATGTTTAGCCCTGGTAGTAACTACCAAAAAGTTACGACACTACATGCTCCAACACACAATCCATATCAGATCAAGAGAAAACCCTTTGAAATACATATTCGAAAAGCCCATACTAAATGGTAGAATAGCAAGGTGGACCGTTCTCCTCTCAGAGTTCGACCTCAAGTTTGAACATCAAAAGGCCAAAAAAAGGGCATGCTATTTCAGAATACTTGGCCGACCAAGCCACAAATGAGCCAGACCACAAGGATGAGTATCACTTCCCAGACGAAGGGGTCATGACCTTAGACACCGAGACTTGGGAGCTATACTTCGACGGAGCATCCAACCAAAAGGATTTTGGAGTAGGAATACTGATAGTATCCCCTGAAGGTGCACATACACCCATTTCAGTCAAATTAGACCATGAGGTTACAAATAATGGCGCCGAATATGAAGCTTGCATAATAGGACTGCAATCTGCCATAAGCCTTGGCATTAACACACTCCGAGTCTATGGGGACTCGTCACTCATAATTAACCAAATTTCCAAAGTGTGGAAGGTTAAAAGTGAATCCCTGACACTCTACCAGGAATACTTAGACAAGATCATAGTGTATTTCAATCAAATACACTTCACATACCTTCCACGAGAAGATAATCAATTTGCAGACGCCTTGGCTACGTTAGCAAGCATGATTAACATACCAGAAACTAGGCGGATGATGCCCATCTGTGTACAAAGAAGATCCGAGCCTTCATATTGTGACACCCTGGAAATGCTCCACGATGAAGAAGATGAGTGGTACACCGATATAAAAAATCTGCTTGTTTACCAGCTCCACCCTCCTGATTCTAGTCCTAGAGCCCAGAAAGCACTCAGAAGGCTCGCGGCCCAGTTCTTGGAAGTACAAGGTGAAATATACAAGAAAAGCCCAAACGGAGTCAACCTCCGCTGCCTAGGTACCGAAACGGCCCATAAGGTCTTAACAGAAGTACATGGAGGAGTATGTGGACCGCACATGAACGGTATGATGCTATCTAGGAAGATAATAAAGCTTGGATATTATTGGACAGCGATGGAGAAAGACTGTTGTGAGTTTGTCAAAAGTTGCGTGCAATGCCAGACTCATCCAAATCTACAACATCTACCACCAAGCCCATTATATACCTTCACCTCACCTTGGCCTTTCTCAGCTTGGGGGATTGATATTTATCGGTAAAATAACCCCAACGAGAAAAGGGGGACACGAATATATCCTAGTCACAATCGATTACTTTACCAAATGGGTCGAGGCGCAATCATACGCGAAGCTCAAAGCAAAACACGTGGTAAAGTTCATTAAGAATAACATAATAGCTAGATATGGAGTTCCCCAAGAAATCATCAGTGATAATGGGTCACAGTTCATGAAAAAAGTGATCGAGCTGTTGGACTAATTTAAAATCCAGCATCGAAAGTCATCCCCCTACAGACCGCAAACAAATGGTGCAGAGGCAGCTAACAAGAACATCAAGAAAATCAATGAAAGAATGTCTGAAAATTATCATGACTGGCCAGACAAGCTGCCCTTCGCACTTTGGGGTTATAGGACATCGGTTCGCGCATCAACGAGAGCAACACCATACTCGCTGGTTTACGGAATGGTAGCTGTATTACCAATTGAACTAGAGATCCCATCTCTAAGGATCGTTTTAGAAAGTCAAATCCCAGAAGTGGATTGGGTCCAAGCCCGCTATGAACAATTAATCCTGCTAGATGAGAAAAGGATGAAAGCTTTGCACAATGTAAGAGTCTATCAGAACAGACTAACTAGACACTTTAACCAAAGGCTCAAGATGAGGGACCTTAAAGTTAGAGACTTAGTACTTAAAGAAGTAAGGGCCAATGTCACTGACCCAAGGGGCAAATTTCAACCCAACTGGTCAGGCCCGTTTATCATCACAAAGATCTTAACAGGTGGCGCTGCAAGATTGGCAGATTTAGACGGGATCGAATTTAATCAATGGATAAACATGGATCAATTAAAGAGGTTCTATGCTTAGGCAAGACACCCAATATAACACTTTCGAGAGGCCCACACAAGGCTAACTAATCCCGTAAAAATAAAAAATAAAAAAAATAAAAATAAAAAACGGGATTGAATGTTAAAAAAAAAACGGATAAGAACTACGAGCGGCCTGATTCCCCTAAAAGGATACGTAGGACAACCTAATTGCAATTGGGCCCGGCCCCTTCATCAAATTTGCATTCAAAAGTTGTTAAAATTTGTGCACATACTAAACATAAGGTTGCAAAATTAAAATGAGCATGTCTCCATAGATAAATAATAATAAAGTCCATTACAAGACTCGGCAATTCCTAAATAAAAAAAACGTTTGAATCTAATAAAAAAAAAGAGGGGGCACATCACCCTTATTGAATTTAAAAGCATAAAAGGCAATCTTAAGCTAGACATGCTCCAAACAAGAGTATTTCCTAAATAAACTACTCCGTGGCTTCGGTAGTAGGGACAACATCCTCCATAGGTTCGTCAACCTTTCGGCCTTCCACTTCGCGCTTCTTGGGAGCCCATCTTTCTCGGACCACGGGCTAGTCTTCCTTTTCAACCTCCATTAGAGGATCACTTGTAGAGGCTTCATGAACATTAGCCCGAATTTGCGGCTCCTCCTCTGGCTTAGTAGTAATCTTGGCTAAAGCTTTCTTGGCCTTTGGTTTAAGGACACTCTTCACATGCTTGACTCCCTTTTGTTTACCTTTCCCTTTAGGATCCTTAGGGTTGGAAAGTCTTAAGCTAGCCTTGACCGATTGGGCCTTAAGATCATCTTGTTCAGATTTCCTGCATACACAACGACCCTCCGCAGTCTTACAATCCATCCAAGCTTCATAAGCTGAAGATATTGTCGTTGGGGCCTTGATATGAGGAATAGCCCACTTAGGGCGACGATCCCATGCACACTCCCATGATCTCACCATGCTAATAGTCAAAACCCGGGTTGCAGGCGCAACACTATCCTTCTGCGGGATGATCTGGCGTTTCCCATATTGTCGCATGATACGGCTAGGAAATATGTAAGTCAAATTTTGAAGACCAAGGACTTGATAATATCTTGTCTCCTTGCTACATCCGATTGCGGATTTTAAGCCCCACCACTTGATGGTCCATCTTAGCAAAGGGCAAGGTTTAAGGTATCCACGCCATTCATCAATGGTGGATTCATAATAAAGCCTTCGGCGGGCACGAAATTGCTTTGGTTGGTACTTAAGCGCATTAGCCGGCCTCTCAATAAAGCACATATGCTCCAAAAGCCAAATCTACAAAAAGCACAAAAAAACAAAACAAATAATAAAGTTAGGTATCCATTAAAGATTCAAACTATGTATACAAAGCAGTTATTCAAGCACTCACTTGAAGGAGAAGAGGGCTTCCCGTCCATCCACCATGAGCTGGTTCTTGTTTCCTGCGATCCAAGCACATTAAGGTTTCACCAAGAACAAGAGACATAGGGGTAAAATCGTTTTGAATTTGTTCAACAATTCTAAGCATATAAGTTTTACCATTATTACCTCCACCAACAAAGAGGTACCTATGCAAGAGACATAAGATAAAAGCACGCCTATAATATGTCTCATTATAATCATCCCTTAACTTGGGGAAAAAGATGTCAATCACACCATTGAGGTCTTACTCACCGGTTCTAGCCACAGAAGAGGCTTGTGTTGCAGATAAACCGAGATACCTTTTATAATAACCTTCAAGGTTGGCCCCGAGCCATGGAGTCGCAGGAGCTTGATCATGAGGGAACCCAATTATGGCAGCAAATTCTTTAGGGAGAGGGCACAGTTCGTTATACCCGAACCTGAAAACATGAAGTTTGTCATCCCAAAAGTCAACCGCAGCTTCAAGAACGTTCCAGACAACTTGAACTTGCTTTAGATGGAAGAAAGCATTCAAGTGAAAGGGCACAAGTCTCATCCTCTCTTCAGGGGTCATAGATTGCAACCACTTATCAAACTTAACTTCAAAACTTACCATGGTTGAATTCTAAAATTGAAGGTTTCTCTCTCTAAAAAGCTCTATATTGCTATAGAGTTATGAAGGTGATATCCCAATATCGGACTAGCCCAAGGCTTATATAGGGCACGCACGAAAAAAGACGAAAATAAGGCAACCCGTCGAAAAATAAGCTTCAGTGGCCCATAGGGCAGCTGCTGAAGGCTCGGCGGCCCCGTTATGGCAGCCAAAGCCCGGCGGCCCAGCCGCTGTGCTTCACTTTTGACCCCACTTTTGACCCCCGCTCCTTCGCGTTGGCCGCTGAACACCCCCCTGTTACCGCCGAGCCTTTTTTTCTGGACAACATTTCTTCTACCTGGACTTGGACACATTCCTTAACCGTTTTGGACTCCGATTTGGCTAAATTTCCTATTTCTTCTATCATTGCTATTTCCTATTATTTCCTTAATTATTTATGGGAACCCCACAATTTCCTTATTTCTTTTTTGGATGACTATCATCTTTTATTTTGTTAACCCCTTTTTACACTTATTATTTTTATTTCATTTTTGGCACCCCTTTTTTTTCATTTTTTTTAGGGGGGATAGGGTACACACAATTTTAACTTTTTGGCTGTACCATTTTTTGCTACGTGGCTATTATTTGCGCTTTTGCTTGACTACCTGTGCATTTGCATTAGCCTAATTAAATGCAGAGACCAACAAGAACAGCAATATATTACAAAGCAAAGCCAGAATGTTTGTTCAACATAAATGTTCATAAATGTATTTCGTACAAATGCATTGTCGTAAAAATCATCACCCGCATCAGCATCTAAACGGAGCACCTCAAAATGATCCTCCGACCTCCGGGGCTCATCACCAAAGATCGACCCCGCCAGTTGTCCCGGGTCAAAGGAAGAATGACGGGCAGGCTCCCGATACGAGCACCCCTCTCAAGCATAACTCGAATCATACCCCCACGAAGAACGAGGAGGCATGGTAGGCATCATAGGAGCAGGGACAAGGGGCTGGTAATAAAGACCACCATAAGGAGCATACCCCGCATACCCGGGATAAGAAGGATACAACGGCATAGGCATAGGAGTAGGCTCCACAAACGGAGCCATCCTACTCCCACCAGGACGATCCGTCCGATGCACTGGCTCCCTCTCTCTCCGATGACTCTCCCTCCGAGGACTCCTCTCACGGGAAGGACTACGCTCAGGCAAGCTCACAACCTCATCATCCGACAATACCACCTGCCGTGACCGACGAGGAAGGGGTCGATGATACTCCACCTGCAACCCACCGAACATATAAGATACATTTCTCAAAGTATACAACTTAGAAGATGCAAAGTCTAGCTCACCTTATCCAAGTCAGCCGTCGAGCAGGTGCCCTTCGAGAGAGCTCGAGTGATCCAGGACTTCATAGCATGCATCATCTTCAAGACCTTCCCGGTCTGCTCACGGTCAAGCTGCGTAAAAGAAAAGTCAATACAAGCATGAGAGTGGTAAGAATCACATGCAACAGGTAACATTACGAATTTTACCCCTGGATACCCAACTGGAAGAGGAAGGCCCTGGATGTCCTCATCAACGTCCTCCGTCATCGGGACCTTTCCCCAGCACTCCTTCCCGCCATAATCCCAACCTCGGACCCGCATATCCGGGACATCCACGTCAACGTCATGAACCCGAGGCTCCTACAAAGCAAAGTAGGTCAGCAAATCAACAAACCAAGAAAGGCATAGAAAATAAATATAAAATTCTTACCTTCAACCCCACAAATGAAGGCATGAGGCGATCACGACGATAATGCTCGTAGTGCCCCGCAAGGTCCTCCAGAGGTTCCCTCAAATACCGCATAGCATCTGAGCCGACCATGGCCTCCGCAACCTGCTCGCGAGACAAGCACGTCACCAAGAACATGGTCGAGGGTGGATCCAAGGGAATCCTCGGGCCAGCCACGTCAGGATAAACCTGACAGAAGATCCGCTCTCCCAAGTACCACTCGAAAGAGAACGGACCCGCAATCAGGATCCTCTGGCGGTCTATCGCCCTGGACGCAAGGACAGCATCCGGAGCCGACCCATGGTACTTCGCCCAAGGGAAGTAGTCAATCTACACAAACATGCAATATAAGATATTTCCACACCAAGAAATACAATCCATGAGGCAAAAAGCAAAATTGCGTTACCTTGTGCCAATCTAGGCGCAACAGAGCCTCCATATACTGCTGGAGGGTCGAAAAGGGCGCAGGACCTCTGTGACGCCACGCCCTGCAAACCGGGAAATCCAACTCCCAGCCCGTAGGCGCCATGTCCGGGAAATGCTCAAAAAACCAAGGCTACATCGAAACATGAAATTAAGTATTATACACTTAAGTCATGCAAATCATCAAATAAATACAAAGTAAAAACGCACCTGCAAGGCCTTCCAGAAACCGCATAAGCTCACGGGAGGAAGAGTCGTCAGCTTGTATCCCTCATCATTCACGCGACAAGCAAACCGCATGCACCTCAAGAGGTTGGCGTAGCCCGGCAGCCCCCAGTTGTACACTCTCACCCTCCCCCAATCCAATAAGCTAGGGAGGTAAATAGCATGAATACGCTCTCCCTTGTCACCAAAGATGGTGGTGGCAAGGCGATAAACTTCCTCGCCTTCTGCTCAACCGAGGTACTCCTCTTGTACCTCGCATCAGTCAAAGCGGCATAGAGCTCGCTATAGGGACGATCATGGTGACCCCAGGTATTTCCCCAAGGGCCAAACAACTCCACCATCTCAGTCTTACGTTGGGCGTACCCACGCAAGGCACCCCAGTCAACATAGCAAACTCCGATGGAGTGATCATCATCTCCCCATTAGGGAAGTGGAACGTGTTGGTAGTATCCCAAAAATGCTCCAAAGACAAGCGAACAATGCACCTCTTGACTCGCTCAACCGAGTCCGCCGCTTTCAAAAGGGGTCCGAACCCCGCACCCAAAACCGCGCTTTGCACCTCTTTGGGCAAAGTCTTAAAAAGCTTCACCGAAGAACCATAGTTACCATGGGGCTTCAAATTCCCATCGGGTTCCTATGATCAAATTCGCAACCTCTTAGGTTCACATTTCAACCGAATGTTTCAAGTCCTAAGCATATTTCTAAGTTCGTTCAACCCGCGCAAGATCACATGCGCTACAAGCTTGACAATTGCATACAATTCCTACACAATTCTACTCAAGGCAAAGGACATAAACTAAAATTCAATGCATAAAACTATGAATTCAAAGTTTGAGGCTAACCACAAACTTGGAGGCACGGGAGCTCAAGTTAGTCCCCGGTCGAAAGAGCAACTCCCACCGATCCCAAACAATGTCGGGCATCCTATCCGATCGAGTGTACCTATCTTGAGGGAAGACCACATTAGGCTTCCTCTTTGAAGGCTTCTCATGAGAGAGAAAATCCTTGGTGAAGATGTTGATTTCTTCAACCTCCTCCCGAACCTCGGTCCTTCTACTCCTCTTCTTCGCCAATTTGGGAGCCATGAAGAAAGATGAACAAGCTAGCAAAGATCAACAAGCAAAAATGGAGAAATTTGGGATTTCCTCACTCCAAGGATTTCAAAAACCCACTCACAAATTCACTCCAAATTTGTGAGAAATCACAAATAAACTTTAAATTATTCAAAGATTATGCAAAATCAAGCAAATGCAAGCAAAAAGAAGCAAATTTGAACAAGCAATGAAGATTGGGCAACAATGGAGGAAGAGAGAGAGAGTCTCGAAAATTTGGGGCAAAATGACCCAAAAATTCGCCTGCTCAAAAGAAATACCCAGTTTTGGCCTCTGAACCGGCCAGGTTCAAGGCCGCCAAGGCTCAGCAGCCCAACCGCTGGCCCTGGCGGCCAGGCCGCTGGCCCCGGCGGCTGAGCCGCCAGATCGGGCGGCCCTCTCAGCGCCCCCACACGCCAATTCGAGCCGCTGAGCGAGCCCGTAAAGGCCGCCCAGCGCTCGGCGGCCCTACGCATGGCCGCCCAACCCGTTTTTCGCGTTTGCCCCCTCGGGGCGGGCCCACGAGTTCATATTCCGCGCGGAATTGTGTTTCTTGACCGTTGGAAGCCCGGGAAATTTGAATATGTCACCTAAAATGACTCTTTTACCCCCACAGCTTGGTTTCCTATCTCAGGGACCCGACATTATCTATTTTTGCAGGCGCAAGCCTTATATCTAATCTTTTTACAGGCACATGCACTTTATTATATTTTTTGCAGGAACAATCAAAGCAGAGCAACACATCGCTTTTTAAAACAGAGCAGGGCAACACAACGCCCTTTTAACGACGAAGCTATCAAAATTAGCGCCACGTCAGTATCAGCAAAGCAGAGCAACATACCGCTCTTTAAAGCAAAGCAGAGCAACGCACCACTCTTTAAAGCAAAGCAGAGCAACATACCGCTCTTTAAAGTAAAGCAGAGCAACGCACCGCTCTTTAAACAAAGCAGGTAACCCCGGCCACAGGCGGTCAGGGGTCTATCTTTTCTTTCTAACATAAAGCATTTTCAAAAAAAAAACATTGCGGGCATTTTAGCAAATACTTTGACCTTCGCTTTTACAAGCTCGGCCAAAGTGGGGGCTTCTGTAGACACCCTAATCGGTTCTCATCCCCTGACACCGCAACGCCCGATGATGATGGTAATGGATTAACATGGACGTAAGTAGAAAAGGACATTACTCGGAAATCTAGACCAAATTCCTTGAAACCTTAGTCTTTGGATAGCCCTTGTTATAAGGATTCCAACGCCTTTGACCTTGCCTCAATCAGGTTCCTGGATCAAGAGATATCGCGTCTCGAAGATTTGGGTCAAAACCGCTCAATCCCGGCCCTCTGGGCCAGCCCAAGGGCAATTTCATAATTTATAGAGTACGCGCCGTCAGGTCCAGCGGCTGACGCGACCTGTTCGGTGGCCAACGCGTGACAGCGAGGCGCATTGGGCCAGCTGCTGAGTTTCAACGGCCAGCCCCTTAGCCATTGGCCCAGTTGCTGAGCCCCAGCGGCCACCGCGGGCCCCAGCTTCCCTTCGCATGGCCGTTGAACCGAATTTTTGACTGGGCCGAGTTTTTGAGCCAGGCTTCTCTCCCTAGGCCCCTAAATCCGTCCCCCAACTCTATAAATACTCCTTTTCTCCTTCTTTTGCAGGGAGGTCAGTCAGTTCACAATTTTGAGAGCATTGAGAGCACATATTTCCTCAAATTCAGAAATCTGAAGATTCAAGCAAGCAATACACCTAACTTAGCACCCAAGATCGAAGAGCAATCCCAATTCTACTAGTCCCGTTCGAATAGAACGTCCAGGTTAACCATCCTGAGGGTCTAACTCTTCATTAAATCTCTGGTTTTATTGTTTATTAATCATGTTTTATTTAGCTTTTGATTATGGTTGAATAAATTTGCATGCTTTTGATTCTGTATATAATTATGCATGGTTTGTTAATATAAAGTTTATGTCTTTTTATTAGTTTATGCAAGTTTGCATCTTTTTATAGTTTTTGCATGCATATAGTAGTAGGCCTGGCAAACAGATCAGGTTGGGTCGGGTTCGGGTTCAACCCAACTGACCTGATTACTAAACAGGTCAAAAAACACAACCTGAACCTGATCTGTTTAATAAACAGGTTGAAAAATCCAACCTGAACCTGATCTGAAACAGATCAGGTTGACCTGAACCTAACCTATCTAACCTGATCCTTTTTTTTTTTTTTAATTTCATAATTATTACTCTACATATTTTGGGGTGGTTAGACACTTTCACAGCAGCAGGACCAATTTTAAGTTATTCAAACAAAGGCAAAATAACACAACAAGTATTGTAGGCTGTAGCAAATAGCAACATGCCCAACAATTGAGCAAGAACTTGAGTCTAATCTCAAGCTACGTACAAAGATTCAAATATTATGTTTTACAACCACAAAACATTAAAGTCTATCCTACAAATTACAACCAGTGAATTAAAAAGTTTAATAAACTTGAGCTCAAATCAATGAAATATGGCAGACTCTTGTGCTCTCAGAAAGCATAAATTCAGAATGCAGCTCCTCTTATATGGCCAGGGTAATCTTCATCACTGCATGAAACATTAGAAGTTAGAACAAATCGAAAAATTGATACACAAAATCAAAAACACAGAAATTAGTATTCAGAAACTTCAGTTAATAAGTATGAAATCTTAAATCCGAAATAATAAGTAAAAATCGAAACCCTAAACCCAAAAACAAAGAAACCCAAAATCAAAACATCAATAACACCCAAATCAACGAAACCCAAAATGATCAAAACCCAAGTATAAAATCAAATCAGAAACCCTAGTTACTAATAATTAACAATTAAACTAACTTGTATGAAATCAGAAATGAAAACCCTAATTACTAATAACTAACAAATAATGAAAACAAAGAGGAAAAATGAGAGAAATTCATACCGCAATATTATGAGAATCATGAGATTGATTGAGAAGAAGCACAATAAAACTTGAACTGTAAAATGAGAGAGAAATCATAAAAACATAATAACAAAACAAGAATTAAACAAATCGAATAAATGAACAAAGAATCAAAACGATAATTATCTGTTAGAGAGAATGTAACATGAACTGAAAAAATGATAATAAACCAGGAAAAAAACAGATTTAAACAAAACAAAATGTAGAGAGAGTGACAAACAATCACGTACCTGAGAGTTTGAGAGAGGGAACACCGGGATAGAGAAGGGGTGATGGCGGTGATGGCGGTGATGAGAGAGAGGCGACGATGAAAGGCTGAGAGGAGTGAGAGAGGAAGGAGAGAGAAAATAAGCGGTTGTTCGACAAAGTGAAAGCTGAGAGGAAGTGAGGTAATAAATACTTAGGGTTTTGAGGTTAGTTTTGGGCTAGTATTTGTGGCTTTGGGCCAAAGTCCTTCCATTTCCCTTTTTGCAATTTCCCTTTTTTTTCTCGAGGAATTTATTTTTCATTTAGCAATAATAATCAGATTGAGAACCTAAAATAAATAAAAAATAATAATAATCAGGTTGAGCATGTCATTTTCAGGTCAGAAAATTCAACCTTAACCTAACCCATTTAAAGTTTCGGGTCAATCAGGTCGACCCATTTAAAGTTTCGGGTCAAAAATCCCAACCCTAACCCGCTTTTTCCGGGTTAGGTTCAGGTCGGGTTATCGGGTCGGGTCAGCTTTTGCCAGGTCTATATAGTAGCCTCCTAGATTTATTTTAGTCACCTTTATAATATTACTATTATTCTTTTGAAGATACTAACAGTTTTATTAATGTGCGTATGCAATACATGGCGCATTTAGCAAAGTTGGTAGGATGGAGCATTATTTAATGTTCTATATCATGTTTATGCTTGTTAATAGTATGCATGTGAATCGGATATAAATTGTGCAAAGCGATAACGTAGGTAATTTGGTTGATCTTAACCCGCCTAGTTAATTTAGGATCATTGGACGACCGGATTTGCATGGAATCATATGGCATAAATAAATACTTGACGTAGATAAACTTTAATACGGGCGATTTAGATGAGATTCGTTTTGTTTATTTCGTACCTACATCCCCGAACTCAATATTTAGTCCCCACGGGCATGAGTCAATTCCCAATAGGAATTGAGATGCACTTTTGATGGTTTTCAATTGTTTCCTTAAAAATTGGTGGCGGCTTCTTATTTGCAAATTATTGTTCTTTATAATTAATTTGAATCGCATGTGACATATAATTAAGAACCATTAATTCCAATTAAATATTTCAACAAGAGCGCCCAAAATGGCGAGGGTTCTTACAGTCCCCGGTCGAAAGAGCAACTCCGACCGATCCCAAACAATGTCGGGCATCCTGTCCGATCGAGTGTACCTATCTTGAGGGAAAGCCACATTAGGCTTCCTCTTGGAAAGCTTGACATAGGAAAAGCTTTGGTGAAGATGTTAATTTCTTCAACCTCCTCCCGAACCTCGACCCTTCTACTCCTCTTCTTCGCCAATTTAGGAGCCATGAAGAAAGATGAACAAGCTAGCAAAGATCAACAAGCAATAATTGGAGAAATTCAGATTTTCTCTCTCCAAGGGTTTCAAAAACCCACTCACAAATTCACTCCAAACTTGTGAGAAATCACAAATAAACTTCAAATTATGCAAAGAATATGCAAACCCAAGCAAATGCAAGCAAAAAGAAGTAAATTTGAGCAAGAAACAAGGTTTGGGCAACAATGGAGGTAGAGAGAGAGAGTCTCGGATTTTGGGGAAGAAATGACCCAAAAAACTCGGCTCCCCATGAAAATACCCATTTTTCGCCTCTCAACCGACCCAGCGGCCAAGTTCAGGGCTGCCCAGGCTCAGCGACCCAGCCGCTAGCCCTGGTGGCCAGCCGCCCAACCTGGCGGCCCCTCTCAGGGCCTTCGCACGACTTTTTCAGCCGCCGAGCGAGCCAGTAAAGGCCGCCCAGCACTCGACGGCTGTCCGCATGGCCACCCAACCAGATTTTCTGTTTGCCCCCCCTGGGCGGGCCCAGGAGTTCAAATTCCACGCGGAATTGCGTTTCTCGACCGTTGGAAGCCCGGGAGATTTGAATATGTCACCCAAAATGACTCGTTTGTCCCTACAACTTGGTTTCCTATCCTAGGGACCCGGCATTATCTATTTTTTGCAGGCGCGAGCCTTATATCTAACTTTTTTACAGGCACAAGCACTTTACTTTTATTTTTGCAGGCACAACTAAAGCAGAGCAACATACCGCTCTTAGGCGACGAAGCTATCAAAATTCGCGTCGTGTCGACAATAACTTAAACAGAGCAACATACTGCTCTTTGACGTTGAAGCTATCAAAATTAGCGTCACGTTGGCAGCAATTAAAGCAGGGCAACACAACGCCCTTTGACGATGAGGCTATCAAAATTAGCGTCACGTCAGTATCAACAAAGCAGAGCAACGCACCGCTCTTTAAACAAAGAAGGTAACCCTGACCACAGGCGGTCAGGAGTTTATCTTTTCTTCTTTCTAACATAAAGCATTTTCAAAAAAAAAAACATTGCGGGCATTTTTAGCAAATACTTTGACCTTCGCTTTTACAAGCTCGGCCAAAGTGGGGGCTTCTTTAGACACCCTAATCGGTTCTCATCCCCTGACACCGCAACGCCCGATGATGATGGTAATGGATTAACATGGACGTAAATAGAAAAGGACATTGCTCGGAAATCTAGACCAAATTCCTTGAAACCTCAGTATTTTGATAGCCCTTGTTATAAGGATTCCAACGCCTTTGACCTTGCCTCAATCAGGTTCCCGGATCAAGAGATATCGCCTCTCGAAGATTTGGGTCAAAACCGCTCAATCCCGGTCCCTTGGGCCAGCCCAAGGGCGATTTCGTAATTTACAGAGCACAAAAAGTCAAAAACCCTAGTCACGCGCGCCGTCAGGCCCGATGGCCTTCGCAGGCTGCTCAGCGGCCAGCGCGTGACAGCGGGGGCTGTCTGGCCAGTCGCTGGCCCCCAGCGGCCACCGCGGGCCTCATCTGCCCTCCGTGTGGCCGCTGAACCCAATTTTTGACTAAGCCGAGTTTTGGCACCAGGCTTTCGGCCCTAGGTCCCTAAATCCGTCCCCCAACTCTATAAATACTCCCTTTCACCCTCTTCTACGAGAGGTAAGTGAGTTCATAATTTTGAGAGCATTGAGAGCACATATTTCCCCAAATTCAGAAATCTAAAGATCCAAGCAAGCAATACACCTAGCCTAGCACCCAAGATCGTAGAGCAATTCCAATTCTACTAGTCTCGTTCGAATAGAACGTCCAGGTTAACCATCCTGAGGGCCTAATTCTTCAATAAATCTCTTGTTTTATCGTTCATTAATCATGTTTTATTTAGCTTTTGATTATGGTTGAATAAATTTGCATGCCTTTGATTGTGTATATATTATGCATGTTTAGTTAATATAAAGTTTGTGTCTTTTTATTAGTTTGTGCAAGGTTGCATCTTTTTATAGCTTTTGCATGCATATAGTAGCCTCCTAGGTTTATTTTAGCGTAAAGTTAGCACCTTTGCATTATTTATTTATTCTTTTGAAGATACTAACAGTTTTATTGATGTGCATATGCAATATTTGGCGCGTTTAGCAAAGTTGGTAGGTTGGACCGTTAATTTAATACTTTATATCATGTTTATGCTTGTTAATCATATGCATGTAAATTGGATCTAAATCATGCAAAGTGATAACGTAGGTAATTTGGTTGATCTTAACCCGCCTAGTTAATTTAGGACTATTGGACGACCGGATTTATATGGAACCATCTAGCATAAATAAATATTTGACATGGATAAGCTTAGTAGAGGCCGTTAATACGGGCGATTTAGATGAGATTCGTTTTGTTTATTTCGTACCTACATCCCCGAACTCAATACTTAGTCCCCATGGGAATGAGTCAATTCCCAATAGGAATTGGGGTGCACTTTTGATGGTTTCCAATTGTTTCCTTAAAAATTGGTGGCGGCTTCTTATCTGCAAATTACTGTTCTTTATAATTAATTTGAATCGCATGCATATATTTAAGAACCATTAATTCCAACTAAATATTTTCAATTTAGCGCCGGAAAGGCAAGGGTTCTTACACGCTCGCTGGGTTTTCTTAAGCCCGTCTTTTTTCAAGCCCATTATCCGAATTTCGGCCATTCTCCACCCGTCCAACCCTACTCCTTCACCTATAAATATGACCCTCGACCCTCAGTTCAAATCACAAAGTCTACATTTGACAACCTCTATTCTCAAGAGTAATAATACTGAGCTTCTCCCTCTTTCCTCCAAATTCATTCTTTTTCTTGAGATCTTGTCTTTACTATTCATTTGATAAATAGCCTACAGTTCAAGTACTAAACTTTTGAGGGATCGAATTAAACTAATTGCTTAACTGTTATTTTCTAGTAGTCAAAATGTAGATATCATGCAAATCATGCCTCTTATTGCTTCTGAAATATTGTCTTCCAATTATGTAAATATGCATGTCTAGTTGTTGTAATGCTCAACTTGCCAATCGAATGCATGTCTAAATAAGGGTCAAAAATAAATGTTATGCTACTTGTGATGAACCAACCAATAGTCTAATCTTGGTTGTTAATCCGGTTTTTGTGGGAATCATGTCTTTAAATTATTAAGCAAACTTGAGTTAGTAGAGGCCGTCATAAAACGGGCGAGTTAGGTGCCTAACACCTTCCCACCTCGTACCTTCGCCCCTGAACCCTTTATTCTTGGTTACTCATATGTTTATATGAGTGGGAGTCTTTCTAAAAACATGATTAGTTCACTTATGGCTATTGGGTTGTCCCTTCGGATTGTCCCTTCAGTTTGTACGTTCGATAAAACGCTGATAGCATATTTGTGACCTCTTTAATGATTTTTATTCAATTCAAGTCTTTTCAATGTTTTTCTAACTCGGCAGTTCCTTGAACATATCTAAAGCCCCCAGCTTACAAATTTCCTATAAGGACACAATCCGTGGACATAGGAAAAATTTTGAGTCCTTACAGTGGCAACTTCATTGGGGATTTAATTAAGAGGGTGAGATTTGAAAGTGAAGTTTGCTTAATTGTTTAATAACATGATCCGTATTTCATCATTTGCAAACTTGAGTTAGTAGAGGCCGTCATAAAACGGGCGAGTTAGGTGCCTAACACCTTCCCACCTCGTACCTTCGCCCCTGAACCCTTTATTCTTGGTTACTCATATGTTTATATGAGTGGGAGTCTTTCTAAAAACATGATTAGTTCACTTATGGCTATTGGGTTGTCCCTTCGGATTGTCCCTTCAGTTTGTACGTTCGATAAAACGCTGATAGCATATTTGTGACCTCTTTAATGATTTTTATTCAATTCAAGTCTTTTCAATGTTTTTCTAACTCGGCAGTTCCTTGAACATATCTAAAGCCCCCAGCTTACAAATTTCCTATAAGGACACAATCCGTGGACATAGGAAAAATTTTGAGTCCTTACAGTGGCAACTTCATTGGGGATTTAATTAAGAGGGTGAGATTTGAAAGTGAAGTTTGCTTAATTGTTTAATAACATGATCCGTATTTCATCATTTGCATGTGCCTGGCCACAACTTTTGACTCTTATCAACCCTCGAGGAAGTTTGGGCCGTAACTCGTAGACAACCCATAAATCTAAATGAATATACAATTGTCCTATTGTGCAAATCGGCGCTTCCTCACCCATGACTCATTGACTCTTGTTGGTGAAAAAGAATTACAATTGATGTGTTGAACATCCACCGGACGGAAATTGTAATTTGCTTTGGTTAACTCACAGGAGCCAAAAGCCTCTAACCCACATTTGTGCATTCGCTTGCTTGTTGTGCATCTGTCGTTGTAATGCCTGTCTGATCACTTGTTTGCCTGTCAATACGTCGTTGTAATGCTTGCGTGAAAGTAGTGACTATGTGCCAACATGTACTTATGTGCTAGTAGTCTTTTTCTTTTATTTCTGCGTAGTTTCTGATGCCCAAAAATAGTGCAGAATTCCATTCAATGAGCACTCGTATCCTCGATGATATATTTTCATATAGCGTCGAAGTCGTGAACAATTTTCTAGGACCTTTTAGAAAGAGAAAAAATAGAAGAGTTAGTCTCTCCAATTTCCCTTCTCTATTTTTATTTTCTTTTTTTTTATGTACTTCAGATTCGGCAAAAAAAAAAAGCAAAAAAAAATAAAAAAATTGGTGTAAAAAAAAACGCCGAAAAAAACAAATCGGAAAAGAAGTGTCGAAATTCTTTTATGTTTTATTTTATCCCATTTTCCATTTTGTTTAGGCTAGAAAAATATAATAAAAAATAGGATCGTCCGTCTTTTTCTATTTTTCTTATTTTCGGTTCATCAACTTTATTTTCCTTTGATATTAGGGAAAATATTTGGACACTTAGGCTTAAGGATCTCTTTTTTTTTTCGGGACAATGTATTTTTCTATATGTGGGTCATCATTTTTCTTAGGTGAGAGTCTCATGGTCTTTCTTGTTACTAAGTGCTCCATGCTTCCTATTCGGGATAGGGGGTCCGAAAAAGAAGGAAAATCTTTAGAAAAGCTGGGCTCGGCCTTCAGCAAAGGTGGTTCGTGTTCAACTGTCTACACAACCAAGTTCTCGATTACCTCCACTACAAACAGCCTCACCATCAATAAATTCGCCATTAATACATACATTCTTCTCCACACCTATCACCCCTCCTAATTTCACGATGCCTAAAACCACTGACGAAAGGATGGATGAACTCATGAGTGAGTTAGAAAGGGTGCAACTCAAGGTTGAGGACATGGAAAGAAATAGAGAAGATGAAGCAAGAATCCTCTCTGATTCCCACTCTGAGGAAGAAGGACTGAATGCCATGCTGGCTAAGATTAACTCTATGCTCAAGAGTAGCGGCCTAATCTCCAATTACAGTGCCAATGTAGGAAGATTTGATACTAAAATCAAGGTCAAACTTCCTGCCAAATATTCTATGCCCAAAGTGCCCACTTTCACCGAAGTTGACATCCCACAGGATCATCTGAAATCCTTCACTACTGCTATGGCTCTAAGGAGAATTAACAAGAAGCTCTATGCCCACCTATTCCCCCAAACCCTTGATACTCATGCTCGACGATGGTTCTACACATTGAACTTGGAAAATTACCCAACTTGACATGATTTTACCACAGTCTTCCTGGCTCGTTACAAGGACAATGCTATGCTCCCTTTGAGAGAGCTTGAAATCACCACTCAAGAGAAGTACGATGGATTCACTAAATTCCTCCGTCGATGGAAGTCTAAGATAGCTGAAATGGTGGAGAGACCTTCTAAAGCTGAACAAATTAGGCATTTCATTAAGAACCTGCAACATGCCTATAAGAACCATCTTCAACATCAATCCATTGACTCATACCAACGTCTTTATGATGTTCGCATCCTCATTGAAGATGATCTGAACAAAAAAAAAAAGGATCATGCAACTCCCAAGCCCTTTACTTATGGGAGAGACAAGAGGACAACTACTGGAGCCTCTTCTGGCACTCAAGTTAATGACGTAGAGGTTGTGAATACATTTGCTGAAAGGAAGCCAAAGAGAGAATTCACCCCTCTCGGTATGACCTTGTCATATGCTCTGGATAGAATGATAAAGAATAATCTGCTGCAACCCATCGGTCCTATCCTAGAACCATCTATCAAGGGTCGTAGCTGGAGAGAGGAAGAATACTGCAAGTACCACCAAGGGAAGGGGCATGGCACTGATAATTGATGGGCTCTTAAGCACGCTATCCAAGATAGAATTGAGAATGGCACCATTCCTGTAACACCCCGGAAATTAAGTTTGTTTAACGACAATTTAATATTCTTTTCGCAGCGGAATAAGCAGGATTAACCTCCGAAGCATTACCGCCATGGTTGCCGGTTAGACAAAATCAAGGCTGAATATAGTATCAACTCACCAATAAAATCCAAACATAACATCATTTACATTACTAATAATTAACTCTCTAAAGGACAACTTAGGAGTATTAGTTATAGTTACTCCAGACCATGGTATTTTCCTTAAATCCAAAACTCTACACCAGCAGTACTAGGTAAGTGATCGTAACTCCTCTCATGTCTCCACGCCCTTCAATTTCTAGAATCTGCACTTAAACAATTCCATCCAAAGAAAGAAAACAGGGAAAAACAGAGAAAAGAAAGAAAATCAGCATAAATGCTTGTAAATACACCCCACTGCGTAAAAACATTTTATTAGGTGGCCTTATTCAGCATGTATCACATAACACATAAGGTGGGTTCATTTTAATTCTTACCTGGCTGGTCATGAATGACCAGTACATCTATAACTCAACATTTTCTATAAAATAACATGCATTATCACATAATTCCAATTTCAAAAAACAGACAACATAAATTCAATGGCTTACTAGACAATGGGCAATTATGGGTAAGAGAGTACGGATTAGCCGGGGAGATGGAATACTCATCTGCTAATCACACCGGCTTGCGCCGGACAAGCTAGCAAATCAATCATCTCATATTCGTATGACTGTATCTCATCACATTTCTCTGTCATTTCTATAATACTTTCTCATTTCCATTGTACAACATATCTCGTAATTATTTTCCGTTGGATATGCCCCATATCTCAACATATCATCCGACTATGCGTCGGGGGCCCAAAACAATATCAACCCGCTATGCGGTTAAAGGTGTGCACAGCACGGGGATCCCGGGTTAACTATCCCAGTCTCTACCGTAATGTAACGTGCTCACTTTACTCTGTAGACGCCATACAAGAGTCCTACCCATAATAGACCGTATATATTTTGTCCGAAGCTCTCTACCCAAAACATATAAATCAATGTCGAAGTATGTCAGCCACATAGTCTCATATTCAGCTTGTAAGTCATACATCAATAGCTCAAAATTTTCACTAGTAAACTCATGATATGCATATAGTCAGGATTCTGTATGTAACAACAATAGCACGTATAGTTGGAATAAAATAGCTATCATTATGTCGGACATAAGTACACCTTTCACAGTTTCACATACTCGTTCATAAGTCCATTCCAAAATACTCATATAATGCTCACATAGCAGCTAAACAGAGAAATATATACGAATGACCTTCTGATCAGATTTTGTTCTGTAAGTCACATAACAATTTCTATAGTTAATAATCATTTGTAGTATATAGCTAACACCTTATATTTCCCAAAGAACTAGAACACATAAAATATGGACATCATTTTACTACTCACGGCAACTGAACTCTACAAACAGGGAAATACTAGCATATAGAACTTTTGCGTAAAACCACTAAAAAATGTCATTTATCATGCTTTTATCTTTCTTAGTCACAAACAACCAATACTATACTTCAAAAACACAAATAGGCAGCTAGCACATAATTTTGTAAAAATGGTGGTTATCTGGTTAATCCGTAATAGCCGCGGGGCAGGTGGTGGACATGTATTTACCTCGCCTCCTCATTCTTCAGTTAGTGAGCACTTGACGTTGCTCCTATTTATTGAAAATTAAGAAATACTAGTCATTCAACTAATCACCCATAATCCATATAACCAGTAATTTAACTCGTCGTTAATAATTCTAATCCGGGTTACATGCAACCTTAAATATGTAACACCCCCGAATTTACAATGATTTCCTGGGAATTATCGACGTCGTTGTGCGCGACTCGACACCACTGAACCGTCCAAAACCCGAGGGATGCTACTGCAACATTTATCACTAAGGAGTAAATGCTAAGCACAAAGAAAGTCTAGGCATCAAAGGAGCTTACTAAGGAAACTTAAACAATCTAAAACAGTTAATATCAGAGTTGTCTATATAGTGAGCTAAAAATCATTAAACCAATTTATTACAACTTGCCTTCAAGGGCTCAAACCAAATTCCCAACAATCTCAACTGAACTAAAAAGAGTTCTAATAACCCGACGCCAACTCTATCTTCTAAGCTGTACGTCCTCACTGGACCAAACATGCACTTTGGTTTCTGTGACGGAAATAAAATACAGAAGAAAAGAAAAGAAACAAAAGAGAAACAAGAATCAGATAAACTGAATAAACGTCATTTGTACCCAGTAAAAACATTTCGCAAACCTTACCTGAGGTTTTAGAAGAATCATTTAAATTCATTTGCATACGCACATAAGCATATAATCAAGCATACGCATAACAGCATTCTTTTATATGCAATACTTGTATAGTGATCATACAAAAGATGACATAGACAATCCGTCTTAGAGAGAGGTAAGGGAGCGAGTAGAACAGCGATTACCCATACTGTTCATAAAAGATACAATCACGCCATGCACTTAATGACTCTAGTGTGCACACTACCTCTAGTATTAATAAACGAGTCTAGAGGACTTAATAAATGGGGAATGATCCGTCCTAGACACACTACTAGGTGTCCATAAGTAACTTGGGAATCACGCATCCCTAGAACTACACCATTAGGTGTAATCCCGATTGCTCGACTACCCCAAGGAATCCAGTAGGAGTCTTACTCTCATTTAATTCAATTCACATAAGTTCACATAGTGGTACTACGAGACCACGACTTACTATTCATTTCATGCTCTTGACAATGAATAGTAAATAACGACGATAATGAAAATTCAATATGATGAGAATTAAACATGCTTTAATTCAACTACGATAATTCAACAAGGATGACATACAATGTCTAGCACAATTTCGGCAGCACTTCGGCAGGGTAATATGATATCCAAAATCACCAATCATCCAAATATATTCAACAATAATATATAGTTGCTCAGGAGCACTCAATAATACCCATACCAATTAGCAAGTATTAATTAGCATAATAATACTAACGATTCACCATTCAACAATTGTCCAATAATCATCATATGGACTATTTAATCCTCAAAAACATGATAATATCGACATGCTAACTATAACTCATAATTACAGCAGTAAACACGCTTAATAAATCTCATAATAACGATGATATAATTTAATCATGCTTTGCTTATTAAATTCACCATAATTTCTCAATTAGCACATAACACATCAAAATAGTTTTGATGGGGCTTTGGAAGAATGTAGGCATGAGCGCTTACCACTACAAACGCTTCCACACAGAAAAAGTACACTCCAGCAACCAAAGGTAATCACCATTGCTCGTTAGGTCCTACTTAAAAATATTTACCGAATCAGTATTAATTCAATACAAAAATCCAAACAGTAAAGAAATATTAATTTGATATTGCTATTAAATTCCTTGATTTGTTTCAACCAATCTAGGATTTTGAAAATCCGAATCTCGATTCCGAATGAGTGCAGAAAAATAAAGACATTAAATGAAAATCTGCTGAAAAACCAAAATAATAATTACGAAAAAATTAAAAAAAAAACCCTAACTTCAAAACTAAGTCTAGGTCACGGTCACCCATGCATGGGGCCCATGACCTGACCCATCACCACCGCCCACTGACCACCATGGCCGGTGGTTGTGGTTGTCGGGCGCCGACGAGGCGAGGAGAGAGAGAGAGAGAGAGAGAGAGAGAGAGAGAGAGAGAGAGAGAGAGAGAGAGAGAAACAAGAACGAAAGAGAGAGCTTACCACCGGTGGTTATGGGGAATTTCCGGCGATGCAGAGTCGCAGGTTAGGGTGAGGAGAGAGAGAGGAGAGCCGTGAGTTTTGTAAGAGGATGAGAGAGAAAGGGGTGAGGGTTTGATCAGTTGTGAAAACTGATTACTTGCCCCATCTTTTCCCTTATCTAGGCCCAAGTCAAATACTAGTAGGTTTAGGAATTTATTTAATAATTTTCTCAATAAAATACTAATTAAAATTAATTAAAACTTATTAAAACAATATGAATAATTCTTATTCATATATAAAACATTTTAATTAAACTCCCTAAATTTGATAAATACAATTAAAGAAAGTCCCATAATAATAATAATTAATATTATTATGGCTTTAAATGAATAAATCGAATCCTTGAACGTAATTACGATTTAATCTCCGAAACTATTTATAAATCATTTAGAAATAAATCTAACAATTATAAAAAATATTGGGGTATCACATTCTACCCTCATTAAAAGAAGTTTTGTTCCGAAACTTGAGACATGAAGTAATCACTTCCCAAAACAAAACGAGTTTAACCATTTGAAGGTATAAAACAATTTCTAGGACTCTAACATATGCAAGATGAGTAAGTACGACTTTGATTCTAAGTTGATTAGCATGCATCATGCAATGCTTGAACATGCAATTCGTGCAAAGCAATAAACAAAACACGCAAAAAGACAAAATTTCGAGGCGTGACATTCTACCCTCCTTAAAAGGAGTTTCATCCTGAAACTCAAGTGGGACTAGTACCTTTAGAAAGAGGTCTGGATACTTCTCGCGCATCATGAATTCTGCTACCCATGCTGCTTGTTCTTGACCTTGGCGAGACCAAACGACTTTGAGAATCGGAATAGTCTTTGTTCGAGTTAAGCGCTCTTTGCGATCCACTATCTTGATAGGACGCTCTTCATAAGTCAAACTCTCGTCAAGATTGATTGCTTCAGGTTGAACGACATTAGTTGGATCATGTACATATCGCTTCAACTGGGAGACATGAAACACACTATGGACTTTAGCAAGTTCCACATGTAAGGCTAGTCGATAAGCAACCTCACCAATCCTTTCCAGGATCTCGTAAGGTCCAATGTAACAAGGAATCAACTTCCCCTTATGAACAAAACGCATGACACCCTTGGTAGGATATACTCGAAAAAGTACCTTGCTTCATATGATGCTCGATCAATGCTTGAGTTATAGCTATTATTGTAAGGAAACTCGATCAATGGAATATGTGTATCCCACGAGCCTTGATACTCAAGAGAACACGCTCGTAGCATATCCTCCAATGTCTGAATCGTCTTTTCCGTCTTACCATCAGTCACATGATGCAAAGCAGTCATGAACTTCAACTTGCTTCCAAAACCTTCTTGCAATTTCTGCCAAAAGTGATATAGAAATCTAGAGTATCTATCTGAAACGATATCTTCTGGAACACCATGAAGTCTCTTGAGTTCCTTGACGTAAGCATTCACTAGCTTCTCCATTTCCCAAGTGTCATTCATTGGGATGAATCTCGCAACTTTCGTCAAACGATCTACAACGACCCAATTGACGTTGTTCTTCTTCTGTGTCAATGGTAAACCCATGATAAAGTCCATTGAAATCGAATCCCATTTCCACGTAGGAACTTCAAGCGATTGAATCATTCCACCAGGTATCTTGTGCTCAATCTTGACCTTCTGGCACGTCAGACAATTAGCCACGAACTCAACGACATCTTGTTTCATACCTTTCCACCAAAATACTTGGCGAAGGTCTTTGTAGAGCTTATCTCCACCAGGATGCACAAAATTAGGGGTATTGTGAGCTGCACCAAAAATATGACTATTGATATCCGGGTCATTGGGCACACATACACGATCACCAAATCTTAAGACACCGTCTTTGACCAGTAGAAAGGTCCTCGGATCTACCCTCGTCCTTGTGGCGTAGAATCCGTTGAAGATCATCATCTGAATTTTGTTTACCTTTGATCTCGTCAAGCAAGATTGGTCGAACTGACATATGCGGTAAGGTACATTGAACGTCACCTTTTCAGCACAATCTCCATGTCAAGACTTTATAAGTCACGAATGATCTCCTTTTGAAGTACTAAAGCAGTGTTCAGTGTATGACGAGTCTTTCTACTCATAGCGTCAGGTACCACGTTAGCTTTCCCTTCGTGATACTGAATGTCGATGTCGTACTCCATGAACAACTCTAGCCATCTTCTTTGTCGCATGTTCAACTCCTTTTGCGTGAAAATGTACTTGAGACTCTTGTGGTCTGTAAACATCTTGACATCAGAACCATAGAGATAGTGTCGCCAAATCTTCAAAGCAAATACAACAGCAGCGAGCTCTTACTCATGAGTAGGGTAGTTATCCTCGTGTTTCTACAGTTGTCTTGAGGCATAAGCCACTATGTTACCATGCTACATCAAAACACAACCTAACATGGGGAATGATCCATCCCACGTGTCAAAACACACTACCTCTAGTATAATAAACGAGTCTAGAGGACTTAATAAATGGGGAATGATCTGTCCCAGACACACTACAAGGTGTCCATAAGTAACTTGGGAATCACGCATTCCTTGAACTCCACCCTTAAGTGTAATCCCGATTGCTCGGCTACTCCTAGGGATCCATGAGGAGTCTTACTGTCATTTAATTCAATTCACATAATTTGCATTGGTTGACATAGTGGTACTATGAGAACACGACTTACTAATTCATTTCATTCTCTTGACATTGAATAATAAATAACGACGATAATGATAATTCAATATGATGAGAATTAAACATTCTTAATTCAACGACGATAATTCAACAAGGATGACATCCAATGTCTAGCACAATTTCGGCAGCACTTCGGCATGGTAATATGATATCCAAAATCACCAATCATCCAAGTACATTCAACGATAATATATAGGTGCTCACTAGCACTCAATAATACCCATACCAATTAGCAAATATTAAGTAGCATAATAATACTAATGATTCACCAATCAACAATTGTCCAATAATCATCATATGGACAAATCAATTCTCGAAACATGATAATATATATAGACGTGCTAATTATAACTCATAATTACATCAATAAACATGCTTAATAAATCTCATAATAACGAGGATATAATTTAATCATGCTTTGCATATTAAATGCCCATAAGTTCCCAATTAGCACATAACACGTCAAAAAAGAGAGAGCAAGAGGGAGGGGGAGGCGACACCGGCCACGTGTCGACGACCACTGTACTCAGGCAGCGGCCTGAGGGCGTGTTGGTGGCGCATGGTCGCGCGCCAGCGAGCCAAGAGAGAGGGGGAGAGAGAGAGAGAGAGAGAGAGAGAGAGAGAGAGAGAGAGAGAGAGAGAGAGAAGAGAAGAGAGAGCTTACCCCCGGCGGTTATGGGCTGTTTCCGGCGAGGCAGAGTCGCCGGTGAGGCTGAGGAGAGAGAGAGAGAGAGAGAGAGAGAGAGAGAGAGAGAGAGAGGAGAGCCATGAGTTTTGTGAAAGAAGGAGGAGAGAGAAAGGGATGAGGGTTTGATCAGTTGTGAAAACTGATTACTTGCCCCATCTTTTCCCTTATATAGGCCCTTAGTCAACCCAAGTCAAATACGAATAGGTTTGGGAATTTATTTATTAATTTTCTTATTTAAATTGCTAATTAAAACTAATAAAAATAATATGATAATTCTTATTCATATATAAAACATTTTAATTAAACTCCACAAATTTGATAAATAGAATTTATTAAAGTCCCATAATAATAATTAGTATTAATATGGCTTTAATTGAATAAATCAAATTCCTAAATGTAATTACGATTTAATCTTCAAAACTATTTATAAATCTTTTATAAATCTATATAACATCTATAGAAAATATTGGGGTATCACAAAATACCACTACCCACTACTGGGTAGATCATTAGGTGACCCATAATTCATTGATAAACATACTCAATTATCAATAAACCCAATTAATCATGCAATATATATATTAAGTACTAACCCCCCTTGATTACTATTACATGCAACTACGTGGGGTTTCGTCTAACACTTGGGGCGCACCATCGAAGAGGTTTCGGCCTCCGATTTCACTAGCGTCCTTATACACGTCCTAGGCATGATTTCTAGTTAGTTTATACATTCCTACGATTATTTGCAATTGTAATTCAATGAAATTAAGGTGGAAGCGTTTAATACTGTACGGTGCAAGATTCCCTTGGTTTTGGCTCGGTCTGGGGTCGGACGTCGGGGTCGAAGCTTGAGGGTGATCTAATGATCAAGGAACATTAACAAACAAGAACAAAAGAATTAGATCAATCAAGCTAGGAATTCAATAAGAAATGGGTAATTGAACGAACTGAGTATATATACCTTAATACTTGACAAGTGAAAGAACTAGGTAACGCAATTACAAGACATGTAAGTAGATGCTCAAGTTATGAAGTGGGAATGAAGAACGATGGCGATCGACGAAAAATGACGTGAGCTTTGTCAATGGAGCCCCACGGCTCCTTCTTGTTTTGCTTGGCTTTTTGGAGAATGATAAGTGATTGCATGTAGAAAGAAATGATGTAGAAGTAGCTTATGTATATATATAGAAATAGAATGACAAATAACAAAAGCTCACTGAAGTGAATAGTAGTGTAACATGCAAGTAAATGGGACTAACAAGGTGATTAGCTTAACAAAAACATGTGGCTTGATATGGTGGTGACACGTAGAGGCTTACTGACAAGTCTTTTTCCATTCCGCGACACGTGGCAAGGCTTGCTATAATTAGGTGTATTAGTTAAATTGTTACTACTACTACTACTAGCTTACTTAAGAAGTTAACATGAATATTTAAGACAATAATCATTCTAATTCTTTTTAGTGAAAATACTATTTATAGAAATTACTTATATATAACAAATAATAATATTTTCATTTCTATGCAGATATCTAGCTGAAAATTATAAGTCTCGTTAAGAAATGAAAATTTAATATGGTAGACTACCATATTATATATATTATTACTAATACGGGGTTAGTTAGTCGAACAATTTTCATGTGTTACAGTCCTCTCCCCTTAAAAGAAGTTTCGTCCTCGAAACTTAAAAATACTAACCTTCTATGAACAAGTAAGGGTAACGCTTCTGCATATCTCCCTCTGTTTCCCAAGTGGCTTCTTCAACTTTCTGACTACGCCGCAAGACCTTAACCAGAGGTACTAACTTATTCCACATTACTTTATCCTTCTTGTCTAAAATCATGACTGGTTGCTTATCGTATGTCAAATTAGGATAAACATAAAAAGGCTTCTTGCTACAACATGGAAATCAAGCCATAAATGAAAATTATAAATGGTCATCAATACTACTTGACATGTGTGGATACTTCGGGCATGTACAAGTGGAAAAGGCCTCAATGTGAGGAAGGCGTATAACGTGATAAGAGATAGACAAGTCAAGATGGGATTTGAAGGCTCTGATATGGGATGTTGCAGCAGTTCCTACACACAAGATCGTGGATTGAATGACATTATAGAATAGATACATTCATAATTGCTACTTTCTAGGCCAAACTGGATCACGTAATGCATAACAAGACAAAATTTTAGAAATAATGCCATTTATGAAAATTACAAGACTGAGAAAACTCGCTCATACCTTTTTCCCGGTTAGTTTCAGAATCTTTCTGGTACAGTGTGCCTATCTCATACATATACCTCATAACATAATAGTCACACTCTCTACCTCCTATTTGTTGAGGACACTACAAAAAGCCAGATTGATATGTAGGGTTAATAAATACGCAAGAAAATGTAAAAACGAAATCAACTTTAAGTTTCTAACTAGCTACGATTTTATATCTGAATTTTTACGTCATAACAGTTCAACCGGGATCCATTTTTGTGCTTGCCACCCTGAGCTATATATAATCTAAATGCTCTACGAAAGAAGAATAACTAAATAAATAAAGAATATATGGTTTTAAAATAAATAAAGAATATATAATACAAGACTTGTACAATATATTTTTAGTTATGGATTAATATATATAACTTACAATCCTAAGTATGGCTTTAAGTCTAGGGTTCGTTTTTTCTTGATCGAATCGAACACATAAACCGCGTTTTGACGACAACAAATAAGAAATAAAATTTCATGGTCACTACGTTACAAATATAAACTAGTGTGGAGCCCGTGCGATGCACAGATTAAATTATTTTTGGTTTAGCATTTTATAATATTAGTTATCACAATATTCTACGTTTGTTCGGAATTTCAAATCCTATAATGTGTCCATGGGATAAAAAAAATTTGGATAGCAGTTTTATTTACTTAATAATCAATTAATTATATGGTTTTATGTTCTATATTTAAGTTTTAGATTATAGAACTTTCTCCTAAGTCCTTCCAGTAATTATAGCAATTTCTTTTAGTTAGGAAAGTAATTAGAGCATTGCTCAAACTTTTATTTTGTCCAATTCATCAATCAAACATGTTACAGCATATAAAAATCTTTGTGAAACCAGCAAACTATTGTTGAACTCTACTATAACCTGTTGCACGGCTTGCAACACCTTCTTTTGCTTGAGTGTTGGCTAGGAAGGGGCATAATAAGCGAGATCATCATATGCACCGCTCCAAGATGACCACCCAATCCAACTGTTGTTACTTATTGTTTCACCCACAGGACAATATTCGTATGTCTCCAAAGCAATGCTTGCTAGCATAACCGAATGCAGATTATGCACTACATACACCCACTATTCATATGCCTCTTGTAATTGTGCAGTAGCAAATAAGAAAATGGGTTTTGCTTTTTCCGATCATAAAGGAGAGAGAGGAAAAAGGATTGTGGTTTTCCTCGTTCATTAAATAAACATTTAACAGACACACACAATTGTTAGTACAAATAGTAGCTAATATCTTTACAAATTACTTACAATGTACCGCTAACATTCAGTTAAAGTTCTTAGGAAAGGCTTTCTTTTCGTTTTTTGCACCTCTATTAGGTACATTAAAGGAAGAGTTAAGCCGCACCTTTAGAGAACAAAGACCATCTACAATCTTGTTGAGCATCTAGAAAAAACCTGTATTTAACATTGTGCCGGGTATGTTTTCACCAAATACAGTTTTGAGGTAAATAACCTCTGTAAAGTGGGACTCTCCAAAGTGTTAAGTCTGCAGTTGCTCCAACATTTGCTATCAGCTCCCTGCATTGTGTATCTGACGATTGTGTAGGTGATTTTCTGTGTGTCTTTAATAAGCCTAGCTGCTAATACGGAGTTTGAACATATGATCAATTCTTGGCCTTTATCCCTTTACCCTCTCCTATGTGCTGTAGTGAGGCCTTCTGCAAAGAGAATGTCCAACAAACTTCAATCGGAAGAACAATTAAAATTGGGAAAAGAAAGATAATTTCTTTCAAAACAGATAATTGTGATATCTAAGTGACTTCAAATCCTTCTATAAATATTAATCAATTTCAGGTTGGCTTGCAAGTTGCAACTGGTTTTGTAGGGGTTTGTTTCTAAGATCTTCACATTATATGCCCTTTACCCTGTCATAAATTGGCAAAAAAAAAAAGTCACGACAATGACAGTGATCAAAACAGAGTAATTAGGGACACATTAAAGACCTTAACATACCCTGCATCTCAATTTCGTAAGTTGTAATGTGGCATATTGAAAGTCAAAAAGTTAAGTTATGTAAATTGTTTATCTTTCCTACTTTCCTATGATTAGGAAATATCCAAGTGAAAAATGCTCTTTAGAAAAGAATCTACGTAATCTACCACCAATCTCTATTATTTTCATGAAATTTGGAGGGGGAAAGTGTCACTAAGAATCTAACAAATGTGCTTCCCTCAATGCAAATTCACAGATTTAAGAAGTCGAAGGCACATCATGTTCAAAAGCCACAAACTAATTGAACCTCTATTTAACCTCCGAAATGTAAAATAATCTCCCTTTGACCCCTACTTACAGAAAAATAAAACTCACAAAATTTTACAACAATTGACAAACAAAGTATCACTGCATAACAGATATGATATGAATCACCAGATCCAATGTGTGATTTCACGACCAAGGATTTTCCACAATATAGTTTTTGTTTCAACTGAAGAAGGAATTCATCAGTTATGAAGTACCCAGTAGAAAATTAAAAAAGCAAGAAAAACATAGAAGATAAATGAACCACAATCCACAACAAACAGATGCAATGAATGAAGCACAAACCACTAGATCCATCTTCCCACACTGACGTGCAAATAAAAACTAAAGTTGAGCTCACAATTTTGATTAATCTTAGCCCACATCAGGATTTCACCAACAACATACCGAATAGAGACTAAGCTCATTCTACTACATTAGAATAATGGAGTCCTGATCAACAAATTTGATGTCCCTACTTAAAAATAAAGATTATCAACAATACTAAACAGAGATTTGATACCATTTTCGTAGACTTATGTGTGTCATCTTTTCATATAATCATATGTGGTTGTTTTAATTCATGAACAGAGCAGAAGATCATTGGCAGGGATGATGCTAAACACAATACTAATTGTGAATACTTAAACATCTCCTTTTCCCAAACACATCAGCCTTAGAATAGAAAATTGAAAAATGCGTAGACCTTTTACCATTCATCGACTATTGGAGGCTAAACCCAACTAACCGCATTAGTTATTCAACCATTCTATATTACTCATAGTATAACCAATCAATCTCCTCAAACTGTTTTTCTTTTTCTTTTTTTTTTTGGGCTATTGTTTTTATGAGGGGTGTTCAACCTGTATACGATTCTATGCAGTGCCATATTATTAATCCCTTTTGGTGTGTCTTGGATTACTCGTACCAGAATGATTTATGATTCTACGCGGTTCTTTTGTGTAGTTTTGAACACCAAATTAACAAATTGGCAGCTAATAGCAATCTGATCATGTTTGTATATTGGAAATTTTCAGTTGGAATTCAAAGAATAGGAGAATCAATTATCACTTAATATTGGCACACAAAGCAAAACATCAGTTATGATCAACACTAATGCATCAACAACCATAAGTTTGGATGTTTACCATCAATGTAAGATAAGGCAGTAGTCTCTGATGGAGCATTGGATTCCTCGTCGTTCTCCCCTAGCTTCTGCTTCTTTCTGCTTGTTCATCATTGGCACACCCTTTTACCATCTAACAAATTCAAAGAGTGTAACAACCCAAATTTTCCAAAGCCTGATTAAGGCAGAATCCATCCTTAGCGGAAGCACCTCAAACCTTAATTTGGGCTTGTTACCGCCATATTTCCTCCCGGAGGAAATACAAGGCTAAACAATTAAAGAATCATTAACTGACAGTGATACTAATGATCTATTTAGAACAAACAGTGGATCTTTATTAATTGAATCATAGCTGTTTTACAGACACGCTTACAAAAGCTTCCTACTGAAAATAAATGACAACTATATACACGAGGTGTTCTCTCACTTAAGCCCTGTTTCCCAAAAGACAAAACCTGCAAAAATAAATAGAGAGCACACACTGCCCTCCCCGTAAACGGAGAGAACAGGAGTCAAATCAGCAAACGCTGAGTAACACCACTCTACCATGTAAAAACCAATTCCTAAGTACACCTGCCTTAGGAACCATTTCGCACCTCATAGTAAAACTCTTTTCTTGAAAACATTTATGAAAATGAGCACTTTTGTATGAAAACAGAAAACCATCTTTTGAAAACGAAAGCTTTTCAACCAACAAATTTCACTGATAACCGATAACTTCTCAAAATCCAATCCTCAATCACACTTCGTACTCCAATAATCCGTTTCTTTTATTATCGCATTGGGGAAAGTGAACAAGGTAGTATAACCATCATGGAGATGCTTTACCATGTGTATACTACTTACGGGAACGTCTTTCCCCACAATACTTGGCCACAATACACAAAACAGAAGTCTAGTATGATCATACCCCTTAAGTACTCTCGGAGATAACTTTACCGTCGAGTATGTCCTTCGGAGATACTTCAACACAAGACATTTATGTCTTTCGGAGAGTTCAACACAGGACATTCATGGCCGTACATATCATGACCTTAAGGACGACACACAATATACACAATTCTCCAAGGAGGGTTCGCTTTCGAGAACGATCCTTTGGAGCACAAAATGTTCGTCACTCATGGAGATACTTTACCATGAGCTTCTCTACCCACATGCCATTCTTTCACTTTAAGTGATTAATGTCTTTACACATAACACATTGTCAAACAGAACAAAGCAGTAACAATAAATCCATTATTCTGGTTGTTTTCCCCTTAGCAACATTTCTGACTTCTTTGCTTCTCAAAACACAAAACTTGTTAAGAAAGCTTTAAACACCATTGTGAAAACTCTTTGAAAGCCAAAACAAATTAAAACCATATTCATAACACATAGCAAATAGAGTTGAAAACGAAAGTAGTCAGCAAAAGGGTGGACATGGTAGTTACCTCGTACTATCTCAGACTATAGATTACGGTTACTCAAAGAACTTCTAACGTGGGCTTCAACAAACTTCCCCTTTCACTTGCAAAAGGTTCTAAGGTCACCAAGGTCACCATAGTCCAAAATGAGTTCAATTGGACTTAGAATCCATGAGAAACTCACAAAGTAACTCAAGGAGTAATGTTGGATGGACTACATGGCTTTTTGAGGGTCTATATGATTACGTTTAAGGAAACCAACTTCTGGGCATTGAAGCTTTATGTCATAGGGTTCTAACAAAGGTTGTAGGATGTCATTATCATAAGTATTCAAGGAGATAATCACCAAAGAGTGCAGAGGTATCAATCTTACGGGTTGATTTGCACAGTTGGTAGAAGTGGAGTTTTTGAGAGGGTTAGAGGTGTGATAACTGAGAACCAAATGACTCTATTTCTGGGCTATTTATAGGGCTAGAAGGTGGCAAAGTTTCACACACAACAAGAGAGGATAAGCATGACTAAAGTCGGTGCCAAAACCGACTTAAACACGCCAGGTAGGTCAGTCAGGATGGCGGTTGGATAAGCTTGCCTTCTTGGCTGTATTAGGCGGATATTAAAGACCTATGGTGAGCTACTTTGATAGACTAAAGGTAGGGTGTCTCATAAGGATCAAATACAGCTATAGGTTGGGGTTATAGGGCATAGGAAATGTCTCTCCAATCATCAACAAGTACATGAGCTGTTGTCGTAAGCTCGGGTTTGTTTGTGGTCTTGCTTACTGATGTTTCTCTTTGCTATTGGAGCATCATTTGGGGCTATTCTCATACACTAAGCAAGGTCACATGACATGGTAGATTGGATAAAAGTATTGGACTCTATCTTAAAGGATAAGGGCGATGAAACTTATCTACAACAGAGGTCTAATGCACAACTACTGCATCGACTTATAGGTGGCTTGTGTAAGGTATTAAGAGCTTGCTTGGCAAAAGGGTTTTCATTCTTATCCCTCTTTGGATAAGATCAAGCTTTCATGATAAGGATAAGATCAAATAATGTTGTGTTTATCCATTGCTTAGCCCATAAGGCACCATTGAGGTAGTAAAGTTCAAATCGTCTTCGTACTCTTAATGCCATTCCATTGGGCTTGATTTGTGTGGTTCTTCTAAGGTGATATCCTTTGGTGTTTCGGCACGGATTGGCTTGACTACCACATTAGAAACATGGCTCTATCAGTTGGCAATAATGCTTCGGAGAGATTGTGGCTTAACGACGAAGAAACGGGTCTCGAATGGAACACGATATAATTACCAAGTATGTGCTTGAACTCACAATAGGTTCTAACTTTCTAAAAGATTCCTAATGGTGTTCTAATAGATTTCTTAGAATCGTAATCCAATACTGTATCCGATAATCTCATGACAATTGAATGTCAGTTTGGTTCTAAGTATATGACGTTCCGTAATCACAAACAAAGATACAAACGATGAAGAACTTGGCTCGTTATATAAACAATTGTTCACATATTCCTCTCCTTTGATTTCCATAGGGTTTCTTTTGGTTTCTCTCAGATCTAAGTTTCTCTGACGTAAGAAAGGAATATCTCTTGTCTGAACCGGGACAAAGGTTAACAGGTTTAAAATTTTAAATCAATGTTGTCAAAGACAACCTAAACTTTTGATAACTCACTTGTTTAATCTCTAATCAATGGTGGTAAATCAATGGTGGTAATTTTGGTGGCTGTTACAAAGAGAAGCAAAAGAAGAAGGAGAAAGGTAAGTACCCAAAAATCATTATGTAGATAAGAAAATGAAAACCTTTTGTTTGAGATTTAGCAATGCAGGAGTATTGGGATTGACATCAACTTGTGTGGCACATTATTAACAATAATGCATTTACTATTCGAACAAAAGAATGTTGTAGTTTTTTTTAGATAAGAGAACATTTTTATTAATCAAATAGTGAAAGAATACAAAATGGAGGATAAGGTATCCTCAAAGAACAAAAATAAAGTATCTACAAATCACGCCAATGGCGTTGAATGACCGTCAGTGGCACCCCCTTGAAGGCACCAGCCGCTTTCGCCCAAAGGGATGCCAAATAAACTATATGTTCCCAAACTAAATCGATACTCTTTCCCGCGTCAGAGAAAATCCTCGAGTTCCTCTCTAACCAAGTGCACCAAAGAATAGCTAAACAGGCACACCGCCACAACATCCTACCCTCCTTCCCCCTCCGCATAGCAGAAAATCGCATCTGTAGGAATTGCCCCACAGTAACAGGGCACACAAAAGGCTCCCCACACAACAACCTATCCCACAAGGCCCTCAAAAAAATTACACATCACAAACAAATGCAAACAACTCTCTCCGTCTTGCCGACACATCACACACATGCTGGGAAGAAGACACATATGTGGCCTCCGCCGTTGCACCATATCACTAGTGTTAACCTTACCAAGCACCAAGTCCACACAAAAGCACGAACCTTCATAGGAACCTTGGACTTCCAAATATAAGAGGAAAGGGGAAAATGTGGAAACTGTGACGGAAGGCTAAGATGATGGAGGAAGGACTTTGAAGAGAAAACCCCAGAGGAGTCCCCAATCCAAGTCCGAGAATCGTCCCTAGGGACGAGAAGCCTAGTGTGGAGGACACCCAGGAGGGAAACGAGTTCCTCCATTTCTATATCGCGGGGTGGTCGTCGAAGGTGTAAGTCCCAGGAACCACCAACCTCTGAGTAAAAATCAGCCACAGGCGCCCCGTGAAGAGTGGACAAACGAAAAACCCTCGGATATGTAGAAGAGAAAGGAGTTTCACCATTCCACACATCTTCCCAGAACCGAACCCGTTGACCATTACCCACATTATACCTGACCAGGGGAAAGAATAAAGACGATACCTGGGAAACGAACTTCCAAGGGCAAGCATGGGAGACAGTGGAGCTGGCTTGCGCGTCCCACCCATTATGCTGAAGGCCGTACTTGCTTCTGAAAAGGCAACACAAATTATGTAACGATAGCTTTTCAGTTGCGAAGTCAGACATTATGAACAACCATGAGCAAGTCAGGGCATCAACAATGAAGTACAATTTTATTCCAAAATACTCTCCTATTTTTGATCAAAAGAGAAACCTGTTATTAGATTAAAAAATCTCACCATTTTAACATCCCCAGCAATGAACCATGAATCAAGTGTAGGGGAAGGTAGGTAATTCTAATTTATGTGGGGAACATAATCTTATTTGATAACATTAAGGTGATGAAATAATAAGACAGAGCTAGGCGCCTCATACAACTGAGATGAGAAAACTGATTTTTGAGAAATAAAGAATGTTTGTAAATTCCAGTTTTTGAGAAGCGAGAGGGGAAGGTCTAGGCATTCCGTGGGGAAACCTTACTTTCATATAAACAAACTGAAAATGATGATTAAAGAAACAGACCAACTATGTCTCCAAAACATCGCTAAAAAAAATACAAAACTCCACCAAAAGTCTTGGTCTAGCTCTCCCTAAACACCATACATTGTTAGGTTTAAATACATCACCTTTCATAAATTCAACCTAAAAATGATCACTAAACCAACAAACTAACTCTTTCTCCAGAATATCAGTAGCACATACCCGAAATTATATAAACCATTGAAAGCCATCACATTAGTTCCATTCTTCTATGTAAACAAACCCAACTCATATAATTGATTCTTGAAAGAGGAAGAACCTAAACTTTAAATACTGAGGAGGGAGAAAAGTAGAGCAGTATTCAACATTCATATTAATATAAAAGGGTCACATTTGACGAATCATAAAAAATAAAATTAAAAAAAACCATTATATAAAATGGTTTGAGTAATTTCTAGCAAAAGAAAGGGTTACCTCTTGATGTCTTTCAACATTAATTTCATCAAGTATATAGGAAGAACAATGTGTGCCTTGCTTCACTGAAAAGGTCACGAACAAAGTTACAAAGTATATACTGAAAAAGCTATAAAATTACTATTAATTTTTTTTTTAGATAAGAAAAAGAATTTTATTAAGAGATATAGGGAGAATACACCAGTAGTAACGTCCTCAATGAAGGACCATAGCCAAACCAAGGGCCAATCCTATGAGAATAAATCTATACATTCAATGTTTATTCAGAAAACCTGCCCTTAACCCGCGCCCGTCATAATTTATTCTAGACTTTAAGCGCTCAAGCTCTCTCATACCCTTCTTTTTCCTAGACGTAATCTGATTACCTAGTGCCACCTCCTTACCCATACGATCAACAAATGAAATACCCAATGCCTCGACAAGTGCATTTTCTCGCGCATCCGCCTCCTCAGTACCAAGCGCATAACCTGGCAATGAAGGGGTCGGAAGGAGGCCATCCTCACAGTCAACAGCTATATCTTGTTGCAGAAAGTCGGGCTGCTGCAAGGGCTGTTGTACAGTCTGCTGGGGAGACACAAAGCGACCCCCTGAGGTTCCCATCATGGCCAGCCCTTGGTTCAAAGAAAAGTCCACCTCCTTCTCAGTAAAAAGAGCAACATCCCCCAAATCCACAGTAGGAGTCTCGGAGACATGAGAAGCCCAATCCTCCCTCAAATTGTCCCTCCTAAGGTCATCTAACAACAAATCAGTTCCCCCAGATAAGAACTATCATCCTCCTCTGAACTGGAACCTACTCCAAAAGAAAGCCCATGTTCAACACCCTTGCTTGAACAGGCCTTATCCGTGCCCATATTCAAACAAGTGTTCCCAGATCCCATCCGCACTCTTCCCTTCTCAACTGGAGGGGAAGTACCTTCCTGCACGTTAGATTGCTTCCCACCCTTGTGACCAATTAAGCCACCACAGGAAGTGTTCTCCAGTCCTTGTTGCGAAGCATCCCCAGACGCAGGTGAAACCACCTCTAGCGGGCCAGAACCAATGGGACTAGTACCTTCAGGTTGTTGATTACTTCCTAAGGTTAACCCAAGCTTTAAGCCCTCCACAATGTTATGGGTATTAGCCACAGCATTCACCAATATAGGGGAGAGTAACTTACCCAAATCCAAAACAATGTTAATAGTTGATCCCGAGTTACAGCGTTGGAAACTAGCCAAATCATCACCCAAACTAACCTTAATGGGTATGACCCTAGGCGAGTCATCAGACATCTCGTGAATCTTTCCACGCGCTTCACGCGCCAAACAAGAAGTTTCACGCGCCAAACAAGAAGTTTCACGCGCTTCACGCGCCTCACGCGCCATTCCAAAGGCTTCACGTGCCACTCCAGAAGCTGCACGCGCCCCACGCGTCTCACCATGTGTATCACGCACCTCACACGCCCTACTGCGCACAGCACGCGCGTCACGCGCCTCACCACTATTCACTAACCACCCCGATCGCCGACCACCAAGTTCTTCAGTCTATGGTCTTCCACACTCGGTGCACTTCCGACGGCCCTCAGCCGCTGCGTAGCTATGCCTAGGTCTAGGTGAGTCCTTACCACCCAACTGCAAAGCACCAGTCGTCGGGGGCCTATCCACCACCGCACGCATCGCCGCCTTAAAATCCGACCAGCAATCATCCTTCGCGACGCCAGGAACGAAAATGACCGACGATCTTCCCCTAGAACGTAGACCCAACTCGAGAAATCGCCCCCTAGCATTAGATCGAACCCTAACCCAGTCGAGAAGTCTACCAAACCTTCTCTTCTTCTCCGATCTACTCAGCCGAGCGAAAGTGGACTCCAATAACTCGCAGACCCACCGTGCCATTGTTACCGGCAGCACGACCCGACGAGACTGCTTGCGGCTCTTCCCAAAACCTGAACAAAGCCCCCATCTCGAATACCCTCATAGGAGAAATCGAAAGATTTTCCCTGAACCCGGAGAGTCTGTCCAGTGGGTATCATGATTAATGAAAGAGAGAGGAAGGGTTAGATGATGGAGGAGAAAGGAGCAGAGAGAAGGAGAGAGAGGGAGAGAAATTGAGAGAGAGAGCCATCACGTTTTGTGATAGCTAAATTACTATTAATTTTAAAGCAGGTGATATTTAGAGGAACTACCTTCAAGGGGAAATTCTCCAGATAGGAAATGTACAAACCACTAATTCAAGCCATCATGTCTTCTTCAGATTATCAAAACATGATAATTGCTTCAATGGCCCACAATTGTGCACATAAACATCAAATTTAGAAGGTTCTGGCAAAAACCCAAATCAAGAATTCATCATAAAGACACAATTTTGCAAGCGTATTCAATAAATTCCAACCAGATTAAGACATTCTAAACCATATATGTGAAAAGTAATTGATCATAGAAATTTACTTACTTGATTTGAAGAATAATCCGCTTACTACTACACAAAGAGATCGATGTTAAGAAGCAACCACCGACTTGAGAGAGAGAGCGAGAGAGAGAGTCTGTGGAGGAGCGTTTTTTTCTTTAAATGCTTCAGGAATAATTAGCCCATTTGCACTGAAACAGTGGGTTTTGTAACTGATTGTGGAATTAATTATCCCGTTTGGTTTATTTTGGCGTTGTCTCTGACTTTGTTTTCTCTTTTATGGTCTTCAATGAAATGCTCAACATCGTCGCTCTCGTCACAGAATAGAAGTGAGGGGAAAGAGCATCATTTCTTTTCTTTTTTTTGTTTTTTCGGAAGCATTTATGACTATTTTACAGTTTAACTACTCCGTATTTGTATCATTTCACATAATATGGCTAATGTAAATTCTTTTCTTTTTTTTTATCTAGTGATGGGGTAGGTGACGTATGATGACATGGCAGGTGCTTATGTGTCAAGCTCTTGATTATCTAAGAACTTTTGGAGCATATAATTCCATTTTTTAAGTTAACAATGATATCGGGGGATTGGCTATAACATTGAAGTTAGGTTCAAGTATAAGACCAACATATGCAGAAGTTATAAAAGGTAGAACATGAATCATTCTTAAGCCTAGGAACTGGACATTGCAATTTGAACCATCGAAATTATTGATCTTACGAATTAGATGAGCAATGAGCTTGTTCTGAATCAATATAGATTGATGCGTTTGAGGCTTTATCAATGCATCTTCCCACAATTAAAACATATATACAAAATTTATGATCATGAAAGCCAAAAATACACCTGTTGGTTGTTTCTGTTTGTTGTACTTGAAAGTATCTGTCATTTGGAGAACTCAGGAAAGAGGCAAGGTAAGTAACCTGCATAACAAATATAACCAAAGTAAGAAGATATAAATTATAAACCCAAGTAAATCCATACAAAAATATTGAAAATCTGGAATAAATGAGAATTCCCTTTTCTTTTCTTGTAGAGTGTGGTGATAAAAAATAAAATTAAAAAGGCAAGTGCCTTGGCCAACAAAATAGAGTAATTACTTAATACGGATTAATATAATCCCCCTCCAAAAAGAAATCAGTAAGTAGTTACAATGCTTTGTTTTTCAATTTTTTTTTGTTACCGTATCAAAATGGTGACAACACCGTTTATTACAACATCAAGCATCACCTGTTAAGAGATCCAAACATCACCCTCCACCACAGAGCTAATAATTCACCAAAACAATGCTTAATTCATGTATAAAGCAGGCGCGTGCTAATCAAATTCTCTGTAATCAGCCACAAATACAAACTTTTTCACTCATTTATCTCTGCAAGTAGGACAGTCTTCGAAAACAGCAGACGATCGAAATAGTAAGAATGGATTCAGGTCATTTGGCACATCTAATAATAGATAAGATTAGCTGGATGGTAGCTCTGACAATTACAACAGACCAAAGAGAGCGCGAGCTGAAATGTGAAAATCAAAGTTTACAATATCTTACAAAAGAAAACTTCAGAGAAGACAAAAGGGAGTAGAATACCGTGCAAAATGTGAAATTCCTAACAAATCAGTAGTATTTTAGGTTGTTTTTGGAAGCTGCAAATTGTGCAATATTAATAGAAAGCCAAACACCATATGTAAAATTGTAATCTGACTGCTCCAACCTATTGAACAAATAGGACTACGTCACGTCTCTCTATTCTTAAATGATCAAATAATGTTCGGGTACCTCCAAAGCAAGTTTAAGATCAATTTGATTGTCATAGTGGTCAGAGTTGTGAACTTTAATTCTTGGTATATATATTGTATGGCAGACAACACTGCTCAACTAAGTATCAGAGTTCATCAGTCACCTTTTTCATTCTTTAATTACGGAAAATAACATGAAAAATCAATGGCACATCACAATCAAAGTATTATGGTACTACCTGCAGCAATAGAACTCCAACATAGGTCAAATCAGCAGCACTCAGCCAGTCAGATCGTCCAGTCCGATCATGTGAATCCTGTAAAATTGGCAAACGCAACTTAATATTTGGTTATTTCGGTTCACGATTCAAGTATTCACTAAACACAATATACGATACAGAACCGCCTGATTTTCCACCACGTCAAGTGCACATCTCAAAAGAAGCCAATATTGAAAACTAATTACAGTATTACTAACCATCTAACACATCAACCATACTGTGCATTGTGAAACCACGAGCTACAACCCTACAATGAGTTAGATACTGAAGCAATAAACATTTGCAAACTTTGGTTCCTACAACGATCTTATGGGAAAAAGCAAAAATAAAAATGCGGGAATTAGAATGTCAGAAACTCTGGTTTTTTCCACTGAGACTTAAAAGTTTACTGCTTGCCCTTTTCTTTAGTAAATTTGAGTTGCCTGGTTGCTCTTTTTGTTTAGTAAGGTTAACCCTTTAAAAAGAATTCAATTGAACCATTTCTAGGCCCCATTTCTTATGATGATAAATTTGACTCATTTCATGTTCATCACACAGGATAAATGACACATCACTGGTACCAACAAATTAAAGGGGGTTCTTACTAATGAAATTTGCTGATCAGCAATCATAAATAACACAATGTAAATGAAGGTATTCAATGCAAAGGTACTTAAAAGAATAGTCGCCATTACAAAAATAGTAACTTTACCTTCACTAAATATTTTCATCTCCTAACATGAAATTTGCATTGCTGTATTGGGATAGGACTTGAATTCTCAGGGGAGAAATACCTGCAAAAAAGTAGGAAGTATATTACATTGCACGGGTTCCACACGGGATCTGAATAGGAATCTATAATGACTCTTACTGTTAATATTATAAAAACGCTAAACCAATATGAATTTAATTCGTGCATCGCACGGGTCACATACAGAGGTACACGAAGTAGTTGATAGCACCCTGCATTATCTTGCCTTATACCAAGATGCAAAAGATACCGAGAAGAAAATTGTCCAACCACCACTAGTGACTCAATGGCAACCTCCTCAAACTGGGTGGTTTAAGGTGAACGCAGACGCAGGCACACTATGAGGAGGTGGTACAGGCATGGTGGTCCGAGATGCGGGTGGGAAGTTGTTGAGGGTGGCAGTGAAGCAAGTTGTTACACAATACAAAGTTATTGAAAGCTGAAGCGCTAGCAATCCAGCTTGTTCTGCAAATGGCATTACAGTGTGGATTGAAGAGTATTATTGTGGAGAGCAATTCTTTGAATCTTATTTGTAGTTTGAAGGAGGAGCAACCTATTTCGTTTTTGGGTCATGTTTTAAGTAATATTTATGAGCTAATTCTTTTGTTTGATAGTGTTAGTTGGAATCATGTTAAGAGAGACGGGAATAAGGCGGTCCATGTTATGGCTCACTTAGACCCAATTTCTTTTTCTACTAGAGTTTTGGTGGACGGGGTACCTATTGTTGTTCTGAATGTAGTTGCTATAGATCATTGTAACTGTTTCTTGAATAAATATGGAGAATTTGGTGAGCACATAAGAGAATATAATGCATTTGTCTTGGTGCCTTTTGGGATATGAACCAAGTATAGGACAATGAAATATGACTCACGAAAACATGGGGAAGTAAAATTTCTATGAACCAATATTTCTTACTATGAATCAATTATTTTATTATCCACATTAAATTCTCAACGGTGAGTCGTTTAATGCAGTTTGGCACATATCAGCCTTAAGAGACGCCTGGGTATTCATGAGTGCTCTAGAGATCATGCCCAATACCTCATAGAAGCGATCATACTCCACACTCATGTAGGTGGATACTGTCAAGTGTAGCATGCAATTATGTACACCACCTATAAAGAATACGGTCTCCATTAGGAGTTTAGCTCAACCTCTTGCATTGCAGGTTCATTATGTACATCATAAGAATGAACATTTCGTATTAAAAAATAATAGTGCATTCAGTCAATACAAAAATAAGTAGTATATGAACCATTTGATATGATTTTAATCATATTCATTGTAACTGAATAACAAATAATAGGTCAATCAATTGTCATTAATTTTGAACATTAGCAAACCGAGTTTCAAACTTCAAATACAAAGTAAATACCATACGCAGCCATAGATTGGTCGGTTGCAGACTGACAATAGTATCTCCAACCTAAAGTAAACATTTCAAAAAAGGAAACATCGCAACAAATATATCTATTTTTTCTTTTTGGTGGTAATTTATGCACATATGAAATTTCAATAGAGCGATCATAAGGAACATATATATAATGAAACTGTCTTATAGTCTCTTAGACTCAAGGGATTATACTGCAAACAACCATACTCATAGCCTGACCATGTCAGTATTGGCGATAAAATCTGAATCTTGTTTCTGCACAAGGATGTCAACCTAAATAAAAAATTAGGGTTCATTCGGGTAAGCATTAAAGGGTAGAACAGATTTGAAATTGCTCAATCAGGATTAAAATGGTGTGAAATCTGTGATTTGGACATTCAATTAGAAATTTTATGAGAATGTCAAGATTAATCACTAATCCGAAATAATTCAATAAATTCAGCATCAATTGGAGACATGATATTAGACTTGCAATTAAATTAGAACTTGTGACTAAGTGATGGGCCTTACCATTACAAATGCTTAGGAAGGCGTGAGAATGAGTAGATGAATGGATGGGAGATGCAAGACGGCTTCCATGGCTGGGTGATTGCCGATTGGTGTGGCGTGGCTTCTTGGCGTTGTTGTGTTGGACTTGAGATCAATGGGAAGGAAGGGAGCATTTGGTGATGAATACTTGAGAGCAGTTGAGAGGAGCGTTTGTTGAAGATATGCAACTGATGGAGGAGCGACCGTTTTGGAATAGATTAGCCCATTTGGTTTCCATCCTTTTCTTTTTTCTTTTCTTTTTGCTGAATACATGGCATAACACGTCAGCAAACATTTTACACGTCATCTTACACCTTATATGTTGATTTGTCAAACTCTGGTTTAATAATTGTGTTTTAAACTAATTATATAGATGTTAGATGATATCATAGAAAAAATGAATAAGAAAAAACGTAGCATTTGTTATGTTCTTACTGTTGAAAATATGGTGCTAGAATAAATTGCTTCGTCTAAGAGCCTAGGAGAACTTTCTGCATGTATGCAGTTATTGCATCCCCACGCTTACGCACCAATGCTACTTCACTCGAGCACGTGAATCCAAAAGACTCTATATTGGATTCCTTACACAACTTGTTTTTTTTTTAGGGAAAAAAATAAAATAAAATAAAAAAAAAATGTTCACGTACCTTGAATGCAATATTATTAGTATGTTTTTAAGACAAAAACTTTGCAAAAAAAAGTTAAAAATAGAATTTAAGTCTCACATCATGAATATCTCGCAAATGGGTACATGTAACCATTCCATTCTAAATAACTGAGAGACATCATTGTGACCAATATAGATTTTTAGTTCTTCACGTTTTGACAGCCATGAATACTTCTTTATCTAGTGGACTTTAACTGTCATATTAGAGGGCACAATCTTCATCACGTTATGCAAATCTCGACATTTCTTACTCAAACCTTGTAGGATGACATCATCAACAAGCAACTCCTCCTTTTTCTTGGTAGGCATAACCGACTCTTTACTAACTACTTGTTTGTCTTTTTTAGCAGCTTTCTCCTTTGTCTAGGTAGGCGTAGCTGACTCTTTACTAACAACTTTTTTGTGTTTTTGAGCAGCATCTGGATTGAAAGAAACATTGCGTGTATGAGTAAGGGAATCAATTCAGGCCATGGAATTAAAGATGTGATTGCAACACCTCTTGAAAATTAGAACTTAAGCATATCTCAATCCATGAACCATTTTACAGCTTGTAAATAACACTTCAAAAGCGTACATGCAAATCTAAGAAAGGATCTGGATTGACCGAATGACAACTACTCTGAGTCATTTGTGTATGTTAGGTGTCAACCTCTGCCTCGAATTCAGCAAGAAGCGGCATACTTAACTAGTTGTAATGGTTCAAAATGCTTCTAAACTTCACATTCATTTCACTCACGATCTCTTCCTTATAATCCGTTTTTACTTTCTTGGTTATCTCTTGTGCCACCACATCCAAGTCATCCATTGAGAGGGCTCCACTCCGACGTTTGCCTCTATCTGACCCAAGTACATCTTTTATGCAAGCATTTCCACCTACACCTCTGACGCGTCCACCATGCTCCTTCTTTCCAAGCGCACGTGTCAATATGTCATCATGCCCATGCAGACTCCATTTTCCTTTGGAAGCTTTCTCCTGCCATTCTATTGGTTCCAAATCAACTTTACAAAGTCCATTTAATTAGGTAGTGCACTATAATAACTTATCTTATATTGTGCAGTAATGAAAAAAAAAACCATTTTATATTATGTTTACCATTTTTTCGAACACTTCCTTAGTATTATACTCTGGAGGGAAATAATAACCTCCTCCTTCCTTTTCCTTAAGTCTTGCCCTAACCCAATAAAAAATACGACATGTTGTATCATCAGTAAAAATCGATGGATCCATGTATTCCGATATAGACAAATAAGCAATTGGGTCATCAAGAGCCCACTTAGCCCTTTTAGCTGCATATCCACCTCTTCCAAGAAAATGTGGGTTACCATTATATTTTTGGCTCTCCCTTGCCTTGTCACTTATTTCCTGTTTGAGATGATGAAAACAAAGTCATAATTCAATAATACTCACTCCGTCCCTCTCTTATCTTCTCACTTGACTTTGCACAGTCTCCAAGATGATGCTTTGACCATTAATAACTTTAATAATACAGATATAATTATATTAAAAAATTGATATTGTGAAAATATAATCTAAAACGAATCTAAGATATGTATTTTGTTCTTATAATTCTTTATATATTTTTCACAAATCAATGATCAATATTTATAAAGTTTGACTCAAAAAGTCAAATGAGAAGATAAGAGAGGGACGGAAGGAGTATATAGTTATGAGATATTACGGAATCAAATAAATAATAAGAAATAATGTGATCACTGATAAAATAATGTTACCTTAAACTCTTCACTATCATGGTTTTTCTTGAATATTTCTCATTGCTCCTAACGTGAATCAACCTATGGACGTCTAAATGAACTCGAATGTATGATGATGAAAATGTGATGACAGAGTCACTACCATATTATGCAAGATGCTAAATGACTAACCTTAACATGTATGACAATGATGGGTTTTTCCTAGAATGACCCCAGAGGACTGAATGAACGACTTGTCTAGACTTCTAGTGCATGAGACATAGTGAACAAATAGAGACATTGATGAATGCAAGACTTGGACCTTTGTATAAATGCAGATGCAAAATGACGATAATGCATGTATGACGACTAATTTATGAATCCTAGCATCGAGCGTCTAAGATGTACAATGGAACGAAATGCAAAGAAAAGGAAAAGAATAAAATAAAATCCTAAGCCTAACTGTCCAATGTATTTCCCCTCATATCAACTGAAAAGTAAATAAATGAAGTTAATGGGCGTGGAATAAAAATAAATAAGGACTAACAGAATTGCATTTTTTTTTTTGGGGGCTCTCTAAAGAAAGAAAATAATTTAAAAATAAAGTCGACCATTTTTTTTCGCTCGATTTTTTTGTCTCGATCTTTCTTTTGGGCCGAAAATAAAAAAGAAGAAAGAAAAGGGAATAAAGGGGACGGGGAGTATAAAAAAAGAAAGAAAAAAGACTAACTCTTTTTTGTCCATGACTTCGACTATGTATGAAATTATAGCATTGCAGAAACGAGTGCTCGTTGAAATTGATTTCTCGCACTATTTTTGGGCATCTAGGAACTACCTAAAAATAAAAGGAAAAGACTCCTAGCACGTAAGTATATGTTGGCACATATTCACGACATTCATGCATTCAGGCAAGCATTACAACGACGTAGTTACAAGAAAACATGCGATCAGACGGGCATCAAAACGACACATGCACAACAAGCAAGCGAATGCACGAATGTGGGCTAGAGGATTTTGGCTCCTTCGAGGTTACCACAAGAAATTACAATATCCATCCAGCGGATAGTCGACACATCAATTGGAATTCTTTTTCACCAACAAGAGTCGATTAGTCGTGGGTGAGAAAGTGCTGGTTTGCATGATAGGACAATTGTATATTCCAATAGATATACGGGTCGTCTACGAGTTACAACTCTTACTTACTCGAGGGTCGATATGGGTCAAAAGTTGTGCCAAGGCATATGCAAATCATGCAAATAATGCAATATATGGAACATGTCATTAACTATTTAATCAAACTTGATTTTCGAGTCTCACCCTCTTAAATAATCTCAATGAAGTTGTCACTGTAAGGACCCGAATTTTCACTCGCAGTATGTCCTTATAGAAATTTGTATATTGATGGTTAGATAAGTTCAAGGCGTCGAGTTAGAAAAGCATTTGAAAAGACTTCCGGCGTTTTACCGAAACATTCGAGTTACAAAATTATGCTATCGACGTTTTACCGAAGGTACAAACCGAAGGGACAAACCAGTAGCGCGAAAAGTGAACTAATCATTTTTTAGAAAAACTCTGGCTCATATAAAATATATGAGTACGCATGAATAAGCGTTCGGGGGCGAAGGTACGAGGTGGGAAGGTGTTAGGCACCCAACTTGCCCGTTTTATGACGGCCTCTACTAACTCAAATTTGCTTAATAATTTAAAGACATGATTCCCACACAAAACCGGATTAACAACCAAAATTAGACTATTAATTTGTTCACCACAACCATCACGACATTTCTTATTAACCCATATTTAGACATGCATTTGATTGGTAAGTTGAGCATTACAACGGTTAGACATGCTTGTTTACAGAATTGAAAGACAATATTTAGGAAGAAATAAAAGACATGATTAACATGATATCTGCATTTTGACTACTAGAAAATAAACAGTTAAGCAATTAAGTTGATTTGAGCCTTCAAGATTTTAGTACCTGAACTGTAAGCTATTTAGTAATTGAATAGTAAAGCAAGATGTCAAGTATAGAAAGAATAGAATTGGCTTGAAAGAAAGAGGGAGAAACTCAGAGTTAATACTACTGAGAATAGAGGGTGTCAATTGTACACTGTTTTGTTTTAAACTGAAGGTGGAGGGCTGTATTTATAGGGGACGAAGTAGGGTTGCTCGGCTGAAAAGATAGAGTTGTAGGCCAAAAGTCCAGCGAAAATAGTTGTCACCAGCTAGCTCGGGGAGGGTCGCTGGCGTCCTTGAAGAAGGGTGAGGACCACTAGCAGCCCTAGATGGATAGATTTTGTATGCTGGTCGCGGCCCTGGTATAGGGCAGAGCAGTTGGCAGCCCTGAGCTTGCGAGCTGGATGTCGTCATCAACTTCTCCTTGTCATATCTCACTCGTTTTGGCTCTAATTGGATTATTCAAGATGCGTTGAAAAGTTTATTGACTCTAGTTGATTTTAGGCCCAAATGTTTTGTGGATTTCGAGATATACCCGAAAGAGTAACGAGCGATCAATTTTGGAGCACTCATCAGTGTGGGGCTCGTAACTCTTTGGGTGGAAATGCGGTGTGAGCTCATGATATGTCATTGCAATAAGGAATCCAGAACTGTAAGGCTTGCAAACTAAATCAACCGATCAAACTTCCAAATTGGGCTGGAATTATAGTCTACAATATTTGGGTACATGTGTTTTGACCCTTAATTCATTTGACCATAACTCTTAGGTGTGAAATCGAAGTTTGACACGGAAGGAAGTAATAGAAATCTCTTGAAAGGTCTTTTGAGTGAAGTCAAAATAGAGGAACTTTTAGAAGACTTGAGATCTCATTTAATTAACAAAGCATAATAGCACACAGGTACATAAACTACTCATTTCATCATCGGACATTTCGGAACATCGGACGACAGTTTTTTGGCGTCTACAGTCCCCACCGGGATGCACAGAATAAGGAGTATTGTGAGCTTCTCCCAGAATATGACTCTTGATATCCGGGATATTCGACACAAGCACGATGACGAAATCTCAAGACTTCGTCTTGACCAATAGCAAACTATTCGGATCTACCCTCGTCCTTTAGCATAGAATCCATTGAAAATCCTCATCTGAACTCCGATTACTCTTGATCTCGTCGAGTACATTAGGTTGGACTGTCATATGTGCTAATGTACATTTAACGTAACCCTTAAGCACAATCTCCAAGTCGAGACTCGGTAAGTCGTGTATGATCTCCTTCGGAAAGTACTATCACCGTGTTCAACTTATGACGAGTCTTTGTACTCAAACTGTCAGGTACTACATTAGCTTTTCTTCATGATACTGGAAATCGATATCGTACTCCGTCAATATCTCTAGCCATCTTCTTTGTCGCATGTTCAACTCCTTTTGCGTGAAAATGTACTTGAGGCTCTTGTGATCCGTAAACATCTTGACAGCGGAATCATAGAGATAATGTCGCCAAATCCTCAAAGCAAACACAACAGTAGAAAGCTCTAAGTCATGCGTAGGGAAGTTTTTCTTGTGCTTCTTCGGTTGTCTTGAGGCATAAGCCACCACCTTAACCATGTTGTATCAAAACACAACCTAAGCCATGCATATATGCATCTTGTTGCAGCGATTACAATGCGTATTCCTCCTAGCTAAGATCGTAACTCTATGAATGTTTGAGTCACGATTCATGTTCGCGTGGTGGTTTTGATTACCACCTTGGTTGTTGTTACCGTTGTTAGGCCTCGACCTCTTGTTTGCGCCATAGAGTAGGAAACGTTTCCCTCGTCACGCTTGTTCTTGCCAAGCAACGAATCACAACGCTCCACTCCTCGTTCTTGATTCAAAGCATTCTTATACAAACTCTGGAATATCTGCAACAATCCAATGAAAAAACTCTGAATATCCATTTTCAGACCATCCTTAAACCTCTCGACATGTTCGGCTTCAGTCATCACCAAGTTAGGTGCAAAGAGAGCAAGTTCACTGAACTCCATGGCATACTCCACGATATATAGCTTTTTTTGGCTAGTATGCTCGAATTCACGTTGTTTCAAATGACGCACGCCTCTAGGAATGAACCTTTCAAGAATGGACTCCTTAAATTCATCCCATCCGTAATCCCTGAATTGCGAGCAAATCAGTGCCCACATCACTCCACCATTTATTCGCTTCTCCTTTGTGGTAGCACGTAGCAGATTTCACCTCCATGTTGTCGTGCCGACTAGTTGTCTGAAACAACTTCTCAAATTTAGTGATCCATTTCTCTAGTCGAGTAGGCTCAGCGAAACCCTCAAACTTAGGAGGCTTCAGTGAATCGAAGTCTTTGAAGTTGCTTGTCTCAGGATTCCGCGCATTCTGATCTTGCTCTTGGCGCTCCAGTTGGAGCGTGATATGCTCTATGACATTGGTAAGTCCTACCTCTGGTCTAGAAATTCGGTCGTTGTTGGTTTGCATCCTAACAATCTGAGACATAAAAGAGCAATGGTTGATCATCATTTCAACAAAGTTGTCATATTTGACCCATATCGAGGTCTACTTGAAAGATATAGGTTATAATTGAAATCCATCTCTTAACACGTAGCAAATAGCACATAGGTTTCAATGATCGTCTTTATATCGTAGGTCTAAGCAATAACTTGCTTTCAATAGTTCTCATTTCTCATGCATATTAGTTCTATGCGATTGCAATAGCAAGTTAGACACATTGGTCTCATATGAAAAATAAGCAATAACACTCACAATGCACAACATTGAGGCCCAATATTCTTTTGGTAGAGCTATAAACAATGGTTTCATTCAAATACGACTAATACTTAGCCCTTGTCTCACATTCAAGTCATTCATGCTCAATGCCATAATTTCGATATGGATTTCCCATCATGTCAAGGCTATAGGAAGATAGTATTGGAAGCTTTCAGTCACCCACACATTTATGTAATAAAACAATTATATAATCCAAAAATTATTTCAATAGCAATAAATAGTTGACGCAATAGCAAAGCGGGATAGTCGATACTACCAAAATTCATTGTGTAAGCAACTACATCACCCATTATCAATCTTGACCATGCATAGTCATAAACAAAAACCGAAAGTTTAATGTATCTCAAATAAACTACTAAATCAAACAAATAATTCTACTTGACTCCCATGGGATTTTGCTTCGAGCCAGGAGGCTTACCATGGTCGTTCTTCTTCCTAGGTTTCACCTTTTTGCAAGGTGTGTAACGATAAGCTTAGCCATCAAACTTTTGAGGCATGAAACTCCTTCTAAAGTTGTCCCCGAACTTGCATTTCTTCGACCAAAAATTCTCACAAATGTCTTTTAGAGCAGGCACGAGCACATGGTTGACCTTCCATTTGAACTCAGATAGGCATAGCTCATCTCCAACGTACGCCTTTCAAGCAAAGAGTCCATCGCTCACCTTCATCATACTTCTTCTCGTGTAGATGACCACTCTTGTAAACCACGTCATCAAACTTCTCTTTAAGTCCTATCCAGGGATTAATGTTAGGCAAACCAGCGAACAAGAGTTCCACCGAAAAGCCTTGGTGAATGATCATGCGGTACTCGTACTCATAACGCTGAATCACAGTAAAGGCTCGTCGTATGTAAGTACGAATGTCCTCAGCTCATCATCAGTAGCAAAGAATGGCTCCATGGGAGGAGACGCATTCGCAAGAGGAGGCACAGCAGTGTTGTCGTCGCGTTCCTCGCCAATCTCTTCAAAATCAGACATGTAAGTGGCACATGTACCATAGTCAAATTGTACCTAAAGGTTGATAAGGTTATGCTCGACATTAGGCTCGTCAACTAGGACATGCTCGGGCTTGTACTCATCTTGGAAGGCTTCCTCGAGATCGTCGAACTCATGGTCGGTGTGTGTGACATTGACGTGCGCGGCGTCATCGTGCGCGACATTGTCATACATATCCATGTTGTTGCCTATCGACTCATTATCCGATGAGTGTACATACTCCACGAAGTGCACGGATTGAGCAACTGCGTGAACCCTCTTGCGTGCGATTCTCGCGGTTAGTCTAGTCTTTGCCATCTACAAAAAGGCAATCAAACAAAAAGAAGTTTTTAATTGACAAGTGATGCGTGAAAACTAAACTATGGCAAGTGTATCTTTCGCACAAGTAATAAAGAACGTAAATTAAGTATCGTTTCCACGAGAACTAGAATGAATTATTTTTAAAATAATAAAAATCCTAACTTTATCGAGAAACCCGAATTCAAGGTGTTGAATTAAGAACTAAACTAAAAATAACTAGCTAGATTGACTAAACTAATCAATTGAGTAAATAATCAAATCAAACAATATGAGGAGAACACTAGGGTTTTGGGTTCACCAATCCACAACTCCTTGATTGATTTTCTCCACAAGTGCAAATTCGTACTCATGTGAAAAGAAATGGGCAGCTCGTGTCTTTCTCTAGAAGTGTGTTTTGAACATCATTTAAGCTCATATCTCCACGCTAAGTCTTCACACAATGATTACTCTTCCAAATCATCATCTAATCTTCTCCAAAATCTACTACCTAAACACAAACACAGCCAAAAGAAGTAAAAACAAACTAAAAGACTAAATGCATCTAAAAACATATAAATAGCTAACTAAACATCAAATCTAGAGTGAATTCCTTTATATATATTAGATATAATCCCCACTCATCAACAGCAAAGTGATTTCAAGTAATTCCTATCTTCTAGGACTACTACGCTCAACGGCTTTAGTTACATTTAATTTTTTCCAAAATGAAACTATTCTTTATTAAATCATTTATTAAACCTAAGCAACATTTTGAACCCTAGGGCTCTAATACCATTTGTAACACCCTCAAATTTACAACGATTTTCAATGAACTATCGACGCAGCTATACACGATGCGACACCATTAAACCGTCACAAACCCAAAGGCGTTAATGCAACATTTATCATTAAGAAATAAATAATGTTAACTAGGAAAAAAGATTAGGTATCAAAAGGAGCTTGGTAAAATAATTAAAACAAATTAAATATTAATATCATAGTTATCTAATTATCAGAAAAAAATAAAAAAAAATCATAGTTACCTAAAAAGTGAACTTAAATCCATTAAGTTTATTACAACTTTTCAACTACGGCGCAAACCAAAAAATCCCGACAAAAGAACTAAAGAGTTCTAACTCCATTGCCAAATCTACCTTCCAAGCTGAACGCCCTCACTCGAGTAAACCTGCACTTTGGTTGCCGTGACGGAAACAAAATACAGAAGAACAAAAAAGAAACAAAAGAGAAAAATTTTAGATAAACTGAGTAAACGCCGTCCATACGCAGTAAAAATATTTCGCAAACCTTACCTGAGGTTTTAGAAGAATCATTGAAATTCATTTGCATACTCACATAAGCATTTGTTCAAGCATACACATAACGATATTCATTTACATGAAATTCTTGTTTAATGATCAAGCCAAATGCAACGTAGAAAATCCGTCTTGATTAGAGAGATACGTAGGAGAGCGAATAAAACAACGATTAGTGACTTAGGATTTTCACTTTTCATTTCTCTTTACCTGGCGCCTCTATCTTCTCTTCTCTCTCTCTCCTTCTTCTTTCTCTCTCCACTCTCACCTGCTAGCTGCTGCACCTCCAGTCACCACAACTACCTTCTGTCGTCTGCTACTTGTTGAGTTGTTACTCTTATTGCCCTCTTCTATTTTATGAAATTGACAAAGAGAGAGAAAAAGAAGAGAGAGATGAGATGGGGCAGAATGAATGAACTTTTTGTCTACTCCCAGCAAAGAAAAGCAACAAATGGATGTAGTAAAGTGAAGGGATTTAATTTATGTTTGAGAGATCTATTTTGTTTTGATATGTTAATTTAGTTGTGTGATGATTTAATGCTCAATGAGTACATAAAGTACTAGTGTAAAAAAGTGTGTCATATACACAAACTAATTATTAGACATTATTGATTATAGAAGAAGTTTTAGCATAATTAGCCAAAACAAAAAACAAAAAAAATTAGTGAAAATACAACTCCGATCTTCCAGGTGTGAGACTAGACAGGACCAGAATAATTCAGCTTCAGGTTTAGGTTTTTATTTTTTATAAATTTCCGGTTCAGGTTTTTTCTGATTCATGTGTATTACGATTTTCGGTTCAGACAGGTGTTCATCCCTAGAAGAGAGGCACTGTAGCAGCGTTTTGTTCTTTTTTTGGGCAGAAGAAACTTCAAATCTATTAAGAGAATGTCAGTGTGTCGTCTATGTACAAAGATCTCAGCCATTGATTTCAATAACAGATGATAAATGTTTTAAGTACGCAATGTTCGCACATACTAAAGGGTTTGCATATGAACCTAATGTAACACCCTCGATTTTACAACAATTTCAGGGAACTATCGACGTCATTATTTTACATGACTCGAAACCATTAAACCATCACAAACCCAATGGCGCTACTACAACTTTTATCGCTAACCAATAAATGCAAAGCAGAAAGAAAAGACTAGGCATCAAAGGAGCTTACTAAACAAAATATAAACGGATTAGACAATAATATCAGAGTTATCTAAAGAGTGACCATAAGTCCATTAAAATTTATTACAACTTGCCTTCAAGGGGACAAACCAAAAATCCCAACAAACATAATAAAATAAAAGAGTCTAGAGAACAAACCTACTTCTATGCTTCAAAGCTAAACGTCCTCACTAGGCAAGGCCTACACTTTGGTTTCCATAACGGAAACAAAATATAGAAGATAAGAAAAGAAACAAATGGGAAACAAAAATAAGATAAAGTGAGTAAACGTCGTCCATACCCAATAAAAATATTTCGCAAACCTTACCTGAGGTTTTAGAAGAATCATTGAAATTCATTTGCATACGCACATAAGCATGTAATCAAGCATACGCATAACGATATTCATTTACATGAAATTCTTATTTAATGTTCACGCCAAATACGACATAGACAATCCGTCTTGATTATAGAGATGTAAGAGAGGGAATAGAACAATGATTACCCATATTGTTCATCGAAAGATACAATCATGTCATAGACTTATTCACTCTAGTGTGCACACTACCTCTAGTTTAATAAACGAGCCTAAAGGACTTGATGAAGGGGAATGATCCGTCCTGAAGACGCAATGAGGTTTCCATAAAGTAACTTGGGAATCACGCATCCCTGAACTACGCCTTTAGGTGTAACCCCGATCACTAGACTACTCCTAGGGATCTATTAGGACTCTTACTCTCATTTAATTCAATTCACATAATTGCATTGGTTGACGTAGTGGTACTACGAGACCACGACATACTAATTCATTTCATTCTCTTGACAATGAATAGTAAATAATGACGATAACGATATTTTTCAACATGAAATGAACTAAACATGCTTAAATTCAATAACAATCCAATTTGCATTGGATTAAATGCAACGTCTAGCACAATTTCAGCAGCACTTCGTTAGGGTAATATAGAAATAAAAATTACAAATCATACAAATACATCCAACGATATATAGTACATGATCGCTAGCACCCAATAATACCCGTACCGTTTAGCAAGTATAATATAGCATAATAATACTAACAATTTATCACCACAACAATTGTTTAATATCCATCGTATGAACTAAACAATTCTCGAAACATGATAATATCGACATGCTCATTAATAAATCATAATTACAGCAGTAAATATTCTTAATAAACATATAATAACGACGATATAATTTAATCATGCTTTGCATATTAAATTCACCACAATTTCACAATTAGCACTTAACAGATCAAAACCGTTTGAACGGGTTTCGGAAGGAGGTAAGCACGTTCTCTTACCTATCAAATGCTTCCAAGAAAGTAGACACACTCCAACCACAAAGATGATCACGCTTGCTCGTTATGTATTAATTAAAAGAAATTACCAAATTAGTATTTATTAAAATTTGAAAATCTAAACAGTGACAAAATATTCAAATGATATTTTATTTAAATTTCTTGATTTATTTCAATGAACCTAGGCATTTGAAATTCCCAAATCACACTCCGAATAAGCGCAGAAAAATAAAAACAATAAAATTAAATCTGCTGAAATCAAAAATATATAATTACGAAAAATAAAAATCAAAACCCTAACTTGATAATCAAGCCTAGGCCACGGCCACCCATGCATGGTGGCCCATGGCCCGATCCAACATCATCAGCACCACCCACCAACCACCATGGTCGTCGGTGAGGGTGCCGGTGGCTCGCCGGAGCCACGACGAAGAGAGAGAGAGAGAGATAGAGAGAGAGAGACAGAGAGAGAGAGAGAGAGAGAGAGAATGAGAGAGAAAACAGGGGCGGGGGAGCGACCGGTGGCTATGCCCACTGTGGTTTACCACTCGGCCAGCAACGTCGACGACGCCAAGTCGCCTACGACCCGACAGCGAGAGGGAAAGAGAGAGCACGAGAGCGAGAGAAGGTGAGAAAGAATGAGAGAGAGAGAGAGAGAGAGAGAGAGAGAGAGAGAGAGAGAGAGAGAGAGAGAGAGAGAGAGAGAGAGAGAGAGAGAGAGTACCACCATGAGTTTTTTCGACGAGAGCAAGGGAGGACAGAGCTCGGTGGGTGAGAGAGAGCTCGGCTGAGGAGAGAGAAACCATGAGGAGAGAGAGAGTAGTGAGTGCAAAGTAAGGGAGAGGCAAACTGATACGTTTGCAATTACAACCTTAGCAATTTGTAAACAAAAACAGAGGATTAAGAGAAGAAAGGATAATGAGTATCACCACCAAAGCTATAAAGGATTAAACCACCAAGCTATGGATAAAGAATACTACTTGCTCACCAAATAACCCTAAGATTATTGTAAAGAACGCAAGATTTGTAAGAAGGCAGCAGCCGTGTATTTTTCATTCATCAACAAGTGCCTTTTACATCAGCTGTTCTTACATATATATAGGGGTCACAAATGTGCCCTAATAACCTAAGAATACTCTAGAAAGGGTGAGCTGTCCAAGAGTAGTGCCCAAGCAAAATGAAACTTCAGTATTTTGCCCAGAAATGAGCCAAATACGTGCAGTACAATTTGGAGCGCATTTCCTTCCGTTTTGGACCACTTGACAGTTGTTGCTTGTCCTTGCATAAGGACAAACGTGGGTGAGCTGTAAGGAGCCTCATTCTTCATCCTTACCTGCCCCATGTGCTCTTAGGCGCGCCTTACTCAGCAACTACTTAGGGAATTCAAATAACAACTAATTACATTTATTAATTATGCTAATTACATGCAGGGTGCACTATAACTAACACTAATCACAAATGCTTATTTGTATGGATTAATCTTGTACGGACATAACCTAGATTAAGTGGCCAAAAGGACACTAAGACCTCTAGGACCAGAATTATCACCATTCAAACGTGAGAGAGTCCCAAATGCCATGATTAATGCATTAATGCTCACGCTCGTAACTTGATGACCTGATGCTAACGCATCATCCTCCCCAACTTTTTTTGGATTTGCCCTCAAATCATCAAGGTATTCATCCTCCAAATAAGGCAGCAGATCTCCCACATTAAAAGTTGCTGAAATTGAACCCTCTCCAGGCAGTTCAAGCTTGTATGCATTGTCGTTGATCTTCTCGATGATTTTAAAAGGGCCTTCTGATCTAGGCATCAACTTGTGCTTTCTTTTTGCTAGAAACCTCTCCTTCCTAAGGTGTAACCACACTAAATCTCCTGGATTAAACTCATGTTGTTTGCGGTGCTTGTTTGCCTTGTTCTTATACAACTCATTCATCTTCTCTATACGGCTTGTAATCTGCTCGTGTAGCTTTTTCATGTCTTTAGCAAACGTTTCAGCATCTGGACTCACCTTCCTCTCAATAGGCCAGGGCAAAAGATCAATAGGAGTTAATAGATTGACCCCATAGTTGATTTCAAAAGGAGACTTGCCCGTTGTATAATGAGGAGCCCGATTGTATGCAAACTCAGCATGTGGTAGAGTTTGATCCCACCCCTTGAGTGTTTTCTTGACCAACCCTCTAAGTAGAGTTGTGAGGGTTCTATTGGTCACTTCGGTTTGCCCATCGGTTTGGGGATGATAGGCAGTGCTGAACAAGAGCTTGGTACACAACAGTTTCCACAATGTTTTCCAAAAGTAACTCAGAAATTTAGAGTCCTTATCCGAGACAATGGAGCTTGGAACCCCATGAAGGCGAATGATCTCTTTGAAGAACAACTCAGCAATATGTGAGGCATCACTTGTTTTGTTGCAAGGAACAAAGTGAGCCATTTTTGCGAATCTGTCGACAACAACCATCACGGCATCCTTGCCTCTTGGTGTACGAGGAAGTGCCACTATGAAATTCATGCTTAGATCATGCCATGGACAAGTGGGAGTAGGAAGAGGCTTGTACAAGCCCTAGTGAAAATGGGACTTAGATTGTTGACAAGAGGCACACCTCGTGATTATGGATTGGACATCTCCTTGCATTCTTGGCCAATAAAAGTGCTCACTTAAGACCTCAAGAGTCTTCACAATGCCAAAGTGGCCAGCCAATCCTCCTAAGTGAGCTTCCCTTATAAGTAGGCCTCGAATTGAGCCCTTAGGGATACACAATCTGTTGTGCTTGAAAAGGAACCCTTCATGAATGTGAAAAGGGCCTTTTTCCACCTCCTTGCTGCCATCAAACATGGGAGAGAAATCTGGATCATCTTTGTAAAGTTCCCGTATGAAAGAGAAGCCTAAAACCTTGGCCTCGAGGATAGACAACATAGAATGTCGCCTTGATAAAGCATCGGCTACCACATTGCTTGCACAAGTTTTGTACTTAGATACAAAGGAGAATGATTGAAGATATTCCACCCATTTAGCATGTCTTGAACTCAACTTGTGCTGCCCATTAATATACTTCAACGCTTCATGATCAGAGTGCAAAATGAACTGCCTTGGTTTTAAGTAATGAGCCCAATGATCAAGAGCCCTCACAATTGCATAGAACTCTTTGTCATAAGTGCTGTAATTCCCTCTTGAACCATTCAACTTCTCACTGAAATAAGCAATAGGACGCTTATTTTGCACCAAAACAGCTCCAATACCGGTTCCACAAGCATCACATTCCACTTCAAATGGTTGATCAAAGTTAGGCAAAGCTAGTATAGGGGTGGAGCTAAGCCTTTCCTTGATGGCCTCAAAAGCATTTTGAGCCATGGGAGTCCACTCAAAGACACCTTTCTTCATACAATCCGTAAGTGGTGCTAAAAGAGAGCTGAATTGCTTGATGAATCTTCTGTAAAAAGAAGCTAGCCCATGGAAGCTCCTTACTTGCGTGATGCTAGTAGGAGTAGGCCATGTCTTAATCGCCTCAACCTTGCTAGGATCAACAGCTATACCATCCTTGGACACAATGTAACCAAGAAACGTGACACTAGGAACAAAGAAATCACATTTCTCAAGCTTAGCAAACAGCTTGTGTTGCCTTAGAGCCTCAAAAACGCGTGTTAGGTGCTGCACATGCTCAGAATCACTCTTAGAGTATATGAGAATATCATCAAAATACACAACAATAAATTTACCAATAAAGGAACGCAATACCTCATTCATAAGACGCATAAATGTGCTAGGAGCATTGGACAACCCAAATGGCATTACAAGCCATTCATAAAGACCCCCTTTCGTCTTGAAGGCTGTCTTCCATTCATCCCCATCCTTTATTCTAATTTGATGGTAACCACTCCTCAAATCCACTTTAGAGAAGACACAAGAACCAAACAGCTCATCAAGCATATCATCCAAGCGAGGAATTGGATATCTATACTTAATGGTAATGTTGTTAATTGAACGGCTATCAACACACATTCTCATGCTTCCATCCTTTTTTGGCACAAGGAGAGCTGGTACACTACAAGGACTCATGCTCTCTCTAATGTATCCCCTATCAAGTAACTCCTCTACTTGACGTTGTAACTCCTTAGTCTCTTGGGGATTACACCTATAAGCTGCTTTGTTAGGAAGTGAGGCTCCCGGAACAAAGTCTATTTGATGCTCTATGCCCCTAATGGGTGGTAAACGATGCGGTAAATCAGATGGGAACACGTCGACATACTTTTCAAGCAAAGGTTGCATTAACGCATGTAAAGGCTTTCCAACAATGTTCTCATTCTCCCCAAGCAACACCAGCATATAAACAACATTTTCATGCACCATTTCATACTCTAAATCAGCACCTTTAACAATCATAGCATGCTTTGATGAGTTAGAAACAGAAGAACCCTCCCCAACTTGTGTTCCCCCACATAAAGACAATTTTGCGGATTGCAAATTAATTTTCTTTCCCTGAACCTCAAAAGAGTAAACATTTCTAAAGCCATCATGCATTACTCTTCTATCATATAACCAAGGTCTACCTAACAGCAAATGACAAGCATCCATGGGGATCACATCACACAAAATCTCATCATTGTATACTTTTCCAATCGAAAAAGGGATTGTGACTTGTTTTGTTACCTTGGCTTTGCTTCCCTTCTCTAACCATTGCAAGGAATAAGGATGAGGGTGTTCTTTGGTGGCCAATCCAAGCTTTTCCACTATGAGAGTGGACGCCACATTGGTGCAAGAACTGCCATCAATGATTAAAGTGCAAAGCTTTTCTTTCACGGTGCACTTGGTTTGAAATATCTTCTCCCTTTGAGATAGTGTCTCCTCTGCCTCTCTAGCATGAAGGACCCTTTGAACCACCAAGAGAGGTGAGCCTTGGTCAGGTTCAATGTCCAATTCATCGTCAATAGATTGCTCTTCATTCTGCTCCTTCTCGTCATCTAATTGCCTAAGTTCATCATACTCACGGAGAGATAACACTCTCTTGTTGGGGCACTCAGCTTGAAAGTGTCCATAGCCTTGACACTTGAAGCATTTCCTAGAGAGAGATGGTCTAAGAGCATCCTTGTTGGCCTTAGGATCTCTAGGAAACCTTTTGTCATTTTCGCTCCCTTTAGAAGAACTTTCTGCCCGAGGAGTAAAACTCCTAAATGAAGGCTTTGCTGCTGGTTTCTTAGCTTTCTCTTGCTTTTCAATCTTCAAAGCCAACTTGTATACATCATCTAGAGACCAAAAAGGCTGTACTTCAACTCTATTACCAACATTGGTGTCTAAACCAGAAATAAAACGCGCAATTGAGAGTTGTGGATCCTCTACAATGCCGGTTCTGATTTGTAGTTGCTCAAAATCTCTAATGTAATCTGCTACACTTAGAGTTCCCTGACTGAAATTTGTGAGCTTGAGGTAGAGATCTTGAGTATAGGAAGGGGGCACAAAGCGTTTGTGCATGATTTTCTTAAGCTTGGGCCACGAACGCACCCTAGATTTACCCTCACGCTCTCTTTGTAGTTTCATGCTTTCATACCACAAAGAAGCATACTTTTTGAGCTTCAAAACAGCAACTTTGAAACTCTTTTCCCCACTATACCCCTTGGTATCAAACAATCTACCCATTTGTTGCTCCCACTCCAAATAGTCATCTGGGTTTGTACCACCATCAAAATCAGGGGGTTCAAACTTTAAATCACCCCATTGCTCATCTTTTCTCCTTGGACTAAGAGAACCATCATCATCACCTCGACCACGAGCCCTACCTCTACCAATGTTGAGAAAATCAGTCATTTGTTGGGTGAGGTTGCTAAGTTGTTCCTTAACCTCACGCATCTCCCTTTCTCTCCTAAGCTCTTTAGCTTGCTCAAGGGTTAAATTTCTGGGTATTTGTTCATCATCTATGGCTGTTTGTGAGTTTGGTTGTGTTTAAGCTAGGAATTGTGTTTGGGCTGTAAATGGGTTCTTTTGTGACTCAAAGATTGGAACTTTGGACGTGATTAAGACAAAGAAAGGAGAGAACTTTGATGAGAGAAAATGGTGCTAAGGTTAAACCTATGCTCTGATACCAAATGATACGTTTGCAATTACAACCTTAGCAATTTGTAAACAAAAACAGAGGGTTAAGAGAAGAAAGGATAATGAGTATCACCACCAAACCTATAAAGGATTAAACCACCAAGCTATGGATAAAGAATACTACTTGCTCACCAAATAACCCCAAGATTATTGTAAAGAACGCAAGATTTGTAAGAAGGCAGCAGCCGTGTATTTTTCATTCATCAACAAGTGCCTTTTACATCAGCTGTTCTTACATATTTATAGGGGTCACAAATGTGCCCTAATAACCTAAGAATACTCTAGAAAGGGTGAGCTGTCCAAGAGTAGTGTCCAAGCAAAATGAAACTTCAGTATTTTGCCCAGAAATGAGCCAAATACGTGCAGTACAATTTGGAGCGCATTTCCTTCCGTTTTGGACCACTTGACAGCTGTTGCTTGTCCTTGCATAAGGACAAACGTGGGTGAGCTGTAAGGAGCCTCATTCTTCATCCTTACCTGCCCCATGTGCTCTTAGGCGCGCCTTACTCAGCAACTACTTAGGGAATTCAAATAACAACTAATTACATGCAGGGTGCACTATAACTAACACTAATCACAAATGCTTATTTGTATGGATTAATCTTGTACGGACATAACCTAGATTAAGTGGCCAAAAGGACACTAAGACCTCTAGGACCAGAATTATCACCATTCAAACGTGAGAGAGTCCCAAATGCCATGATTAATGCATTAATGCTCACGCTCGTAACTTGATGACCTGATGCTAACGCATCCCAAACTGATTAATGACCCTCTAGGCTCTAACTTTGCTTATAGACACCCCCTCTAGGTTTTCAGTCAAAGAAAGTCAATACCAATGAATTTAGAAAAGATCTAAAATAATTTTGTTATTTAATTTGCTATTTAAAATGAAATAAAAAAATATTAATATTTCATATTCATATATAAAACAATTTAATTAAACTCCAATAATCTGATAAATATAAATCTAGAAAACTGCATAATAATAATTAATATTATTATTATTATGGTTTAAATTGAATCAACCGACTCATTGAATATAGATACGATTTAATTTCCAAAACTATTTATAAATGAATTAGAAATCCACGCACACATAATATACTACATTTTGTTTTTCATTTTATTAGTATTAAATAATTACATTGAAAACAATCATCAAAAAAAGTAAATTTTTCTTCCTTCAACTCTATATTTACTACTAACACTCCCCCCACGTTCCAGCCTTTCATTTTGGTAGAGGCACCGCCGATCGGCTGTCATCGACCCTCAGCCCACCATCTGTTGTAATCCCCTCAGTCTACCTTTACCGTAATTGACCATCAACTCACCATTTCTGTTATCCCTATAGTTCATGGTAGCCATCAGATCTTCATTATTTTTACACTATCGCCACCACCCGAATAACTTGTTATGAAGGGCAATTTTGTTATTTAAGCTCAATCTATTAATTATGTGTTTAAATACAATAGTCTCATTAATTATATATATGTTATGTTCATCTTTGAACACACTAGTACTAATCTCTTTCACGCAGTAAGTTCTAAAGTCAAGAGTTTCTTATATATTTTTTATATACACCAATTGTGAATAAAATATCAATAATAATCAGCATTAAAACTATATCATTATATATTTTGATATATTTTCCTAAATATCGATGTTGAAAAAAAAAATTAATAGTTTTCTGTTCTTTATATTTGGATTTTCAGTCAAGGAATAAACATCTTGAAAAGAAAACTTATATAAAAAAAATAAATCAAATTTGAACATAGGGCTCTACTCTTTTTCTTTTCCTCTTATCATAGTCTTCTTTGATACACACTAGTACTAATCTATTTCATGTAGGAAAATATTTCATTGACTCAGTGGGTTGCTAACCCAGTACTATATTGTGTCTATCTCTCTCTACTTTAATTACTACTTTTTGAAAATAGATGATGAGTTAGGTTGTGAAAATAGAGGAAAGAGATAGACATAATAAATATGTGGATTGACAACCCAGTGAATGAATATATCATGTTCATTCCATGTATAGTAGGGTTCTAAAGTCGATAAAATACTACTATGGAAAAAAGGTACAACAATAGCTGTTTGGGAAATTGGGGACTACAGTTCCCAAAGAAGAGGGAATGTCTAAATACAAAGGAAGAAAAATCAGCCTCTTACCTTTCAGGTGGATTTGGCTGTGTTTTTTCAACATTCTATACGATCTCTACCACTGAAAGCTAGAGGGCCTTCATCAGTTTCTTTGTCATAACACTATAACCTTATTTTGTTATATCTATCTATCCATATCTTGAAAAGCTATCATTGGTTTCCATATTCAAGTTTTGGGATTGGAGGACCATACTTTATTTTCTTCGCTCCGAAAAACTTTTTTTCCCATTTTGCTAATGAGATAGACAAACAAGCTAAAGGCCACCGAAAAGCACACCCTCTATCTCATGATGAAAGCAAGAAAAACACGTCCTAGCACCCCCCCTTTGATTAGACCTCTCAACAACACACGCATATACATACACTTAATAACCACACGCTCATTTTTCCATTTTCCCATTTCATTCATCACTCTTTCTTTCATGTGTCCTTTTTAACTTTTTCTTTTTTCCCTCTCTTATTCAATTCTTTTTGCTATAGAAATCATAAGTCAACCTCACCTCATCATTTGGTCTTGGTTCTTCCGAGCACCACCTCATTTCCCACTTTCTTTTCCCCCCTTTGCTATCATCTCATTTTCTTCTTTTCATCTTCTTCTTGTGTACATTTTTTCCCCCTCTATATATCATATGACACTATAATCAAGGGGCTCTAGCTCTTGCTCATCGGATTCTTATTCATCCCAATGGGAAGCAGTAGCATGAAGGTGCACCCATTTGCACGTGGGCTTTGGGATCATTATCAATCACATGACTCTCCAGCAGGCCTTTCCCTTGGGTGCAAGCGTTTACGCCCTCTTGCTCCAAAGCTAACAACCACCAACGACGTTGTTATTAGTAAGCATCATAATGCGGCTTCCTTTGATCTCAAGAGCTTCATTAGACCGGATAGTGGTCCTCGGAAGCTCGTTTCGTCTTCTCAACAAGAAAAGAAAGACTCAACCCACCAGGTACTTTACGTTCTTGTTAATTACTCCCTCCGTTTCTTCAAGATGTTTACACTTTATTTTTCAAGGTCAAAGTTCACAAACTTTGACCATGAATTAGTGAAAAGTTACAAAGATTTATAATGTAAAAATGCTTTTATTGGATTCATTTTAAAGAATACTTTTGAAAAACTATAATTTTATAATTTATATATGCATACAATTATAATTATTTACGGTCAAAGTGGTGCATTGGAGACCGTGAAAAAACAAATGTAAACATCTTCATAAAACGGAGGAAGTATATGCATTGTACCAGCTGAACTTTTGAAATCGTCACCCTCTTAGTCTCAAACATTGTTATCGCATTGAGTTTCCATAGAATTATATAATTGGCCTGGTGAATATACATTCATATACTGATTTAGGAAAGCACAATTATTCAGTAATTAATGTTATGGCAATGTTATTATTGTTAGTCCATAAACCACTATGCCATTTATCCCATATATATGGAAACATAAAAGAGTTTATCCTTTTCATATTTAGACCTGTCAACAGTATTCATTGATCTGGAAATAACATCTATCCAATGTTATTACTATAGAGATAGGCTTACAAGAACAAATAAATAATGTTGGGGGAGGGGGAGCGTATAAGAACCACTCTACCAAACATACCATATGAATGGCTGAAACCCACACAATCCAAAGTTTTGTCTTAGATATATGCTTACTTGAAGTGTAAGCTATACCATTACAAAAGTGAATTATGGCTTGATCATACTAGCAACATCTTTTATTTAAATATAGATATGGTTTTATTTCATCGAAAAGTGGACATAAATGTAAATGTAATAAAATACCAGTACATACTCACACCGTAAATATGTAATGTTTTACATTGTCTATAAACATATGAGTCAGGACTCCCAGTTGCGGTGATCCAGTTATTCACATTATACTGTCATAATCAATACACAATCGAATGCAGGTGGAAACACAGCCAGGAGGGACACGGTGGAACCCGACTCAGGAGCAGATAGGGATCTTAGAGATGTTGTACAGGGGAGGAATGCGAACACCCAATGCTCACCAAATAGAGCAGATCACAGAAAAGCTAGGGAAGTACGGGAAGATTGAAGGAAAGAACGTGTTCTACTGGTTCCAAAACCACAAAGCTCGTGAACGTCAAAAGCAAAAGCGTACAATCCTTGGCCTTACTCATACTCCTAGGACACCACCACCTGCTGCTGCTGTTGACACCTCCATAACGTTAACTCTAGATCATACAAGGGTAAAATCCTTTTGGCCCTTAAACTTTTCTCGTGTGTGCGTTTTTTTTTTTTTTTTGGGGACAGTTTTGGCAAAAAGGACGATAAATGGCAACTCCTAACACACAACTTTGAGTATTACACATATGAATTTGTGTTTGTGTTTTTTTTCGGGTACATAAACGACAATTTTTGGACCCAACCCAATGCTAACCTACGCGCACTTGACACAAAACTCGAATTAGTGGTTTTCGTTGATGTGATTGGATACGCTTAGTTGCGCATAATCACAATGGAAAAGGAAACAAAGCAAAAGTAAAAAGGGGGAGGGAGGCTCTATTTTGTACTTGGTTTGATCATAACTTCATATGTATACAACACTCATTAAAATCAAAACCCCTTCTAGTATATACTATAATATATTTTATGTGATAATTGGATTCGTTTTTCGGTTTCTTAAACTTTAACCATTAAATTATAAAAATAAGCATATTTATTGTATAATTATCAGGAAAAAAAATTAAATTGTCATTTTCGCATCAATAACGTTGTTATATATATACCTGTATAATAAAAGTATAAAAATAATTGCAACACTTGACCTCATAATAAGTTATTAGTACACGAAAGAAGTAGAGTAACTGTTTCATTTGGATTAGTAAAATCCACTTTTGAATTGATAGTTAATTATAGTACTAGAAAACGCAAGTGGTGGAGGATATTGACTAATCTGGGAAAAGGGTTTATTTCTTTTGGATTAGCTTAAAATGGTAACAACCAATTGTAGTGACTTTATGTACCTATTAATCAGAGAGATAAAATTACTTTGATGCCTTTTGTTTGATATGAATTATGTAAAGTACTCTATGGATTTTTCCACTATTGTGGCATGATTTAGAACTCTATCTCCCTATAGAGATAAATAGTTCTAGGCTTTATTATTGACTCTGCTCCTTTTATATTATTCTCCATATTTAGGTGGAAAGAGAAAGGGAGGAGCACAGTCCGTACAAGAGGAAGTGTCGAAGCTGGACATTTGAAAGCTCAGAAGAGAATAACATGAAAACCAATAATTATAAGGACGAGGGAGACAAAACTCTAGAGCTCTTCCCATTACACCCGGAAGGCAGATGAAACGATAGAATTATTAGATGGTTTTGAACCATACTCCCACCTCTCACAATTGCCACTTTTTTCGGGTGAATTCCAGTGGGTTCAATTGCTATTTTGTGAGATGTGGGAGCATTGATTCTAAATCATATTATAATCTCTCACTGCTTTAATTTACTGAATGGAATTTATTAAATAATGTATTAATTATGTGTCTTTCGTTAGTGGTAGCTACCAACGGGGATCTGCTTTTCTTTCTTCTTTTCCGTTTTCCTCAACTAGGAAAAGAAGAAAGACAAGATGTCTTTCTATTGCAACTGTAGTACTACTGCTCCAATGCAATTTCTTCTTAATGCCAAAAAAAATTTCTAACTTAAGTGCTTTGCAACTGTCTTCTCTTTTTACCTCTTGTTGTTGCTAGTGGTGGGGTGATCCTTTTGACGATGAGAACATGTTGAATGAAAGCTTTTAGGTTAAAAGCCATCAGACAAAGGTCACTGAAGTCCACGCACCTATTTTCTTTACTTGAATCCACCTGTATTAATCTTCACTTTTCTCTTCTAATTCCCTTGTAACTTTTGCAATGGACTTCTTATTAATTATTATTACTAAGATTAGTGGTTAAGAGACTTTTCACTCAAGAGTACGTCATTCATAACTATTTCCGACTTAAAGAAGATAAACATTAGTTGGTTTTTCTACATGCTAAAATAACTTGTTTGCTGATCAATCAATCATTATTGATTGTTGTTCAATAAAAATATATCAACCATTATTAATAATATTTTTATTTATTTATGAATGAAGTTTAGGCCAAGCGATCCAACTGAGGCGTTTAATATATCAAGTCTCGAGTTCAACTTTAAATTGATGTACATTTATTATATTGTAACAAATTAATTAATGAACAGGGATCAAAAATTGAGTGAGAGCAAGGAGAACCAACATAATGTTTCTTAGTCTTAAATACATGCTTTAGTAACGCGGTCAAGTTATACAATTACCCTCCAAAATAGAGTATTTGTATACTTTGTTATTATGGCTTACTAAACAAAAATCAAACAATCTGGTTGTTCAATTGTTTTGTATTATCATGTTAACAAGAATTGTTTAGGAGTACATGCGAAGACGTCAATTTTTGGTAGGACCAGTAACGAGTTACACTTTGGGAGGGAAAGAAATGCCATGATTTAAATTTTAAATAAGTGGCCTGGCTTTTTATTAGCGATATCATACCCCAATTCGTGCTTGCATTATGGAATTCATATGCGTTAGGTAGGGTGTCATTTCAATCTCTTATTACTCCTTTTTTTTTGGCTTGATAAAATGCAACATCATGCAAATGGTATGTCACATAATAAACTGAAAAAGATTTATTCGTGCTAATTTTTCTGCTTCACAAATACATCAAATTGTTATCAAACCTTTTGCGGTTTTAGAAACTTCAAGCAATCCAAGGTTATTGAGAATACTGTATTTTTTTTCAGGATTCATCTTGGAGAGGCAAAGGTGCTTGAACGAGCTAGATAAATAAAATTTCAACATCTCATGCGAAAATCAGTAGGCCGTCTGATATCATGCTCCATTAGTGTTTTTCAAAGGTAAACGTCGTCCTGCACAAGAATAGTTAACTATGCTTTCAGAGTAAAACATATTATTCTAGCTTTTCCCACACACACACACCCACGCAAAGTGGAGAAAAAAACAAAAAACAAAAAAATTTTGTGCTCCTTGGTCCTTTCCATGCCAAGTCAACTAATTAAGATCTTATTTTCGCACCAATATATTATGGTACTTTCATCCATAAGAAACTAAAAATATGTTTTACAAAAGAGATCCAACGGTGAGATTACATGGACTGCACCTCTATTGGTCATGAAGGACCAACAGATGATCCTTACCCAGTTTATGTAGGAATACAAGAGAAAAAAAGGTTCTGAGATTACAAAATACCCATTATGTCAAATATCGATGAATAAAAAGCCAATGTACAGTGTTTGCACTTTCAAAGATTGGTCTTGGGCTTGCCAGCAGCAGGAATACGCCTTGAAGCTTCTCTCATTGTCACAAATTCTTCAGCTGCAGAAGGATGTATACCCACCTGCACAAAAATGTTGCAACAAAGTATTTTAGCAGTGACCTCTTTGCTGTCCCCAAATAGGAATAATATGATGTTCGATTCCCTTCTTAAATAAGCATTTCAAAGGTACACTTGAGTACACTATGGCTGTGTTTGGTATGCATTCACAACTAGGTTATACTTTCAAAAGCTATCAATAATCTAGTAGTTCTGATAAAATGGTAGCGTTTGCTACGGACAAAAATTGGGGTAGAGGTAGATTATTGCCTCTAAAAGCTAGATTATGAAAATCTACTTGAAATAACTTACACCATGTCTGTTTAGGTCATTCCATAATTGTCCTTAACTTTTTGGACTATTAACATTAAGATAATATCCTTTTAGGTCATTTCAACAAATTTTATAGTTGTATAGCAAATTTTATCAAACACTTCTCTTTCAATTAACTAGCCACACAACTATAATCTGTCAGCCAACATCTAAGGTTCACAACTAGTTGTGAAAAAACACAGCGAATCTACTAGATATGATCCTTTCCAATCCAAAATGGTTCTTTTCACTATGGCTTCAATAAAATTCTCTATTTGTGTTCCCAACACTATAATAAATAGGGAAAGGTTGCCCCAAAATAATCTCCAGTTGGAGCCATCTAAGGATAATTTAACCAAGGGCAAAAATTCACGGAAAAATCCAAGGTTTAGCTCTAAGTTTCACTATTGCACCAAGCCAAAACGTAAAATTTCTGTTAATTATGTGCACACACGACTTAGAATATATAAAAGAAAACATTTTGAACATTTTGGTTTTTATTTTCTTTAGCCAACCTCCACTCTGTCGTTTAGTTTTCTTTCCCTATCTTTCCACCCATACATGAACAAAAATGTTAAAGTTCACATTAATAGAACCATTTTTTATCCTGCCTCACTCTCTCAAGTCCTCGTGTATTCCGACCAACCACTACGACAATTCTTAGTGAACTCACCACCGTATCCACCTCTCACCAACAATGCTGCAACACTGACTCCACAATCCCGTCCCATGTTCTCCCTCGTTCTCATTAACTGAGCCTGCTTGAGGCCTCCTCCGCCGCATTGAGCTGCACCTCCTCTCCGTAGCACCAAATTCACCACCGTCTTCGAGATACGCAGCCTCATTCTTCTTGAACCTCTCTCCTTCTACCTCCCTCGCAAACCTTTTAAGGCAGGTTCCATCCTGTTGGTAGGCGAACCGCAGATAGGTAGATGTTTGTCTTCGTGATCATTTTAGTATACTAACAGGTGATAGTACATTTAAAATACCTTTTAAGGAACGTTCCATCCTTTAGGTAGGCAAACCGCAGATAGGTAGATGTTTGTCTTCGTAGTCATTTTAGTATACTAGCAGGTGATAGTACATTTAAACTAATGTGAGGAAACCCCTCATGGAAGGTAAGGGAAGGGGGTATTACTGTAACCCCAATGGAAGGTAGGGAAAGGAGCAAGTATACAAAGGAAAGGAGCATTTGATCAAGTACGATCTGCCAATGGAAGGTAAGCTATCACTTGAGCCACTAGTCCCTCTGTTGTACTGTAACATTTTCAGGCAATAGAGAGAGATGGACCCCCAACTTACAGGACGATGTTGAAGTGTACGAGGGCGGGGAAGGCAAATATTTCTTAACCCCAAAGGTAGAAAAGAATGACAGACATACCGTGCTATCAAATTGTGCCTTTGTTGCTCCACATTTCACAGCTACAGCAATACCCTGCACAGGACATCATTACATAATCAGCAGTAAACATGTATACAGAAATACTATTGCTAAATACAGTTGTCAAGAACATCCAAGACCTTTGGTCAATGCAGAAATACTTCTACAATTTAGCAGTCATTCGCCTAGAAGGGGAACCAATTGCGATTCAAAAGATAAAGTAGCTTCACAACACATTGCTTATTAATCGTGAATGCACTAGAATGCATCACATCAACAGTCTAGAACATTCTTTTTAACAGACAGTGACATATTCCTGCAATGCTCCACTGCAAGTCAAACCGGCATGCTTTTGACTTTCCACTCTTGCGAGAATCTTGACATTCTCCTTTCTCCCCTGGGCTTAGACCACCTTGAAGCTCCAGATATTCACAAAACGGAGGTCACAGGAATGACTATGTTCCAATAGATGCGTTGCCATATAGTAGAACAAGGTAAGGGAGTAAGAGTAACTATGGGGCGAGTTAGGGCATGTTCTTTTCAACTGGTTTCCAGTTTTGTCCAGTTTTTCCTAGTTACCAGTTACAATATCCAGTTTTGTCCAGTTTGACCCAGTTTTGCCCAGTTTTAATAATAATAATAATAATAATAATAATAATAATAATAATAATAATAATAATAATAATAATAATAATAATAATAATAATAATAATAATAATAATAATAATAATAATAATAATAATATTAATATTAATATTAATAATAATGTGTTACTACTACTACTACTACTACTACTACTATTATTATTATTATTATTATGAGTGAAAATTAAACAATTTCCAATTTCTCCCAATTTTCCCACTTCCTCCCAGTTTCATCCAGTTTGACCCAGTTTTCTCCAGTTATCAGTTAGACTTTCCAGTTTTTACCAGTTTTGTCCAATTTTGTCAAGTTTCTCCCAGTTCCAGTTACCAGTTTCTAGTTGAAAAGAACGAGCCCTTAGTTGACGCCTAAAGAATCCCATTGGGGAAAGTTGTCTAAGATGGTTTGATCAATAAATGTTTACCCATCCAAGGAGTACCCGAACAACACAAAGCAATAATAACTGCATCTGTTTTGACGGCTACTAAGATGCTCCAGGCTTCCAGCAACATGCAGTGACAGTTTTCGGCTGTAAAAATTTGTGTTGACTGCAAGAGATGTGATAAATACCTGCATAATTTCAGGTGCATCTGGGCCACACATGGATGCTCCAAGAACTTTATCTGTCTCCGCATCGACAATGAGCTTCATAACAGACTTTTCTTGTCGCCTACAGTCAAGACATGGGGTGAAAAGGTATCGCGATTTCCATCATGCCCAACAAAAATCTTATCATCATTACAAATAAGCAGGTGGTCATACCAGTATCTGTACAATAAAATTAAACCCAACCTAAAAACGAGAAACACGACTAATAGCTAAAAGATCCTCTCTAATCGATAAGACTAGATCTGAAAATAGATTTGGCAACATGTTCAATGGTTTTTGTCATGGCAATTTACCTCCATGTTCTGGTCAGATACTGCTTATAACCACATTCACAGCCAACATTCTCGAATTTGAAATTATAGAACAGAAATATTTGAAATAGCAGGCCATGACATTAGCAAGTTGGATTCCACTGACTCAGATAGAAAATTATGTGAACGCACTGGCCACTAAATATACAATTTGATCCAAATACAATCATTTGCAAGAGAGGCTTCCAAAACTAATACGTGGATTTCTTTCCAGACATGCATTTAAACTTTGCCTAAAAGCACAGAACAAAACAATTTTGAGCTTGCAGGTAATGAAGACTGGTGGCTGGACATACACAAAAATTTCCCCATTAACATAACAAACAGATTTCCGCTTAACTGTGCTATCACCATAGAGTAACAGATTGAAGACATTTTTCACCATTCCCCTAACACAGCAAGCACACGGGAGTTTTTCCATGAAACGCATCTTTAGTATTTTCTTGGCACGAGCCAATGTTCAAACAAGGGTGTACACCTTATCAGGCACCTTTAACTTCCGTAAAAATAGGATCTATTAAAAACACCCTAAGGAGTCGCCAATCATCGCTACAAATTCAAGTGTAATTGACAAGACGACAACAAAGAGATCAACTGTTAATAATAATTTGACCTCGTCCTTGGGGTGAAAGGAATGAATGATGCTATTAGCGAATAAGTGCTACTGGAGTTCTTTTCTAAGCTAGCAGCTTTGTAGCCGTTCCATTGCAATGTAATAACTTGGTATTTGTAAATAGATAATTTCTACCTAGGTGTTTTGTTTTCTTGGTTGAGTGTTTTTTCTTTTTCTTTTCTTCCCTCACGATGGGGAGCTTGAGCAGGTCTTTTTATTTAGGAAAATTTCCACTTTGGTGCCCCGAGGTATTGCATAATCATTTTTTATTAACCTGTGTTTTTCATATTTCCATTTTGGTTACCCGAGTTAATTATGTTTCACTAAGCTACTTTCCGTCTCTTTCATTAACTCCTCCTCAAAAAGTGGGAAAAACGACGCGTTTTCTATTTTCTTAGGGGGTAATTCGTCATTTTCCTTTTCTATTCCCATCCCCATTTTTCTTCCCCGTCCTTCTTCCCAACCCATCTTCTTCATTTCTCTCTCTTGTAATCCCCTTCCCCACCATGTTTTCTCTCTCATCTACCACCACCAGCACGTTTGCTCTCTCACCCACCACCACCACGTTTTTACTCCCCTCCACCACCACGCAACACCACCACCTAACCTCACTTTCTCTCTCATCATCTTCACCTCTCCCCTCACCCAGAAACCCAGAAAAATTCTGGCCTATCTCCATCGCGCCTGACCCCCACGCGACCACTCTCTCACCGCCACTTCAAAACCCAGCCACCACCAATTTCGAGCCACCACCACAAACTTCTCCCCACAGCTTACCTCCCTCTCTCACCAGCAAACCACAAAATTAGTTGATTACTTCGTCGCCTTCGTCGATTTCCGCCTCCTTCGAGCAATCAAAATTATTTCATCACTTCTTATTTGGTGGAGATATGTTGTTAGAATGTTAGATCAAATAGGATTGATAATGTTGTCGGGTACCATTTGATGGTTTAATATATGTCAATTGGAAAAACTTGTTAGAATTGAGTAATGGACTTTATAGTGGTCAATAATGCTCACTATTTAGATTTTTTGTTTCAATGTTACTAAACTTGTAGGTTGTAGCTAGCAAATCCTAATTTTTCCATGTTTGTAATGCTTTCATAGTATTATTTGGATTTTTATTTCAATTTTCGACTACATTACATGATGATGGGATTTCATTTTTGCTTTTTATGTTTATGTTCTTACTCAACAATCTATAGATCTATCCAAGAAAGGAGAGAAACAAAAAATACCATAATTTATATGGGTTGTTTTTGTACTGAGGCAGCCATTGGATCAAATAAATGATATGAACAAAATGCAAACAAAAGGAAAAAGATAGGTTACTCTCAGTTAAGTGAGGGTACATTCCATCAAATAAATGATATGAAACATATGATCCAAATATTTCTTTTACTTATTAGCGGCCACGTCAGCAAACTGACGGAAAAAACTAACGGAACTAATGGAAACAACCAAAGTGAAACTTTTTCTACTATCTTAGGTAACCAAAATGGAAATATGAAGAATACAGATCACTAAAAAATGATTATGCAATACCTCGGGGCACCAAAGTGGAAATTTTCCGTAGAAAAAAGACTACACACCAAAACACAATGTCCTTGCCTTAAATTTTCTAAGTGTATCTTTCGATGGTGTTAACAGAGTTCTAAGCAGATCCCCAACCTAATGAACATCAGCTCCACCCAACTCAAAATAAGTGGATATGGCCTATGTGTGAACCTAAATGATAAAAGGAGATGGATATCAAATATCAATGATATGTGTTTCGGATATGGATGCCAATCCGTCCTCAGCTATCCACTCAAAGGAAATCTACATCAACTTACAAAAACTATTTGGTGTATTTATAGTAGTATATATACCTTATTTTGCCATCATTATAACTTTTTTTGACAAAAAAGACAAGGAGTTCCCTTGTATTCAACAAGTCACCTTTTTCATTTTATGTTTTAATTTACTTCCACTTTAGGCATGACTCCTGAGTTTAAATATTAATGACTAATTATTTCATTAGATAGTGAGTTTTGTTGGCTTTGACTATGTATTTGACTTGCATTAAAAAAATTCGCAGCAAGAAAATAATTCTCCCTCTGTCCCAAATAGCAGTAGACCTTAGGTATGGTTCAGGAAAATGTGTGGATGGGGATTTCTAGTTCAATCCATCTATCCTAGGGTATTCCAAGGACTCTAAAAACTGCAGTTTCTTTTAAAAGGGCGGCGAGGCGCTCAGAAGCATAAAGGGTGCCCAGAGCCGAGGCAAGAGTCGTGCCTCAAGCGAGCTGCACTTTATAGGAAAAATCTTTATACGATAATTTTGCTGTATCTCTTCTTAAAAGACTCTTAATTCCTTTTTTTTGTCAAGGAGGGGTAACTTTTGAAGGATTTGTAGCAACAGAAATAAGAGAAAGAGAGCAGAATTGAACAAAATACTAAAAAGAAAAAAAGAAAAGTGGAGACGCAAGAGTGCGTCTCATACACTAAGTTGCGCCTACGGTCCTTGAAGAAGTCAAGCAGGTGCCTGACCGCACCTCGCGCTTAATCACGCCTGAGGTGCATTTTTTGAATACACATTGGCTTTCTTCTATGTCGTCATTGGTGCTTCGTTACGGACAGCTCCCTGGGATTGGGAACTTGGGGAACACAATCACCTCTATGCCAGTGTATTAAAAGGCGCGCTTAGGTGCACAAGGGCTCAGGCGCACAATTCTAGGCGCAGCGACATTAGTCAGGCGCACCGAGACGCCCCTGAGGCGCACCGAGACACCCTGAGGCGCACCTGAGATACATTTCCTCTATCAGAAGACAATTACAGGTTAGCCTACACTCGTTGGACCTCTGAGATAGTATAATCCCGAAAACCCCCCTGCAGTTGTCGCCCATAACCAAGCTAGGTAAGTTACCTTCTCCCACAACATCGCAGGAGAACGTCAACAACATTACCACAGTGCCTCCGCCTAGGCAAGGTAAGGGGGGGTCGATTGCACACAACCTTACTCTTGTGAGAGTCTCACATAGAGGTTTCCGTTTGACCCGAGATCCGAAATGCAACGACCATCGGCAACTTCACAATAAATAAGAAGTGCCGAAAGTTTTATGAGTCACTTTGCTTTAGGCCATTATGTTCCACAGCCAAAAGTAGTTCGCCTTTGGCTCTAGTGGAAATGGTGGACAATTACAGGAGAAACGTAAACCTCTTTAGACACCCGGGCGTTCCTCTCCAACCAAATGCACCACAAAATCGCAACGCATTTGTTGTGCCAAAGCAACTTCTTCTCCTTCACACCCCTAGAACCCAGGAACCGCATCTTGAAGAACACCTCAAGCGTAGAAGGGGGAACCCACCGTTCTGCGAACAACCTACCCCAAAGATAGCAGGCCACATCACAACAAAGAAATAAGTTTGTGTGTGTTGACGTCTCACTGCCAGCACAATACATTGAACAAATATGAAGTAGCAGCACTATCAACCACTAGAGTCCACATGAACGCCCTAACTTTCAGGGGCAATTTTTCTTTCCAAATAAAATCCACTGAAGGAAATCGAGGAAGCAATGTCCTTACTGCAGGAAGGGCTTCCAAGACAACTCCCCCGAAGGATCAATAACCCACCTCCTAGAGTCATCGGAAGCCAATAGCTGGATCAAGTCCACAATTTCCAAGAGGGAAGTGAGTTCCTGTGACATCCTTCAAGAGTCTTCTAGTGCAATTCCTTACATCTTAGCCTCCCTTCACTCCATTGGCCAATTTCATTTGGATGCTGAAGGCTCCCTTCAAGGTGCATATTTTGTGAGGATCATGGCACTGGGTAATGTAAACACCCCTACATCCCGGGTGTGCATTTGGCCCTTCAAGGTGCATTTGCATTTGTTCTTGCACTGTGATTTTACATGGTCTCTTAGGAAACAGTTGTTCAGTATTAGGGACGAGTGTTCATTTGTCGTTGCTTTGGATCGCTGGTGTACTTGGCAAACATGGGTCAAAGCTTCAGAGGCTTTAACAGGGTGCCGCTCAGCATTAATTAAGAGATTTGTACTTTAGTTGTTTCTTTGAGAACTCCTTGTCCTCTTAGTTTCTGATTATCAAAACTCCTAGTCAGCTCCAATAGCAAAAACCGCTTATACCTTAATGTATTTTTTGAAACGTCAGCCTGCCTTAATGTGTTTTTGTTATACATCGGCACAACTTTCCCAGATTAAGATTATTAAACATAATAAACCGCAAAAGTATTGACTGCATGAAAAGTAGAATAAAACACTAAAAGCATAAGAGCACATACTGCGAGATAGTATTTCTCATTGGGTTAAATGATGATGTGAAAACCAAAACATCGCCATTTGCTTGCTCTACAGCTTGCTCTTCACTAAGGCCAACCACAGCAAGAGGTGGTATGCTGCAAGGCAATTTTAAAATGGAATCAGGTTAGACACTCAAAGTGAAGAACAGTGACTTGTTTCAGCAACGTCATGAAGAGACACACGAGCATGCAGATAAGAATGAGGATCACATGATAGAGAAAATATTTTATACCAACTACAACAATGAACAATCTCTGAAAATGTGTTTCACTTTTTCTTTTTCCTCATCTTTTGTTGCTTCTTTTTCCCATTTCCTTATTTGTTTTCTTTTTTCTCTTCAGTAAGGATATAAAGAGCTACTAGTCAGCAACCAGAATGATAACAGGGTGAATGAAATTCAAACAGGTACTAATCTATTTATTCACATCTTGACAAATCTAACTCTTTCTGTCTAATTTTTCTAAATTGGGCTACTAGCTGCAATCTCCTATAGGATCGGGTTGTGAACCATGGAACCTTCATAGTTTTAATTTGACTGATATCAGCATGACAGATCCACCTTTCTTTGTAATTGATTTCCGGAAACCCCTTCCCTAACTCTTTTTGGAATCTTTCTCTCATTAAATAATTCCAAAATTTCTAGCTAATAAATAACACTTCCCATCTCAAGGCTTATTATTGAGTCTATTGTTGAGTTCAAATCCTTCAACAGCATTGAAGTCCGAAGCCCAGAAAGGATAAAGTTTAAGGGCATCATGGAAAGAAGAGAATAGGCACCACCATAGCCTCTACCATTTTGTTCGCCACTAGATCTTACCCTAACAATGAAGGTTAGTTAAACAAACATACAGAGGTAGATCTTGGTGTCGTAGTTGTCTTTGAGACACAGCAAAAAATTTCATGATTTGAAGTGTTGTCCATGACCTTTTTTATGTTTACTTTATGGCACAACTAGCCCATATTCTCCCCCTTCCGAAATTGCCAAATCTGGATCCGAAAATTTTCAATCACTGTCACAGTAGCACTTGAGCAAAGTAGCACTACAAATGTCACCCACGAATCAGCTCAAACAGTCGGAATAACATTTTGATTTTTGACATTTGGTTTTCCATTTCTTTTTCTTTTTGGATGGGCGTGTAAACTGTAAAATATTGGATGGAATAAGTCTAAAGCAACTATATGTATGTACCTAAACATGAGTAGATGTGATAACACACATAAGTTGGCAAAAGTAAACAACAGTAAATAGCTCCGTCACCTAGTTCTACCATCACATTTCCCCCTTCCCCAGTTAATAACTTGATTTGGAAGGCTAAATTTCCCTTAAGATGCGAGCTTTTGTATAGACGATGGTTCTTGATAAAGATTTTTTTAGATAAGAATAAGATTGTATTAATGAAGAAAACAGGATTACATCCTCAGAGGACAAGGAGTCCTCACGAGGAATCTTGTTACATATCAGCCCAGTGCCGCATAACCTGTCTAACAGGATAGCTCCGAAAACACCCAGCAGAAGAGGCAAAGTATACTACCCGATCCCACAACATAACGATAGTCAAAGAAATACCAGAAAAGACCCTAGCATTCCTCTCTAGCCACATACAACACAAGATTGCAAAGATAGCACCTTTCCACAACACTTTGCATAATCTCCATAACAGTGTCTGGACTGCCCCGAATCGCACCCATGACATCAAATAGTCGGCCCCGTGGAGCCTGTGCTGCTCCACACCCCAAAAAGACATGTGCTCAAGACTCGCTGCTAGCCTGACAAAGCATATACACGCCGGGGAACAATGCTGAATACGGCCTCCTCCGCTGCCTTAAATCATTGGTATTAACCCTGTCCAATACCAAAGTCCACACAAGAACGCGTACCTCAAGAGGTACTTTCGCCGTCCATAGCCATTTTGCAATCGGAAATGAAAGCTGCTGTGAAAACAGCCCCACCTGCTGAAGGAAAGTCCTGCAGGAAAACACCCCCGAAGGGTCCCCAACCCAACTCCAAGAGTCTTCCTGGTCTTGTAACTGGACGGATTCCAGCCAACCAAGCAGTGAAATCATCTCCCAATCCCAAGGATTTGACACTACTTTTTTTTTTTAGATAAGAAAAAATTTTATTAGATGAAGAGAAAGAATACATAGAGGATAAGATATCCTCCAAAAATAATCAATCCCTAGCTAAAATCTAATGAAGAAGATACAAAAACCTAAGTCTACTTTCCATGAAGGAAGCCTCTCTTAAGCCCGTGCCTGTCATAATTGACACCGCACTTTAACTTTTCCAGTTCTCGGTTCATCTTCTTAGCCTTAGAATCGAGAATGGCCTTCCTCCCCACACTATCAGACTCCTTAGAGCCGAGAGCTGCCTCTATACCTCTATCATTAGACTCCTTAGGACCGAGGGTTGCCTTCTTTCCTGTACCATCAGTGAGGAACATCCCCCCCATATCCAAAATCGCATTGCCACGATCATCGGCCTCCGTGCTACCTAGGGAATAGCGGCTTAAGATGCAAGGTTTCGGGATAGGCAAAATCCCATCACCCTCAGGTTCCCTCTCCTTAAATGTATCATCTTGGTAAGCCCCAATAAGGACCTCCAATCCCTTAGAGATTTCCATTTCATTTCGACCATGTAGAAGATTAATTTCCCCACATCTGACATTGGCAGGAGAGCCCTCTTTGGCAGCTTCTTCGCCCCTTAGAGGGCCAGTAACCCCACCCTCCTCATCGAATAACCGAGTGTCGTCTAAGTAAACGCCCGGTGTTTCCGGCACAAACTCCAAGTCCCTATTACTCCTAAGGTGCTCCAGCAACAACTCTCCTGTAATAAACGGATCATCCTCAAAATCATAGTCATCCTCTTCCTCCGTACTCACCTCGTCCGCCCAAGTCCTAACACCCTTAGCAGAGGAAATTGGGGTAAACCTGTTTGATGTATCCATAACCGGGCCACTCAAAATGGGTTGTTGGCTAACATCCACCTCCCTTTCTTGTGAACTCATCTGACCCTTGTCCACTACCAAAGGAACAGTCGCTCGATCTAAAGTCTGTGCACAAACATCCTCCTGGTGCCCTAAAGGCCCAGAAATCCCAGCCTTGGCTGGCACTGGTGTGCCACTACTTAACGGAGCATTGGCTGGCCCACCAACCTGGTCACCCTCTAGTGATATCCTCACCTTAAGTCCCCCCACATTCAGGAGTAAAGCAGAGGAGGGGCATTGAGGAAGAGAAGCAAGAATATGTCCCAAATCAATATTAATCTGGACTTTGGGATCGCCTGCAGTTCCAGACGAACTTGTTGCTGTACTCACACCACAACTAAGGGGCCCAGCTTCTTCACGCGCCGGCCCATGTCCAGGGCGTGTGGGTCCACGCGCCTCAACAGCAGAGCGCGTGGGCTCACGCGCCGCCGCTGGTTCAGCACAAACAGATCTCTGACCACATTCCGAGCACCGGAGACGTGTGTCGCCGGCGACTACACCCCGGAAACTTCCCTTACCACCGGTGGTCGTAGATCCCGGTCTGGGCTTCGTCGACTGACCTCCGTCAGAGATCGGAGAAAAAAAACCCACCACCTTGGTGAGGGCTTCCTTGAAATCATCCCACCTCCGACCGTCCTTACCGCTCGGCACAAACACCGCTGTCGATTTGCCATATCGACACAGACCGATCTCCAAAAATGAACCCCTAGAGTTCGATCTGGTCTTCACCCAACCTAGGGTTCTCCCAAAACGTCTCTTTTCTTCGAATCCGCCCTTTTTGAGCAGATCGGAACCGACCAACCCTCCCAACCACTGTGCCATCGTCGCGGTCATGTGAACCCGACGACATCTCTTCCGGCCCTTTCCCCAGATCTTGACGAAACTGCCTTCCCTGAGTTTCTCATAGAACAGATCGAAGGTTTTCCCTTCGATCTGGACCGAGATGGGTTGTGGAGACCCCATTAGAAAAGGAGAGAGCCATAAGAGGAGAGAGAAGAGGTGGAGAAGGAAGAAGAGGGGAAGAGGAGAGCGAGAGAGAACATCGCGAGAATATAGAACAATATCGGTTCTTGATAAAGATAATAGTAATATAATGACATATTGCGGCAGAGAAGACCTAGTTGGACCTTATGCCTGGATAATTGTGAGATGTACCTACGGAGTAGTAACACATGTGACTTGGATCAATCCTTGTGGTGGAGGCTGGTTTCTGGTTGGATGGAGATTTGGGTTTACCCTGCAGCTACTGTTCAGCATCTTATGATGAGGCACACTGGAGGTGGTAGGGTTGAGGAGAATCAGCTACTTTCGCGTTTTGCAGTTTAGGCCACATTTTAATGTTTGTAGCTGGAGCTTAATGCAAGTGTCTTTTCAAGGGTGACTTGTTCAATGGATTTGGTTTGGGATTGGGGTACTGTATTTGGCGTCATTCTGGGACAAAGCAGTGCTTGCTTTTAAAAGGGTATCCCTCCCGGATGTCCCAACGCATTTGGGGATCTTTTGCAAAGTCAGATGCTCCTCAAGCTACTCTTTATTTTTTATTTTTTAAAATTTGATAACATAGGTATCCAGGCTTTGCCCGATAACCCAATGGGCTCTGAAGTTAAAAACAAGGTAAACCTCCAATGGCCTGTATGAGGCTTAAATTTGGAACAAATCTCAGCTGAGCTACACACTACTCAGGGTTCCTTTATTTTTAAAGTATATTCTTCCTACTTTCACTATAATGGCTAGTTGAACACGTATGATATGGTGCAACGCCGGAGGCCTGGTTGGTCCCTTTTACGGGGATTTGTGTGATGTGTCACCATAATGGGGAGGATTGCTTGCATTTGTTTGTGTTATGTGATTTTGCTAGGACTTTACGGATAGATTGCTGTGTGGGGAGAGTTTTGTGTGTCCATCCACGGTGGGTGAGTTCTTACAATTACGATTTGCTGCGATGAGGCAAGGAGGGGAGGTTGTTGTGGAGATGTGCATGGATGGCTATTCCCTGGTGCATTTGGTTGCAGAGGAATTCAAGGGTTTTTTTCAATGTTGGGAACACTTTGACTATGTTTGGAACCACATAGTTTACTTGGCTTCCCTTTGGGCTAAGGCAGCGAGGGTCTTTAAGGGTGTTCAGCTTACGTTAGTTCAGTCACCATTGGCAAGATTTGTAGATACTTTTGTTTTGCATATGAGGATGCCTTATCCTCTCATCTTATATTCTTTGACAACTGATTAATAAAAAATTTATTATCTAAAAAAAAACTATAATGAACAGCCTTTATCATGTTTTAACTGTCCAAAAGAATCTTGGCCACTTTTCACCCCCTTTTGTTCGATTCAACCATCGAGTGAAAAACATTTTCTACTTCAAAAATTCAGCGCAACAATTTGGATCACTACTTCGTCTATATTTTAGTGGCATATTTTTTTCAATGAAGTAGTGCGATTCACTTCAATGAGGTCCATGCCTTTGCCACACGCCTTGCACCTAGGCTCTAAGACCACTATCGCCACTGCGCGTGTCACGTTTTTTAAACATTGGTAACTACACAGTTCTGAGGATTTCTTGTCCTCTGTAACCTTAATTTCACACTATCAAATATAATACATAAAAAACATAACAGACAAACTTGGTAATAAGTCATTACCTGAACACTGCACATGGTATATTGCTGTAATCAGGTTTTGTTGGCTGGGCACCAAAAAGTGTTTTCTGAACACGAGACATGATGAATTAGTATTGAGGGGCTAACACAACAAATACTTATATTACACAGGGAAACTTGAGCTAAGTGGCACATATGAGCATACAGCAAAACAAGTTCCTTCCATTAAGGCCACGGGAGTAAGATTCATTCGGTTTGTAACATCACCAATGGCCCATATGTTGGCTACACTGCTCTGAGAATACTCATCAACCTACAATACAACAAATATAAATCAGCAAATGGGAAAGCTAATAATTTTGTGGTTCCTTTATATGAATTTTCTCAAATGTCCACTCTTTCCACCCATGCTAATACATGAAAAGCATTTACATTACTCATGTCACATCCTTTCAGCGTTAAACAAGTATTAACCAGCCACAGCAAGCAAATGCACAATCAATGTGCTACAAATCAAAGGATTCAAGAAAGAGCAAGAGAAGAAGCACTTTGAGCATCTAATTATCTCAAACTTACGCAGAAATTGGACAAAACATTCTTATAGACACTCATATTCAAATTTTTTACAATGAATCAGTGACATAACCATTGTACAGCAATGCCAAAAAGTAAAACCTTCAACCTGGAACAACCAACAAAGTATAACCTAGAGACAAACCAAACATAGGTCAAAGTAAAAACAAATGCCTCTTCCTAAGCAAGACATATTCATATATATATATAGCTTTTACCGACATACATGTTCAGTAAACCATTGCTGTGCGAGTCGGTGGGTGAGTAGGCGCAAGGCGGACTAATCCCATAGTGGCATATTCATATATATATAGTGGCATAGTATCTCATTTAAACTAATCATATAGTGAGATTCTTTCGTCCACAATTTCCACTGGAGCCAAAAGCTTCTCTACTTTTTGGCTTCGGAATGTAATGGACTAAAGCAAAATGGCTCATAAAACTGTCGGCACTTCTTATTTATTGTGAAGTTGCCGATGGTCGTCGCACTTCGGATCTCGGGTCAAACGGAAACAGCCTCTCTGTGAGACTTTCACAGGGGTAAGGCTGCGTACAACCGACCCCCCCTTACCCTGCCTAGGCGGGAGCCTCTTTGGTGGCACTGGGGTAATGTTAATGTATATAGTGAGATTCTTACAAAAATTAATCAGATCACTACGTACACTTTGAGAGAAAAAGAAACACCAGCAACAGCAACAGCAGAAAGGAAAAATGAAACACTTGATAATGGTTTTTATTAGGGAATAAAGTGGGTGCCTGGACTTTGCCGGACTAATCCTATGGACCTGAAAGGTAACGGCTAGGAAACCTCCAGTGCCCACTAAGGATTCTCAAATTAGTAACCTCTGGAATAGACCTCACACTAAGCTACCTACTCAAGGTTAATGTCATGTATAAGGTTGATGAAAAATATATACCTAGAACTTTTATGTATACAGAATACAACTATACAGATACATATACCTAGCCCTTTCTTTTTCTATCCATTCGAGCCCCTGTAGGGCAGTGGGATTAATCAAGTGAAGCCGGAAAATTTCAAATCAAAACAACAAAATAAAACAAAAGAAATAATCAAAATAAAACACAACCAAACAAAAGAAAAAACAATAAACAAAAAAGGAAACTAAACAAAAACTAAAGCGCACAGCTAATTCACCCTTTATTATAAGTTTTATAACTATCAATTGTTGCTTATCTGAGACATAAAAAGCATAAGTTGTTTAGCTTTAAACTAAGGCTATGCATCGCCATTGCACGCATCCAGTTCTAATAATAACTGCAGGAGAGAAACCAAATTGAAAATACTAGTTTACAATAGCTTCAGGTAATGAGAAACAATATTAGCAACAATTTGTTCAGTGCCGAGCATAATTAGCATGAGACACACTTAGAGGGGAGACAGAGGCACAGGGAGTGGAAGGGGGCAATGAAGGAGGAACAGAAATCGAACCTTGATAGCTCCTGCTTCATCAAGTTCGACACCAATGGCTTCCAGATTCAATCTCTTAGTGTTAGGAGAACGGCCTGCAATGACAAATAAATATAGGGTCAGACAACCTCCAAATGTAGTGAGATTCGAACCTGAATGGTCTCGAAACTCACCCACTTTCTACCAACTAGGCTACCCTATGGAAGCATCACAGTGGACAAAGGAAACATGTCTATTTAGGATGTAGCTTCCAAGAGTAATGTGAGAGAACTGCACACAAAACAATGAAAATCCTGTTCCTTTAAGGTAAGATAGACACCTAAAGATGTCATCACTCACCCAAATATTTACACATGATCTCTAAATATGAACAATTCAGCATGCAGGCAATATATAAAAATCGTGTTGTCCAATACAGGAAAATACTCATCACTACTTACCAAGATTAGCATTGCCTTTACTTCGTGAGGGAACTATAAATTTTATTCAAAGATATTGAATTTTTTCATACGTTTAATTTGTGAAAACAATCAGCAACACAAATTCATTATACCTAAGGCAAGGAAATACAGTGAACCGAAAAAGCACCGTCACCTCAAAACTGTTCTAAAATGAACCCGAGGGGAGGGGGAGGTTTAAATTTCAAAGCTGACCATCATATATTTTACATTTTCACTAGTGTGGTAGCTACATGAAATAAAATTCAGAACAAGCCGCCAATTATTAGCCAATGCGCAGCAATAACTTTTCATATAACTATCATCTAGATTTCTTAGGCAGTGTGCTTTTTTCGCCCTTTTATGGTGCATGTGGTTCGAGCAGAATGCTCGAGTTATTACGGAGGCGTCCAAGCCAGTTCATTTTGTTTGGATAGGGTGTTTATTTGGCTTCTCTTTGGTCCAAGGCGGCAGGGGCTTCATCTCTTAAGGGGGTCCCGGATGCCCCTTACTGACGTTCAACGTCACGGGTTAAATTTGTAAGTATTTGTTCTTTCTGAGGACTTCTTGTCCTCTTGCATTGTAATACTGTTTCAGTTTTCAATTCATCTTCATCTAAATATCATCTGATCTACTGTAACCCTAAGGGGTAGCTCAGCTGGTAAGACCTCTGAGAGGTACTAGGTTCGAGTCCCCTCAGGGTCACTGGAGGTTTTACTGGTCCTTAACTTCAGGGCCCATGGGATTAGTCCCATGTTATCTAACAAAAAAACATCATTTGATCTACTCAAAAGACATAAACATTAATTAATACTCCTCTGTTTCACAGTGTTCATCCACTTTTTTTTGTTCCGATGATTCAAATTAAGTGGCCTGCTTACTTATTTACTGCATCAGCATCCTTGTATTTTAGTAAATAGTGTTTGATGGCCCATAATGGTTGTATTAGGCGCAACATAGACAATTGAAATAGTTTTCACACAGCACTAAATACATGATTACATTTAAAACTATTTGTGAAAGGTAAACTACGACAAGCACCGTGAAATCAAGCAGATTGTGATTCTTGCCAGTCGATCATGTACTTCACAAATATATATACAGTTATTAGTAGAAGTCCAGGGAGCCTCATCTCTGAGAAATTAGGATAACTCTTGCCTACCTCCATGAATCTCTTTTTCATTCTATGAGTCGTAAAAGATTTCAACAAAGGCCAGAAAAGTCAAGTAGTCAACTCAATCGATAATATGATAAGAGTCCTCATCATGTAGGCAAATCTGCAATTCTGTTCTGATATTCACCTTCCAAAATATATCTTTTTCTCTTACAACTGTATGATATTCAACAGACGGTCTTAGTTTTTGTGTCTCAAGAAATTTGTAGGGTTACTTCACTATTGATTCAATTCCCTTAGTATGATCAGTAGTTCATTAGAGTAAGATCAATCCATTGTAGACTTTTCTTTTTAGCTTTTTTAAATTTATTTTTCACCCCTTCCCTAGCATAAGTTATAATGCCAATGACGGCAATGAGACATGGATTTTAAACTGCCCATTACAATGAAGGATGCTCTTGAGCTAGAGTTTCAAGCAAAATTTAAGTTCGCTATTCAGAGAGATGATCACATGTTATCAACTGCCACACTCAGTCACGAGAGGTGAAATCTAATCCCTCTACCCCATTTGGTTTGTGTCAATTTCGAGAAAACATGTCTTCTGACAACTTCCACTGTAAGTTGTGTCAGCACTCAGCAGCACATTGTGTGCAGGTCAAAGATGTATAAAACCTTACCCTCAACAATACTGACTAGCCCAGTGGTGTCACATACAGATAGACATTTCCAAAATTGCTTTACCTAAGCTATTAACAGGCCCAGAAGGCCAGAACTGGTAACAGCAGATTTTTATTTTAGAATATTTACTCGTCCTTCATTGTTTCTCAAATAGTGACTATATAATTACGAGGTGGTAAAGACATATATTCGACCAACTACCAGCACCCCCAAGTGAATTTGTAACTAGCATCTTTAGATGAAGGATAAAGATATTTTCTATTTGAAATCTCAAGAAACATATCCAGAAAAGGGTTCGGACAGTACCAGTCGCAAAGAGCACAACATCTGCCACCAATTCTTCACCATGATCTGTTCGAACTTTTATACCCCCATCAGTTTTCACCAGCTGGATAGGAAAAGGAGGATTACCATAGTCAGAACTCTTGTTAACTAATCAGATGAAGTGGTTCATAAGATGAAAAGATCACAAAATGTGGTATGAAAATGTTGGGCATGATAGTTCACACTATGAAGGATGAGTTATGAAAATCCCCTAGGTAAGTAGAGCAACCTCTGTCAGACCGGTCCTAGGATGCATGTTAACTCCCCTGGCTTCCAAATTTCTGGCAACCACAGCCCTCATTTCATCATCAAAGCCTCTGCAGTTGAATCAAAAGAACATCACTTAGATGTAATTAACCATGTTGCATTACAGATAGACAAGAACTGCAATTGTATGATTGGACATGGGCCCCCCAATACACGTTAAAAATTAAAGAAATTTTAATTATTTAACGTATGCGAAGAATACAGTAAAGAAGGACAAAACGTCCTCTAATTGAGAAGCTAAATACAAGTTGATATCCATTAAAATAAGTCAGTCCCAGTCCCAATTTCTTTCTTTGAGAAGCAGCCAAGCTAGTCTAGATATGTTAGGTAACATTTTATTTTTTTTTTTAGATAAGAAAATTTTGATTAATAGTAAAAGAGCGTAGTTACAAGACGTCCTCAATAAGAAAAAACTTAAATTACAAATCCCTCCAATGTTGTTGGATGTCGGTAAGAGACACCCCAACAAAAGCCCCATAAAGAAGCCAAATAGACCACACGAACCCAAACATTATCAACCATTCTACCAACCCCATGAAAGATACTAGAATTACGCTCCAATCAAAGGCACCATAAAATAACACAAGAGGCGCAACGCCACAAAAGTCTCTGCTTCTTTGTCCTCCTCAATCCAACATACCAAGTCAATAGATGCTGACATGTTAGGTAAGATTACATTCCTGACCTCTTCAAACCCCCACCACGTACTTGTTTTCTTACTAGTCCTATTTCTCTTTTCCATCATCATGTTGATAAATATCAATATCACCAAATAAATTACTAAAACATAAAGAATAGAGCAAAGAAAGGTACGGATCCTTGAATTATCAGGGAAAGTTAAAGTGTGAGTGATCAGATGATGGATGTAGATAAAGTGGGATGATTTTGGGGGCATTCATATCCAACACCCCCCCCCCCCGAGTGAAAGCCAGATATCCTAACCACTGGACGACAACAGATATTATCACTATTCATTAATTATCTTTTGGGGTTTTTTGTGTTTGTGTCCTGTCTCTGATCCATAGTGTGGATTTTTTTACCCAATATATGAAGGAGGTCATGAGTGACTATGAAATTAGGGAGCCCACGTCAAGGATGGAATACCCACATCGAAGACTATTGCATTACCCAGAATCTATTCCATTTTTCCACAGAACAACAGTCAACAACAGCAGCAACAACCCAGGAAGTATCCAGCCGAGGGCAGGGCTAGGGAGATCCAGACAAACACAGCCTTACCACTAGCTAGTCACCTCGTAGAAAGGCATTTTGCATTAAATAATTATAATAGGCTCCTTGTGACGGTTTTCTAAATGCTCCAAATAAGCACATTCTTCAGGATGAAGTTTGGGAGTCTTAAAAGATGACTGAATGACACTATACAGCTTCATTTTTACTATACACAAGCAACTCATTCAACATCTGAGTAAAATAATTGCTTCATTTTTACACCACGATAGCCCAATTTTGTTCAGATAATTTTACATAACTTAACTTATAAGCAAAAGAGCCAGAAAACTGAGTTAGATTCAAATCACAGATGAATAATTGACTACCAAAGAGACAATATAGTAGGTTTACTTTCTTTCCCTTTTTCTCATATTTGGTTAAGAAAATTGCCAATATCAAAAAGGCGAAAACTCCATACTTGTAAAACTTCACACTTGCCCTAATTTTTAAATTGTCAACTAGCATTCCATCCAAAATCAAGTACCTCAATGGGAGTTCCTTTCTGAAGAAAAGATCTACAGTTGCACCCATCCCACGCCAAATAGAAGCAAATTCAACAGCAATGTACCTAGAATGCAAAGGGAAAATAAGACCGCTGGTTACAGTGACATATTTAATAGGAGAGAATATAAATTTATAAAAGAATACAAGAGTAAGATCCATCCAATATCTGGCTGCTTCTCATTCCATTTCTTCGCATTTTTAACTTACCCTCCCCCAAGTATCACAGCACGCTTAGGCAGTTCCTCTAAACTCAAAGCCTCGTCAGATGTTATGGACAACTCCTATAAGATAACAAATCATTTTTTTAGATAAAGAAAATATATTGATAAGATAACAAATGTACAGCAAATGAGAGAATAAGGTATCCTCTAGATAAAACATTTATAAATTGCCCCAATTCCATTGCGTATCAGTAATAGTAAAGCCCCGCAGGCCGCAGCTCTAACCCATATAAAAGCTTAAGCTATGTGGGTGACTTTCTCCCAAAGAAGATAACAACAGTACATGAAGTAACATATACATTCAAAGCAACGTAATTAAAGAAACACTCTGCCGCCGTCACGAGTGCACGAGTAATGGCCTTAAAATGTTTGTCCAGATAGGAATAAGGTAGAAGGGCACAAGATGCCCACACGAAAATCAGCTACAAGAACAAGATAGGAATCTCAAAGACTCCCACAGAAAAGCAACAAGGGAATGACTTAGGCATTGCACTCATCAAAAATCAATTATTTAGGTTTCATCAAGTCAAAATCATCACAACCGATAGCATGCTGTTCTTTAGGGATTACCGCACACAAACAATTTTTTAGATAAGTGACCAGACACAAACCCTTTCCAACCTCATCGGCTACTGTTGGTAAGGAGAGAATTTTGGTTGTTTGGGATATGCCAACTGGTGTCTTTATACCCAAGACTTCTCCAATTCGTAGCCAAAATTTTACTCGGACCTTAAATCTCAAATTTGTCCCGATTTCTTCTGAAGATGTTAAACCGGCCAGACTTTGGGAACAAAGGGGTAAGAATTCAGGTCGACAAAGGAGATCGCTCTGAGTATATCAAGATTGAACTCTACTTCTCTCGCTTCCCTCTTTCTCTACCCTCTATCCACAATGCGACAAAAAGTGCCAAGCCTCGGGCCTCAATTGAGGCAGCCTCAGTGCGCCACTTGAACAGCGCTGCCCCTGGGGTGCCCTCAGGCGATGAGATCATCACCTTACTGCGCCTCATGGCTCATGCTTAAGCGCGCCTCAGTTTAGCACTTTTAATAAGCCTTGATTCTCATGAATACTGTTATGTGCACTCCATCTGCATAAAAATTGCTGTTTATTGTTTATCAACATGATCGACCTGAGTGTAACAAGATTTACCCCTTATTGTTTTTCCTCAAAATGGAAATTGTCAAACAAGACAGCATATAGCAAAGGAGGAAAGCTGTAACGAGAAATGCTTTAACCTACAAATGAATCCATAATCCCCTACTATTGTCTCTCCTCAAAAGACAATTGACAAAGTATCCAATACGTTGAACAGGGAGAAGCTGCATTGAGAGCAGCTACAGTCTCTGAATTTTCTTCATTTAGGGTGAAATAGACTTATTCAGATATGGTAACTCCTCCACAAGTATCCATACAGACGATTCAGTAGATTTGAAGTCTAGGAAGTGGTGTAATTCCATGCTGTCAAAGTTTAATCTCACCCCATCAACACTACTAATAAGCGTTGATTCTCAGCAATAGCTTATTCACTACAGCATCAACAAGATAAGAATCTGGTTGCTAGGATACAGACATCATTGAGGCAAGAACAAGTCAGCTCAACAGCATATGCGCCACTTAATTGTTGGTTAATTTTCGGAGGGTCTAAATCCCCCATGGGATCATCCCAACTAAAGGTGAGCTCTGGCTCCTTCCCTCCCTATCGGAGAAGAAGACAAGAGAGAAGGTACCGTTGAGCAATATATTAAATCACTCTAGAAATACTCCACGCATTTCTCTCTTTGCCTTCATTCTACCCATCCATTCCTTCATCTGTATCTACATCATCCTCGACATCGGAAAACAAACCCTAGCATCTTCAGGTCATGCTCTACCAAACATAGCATCAACAAGTTCATACATTAGAAACACAAAGAGATCTAAAAGGTCACGCCCTTGGTCTGCAGATAAAGCTGAACTTACCTACAATAAACAATAAAATTTGTACCCTGCAAATCACTTCTCCTATGTGATCGATCAAATTAACAAGATAGTGGGAATCGAGAAAGATGGGCACAAGCAATACACACACAACAACAACAACATTACCCCAGTGCCTCCAAAGAGGCTCCCGCCTAGGCAGGGTAAGGGGGGGTCGGTTGTACGCAGCCTTACCCCTGTGAGGGTCTCACAGAGAGGCTGTTTCCGTTTGACCTGAGATTCGAAGTGCGACGACCATCGGCAACTTCACAATAAATAAGAAGTGCTGACAGTTTTATGAACCATTTTGCTTTAGTCCATATATTCCAAAGCCAAAAAGTAGTGAAGCTTTTGGCCCCAATGGACACAAGGGATAAAATAATAAAATAAAATAAAAAGACGGACACAAGGGAAACATTGTGTCATAAGCATAATACTCGTCGATGTTGACAAATAGACAACAGCTTCAGCTGTAGAACATATGAAATGTACTACCTGCCCAGGGATGTCTGGACGCTGGGCTCGGCTACCAGTTGCAATCAATATGTGCTTCGCTGAATAAGACAATTTAGTGCCATCTAGCTGTGTCACTTGGACTTCATTAGGACCGACTATCTTTCCCTCTCCTTCATACAATTTGACCCCAGCATTTGACAACAATCTTTTGTATATACCAGTAAGTCTCACTATTTCTTCTGTCTGCAATAAATGACAAAAAAAAACAAGATAAATAAGCAAGTGAAGCAAGATAGGCATGCAGCAGGTGAGAATATAGTTTACAAATAAACATAAAGGTTTAAAAAAAAATTAGGAAGAATATTCAAAAAAAACCAAGTCTGTTTGCAAGTCAGTTCACGAAATCCCTTGGAAGAATTAGAAACCCACAAAAACATCAAATACGTCACTTTGACTCGACTAAAACCTCAAAGAGAAACTGAGAATATATTTCGCCCTTGCATTCCTCAAAAGGTAGCAGACCAGCAAGCATGGGGCGTATCCAAAAATCTTCCCTCCTCATTTCCCAAAAAGCCTCTGTAATTGCCTTAAAGCATCATCATAAGACCCGAAGAACAGATATAATGCTGCCAAAAACATGAAACAGCTGCATCCAAATCCTCCACGAGAATGGACAATGCAAAAACAAGTGCTTATGGATTCCTTATTCCTATGGTTTGGCTAATGGTTGCTTACTTATGGCTTGTAGTTGTAGCTGTACTCTATTGATGATTGGTCTACTTCCCATTCTGTTGAAATCGTGGTAGGCAGATAATGTTACATATATTTCCCCATATTAATTAATATTTCACTCTCAAAAATAGTATTCATCAAGTTTCATAATTGAAAATACTAAAATAAATTATCAGCGGCCCTGAGGGGGCTTGAACCTGGAACCTCTGGAATAGATCTCAGAGGTTATGTTATTCTCAGCACTGAAGCAGGTCAGGTTTCAAATTGAGAAGGAATAATGGTCTGGAAGGACCAGAACACTCGAGTGAAAAGTGTCTAGTAACACTGGTAAAGCTTATCAATTCCTAACTTGGGCCTATCCATACAAAATCTATCAAAAATAGAACCTATAGAGCCTTGTTTCCATAACGCTGAATTAGCTGGACCCTTGTGGAGGTGGTGCTACGTCAATTTTTTTTATATTGGATTAGCATTTTAAACTGCCAAAACTTATGACACAAAGTTCAGCCACAATCCCTTACAAAAGTGACTCCACAATGCTACATTTGGAATTTTGTTATTGTTATTGTAATACCAACAGCGGTTAAGAGACTAACCTAAACGCTATCATGCCTCATTGTACAACCACAAAGTTAATATCAAACATGCAGCTTGTAACTAGTCAAGATCTATCAAAGAAGTTGCCAAACAAAAATATCAACAAAATGGTGCTACAGTTGGAAGTAATATTAGTTACTCAACAAGTACCATGAGAAAAGGTGAGCCGAAAAACCACCAACCTTCTTTTGCAAAAGCTTTTTCCAATTGAAGTCGATCTTCTCATTTAATTCCCATCCATAGTTCCTTGCATCCTACACGGCAAAGATTACACAGAATATAAATTTATAGAAGCAAATTTAAAAAACATTGCAGTTCCAAGTACTAAAGGTTTTAGTAGCTTCTCGAGACATTTGAATGATTGAGGAGGGTGGAGATGACCAAAACAAAAACAGTAGTATCTCATGCATTTTACCATCTTATGCAGCCCAACCCACAATCAAATGAAGAAGCAAATATAAGATCCTAGAAGTTCTTATCGAAATTGTTAAAATAGGCGGACAACCAAATCCTAAATAGACGTAACTTCAAATTACTTCCAGCTAAAATACGACAAGTATAGTACCACTCAGATAGCTCGGGTTCTATCTATAAGCCATTAATCGCCAAAATCTACAACATACTAATCAGCACAAACTACATAGAGGCATAATTCTCACCTGAAGTTCACCACCAAAAGACGCGCCATAGACCAAAATCTTCTTCGGAACACAACCACGAATAACACATCTGGAGTTAACAAGACACAAGAAACAAAACCCGCTTTTAGTAATAGAATATTGAATGGAGAACATAATAGTTGTAGTCTTTAATTAAAAGCCTCAAACACACCACAAAATAGGAGCAATATACTATAATTACTCCCTAAAATGCAATTACTATTAAAAAATGAAATAGACTTACGTTCCACCAACTCCTCCAATAACTTCTGAACTAATCGGATGAAATGGAAGCTCGCATATACCAACCTTTGCAAAATCAATCACTTCAACCAATTAATCAACGATATAAAACCAAAATCACGATAATATTTATAGTTATTCTTCTTATTTCAATTGCAAACATAGAAACAGGAAAATTTGGAATGAATTATAGCTACAAAAGAAGAAGAAAAATAACAAATAAAGGGTTTTCATTGAGTAACAAACCTTGGCACCAAAATTGGCAGAAAATCGAGCAGCACGAACACCGCCACTACCAGCACCAATAATGAACAAATCAAAGTCATAATGATTGTTATCTTCGTTATTGTTCACTTGTTCATCACCGTCAATTAACATCTTTCTCGACGCCATCGTGTATAACAATTTGTTATGCTGGTTTACATGAAAGGAATACGAAATAAATATATAAACTAAGATCAAATAAAGAGAATAAAATGCGATTTGATGAAAAAATTCAGCACACCTGTTTGATAATTATTGAAAAGTATGAACCAAAATTAGCAGCGGAGGGTGAAGCGAGGAAGGTAGCGCAGGAAGAGGAAAAGAGAGTGAGAGAGGAAATAAATCGGGGGATTAGAGAACCGCCACGAGTGACTAACGACTATGGTCAAAGGTATTGTAAGATTTGTGAACTGTCACTTATTATCACACTTTTTTGGTAGTGAAAGGGTCAATAACGTTTTTTTTGACTAATGATGAAAGGGGCTTATAACCGTTCCACATATATACTAGGCGAGATTAGGCAAGAATTCCCGGAATTATCAAAATGGTTTTTTAAATGTACATGGGTGGACAAATTGGTCCTTTTAAAATTGAATGAGACAATATGACCTTTTAAAAAAAATATTTGGGCACATTCACTCCTAAAACCGGGCTTTGGAGGAATCTCCACTTAAGAATTATTTTGGACCGGTTTTCTGATTTTTTTCTCTATTTTCTCTATTTTGCCATCTATTTTCTTATTTTGAGTAGTTATTTCTTGTTCTTTGTTTTTCCCTTTTCTTTTTTTTTGCTTCTTGTTCCCCCTCTCTTCCCAATTGCTCACCCGAGTCCCGACGAGGCCGACACCACCGCCCTCCGCCAACTAATTTACCACAACAACCATCTCCACCATCTAAACATGGTCAATCTGCTCTCTCTCCTCATTTTCACTCTCACTCCCACTTCAAATTCAATTCAACTATATAGATCAAACTTCATCAATAACATCAAAGAATTTCCTTTCAATTGCAGTTCCAATTACATTTTTTGGTAGATCTTCGAAGTAAACTTTTGATTTCCTTCAATTTCAGTTTTATACTTCGAAGATGGTCCTGCACAACGAATTCATTTCAACCAAGTCTACCATGTCCATGAAATGGCTATGCATCTTACTTTAATATCCTTCATCGATCTATCAAAAAAGCCTTAGAAACAACCAGCATTTAAAGACGGAAGCACATTTGCAACCCATAACCATCCAATTGACCAGAACCCCATTTAAGATATAAATGCACCCTTTTTGCATTGACCCATAAGCATTGAAGAGAGTGAAAACATCAAATATTATGGGTGTAATATGCTAATCTCTCTCCTATAGCTCAAGTACAATGGTATTTCAATGCAATATGAGCAAGAATACATTAAGATTGAACCATGCCATGAAGCCATTGAAGCATAACTCTCTGGGGAATTTCATCAAACAATTATCGTGTATCATAGATAGAGTAGCAAGTCAACAACCAGCATTATGACAAATGGGATTTTAGAGTTAAACTTCCAGTCCATGTCCATCTCAATCAAGCAATCATCAATTTTGTGGGAGAGAGAAGTAATTCCAGCCCATTTTCACAAAATTGCAATCTCATACACAAACAATAATGCGCCAGATACAAACTAAATCCAATCTCTCTTCTCATTTCCTTATTCCAATTACAGACTCTCTTGACCCATAAACATCCACAACCACCATTGGATTATTAAGCTCAGAATTCAAAAGACATTAATGGAATCATTTGTGATATGTGTGAAAAAAATGGGTTATGTTTATTTAGAACCCTTGTAGCAGTGACCGAATTAAAGCTTTTGTTTCTGAGATTAATGAGTTGTTTACTGGGTCTCCAATGGCAATCGCGGGAGGGTGGTGGCGTCAGTGATTGGTGAGCAACTAAGCATAGTGGAAATGGGAGAGAGGGGGGAAGGAACAAGAAGCAAAAAAAAAAAAGGGAAAAGCAAAAAAAGAAATAACTACTAAGTAGAAAATAAGAAAATAGATGGCAAAATAGAAAAAATAGGAAAAAAAAAAAAAGAAAACCGGGTCAAAATAATTCTTAAGTGAACATTCCCCCAAAACCCGATTTTGGGAGGAATCTGCCCAAATTTTTTTTTTAAAGGCCACATTGTCCCACACAATTTTAAAAGGATCAATTTGTCCACTCATGTTCATTTAAAAGACCATTTTGGTAATTTGGGGGGCAAGAATTTGTCATATATTAGGTGTAGACGCTGAATTTTGACTTATTTTCTTTTAAATAATTATTACAGTTAATATTAGCATTAATTGTAATTACCCTAATTAAAATAAATTATTTGGGCTAAAAAGGTTTTAGGGTCTATGAGGTGACCCAAGCCATTAGGAAAGCCAAGCTCAAAGCCTAAAAGAGAAAATAAAACAAAAAAGCATAAAAGAGAAAACACAAAAATAAAAAAGGAATGGAATTATGGTGTCATGCATGACATCATTTCATGAGATCATCTTATGATGTCATGCATGACATCACATTATTCCTATGTTCTCAAAATGAGATTATCTTATCCAATAGCTAAAGACAAAGGGAATAATAGTGATAAGTGAGATTACCAAAATATCCTCACCTAATTTCTAAAACTTCAATTTGTAAGGCTTTTCTAAAAACTTCTCCTAATTTCTAAAACTTCTTTTTTTTTATCTAATTAGTGCAAACTAAAGGGCATTTGTACTAATTAACTTAATTTTGAAGATTGAGATTTCTAGATCTACGCAAGGGTAATCTTTTATCTCTCTCCTTCAATTATTTTTTTCTAAGTGTTTTCATTAACCATTTTATTTTGTATATAAATTGCTATTAAACCGTATTATCCCCCTTAATAATCTCATTTTCACCGGTTGGACTCAGTATAGGAGTGGGCACGCCTCACCGTACTTTTTGAGCGGCCAAAATTAGTAGGTAAGGGTTCAAGTGCCCACGCGAACCGGTGTCCATGGAGGACTTAGATCCAGCTTGTAGAGAGTGATTTTTGCGGTGAGGAAGAGAGTTGCTTGTGCCAAAATTTTATGATCATTGAATGTTTCTCTCTTTCTCATCACCATTTTTATTTTTTTTATAATTGAAATTGAATGAAAAAGGTCATTTTGCATATAGAGGTCTCGGATTTATTTTTGTGTAAAAGTTTTAATAATTCGGATTGTTAACAGTTTTTAGGGCGGAATTGACAATTTGTATATCTAGGAAGTTCCAGCGGTTGGAAATTAATGAAATTAGTGTCCTAGAAAACCTTGGCCAAAGGGCTTTCTAACGAGATAAACATCATTTAGATCCAACCGTTCAATCGTCCACAATTGAATTTGAAAGTTTCTGTGTCTAAAAACGACCAACGTCCATACATATGTAAATCACTAATAAACGGTTAAGTTTTGAGCTTGGGCTATTTCTGAGGACATTAAAAAGGACTTCCCTAGATTTCTACAGATACCTATTTCGTCCAGTTTGGATACTAAATGCATTTTAACTGAATTTTCAAAAGACGGAGTAGTGCCGTACCTCTGAAGATTTTCTCAGATTTCGACCTTGTAAATATATGGCTCAAATAAACCACTTAGGATAGTGTTTATTTTTTGATAATTTTTGTAGGTAGTCCCTAGTGTTTTAATCTGTAAAGAAGAATTCAACTTTAACGAAGTAGATTTAATTCTATATTAACCAACCGAGTATATTTACAGAAATGATCATGTTCACTAAACTGAAACGTCTGCGGTGTTTTGCACCTCTTCAATGAGAGATGAACTTCGATTTGGATAATAGACTCGATAAGAACCAATTTGTACTTTGTAATCACTCCATTCAAAGGTGTTTTTTGATTTTTAATGAATTAATCAAACAGAGTTTGGTTCTGTCAAAATTAAAGACTTTGGTTAATTTATTAGAACATTAGGGCTTTTTGCACATGTCTTTTGTTTATTTTTATTAAATAATTTATACTTGTCTAAACTTTTCAAAATTTTGTGTACATACCCACCTTTAAGTATAGTCTAATCCCTATAAATATTAGACCTAGATCACTTGTAAATAATTCCTAGTAAATAAAAAGCCAATGGTCTGTCCAATGACTTCCAGATGCTTGTCAATCGTGAATAAATTACCAACTGTCAACTGTCTTCACTTAAAAATTTTAAAGTGGAAAGATGAAGTAAAATGAACCAAGTTAGGCTTCTGAAGCACTCGATTTGGTTGAGTTATGACCGAGATATGAATTTTAGAAGTTCTGTCACTACAACAAAATATGCCAGTAGTGACAATTATTTTGTGTACTGTGAGGTTTTGAAACGTCACAAAAATATTTGTTATGACTTAATGAAGTGTAGCTAATCAGCGTGTCAGTAAAATAATTGTGACGGCCGAACACGTAGCTAAATATTACTGCACTTAAAGCCGTCACAATTTCTATGATGTGTACAGGCGTCACTATTGCTTGTTACTGTCAGGCATGTAAAGATGATACTAAAAGCACCTCACGCGCGTAGCAATCTTTCTTTCATATTACCAATTTTTATATATTATATTTTGCATCTAAGAGTGTTGTCTCAACTTTTCGTATTTCCCATCTAGATACAAATGGTAAGAACCCAGGATTTTCATACCAATCCTTTTTGTTTTCTCCCCGGAGTGCGTCCTCATAGAATATTTGTCAGTTGGGGGCTTAGATAAGTTCAAGGGACCATCAAGTTAGAAAAGCTTTTGAAAAGACTTGAATTGAATAAAAATCATGAAAGAGGTCCCGAATCTGCTATTGGCGTTTTATCGAAGGGACAAACCGACGGGAGAACCCAATAGCGCGAAAAGTGGACTAATCATGTTTTTAGAAAGACTCCCGCTTATATAGAACATATAAATACCCAAGAATAATAGGTTCGGGGGCGAAGGTACGAGGTGGGAAGGTGTTAGGCACCCAACTCGCCCGTATTATGACGGTCTCTACTAACTCAAGTTTGCTTAATAATGTAAAGACATAATTCCCACACAAAATCGGATTAACAACCTAGACTTAGACTATTAATTGGTTCATCCCAAGCATCACAACATTTATTTTTAACCCTTATTGAGACATGCATTCGATTGACAAGTTGGCAGCACAACGACTATACAGACAATATTTAGGAAGCAATAAAAACGTTATTCTAGCATGATATCTACATTATGACTACGAAAAAATAAATAAGCAAGCAATTTAATTTGAGCCCTCAGGAATTTGTACCTGAACTGTAGGCTATATTTGACAAGAATAGTAAAAATAGATCTCAAGTTTTTAGAAGAAAGAGGGGGAAGCTCAGGAGTACTCAACTGAGAATAGAGGTTGCCAACTGTAGGCTGTGTGTTTTGAACTGAGGGTGAGGGGTTGTTATATAGGCGTGGGAAGTAGGGTTGTACGGTCGAATTTGAGCTGAAAAATGAGACGGGCTTGAAAAATGAGCCGGGCCCGAAGGAAAAAGGCAGCGCCGCAAGCGGCGCTGGCCTAGGCCGCTTACGGCTGTCAGCAGTCAGCTGGATGACGTCATAATGACATCATCCAGCCTGTCCTTATCTTCCGGGGAATTTTTAATGATCCAAAAAATATCAAAAGACTGTTTTGCCCTTGAATGGTAAAAGACGATTTTACCCCTATATCGCAACTTGGCGATCGGGGGTCGGAATGAGGCATGAGACGTGTCATTGGAAAGCTCTTGAATGGGGCTTTTGGATGGAATGAAATAAAGGAGTGTTTGGAGGAAAATCTGAGACCTTATTTTAAACTATTAAAGCAAAATAGCAGTTCAAGCTTAAAAATTACTCCTTTCATCATCGGGCTTTTGCGGAGAAATCTGAAGACGCTTTTTTGGCGTCTACAGAAGCCCCCACTTTGATCGAGCTTGAGTAAAAGCGAAGATCAAAGTATTTCGATGGCGACATGCAGGATGCTGATGTGCAAACAGTGTGTGAGAGTGTACAGTATGCATGCTTATGAAGACAAACCTGTGTTGGAACATGCTCGTAGCGTGCTAAGATTTCATCCCTGTGAACACAAGAAAAAATGAAAGGTTAATAGTAGCAGGATAGATGGCCTAAACGTCTGTTGCGGACCTGTATTCAGAGTGAATGAAAAAGTTAGTAATACTTTGAGAATGATCAATATAGAGTGCTTCGACAAGCAGTGACTAAACACCGCTCGGCGTATGTCGAGATTTCATCCCTCTTCGAGAAACGAAAAAGTCAACAAGACAGCGCGATTAAAAATAACGGCTGCAAAAATGGTTAGTAACATGAGAGTGATTAGTATAAATGCTTTATCGAGCAAACATTGACTAAACACTACTCGGCGGATGCCGAGATTCCGTCCATGCATAAGAAACGAAAAGGTCGACGAGACAGCGCGATCAAAATGACGGCTGTAAAATGGTTAAAACATATGAACAGTTTAAATGCAATAGGTTAAGCAATCATTGACTGAAACATATAAAAACAATGGACAGTATAACAGCTTTAAGCGATCATTGACTGAAGCATATAAAATAATGGACAGTATAACCGCAACAGTTTAAGCGATCATTGACTGAAGCATATAAAGAATTTGTAACTTTGAAGAGGGATAGTTTAACCGCAATAGCTTAAGCGATCATTGACTAACCCTAAAAATTTGTAACCTTGCAGAGGGATAGTTTAACCGCAATAACTTTAACGATCATTGACTAACCCTAAAAATTTGTAGTGACGAGTTGCTTAACAAGTGCCGTTGAAAATTTCGGGCTTTATAAATAAATCGGGCGCTCCGGGTCGTGAGAGTCATCGCCGTGTAGATCCGAGTTTCAGTACATGGGACCTGCAAAAATTAATGGGTTAGTTTTACCTGTAAGTAGTTGGTACCGTAAAATGGACCAACTGTTGAATTTGAACTTTGTGGGCCCAAGGGCTTTGCTCCCGCGCATTTGATACTGATATTGCCGCAAGATGAACTGTAATAACGAACTCTGGATTGGAAAAGGGGCCTGGGGTCAGCTTGTGGGGCCTGTGCTGCAGGTTCGCAGGGCCGCTAGCGGCCCAGGCCAGCACCGCTATCTAGCGGCGCTGGGCTTGAGCCGAATAAAAGCGCTTCAACGCTTTCTCTCTCCTCTTCCGCGTTTTTTCTTCTTCCTCACCGAGCCATTGTCGAGAGCTTGGGTTGAAGTTTCTCCATAGTTGAATACTTCACTCCACTTGAGGTAAGTTGGTTCTTGTCCGTTTTCTTCGGTTTTTGTCTTGAACTTGCTTATTTTTCCGCCTAGTTGCTGAATTTTGGATTGCATTGTTGAATAGGTGCTTGTAGCTTGCGAATCTGAATTTTTTTTTCCCACTTGTGGAGAGAGAAAACTCTATTGTGTTCTCATGGCTCCCGTAGACAAAGGGAAGCGTCCAATGTGCGATGAGGAGTATGACCGGAGCCTTTTCCGCACAGGGTTGCCTTCTACCCGAAGGCCTCCGACCCGTCACGCGGATGAGGCTCGACTGTACCAGGATTCGTTCATGCGGTTAGACTGGCGCCCCCCTAGCGTTTGGAACTGCAGTTTTCCGTTGCCAACTAGACAGAGTCATTTATCTGACCCAGAGCTGGTACATTTTCTGACTCAACTTTTTTTGTGTTCAGTATATTTGAACTGAAAATTGGAACTGTTAGTGCTTCGGCACACGAACAAATTGGGATTTGTACTGGATTAGTGGTTAGCTGTATATAATTTGTATGAAATTTATTTTAGCTGTATTTGTGGTGTATTGGGTATTTGAGAAAGTTTTGTTGGCTTGGCTAGGGTGTTGGGGTTATGTTGCAGGCTCATGGGACCACCTCCCATTGGTCTATGCTGTTGGGTACCTTTTCGGAGAGGGCCAGGAATTTGGTACTGGACTCAGGTCTCGCTGATTTTTTGACTGTTATTCCTGCCTGTCACTCGAGGTATTCTAGGATTGTCGCCCGGGGTTTACTGGAGAGGTTTTGGGATTCTACAAACACTTTCCATACACCTGTGGGAGAGATGTTTCCTACCCCTTATCAGTTTGCTGTGCTGACGGGGTTATCTTTTAGAGGGCGTCGTATTCAGTATGACGTGGGTTATTGGCAATAGAGTAACACCTTGTCAGATCTTTACGGGCATGAATACGCCCATTTTGACCAGGATCGGGTTTCTTTGCCGCGGTTGTGGGAGGCCGCATCCGCGCAGGGGCTCACAGAAGAGCAGAGGGCTCGTAATTTCCTGGCTTGCTTGCTGGGGTCGACGATCTTTGCTCAGAAGAAGAGCGTGTGTCAAGTCAGTTTCTTGACATGTTTGGAGGATTTGACCAAGGTGCGTGAGTACAACCTTGGGGGAGCCGCTTATGCTTCTTTGTTGAAGTGGTGCCGTCGGGCCTGTAGGCCTAAGGAGACGAGCGAGAGGACATCTATCACGGGCCCATGGAGGATACTAGAGGTAGACACCCTTTTTTTGTTTATTCCTCCTCTTTTTGCCTATGTCCTCAACTAGGGTAATCATCTTTGTTTGTGTGCTTGCTTGTGTGGCAATTGTGGTTCTTTGAGTATTTTCCAGCCTTCGGCCCTCATCGTCCTGGCTTGAGGATGTTTCCTTTAGGTTCACAATGGGTCGGTAGGGACGCCCATCCGTTCACTTCCCTGGAGCATTTCCGGGCTACCTTTGAGAGGCATGCTGTGTCCACGGTACGTTGCTTGTTGATCTGTGCGTTCTTTTTGTTCATTTTTTGTGAATGAACCTTGACTTAATAATTTGTAGGTGTCGTGGTCCGCCTTTGATGAGATTCCTGGGGTTCCTCCCCATATTACCCTAGAGTGTTTCAGGGTATCTTCTCTACGAGTGGTCTTTGAGGGGCCATTCAGCTTTGTATGGTATCTGGGAGACCGCTTGACTCGGTTGATCTATCCCTCCTTGGGTACTCATCTGGCTCCGGAGGATCCTCCTTTGACCATGTTTTACCTGCGCGGCTTGAGTGTGCGGGACCTGGGGGTTGTGATCCATGGTAGGGCGGCGTAGGAGTTTATTGTGCCGGAGGTCGTTGGCTTGGACCAGACGGCCATGTACCTGGCCTATTGCTTGGATCTCCTGATGCCGGACCTTACTTCTGAGGTAAGAAATTTGTCTGTATTTTTAAATTGTTTGTCCAATATGCTGACTTTTGTGTCCTGTAGGCGGATCGTCTAGCTCTTCCGGGCCCTAGGAGGTCTCGTTCTAGAGCTCCTCGAGGTCAGCCCCCAAGTGTGACCTTGCCAACCAATGAGGTGAGGTATCTTGGAGAGAGTGGGGGGCGCATAGTGGAGGAGCTCCCTCTCAATGTTGCTGACGGAGAGGCGGTGGAGGGTTTACCCTTGCCCGATGGTTGCACGGGGGTTAGTCATCTTTTCTGTCTCTCTCTCTTATACTTGTGTTTATTTTGAGTTTTTGACTCAATTTTGCGACTCTCTCTCTCTTTTGCAGTTGAACCGGGAGCAGACTTCTCACGTCTTCAAGCTTATTCACCTATTGAAGAAAGGCTATGGCCGGACGATGGGCAAGGGGAAGAGTTCTCGGTCCAAGACTATTGATGTAAGTAAATTCTCTTCTTCCTTTGTTTTAGCTAAGTGAAGTGCTTAAGTTAACATTTTCGATCATCTGCAGATGTCTCAGTCCTCATCTTCGGTAGGAGCACGCCCTTCTTCTGTAGCGAGGGCTTCTTCAGCGAGTAGACCATCCATTGCTCGTTCTCCTCCTGTGATGGTGACCGGGCCTCCTGTTGATGAGGCGCCCGGACCTTCTGTCCCGTACATTCCGTAGATGTTCTCTCCTGTTGATTTCCGGCCTTCCTTTGATAGGTTGCCTGCCGCTACGCCCTCGGCTGGAGATTGGGCGAACGCCCCTGGGTAGGATATGTCATATGCTGGGCCTTCTCATCAGGATGCTGCTATGGATTTTGCTAGTCAGGCCACATCGAGCTTATTTGCCTCGGGGTTTCCGGCAGGTACCCCGATGCGGGCTCCAGCGTATGATGGACGGGACATGAGGCCCGAGAACAGTAGGCCCATATATAGCTCTTCTTTCCCTTACTCGACCGGAAACTACGGTCAAGGGCCGTCTGTTGATGATGAGGCCGGCAGTGACGATTCCAGTTGAACGATGTTGGGCCACTTTGTAAACATTGGTCCTTGAACTTTGAACTCCTGTTTTGGGTGTAACACACACAAATGTTTTTTGATATGCATGAACATGTTATGATGACTCAATTATGCCCGTCTAATCTAATTTATGTGATGTGTTGTGCAGTAGAACAAAGCTACAATTTTAGGGGATAGTAAAAGAAAAAAGTAAAAAAAATGCAAGTAAAATGCAAAATTTTACACATATTATACCCCCTAAAAAAAATAGGAAAAAAAAAAAATGGAAAAGATAAATCTAAGAGAGTCTTGGGCTTTGCAATTCCGCGCGGGTGCTAAAAACTGGACTGAAATCGGGTCGTCTGGATCAGAAATATGGACCGGAGCAGAAAGAAAATCGGACTTGGCCAGGGTCTAGGCCGCTAGCGGCGCTGGGCTGTGCCGCTAGCGGCGCTCGGCTAGCGGCCCTGACCAGTCCTGCTGACAACCCCTTTTTGTGGATTTTTTGCTTTTTCGGCCCGCGTTCTTGCCTATAAATGGGATATTCGGGGTGCTTGATGTTGTACCACTTTTTATATCCCTTTAGCTCTCCCAAACTTCTCCAATTTTCTGCCATGGTGAAATCTTTTGAAGATCTGTTCGATGCTTGGTGCAAAAATTTGACCGTAGAAGATAAACTTGAACTAACCCCGTTTCATGTTTCTACCTTGCTAAACTTAAAACCAACCAAAATACTGTGGTCCCTTCTTCGGTCTGCTTTGAATTATTGGGATCCTGACTTGCATGTTTTCCGGTTTGGTAATTCTGAATTATGCCCTTTGGTTGAGGAATTTGCTGCGATCACTAATATTCCTGATGTTCTTCCCCCAGCTGTGCCTTTATGTGAGGGATGGTTTTAGGGATCTATACAAAATATCATTGGGTTTGTCATCTGCAGAGGCTAAAAACATGGTGCTTGGTGCCGATGTGGACTTGGTTCAACTTTGCGAAAAATTTGCTTTTCCATCCGATAAAGGTGCCATATTCAGACGTTATCGTCGACAGGCTTTCGTACTGTGCTTGTTAAACCGCCTGTTGTTTGTCAATGCAGAATCCTCCAACATGGGTAGAGCCTCGTTGCTGCGGGTAGTTAATCAAAATGTTGAAGGCCATTCTCCCTTACATCTGGTCATAGGAGAAACCTTAATTGGGCTCGACAGGTTGAAAACATCTCCTAACCAAGCTTTTTCGGGCAGCCCCCTGCTGCTTCAAATCTGGTTATGCGAGCATCTGAGGTTGATAGAGTTGCCGGATCATCTGATTATCCGTGTTCCTCGGACTTGGTCAAAGAAGACTTATACTGCTGCTAGCTTTCTGGTAAGGAAAAGGTTATATTCTGAAAAGTCCCTTGCTGAATGGGATGCCTTTTTCAAGGCGGGACCTATCGTTCGTTGGCATGTGCCTTGGTAGAGCTTGACTTCTTTAGTGGCTTGTAACGACGTAATCCTCCATACTACCATACTAGGTTTGTACATGACTACTTTCTTCTTTCCCTGTAGGGTCATGAGGCAATATGGTTTGAGGCAGGTGATTTCTCGCCAGGAGACTACGAGACCAAATATCGTAGCCTTAACCACTGAATTAGCTGTAGAGTGGGGAAAGTATTGGCGTAGCCGGGATGATTGTCTCAACCCAGGTTTCCGAAACCTATCTGAACTAGTTGTCCTGCAGTGATGGGGAAGCGAGACGAGTCCTTCGTCATGAGGTGTGGGACCAACTAAAGCCTAGATATGAGTCACAAACAGGAGGCAAGAAAAGGAAGGAAATGTCTCGTATGGGAGACTACCATGTACTGAAGAGAGGCAAGCCCCCAGCTCAAGGAAGCGATCACAGGTCGTCCTCAAGCCAGGGTCCTTCAAAGAAGAACTCTTCAACGATGCCTTCTAAAGGGAAGAAGGATTAAAGTAGTTTTCTAAGAAAGCAAGTCTAGTTTTGAAAAGAAAATAATTATAGGAATTTGTTTAGCTTAAACCCTCATAGTTGCATTATTTTCTTAGGAAGTTTTAATTCTTGCAATGTAAGCTTATTCATTCAGTTTGAATAAAGATTATACTCTTTGAATGAGTTGAATGGAATTTGTTGATTGATTTTGGCCGGGCCCCTTTGAAAGGATTACCTACGTATCCAGTGTGGAATCAGGCCAACGTAGTTCGTTCAATTAGTGTTTGTCTTTTTTTTTTTTTTTAAGTTTTTTTTAGACGTAACACTTCTTCAATTGATCCATGTTGGTGAGTTGGCTAAACTCGATGCCATCAATATCCATGAGTCTGACGACGCCTCCTGATAAGATGTCTTTGATGATGAATGGTCCGGACCAATTTGGTCGAAAGTTGCCTCTAGGGTCGGTTACTTGGGCTCGTAGTTCTTTCCAAATCAAGTCCCCTTCCTTTAAGTTTCGAGGTCGAACCTTTTTGTTGAATGCTCTCGCCATGCGTTGTTGCTACATGTGAGAATGGTCTAGGGCCCGTAGTCGTCTCTCATCTGTGAACATGAGCTCTTCATAGCGAGCTTGTAACCATTGGGTTTCGGGGATGTCTCCTTTTAAGGCTATGCGCATGGATGGTAGTTGGATTTCTATGGGTGAAACTGCTTCCATTCCATAGACTAAGGAGTAAGATGTCGCTCCCGTAGAGGATCTTATGGATGTCCTATACCCCCAAAGGGCAAATGGGAGTTTGATGGGCCAATCTTTGTAGTTTTCTATCATCTTTTCAATGATAGTTTTGAGGTTTTTGTTGGCGGCCTCTACTGCACCATTGTATTGGGGACGGTAAGGGGATGATTTGTGGTATTGGATTTTGTAGCTTTTAATGAGGGTGGCTGTTTCGGCTTTGAAATGGGATCCGTGGTCACTTATGATTTCATGTGGAACAACGTATCGGCAAATGATGTTGTTTCTTATGAATTCGGACACTTGTTTGGAGGTAAGGATGGCATAGGACTGGGCTTCAACCCACTTGGTAAAATAGTCTATGGCTACTAGGATGTATTCATGTCCTCCTGAGCCCTTTGGGGTGATCTTGCCAATGATGTCTATTCCCCATGCAGAAAATGGCCAAGGAGAGGTGAAGTTGTGAAGCATCGAGGGTGGCATATGCTGTAGGTTGGCATATATTTGACACTTCTTACATTTCTTGACATAGTCGTAACAATCCTTTTCCATAGTAGTCTAGTAATATCCCAGTCGTAGGACCTTTTTGGAGAGCATTCGACCATTCATGTGTGGTCCACACACCCCATTGTGTACTTCGTGCATGATTTCTGCAGCTTCTTCGGCGTTCACACATCTGAGGTTTACCCCGTTGTGGGATTTTCTGTACAGAGCCCCCTTGTATTCTATGTATTGCGCCGCTAAGAGACGGATGGCCCGTTAAGCTCTTAGTGGGGCATCCTGAGGGTACACTCCTTTGGTGATGTAGTTGTAGACGTCTTGGTACCAAGGATCTTCTTCGATTGGAGCCAAGATCATTTCTGCGTCGAGGTTGTTGCAAAAGGCTGGCTCGCTTCTTCTTTGTATACAAATGGGCATCATGCTCACTGGATTGGGTATGATAATCAAAGATGCTAGTTTGGATAGAGCGTCCGCAAATTGATTGTCTTCTCGTGGGAGGTATGTGAAGGCTACCTCTTCAAAGTTGTCCAGTACTTTATCCAAAAATTCTTGGTAAAGTGCTAGGCTTTCACTGTGAACTTTCCACTTCCTAGAAACCTGGTTGATGATTAGTAAGGAATCCCCATAGACCTTGAGTATTCTGATACCTAGGCCTACTGCTGCTTGGAGACCGATGATACATGCTTCATATTCGGTTGCGTTATTGGTGACGGGAAAGTCTAACTTTACCGAAATGGGCGTATGAGCTTCGTCTGGAGATACTAGAAGCACTCCTGTGCCGTAACCCTTTTGGTTGGATGCTCCATCGAAATACATTTTCCAGCAATTTTCCTCAACCAGGGCCACATCTTCGTCGGGAAAATCATATTGTTCAACCTCCTTGGCTGTGTGAGTGGGGTGCTCAGCCAAATATTCTGAAACTGCATGTCCTTTGATGGTCTTTGCGGGATCAAACTTAAGATCAAATTCAGACAACAACACAGTCCACTTTGCAATCCTTCCGCTTAAGACTGGTTTCTTGAAGATGTCTTTGAGGGGGTTCATCCTTGACCTTACTAGCATGGGATGGTTGAGCATGTAGTGCCTGAGTTTCTTGGTGGCCCAAACTAGTGCTAGATAGGTCTTCTCAAGGCTGGAGTATCGTGTTTTATAGTCGATGAACTTCTTGCTCAAGTTGTATATAGCTCGTTTTTGATCTTCTGTGTTCTAGGCCAGCATAGCCCCCATGGCAGTGTCGGTCACTGTTAGATAAAGGATCAAAGATAGCCCTTGTTTGGGAGGAGCAAGGATTGGTGGATTGGCTAGATAGTCCTTAATCTTATCGAACGCCTCTTGACACTGGTCATCCCATTCAACCTTGACCCCTTTCTTTAGCTTCTTGAATATGGGCTCATATGTTATAGTGAATTTTGATATAAACCGACTTATATATTGGAGTCGACCAAGGAACCCCCTAATTTCTGTTTCATTCTTGGGCGGCGGCATCTCAACTATTGCTTTGATCTTTGATGGATCAATTTCAATTCCTCTTTGGCTGACTACATAGCCTAACAACTTTCCTGATGTGACCCCGAATGCACACTTTTGAGGGTTTAGTTGGAAATTGTATTTACGGAGTCTTTCGAAGAACGTATGAAGTGCTTGAACATGACCGTCTCGACGCCTTGATTTCACAATCATATCATCCAGATAGACCTCAGCTTCTTTGTGCATCATGTCGTGTAATAAGGTTGTAGCAGTCCTTTGGTAGCTTGCGCCTGCATTTTTTAACCCAAATGGCATGACTCTGTAGCAATAAGTTCCCCACAGAGTTATGAATGTTGTTTTGCTCATGTCTTCTTCGACCATCTGAACCTGATTATATCCTGCGTAGCCGTCCATAAATGACAATAGGGCGTATTCAGCTATATTATCTACCAGGAGATCAATATGAGGCAAAGGGAAATCATCCTTCGGGCTGGCTTTGTTTAAGTCTCTGAAATCGACACACATTCGGACCCGACCATCTTTATTTGGTACTGGAACTACGTTGGCGATCCATTCGGGGTAATCGGATACCACGATAAACCCAGCAGTAAGCAGTTTCTGTACTTCTTCCTTTATTTTCAAGGCCCACTCTGGTCGGAGACGTCGCAATTTCTGCTTAACCGGTTTAGCATCTGAGTATAAAGGGATTTTGTGCTCGGCTATGCTCCTTTCAATTCCTGGCATGTCTTTATAGGACCAAGCAAAGACATCCGTGTGTTGCTGTAGGAGTTCAACAAATTGCTCACGTTCTTGTGCAGTTAAGGATAATCCAATTCTTACTTCACGAGGTTCGCTTTCACTGCTTAAATTAATTAATTTCGTTTCCTCCACAATAGAGGTCTTTTGTTCGTGATTATTTACCGCTTTTAGCAGCTCTTTGGGCAACTCGTCTTCATCATTGTGTTTATCGATAGCTAAGCAAGGCATCGAATAAGTAGAAAAAATTTTCATTTTATCGTCATTGGAATCAAAAACAGCAAGAAAGGGGTCTAAACCTCCCTTCACATTGACACTAGACTTAGAAAAAGTAGAGGGGACATTTCCCGATCCTGACTCATACCTAGGACCTATGCTAGACACTGACTCTGACTGAGACTCGGAATCAGACTCTTCCATCATTGGTCCTTCTCCAGTGGATATTGTGACCTTTCGTCCGTTCGGGCCGGTCTAGCTTACTTCTTTGCGCCACCCCCTTGTAATGTCTTCAGTAGTATATATTAGGTCCGCAGGGTTGAAATTGCGGTCATTGAGAGCCATCACTTCTTCATCTACCTCAGGGGCTTCGACCATTCTGCTTTCTCGACCAAACAAGAGGTCCAATAGCTGGTTACCTGGCGATTTGGTCCAATCTTGACTTGCGGGCTTTAAGGGGAGTTGTGGCTCTTCCCTCAACTGATTGCAATCTTGAAATATCTCAAAACCGGGATGTGTGACCCTGGTTTCTTCATCATAGTACGGTTCTGGAAAGCCGTAGTACGGGCAGTAGTCTCCTTCTGTGATGAACTGACCATTTAGGGTGTGGCTATAAGGTGAGATGACATGTTTCCCCTTGAATTGTTTCCCTTGCTTCAGACCTTGATTTCGGATTTCTTTGTCAGTAGGCTCGTATCTGAGTCCGAAAGAGTTATTTTTGGGCTCAAACTTGAAAGTAGTGGGCCCTTGTCCATTTCTTCCCAGACCAATACCAGGTACGTATCCTTGCTTTTTGAGGAAACCATTAACATGAGGGTTTGAGTGTGGTATGAAGGGTGCTTGATCCATTTCAAGCACATTAACTTCGAGTTGCTGTTCATACCTTCGTACTTTGATCTTGAATACATGAGATTTTGGGGGAGACACCGTCCCGGAGTTGATAATGGATTGGATGCCATACTTCAAACGATAACATTGTTCCGTGAGATGACCAAAACATCTGTGGTATTGGCAATAGAGGTAATGGTCTTCCTCTTCTACCCATACTCCTTCTAAGAACTGTAAATCCCCGCGGCGAAGCAGAGCGGTCATTACGTCATAAATCGGCAGTGCCAGAGGTGTAAATTCACGGATGGGGACGCCTGGTCTCTCCATTGACAACCAGTGATGCGCGAGCCACATTGTTCCCTCATCGATGAAGGTTTGGATTCTGTTCCTCAAATCCCTGCAGTCATTGGTGTGATGTCCGCAGGCTCGACAGTACTCGCAATAAACACCTGGATTTCCATTTTCTGGGACGAGCTCATGAGTTGGTCCTACTGGGTTTATATAGCCATATGCTCTCATTTGTTGAAAAATGCGTTCTTGAGGCCAACGGGGTTGGCCTTGATCTTGGACCGGTTCGTTCCCTTCTAGGAATTTGATTCTCCTTTCCAACTCAATGACTGTCTTCTGCAGCCCTTTAATCTCCGAGTGATAGACCATCACATATTGAGTTAGGTGCTCAATATTGTCTTTCGATTCAGCAATAGCTTGGATTGGCTTGTCTGCGCTTCTATACATGATGAGGCGTGGTGTCTCGTCCGGATCAAGGCCTGCTCGGATTTTGGCCTCACGGAACGACCGATCCAATTGTTCTTCTAGATCAAGGGCTTCATCTAGATTATCTAACACTGATTCTCTCAAGGTTTCACGAACTGGATATGTGGTTGTCACAAAATGAGTCTTGATCTTCTTAGCATTCTGACCCTGACATGAGAGGAGATTCTTCCTGTGTATCTTCGCTTCAGGACCGCTTGATGGATTCTGGCATGATCTGAATGAATAAATGACCTCTTAGAACCAAAAGAAACCACGAGACTCTCTAATGAAAAAAAAAAATTGACCCACACGTAGAAAACACATTGTCCTAAAAGAAAAGTCCTTAAGCCTAAATGCCCAAATATTTTCCTAATATTCAAGGAAAATAAAGTCAATGAATGAAAATAAGAAAAATAGAAAAGGATGATTATCCTAATTTTATTTTCCTAGACTCAAAGAAAATGAAAAAATGGGATAAATAAAATAATAATTAAAAAAAGGAAATTTAGGTCCTTTCTTTTGTTTTTCATATATATATTTTTTGACTTTTTTCGGCATTTTTTGTTTCACCGTTTTTTTTGTTTTTTCTTTAATTTTAATTTTTTTTGGACTGAATCTGAATTACATCAAAAGAAAAAGAAAAATACAAAATAAGAAAAGGGAGAGGGGAAATTGACAGACTGACTCTCTAGAAATTGTTCATGACTTTCAGAATAAATCATTGGGAAAATGATGAGTGTTCATTGAATTTGAAATCTCGCACCATCTTTGGGCGCTAGGAACTAGATAAAATAAAAGAAAGGACTACTAGCACGTAGGTATATGTTGGCACATAATCACGTAATTCATGCATTCAACCAAGCATTATAACAACGTAGTTTACAGGCAAACATGTGATCAGACGGGCATTACAACGACACATGCACAACAAGCAAGCGGATGCATAAGTGTGGGTTAAAGGGTTTTGGCTCCTGTGAGGTTACCATGACAAAATACAACTTCCGTTCGGCGGATGGTCGACACATCGATTGTAATTCTTTTCATCAACAAAGGATTGATGAGTCATGGGTGAGGAAGCGTCGATTTGCACGATAGGACAACTGTATATTCCTTTAGATATACGTGTTGTCTACGAGTTGCGACACAAACTTCCTCGAGGGTCGATAAGGGTCAAAAGGTTGTGCCAAGGCACATGCAAATGATGCAAAAATATGTGGAATATGTTATTAAACAATTAAGCAAACTTGACGTTCGAGTCTCACCCTCTTAAATAAGTCCCCAGTGAAGTCGCCACTGTAAGGTGTAAGAACCCTCGCCTTTCAGGCGCGTTTTCGATTTTTAGTTGAGATTAATGGTTCTTAAATATGTGTCGCATGCGATTCAAATTAACTATAAAGAACAATAATTTGCAAATAAGAAGCCGCCACCAATTTTTAAGGAAACAATTGGAAACCATCAAAAGTGCACCCCAATTCCTATTGGGAATTTACTCATGCCCATGGGGACTAAGTATTGAGTTCGGGGATGTAGGTACGAAATAAACAAAACGAATCTTATCTAAATCGCCTGTATTAACGGCCTCTACTAAGCTTATCCATGTCAAGTATTTATTTATGCTAGATGCTTCCATACAAATCCGGTCATCCAATGATCCTAAATTAACTAGGCGGGTTAAGAGGGTTTCAGAAGATCAGGATCATCTCTTTTTTCAATGTTGAGCTGCTAGACAGATTTGGTCTGAGTTTTGTGAGTTTGCAGGAGCACCAGTACCTCCCTCGTCATGGGTTGAGGTGGAGAAATGGGGAAACAAATATTTAATTAGCAATACAGCTATAAGAAACATAAATAAAGCTATTTTTACAGCAGGTTTATACTACATATGGAGATGCAGGAACTTTGTTGTTTTCAGAGACATTATGCCAGATATCAGGAACATTGCAGAGCACTTCCGATTTGAGATCAAAATCCAGTTGAGCACTATTTAGATCATTAGAGACACGCCTACAAACAGATCATGGTGCTGTAAGATGCAGATCTTCCCTATAATTGTTGCCAAAAAGAAGTCAGTTGTTATAGGCACTTAGAACTTATGTATAAGTTGTGTTTGAGTTGTTGGTTACTAGTTGAGTCATGTATCCCCTTGTAAGACGCAATGAGCGTTTGAGTATGTAGCTGAGAAGTCTGTACCTACGCTATCAATTTTTGGTAATACAAAATATACTCACATTTTTGCCAAAAAAAAATAAATAAATAAAATACCTACGTTATCACTTTGCACGAATTATATCCAATTTACATGCATACTATTAACAAGCATAACATGATATAAAGCATTAATTAACGCTCCAACCTACCAACTTTTCTAAACGCGCCATGTATTGCATATGCACATCAATAAAACCGTTAGTATCTTCAAGAGAATAATAGTAAAGGTGCTAACTTTATGCTAAAATAAACCTAGGAGGCTACTATATGCATGCAAAAACTACGAAAAGATGCAAGCTTGCATAAACTAATAAAAAGACACAAACTTTATACTAACTAATCATGCATAATTATATACAAAATCAAAAGCATGCAAATTTATTCAACCATAATCAAAAGCTAAATAAAACATGATGAATGAATAATAAAACAAGAGATTTAATGAAGAATTAGGCCCTCAGGATGGTTAACCTGGACGTTCCATCCGAACGGGACTAGTAGAAATGGGATTGCTCTTCGATCTTGGGTGCTAGGCTAGGTGTATTGCTTGCTTGAATCTTCAGATTTCTGAATTTGGGAAAATATGTGCTCTCAATGCTCTCAAAATTATGAGCTGACTGACCTCCTGCAGAAGAGGGTGGAAGGGAGTATTTATAGAGTTGGGCGATATAGGGGCTTAGGACGAGAAGCCCGGCGCCAAAACTCGGCCCAGTCAAAAAATGAGTTCAGCGGCCACACGGAGGGCAGCAGAGGCCCGCGGTGGCCGCCCGGGCTCAGCGGCTGGCCTAATGGCCCCCACTGTCACGCTCTGGCCGCTGAGCAGCCTTCGAAGGCCGCCGGGCCTGACAGCGCGCGCATGACTAGGGTTTATGACTTTTTATGCTCTATAAATTACGAAATTGCCCTTGGGCTGGCCCAAGGGGCCGGGATTGAGCGATTTTGACCCAAATCTTCGAGACGCGATATCTCTTGATCCGGAAACCTGATTGAGGCAAGGTCAAAGGCGTTGGAATCCTTATAACAAGGGCTATCCAAAGACTGAGGTTTCAAGGAATTTGGTCTAGATTTTCGAGCAATGTCCTTTTCTACTTACGTCCAGGTTAATCCATTACCATCATCATCGGGCGTTGCGGTGTCAGGGGATGAGAACCGATTAGGGTGTCTACAGAAGCCCCCACTTTGGCCGAGCTTGTAAAAGTGAAGGTCAAAGTATTTGCTAAAATGCCTGCAGTGTTTTTTTTGAAAATGTTAGAAAGAAGAAAAGATACACTCCTGACCGCCTGTGGTCGGGGTTACCTGCTTTGTTTAAAGAGCGGTGCGATGCTCTGCTTCGCGGATACTGACGTGACGCTAATTTTGATAGCCTCATCGTCAAAGGGCGTTGTGTGGCCCTGCTTTAATTGTTGCCAGCGTGACTCTAATTTTGATAGCTTCAACGCCAAAGAGCGGTATGTTGCTCTACTTACGTTGTTGTTGACACGACGCTAATTTTGATAGCTTCTTCGCCGAAGAGCGGTATGTTGCTCTGCTTAAGTTGTGCCTGCAAAAATAAAATAAAGTGCCTGTGCCTGTAACAAAGTTAGATATAAGGCTCGCGCCTGCAAAAATAGGTAATGCCGGGTCCCTAGGATAAGAAACCAAGCTGTGAGGGCAAAAGAGCCATTTTGGGTGATATATTCAAATCTCCCGGGCTTCAACGGTCAAGAAATGCAATTCCGCGCGAAATTTGAACTCGTGGGCCCGCCCCAATGAGGCAAACAGAAAATCCGGTTCGGCGGCCATGCGGACGGCCGCAGAGTGCTGGGCGGCCTTTACGGGCTCGCTTGGCGGCTCAAATGGTCGTGCGAAGGCTCTGAGAGGGGCCGCCAGGCCGAGCGGCTCAGTCGTGGAGGCTGAGCGGCTGGCCGCCATGGCCAGCGGCTGGGTCGCTAAGCCTGGGCGGCTCTGAACCGGGCCGCTGGGCCGGTTCAGAGGCGAAAATGGGGCTTTTTGGTGAGAGGGAGCTGAATTTTGGGTCATTCTTCCCCAAAATTTTGAGACTCTCTCTCTCTACCTCCATTGTTGCCCAATCTCCATTTCTTGCTCAAATTTGCTCAAATTTGCTTCTTTTTGCTTGCATTTGCTTGGTTTTGCATAATCTCCATTCTTGCTTGTTTGTCTTTGCTAGTTTGTTCATCTTTCTTCATGGCTCCCAAATTGGCGAAGAAGAGGAGTAGAAGGGCCGAGGTTCGGGAGGAGGTTGAACAAATTAATATCGTCACCAAAGCTTTCCCTTCTCATGTCAAGCCTTCCAAGAGGAAGCCCAATGTAGCTTTTCCTCAAGATAGGTACACACGGTCGGATAGAATGCCCGACATCATTTGGGATCGGTCGGAGTTGCCCTTTCGACCGGGGACTCACATGACTTCCCGTGCTTCCAAGTTTGTGGTAAGCCTTAAACCTTAAATTCATAGTTTTGTGTATTGAATTTTAGTTTATATGCTTTGCCTTGAGTTGAATTGTGTACAAATTGTATGCAATTGTCAAGTTTGTAGCGCATGTGATCTTGCGCGGCTTGAACGAACTTAGAAACAAGATTAGGATTTGAACATTTGGTTGAAATGTGAACCTAAGAGGTTGCGAATTTGATCATAGGAACCCGATGGGAATTTGAACCCCCATGGTAATTATGGTTCTTCGGTGAGGCTTTTTAAGACTTTGCCCAAAGAGGTGCAAAGTGTGGTTTTGGGTGCGGGGTTCGGACCCCTTTTGAAAGCGGCAGACTCGGTTGAGCGAGTCAAGAGGTGCATTGTCCGTTTGTCTTTGGAACGTTTTTGGGATACAACCAACACGTTCCATTTCCTTAATGGAGAGATGATGATCACTCCATCGGAGTTTGTTATGTTGACTGGGGTGCCTTGCGTGGGTACGCCCATTGTGTATCACGTTTCCATCTGGAAACGTAAGACTGAGATGGTGGAGTTGTTTGTCCCTTGGGGGAACACCTGGGGTCACCATTATCGTCCCTATAGCAAGCTCTACGCCGCTTTGACTGATGCGAGGTATAAGAGAAATACCTCGGTGGAGTAGAAGGTGAGGAAGTTTATCGCCTATCTCCTTGCCACCACCATCTTTGGTGACAAGGGAGAGCGCATTCATGCTATTTACCTCCCTAGCTTGTTGGATTGGGAGAGGGTGAGAGAGTACAACTGGGGGTTGCCGGGCTACGCCAACCTCTTGAGGTGCATGCGGTTTGCTTGCCGCGTGAATGATGAGGGCTACAAGCAGACGACTCTTCCTCCCGTGAGCTTGTGCGGTTTTTGAAAGGCCTTGCAGGTGCGTTTTGCTTTTTGTATCTATTTTGGTGATTTGCATGTTTTAAGTGTATGTTGCTTAATTTTATGCTTCGATGTAGCCTTGGTTCTTTAAGCATTTCCCGGACATGGCGCCTACGGGATGGGAGTTGGATTTCCCGGTTTGCAGGGCGTGGCGTCATAGGGGTCCTGCGCCTTTTCCGACTCTCCAACAGTATAGGGAGGCTCTCTTGCGCCTAGATTAGCACAAGGTAACGCAATTTTTCTTTTTGTTTCATGGTTTGTATTTCTTGGTGTGGAAATATCTTATATTGCATTGCTTGTGTAGATTGACTACTTCCCTTGGGCGAAGTACCATGGGTTGGCTCCGGATGCTGTCCTTTCGTCCAGGGCGATAGACCGCCCGAGGATCCTGATTGCGGATCCGTTCTCTTTTGAGTGGTATTTAGGAGAGCGGATCTTCTGTCAGGTTTATCCTGTTGTGGCTGGCCCGAGGATTCCCTTGGATCCTCCCTCGACCATGTTCTTGGTGAGGTGCTTGTCTCGTGAGCAGGTTGCGGAAGCCATGGTGGGCTCGGATGTTATGCGGTATCTGAAGGAGCCTGGGGAGGACCTTGTGGGGCACTACGAGCAGTTCCGTCGTGATCGCCTCATGCCTTCATTTGTGGGTTTGAAGGTAAGAATTTTTTTTATATTGTTTTTTTATGCCTTTCTTGCTTTGTTGGTTTGCTGACCTACTTTGCTTTGTAGGGGCCTCGGGTTGATGAGGTTGATATGGACGTCCCGGATATGCGGGTCCGAGGTCGGGACTATGGCGGGAAGGAGTGCTGGGGAGAGGTCACGATGACGGAGGACCTTGATGAGGACATCCAGGGCCTTCCTCTTCCAGTTGGGCATCCAGGGGTAAATTCGTAAGTTTACCTGTTGCGTGTGATTTTTACTGCTTTTATGTTTGTATTGACTTTTTCTTTGCGCAGCTTGACCGTGAGCAGACCGAGAAGGTCTTCAAGATGATGCATGCCATGAAGTCCTGGATTTCTCGAGCTCTCTCGAAGGGCACTTGCTCGAGAGCTTACTTGGACAAGGTAAACTTGTTTTGCATCTTCAAAGTTGTATGCTTTGAGAAATGTATTTTATATGTTTGGTGTGTTACAGGTTGAGTATCGTCAACCCCTTCCTAGTCGGTCACGACAGGTGGTATTGTCGGATGATGAGGTTGTGAGCTCACCTGAGCGTAGTCCTTCCCGTGAGAGGAGTCCTCGGAGGGATAGTCCTGAGAGAGAGAGAGAGAGCCCGTGCATTGGACGGACCGTCCTGGTGGGAGTAGGATTACTCAGTTCGTGGAGCCTACTCCTATGCCTATGCCGATGTATCCTTCTTATCCCGGGTATGCGGGGTATGCTCCTTATGGTGGCCTTTACTACCAGCCTCCTGTCCCTGCTCCTATGATGCCTACCATGCCTCCTCGTTCTTCGTGGGGGTATGATTCGAGTTATGCTGGAGAGGGGTGCTCGTATCAGGAGCCTGCCCGTCATTCTTCCTTTGACTTTGGCCAACTGGTGGCTTCGATCTTTGGTGATGAGCCACAGAGGTCGGAGGATCACTTTGAGGTGCTCCGCACAGATTGGGGCCGCCAGACTCAGCGGCTGGGCCGCGGAAGCTGGGCGGCTGGCCGTCGGACCTCATCGGCTGGGCCGCTGGGCTTTGGCTGCCATATCGTGGCCGCCGAGCCTTATGCGGCTGTCCGGTTGGCCGCTGAAGCCTGTTTTCCGATGGGTTGCCTTATTTTCGTCTTTTTTTTTTCGTGCGGGCCCTATATAAGCCTTGGGTTAGTCCAATTTTGGGACATCACCTTTCATAACTCCATAGCAATAGAGAGCTTTTTAGAGAGAATCCTCCAATTAATTTAGAATTCAGCCATGACAAGTTTTGAAGTTAAGTTCGATAAGTGGTTGCAATCTATGACCCCTAAAGAGAGGATGAGACTTGTGCCCTTCCACTTGAATGCTTTCTTCCATCTGAAGCAAGTTCAAGTTGTCTGGAACCTTCTTGAGGCTGCGGTTGATTTGTGGGATGACTAGCTTCATGTTTTTAGGTTTGGGTATAACGAGCTGTGTCCTCTTCCTGAAGAATTTGTTGCCATAATTGGGTTCGCTCATGATCAAGCTCCTGCAACTCCATGGCTCGAGGCCAACCTTGAAGGTTATTATAAAAGGTATCTTTGTTTATCTCCAACTGAAGCCTCTTCTGTGGCTAGAACCGGTGAGCTAGACCTCAATGGCGTGATTGACATCTTTTTCTCCAAGATAAGGGATGATCATAATGAGATATTATAGGCGTGCTTTTATCTTATGTCTCTTACATAGGTACCTCTTTGTTGGTGGAGGTAATAATGGTAAAACTTGCATGCTTAGAATTGTTGAACAAATTCAAAACGATTTTACCCCTATGTCTCTTGTTCTTGGTGAAACCCTAATTTGCTTGGATCGCAAGAAGCAAGAACCAATTCATGGTGGATGGACGGAAAGCCCTCTTCTCCTTCAAGTGAGTGCTTGAATGATTGCTTTGGATATAAAGTTTGAATCTTTAATGGATGCCTAACTTTAATTTTTGTTTTGTTTGTTTGTTTTGTAGATATGGCTTTTGGAGCATATGTGCTTCATTGAGAGGCCGACTAATGCGCTCAAGTACCAACCAAAGCAGTTTCCTACCCGCCAAAGGTTATTATGGATTCACCATTGATGAATGGCGTGGATACCTTAAAGCTTGCCCTTTGCTAAGACGGATTGTCAAGTAGTGGGGCTTAAAATCCGCAATCGGATGTAGCAAGGAGACGGGATATTATCAAATCCTTGGTCTTCAAAATTTGACTTACATATTTCCTATCCGTATCATGCGGCAATATGGGAAACGCCATATCATCCCACAGAATGATAGTGTCGCGCCTGCAACCCGGGTTTTGACTATTAGTATGGTGAGATCATGGGAGTGTGCATGGGATCGCCGCCCTAAGTGGATTATTCCTCATACTAAGGCCCCAACAGTGATATCTTCAGCTTATGAAGCTTGGATGGACTGTAAGACTGCGGAAGGTCGTCGTGCATGCAGGAAAACCGAACAAGACGATCTCAAGGCCCAATCGGTCAAGGCTAGCTTAAAACTTTTGCAACCCTAATGATCCAAAAGGGAAGGGTAAACGAAAGGGAGTCAAGCATGTGAAAAGTGTTCTTAACCGAAAGGCCAAGAAAGCTTTAGCCAAGATTACTACTACACCAGAGGAGAAGCCCCAGACTCGGGCCAATGATCATGAAGCCTCTACAAGTGATCCTCTAAAGGAGGTTGAAAAAGAAGAAGAGCCCGTGGTTCGAGAGAGATGGACTCCCAAGGAACGCGAAGTGGTAGGCCCAAAGGTGGATGAACCCATGGAATATGTTGTCCCTACTACCGAAGCTACGGAGTAGTCTATTAGGAAATACTCTTTTGGAGCATGTCTAACTTAGGATTGCCTTCTTTTTTTTATTTTTTTTTTTTTTTTTTTTATGCTTTAAATTCAATAAGGGTGATGTGCCCCCTTTTATTTTTAGTTAATTTATTTTTATTGATTAGGAATTGCCAAGTCTTGTAATGGACTTTATTATTATTTATTTATGGAGACATGCTCATTATGTACACAAATTTTAACAACTTTTGAATGCGAATTTGATGAAGGGGCCGGGCCCAATTGTATGGGTTGTCCTACGTATCCTTTTGGGGGAATCAGGCCACTCGTAGTTCTTATCCGTTTTTTTTTAACACTCAATCCCTTTTTTTTTTATTTTTTTTTTACTGGATTAGTTTGCCTTGTGTGGGCCTCTCAAAAGTGTTATATTGGGTGTCTTGCCTAAGCATAGAACCTTTTTAATTGATCCATGTTTATCCATTGACTAAATTCGATCCCGTCTAAATCTGCCAATCTTGCAGCGCCACATGTTAAGATCTTTGTGATGATAAACGGGCCCGACCAGTTGGGTCGGAATTTGCCTCTTGGGTCAGTGACATTGGCCCTTACTTCTTTAAGTACTAAGTCTCCAACCTTAAGGTCCCTAATTTTGAGCCTTTGGTTAAAATGTCTGGTTAGTCTGTTCTGATAGACTCTTACATTGTGCAAAGCTTGCAACCTTTTCTCATCTAGCAAGACTAATTGTTCATAGCGGGCTTGGACCCAATCTACTTCTGGGATTTGACTTTCTAAAACGATCCTTAGATATGGGATCTCTAGTCCGATTGGTAATACGACTTCTATTCCGTAAACCAGGGAGTACGGTGTTGCTCCCGTTGATGCGCGAACTGATGTCCTGTAACCCCAAAGTGCGAATGGCAGCTTGTCTGGCCAGTCATGATAATTTTCGGACATTCTTTCAATGACTTTCTTGATGTTCTTGTTGGCTGCCTCTACTGCACCGTTTGTTTGCGGCCTGTAGGGAGATGACTTTCGATGCTGGATCTTAAACTGGGCTAAAAGCTCGTTTACTTCTTTCATGAAGTGTGCACTGATGATTTCTTGGGGAACTCCGTATCTAGCTATTATGTTATTCTTAATGAACTTTACCACGTGCTTTGCTTTGAGCTTTGCGTATGATTGCGCCTCGACCCATTTGGTAAAGTAGTCGATTGCGACTAGGATATATTCGTGGCCCCCTTTTCCTGTTGGGGTTATTTTACCGATGATATCGATCCCCTAGGCTGAGAAAGGCCAAGGTGAGGTGAAGGTATATAATGGGTTTGGTGGTAGGTGTTGTAGATTGGCATGGGTCTGGCATTGTATGCATCTTTTGACAAACTCACAACAATCCTTCTCCATCGTTGTCCAATAATACCCGAGCCTTATTATTTTCCTAGATAGCATCATACCGTTCATGTGCGGTCCACATACTCCTGCATGTATTTCTCTTAAGACCTTATGGGCCATTTCGGTACCTAGGCAGCGGAGGTTGACTCCATTTGGGCTTTTCTTGTATATTTCACCTTGTACTTCCAAGAATTGGGCTGCGTTCCTTCTGAGTGCTTTCTGGGCTCTTGGGCTAGAATCAGGAGGGTAGAGCTGGTAAACAAGTAGATTTTTTTATATCGGTGTACCACTCATCTTCTTCATCGTGGAACACTTCTAGGGTGTCGCAATATGAATGCTCGGATCTCTTTTGTACACAGATGGGCATCATCCGAATAGTTTCGGGTATGTTAATCATGCTTGCTAGCTTAGCCAAGGCGTCTGCAAATTGATTATCTTCTCGTGGAAGGTATGTAAAGTGTATTTGATTGAAATACACTATGATCTTATCTAAGTATTCCTGGTAGAGTGTCAGGGATTCACTTTTAACCTTCCATATTTTGGAAATTTGGTTAATTATGAGCGACGAGTCCCCATAGACTCGGAGTGTCTTAATGCCAAGGCTTATGGCGGATTGCAGTCCTATTATGCAAGCTTCATATTCAGCGCCATTATTTGTGACCTCATGGTCTAGCTTGACCGAAATGGGTGTGTGTGCACCTTCGGGGGATACTATCAATATTCCTACTCCAAAACCCTTTTGGTTGGATGCTCCGTCGAAGTATAGCTGCCAAGTTTCGGTGTCTAAGGTCATAACCCCTTGGTCTGGGAAGTGGTATTCGTCCTTGTGATCTGGTTCGTTTATGGCTTGCTCGGCCAGGTATTCCGAAATAGCACGCCCTTTTATGGCTTTTTGATGTTCAAACTTGAGGTCGAACTCTGAGAGGAGAACAGTCCACCTTGCTATTCTACCATTTAGTATGGGCTTTTCGAATATGTATTTCAAAGGATTTTCTCTTGATCTGATGTGGATCGTGTGTTGGAGCATGTAGTGTCGTAGCTTTTTGGTAGTTGCTACCAGAGCTAGACATGTCTTTTTCAGGGATGAGTAGCGGGTTTCATATTCCAGAAATTTCTTACTTACATAGTATATTGCTTTCTCTTCCTTATCTAGTTCTTGGGCTAGCATGGCCCCCATTGACGTTTCTGTGACCGTAAGGTAGAGGATTAGAGGCATGCCCGGGATGGGCGGTACTAGAACGGGTGGTTCGGATAAATAGGCTTTAATTTTGTCAAAGGCCTTTTGGCATTGCTCGTCCCATTCCGTCTTTACCTCTTTTTCGAGTTTCTTGAATATGGGCTCACAAGTGATGGTTAGCTTGGAGATGAACCTGCTAATGTACTGGATTCTTCCTAGGAAGCCTTTTATTTCTTTTTCCGTCTTCGGAGGTGGCATGTCTATTATGGCTTTGATCTTGGATGGATCGATTTCTATCCCTCTGGTGCTTATGAAAAATCCTAGAAGTTTGCTGGAGATAACTCCGAATGTGCACTTCTTGGGATTAAGCCTCATATTGTACTTCCTAAGCCTGTCAAAGAACTTTTGAAGTGAGGGTACATGCCCTTCTCTGTCTTTGGACTTATGATCATATCATCTACGTACACTTCAGCCTCTTTATGCATCATATCATGGAGTAAGGTTGTAGCGGTTCTTTGGTATGTGGCTCCCGCATTCTTAAGCCCGAACGACATTACCGTATAGCAATAAGTGCCCCACTGTGTGATGAAAGTGGTTTTCTCTTCGTCCTCTTTGGCCATTAGGACTTGGTTATATCCTGCGTACCCGTCGATGAATGATAGAAGGGCGTGTCCGGCGGTGTTATCTACCAAGACGTCTATATGAGGTAAGGGAAAGTCATCTTTTGGACATTCTTTGTTCAGGTCCCTAAAATCTACACACATTCGGACCCGTCTGTCCTTTTTTGGGACTGGGACAATGTTGGCTACCCAATCGGGGTAATTGGCCACTCTTATGAAGCCTGCCTCTAGTTGTTTTTGGACTTCCTCCTTGATCTTAAGATCCCACTCCGGCTTCATTCTTCTTAGCTTTTGTTTGACTGGTTTGCAGTCGGGGTTTAGCGGAATGGTATGCTGAGCAATTTTGCGGTCTATGCCTGGCATGTTCTTGTAGGACTAAGCGAAAACATCCGTATAATTCTTTAGGAGTGTTACGAATTGTTCACGTTCATTAGATGTTAAAGACAAGCCTATTTGCACGTGGCGAGGCTCATCATTAGTTGCAATGTTTATTGTCTCCGTTTCTTCGACTATTGAAGTCTTTTGCTCATGTTCGATTAGTGCTTTAATAACTTCTTTCGGCAATTCCGTTATATTTTCTGAATTATTAGCAGTGAGGCAATCCGAGTAAGCAAAATTGACGTTCATAATATTAATAGAAGCGGACAATACATCAATGAGGTCATCGCTAGGGACCTTAGGAATAGACTGGGGTGGACTACCCGACACTTCTAGGATAACAGACTCAGAATCAGACTCGGACTCAGAATCGGACTCGGAATCGGAACTGGGCCCTCCTGTAGGACCGTTGCGGATGGTGAACTTGTACTTGGCTCCCTTGACCGGAGTCCAGTTCGTCTTGTGCTTCCAAGTGGTGCGGTCGGGCCCGATTGGGGCGATCAGCTTGGTCGGGTCGAAACCTTCATTAAAAAGCACAGTAAGGGGAAGTTTGGTAGTGGTCTTGTCGTACTGACGACGCTCTTTGCCAAATAAAAGCCCAAAGTCGTTGGGTGCCATGTCATCAGCCCAATCTTTAATGGATTGTTCCTCCTTGGGAGGTATGTGTGTGTCTTCACTCATGAGGAAACAGTCTTGAAATGCCTCAAAGCCTGGCATTAGGATTCCGTTGATGGTGTATGGTTCAGGGAATCCATATTAAGGATATGGGTCGCCTTCCTAAAGGAATTGCCCGTTGAGGGTGAGGGGATAAGGATCCATGTTATGTGTAATGGGTTTGTTAGCCACAAGGGCTCTTTTCTTAGCCATCACTTTGGATATGTAGGTCGTAACTTCTTGCCTTGTGGGCCTGTAGCCTAGCCCAAATAAGTCATTTTTGATCTTGGTGTTCGAAAAGGCTTGAGCTACCTTGGGATGAGGGCCCAAAGTGGTGCCTGGGAAGTGGCCTTGCTTTCTGAGAAGAGCATTCACATTGAGTGTGGGCTCTATTATTTCTATGAAGGCTATCTTCTCAAAACCCCATAACTCCTCGTCTTGCTCATTGTGTTCTATCTTTAGGACTGGAGCTTTCTCAATCTGGGCTATCATAGTATCAGCGCAGACCTCCAAGGTGGATCCTGCCAAGGATAGTTTTACCTTTTGATGCAGAGTTGAGGCTATAGCATTTAACCCGTGTAACCAGGGCCTTCCCAGGAGTAGGTTGAAAGTGGCTGGAATGTCGATCACATGGAATTGGACCATTTTCTCAATGGGCCCAATATTGATATTCATGGAGAAGGTACCGAATACGTTTCTCTTGGAATTATCATAGGCCCTTAACCCTTGTGCGGAATGCGCGAGGTTGTTGCAGTCTATTTTGAGGTGTTCAGCAGTCCTCAAAGGGCATACATTTACAGCCGAGCCATTGTCGACTAAAGTCATAGGGACTTGTCTCGGTTGGCAGATTACAGTAAGGTAAAGAGCTTTGTTGTGGTGAATACCTTCGGGTGGAAGGTCTTTATCAGAAAAGGTAATGGGTGTGGATGATTTTCCTTGGATTAGGAAGTTGACTACCTCTTCAGGAGTGGCATTTGGAGAAATGGTGGTTGCGTTCAAGGTCTCTAGCACGGCCCTTCTATGAGTGATAGAAGTGGTTAATAGTTGCCATATTGATATGTCAGCTTTTGTTCTATGCAGTTGTTTGAGGATATTGATCCCATCATCTTCTTTCGTCATCTCCCTTTGGGCTGAATCCCTATTGGGGATGGCTACAGGCTCTACGGGTTGGATTCGAGATGGATCCATATAGATGTTTTCGGGCCTGAATTGGCGTCCCGATCTTGTGAGATAGTTTAGAGTTTTGTCATCTTCTTCCTTCTCATCATCGGAGATATCATACCAGGCTTTGCCGTTAGCTATGTCATGGACTTGAGGAGTCAACACATCTTCCGGATCAGTATATGCCCCATTATCTTCTTCATCACTATCCCAAAGGCCGCAGACGTCCAGCGTGGATCTTGGGCTTGAGTATGGTGGTATAGTCTGTCCAATAGGTGTGATCAAATAGGAGGGATCAAACCCTTCTTCTATGTCAATAGCAAAAGAGTTCCCAAGGGGATTGTTGTTGTTACTGGGCAGTGGTGCATCTTTAGGCAATGGTATGGTGCCATTGTCAAACAGGTCTTGGATTTTATCCTTAAGGGTGTAACACTTTTCAGTGTCGTGCCCACACCCCCTATGGTATTTGCAGAATGCGGACTCGTTCCAATATGGTGATCTTTTCTCTACAGGTGGATCGGGGGTAGGCCCAATCGGATGTAGATAGTCTCCTTTGATCAACTTATCTAGAGCTTTGACATAAGTCATCCCGAGGGGAGTGTACCTTCTTGGACGCCTATCAGCTATGGTGTTCACTTCATTTCCTCTACTAGTGGAGGTATGGTTGGCACTGGTGTATTTCTTGTCCTTATATCCACTTGTGTTGTTATTGTAAGTGACTTTGTTCTTCCCCCTTTGGAGTTGGTCATCTTCAATGGCCATGCCTGCTTCAGTTAATTGGGCATAGGTGGTTATGGGTTGAAACTTCATGTGCTCGCGGTATTTAGATGCCAAATTTTGGACTAGCATGTGGATTTGATCCCTTTCAGATGGGAGATCAATCATTTCGGCGACCTTAGTCCTCCATCTTCTCACGAAACTAGTGAATCTTTCCTTGTCACCTTGCTTGGTGATGTCTAGCTCTCTTAATGTCATGGGTGGCAAGATATTGTCAGCATATCTCTGAAGGAATAGTGTGGATAGATCTTCCCATTTTTCCAACTTTTGGGTGGGCAACTTGACGAACCAGGCCCTGACAGCAGGATCCAAGGTTTGGGGAAAGAGGTGAACATACAGCTCTTGTTCAATGCCTCTAAGGCCCAATGCAGTAGTAAAAGCCCTAATGTGATCTTGTGGATCGTCGGTTCCTTTAAATGTGGGAACTTCAGGCATGGAGAACTTAGTGGGCAATTTTCCCTTGATGCGGGGAGCATAGCCTTCAGAATTAATGATCATGTCGTTGAAGGCCCGACTCTTACCTAAGACGGATTCAAGCCTGTTTAGCTTGGCTTGAAGCTCTTGCACCTCTTTAGTGGAGAGTTCGGCCTTTTCCCCATCGGGCTTGGGCTCGTCTTCATCTTTATTAGGAGGCTCCAACTTGGCGACACGGGCTTCCATATCAATGAACCTAGCATTCATAGCAACCATTTGGGCTAAGAGGTCATCCATCTTTTGGTCAGCGGTTCTCTCGGCGTCTCCAGACATAGCGGACTTAGGTGAATTGGATGGTGAAGTTTGAGGTGACAGTGGCGGTGTGCGAAGGTAATCGAGCCAAACAGGGCCCAATAACTGTGCTTGTGGTGAAGGTTCGAACGACAACTTGTAGACTAACCTCTTGCTGGACTCGTTTCTCTCCCACTCCCTAGGACCAGGATCTCTACTTCTACCAATTCTGGACATAAAAAGGCCCGTTTAAGAAAATAGAAAATAAATGGGAAACTCCACATAATAATAAAAGTTTTATTTTAAAACAAATGTGGGAAGAGAATCTAGCACTAATCCTCAACATGGTGATCTTTTGGGTAAGACGCGATTGTATGTAAATAGCATATTCTAATCAATGATCTTTCCACTCTATTAGAATTACAAATACTCTTGACTTGCATATGGGATAAAACTCCCTAATTTTAGAAAAAAGAGAAATACTGTTGACTTGCATATGGAATTAAATTGGACTCTTTTTTTTTATTAATTTGGTGAAAGATCATTGACGAGAATATGTTATTTGCATGTAATCTAATTCTGATGGAAAGGAACGACTTCCTAACATGGTCACTAGCATCGTCGGAGTCATACAGGGATTCTGCTTCCTAAAAAGATAAGACCCTAGATTCTATTTGTAAATCTGACTAAACGCACAAGCAAACAAAAGGGAAACCTTCCCTAACCAGGACTCAATAAAAGAATCCTAAGGGGGGATCTAATCCTAATGTTCTATGGAAGTTAATCACATAGAAAGGGAATAATTAATAATATGGCAAATAAAGCAATTAGCACTTTGATATGGACTATGAGACATAATGCAGTGGTTTGATACAATCTATGGTTGGATAAGGTAACCCATGACCGGATGCGTTTTGTCATCTATGGGGTGCATAGTAAGACTAGACGTACCGTTTTACACATCTCGAATGGAAACATGTAAATGTCATGGGGTGGAACACGACTATGTGCAAAGGTAATTCGGACTGAGTGGGTCACTGGCCTAAGTCATAGACAATGTTCCAAAGGGTAGATCCTATAAGGGTGTGGTGATGTCTTTCAACATCTTGCAACGATAATGCATGCATGTATGAATGACATGGATGCAAAAAGGCAAAGAAAATATACACGTATGGTAATTGAACCAAATAGCTAAAAATAAATCATTAACATGGATAAGTGTTCGAATTACATCCTCTTATTAAGTCCCTAGTGAAGTCGCCAATGTAAGAACCCTCGCCTTTCCGGCGCGTTTTCGATTTTTTGTTGAGATTAATGGTTCTTAAATATGTGTCGCATGCGACTCAAATTAACTATAAAGAACAATAATTTGCACATAAGAGGCCACCACCAATTTTTAAGGAAACAATTGGAAACCATCAAAAGTGCACCCAATTCCTATTGGGAATTGACTCATGCCCATGGGGACTAAGTATTGAATTCGGGGATGTAGGTACGAAATAAACAAAACGAATCTTATCTGAATCGCCCGTATTAACGGCCTCTACTAAGCTTATCCATGTAAAGTAGTAATTTATGCTAGATGGTTTCATACAAATCCGATCGTCCAATGGTCCTAAATTAACTAGGCGGGTTAAGAGCAACCACATTACCTACGTTATCACATTGCACGAATTATATCCAATTTACATGCATACTATTAACAAGCATAACATGATATAAAGCATTAATTAACGCTCCAACCTACCAACTTTTCTAAACGCGCCATGTATTGTATATGCACATCAATAAAACCATTAGTATCTTCAAGAGAATAATAGTAATAATGCAAAGGTGCTAACTTTATGCTAAAATAAACCTAGGAGGCTACTATATGCATGCAAAAACTACGAAAAGATGCAAACTTGCATAAACTAATAAAAATACACAAACTTTATACTAACTAATCATGCATAATTATATACAAAATCAAAAGCATGCAAATTTATTCAACCATAATCAAAAGCTAAATAAAACATGATGAATGAATAATAAAACAAGAGATTCAATGAAGAATTAGGCCCTCAGGATGGTTAACCTGGACGTTCTATTGAAACGGGACTAGTAGAATTGGGATTGCTCTTCGATCTTGGGTGCTAGGTTAGGTGTATTGCTTGCTTGAATCTTTAGATTTCTGAATTTGGGGAAATATGTACTCTTAATGCTCTCAAAATTATGAGCTGACTGACCTCCTGCAGAAGAGGGTGAAAGGGAGTATTTAGGGGACGGATTTAGGGGCCTAGGACGAGAAACCCGGCGCGAAAACTCGGCCCAGTCAAAAAATGGGTTCAGCGGCCACACGGAGGGCAGCTGAGGCTCAGCGGCTGGCTTAATGGCCCCCGCTGTCACACGTTTGCCGCTGAGCAGCCTGCGAAGGCCGCCGGGCCTGACGGCGCGCGCGTGACTAGGGTTTTTGACTTTTTGTGCTATGTAAATTACGAAATTGCCCTTGGGCTGGCCCGAGCGCCGGGATTCAGCGGTTTTGATCCAAATCTTCGAGACGCGATATCTCTTGATCCGGGAACCTGATTGAAGCAAGGTGAAACGCGTTGAAATCCTTATAACAAAGGCTATCCAAAGACTGAGGTTTCAAGGAATTTGGTCTAGATTTCCGAGCAATGTCCTTTTCTACTTACGTCCATGTTAATCGGGCGTTGCGATGTCAGGGAATGAGAACCGATTAGAGTGCCTACATAAGGACCCGGGATTTTCATACCAATCCTTTTTGTTTCTCCCCGGAATGCGTCCTTATAGAAAATTTGTCAGTTGGGGGCTTAGATAAGTTCGAAAGGACCATCGAGTTAGAAAAGCTTTTGAAAAGACTTGAATTGAATAAAAACCATGAAAGAGGTCACGAATCTGCTATTGGCGTTTTATCGAAGGGACAAACCGAAGGGACAAAACCGGAGGGATAACCAATAGCGCGAAAAGTGAACTAATCATGTTTTTAGAAAGACTCCCGCTCATATAGAACATATAAGTACCCAAGAATAATAGGTTCGGGGGAGAAGGTACGAGGTGGGAAGGTGTTAGGCACCCAGCTCGCCCGTATTATGACGGCCTCTACTAACTCAAGTTTGCTTAATAATGTAAAGACATAATTTCCACACAAAACCGGATTAACAACCTAGACTTAGACTACTAATTGGTTCATCCCAAGCATCGCAACATTTATTTTTAACCCTTATTGAGACATGCATTCGATTGACAAGTTGGGCAGCACAACGACTATACAGACAATATTTAGGAAGCAATAAAAACGTTATTCTAGCATGATATCTACATTATGACTACTAGAAAATAAACAAATAAGCAAGCAATTTAATTTGAGCCCTCAAGAATTTGTACCTGAACTGTAAGCTATATTTCACAAGAATAGTAAAAATAGATCTCAAGTTTTTAGAAGAAAGAGGGGGAAGCTCAGGAGTACTCAACTGAGAATAGAGGTTGCCAACTGTAGGCTGTGTGTTTTGAACTGAGGGTGAGGGGTTGTTTATATAGGCGTGGGAAGTAGGGTTATACGGTCGAATTTGAGCTGAAAAATGAGACGGGCTTGAAAAATGAGCCAGGGCCAAAGGAAAAAGGCAGTGCCGCTAGCGGCGCTGGACAAGGCCGCTAGCGGCCCTGGGACATCCTCCAGGGCCGCTGATGGCTGTCAGCAGCCAGCTGGATGACGTCATAATGACGTCATCCAGGCTGTCCTTATCTTCCGGGGAATTTTTAATGATCCGAAAAATATGAAAATACTGTTTTGCCCTTGAATGGTAAAAGACGATTTTACCCCTATATCGCAACTTGGCGACCGGGGGTCAGAATGAGGCATGAGACGTGTCGTTGGAAAGCTCTTGAACGGGGCTTTTGGATGGAATGAAATAAAGGAGTGTTTGGAGGAAAACCTGAGACCTTATTTTAAACTATTAAAGCAAAATAGCAGTTCAAGTTTAAAAATTACTCCTTTCATCATCGGGCTTTTGCGGAGAAATCTGAAGACGCTTTTTTAGTGTCTACACAAATATGTAAAAATTGAAATACAATCAAATTACCATATTTTCCATTAATTTGATAATGATAGTACATCTTTAATTAACAATGGAGAACTTATGTAAAGAAAAGATTTACACCTCAACATTAACTTAAAGATCGCCTAATATATTTTACACTATACCAATTACCAAACCACAATATCAAAAAATTTATAAAAAATAATGTTTGAAACTAAAGGATGCACATCTGCAGAATTGGCTACTTGCAATGTTTTTCGTATCTATCCTCTGCCTCAACCTCTACCATGGCCACCATAGGTTAGTGCACAAGCTAAGAGATGAGAGCTTTTATGTTAGGTTCTCTAGCCCACTTCTCAATTGTTTGAAACAAGTACTTAGTTGTAGCTAGACAGAGCTTTCTTCGTAGCATATTTGCTCGCCCACGGCTCTTCATTTGAATCACACAATATATCAGTAACAATTGACATACATGTAAAACAAACTTTCCTTATCTTTTACAGATCATGAACCAATTCATAGAGAACAATCTATAGTAAAGAAAATCATGTTCTGCAAATTAATGGGAAGTATTTTATCAAACCTTTGAGATAACAGCAATTATAAGTACGTTGTAGAAGCCATATTGGGGCCAAATCTGCGAAAAATCATCTTTCTTGTTTGCGAAGGAGATTATAATTAGCAAGTCTGCGAAAAATCATCTTCATATTCTTCTTTCTTGTTTCTTTGATTGATGGGAGACAGACTAACGCGCTGTAGTCTTTAGTTTGGGGTGTTAGAAAGAACAAGCTTGGAGAACTGAAACTGGCCGGGAGGAAGAGATGGAGAGAGAGAGAGGAGAGGAGGGGGGCGCCAGATGCATATGTTTGTGCAAGTAAGAAACCCTAATGGGCTGTAGGAATGTGTCCGAGAAATGAATTTTGGGCCCAATATTTTGGGTTCGTTTCTACTTATTGATTTTTTTTATGAGGGCCCAAGATTTGTGACGCGTAAGTCTGTTAGAATATTTAGTGAGGGTTGACTCTGTCACAAAATTAATGACATTTGACCCAGCCGTCACAATAATTCCGTCACTACTGGACATATTTGTTGTAGTGTGTCCAGATTATTGTACGGTTTTGTTTGATTCTATAAACAAATTTCTTTTAATCATCAAGCAAACTCACAAAAATATGAAACTCTCCAGTTTATTCCATTAGTGTGTCCCGCTAAATATAAAAATAAATTTGGAGTCAATAAGTCACGTTTGGACTAATTCCTCGCCGGTTCTTTCAAACAGCTCCTGTCAATAACCAATTCTTTTGTAAATAAATCAATTTTTTTTGTAAATGAACCAGTCTTTTGTGAATAACTCCGACTTTTGAAGAGGAAGATCAAGATCAAGCCCCGGAGGCGCCATGTATATGAAGATCAAGTTTTTTTCTCCCTTTTAGGATTTTTTTAGACATTTTTTGTATTTTATTGTAAATACTCAATTTGTAATTTGTTTATTCCGAGGCCTCTTTATTTGCATTTTGTACATTTGCATTCATATGCTTCCACCTAATAATTCAACTCGGAAAATAAAATAAAAATAACTTCTCTCACTTGTGTGATGTATATTATGTTAAAACTTTTTCAGTAAAACCAGTGTATTCGTTCATGTACACAACCCTGTTGGATTTGCCCTATGAACTAATCATGATAAGAATTAATAATTGCATTATTGGTTAGACTATGGAAACCGATCTTTGCATAATATGGGTAATCGTAATGTTTTGCTAGAAACCAATTACGGTTTGTAGGCCCGAAAAGAGTTTTGGACTTACTGCCAGATTAAGTAAACGAGCAGGGTCGCACACTTAATAGGCTTGTTTTATTAGAAGGGTCTAATTCGGATTAGGCCCATCACACACTTAACTTAATCAGACCTCCTGCCTCCCTATATATATCGTGACTCCTGATCAGTTAGGGTTACACGTGATAATCAGTTTTCACGAAACTCTAACTGTGTGTCATTAGAGTAAGGAGAGAACGGAGGTTATAAACGGGATCGCTGTACTAGCATACTGACGTGTCGATTCGAGCCTGTGTGTGGATACCAGTTGAGGCACGACATCTGACGTGTTCATCCATACCCAACCACTGTTCATCCCACCAGCGACCAAGGAGTGAGGTAGGATTTTGATTTGATATTTAATTACAGTAATCACATGTTTTTCTGGGTTAATCGAATTTCTATTATGCATGTATGATCATGTTAGTGGTTAGAAATTCATTCAGCGTAACAGTCTGTTGGGATTTATCCAATAGTGTTCTGAGTTATACTGAGTCATTACATAATTTGAGTAACTTAGACTCATCTAGTCTTGTTTTGGCCAAGATTAAATTGATTTTGTGTTTACTATTTACTAATCTCTTCGTGGGATCGACCCTTATTTACCCTACACTATATTTATTATTTTCTTGAGGTAGAAATAAGGTTTTAATTTGTATGCACAAATGACACGTATCAGATATATATAGTAATGTAAATATGTAGAAATTACGAAAAATTCATACTGATTTAAGTACACAAAACTTGATTTTCTATTAAGCATCACAATTGATTTATATGTTTTTTTGCTCATTCAGGGTCATATGATGTGGTCGAAAAGGCAAGACTCTTTCAAGTAGACATGTGGGGGACTTAGCAGATCACAATACTGATGAGAACACTATGAAGAAACATACATTTCTTTTTTCTTATTAAAGTTCTGCATGAACTGTAATTTGACTTTATTCAGTTCATGGGATTGCCTTTGTAATACAACTTGAGATTTTATTTTTATAATATAAATTTGAGATTATATTTTTGCAATATAATTTGTCTTGAATTGTTAAGATTAAAGATTTCACAAGTACCGTTAGTAAATGATATCAACATATATGGCATAATAGCCAATAATATTAAAAGGAAAGTGTTGCCATAGGGAAAAAAAATGTGGTCTTAACTTTGGTTTTAGATAATATAAAAGTGTTGGCAAAGATTAATAAAAACGTTGGCTTAACTGTTGATGTAAAGTGTTGGCTTTGCTACTTTCTGCCAACACTTTTAAAAAAGTGTTGGCTTTGGTATTTTCTGCCAACACTTTCAAAAAGTGTTGGCACAGCTTGAAAAAGCGTTGGCTTAGACTTATGCCAACGCCACTCAAAGTCAACGGAGGGAAAAGTGTTGGTTAAAGTCTCTACCAACGCTTTTTCTACCAAGAGCGACACTTTTGGGACGTTGTCTAAGCCCATTTTTCTTGTAGTGTAATGATTGGTCTCTGTCCTAGTGGGAGGTTTATCTTGTGACTTATGTTCGATTTATTTATTACTGTTCCAATGAATAATTTATATGATGTAGATCATCAAGCATGTGACTTGATTGTGAGACTCTATTGTTATAAATATAATTATTCTAATTGTTCGTAGTCAGTTATCATTATTTGTGGGAATTTGATAACTATTGAGACTATCATGTGGATTGATTGATGACCAAGTTTCACAGGTCATGATTATGAGATATGAAATTGATCACATGGATAAATGTTAGAGAACATTATATTGGACCGACCCATTTCAAAAACATTGAAAGGATTGTTATATAAGTGTCATCAATGTTTTTCATATGCTACTTTTAATTTGATCCTTTGACCTGAACTCATCATGGTTTCCTACATGATGTTTAGCATATCTTGATATTGTCAAACGTTAATCCTTAATCGGATGACTATAAAGATAATTGAATGATGTGTTGTAAGTCATGCGGAGGAATGTGAGTGAGCATGATGGGATTTGTCACTCTCATATAACGAGAGTAAGATATCTGTGGCCCCTCGATGAGTTTAAACTGTGAAATGCATGGCCGAGCTCAAATGGATTGAAAGTCAATCATTTGTTGCCTAATAATTATAAACTTCATACGGTATTAACTGTTTGCTACAAATGTACATTTCTACTTATTAAAATTTATCAAGCTAAAAAAGTGTTCATTGATTCAACATCTAGAGTTAGTTGTTAGGTTTGGGAGAGTTCTTGAGTGTGATTGGTTTGGACGAGTGTTTAAGTGCGTGGATTGAGTTCAATTTAACTTGATGGAATTTTTGCTATTCTCTAAAAAATCAAGTAGTTTTTGATTTTCTTTGGTCGTTTTCTTTAACCCTTTGAAACAGAAGCGGAACCAGGAAGTTTTTTTTCGGGGAGCCAAAAAAATTAGGTTTTTAAGGATTTTGTTTTAGAAATTTCATTCTATCTATGTGTCAGCCTCTTGATCGACAAAAATATATTTTGTACAAAAGAAACATGAAATATGGAAAGCAGAAAAAAAAAAGTAAACATAAAAAGATCGGAAATAAGTTGATACAAAAAGATCGGCTACTTACTTACTACTGGAAAAAAGGGTGAGTTGGTCCTAAGATATAGGCGCTGCACATACTTCTCCACTAACTGAGCTAATGTGAGTTAATGTTTCCATACTACAAAGCCCATTATAAGAAGATTTTTTAGAGTCGTGGGGGTGACGGGACCACGACCTCCACTGGTCCCTTTTGTCTCTGCCACTGTTTTAGATGTTACAAGGACTTTCCAAAATCTTTAGTAGTTCTAGTTCTTTCTAATAGTTTTAAATTTCACAAATTTGGGTAAAACAGTTTCCCCTCCCCCCTCCCCCCTCCCTCTTGTGTTCCTTGTGCAGTTTTGCTACTAACAATTGGTATTCGAGTTTCATTTTCTCTTGGATATATGTTTGATGCATGACATAACGACTAAACTCGTCCATGGATAATCAGATTTGAATCTCTCTGAAATTCTCAAAATAACAAACCCTCACCACAATATAAACTCTAATACTGTAGACACCAAACTGTGTCCTTGTAGTCCCATAAAAACTTGATGATGAAAGGATTTTTCTCGAACTTGGATCACAAGAATGAATTCTCTATTAAATAGTTGTAGACACCAAAAAAGCGCGTTCAGATTTCTCCGCAAAAGCCCGATGATGAAAGGAGTAATTTATAAACTTGAATGCTATTTTTTTGCTTTGATAGGTAAAATAAGGTCTCGGGTTTTTCCTCCATCACTCCTTCATTTCCACTTCATTTAAAAGCCCATTTTAACAGCTTTTCATTTCTTCCTTCCGTGTCCAAATAAGATTTTTGCACCTAAGAGTTATGGCCAAACAAAGTTTAGGTTCAAAACAGATGTAGCCGAATACTGTGGACCTTGTTTCCATCCCCATTTGGGAGTTCATTTGGTTGAATTAATTTGTGAGCCTTATATTTATGGATTCCTTATTCAAATATATTTCCAATTATATATCATGAGCCCATACCATATTTCCAACCAAAGAGTTACGAGCCCAATATTGATACGTACTCCAAAACTGACCTCTTCTTACTCTTTTAGGTGTATCTCAAGATCCAAAAAACATGTGGGCCTGAAACTAAAGCCATTTGAAACTAGACCCAATAGGCTTTCCTACACATCTTCAATCATCCAATTTGGATCCCAAATGAGTGAGATATAACCCGATAAAGTTTCAATTGGCAGGCTCACAGCCGCTAGCGGCGCTCGTTGAGCTTCAAAGCCTGACTATTTTTTCAGCCCAACTCCGAATTTCGGCCATCCTTCACCCCTCCAACCCTATTTCCTTCCCTATAAATACGACCCTCTTCCCTCAGCTCAAAACACACAGTCTACAATTGACAACCTATATTCTCAGGAGTATTAACACTGAGCTTCCCCCTCTTTCTTCCAAACTTGAAATCTTGTCTTTACAGTTTTTGTCAAATATAGCCCACAGTTCATGTACTACCTCCTGAGGGCTCAAATTAAATTAATTGCCTAATTGTTTATTTTCTAGTAGTCAAAATGTAGATATCATGCTAGTAAACGTCTTTTATTGCTTCCTAAATATTGTCTGTCCAAGCATGTCTAGTCGTTGTAATGCTCAATATGCCAATCGAACGCATGTCTATACAAGGGTTAAAAATAAATGTTGTGATGCTTGTAATGAACCAATTAATAGTCAAAGTCTATGTTGTTAATTCGGTTTGTGTGGGAATCATGTCTAATATTAAGCAAACTTGAGTTAGTAGAGGCCGTCATAATACGGGTGAGTTGGGTGCCTGACACCTTCCCACCTCATACCTTCACCCCCGAACCCTTTATTCTTGGGTACTCATATGTTCTATATGAGCGGGAGTCTTTCTAAAAACATGAGCAGTTCACTTATCGCGTTATTGGGTTGTCCCTTTAGTTTGTCCCTTCGGTTAAACGCCGATAGCAGATTTGTGACCTCTTTCACTGTTTTTATTCAATTCAAGTCTTTTCAAAATCTTTTCTAACTCGATGGTCCCTTGAACTTATCTAAACCCCCAACTTACAAATTTTTTACAAGGGCGCACTCTGTGGCCGTAGAAATCCCGGGTCCTTACAGTTGCAACTTCACTGGGGATTTTTTTTAAGAGGGTGAGACTCGAAAGTCAACTTTGCTTAATTGTTTAATAATATGTTCCATATTGCATCATTTGCATGTGCCTTGGCACGACTTTTTGACCCTTATTTCTCTCATTTTCGTTCATCCACTTCATTTTTTTCTTTGATACGAGGGAAAATAATCGGGCATTTAGGCTTAGGTTTTTTTTTTTTCTTCTTTTCCATTTCTTTGCATTGCATTGCACTGTACGTATTAGACGCTCAATGCTTGGATTCATAAATAATCATCATTGCATACATTGTCGTCATTTTACATCTATATTTGTACAAAAGTCCAAGTCTTGCATTCATCAATGTCTCCATTTGTTCACTAGCTCTCATGCACTAGAAGTCTAGATGAGTCGGTCATAAGTCTTTTAGGGTCATTTTGCGTCAATTCATTGTCATACATGTCAAGGTCAGTCCGTCATCCATCTTACATATTGTTGTCGTAACTCTGTCATTGCATTGTCATCATCATGCATTCGAGTTCATATAGACGTTCGTAAATCCATTCACCTTAGGGGCTATCAAGGGTCTTTTAAAAATCATGAGTCTTTGTTTTCAAGTCTTTTCTTTGGCGTCTTTCTTAGTTGAGACGTATGTTCAGGATTGGGGGCTCGAGGAAAAATTACGGAGAAAAAGGTTGGGCTCGATCATCTGGAAGATTGGTACGTATACAAGCTACCTCCAAGACACCACCACATTCCAAAAGGCCATCACCCCATAATCCATCACCACTACAAAGCTCGCCACCACTCAATACATCCCTTACCTCACCAATCACACCCCCAAACTTCACCATGGTCAAAACCACCGACGAGAGGCTTGATGAGCTCATGAGTGAGTTGGAAAGGGTGTGACTCAAGGTTGGAGATTTGGAAGAGAAGAAAGAGGATGAAGCAAGAATCCTCTCTATATCCGCCTCTGAGGAAGAAGGACCAAATGCCAAGCTGGCTAAGATTAATTCTGTGCTCGAAATTAGCGGTCTGTTTGCCAACTACCATGCTAATGTTGGTAAAGTCAATTTCAAAGTCAAGGGCAAGCTTCCAGCCAAGTTCTCCATGCCCGAAGTTCCAACATTCACTGTCATTGATAATCCACAAGACCACCTCAAAGCCCTCACTACTGCCATGGGTTTAAGAGGAGTTGACAAAAATATCTACATTCACTTGTTCTCACAGACTCTTGATGTCCCAACTTCTCGTTGGTTCTACACCTTGAATTTGGAGAACTACCACACTTGGTCAGATTTAACTACAGTCTTCCTTGCACGCTACAAGGAAAATGTTGCTCTCCCTATGACCCTTCAAGAGTTAGAGATCACCAAACAAGAAGAAGATGAGGGATTCACTGCCTTCCTTACGCGTTGGAGGCTAAGGATAGCCGAAGTGGTCGAGCGACCTTCGCAAACTGATCAAATCCGCCAATTCATGAAGAATCTACAACCTGCTTACAAGGAATACCCAAGTATCAACCAATTGACTCTTGCAGCCAGCTCTATGCTGTGGGAATCCTAATTGAAGATAACATTCTTAAGAATTCAACATAAGTCGTGAACAACGTGAGTATCTACAGCGGGGGTTGTCCTCCATATCCTTGTCAGACAGCCCGTGCTCGAGAAGTTGAAGAGAATCGAAGTCTCCTAGTGTGCAAGTTTAGTTGAGTCCAGTCAAGTCTAATGATGTCTAGTCTGTCTTTTCAATTCGTCCATAGAGTCTAGCTTATTTCTCGTGTAATGCTTTTCTTCGATTCAATAAAGATTGCATTTTGATTCCCATCATTGTTCAATCCTATGACGAACTTAAGTTGCCTATGCCGGAATAACAAAAAAATAAATAAAAAAATTCAAAAGAAAGCCTTCATTGTGGAAAACATCAAACAAAAACTCCCTAATGATCATCCCCGTAGAGGACATACAGTTGAACCGTCCGTGCCGAGGATAGGAGGCAATTCATTTGGCAACTCACATCAATATCCTTTACTACCCTATGTACATCATTACCACTTGTAACCCTTTGAGCCTTAAACACATAGCCTTTCATTTCTTAACCACATCATCCTTAGCCAGGAAATGGGTGTGTGCGATATGGGAATAGAAGCAACCTTTTAGGCAAGGTGGACCGACCTACAAAAGAACCACCGAGAAAAATACCAAAAAAGAAGAGAGATCTCGAAAGTTCAAGAGAAAAAAAAAACAAAAGAAAAAAAAAATCGAGAGCGATCAAAGATCCAAAAGAGTGAAAAGACTTCAAGCACAACCAAACGGTGACCTTACCTAAACATTGGTCCCTAAGCCACCTCGCCTAGATCAAAAAATTCGATACCATCTAGCATACTTTGGGGAGGGGATTTACATCGGGTTTCTTTGAGCCTTTATCCTTTCTTTGACACCTTAACCAATCCTGACATTACAAACCAAAAGCCCTCCGAGAGGTACGACAATTCAATTGTATTGTCCTGAACTACGTTGGTCTAATTCCACAAACTGGATACGTAGGAAACCTCAAGGAGGTCCGGCCACGACAACCACTTTGTCACATGATCATAAGGAGTTTTCCCATTCCACCACTTCCATCTAAGGCTAAAAAAAAACATGAGCCTGGTAGGTTGAAAACCCGAAAGGACGGCCTAGGCAAAAGTTAGGGCAACCAAAAAAAAAAAATATGAAACAAATTCAACATCTTTAGGCAACTTAAACCGAGGATTTAGAACATTGTTTCTCATTTAAAAACTCTATGGTCAGTCATCTAGAGTCATACTCATCACCTTTCTCGTAGGCTTGCACATAGACTTCCCAACTGGGGGCTTTTTCAGAATGAGTCGGTTCTTTGTCCGCTACGTTCCAAGTTATCAATTTCGTCCCCATACCTTAAGTTAAGATATTTTGTACCGCTGCATCAACATCCTAGCTTCTCGAGTAGGTCATAATCATCAAGAACCACACATCAAACTGGGGGCTGATTCTCCCTTGACTGCACTCAGTCTTGTCCACTTGTCTCTTACTCTTTTAAGATCACCACAGGAATGAAATTCTTGATCAAAAAAACTTTTCCCATATGAAACCCTCTTCAGACCCTATAGGAGAGTCGTGCATGTTAGGCTAGGCCGCATGGAGCTGTGAGTCAATAGAGTCTGCATACATCATATTTGCATAAGTACTAGAGTCGCCTTCAAAGGCATGCATATGTACATAATTTCTCAGTATCTTGAGTCCCTGCGTGTTTACATGTCAATCCCCCTATGCCCCATGCATATTAATATGTCATGTCTTATGCATCTTGTCATGGTCAGTCGGGCATGTCTATTGCATCTTTTCCCTATGTGCATATTTCAACTCCAGGTTTGAGTCTACACGCTCTCCATCAAAACGGCAAGCCCGGAACTCATGATCAAGCCCAGAAGCGACCTTCCGACTACAACCAAAAATGGAAATAACCTTCCAACAAAAGCCAAGCGCGCGGGCCCCCTGTTGTCCCACGACTTCCTTTGCAGCCCAAAAACCGTTATTTCATTTCGTTCTCGTCGAAGACCAGTACCGAGGGCGCGGGAACAAGTCCCTTTGGCCTACTAATTCAAAATTCAACAGTTGGTCCATCTTACGATACCAAGTGTTATCAAGTAAAACTAACCCAATTATTTTGCAGGTCCCAAATACACATCCCAACGATATTTATCACCCGGAGTGTCAAATTATTTTAAGCCCAGTAAATCCGCTGGCCTCATCCATGTTTTATCGCACATCCAATTTCCAAAGTCGGGTTAGTCAATGACCGCTTAAGCCATTGCGGATAAATTGTCCTTTTCTACGAAGTCCAAAAGTCGGATCAGTCAATGACCGCTTAAGCTATTGCGGTTAAACTGTCATTTTCTACGAAGTCACAAATTCGGGCCAGTCAATGATTGCTTAAACTATTGCGGTTAAACTGTCCTTCTACGAGGTCACTTATTTGGGTCAGTCAATGATCGCTTAAGCTATTGCGGTTATACTGTCGTTCTACGAGATCACTTATTCGGGTCAGTCAATGATCGCTTAAGCTATTGCGGTTAAACTTTCCTTCTACGAGGTCACTTATTCGGGTCAGTCAATGATCGCTTAAGCTATTGCGGTTAAACTGTCCTTATACGAGGTCACTTATTTTGTGTCAGTCAATGAATGCTTAAACTGTTGCGGTTATACTGTTCTTTTTTTATTATTTTTTTATATGTTTTAGTCAATGATTGTTTAAGCTATCGCATTAAAACTGTTCATATGTTTTAACCATTTTACAGCCGTCATTTTGATCGGGCTGTCTCGTCGACCTTTTTGTTTCTTGTGCAGGGACGGAATGTCGGCATCCGCCGAGTGGTGCTTAGTCACTGTTTGCTCAGAATAAAGCATTTATACTATTCACTCTCACCAGTGTTACTTCCCATTTACAGCCGTTATTTTTAATCGCGCTGTCGAGTTGACTTTTTCGTTTCTCGTATAGGGACGGAATCTCGACACCCGCCAAGCGGTGTTTAGTCACTGTTTGTCGAAGCACTCTACGTTGATCTTTCTCAAAGTACTACTAACTTTTTCATTCACTCTGAATACAGGTCCCCAACAGACGTATAGACCATCTACGAGCGGTGTTGTATCTTGCTAACCATAACCTTTACTTTTCTTGTGTTCACAGAGATGAAATCTTAGTACGCTACGGGCATGTCCCAACTCAGGTTTGTCTTCATATGCATACATACTGTACACTCTCACACACAATGTGCACATTAGCATCCTGCATGTCGCCTTCGGAATACTTTGATCTTCGCTTTTACTCAAGCTCGATCAAAGTGGGGGCTTCTATAGACGCCAAAAAAGTGCCTTCAGATTTCTCCGCAAAAGCCCGATGATGAAAGGAGTAATTTATAAACTTGAATGCTATTTTTGCTTTGATAGGTAAAATAAGGTCTCAGATTTTTCCTCCATCACTCCTTCATTTCCACTTCATTTAAAAGCCCATTTTAAATGCTTTCCACTTCTTCCTTCCGTGTCCAAATACGATTTTGCACCTAAGAGTTATAGCCAAACAAAGTTTAGGGTCAAAACAGATGTAGCGAATACTGTGGACCGTATTTCCATCCCCATTTGGGAGTTCATTTGGTTGATTCCAATTGCGAGCCTTATATTTCTGGATTCCTTATTCAAATAGCTTTCCAATGACATATCATGAGACCATACCACATTTCCAACCAAGGAGTTACGAGCCCAACATTGATACGTACTCCAAAGCTGACCTCTCCTTACTTTTTTGGGTGTATCTCAAGATCCACAAAATATTTGGCCTATAACCAAAGACATTTGTAACTAGACCCAATAAGATTTCTGAATCATCTTGAAGCATCCAATTTGGAGCCTAAATGAGTGAGATATGGCCCGGTCAAGTTTGAGCCGCTAGCGGCGCTCGTTGAGCTTCAAAGCCCAACTATTTTTACAGCCCAACTAATTTTTCATCCCAACTCCGAGTTTTGGCCATCCATCACCCCTCCAACCCTATTTCCTTCCTTATAAATACGATCCTGCTCCCTCAGTTCAAAACACACAGTCTACAATAAACAACCTCTATTCTCAGGAGTATTAACACTGAGCTTCCCTCTCTTTCTTCCAAACTTGAGATCTTGTCTTTACTATTTTTGTCAAATATAGCGTACAGCTCAGGTACTAACTCCGAGGGCTCAAATTAAATTAATTGCCTAATTGTTTATTTCCTAGTAGTCCAAAGGTAGATATCATGCTAGTAAACGTCTTTTATTACTTCCTAAATATTGTCTGTCCAAGCATGTCTAGTCGTTGTAATGCTCAATTTTCCAATCGAATGCATGTCAGTACAAGGGTTAAAAATAAATGTTGTGATGCTTGTGATGAACCAATTAATAGTCTAAGTCTAGGTTGTTAATCCGGTTTGTGTGGGAATCATGTCTTTAAATTATTAAGCAATCTTGAGTTAGTAGAGGCCGTCATAATATGGGCGAGTTTGGTGTCTAACACCGTCCCACCTCGTACCTTCGCCCCCTAACCCTTTATTCTTGGGTACTCATATATTTTATATGAGCGGGAGTCTTTCTAAAAACATGATCAGTTCACTTATCGCGCTATTGGGTTGTCCCTTCGGTTTGTCCCTTCGATAAAACGCCGATAGCAGATTTGTGACCTCTTTCACCGTTTTTATTCAAATCAAGTATTTTCAAAAGCTTTTCTAAGTCGATGGTCCCTTGAACTTATCTAAACCCCTAACTTACAAACTTTCTATAAGGATGCACTCCGTGGCCGTAGAAATCTCGGGTCCTTACAGTAGTCGAGTTTATTTAATTAAACCAGAGATAGCCTTTTGTACAAGCTGTCCAACCCAGTTGGTCTTACTTTAATTGGAGTAAAAAAAAAAATGAGCCTCTTTAAGCCCCAAAGCACAAAAGAGAACCCAAACCCATTAGGTCAACCATTAGTCATACAAGGGGAACTCAGTCAAACTCAATGGACCCCACAAAATTGCCGTCTCAAAAGACTGAAAGCCTGACAATTGTCTAACAGCCACACCACTAGGCGTCATGGGGGTACGACTAGGCTTCTAGCAGCTACCGCCAAGGTAAACAGTTGTGCTGCTAGGCCAGCGGTTAACCCGCCTGTAACACCCACGAATTTACAACGATTTTCTGGGAACTATCAACGTCATTATACACGACTCGACACCTCTGAACCGTGCAACATTTATCACTAAGGAGTAAATGCTAAGCAGAAAGAAAGACTAGGCATCAAACGGAGCTTCTAAGGAACTAATAAATCTAAAACAGTTAATACCATAGTTGTCTATATAGTGAGCTAAAACCATTAACCAAATTTATTAAAACTTGCCTTCAAAGGGCTAAAACCAATAAAAATCCCAACGATCTAACTGAACAAAAAGAGTTCTAAAAATCGACGTCAACTCCACCTTCCAGGCTGTACATCCTCAATCAACTAAACCTGCACTTTGGTTTCCGTGATGGAAACAAAATACAGAAGAAAAGAAAAGAAACAAAAGAGAAACAAAAATAAGATAAACTGAATAAACGCCATCCGTACCCAGTAAAAATATTTCGCAAACCTTACCTGAGGTTTTAGAAGAATCATTGAAATTCATTTGCATACGCACATAAGTAGACCTGACAAACGGGTCATTTGGGTCGGGTTCGGGTCGGTACGGTCCGGGTATATTTGGGTTCGGGTCAATTCGGGTCACGTTGTTTCGGGTCAGATATGGGTCGGACAGATTTCGATCACAATTTTTTCTTAACTTCGATTTTATTAGTACAGTTTTCCCCGATCGCATTACAACATTTTGAGTTCGGGTACAAGTCAGGTGAACATCAGAATGATTGCATGTTGTTTTAAAACAATATCTCATCACAATGTTGGGAGTCACATATTTCAAAGTGGACAATTAAATTGGGACGGAGGGAGTAATATTTTGGAGTGTTTGCAACTTTTATAGGAGTAAATTTAACAGAGTTAAGGAGATGTAATCAATTACGTTGCAATTTTTGTAAGGTAACTATTATAGGGCTACAAATATATAAATTAACTATATAAATAGATATTTTAATAGGTGAGTGTAATCACAAGGTTTTAAAAGATTTTAATTACAATTTTTAAAGCACTAACAAATAAATAAATACATAAATTAACTAATTAAAAATAAAGTAAAAATAATTAAATAAATAAATATAAATAATTTTTATCAGTTTCGATTCGGGTTCGGGTTCGGGTTGGTTTGGGTCATGAATTTCGGGTTGTGTTCGGTTCGGGTTGGTTTGGATCATAAATTTCGGGTTGTGTTTGGTTCGGGTCCCTTCGGGTTATTCGGGATGGGCCGGTTTCGGTTTGGATCAGATTCGGGTACGGGTCATTTCGGGTCTGCTAATTTCGGGTGGGTTCGGTTTGGATCGGGTTGTTTCGGATTTTCGGGTCCATTTCAGGTCTTGCTTTTCGGGTTGAATCGGTCACGGGTCGGGTTATTCGGATCGGGTTATCGGGTCCGGGTCAGTATTGTCAGGTCTACACATAAGCATATAATCAAGCATACGCATAACGTCATTCTTTTACATACAATTATTGTATAGTGTTCATACGAAATACGACATACACAATCCGTCTTGATTAGAGAGATGTAAGAGAGCGAATAAAACAGCGATTACCCATACTGTTTATCGAAGATACAATCACGCCATGGACTTAATGACTATAGTGTGGCACATTACCTCTAGTACAATTACACGAGCCTAGAGGACTCAATAAATAGGGACTGATCCGTCCCATACACACTGTGAGGTGTCCATAAGTAACTTGTGAATCACTCATCCCTTGAACTACACCATTAGGTGTAATCCTGATTGCTCGACTACTCCTATGGATCCATTAGGAGTCTTACTCTCATTTAATTCAATTCACATAATTTGCATTGGTTGACATAAGTGGTACTACGAGACCACGACTTACTAATTCATTTCATGCTCTTGACAATGAATATTAAATAACGACGATAGCGATAATTCAATACGATGAGAATTAAACATGCCTTAATTCAATAACGATGATAATTAAATAATGATGACAAGTAATGTCTAGCACAATTTCGGCAGCACTTCGGTAGGGTAATATGATATCCAAAAATTTACAAGTCATCCAAGACATTCAACGATAATATATAGGTGCTCACTAGCACTCAATAATACTCATACCAATTAGCACTTATTTAATAGCATAATAATACTAACAATTCACCATTCAACAATTGTCCAATAATCATGACATGGACTAATTAATTCCCAAAACATGATAACATTAACATGCTAATTATAATTCATATTTAAAGCAGTGAATCATAATAACGACGCTATAATAATTTAAATATGCTTTGCATATTAAATTCACAACAATTTCCCAATTAGCACATAACTTTGGAAGAAGGTAGGCATGAGAGCTTATCACTAAAACGCTACCGACAATAAGTAATGCTCCAACCAATCGACGATAATCACGCTTGCTTGTTAGGTCCTAATTAAAAACAATTACCGAATTAGTATTAATTAAATACGAATATGCAAAAAGTAACGAAATCTCAGTCTGATAATTTTATTAAATTACTTGATTTATTTCAACCAATTTAGATTTTTGAAAATCCGAATTTCAATTCCAAATGAGTGCTGAAAAATAAAAACATTATATCAAAAATACTGAAAATCGAAATAATAATTACGAAAAATATAAAAACGAAATACTAACTTTAAAACTAGGTCTAGGTCACGGGTACCCATGCGTGGTGGTCGCCGGAGCTCTAGCGTCGTGAGGAGAGAGAAACGCGAACGAAAGAGAGAAACGAGAGAAAGAGAGCGGGAAAGAAAGAGAGAGCAAGGGGGAGGGGGAGGCAACGTCGGCCACTTGCCGACGACCCCTCAGGCAGCGGCTAGCAAACCAAAGAGGGAGAGAGAGGTCGTGGCGAGAGAGAGAGAGAAAGAGCGAGCGAAAAAGAGAGAGAGGGAGAGAGCCATTACCGCCGGTGGAGGGCGGTGGTCCGGTGACCTGCGCGGCGGGAGGACGCTGACGAAGTGCTGAAGAGAGAGAGAGAGATCGGTGAGGGAGAGAGAAGAGAGAGAGGACGGTGATAGAGGAGAGAGAGAGTGCTTGTGAGGGTTTTGGTTCAGTTTGCAAAACTGATCAATTGTCTCACCTTTTTTTCTTATATAGGCCCTCAGTCAACCCAATTCAAATACTACTAGGTTTAGGAATTTATTTAATAATTTTCTGATTTAAATAGGTAATTAAAGCTAATTAAAACTAATTAAAACAATATGAATAATTCTTATTCATATATAAATCATTTAATTAAACTCCTAAAAATTAATAAATGCAATTTATGAAAGTCTCATAATAATATTTAATATTATTATGGCTTTAATTGAATAAATCGAATCCTTGAATATAATTATGATTTAATCTCCGAAACTATTTATAAATCATTTATAAATCAATATAATAATTATAGAAAATATTGGGGTATCACATTCTACCCTCCTTAAAAGAAGTTTCGTCCCGAAACTTGAGACATGAAGTAATCACTCCTCAAAACGAGTTTACCCATACGAAGGTATAAAACAATTTCTAGGACACTAACATATGCGAGATGAGAAAGTACGACCGTGATTCTAAGTTGATTAGCAATGCAACATGCAATGCTTGAACATGCAATTCGTGTTAAGCGATAAACAAAACACGCAAAAGGTGAAATTTCGAGGCGTGACATTCTACCCTCCATAAAAGGAGTTTCGTCCTGAAACTCAAGTGGGACTAGTACCTTCTAGGAAGAGCTCTGGATACTTCTCGCGCATCATGGATTCAGCTTCCCATGTTGCTTCCTCTTGACCTTGTCGAGACCAAACGACTTTGATGATTGGAATACTCTTTGTTCGAGTTGAGCGCTCTTTGCGATCCACTATTTTGATAGGACGCTCTTCATAAGTCTAACTTTCATAGAGATTGATCACTTCAGGTTAACGGCATGAGTTGGATTATGTACGTATCGCTTCAATTGAGAGACATGAAACACACTATGGACTTTTGCAAGTTCCACAGGTAAAGCTAGTCGATAAGAAACCTCACCAATCCTTTCCAGGATCTCGTAAGGACCAATGTAACGAGGACTCAATTTCCTCTTACGACCAAAACGCATGACACCTTTGGTAGGAGATACTCGCAAAATAAAGTACCTTTCTTCCTACCTCAAACTCTTCAGGTCTACGACCTCTATCTGCGTATGATTTCTGACGATCTTGAGCATTGCGCATCTTTGCTTGAATCACTTTGACCACATCCACGGTCAGCTGGATCATTTCAGGACCCAAAATTGCAGTTTCACTAATATCATTCCAACAAACGGGCGATCTACACTTCTTACCATACAATGCTTCATATGGCGCTCAATCAATGCTTGAATGATAGCTATTTTTGTAAGAAAATTCGATTAACGGAATATGTGTATCCCACAAGCCTTGATACTCGAGAGCACACGCTCGTAGCATATCCTCTAAAGTTTGAATCGTTCTTTCCGTCTGACCATCAGTCGCAGGATGAAAAGCAGTACTGAACTTCAATTTGCTTCCAAAAGCTTCTTGTAATTTCTGCCAAAAGTGTGATAGAAACCTCGAGTCTCTATATGAAACAATATCTTCTGTAATACGATGAAGTCTCATGACTTCCTTGACGTAAGCATCTGCTAGCTTCTCCATTTCCCAAGTGTCATTCATTGGAATGAATCTCGCAACTTTCGTCAAACAATCCACAATGACCCAAATGGCGTTGTTTCTTCTTCTGTGTCAATGGTAAACCCATGACCAAGTCCATTGCAATTGAATTTCATTTAACGTAGGAACTTCAAGCGATTGTATCATTCCACTAGGTCTCTTGTGTTCAATCTTGACCTTCTGGCACGTCAGACACTTAGCCACGAACTCAGCAACATCTTGTTTCATTCCCTTCCACCAAGACGTTTGGCGAAGGTCTTTGTAAAGCTTGTCTCCACCAGGATGTACAGAATAAGGTGTATTGTGAGCTTCACCCAGAATCTGACTCTTGATCTCTGGGTCGTTTGGCACCCAGACGCGATCACGGAATTTCAAGACACCATCTTGACCAATAGAAAAGTCCTCGGATCTACCATCGTCCTTATGGCGTAGAATCCGTTGAAGATCCTCGTCTGCACTTTGTTTACCCTTGATCTCGTCGAGTAAGGTTGGTCGAACTGACATATGCGCTAAGGTACATTGAACGTCACCTTTCAGCACAATCTCCACGTCAAGACTCTGCAAGTCACGAATGATCTCCTTCGGAAGTACTAAAGTAGTATTCAACGTATGACGAGTCTTTCTACTCAAAGCGTTAGCTACCACTTTAGCTTTCCCCTCGTGATACCAAATGTCGATATCGTACTCCGTCAATAACTCTAGCCATCTTCTTTGGTGCATATTCAACTCCTTTTGCGTGAATATGTACTTGAGACTCTTATAGTCTGTAAACATATTGACAGCAGAACCATAAAGATAGTGTCTCCAAATTTTCAATGCAAATACGACAGCAGCGAGCTCTAAGTCCTGAGTAGGGTAGTTATCCTCGTGTTTCTTCAGTTGTCTTGAGGCATAAGCCACTACCTTTCCATGTTGCATCAAAACACAACCTAATCCATGCTTAGACGCATCACTATAGACTTCGTACCCTTCAGTGCCCAATGAAAAAGTCAAAATCGGCGCGCTCGTAAGACGTTTCTTGAACTCTTGAAAAGCAGCTTCGCACTTTTCAGACCACACGAACTTCGTCGTCTTCTTCATCAAGTTCGTCATAGGCTGCGCTATCTCGGAAAAACCTTCCACAAACCTACGATAGTAACCAACTAACCCAAGAAAACTTCTAACCTCAGTCACGCTCTTCGGTGCGGACTAGTCCATAACAACTCTAATCTTTTGCGGGTCAACAACGACTCCACTCTTAGACACCACGTGTCCTAAGAAAGAAACAATTTCTAACCAAAACCCGCACTTCGACAACTTCGCATAAAGTTGACGTCGTCGCAAAATCTCCAAAACGGTTCGCAAGTGTTGCTCGTGCTCAGTAGCGTTCTTCAAGTAGACCAAAATATCGTCAATAAAGACAACTACGAACTGATCGAGATAAGGCTGAAACGTACTGTTCAGCAAATCCATAAATTTTGCAGGTGCGTTCATCAACCCAAAAGGTATAACCGTGAACTCGTAGTGTCCATACCTCGTCCTAAAACCGGTCTTTGCAATGTCAGGCTCGGAAATCCTGAGTTTATGGTATCCTGAACGTAAGCCGATCTTTGAGAAGACAGTCGCTCCACAGAGTTGGTCGAATAGGTCGTCAATCCTCGGGAGTGGATAACGATTCTTGATCGTAATCTTGTTCAACTCGCGGTAGTCTATACACAGTCTCATACTACTGTCCTTCTTACGCACAAACAGAACAGGAGCACCCCAAGGCGATACACTAGAACGTATGTATCCCTTCTCCAGTATTCCTCGAGTTGCGTCTTCAGTTCTTTCATCTCGGCAGGAGCCATACGATACGGAGCTTTCGATATTGGAGCAGAACCTGGAGTTAAGTCGATCGTAAAGTCGATAATGCGTTGCGGAGGCATTCCGTGAATCTCATCTGGAAAGGCTTCAGCGTATTCCGAAACAACCGGAATAGGTTTTGAGACTTCGACTTCTCAACTTGTATCCATCACATGACATAAGTAATTCTCTTCACCTTTAGTCTTACACTCCTTTGCTTTCATGGTTGCCACTACCTTCAACTTTGGCTTGACCACGACTCCTCTATAGGTAATCCTTCTACCTTTCGGTCCATGCAACGACAAACGTTTTTCAAAGTACTCTATCTTAGCCCTGAACTTGGCTAACCAATCCATTCCCAAAATCACATCAAAATCCTTCAAATCCATTTGAATCAAATCCGCAGCTAAATCGGAACCAGCGATCCTAATCGGACACTTTTCATACAACGCTTTACAATTATCAATTGACCAATCTCGCATCCTAATGTTTGCACTATACACAGAACTAGGCTCTAAACCGATCTTAGATGCAAATCTCTTAGAAAGAACAGAATGCGTTGCACCACTATCAAATAAAACAAAAGCAGGTTGAGAGTTAACGAGAAAAGTACCAGCGATCACATTTGGGTTCGCCTCAGCCTCATTGCGGTTCAGCACATAAACCCTTCCATTCACCCCTCTATTGTTGTTGTTGTTGTTGTTCTGCACGGGGTTGGCAGGTGCGGGAAGTTGTGCTTGATTGTTCGCAGCAGGAGCAGCAGTATTGTTGCGTTTGTTGTTGTTGTAACTCCCATTTCCACGGTAGTTACCACCATTTCCGCGATTACCATTTTCATTTCCATTTCCACCACGATTGTAGTTGTTATCGCGGTTCTGACCGTTGTCGTTCCTCCCACGACTCCAGCATTCAGAAGCTTTGTGACCAGGCTTGTTGCACTCGTAGCATTGAAGTACATCGCCACGACAATTCTTGCCAGGATGCGTCGTGTTGCAGCGACTACAAGACGTATTCCTCCTAGCTAAGTTTGTAGCTCTACGACTGTTCGAGTCACAATTACTGTTTCCGTTGTGGTTCTGATTACCACCTTGGTTGTTGTGATTGCCGTTGTTCGGTCCTGGCCTCTTATCTGTGCCACTCGACTGGGAAGAACTCCCTTCGTCACGTTTATGCTTCCCGAGCAACGAATTACGACGATCCACAGCACGCTCTTGGTTCAAGGCCTTCTCATAAGCTTCCTGGAACGTCTGCGAGTTTCCCATAACAAAACGCTGTATGTCCCATTTTAAACCATCCTCGAACCTTTCGACACGCTCAGCTTCGGTTGTCACCAAGTTAGGTGCAAAAGCAGCAAGCTCGTTGAACTTTGTTGCATACTCAGCTACATATAGCTTCCCTTGATAGATGTTCTCGAACTCCCGTTGCTTCTAGCGACGGACAACTCTTTGAAAGAACCTCTCACGAATAGACTCTTTGAACTTGGTCCACCCGTAATTTTTGATAGCTAGTAGTTCAGTTCCTACGTCACTCCACCACTTGTTATCCTCACCCTTCACGTAGTATGTAGCGGTGTTGACCTTCATGTTGTTGGGCCGATTTAGTCACCCTAAACAACTTCTCGAACTCTATAATCCATTTCTCTAGCTTGGTGGGCTCGGAGCCACCCTCAAACGTTGGAGGTTTGAGTGCATCGAAATCCCTAAAGTTGCGCGTCTCAGAGTTCTGCGCGTTGTGATCTTGCTCTTGGCGCTCTAGCTGGCGCGTAATATGCTCGATCACATTGGTAAGACCTACTTCTAGTCTCGCGAGTCGGTCTTTGGTTGCCATTATAACAAATCTGAGACATAAAAGAGCAATGGTTGATCACCATTTCAGCAAAGTTGGCACATTCGACCCAAATTGAGGTCTAATTGAGAGATATAAGTTGTTTTTGAAACCTTTCTCTTGACATTTAGCAAATAGCATATAAGTTCCAGTGATCGACCTTACATTGTAGGTCTAAGCAGCATACTTGCTTTGAATGTTCTCAGTTCTCAGGCATAATAGTTCGATATGCAATAACAAAGTAGACACATTGGCCTCACACGATTAATAATCATTAACATTCACATTTCACACATCGAGGCTCCATACTATTTAGTAGGGCAAGAAACAACGACAGTTGATTGCATACAATACATGCTTAACCTTTGGCTCACAATAAATATGATCATGCTCAATGAAAATTTTGCCATAATTCCGACATGGATTTCTCATCATGTCTAGGCAATACGAGATAGCATTATGAAGATATGAGTCAACCATGCAATTATGTGATAAAACAATCATATAAAACAAATTCCCAACGATATCATATAACAAAATAAAATAGTCTTGCAATGAAACAAATTACAAGTAAATAATAATCATAAATATTTGTTGCCTATGCAACTACACCAACATCAAAATTGACCACGCAGGGCCATCACAATATTTAAAAGTTCAATAAAACTCAAGTAAAACAACTAAAGCAATCATCTAGTTCTCCTTGACACTAGCACACATTTTCTTCGCATTAGGGGACTCATCATGATCGTCCTTCCTCCTGGGCTTCACCTCTTTGCAAGGTGTGTACGGATAAGCATATCCACCGAACTTCTTGGGCATGAAACGCTTCCTAAAGTCATCGGCGTGTTTGCGCTTCTTTGTCCAGCAGTACTCGCACATATCCCTCGGCGTAGGCACTAGCACACGGTTTACCTTCCATTCGAACTCGGACAGGCATAACTCAGCTGCGACGCCTCTAAAGCAGAGAGACCATCTCGTACCTTCACCATATTTCTTCTCATGCAGATGACCACTCTTGGAGACCATGTCGTCGTACTTCTCCTTGAGTCCCATCCAAGTATGGATGTTAGGTAGACCAGCCAGCAGTAGCTCTACCCATAAGCCTTCGTGTAGACTCGTGCAGTTCTCGTACTGATAACGCTCGATCGTAGTATAAGCAGGTCGTTGGTAGATACGAATATCCTCGAGATCAGCGTTAGTAGCAAAGAATGGCTCCACAGGAGGAGACCAATTTGCAGTAGGAGTAGGTGCAGGAGTAGGTGCAATGTTGTTATCGCTCTCGGCACCAGTATCTTCAAAATCTGGCATATCATCATTCTCTTCCGGTGGTGTATACACAGGCTCAGACTCAGAGGGATCTTCTTCATCATCAACCACACGTGCGGCAGGTGCGGCAACTGGCGCGACGTGGGAATCGGCGGGGCGTGCGGCCTCGTCGTGCGCGACGCGGTCCTACGCGGCCTCGTGGTGCACGTTCGCATCGTTTCCAGTTGACTCGCTATCCGATGAGGCGACATACTCTACAGGTTGTGCACGATGAGCTAGGGTGCGTGCCCTCTGGTGTGCAGTCGTCATCCGCATAGTAATTCTTGTCCTTACTTTCATAAGGTAGACAATCAAACAATAAGAACTTTATAAATCGCAAGCAAAGTGATTTCAAATAATTCCTATCTTCTAGGACTACTACGCTCAACGGATTTAAATATATTTTATTTTTCCCAAAGTGAAACTAATCTTTATTTATTCATTAATTAATCCTAAGCAACCTTTTTAAACCTAGGGCTCTGATACCATTTGTAACACCCCTGAATTTACAACGATTTCCTGGGAGCTATCAACGTCATTATAAACGACTCGACACCTCTGAACCGTCACAAAACCAAGGGTGTTACTGCAACATTTATCACTAAGGAGTAAATGCTAAGCAGAAAGAAAGACTAGGCATCAAAAGGAGCTTCTAAGGAACTAATCAATCTAAAATAGTTAATATCAGAGTTGTCTATATAGTGAGCTAAAACCATTAACCAAATTTATTACAACTTGCCTTCAAAGGGGCTAAAACCAATAAAAATCCCAACGATCTAACTGAACAGAAAGAGTTCTAAAAACCGACGCTAACTCTACCTTCTAGGTTGTACGTCCTCAATCAACTAAACCTGCACTTTGGTTTCCGTGATGGAAACAAAATACAGAAGAAAAGAAAAGAAACAAAAGAGAACAAAAATCAGGTAAACTGAATAAACGTCATCCGTACCCAGGAAAAAACAGTTCGCAAACCTTACCTGAGGTTTTAGAAGAATCATTGAAATTCATTTGCATACGCAAATAAGCGTATAATCAAGCATACGCATAACGACAGTCTTTTACATACAATTCTTGTATAGTGATCATGCGAAATATGAGATAGACAATCTGTCTTGATTAGAGAGATGTAAGAGAGCGAATAAAACAGCGATTACCCATACTGTTTATCGAAGATACAATCACGCCATGGACTTAATGACTCTAGTGTGCACACTACCTCTAGTACAACTACACGAGCCTAGAGGACTTAATAAATGGGGAATGATCCATCCCAGACACACTGTGAGGTGTCCATAAGTAACTTGGGAATCACTCATCCCATGAACTACACTATTAGGTGTAATCCCGATTGCTCGACTACTCCTAGGGATCCATTAGGAGTCATACTCTCATTTAATTCAATTCACATAATTTGCATTGGTTGACATAAGTGGTACTACGAGACCACGACTTACTAGTTCATTTCATGCTCTTGACAATGAATAGTAAATAACGACGATAACGATAATTCAATACGATGAGAATTAAACATGCTTTAATTCAATAACGACGATAATTCAATAATGATGACAAATAATGTCTAGCACAATTTTTGCAACAGTTCGGTAGGGTAATACGATATCCAAAAATTCACAAGTCATCCAAGACATTCAACGATAATATATAGGTGCTCACTAGCACTCAATAATACCTATACCAATTAGCACTTATTTAATAGCATAATAATACTAACAATTTTATAATTCATATTTACAACAGTAAATCATGCTTAATAACTTCATAATAACGACGATATAATTTAATCATGCTTTACATATTAAATTCACAATAAATTTTCAATTAGCACATAACACATCAAAATAGTTTTGATGGGGTTTTGGAAGTAGGTAGGCATGAGCTCTTACCACTAAAATGCTACCAACAGTAAGTATGCTCCAACCAATCGACGATAATCACGGTTGCTCGTTAGGTCCTAATTAAAAATAATTACCGAATCAGTATTATATAAATACAAAAATACAAACAGTAATAAAATCTAACTCTGATAATTTTATTAAATTCCTTTCTTTATTGTAACCAATCTAGGCTTTTGAAAATCCGAATTTCGACTCCGAATGAGTGCAGAAAAATAAAAAATATTAAATGAAAAAACTGAAAATCGAATTAATAATTACGAAAAATATAAAAACGAAGTCCTAACTTTAAAACTAGGTCTAGGTGAAGGGTACCCGTGCATGAGACCCATAACCCAACCCATCACCACCTCCACCACCCACTGGCCACCATGGCCGGTGGTGGTGGTCGCCGGAGCTCCGGGGTCGTGAGGAGAGAGAAACGCGAACGAGAGAGAGAAACGAGAGAAAGAGAGAGCAAACGGGAGGGGGAGATGACGCCGGCCACCTGTCGACGACCCCTCATGCAGCGGCCTAAGGGCTTGGCGGTGGCGCGTGGTCGCGCGCCAGCAAACCAAAGGGGGAGAGAGAGGTCGCGGTGAGAGAGAGAGAGAGAGAAAGAGCGAGCGAAAGAGAGAGAGAGAGGGAGAGAGCCATTACCGCCGGTGGAGGGTGGTGGTCCGGTGACCTGGGCGGCGGGAGGACGCCGGCGAAGTGCTGAAGAGAAAGAGAGAGCTTGGTGAGGGGGAGAGAAGAGAGAGAGGACGGTGAGAGAGGAGAGAGAGTGCTTGTGAGGGTTTTGGTTCAGTTTGCAAAACTGATCAATTATCTCACCTTTTTCTTTATATAGGCCCTCAGTCAACCCCAGGCAAATAGTACTAGGTTTAGAAATTTATTTAATAATTTTCTGATTTAAATAGGTAATTAAAACTAATTAAAGCAATACGAATAATTCTTATTCATATATAAATCATATTAATTAAACTCCTCAAAATTAATAAATGCAATTTATTAAAGTCCCATAATAATAATTAATATTATTATGGTTTTAATTGAATAAATCGAATCCTTGAATATAATTACGATTTAATCTCCGAAACTATTTCTAAATCCTTTATAAATCAATATAATAATTATAGAAAATAGTGGGTATCACATTCTTCCCTCCTTAAAAGAAGTTTCGTCCCAAAACTTGAGACATGAAGTAATCACAAATAATATATCATATATTGTTTAAGACCCACTACATTTCGCCAATAATTCTTAATTGAAGACTTTTGGCCGTTACCTGATTGTAATCGGCAATGGATTCTCCGGTGTTCTTCTAACTTCCGATTTTACAAGGGTTGCTAATACCAACCAAACCTCCCTTATATCAGGTCCAGGTCCAGCACAGATTCGTTTCGTTCCTACCTCGTACCGTAGTCTTTAGTTAGATATTTGGATATGGATGATGGGACTCTAATCAGCAACATATTTTATTTATGATATAAGGTTCGAAGAGATAACTTGCCCTTCTGAAAAAGATTACAAAGAAGGAAAGCTTGGGTTTACAAATCTAAAACATGAAAGAGGGTGTCTATAGGATGTTATGGTCTCAAGAGATGCTTGGTTTTAGAGTGAAGTTTGAGAAGCCAAATCTTTCTCTCCGTGCTCAAGTATATATGCTCAGGAGAATCGGCTCTTCTCAATACACAAGTCTCCCCTTTAATAGAGGATTTCTAGCATAGGGTTCCTACTGTATAAGATGCTTTCTTCTACTTTACCATTCATAATGACATTCTTTTTTACAAAAAGACAGACTGGCTAAGTCATACCACGTGATTAATGTTTATAATAATAAAACTTCTTTTCTGAAAATATAGTGGATTGTGGGCCCTTAATCCCTTAAATTCTGCATGCCATCATTCCCAACATTTTTCTAAAATCCTTATCTTCATCACGATTAAGATTTTTGACCATTGTTGCAGCATATTCTTCATCCCAAGTCATAAATGTGTCAAGAAAATAGTGTTTCCCTTCATGGTATAAGAATTTTCGGGCTTCAACTTGTTCAAGATATAATTGGACATTTTATGTATTGGTCTTGTCAATTTTTAAGTCCTCTTTAAATCTATTATGAAAAGCGATTGCAGTATTTCCAAGTTGAAACACTTCAATATTTGCTTGGATCATAGACCATATTAACTTGGCGATGTAGAAGAAACCTATTCTTGGAGCTTGTATAGGATTTTTACGTCTTCTTTGCTTCACAGTGACCCACTCATCGGCGTAGGGTCTAAATGTAAACAGATCAATTATTCGTATCAGATAATGCTGCAAGTTTCGATAGGACTACGGAGAATATTAATTATTAATTCTAAGATTAAAAATCTATAGTAGTTAAGGTAGAATTACACCTTAGTAGTCCATCTCTTGATCTCTTTTTAGAGAAACACTTCAAGTTTTCAGAGATGGCTCTACTAGAGGGGGAAAGCCACCTCAATACCCTAGTTATCTCAGCTTTTAGGGTTTCTTTCTTCTCGAAGCTCATTCCTTGTAGGTTTTTTGAGTTTTGATGCAGTTCCTGACCATTTCCTAGCTCTCGGGTTAGAGTGTCTACAAGAGAGTTATTGGATCCATGTATATGTTCAATAGTAATATAAAATTGGTTAAGCCTAACTGCCAACGCAGGAGTCACCCTTGCGCTTACATATTAGATAAATTCTTTTTAACAAAAAAACTATTCCTTTGCATTAAGTTCTTATTAGAAAGGGCTTAAGAGGTAAATATATATGAATTTTTCTATTCCACTTATCACTGCGAGGATCCCCTTTTGCATCGTAGGGTAGTTACATTCAGCTTTGTTAAAACTTCCACTACAATATTTGCACAGTTTTTGTCATTGCTTGATTTTCAAAACTGCACTCCAATGTTCAGTACTAACATCTGTTTCAAAGACTAGATTATCTTTTTCAGTAGGTAAAGTTAGTATTGGAAGATTTTTGCATATTTTTTTACGGTGTTGAACACTTATTGAGTCCGTAGATGTCCATACCCAAACTACTTCTTTCTTAAGTTTTTCTTGTAAAGGCTTTCTCATATTTGCTAAATCTTTTATAAAATCTGAAGCATAAGTAAGGCATCCAAAAAATCTCTCGAGTTGTTTCCTGTCTTTAATTTTATCAGAAAAGTTCTCTATCTTTTCAAGGATATATTTTTGTAAGATAATTTGCCCAACTTTTATTTCCGACCCTAGAAATTCAATCTCTTGTTTAGCATATGTGCACTTACTCTTTCCTAGAATGATTACATGGTCGATGCATCTTTGTGTTACGGCCCTTACATCATTTTTTTGTTGCCCAATGGTTTTAGAGAATATTAGAATATCATCAATATAAACCAAACAACAATGATTAAGATCCTTAAAAATATTATCCTTTCTTCTCTAAAATATTTGAGGTGCATTTTTTACCCAAAAGACATGAGTCATGCCTATCCATTCATAGTTCCCTTGGAGAGCGCTAAAGGTTGTTAAAGAAATGCTCTCTTCTTCCATTCTTATTTTCCAATATATGCTGTGATAATTCAATATTTTCTATAGTTATTATATTTATTTAAAAATAGTTTCGGAAATTATATCGTATTTATATTTAACAATTTTATTTATTCAATTAAAGCCATAAAAATATTAATTATTATTATAGGACTGTCATTATTTATATTTAAAAAATTTGGGAGTTTAATTAAATTATTTTATTTATGAATAAGAATTATTCATATTGCTTTGTTTAGTTTTAATTAGAAAATAAATCAGAAAATTATTTAAAGCTTTTCTAAACTTATTAGTATTGACTTTCATTGACTAGGGATCCTAGAGGGTCTATATAAACAAAGTTAGAGGGTCATTAGTCAGTTTGCCTCTCCCTCCCTTGCATTCACTCACTCTCTCTCTCTCTCTCTCTCTCTCTCTCTCTCTCCTCACGATTCTCTCTCTCCTCACTGAGCTCTCTCTCTCACGCGAGATCTATCTCTCTCTCTTAACCGAGCTCTCTCTGTTCTTGTAACACTCCTGAATTCGCAACGGTTTTCTGAGAGCTATCGACGTCGCTGTACAAGACTCGAAACCGCTAAACCGTCCCAAACCCGAGGGTTGCTACTGCAACATTTATCGCCAAGGAATAAATGCTAAGCAGAAAGGAAAACTAGGTATCAAAGAAAGCATCTAAACTAATTAAACATTAATATCAGAGTTGTCTATCAAGTGAACTTAAGTCCATTAAAGTATTATTGCAACTTTGCCTTCTAGGGCACAAATCAAAAATCCTATAATCTAAAAGAAATAATAAGTCTAGAGAACAAGCCCACATTTAAACTCCAAAGCCATCCCGCCCTCATTCAGCAACAACTGCACTTTGGTTTCCGTGACGGAAATAAGGTACAGAAGAAAAGAGAAGAAACAAAAGAAAACAAAAATCAGATAAAATGAATAAATGTCGTCCATACCCAGTAAAAACATTTTCGCAAACCTGACCTGACTTTTAGAAGAATCATTGAAATTCATTTGCATGCATAGGTAGTCATACTATCAAGCACACGCATACTCGATATTCAATTACATGCAATTCTTGCTTTAGTGATCATTCGAACACAAATAGATAAACCATCTTGATTAGAGTAATAAGAGAGCGAATAGAACAATGATTACCCATACTTCTCCTTGAGTCCCATCCAAGGATGGATGTTTGGTAGACCAGCCAGCAGTAGCTCTACCCATAAGCCTTCATGTAGACTCGTGCGGTTCTCGTACTGATAAAGCTCGATCGTAATATAAGCACGTCATTGGTAGATACGAATATCCTCGAGCTCAGCGTTAGTAGCAAAGAATGGCTCCACAGGAGGAGACCAATTTGCAGCAGGAGTAGGTGCAATGTTGTTGTCGCTCTCGGCACCAGTATCTTCCAAATCCGACATATCATCATTCTCTTCCGGTGGTGTATACACAGGCTCAGACTCAGAGGGATCTTCCTCATCATCAACCACATGGGGGGCAGATGCGGCAACTGGCTCGACGCGGGAATCGGCGAGGGGCGTGCGGCCTCTTCGTGCGCGGTGCGGTCCTACGAGGCCTCGTGGCGCACGTTCGCATCATTTCCAGTTGACTCGCTATCCGATGAAGCGACATACTCTACAGGTTGTGCACGATGAGCTAGGGCGCGTACCCTCTGGTGTGCAGTCGTCATCCGCGTAGTAATTCTTGTCCTTACCATCAACAAGTAGACAATCAAACAATAAGAACTTTATAAATCGCAAGCAAAGTGATTTCAAATAATTCCTATCTTCTAGGACTACTACGCTCAACGGATTTAATTATATTTTATTTTTCCCAAAGTGAAACTAATCTTTATTTATTCATTAATAAATCCTAAGCAACCTTTTAAACCTAGGGCTCTGATACCATTTGTAACACCCCCGAATTTACAACGATTTTCTGGGAACTATCAATGTCATTATACACGACTCGACACCTCTGAACCGTCACAAACCCAAGGGTGTTACTGCAACATTTATCACTAAGGAGTAAATCCTAAGCAGAAAGAAAGACTAGGCATCAAAAGGAGCTTCTAAGGAACTAATCAATCTAAAATAGTTAATATCAGAGTTGTCTATATAGTGAGCTAAAACCATTAACCAAATTTGTTACAACTTTCCTTCAAAGGGCTAAAGCCAATAAAAATCCCAACGATCTAACTGAACAGAAAGAGTTCTAAAAGCCGACGCTAACTCTACCTTCCAGGCTGTAAGTCCTCAATCAACTAAACATGCACTTTGGTTTCCGTGACAGAAACAAAATACAGACGAAAAGAAAAGAAACAAAAGAGAAAAAAAAAATCAGGTAAACTGAATAAACGTCATCCGTACCCAGTAAAAACAGTTCGCAAACCTTACATGAGGTTTTAGAAGAATCATTGAAATTCATTTGCTTACGCAAATAAGCATATAATCAAGCATACGCATAACGACAGTCTTTCACATACAATTCTTGTATAGTGATCATACGAAATACGACATAGACAATCCGTCTTGATTAGAGAGATGTAAGAGAGCGAATAAAACAGCGATTACCCATACTGTTTATCGAAGATACAATAATCCCGCCATGGACTTAATTACTCTAGTGTGCACACTACCTCTATTACAATTACACGAGGCTAGAGGACTTAATAAATGGGGAATGATCCGTCCCAGACACACTGTGAGGTGTGCATAAGTAACTTGGGAATCACTCATCCCTTGAACTACACCATTAGGTGTAATCCCGGTTGACATAAGTGGTAGTACGAGACCACAACTTACTAATTCATTTCATGCTCTTGACAATGAATAGTAAATAACGACGATAACGATAATTCAATACAATGAGAATTAAACATGCTTTACTTCAATAACGACGATAATTCAATAATTATGACAAATAATGTCTAGCACAATTTCTTCAGCACTTCGGTAGGGTAATACGATATCCAAAAATTCACAAGTCATCCAAGACATTCAACGATAATATATAGGTGCTCACTAGCACTCAATAATACCTATACCAATTAGCACTTATTTAATAGCATAATAATACTAACAATTTTATAACTCATATTGACAGCAGTAAATCATGCTTAATAACTTCATAATAACGACGATATAATTTAATCATGCTTTACATATTAAATTCACAACAATTTTCCAATTAGCACATAACACATCAAAATAGTTTTGATGGGGCTTTGGAAGAAGTTAGGCATGAGCGCTTACCACTAAAATGCTACCAACAGTAAGTATGCTCCAACCAATCAACGATAATCACGCTTGCTCGTTAGGTCCTAATTAAAAATAATTACCGAATCAATATTATATAATACGAAAATACAAACAGTAACAAAATCTCAGTCTGATAATTTTATTAAATTCCTTGCTTTATTTTAACCAATCTAGGATTTTAAAAATCCGAATTGCGACTCCGAATGAGTGCAGAAAAATAAAAAACATTAAATGGAAAAACTGAAAATCGAATTATTAATTACGAAAAATATAAAAACGAAACTCTAACTTTAAAACTAGGTCTAGGTCAAGGGTACCCGTGCATGAGACCCATAACCCGACCCATCACCACTACCACCACCCACTGGCCACCATGGCCGGTGGTGGTGGTCGCCGGAGCTCCGGCGTCGTGAGGAGAGAGAAACGAGAAAAAGAGAGAGCAAACGAGAGGAGGAGGTGACGCCGGCCACCTGCCGACGACCCCTCATGCAGCGGCCTAAGGGCTTGGCGGTGGCGCGTGGTCGCGCGCCAGCAAACCAAAGGGGGAGAGAGAGGTCGCGGCGAGAGAGAGAGAGAAAGAGCGAGCGAAAGAGAGAGAGGGAGAGAGCCATTACCGCCGGTGGAGGGTGGTGGTCCGGTGACCTGGGCGGCGGGAGGACGTTGGCGAAGTGCTGAAGAGAGAGAGAGAGCTCGATGAGGGAGAGAGAAGAGAGAAGAGAGAGAGGACGGTGAGAGAGGAGAGAGAGTGCTTGTGAGGGTTTTGGTTCAGTTTGCAAAACTGATCAATTATCTCACCTTTTTCTTTATATAGGCCCTCAGTCAACCCAAGTCAAATACTACTAGGTTTAGAAATTTATTTATAAATTTTTCATTTAAATAGCTAATTAAAACTAATTAAAACAATACGAATAATTCTTATTCATATATAAATCATATTAATTAAACTCCTCAAAATTAATAAATGCAATTTATTAAAGTCCCATAATAATAATTAATATTATTATGGTTTTAATTGAATAAATCGAATCCTTGAATATAATTACGATTTAATCTCCAAAACTATTTCTAAATCCTTTATAAATCAATATAATAATTATAGAAAATAGTGGGTATCACATTCTTCCCTCCTTAAAAGAAGTTTCGTCCCAAAACTTGAGACATGAAGTAATCACAAATAATATATCATATATTGTTTAAGACCCACTACATTTCACCAATAATTCTTGAAGAGTTTTGGCCGTTACCTGAATGTAATCGGCAATGGATTCTCCGGTGTTCTTCTAACTTCCGATTTTACAGGGGTTGCTAATACCAACCAAACCTCCCTTATATCAGGTCCAAGTGCAGCACAGATTCGTTTCGTTCCTACCTCGTACCGTAGTCGTTAGTTAGATATTTGGATATGGATGATGGGACTCAAATCAGCAACATATTTTTATTTATGATATAAGGTTCGAAGAACTAACTTGCCCTTCTGAAAAAGATTACAAAGAAGGAAAGCTTGGGTTTACAAATCTAAAACATGAAAGAGGGGTGTCTATAGGATGTTATGGTCTCAAGAGATGCTTGGTTTTAGAGTGAAGTTTGAGAAGCCAAATCTTTCTCTCCGTGCTCAAGTATATATGCTTAGGAGAATATGCTCTTCTCAATACACAAGTCTCCCCTTTAATAGAGGATTTCTAGCATAGGGTTCCTACTGTATAAGATGTTTTCTTCTGCTTTACCATTCATAATGACATTCTTTTTTACAAAACGACAGACTGGCTAAGTCATACCACGTGATTAATGTTTACAATAATAAAACTTCTTTTCTGAAAATATTGTGGATTGTGGGCCCTTAATCCATTAAATTCTGCATGCCATCATTCCCAACATTTTTCTAAAATCCTTATCTTCATCACGATTAAGATTTTTGACCATTGTTGCAGCATATTCTTCATCCCAAGTCATAAATGTCTCAAGCAAATAGTGTTTCCCTTCATGGGATAAGAATTTCCGGGCTTCAACTTGTTCAAGATATAATTGTACATTTTATGTATTGCTCTTGTCAATTTTTAAGTCCTCTTTAAATCTTTTATGAAAAGCAATTGTAGTATTTCCAAGATGAAACACTTCAATATTTCCTTGGATCATAGACCATATTAACTTGGCGATGTAGAAGAAACCTATTCTTGGAGCTTGTGTAGGATTTTTACCTCTTCTTTGCTTGACAGTGAGCCACTCATCGGCGTAGGGTCTAAATGTAAACAGATTAATTATTCGTATCAGATAATGCTTCAAGTTTCGATAGGACTACGGAGAATATTAATTATTAATTCTAAGATTAAAAATCTATAGTAGTTAAGGTAGAATTACACCTTAGTAGTCCATCTCTTGATCTCTTTTTAGAGAACCACTTCAAGTTTTCAGAGATGGCTCTACTGGAGGGGGAAAGCCACCTCAATACCCTAGTTATCTCAGCTTTTACGGTTTCTTTCTTCTCGAAGCTCATTCCTTGTAGGTTTTTGGAGTTTTGATGCAGTTCCCGACCATTTGCTAGCTCTCAGGTTAGAGTGTCTGCAAGAGAGTTATTGGGTCCATGTATATGTTCAATAGTAAAAGAAAATTGGTTAAACCTAACTGCCAACGCAGGAGTGACCCTTGCGCTTACATATTAGATAAATTCTTTTTAACAAAACCAAGTATTCCTTTGCAATCAGTTCTTATTAGAAAGGGCTTAAGAGATAAATATATATTAATTTTCCTATTCCACTTATCACTGCGAGGATCCCCTTTTGCATCGTAGGGTAGTTACATTCAGCTTTGTTAACACTTCCACTACAATATTTGCACAGTTTTTGTCATTGCTTGATTTTCAAAACTGCACTCCAGTGTTCAGTACTAACATCCGTTTCAAAGACAAGATTATCTTTTTTAGTAGGTAAAATTAGTATTGGATGATTTTTGCATAATTTTTTACGGTGTTGAACACTTATGAAATCTTTCATATTTGCTAAATCTTTTATAAAATCTGAAGCATAAGAAAGGCATCCGAAAAATCTGTCGAGTAGTTGTTTCCTGTCTTCAATTTTATCAGGAAACTTCTCTATCTTTTCAAGGATATATTTTTGTAAGATAATTTGCCCAACTTTTATTTCCGACCCTAGAAATTCAATCTGTTGTTTAGCATATGTGCACTTACTCTTTCCTAGAATGATTACATGGTCGATGCATCTTTGTGTTACGACCCTTACATCATTTTTTTGTTGCCCAATGGTTTCAGAGAATATTAGAATATCATCAGTATAAACCAAACAACAATGATTAAGATCCTTAAAAATATTATCCTTTCTTCTCTAAAATATTTGAGGTGCATTTTTTAGTCCGAAAGACAAGAATCATGACTATCCATTCATAGTGCCCATGGGAAGCGCTAAAGGTTGTTAAAGAAATGATCTCTTCTTCCATTCTTATTTTCCAATATACGCTGTGATAATCCAATATTTTCTATAGTTATTATATTGATTTAAAAACAGTTTCGGAAATTAAATCGTATTTATATTTAACAATTTTATTTATTCAATTAAAGCCATAAAAATATTAATTATTATTATGGGACTTTTATTATTTATATTTAAAAAAATTGGGAGTTTAATTAAATTGTTTTCTTTATGGATAAGAATTATTCATATTGCTTTGTTTAGTATTAATTAGAAAATAAATCAGAAAATTATTTAAAGCTTTTCTAAACTTATTAGTATTGACTTTCATTGACTAGGGATCCTAGAGGGGTCTATATAAACAAAGTTAGAGGGTCATTAGTCAGTTTGCCTCTCCCTCACTTGCATTCACTCTCTCTCTCTCTCCTCACGATTCTCTCTCTCTCTCACGCGACATCTATCTCTCTCTCTCAACCGAGGTTTCTCTGTTCTTGTAACACCCCCGAATTCGCAACGATTTCCTGGGAGCTATCGACGTCGCTGTACAAGACTCGAAACCGCTAAACCGTCCCAAACCTGAGGGTTGCTACTGCAACATTTATTGCTAAGGAATAAATACTAAGTAGAAAGAAAAACTAGGTATCAAAGAAAGCAGCTAAACTAATTAAACATTAATATCAGAGTTGTATATCAAGTGAACTTAAGTCCATTAAAGTATTATTCAACTTTGCCTTCTAGGGCACAAATCAAAAATCCTATAATTTAAAAGAAATAATAAGTCTAGAGAACAAGCCCACATTTCAACTCCAAAGCCATCCCGCCCTCACTCAGCAACAACTGCACTTTGGTTTCCGTGACGGAAATAAAGTACAGAAGAAAAGAGAAGAAACAAAAGAAAACAAAAATCAGATAAACTGAATAAATGTCGTCCATACCCAGTAAAAACGTTTTCGCAAACCTAACCTAGGTTTTAGAAGAATCATTGAAATTCATTTGCATGCACAGGTAGTCATACTATCAAGCACACGCATACTCGATATTCAATTACATGCAATTCTTGCTTTAGTGATCATTCGAACACAAATAGGCAAACCATCTTAATTAGAGTAATTAGAGAGCGAATAGAACAACGATTACCCATGTCATTATAATTATCTCAATTATTATGGATTTTGTGGTTACATTGTAGGATCTGGATTTGCTTCAAAGCTTAGTTATGGCTTTGGGTTCTTCAATATGAGCATTAAGTTGCCAGATAATGCCTATACCGGAGGACTTGTTGTGGCATATTATGTATGAACCGATCACCTTAATCCCCCCTTTTATCATTTGATCAATCTCTAATAACAATTAATATTTGGAGTATCATAATCTTGCAGTTAACTTCACCCTACAGCAGTGTCAATGATCGTCATGACGAGCTCGTTTTCGAGTTCTTGGGTCACACTCAGGGCAAACCCTATGTGTTTCAGACTAATGTATTTGCTAATGGGCAAGGGAATAGGGAGCAAAGAATTTCCTTGTGGTTTGACTCTGCTGCTGATTTTCACTCTTATCAAATTCTTTGGAATGAACATCAAATTGTGTAAGTGGAACTTTCCTTGCTCCTCACTATAATATGCTAATCCAAAACTATAAGCTATTAGTCAAAGTTGCATCTTAGAGAATACAAACTTCTAAAACATTCACTTCGATGAAATTCTCAATCTCATTTCAATGAAACGAGGGTTGAAGATCTCAACCAAAGGTTTAAAGATCTCACCTGTTCAGGTGAGGTTTAAACTTTACAGATCTCGACCTGAGGGAGTTAAATATTTAAATTTGTTATACGAATAAGTTTAACTTTATAACTTTTTTCCTAATTTTGAATTTCTGAAAAAACTTGAACTGTATTGAAATTTCAGGTTTTACATAGATGATATCCCAATAAGGGTATTCAAGAACAACAAAGTATTGGAGTTCCCTACCCAACCAAACCAATGCAACTAACAGCAAGTTTATGGAATGGAGAAAATTGGGCCACAGATCAGGGGCGGTCGAAGATGAACTACACTTATGCCCCATTTAAAGCTCAGTACAAAGGATTTGAGATCAATGGATGTTCATCTTCATCCCAGAGTAACTCCAGTAATATTCAGGATTGTTATTCATCTGCATATTGGTGGAATGGCAACAAATATTGGCAATTAAGTTCTTCAGAACAAAGTTCTTATGATAACGTTAAGACGAAGTATGTGTATTATGATTATTGTAAGGATGTTGGAAGATTTCCTAATGGTATGCCACAAGAGTGCTTATGAAAACATTGAAAAGGGAAGGGAAATCATAAGTTATGAGTGTCCATTTCTGAAAAATGGCTGTACAAAACACAGAACAATAAGGCTTGTTCTGTTGTTCATATTGGCTATGCTGTACATGTCTATTTATTTGTTGATTGATCAATAATAAAGTGTGCGATTAATTTCTTTTACATGATCTGAAACCTTTTCTAGCTCATTGATAGATATAGACATGCCATGGACTTACTCTAGTGTATACTCACACTATCTCTAACATATATAATAATCGATACGTAGAGAATTAAGAAATGGGGAATGATCCGTCCCGAACACGGTACTAGGTGTCCATAATAAGTAACTTGGGAATCATGCATCCCTAGACTACATCAGTTAGATGAGTCTCAATTTCTCGACTACTCCTAGGGATCCATTAGGAGTCTTATTCTCATTTATAATTCAATTCACATAATTTCACTTTCAACAAATAATCCATCAAAGTATATTAGGTGCTCATTAGTGTAGACACCAAAATTGTGTGTATAATAAGTCCTCGTAAAAATCCGTGATGAAAGGATTGGATTTTGCTCGAACTTGGGTTGCGAGAATAATTGCTGTGATGATTAGCCCAATTCATTTGAATTAACCAGTGGAAGCCTTTTTTACAGGTGATCCAAACCAGTTGGACTCAATTCAGTTGGAGTCCAAAACTGAGAGATAGGCCTCTTTGAACCTAAGAGCCCAAAACGGAACCCAAACCCATGAGTCAACCCTTGGTCAAACAAAGGAACTCAGTCAAATCCTGCGTGGACTCCCTCGGAAGAGCCTCCCCCGCGTGAAAAGCACGTCAGGCGCCTAATACATGCATGCCGCTCCAGGTCCAAGCGGTGGCCACTAGGACAAGCGCCTATGACCGCTTGGCCTAGCCGTATGGCCGCCTGGACCTTTTCTTGCGGACGGCGAATTCGAGGCCCATCTCGAGTTCCGTGCCAAACCCTGGCTACTCCCCCTCTTCTATATAACTAAACTTTAGGGTTCAGTTGAAGAGGTTGGTTGGGAGTTTCTCTCCCAGGTTGGGAATTTTAGGTTGAAAATTCTCTCTCTCTCTCTCTCATATTAAACCAGAAATTCTGATTCTACTTCTTCTTTAGGGTTAGCCGTAGCATCACAAAATAAGCCTTCACACTTCATCAAGAGCTTGAATTTAAGCAAGATAACCCAATAAGTTCATTGTGGGCATCCAGGTAATCCAGCCTGAGGGTTTTCAATAATATTTATATTGTTTGTTATTACTAACGATTTTGGTTTATGTGATATGTACATGCATGGCGCGTTTCGAGCAAAAGGACTTGTATTGAAGCCTAATTAATGGATGAACGAATTTTGTTATTTATTGCTTTTGTTATGAATGAATCATGCTTTGTTTGTGGATTGGTTGATAAATTATGTGTTTTTCCTCTAACATGCAAGTTTTAGCATATTTATCGTTTTTTAACAATAAAAGCATGTAACTTGATAAATTGTTAAATGTGGTCACAATAATAATGTTTGCTCAACCCATTAGTTAAAACGAGGAATTTGGACAAATTGAACCTTGTTTGGAACCGCAACATTAATAATTATATTGAATCGATTAGTAAAGGCTGATGTATATGCGGAATAATAATCAACAAGAATAGGATAAAGAACAATAAAGATAGAATCTTGACTCAAATAACCAGCTAAACCACCTAGGCTTGAAGCTAACAATCTGAATAAAAGTTTGAACCACAAAGGCTTCCGTTGTACCACCATGGCACAAAAGCAATTCAACTCACAAAGAATTCAAAGCAAACAAAATGTTTCTTAATCACTATAAGCTGTCTATGTTACAATAAGAATGTGTGTGATATATATAGGCAAGATAATAAGTAATCCTAATCCTAATCTGAGTAGGAAAACCAACCCTATTACAAGTAGGAATCCTATTACATCTAGGAAACTAAACCAACTGAAATTAGGAAATAAATAACAACCTAAGCTAACTGAATTTAACACACAAAGGGTAAATGAATCAGCTATAGACACGCCTAAACTAGGTAGAAAGCAACTAGGAAAGAATAACTAATGTATACTCATTTTCTTGGAGCCCAAGGTAACGTTGTCCAACTCTGATCCGTAACTTCAAACACACATTCGACCACGTTACTGTCGGAATATGGAAATACTCAAAACACGAAAGTTTTAGATCTCTCTGTTAGCTTTCCACATCCATTTGAATCACGATGATTTGATATTGTGTGATGTAGTTATGCCCAAAATACGAACAGATGTCAAACTGTCAAACCTACGGGATTCTTCATATTGGCTGTCACCATATAATAAGAGTCTTAATCCCGATCTTTTGTGCATACTCCATGTAATCATCATCACTATAATATACTCCATGAAGGAACATAATAAAATCAGTATAGAATGTTCTTTCAATTCCCCTTGAAAACCACCATTATTGTTCTTTAAATGCGTTGCAGAGGAATCAGGATCGTTCACAAGATATATGTAGTGTATGTGATTCTTAGTAAAGTTTGACCATGATGATCCTGCATCATTCTCCCTTTCTTTGAAAAGAATTGTCCTCAATTCTTGGCGATTATAAATCTTCTCTTGAATCTTGTTTCTATAATCGAGCATGAGAACACCATAGAATTCGTATAGACCTCATCAGGAAAATAACTTCATCTCTGAAAATAATTGAACTTTCTTGAAGGACGTTCAAAGAATCCAACACCCCAAGGTCCAAATTCTGTTCAAGCACATATTTTCCAGTTACTTCATCATATATAGGAGTTTATGTGAGATCTAACACATGACTACTTGTTTCTATAAGAAGGATCTCTTCTTCATAGAAATTTTCTTCAATAAGAACCTTATCTTTAAAAGTTTGATAAAGATCTGGTTGTTGAATACTTTCCTCCAAAATCAAGACCTCTTTTTTTGCCTCTTCGACTTCTCTATAATAATGAGTGCATAATGCATACTAATGAGTGCACAAAGGGTAAATAAATCAGCTATTGACACGCCTAAACTAAGTAGAAAGCAACTAGGAAAGAATAGCTAATGTATACTAATGAGTGCATAATTAGAGCTATTTTCCATGTGATAAACGCACTCATTTGATTGGTTTCATGATGATTATATCATTTCTTTGTTTTATGATTATTGTGATAAAGATGACTACTTGGGGTATGTTTGTGTTTTGATGTGTTTATAGGACATTTTGAGACCCCGAGGCTTGGTAGAGACTCTGGAGATGATTTGGAGTCGCAATCGTCAAAGAAGAAGTCGAGGAAGATGCCTTAGAGGAAGCCAAGCGAGAAGAAAAGTGCAAAAACAAAGTTCTAGACAAAATTGCCCTTGACGACCAAGCAAGTTCGAAGGTAAAACCTTGCATGACCATGCAAGTAAGTCAGTGAGGTCAAGAAGGGTTGCACGACCATGCAACTTTCCTTCATATTTTCCGCACGACCATGCAACCTGCCGGAAATCGAGATTTGAAGTCGTGACCTTTGCCATTCCTTTGGCATTTCACTTGGATCCGAGCAGAGACATTTTGGGGGTTATAAAAGGAGAGATAACTCATCTCTTTCACCATCTCTTAGCACCCCATATTTTCTCTCAAAGTTTTATGCTTTTTAGGTTAGAATCAAACACTAGTTTATTTATGCATTTTGGAGATTGAAGTCACCATTTCAAGCTTTGTTCATGTTCTTGGTTATATCCATTGAAGCATTTTTGGTATTTCTAATCCCTACTTTCTCTTCCCCATCTCTCTATTTCTTTTAGATTATTTTCAATATAGTTTATGATTGTTCTTGATATTATTGTTGAATTCTAGCGTAATCATGTTTAATTTAGTTTCTTTGTGGCTTTTGAATATCATGAGTAGCTAATTCCCCTTTATCTAGGGTTGATGTAGCTTGATTGAATTCCTTGATGTTTAATTAGATAATTGGAAACTAGCATGTCGTTAGAGTGTTGCACAATGATTGATTGTTTGCTTATTGTTTATCCTGGGTGATTAATTTAAATTCGAGAGAAGAATCTTGATCGCCCGAACTCAATCTTTCATCAAGTTTGCCTAACCACGAGAGTAGGTTAGAATTACTTGGGGCTTTTCGGATAGAATTATGTTCTTCATGTTCTTGATATTTGCTTGACTCCATGAGAATAGGTAGTCGAGTTTTATATTGAGTTTCGCCTTTGATTCTTCGAGAGAAGGTTTTAGGTTCTTTGTCCGTCCTTGCAACATTCGACATGACATGCTAGTTGAACTTTATTTATTCGCATCAAGTAGTTTAATTGAGTGAAATCAACCCTAGGTTCTTTAGTCTTGCTATTTTCTCATTGTCACTAACGTTTAGTCCTTTGCTACAATCACCCAAAATCCATTATTAATTGCTTAGCCTGTTAAATTTAAGAAACCTTAGTAATTGGAATCGAAAGCTCCCTGTGGATAAGATATTTTTATTACGACGATATACCCGTGCACTTGCGGGCCTATCATGTTTTTGGCGCCGTTGCCGGGGAGCTAGGCGTTATTCAATATTATGCGTTTCTTAGATAGATTAGACTAAGCACATGTGTGTGTTACTTGTGTGTTTTCGATTATTCTTGCTTTTGCATTTGATCCTCTTTTCTAGTGTTTGTTGTGCATGACCAGGAGTCAAGCGTCCGACAACCTCTTACCTTTGGATCCCGAGATCGAAAGAACATCACGCTCCGCTAGAAAGAGAGCACGAAAGCGCCTACAGGAAGAGTTGAGAAAGCAACGTGAGCTTGAACTAGAACAAGCTACCATGGGGGATGATCTTCGATCCTTGAGGGATTTCTCTAATTCCACCGTTGGTAACATTGGTTTGAGTATCACAAGGCCGGCTATCGCGGCCAACAATTGTGAGGTCAAAATGTCCTTCATTTCCTTCATCAAGGAGGACCAATTCTATGGAAACCACGGTGAAGACCCTAATGATCACATTGCTCTATTCTTGGAGAAATGTGACAACTTGAAGATGAATGGGGTTAGTGATGATGCTTTCCGCCTCCGCTTGTTTCCATTCTCTTTGGCGGGGAAAGCAAAACAATGGTTGAATAGTCAAGAAGCCAATTCGTTCACTATATGTGAGGCTTTATCAAATGCCTTCTTGATTCGGTACTTTCTATCGGATTCGGCCAATAAGTTGAGAAATGGCATACATGCTTTTCATAGCGATGGAGAGTCATTGTATGAAGCTTGGGAGTGATTCAAGGACTTGCAAAGAAAGTTCCCTCCTCATGGCATTGAACCATGGCTCCTAATTCAAACATTCTATAGTGGCTTGAATCCCACTATGAGAATGTCCACTGATGCCGCCGCGGGTGGCTCTATCATGACCTTGAGGCCGAGTGCGGCAAAAACTTTGATTGAGAACATGGCCTCCAACAATTACCATTGGTCTTCCGATAGGCCGGGAGCTCGCAAAAGTGGAGGTAAACTTGAGGTTGATGCGGTGAGTCTCTTGACAAGTAAGTTGGATGCACTTTGTCATCAAGTCCAACAAATTCAACCTCTCATGGCTACTTCTCAAGGGCAAGGTTCCTCCAATGAAGTCTATGTTGCTCAAAGGCATGTGAACCATGATTTTCAATATAATGGTGCATCTTCTCAAGAGATGACCATTGAGCAAGTGAATGCCTTTAACAACTTCAACCCCCGCTCTACAAATGACCCTTTCTCTCAAACTTATAATCCCGGTTGGAAAAATCACCCAAACTTCTCTTATCGGAATACAAGTCATTTTCCTCCACAAAACAACCATCCTCCACAAAATACCTTCTCTCCACAAAATTCCTCCACTCCACCTCCGGGTTTCCAACCTAGAGCTCCATTCCATAATCCGTTACCACAACCCCCAAAGTCCAACCTTGAAAGTCTCATGGAAACTTTCTTGAGTACCCAAATGAAACAACATGAGGCCACTCAAGAGTCTATTCGGCAATTGACCTCAAAATGTGATTCATTGGCCACTCACAATAGAATGCTTGAGAATCAAATTTCTCAACTAGCTAGCCCTTCTACTAGACCTCCGGGTCAACTTCCAGGCAAGCCCGAGACGAATCCCAAGGGGCATGTGAATGCTATTTTTGTGAACAATGGGGAGAAAGTGGAGAACCTTCACATGGTGGAAAATAGGAGTGAGGGGAGCAATAGAGAAGAAGGTGATAAAGGGATGAATGTTGTGAGGCCTTGTGAGGATGGAGGGAAAGAGAAGAATGAGGTGGAGTCTCTGAGGCAAAAGGAACCCGATGTTGTTCGTATTGAGCCATACAAGCCACCGGTTCCTTTTCCTCAACACTTAGTGAATCCCACTTTGTTGAAGAAGTATAACAAGTTCTTGGAGGTACTCAAGAAACTCCACATCAATATCCCATTCCTTGAGGCGATTTCGGAGATGCCTTCTTATGAGAAATTCTTGAAGGAGATACTATCCAACAAACACAAGCTTGATGAGAATGAAACGGTGTCTCTAACGGAGGAATGTAGTGCAATTCTCCAAAACAAGTCACCTTCAAAGCTTAAGGATCCCGGTTCATTCTCTATCCCTTGTATTATCGTTACAATGAACTTTGATAAAGCCTTGTGTGATCTTGGTGCAAGTGTGAGTTTATTGCCATTATCTATTTGTAAGAAGGTAGGCTTGGGTGACTCGAAACCCACCTCCATGTCATTACAACTTGCCGACCGAACGGTCAAGTATCCGGTAGGTGTTTTGGAGAATGTACCTCTTCAAGTGGGTAAATTCTACATTCCTACGGATTTTGTTATCTTAGATATGGAGGAAGATTCTAGAATCCCCATTATCCTTGGAAGACTATTTCTTGCTACCGCCAGTGCGGTAATTGATGTTAAAAGAGGCAGAATTTGCTTGAATATTGGTGACGAGAAGGTTGAGTTTGGTTTCTCGAACAATGTGATGAAGCCTTGTTTTGAGAATTCTGGTTGTAGGGTGTATACAATTGACCATTCAGTGCAAAAGAACCCGAATGATCTCCTTGTCGAATCTCTTGAATGTAGTAGTCTTTCAATGTTTCAAGATGAGGACACCATATTGAGTGATCATGATCATGAGGTTCCGAAAAGAGATGCACACAAGCCTAAGGAAACGACATATGCCAAGAAGAAATCAATTCCAAGGGTGAGAAAGAGGTTGATTGACACAGCTAAGGAGATTATCAAAGAATGGTGACCTAAGACCATTATCCAACTGAAAGGGAACAAGTCCGAGGTTCATGGTAACAAGAGTGATCATGGTGGCAACATTGCTATTTTTGTGATCCATCCAGGTTAAGTTCAAACACGCGTCGAGCTTTCGACCTTAAAAAAGCGCTTTTTGGGAGGCAACCCAAGTTTTATTACTTTATTTTTATTTCTTTAGTTCCTTAAATTTTTTTTTAGTTAGTTTTCTTAAGAAAAGATAAAGAAATTTTTAAGAAAAGGGTTTTGAGTTTAACAAAATAAAAAAAAAAAGAAAAAAAAAAAGAAAACAGAGAAAAGAGAGTTCATCGTTTTTTTTTTTTTCTTTTAGTTAGTTTTTAGCGCAATTTGGTTAAAACCACCTAAAATGTTTCAAAATTTGTCCAGTACCCCCTGAATCGTTACTATTTGGTGAGTACCACCTTAAATGTTTATTCCGCCGTACAAGTCACACCTTAATTGATTTTCCGGGCAAATCCTTAACTTTATTGACCGTTATACCCTCACGTGTGCCTCACGTGACAACTTAAATGAACAATTTTTTTTTAATTTTTTTTAAAAATTTGCTTATTAGTTATTTACCCAAAGCACCCCACATCCAATGCATCCCGTCCTTCTCATTCCCTTCTTATTTTCCCTCTCCTCTCAATGTGGCCTCTCACTCTCTCAGCTATATACAAAATTTGTACAGTGACCTGATCTTTTGAGATGGAAAACAGAAACACCATCTTAATCATGAGAAACTACCATAGCTAACCTAAATCAGAAGGGATCATGAATTTAACTGAGACATTGTAAATCAAATTTCAAAATCATCCTAGTTTCCCGTCTCTCTCTCTCTCTCTCTCTCTCTCTCTCTCTCTCTCTCTCTCTCTCTCTCTCTCTCTCTCCTCTACCTTATTGGCTCCTTTATCACCCCTCCCGGCTCCCGCCATTACAACCACCACTACAACCTCAATTTCAGCCACCCAAAAAAGCTCAACCCAAACTTAAACCCACTAATATCATCAGACAAAAAAATTCAGAACCCTCTGTTGCTAATTTTCTTGATTTCTCAGTTCACAACTCAAATAATTTTCTCTCTCCCACAAAAACCCAATACCAAACCATCAAATTCTGCCCACAAAACTTCACAAATTAGTGAATTACTGCCCATATCAAGATTCAAACAGAGTTAAACAATTGTCTACAAAGGGATTTTTCCACAGGGAAATACATTGCCCAGAAAATGGCCAAAAACTTCAGTGTTTGGTACCTTTGCCTGCCAATTACCGAGAACCGTTTGAATGGACAAAAAGCAAGAACATGGCTTGACATTAAAATGTGTCCTATAAAAGACTTACCGTTGATAAAAAGAAGCATAATTGGGTTCGTTTAGAAAGGTCACCGGTTTGAGTTTTCCCGGTGGTGGGACTTCATTTCCTTTAGGTGTTAGTTATATTGTCATTAAGCAGATTTTGCCTTTGACATCTGGGAAAACGTATTGCTCTTGATGTGGGTTGTGGGGTAAGAGAGAAAAGAAGAAGGGAAGGAGAAGGAGGGGATGCATTGGATGTGAGTTCCATAGGGAGGGGAGAGAAAGCTGAGGGACATGTCCTAAAATGTTCAGGACTGGCAGATAGAGAGAATGGCGAGGAAGAAAGGAAAGAGAGAAAGAGAAGAGAGAGAAACAGAGGAAAATAAAAGAGGAGAAGAAGAAAACAAATAGGATAGTAAAATTAAAAAAAAAATAAAACTGTTCATTTAAGTTGTCATGTGATGCACACACGTGAGGGTATAACGGTCAATAAAGTTAAGGATTTGCCCGGAAAATCAATTAAGGTGTGACTTGTACAGCGGAATAAACATTTGAGGTGATACTCACCAAATAGTAACGATTCAGGGGGTACTGGACAAATTTTGAAACATTTTAGGTGGTTTTAACCAAATTGCGCTAGTTTTTACTAGATTTTATTCCCTTTTGTGTTTGTTTTGTAGGTTCTTGACGGAGAAAGAGACAGGTATAAAAAGCCTAACGGAATTCTGTTCAAGCCTGATCAGGCACAAATTAAGGCATCAACGCGCCTGACCAAGCGCCGTCCACCTTTCGTCTCTGTCTACCTCGCCTGCCCGGGTGGAGTTTGCACATGTGAGGCGCCCGACCAGGCCATAGAAGGTACCTGTAGCTCCTCACCCGAAACCACCGCGCCAGCAGGCGGAGTTTCGCCCCTAGCCACGCACGGCCAGGCACCTTGAGGTGCCCAGCAACGCAGAGTCCAGGAACAACCGCCCGATCAGGCGGCGTTTTACTCTCCACCACGCCCGACCGGACACCCACCTCACCACCTCTCTGTCTCACCCACCCGAACAGGCGCATTTCTCGCCTCACAAACACCCGACCAGGCGCTGCCCCGTCTCCCTCAAACCTCACCCTCTCAGTTTCTCTCTCTCTCTCTCATCTCATCACCAAACCCACCACAACTCCACCACACCACCACCAATATCAGTCGACCACCACCGCACCGAATTACCACCACCCACAAAACATCACTCGCAACCCACCGCGTGTGTCCTCTACCGTCAGCACTACACTCCTCTTTTGGGTGTGTTGGTCCGATTTTTGTGTCACTTCTGCAGTGTTCTAGCCGGAGCTTCATTGCGATTCTCTATGTGGTATTCGTTCCTATATGGTCTGCAAGTGGTATCTCAGAATTTTGTGACTCAGACATTCTTGTTGCCATTGAGTATTTGATGAACTGGGCTTGGTACAAAAATTGTTGACTGCTGGTTAATATTGAATGTGGGGCCGCACTTACATTTGATATACACCGTTTAGGGAATTAGGCATATTCCTTGTGCTTGTGGTGCTTGGTTTTGATATATTGTGGGTTGATAAACACCTAAGCTTGGGGGTGTTTTGCTTTGTGACATTCAGATTGTGATGAGGTGTAATACTTCGATTGGTGGTTGCTTTGTTCCCATTGCTCGTGGCTTTTGAGTGATTTGGGAACTGAGGTGTGGATTGTGTACCTTTCTTGAGCTCATGTTAGAACGATTGTACGCCATCGAGGAGCGTAATGGCTCCTTTGCTCACCTATACTCTCTCCCTCCCTTCCGTGAGTTTTCTCTCCTCCCTTCTTCTCTATATTGTTGTCTTTTCTCACATTGGGGACAATGTTCGTTTCAAGCTTGGGGGATGTGATTTTGATGATGTTTTGTGAAATGCGAGTTGCATATAGTTTATGTTTTGTTTTTGCTTTTTTAGATTAGTTTTGCATATTTTGTTTTATTTTGTTTTGCATGTAGTTTAGGTTTTAATTTCGCATGCATAAAAAAAAGCAAAAAAATTCAAAAAAAGAAAAATTCAAAAAAAACGTGTGACATGTGATCCTTCGTGATGATTCTTGTTTATTATGAAAAATCGAGAGGATTGACCCTTATTCTTGTGGCAATGTGATTGACCCTAAGTTTTACATAGCATGATTGTGTTGTGATTCATGGTTTGTGGCGTGTATGATGATGACTCTTGAATGTTGTATAGTTGAGTTTGATAGACCAAATTGACCCGTGAGTTTTGAGCTTTGAAGACCGTGCATGACTATGGTCTATTGTGTTTTTCATGTGTGAAACTCTCTCTTAGTCATCGGTTTCTAGAACTCACCTTGGGGAGAGGCTTCTCAACCTCCCCGGATAGAATTTACTTCTCTTTTCTCCGCCGAGTCCGCACTTGACATTTATTGAACGAGTATGATTGAGGCATTCATTGAATATTTAGCTAATAGCCAAATAAGCCTACCCTTGGCAATTTATCCCCTTGTGAACCACTTTGAGCTTTGCCTATTCTTTGCTTTCACCCGCATTACAAGCCTTTTGACCGGAAAAACCATGTTTACCCTTTCGTCATGAGACTTGTGGAGTAGAGATTAGCTTTGGAGTTTATGGTACATTTCACAATGTGTAACTCCGTGGTTTGTGTAAGCTCTTGAAAGGATGGTTGAAATTCCAAGTTTGGTTCCGGAAAAAAAAAATTAAAAAAATCAGAAAAAGTTCAAAAGGAAAAAAGGGAAAAATAAAAATAAAAGGTTGAGTTCTTGAAAGTTGTGCTTGAATGAAGAGTATTTCAAAAGAGTTTGGTGATTTTGGTTAAATGTTACTTTTTGTTAGTCGGAGTTCCGCATTGTTTACCTTCATTCATGAGGTGAACTAATGATTTTTGCTCCACTAGTTTCATGATGTCCTTAGCCAAATTGTCCGAATGAATTTGTCCTACCCTTCACCCTTATGCCTACGTTACAACCTATCAAAGTCCTCTTGGCTCGTTTATATCAATTGCCCTTAGCGGAGGAGATGTGAGACGATTGGTGAGCATATGGTAAACCATGACTTTTGAGATGAGTATTAAGAGAAATCCACTTTGATTGTTAATTTTAAACATTTGAGTGTGAGTGTGCACTTACCTAAAGTGAGGGTCTTTCTAATTTGCTATGCTACATTTGAGAGTAGGTCTTGTGGTAAGTTTGGATGTTTTGGATCACTATTACATGATGTGTTATGTCAATTCGAGCGGCTATGTCACTATTGTTCTTGACTTGGGTTAGTTCTTTTGGCTTTGATGTTGCTTTTGAAACTTGGTCTGAGAAGGTGATCTCTTGTTTTTTGTTCCCCGAATCGTTTAACTTGATGTGTTTTGCTTGGGGACAAGCAAAGACCTAAGCTTGGGGGAGTTTGATGAGTGCATAATTAGAGCTATTTTCCATGTGATAAACGCACTCATTTGATTGGTTTCATGATGATTATATCATTTCTTTGTGAGATTTTATGATTATTGTGATAAAGATGACTACTTGGGGTATGTTTGTGTTTTGATGTATTTATAGGAGATTTTGAGACCCCGAGGCTTGGTAGAGACACTGGAGATGATTTGGAGTCGCAATCGTCAAAGAAGAAGTCGAGGAAGATGCCTTAGAAAAAGCCAAGCGAGAAGAAAAGTGCAAAAACGAAGTTCTAGACACAATTGCCCTTGCACGACCATGAAAGTTCGAAGGCTAAACCTTGCATGGCCATGCAAGTAAGTCAGTAAGGTCAAGAAGGGTTGCACGACCATGCAACCTGTCGGAAATCGAGATTTCAAGTCGTGACCTTTGCCATTCCTTTGGCTTTTCACTTGGATCCGAGTAGAGACATTTTGGAGGTTATAAAAGGAGAGAGAACTCATCTCTTTCACCATCCCTTAGCACCCCATATTTTCTCTCAAACTTTTATGCTTTTTAGGTTAGAATCAAACACTAGTTTATTTATGCATTTTGGAGATTGAAGTCACCATTTTCAAGCTTTGTTCATGTTCTTGGTTATATCCATTGAAGCACTTTTGGTATTTCTAATCCCTACTTTCTCTTCACCATCTCTCTACTTCTTTTAGATTAATTTGAATATAGTTTATGATTGTTCTTGATATTATTGTTGAATTCTAGCATAATCATGTTTAATTTAGTTTCTTTGTTGCTTTTGAATATCATGAGTAGCTAATTCCCCTTTATCTAGGGTTGACGTAGCTTGATTGAATTTGATTGATGTTTAATTAGATAATTGGAAACTAGCACGTCGTTAGAGTGTTGCATAATGATTGATTGTTTGCTTATTATTTATCCCTGGTGATTAATTTAAATTCGAGAGAAGAAACTTGATCGCCCGAACTCAATCTTTCATCAAGTTTGCCTAACCACGAGAGTAGGTTAGAATTACTTGGGGCTTTTCGGATAGAATTATGTTCTTCATGTTCTTGATATTTGCTGGACTCCGTGAGAATAGGTAGTCGAGTTTTATATTGAGTTTCGCCTTTGATTCTTCGAGAGAAGGGTTTAGGTTCTTTGTCCGTCCTTGCAACATTCGACATGACATGCTAGTTGAAGTTTATTTATCCACATCAAGTAGTTTAATTGAGTGAAATCAACCCTAGGTTCTTTAGTCTTGCTATTTTCTCATAGTCACTATCGTTTAGTCCTTTGCTACAATCACCAAAAATCTATTATTAATTGCTTAGCCTGTTAAATTTAAGAAACCTTAGTAATTGGAATCGAAAGCTCCCTATGGATACTTATTACGACGATATACTCGTGCACTTGCGGGCCTATCATATACTCATTTTCTTGGAGCCCAAGGTAACGTTGTCCAACTCTGTTCTGTAACTTCAAACGCACATTCCACCACGTTACTTTCTGAATATGGAAATACTCAAAACATGAATGTTTTAGATATCTCTGTTAGCTTTCCACAGCACTTTGAATCACGATGATTTGATATTGTATGATGTAGTTATGCCCAAAATACGAACAGATGTCAAACTATGAAACCTACGGGATTCTTCATATTGACTGTCACCATATAATAAGAGTCTTAACCCCGATCTTTTGTGCATACTCCATGTAATCATCATCACTATAATATACTCCATGAAGGACCATAATACAAATCAGTATAGAATATTCTTTCAATTCCCCTTGAAAATCACCATTATTGTTCTTTAAATGCGTTGTAGAGGAATCAGGATCGTTCAGATATATGTAGTGTATGTGATTCTTAGTAAAGTTTGACCATTATGATCCTGCATCCAAATTTGATGTATTTGCGGAATAATAATCAACAAGAGTAGGATAAAGAACAATAAAGATAGAATCTTGATTCAAATAACCAGGTAAACCACCTAGGCTTGAAGCTAATAATCTGAATACTAGTTTGAACCACCAAGGCTCGGGTTGTACCACCAAGGCAAGAAAGGAATTAAACTCACAAAGAATTCAAAGCAAACAAAATGTTTATTAATCAATATAAGCTGTCTATGTTACAATAAGAACGTGTGCCATATATATAGGCAAAATAATAAGTAAACCTAATCCTACTCAGATTAGGATTAGGTTTACTTATTATCTTGCCTATTTATATAGCACATGTTCTTATTGTAATACAGACAACTTATATTGATTAAACACTTTGTTTGCTTTGAATTCTTTGTGAGTTTAATTGGTTTCGTCCCTTGGTGGTTCAAACTTGTATTCACATTTTTAGCTTCAAGCCTAGGTGGTTTAGCTGGTTATTTGAGTCAAGATTCTATCTTTATTGTTCTTTATCCTATTCTTGTTGATTATTATTCCGCATATACATCAAAGGCCGTTATTGCCAACGGGCGAGTTGGGTGCCTAACACCTTCCTATCTCGTACCTACGCCCCCGAACTCATTTATGAAATCAAATTCCCCAATAGGGATTGGGGTGCACATGAGTTGAGTTGACGTCTTTCTAGACTATCGACTTGACTCCAAGGTTTCCAAATTACCTTAAAATTTGGTGGCGACTTCCGACAATCTTAATTATGTCCTTGATACATAAATCTTTACGTGCATTCACACTCAAAGATTTACGAAACTCGAACATCACCGCGCTCTCCCAGGCTGTCCGGAAACCCGAACTCAGGAAAGGGCTGAAAGAAGGGGAGAAAAATACGGCAGCCTACACTGGCGACTTCACTGGGGACATGATTAAGAGGGTGTAACTTGAAAATCAATTCATTATCATTATTTTTGCTTCGTTCATTACCTTGGGTGTTCTCATTATTTTTTTGTTATTTGTCATTCATATATTAATTTGCATTCATTGTATTCATGTGCATGCATTTGCGCGACTTTCGAGCTTGTTTTTACAAGTTCAAACTAGTTTTTTAGCCAATGGAGTGTGGTTAAGTGCCTGGGTGAGAATCCACTCGATTATTCTTTGCCAAGAAACATGGATCCCCCCGCCTCATGTACCTTCCTACGCATTCGTCCATTCCACGAGTAGGATAACTAGAATGTCTCACATTGTCGCGCATCCCGCGGATTGTAGTATGTTCTCGATCATGAGTACCTTTTGACCAAAACCCTTAACCCTACCCCATTGCATGAACTAGAACCAATGTTTTAGTTTGAAACTCAATCCCATGTCCATGCTAGATCTTCATAATCATGTCATTTGCGTTATTGTGCTGTTTGCCCATATGTGAACGCAATCTTTGCGTAGTCTTTTTGGTCGTCATAGAATATTAGGTTAGACCCCAATTAGGATCTTTTCCTTTTTTGAGTCTAGATTTTGTCCTAAGATTGAGTCTAGAACCTTTATTTTTAGGAAACAATATCCCTGAATGATGTATATGATGCTCGTTACCTTAGAAAATATTTGGATGCTTTATTCTTTCCTTTTATTTAAGTAGTGAGTCTAGGTTAAAAGATCTCGATAATCTCTCCCTTCCCTTTTAGTCAAGAGTATAATATCTTTTTCTTTATCCCATATTGAGTCGAGAGAATATCTCTCCCCTTCCCTTTTAGTCAAGAGTATAATATCTTTTGCTTTATCCCATATTGAGTCGAGATAATATCTCTCCCCTCTGGCCCTGGTGTTTACCGGTGACTGGCGACCGAGCAAGGAGGGAGGGGAAGGTCGGTCGAGTGAAGAGAGAGAAGAGAGAGAGATGCCGTGAGAGGAGAGAGAGAGAGAGAGAGAGAGAGAGAGAGAGAGAGAGAGAGAGAGAGAGAGTTTGTGAGGCTTGGTTCAGTTTTGTAAACTGATAAATTGACACATCTCTTTGCTTATACAGTTCCCCAGTCAATGAATGTCAAAACCTACTAGGCTTAGGAATAATTTTCAAACTTGATTGCTAATTAAAACCAATTAAATGCTAATAAAAGTTATTTAAAACAATATGAATAAACCTTATTCATATACAAAATTATTTAATTAAATCCCTCACATTTGATAATTATAAATCAAGAAATCCCCATAATAATAATTAATATTATTATGGCTTGATTTGGATAAATCGAATCGTTATATAAATATACGATTTAAATCTCCGAAACTATTTCTAAATGAATTATCAATCGATATTATAATTATAGAAAATATTGGGGTATCATATTCTACCTCCTTAAAAGAAGTTTCGTCCCGAAACTTGAAACATGAAGTAATCACTTCTCAAAACGAAAGAGTTTAGCCATACGAAGGTATAAAACGATTTTAGGACAACGACAATGCAATGCTTGTACTACGGTCGTGATCTAAGTCGATTAGCACTGCAACATGCAATGCTAGAACATGCAACTCGTGCAAAGCGGTAAACAAAACACAAATTTTAGGTGTGACATTCTACCCTCCTTAAAAAGGGTTTCGTCCCGAAACTCAAATGAAATTAGTACCTTCGATAAAGAGTTCTGGGTACTTCTCACGCATCATGGATTCAGCTTCCCGTGTTTCCTCTTCTTGACCATGGCGGGACCAAATAACTTTGACAATCGGAATGGTCTTTTACGAGTCGAGCGCTCTTTACGGTCAGTGATCTTGACTGGACGTTCTTCATACGTCAAACTCTCGTCAAGTTCGATCTTTTCAGGTTGAACGACATGAGTTGGATCATGTACGTATTGCTTCAATTGAGAGACGTAAAACACATTGTGGACTTTTTCAAGTTCCATAGGCAAAGCTAAACGATAAGCAACCTCACCAATCCTTTCTAGGATCTCGTAAAGTCCAATGTAACGAGGACTCAATTTCCCTTTACGACCAAAGCGCATAACGCCCTTGGTAGGAGATACTCGCAAAAGTATCTTGCTTCCCACCTCAAATTCTTCTTGTCTACGACCTCTATCTTCATACGATTTCTGGCGATCTTGTGCACTTCGCATCTTCGTTTCAATCACTTTCACAATGCCAACAGTCTGCTGGATCATGTCAGGACCCAAAACTATAGTCTCACTAATGTCGTTCCAACATACAGGCGATCTACACTTCTTACCATACAAGGCTTCATATGGTGCTCGATCGATGCTCGAATGATAGCTATTGTTGTAAGAAAATTCAATCAACGGAATGTGTTTATCCCACGAAACTTGATATTTGAGGGCACATGCTCGAAGCATATCCTCCAGAGTCTGAATTGTTCTTTCTATCTGGCCATCTGTTGTATGATGAAAAGCGGTACTAAATTTCAATTTGCTTCCGAAAGATTCTTGTAATTTCTGCCATAAGTGGGAGAGAAATCTCGAGTCTCTATCAGAAACAATATCTTTAGGACACGATAAAGTCTCATGACTTCCTTGACGTACGCGTCAGCTTGCTTATCCATTTCCCAAGTGTCATGCATTGGGATGAATTTTGCGACTTTCATCAAACGATCTACAACGACCCAGATGGCGTTGTTCTTCTTCTGTGTCAAAGGTAAACCCATGACAAAATCCATAGAAATCGAATTCCATTTCCAAGTAGGAACTTCCAGTAATTGTACCATTCCACTAGGTCTCTTGTGCTCGGTCTTGACCTTCTGACATGTCAAACACTTCGCTACAAACTCAGCGAATTCTTGTTTCATTCCCTTCCACTAGAACACTTGGCGAAAATCTTTGTAAAGCTTGCCTCCACCAGGATGCACAGAATACGGCGTATTATGAGCTTCACCCAGAATCTGACTTTTGATAGCTGGGTCATTCGGTAGAAAGACACGTTCGCGGAACCTCAAAATTCCATCTTGGCCCAAAGTGAAGTCCTCGGACCTATCCTCGTCTTTGTGATTTAGAATCCGTTGAAGATCCTCATCACCACCTTGTCTATCTTTGATCTTTTCTAGCAACGTTGGTCGAACAGTCATATGTGCTAAGTGTAGACACCAACAATTGTGTCTATGATAAGTACCCATAAAAACACGATGATGAAAGGATTGGATTTTGCTCGAATTTGGGTTGCAAGAATAATTGCTCTGATGATTAGCCTAGTTCATTTGAATTAACCAGTGAAAGCCTTTTGGACAGGTGATCCAAACAAGGTGGAATCAATTCAATTGGAGTCCAAAGCTGAGAGATAGGCCTCTTTGAACCTAAGGGCCTGAAAGGGAACCCAAACCCATGAGTCAACCCTTGGTCAAATAAGAAAACTCAGTCAATCCCACGTGGACCCCCTCGAAAAAGCCTCCCCCGCTTGGAAAAGCAGTCAAGCGCCTATACAGGCATGCTGCTCCAGGTCCAAGCGGCTGTGCCGCTAGGCCAAGCGGCTTGACAACTTGCCTTGCGGCCAAGCCGCTTGCCAAGCCGCTTGACCGCTTGTCCTGCCAGCTCAGCCGCTCGGCCTAGCTGTATGGCCGCCTGGACCTTTTCTCGCGGACGACGAATTCGAGGCCTATTCGATTTCCGTGCCACACCCTGGCAGCTCCCCCTCTTCTATATAAACAAACCTTAGGGTTCAGTTGAAGAGGTTGGACATTCTCTCTGAGAGGTTGGTCTTTTGGTTGGCAGTTTCTCTCTCATTGGGAATTCTAGAGGTTCTCTCATATAAAACCAGAAATTCTGATTCTATTCCTTCTTTAGGTTAGCCCTAGCACCACAAAATAAACCTTCACACTTCATCAAGAGCATGAATTCAAGCAATATAACCCAATAAGTTCATTGTGAGCATCCAGGTAATCCAACCTGAGGGTTTTCAATAAAATTTTATATTGCTTGTTATTACTAACGATTTTGGTTTATGTGATATGTACATGCATGGCGCGTTTTAAGCAAAATGGCTTGTATTAAGGCTAATTAATGGATGAATGAATGTATTAAATTTGTTATTTATTGCTTCTTATGATTAAATTATGCTTTGTTTGTGGATTGGTGGATGAATTATTTGTTTGTCTTCTAACTCGCTGGTTTTAGTCTATTTATCGTTTTCTAGCAATAAAAGCATGTGTAAGGACCCGGGATTTTCACCAATCCTTTTGTTTCCACGGAGTGCGTCCTTATAGAAAATTTGTCAGTTGGGGGCTTAGATAAGTTCAAGGGACCATCGAGTTAGAAAAGCTTTTGAAAAGATTTGAATTGAATAAAAACCATGAAAGAGGTCACAAATCTGCTATTGGCGTTTTATCGAATGGGACAACCCGATAGCGCGAAAAGTGAACTAATCATGTTGTAGAAAGACTCCCGCTTATATAAAACATATAAGTACCCATGAATAAAGGGTTCGGGGGCGAAGGTACGATGTGGGAAGGTGTTAGGCACCCAACTCGCCCGTATTATGACGGCCTCTACTAACTCAAGTTTGCTTAATAATTTAAAGACATAATTCCCATACAAAACCGGATTAACAACCTAGACTTAGACTATTAATTGGTTCACCACAAGCATCACACCATTTATTTTAACCCTTATTTCGACATGCATTTGATTGACAAGTTGAGCAGCATAACGACTAGACAGACAGTATTTAGGAAGCAATAAAAACATTATTCTAGCATGATATCTACATTATGACTACTTAGAAAAATAAACAATTAGGCAAGCAATTTAATTTGAACCCTCAGGAATTTGTACCTGAACTGTAGGCTATATTTGACAAGAATAGTAAAAATAGATCTCAAATTTTAGAAGAAAGAGGGAGAAGCTCAGGAGTACTCAACTGAGAATAGAGGTTGCCAACTGTAGGCTGTCTGTTTTGAACTGAGGTTGGAGGGTTGTTTATATAGGCGTGGAGAAGTAGGGTTAAACAGTCGAATTTGAGTTGAAAAATGAGACGGGCCTGAAAAATGAGCCGGGCCCGAAGGAAAAGGCAGCGCCGCTAGCGGCAATGGGCTAGGCCGCTAACGGCCCTGGTCAGTGCCGCTAGCGGCACTGGGACATTTCGGGTAATTTTAAATGTTTCGAAAAATACAAAAAGGCCATTTTACCCCTGAACGGTAAAAGATGGTTTTAATCTTAACTTGCAACTTGGCGATCGGGGGTCGGAGTGAGGCATGAGACGTGTCATTGGAAAGCTCTTAAACGAGGCTTCTAAATGGAATGGAATAAAGGAGTGTTTGGAGGAAAAACCTGAGACCTTATTTTAACTATTAAAGCATAATAGAAGTTCAAGCTTAAAAATTACTCCTTTCATCATCGGGCGTTTGCAGAGAAATCTGAAGACGCTTTTTTGGCGTCTACAGCATGTAATTTGATAAATTTTCAAAAGTGGTCACAATAATAATGTTTGTTCAACCCATTAGTTAAAACTAGGAATTTGGACAAATTGAACCCTGTTTGGAACCGTAGCATTAATAATTGTACTGAATCGATTAGTAAAGCTCGTTGTTGTCAACGGACGAGTTGGGTGCCTAACACCTTCCTAGCCCGTACTCACACCCCCAGACTCATTTATGAAGTCAATTTCCAGAATAGGGATTGGGGTGCACGGGAATTGAGTTGACGTCTTTCTAGACTATCGACTTGATTTCAAGGTTTCCAAAATTACCTTAAATTTGGTGGCGACTTTCGACAATCTTAATCATGTCCTTCGTGCAACGGGAAAATCTTCATGTGAATTCACACTCAAAGGTTCACGAAAACCCAAACGATCGCGCTCCCCCAGGCTGCCCTAAAAACCTGAAGGAAGGGGCGAAGGAAAAAAAGGGGAGAAATATCCTGTAGCCTACAGTGGCGACTTCACTGGGGACATGACTAAGAGGGTGTAACTTAAAAATCAATTAATTGTTATTATTTTTTATTGGTTCACTACCTTGAGTGTTCCTATTATTTTTTTGCGACTTGTCATTCATCTATTAATTTGCATTAATTTCATTCATGTGCATGTGCTTGCGCGACTTCCGAGCTTGTTTTTTACAAGTTCAAACTAGTTTCTTAGCCAATGGAGCGTGGTGAAATGCCTTGGTGAGAATCCACTCGATTCTTCTTTGCCAAGAAACATGGATCCCCACCTCATGTACGTTCCTACGCATTCGTCCATTCGACGAGTAGGATAACTAGAATGCCTCACATTGTCGCGCATCCAGCGGATTGTAGTACATTCTTGATCATGAGTACCTTTTGACGAAAACTCTTAAGCCTACCCCATTGCATGAACTAGAACCAATGCTTTAGGTTGAAACTCAGTCCCATGTCCATGCTAGATTATCATGATCATGTCATTTGCGTTGTTGTGTTGTTTGCCCATATATGAACGCAATCTTTGCGTAGTCTTTTTGGTCGTCATAGAATATTAGGTTAGACCCCGATTAGGATCTTTTCCTTTTTTGAGTCTAGATTTTGTCTTAAAATCGAGTCTAGAATCTTTATTTTTAGGAAACAGTATCCCAGAAAGTTCTATATGATGCTCGTTACCTAAAGGAAAGATTTGAATGCTTTATTCTTTCCTTTTATTTAGGTAGTGAGTTTAGGTCAAAGATCTCGATAATATCTCTTCCATCTCCTTTTAGTCAAGAGTATAATATCTTTTGCTTTATCCAATATTGAGTAGAGATAATATCTCTCCCCTCTCCTTTTTAGTCAAGAGTATAATATCTTTCGCTTTATCCCATATTGAGTCGAGATAATATCTCGCCCCTCTCCTTCTACTCAAGAGTATAATATCTTTTGCTTTATCCCATATTGAGTCGAGATAATATCTCTCCCCTATCCTTTTAGTCAAGAGTATATCTTTTGCTTTATCCCATATTGAGTCGAGATAATATCTCTCCCCTCTCCTTTTAGTCAAGAGTATAATATCTTTTGCTTTATCCCATATTGAGCCGAGATAATATCTCTCCTCTCTCCTTGTAGTCAAGAGTATAATATATTTTATCTTTCTTTTCCCGTGTCGAGATCTTTTGATCTAAACCCATTACTTAGTCCCAAGGGTAACTATGTTGATAGAATATTCTAGATGGAGATTTCCCATTTTGTTTTAAAACTTTTCTTTTGTGGAACTTGTTAGTCTTTCCTTTTCTAAGTCATATATCCGCTGTCCAGGATTGGGAAGAAAACAGTCGGTCCGAAAAGTTGGGAGCGCGATCATAGTAATCAACGCCTGGTTAGGAAGCTCGTATTAGAATCTCCCCCTCCGAGCAAAGCTAGGTCTGACGCAGTATTTGTTACTCCCCTTCCATATCGACCACCCTGTTCTAAGTTGACCGAGAAGGTGACATGCCACCTCCACCACCTAAGACTACTGATGAGATGTTGCCTGAAATGATGACAATGTTGGAAACCATGGGAAACCGTGTGACATGGATAAAAAGCAAGGTTAAGGAAGCTGACCCTTTAAACCAAGATGATCGTCCACCTCGAGATGACAAAGTAGAAGAGCTAAGTGCTCAAATTACGAACCTTGAGTTAGCTCTAACTCAAAACAAGATCATAAGTGACTACATGATCAATGCTAAAGGATATTCCTCTCACATCAAGGGAAAATTCCCACAAAAGTTCTCCATGCCTGAAGTCCCCACCTTCAAAGGGACGATGATCCAAAAGATCACATAAGGGCTTCACCACCGTGATGGGCCTAAGATGAGTACATCCAGACCTCTATATTCGTCTTTTTCTCACAAACCTTGGACCCCACTCTTAGGGCATGGTTTTTCAAGCTTGAGCCCAATCAGATTCAAGAATGGAACAAAGTGTCTAGTTTATTCCTCACTAGGTACGCCGACAACGTCATCTAACCCACTACCATGAGATAGTTGGAAGCAATAAAGCAAGGTGAAAATGAAAGCTTCACTGACTTTGTTAAGAAATGGAGAACTAAAGTGGTCGAAATGCTTGACCGTCCATCCGAGGAAGAGCAAATTCAGAAACTCATCAAGAATTTACAATCTCCTTACTTGAATCCTCTCAAATATCAAGCAATTACTTCATACGCACAACTCAATAGTGTGGGATTGCTCATAGAGGATGATCAAGCACTTAAAAAGGAGAAAAACAAGGACTTCTTCAACAAAGGCAGTTATAACTCGAACTACAAGAAGAATCCCAATTCGGGAGGCTCTTCCAACAAGATTTATGAAGTCAATGCTGTCTACGACAAACCGCAAAGGCAATACACCCCATTGGGCATGACCTATGCTAAAGCCTTGGAAAATCTTGTCAAGAATGACTATCTCAATGTCATGGGCCCCACTCCAGATCCTGACGTCGAAAAGAGGAGCCCATCATGGAATCCTAATCTTTATTGCAAATTCCATAAAGGAAAAGGACATGACACCGAGAAGTGTTGGATACTCAAAAATAAAATCCATGATCTTCTTGACAATGAGACTATTCCCAAGGCAAAGCATTCCCACTCTAAACAACAACCCCAATCCTCTAGGTGCGGTTTTCGTCATTAAAAATGAAGAGGAAGAGAAGGACCCCTCTCGCCTGATTGTGCCAATTGGACGTTCTATCCTACCATTTAAGCTTGACTCCCTCCACTAAGAGGTAGCCGGACTTTGGAAAAGCGATAGCAACGAGGAAGATGCTACCCTCCAATTTTCTAAAGCATGGTATGACTCTTCTGATGATGAATCTCCTGAAGTCGATCACCTCACGAGGTCGGGAAGGCATTACATACCACCCCATCTCCGGAACAAGGATCTATTACAAAACACAGCTTTCGTGATGCCACAAGTGAGAGACTCTCCACTAGTCTAAAACAAGGACCAAAACTCTCCAATCGAGGATGATGGCACTACACTGCTTAAACTGCTTCAAAAGACTAAGGCCGTTATCTCTATATGGAAACTCTTGACTACCTCTTAAGTACATAGGAATGCTTTACTAAAAGCACTTAATCAAACTATGTTTTCCCCCGAAACTACTCCGGATGACTTAGTCAATCTCCTCACAAAAGAAAATTCTTTGCAAGTGGCATTTACTAATGAAGACCTTCCACCCGAAGGAACTCATCACAACAAGGCACTCTACTTAACTTCCATATGTGAGAAGAAATAGGTCTCAATGACTCTAATACACAATGCGTCCGCTGTCAACGTTTGTCCCCTAAGGACCGCCCAATGCTTGGGCATAAATGTCAACAACCTCGCACATGCCGCACAAGGGTTGCGGGCCTACGACAATTCTAAACGAAACGTCTTAGGCATATTTTCGGTTAACCTTAACACTGGACTAATTGAGAAAATGGTACAATTCCACGTCATCGACATCCCAGCTTCATTCAATTTACTTCTAGGAAGCCCATGGCTCCATGGATTAAACACGATAGCTTCAACATTACACCAAAAGGTCAAAATGATGGTCGAAGTGGTAGTTCTAGAGGTTGGAGCTCATTCTATGATCGCTAGCATTGAAGACACGGCGGTTCTTAAAGTCGAGCACACTGCGCAACAATTCTGGGGCTTTATGACTGAAGGCGTCTCCCTACTTGAGCAGGATATAGCTCCTCTCGCACCATATTCCCACCTAGGAATGAATGCCATTCTAAGAAATCAAGGGCACTTTCCTGGCACATCTCTAAGCAAAGATGTCTCCAAACCACTTCCGGTTTGGTCATCCGAAGCCGGAATAATCCTTTTGGATTGGGCTATAACCCTACAAAATAGGAGTTACGGGAATACATCGCCAAAGAAAAGGCAAAGAGAAGGGCCATTAAGGAAAACAAAGTCTATGACATCCCCATGGCACCATACCCGCACACACTAAACGCGCAGTTCGTCCAGTCTGGAGATCCATTCCCTTATTATGGCTTTTCCGAACCCTATGTTTTCCTTGTTTATGGAATCCAAGTTCCCGGATTCGAAGTCTTCCAAGACTGCTATGCGCTAGAAGAGACTCCTTTGCCTGTAAGAAGGAGACTAAACTTTGATTGGGTAGAGGACACACCCAACAACGCTTTGGATCTATTATTTGGACAAGAGCATCGGCATCCAGAAGATCAGGAGCTCCACAACATCAATAACGCAATTCAAGGTGAAAACTTTGACCCAAATAAGTTGATCACTCCGAACGAGGGTCAGCTCACAAAGCAGAAACGCACCATAAGCTGGACGGCAACCAACGGAAAGAAGATCAAGATCACGATCTCCGAAGAATCCAAGCCTGACACAGACACTGACTTCGACCGGACTGAGTCTGATTCTGAAGACGAGTCTAATATAGTAGAGTCGGGTGGTCCACCCAAATCTATTTTTAATCCTGTTTGCAAGTCTAATGATGTTAACGCCAATAGTATTGGCTCAGTTGATATTCCAGTTTCCTCTATCAATGAAATGATTACTGATTCTGCTTACTTCTTAGATTACTTAGTAGCTAATAATTCAAAAGATGAACAAGAATTGCCCAAAGGAGTAACTAAAGCACTATTAGAGCATGAACAAAAGACTTCAATTGTGGAAGAAGCAGAATTAATCAATCTTGCAAGCGCGAGAAAGTTTTATAAAGCTCCTAAAAGAATACATAGACGTTTTCGCTTGGTCCTACAAAGATATGCCGGGAATGAGTCGTGAGATAGCACAGCATACAATACCGCTCAATCCTGATTCAAAGCCGGTAAAGAATAAACTTCGGAGAATGAAACCTGAGTGAACACTAAAATTCAAAGAAGAGGTGCAAATCAACTCACAGCAGGTTTTATTAAGGTCGCTCAATATCCAGAATGGGTCGCTAATATAGTGCCCGTTCCGAAAAAGGACGGCAAAGTAAGGATGTGTGTCGATTTCAGAGATCTATACAAGGCAAGTCCAAAGGACGACTTTCCCTTGCGACATATAGACGTACTGGTGGACAATACCGCAGTACATACCCTCTTATCATTCATGGACGGCTATGCAGGGTATAACCAAATAGAAATGGCCGAAGAAGATATGGAGAAAACCACATTCATAACCCAATGGGGAACATATTGCTATACCATCATGCCTTTCGGGCTGAAGAATGAGGGAGCAACATACCAAAGAACCGCAACTTCCCTTCTACATGACATGATGCACAATGAAGCCGAGGTGTATGTAGACGATATGATCATCAAATCCAAGGAGAGAGAAGGGCATATACCATCTCTAAAGAAATTCTTTGACAGGCTTTGGAACTACAATATGAGATTAAATCCTCAAAAGTGCGCATTTAGAGTAACTTCTGGCAAGCTCTTAGGATTCGTCATAAGCACAAGAGGCATTGACATTGATCCAACCAAAATCAAAGCTATAAGACATATGCCATCTCCCAAAAATGAAAAGGAGATAAGAGGATTCTTAGGACGGCTCCAATATATAAGTCGATTCATATCCAAATTGACTATTACATGCGAGCCCTTCTTCAAAAAGCTCAAAAAGATATCAAATCTACCTGGGATGATCAATGCCAGCAAGCCTTCGACAAGATCAAAGAGTATTTATCTAATACACCCGTATTGGTTCCACGAATTCCGGGAAAGCCAATTATGCTATACCTAGCAGTCACAGTAACCGTCATGGGTGCTATGTTGGCCCAAAAGGTGAAAAATGACGAAAAGGCAATATACTACCTTAGCAAGAAATTCTTAGAATACGAATGACGCTACTCCAAACTAGAGAAAACGTGTCTCGCACTGGTCACTGCACCAAAGAAGTTTCGACACTACATGCTACAACATTCTATCCATATAAAGTCAAGGATGAATCCACTAAAGTACTTCTTCGAAAAACCCATTCTTAACCATGCTGCAAAATGAAGAATAGCAAGATGGACTGTCATGCTTTCAAAATTCTATCTAACTTTTGAACACCAAAAGGCAATCAAAGGACATGCCAATTCTGAACATCTTGCTGAAAACCTAGTTAATAGAAAAAATGCTGCACATGACTTTCCCGATGAAGGAATAATGAGTGTCGAATAAACCACTTTGCAGTTATATTTTTACGGAGCATCAAACCAAAAAGGTTATGGCGTAGGAGTATTATTAGTCAACCTAGAAGGCGCACGTACTTCAATAGCCGTCAAATTAGACCATGAGGTAACCAACAACGACGTCGAGTATGAAGCATGCATCATTGGTTTAGAAGAGGCAATAGAACTACCAATTAAGGATCTAAACGTATATGGAGATTGAACTCTCATCATAAACCAGATCTCCAAAAAATGGATAGTGAAAAGAGAATCCCTGGCACTTTACCAGGAATATCTTGAAAAGCTAGCCAAATATTTCACTCACTTCCGTTTTACATACCTTCCTAGAGATGACAACCAGTTTGCGGATGCCTTAGCAAAAATGGCCTCCATGGTAATTATTCCAGATGATGTAATCTCCACGCCCATTCACATTCAAAGGCGCACTGAGCCCGCCTTTTGTAATGCACTTGAAGTACGCGCCAACGAGGAAGAAGAAGAGGAATGGTTTACCGACATTCTCAATCTATTTGCCAAAGGTGATTACCCTCCACAATCCACACCTAGGGTATAATGAGCTTTAAGAAGACTAACTGCACAATACATACATGTGCAAGGCAAACTTTATAAAAAGACACCACAAGGGCTATGTCTTCTATGCTTAAAGGAACATGCAGCCATCAAAGCCATGAGCAACATACATAATGGCGTATGTGGTCCCCATATGAATGGACTCACCATGGCCAAAAAGATCCTAAGGCAAGGATAGTATTGGACTACGATGGAAAATGACTGCATCGAATACGTGAGAAAGTGCACACGTTGCCAATTCCATACCAATTTACAACATGGATCTCCTACTTCTCTACATACATTCACTTCACCATGGCCGTTCTCTATATGGGGTATGGACATCATTGGAAAAATCTCCTCTACAGGAAAAGGGGGTCATGAATACATACTATTCGCAATAGGTTATTTCAAAAAATGGGTTGAAGCTCGCTCGTATGCAAGAATAGCTTCAAAGCACGAGGCAAAGATCATACATGACAACATCATTACCAGATACGGAGTACCCCACGAAATCATAAGTGATCACAAGACCCAATTCAAAAAGGATGTTGCCGAACTCTTCACCAAGTTTAAAATTCAACATCGACAGACTTCACCTTATAAGCCACAAACGAATGGAGCCAAAGACTCCGCAAACAAGAACGTGAAGCAAATGGTAGCCAAGATGACGGAAAACTACGAAGATTGGCCCGACAATCTACAATTCGCCTTATGGGGGTATAGAACCACTATTCGATCTTGAACTGGAGCACCACCTTATTCTTTAGTATAAGAAATGGAGGCGGTACTCCCAGTCGAGGTAGAAATCCCTTCCTTAAGGATAACTTTAGAATGTGAATTACCCGAAGTGGATTGGGTCCAGGCCCGGTATGACCAATTGGTTTTGCTAGTTGAAAGACGACTAAATGCCCTACATTACGGTCACGTCTACCAAGGAAAGAATGGCAAGACATTTTGATCACGATTCAAGGCTAGAGGACTAAAAGAAGGAGAATTAGTCCCAAAAGAGGTAAGACCAATTGTAGTCGACCCTCGGGGGAAGTTCAAGCCTAATTGGACTGGCCCATACATTATCAAGATGATATTATCCGGTGGAGCGGTACAGTTAATGGATTTAGACGGCAACGAGTTCACTCAACTCACGAATATGGACCAACTTAGGCGATTCTATGCATAAAATACTAAATCTTTGAGAGAGCCGACTAAGGCACCAAATCCAAGTCAAAGGCGGTCAAACCTGTTCACGCGGGATCCGCCACAGGAAAAAAGAAACGCGATTTGGTTTTACGAACTACATTGGCCTGATTCCGCATGGATATGTAAGTAACCCATATAACTTGGGCCCGGCCAGTTTAATAAAATAAATCTCTAAGGGAGTTTTAATCTATCCAATTAATGCAAAAATAAGCAAGTCTTTCATTAATATAGCGAAAGTCCATTACAAGCTCTAATAATAATAAAAAAAAGAAGTGCGAGAATAATAATCAATAAATAAAAGAGCAATTCTAAACTACTACTAGTACAGAAAGTACCTTGTGCGACGGTTCCAAACACGAATATGCGTCGGTTTTGAACCGTCCGGATATGCAAGGGACACACATGCTCAAGAGCATATGCGTCGGTTGGTGAACCGACGCACAAAGGTTTTGTGCGTCGGTTGAGCAGAAGAACCGACGCACAAAGTCTGACTTTGTGCGTCGGTTGAGGTAAACAACCGTCGTCTATAATAGGCATGTGCGTTGGTTGTTTACATCCACCGACGCACAAAGTCAGACTTTGTGCGTCGGTTCTTTTGCTCAACCGTCGCACAAAGTTTTTTTTTTTTTTTTTTTTTTTTTTTTTTTTTTTTTTTTTAACGAAATTTCACAATTAAATCTCTTAAAACAAAGTAAGCCTATGTGGGATTCGAACCCACGTCTTTTGTGCTATAACACAATTGCTCTACCATCTGAGCTAATAGGCTTCGAAAATAAGAATAATTATACAACTTTTCTACAAAATAATACTCTCAAAATGATAGAACCTTAGAATTTGCTAACAAACAGTTGCATGTACTTATACAGCAATAGTAGAACCAACAGCAATACCAAGTCCAGCTACAGAACATGCACACCAAACATAAATAGACTACATTCAGACTATTTACAGCAGGTCTGGAACTTTAATAACCTTCCCAAAACCATGCCTTCTAAACCACTTGAACAACATATGCTAAACGCTTCATCAACCCAGTTTGCTAGCCCAAATTGTTAATCACTTAGGCCTAAAAATACTCATTTGTATGCTAAAATCAGAGTGAAACAATCAGAGACAGCAACAACAAAAGTAAAACAGAGAGAAACCAAAATAGTCTACCAATTTCAAGTATAATGTTCTGATCTAAAATTTCAGATGAGAAGATCGCAAACATGGGAGAAAACACCTTCTAAAGTGCACGGAAAGAGGATTTAAATAGGACTGTTACAGCGGGTCTTGTTAAAGATTCAGATTCACAAATTGATCCGTTTAAGAATTAGAAACAAGGACCTAATCAATGCCTCTGAGCTTCTAGTTGTATTGTCTTGATTTCTTATCATCTAGGATCAGTAAAAACTCAATAACATGCTGTTAACGCAGGTCGACAATCAGAATCGATCATTAGAACAAGAGGAAAAAGTCTAAAACAAACAGAACCTAGCCAAAAGAAGTTCGGATTGTAATTTAGCTCAATTCATATAAAATATCAGCATGTAAGCTTCAATTATTGAACATGGTTTAATCACTAGCTAGCCAGAAGAAGATGTACATATCGGTATTCAGTGCAGGGAAGGCTATTTCCCCATCCTTCACAAGTGTCATTACTGGTGCACCGTGGAAGTCAGAAAATTTAAGGGCTCGACCCATGATATCCTAGCCAGTTAATTGTAGTACAGACTACAAAGGAATTGAACATAATGGAATCATGGAAAGGTAGAATTCCGAAGCTTTTGCACCAGGACCTTAATAACTAGGGATTAACACTTAAATAATAGAGATTTCAAAGTAAAAAAACATATTAGAGTTTGCCCTACACCATTTTCTATCAAAATAGATAAATACCAGATAGAGCTACACAGAATAGTATATTAAGACACAGTTAGCGTCACTTGAAATACAATAAAAGATAACAAGTCATACCCAAGTTTACGTGCAAAAGGCAGTACAAAACCTCCAAGACAAAGATCAACGTGGAAACAGACATCAAAGCTCATTGCTAATCTGCCAAGCTCCTACAGAAATGAAATATGATATCAGTTTGATCTTTAAAGCTTTAAAGCTCTGAAAGCAAATAATTAACAGTTACATACTTCAATTGGATCGATAATGCCATGCAGGAACCCAGGCGCAGATCCAACAATCTGAAATATGTGAAAGTCACCCAGTTAACCAACTATAATAATCGTCGGAAATACGAGTATACTATAAAGTTGTTACAACAAATAATCTATACAAATCTATGTATCCAGAATCAGGTCAATCCAGGAACATAATGGAATCATGGAATGGTAGAATCCGAAGCTTTTGCACCAGGACCTTAATAACTAGGGATTAACACTGAAATAATAGAGGTTTCAAAGTAAAAAAACATATTAGAGTTTGCCCTACACCATTTTCTATCAAAATAGATAAATACTAGATAGAGCTATACAGAATAGTATCTTAAGACACAGTTAGCGTCACTTGAAATACAATAAAAGATAACAAATCATACCCAAGTTTACGTGCAAAAGGCAGTACAAAACCTCCAAGACAAAGATCAACGTGGAAATAGACATCAAAGCTCATTGCTAATCTGCCAAGCTCCTACAGAAATGAAATATGATATCAGTTTGATCTTTAAAGCTTTAAAGCTCTGAAAGCAAATAATTAACAGTTACATACTTCAATTGGATCGATAATGCCATGCAGGAACCCAGGCGCAGATCCAACAATCTGAAATATGTGAAAGTCACCCAGTTAACCAACTATAATAATCGTCGGAAATACGAGTATACTATAAAGTTGTTACAACAAATAATCTAGACAAATCTATGTATCCAGAATCAGGTCAATCCAGACACAGTACCAAGATGATGTTTTTGTTGATACCGTCTAATTGCTTTTGCATCTGCCTGAAATTCATTGTCCACTTCGTGTTTCGGCTCTTTATTAATAACTTGTGCCTAATCCATGTACTTTGCATGTCTTAGATTTGGTTTTATGAGCATTTCTCCCACCTTTCCCCTCTTCTCGAGACAGGGAATTTGTCCTTTCCAGCGATGCAGACCTGGAAGGGACGAGTATCTTGCCCATTTACTACGATGCACGCCCTTAGGGAGGCGATATATCCCTTAACCGCTCAGGATGTAAGAAACTTTCCTTTGTGCTTCTTTTATCCTTTTATCCTTTTGTGTGTTCATTCTTGCTTTTGCAGGTCGACTGGTTCCCCTGGACGGATTACCTCCCGGGCCTCTCGGATAGATTTTTGTGTGCTCGGGTGTACGACCAGAGGAGGATCCTTATTGAGTGGTTCTTGGGGAGAGACTGATTAGGCAGACTTTTCCCGATCTTCGGGCTCCGAGGGTTCCTTTGGATCCTCCAGATTCTATGCTTTATGTTCTATGCTTTATGTTCGTCATTTGAAGTAATAGTGCTTGATTTAAATTTTTGGTATTTTTCTGACCTTGAGCTTATTTCCGCAGCCTGTTCCCGTAGTGAGGCCTCCCAGGTCTTCAGTGGTTCGTACTTCGGAGTCGGTGCCCACACCGCAGTGTCCTTCTCCTAGACAGGAGAGTACGGAGGTGCGTCAAGGGACGCCTCGAGCTGGAGTGGATACGGGGAGCTCGCCCAAAGTGCCTTCTCTTCCGCAGTGGCCTGGACCGCCTCCCTATATGGGGTATCCGGGCTATCATATGCCCATGTATCCTCCAATCCCTCCAAGGGGTTCTTGGAGTCAGGAGAGTACGGGGTATGGCTGCTATCCAGGCATGTCGGAGAGACCTAGTCATTCACTGGATCCCGCTTACTTGACGAGTTCGTTATCTGCTTTCGACCCTAGAGCTTGGGCGATGTCTCAGCCCAGTCCTTCAGGTGCTCCATCAACGAGTGGACCCGAAGAGTCGTCTCAGGCGGGTCCGAGTACTGGCGAAGATGGCCAGTGATATTTGTTGTAGTGCATCTTGAACTTTCGGGTTGTGTTAAACCTGCTACAAATTAGAGCTCTAGCGGTTGCCGCGAGGGCAAGCGACTATGCCGCTTGGGCTTGCGGTTTGGCCGCTTGTCCTAGCGGTCAAGCCGCTTGCTGGAGCGGCTAAGCCGCTTGCTGAAGCGGCTAAGCCGCTTGTCCTAGCAGCTAGCCGTCTGGACCAGCTTCAAGGACGCCTGGCCTCTTTTTCGTCGGTTGTCTAAATTTCCTTGATTTTTCGACGAGAATCCAACTGTAGCCTCTATATAGGTGGGTTTCTTTCTCTTCTCTTCTCACCACTTGCTTTGAGCCCTTAGAGAGAGAATTCCTTGAGAGAAAATCCTTAATCTTAACAATAATGAACTTTGATGATGTTTATGATGCTTGGCTGACTTCTATGACTGTAGAGGAGAGGTTAGAGCTTACTCCTTTCCACCTCAATGCCTTCTTTCACCTTAAACAAGTCAAGATTTTGTGGGATTTTCTTCATGTTTCCATTGAGTTTTGGGACCAAAAATTCCATGTCTTCCGTTTCAGTGCTCATGAGATGTGCCCTTTGGTGGAGGAGTTCTCCGATATAATTGGATTTCCAACCGAATGCCTTCCCGCTGTTCCTTACCTAAGGAATGCTTTTGTGGGTGATTACCAGAGGTATCTTGGGTTGTCTCCCCGTCAAGCGGGTCAAGTGCTTCATGGTGAGGATGTTGATCTTACCAAGCTTGTGACTTTCTTCACCTCCAAGGCCCAGGGTGCGATGGATATGAGGTAGAAGAAACATGACTTTTTATTTTGCCTCTTCCATTGTTATTTGTTTGTTGGTGGTAATGAAGACGCTCTTATTCCATCGGAAAAGAAGCTTACCATCAATAGAGGCAAAGCTTGTCTTCTTAGGGTGGCTGAGCAAATACAGTGGGATAGCTCTCCTATGCACTTGGTCGTGGGAGAGACAATCCTTGCTCTAAATAGGCTCAAGAGCAATCCCCAAGAGTCCTTTGCCCGGAGCCCTTTACTCCTTCAAGTAAGTTTGGTGATAAAGCTTTAATCTTTGTGGACTTAACTTTATTTGGTGAAATTCTTATCTTGTATTAACTTGAATTTTCCTTTTATTGTTTTTGTGTAGATATGGCTTCAAGAGAGACTCCACTTGCTTGAGGCCCCAATAGAAACTAGGAAGTTCCTCACTAAATATTTTCCGGCGAGGCGTCGAAAGTTCTCTGAATCCTCTCGGGAGGAGTGGATAGCATATTTCTACACCAACATCCAATTGGCTTGGTTCGTCCCATGGTGGCGTACCACCAAGATCGTAGGATGTAGTGAGAATGTGCCCTTTACCAGGATCATTGGTTTGTATACTTTGACGTTCTTCCTATCGAACCCCCTCCTCCGCCAATACGGATTAAGGCAAAGGATCCCGAACGTAAGCTGTGAACCTCCTTGCCAAAGACGCTTAACATCCTCCTTGGTGTCTAATTGGGAACGACATTGGAACCGTCGCCAAGTGTGGACTAAGCCGGTGTACCCGCATTCAAACGGGTTGTCTAGCTTTTACGAGGAGTGGATTTGGAGCGGTGACCATCAAGTCAACCAAAGGCTCTTAGAGGAAGAAAAAGAGTTATTCAAAGCCCGCAAATATGATGAGCCAAACGGTATAAGGATAACTCCAATTGATAGGCCCGTTAAACCTTCCAAGCCCTAAACTAAGGGTAAGGGAAAGGTAAGGCAAAGGCCCAATCCAAGAAAAGGAAGAATCCGACCCACTCGGCCAAACAAGTAGCTCCAAATAGGCCCAATGATCACGAGACCTCTTCTAGCTATAGTAGGGAAAGATGGGCTCCAAAAGAACGAATGGAACTTGATGAGCCTAGTGAACTCCAAGAGCTCGAAGTCAAAAACAAGGAGGAGTAGTCCACCTCTAATTGTCTAGCAAGTCTTGTCCTTTTTTCTTAGTAGTATAATTCAAATAACGGGCATGCATGCCCAAGTAGATGTAGCTTAGAATTGCCCTTTATTTATTTATTGTTATTATTATATTTTTTTCGCACTTTTTTATTATTATTAGAGCATGTAATGGACTTTAGCCATATTAATGAAAGGCTTGCTTATTTTTGCATTAGTCGAATGGATCAAAACTCCCTTTAGAGAATTATTTTGTTAAAGTGGTCGGGCTCAAGTTATGTGGGTTACCTACATATCCATGCGGAATCAGGCCAATGTAGTTGGTAAATGTAAATCACTCTTTTTTTTCCTTTTTTTTCGGTCGTGGGTCCCAGGTGGATAAGTTTGACCGATTTTGACTTGGATTTGGTGCCTTAGTGACCTCTCTCAAAGATTTAAAATTTATGCATAGAATCGCTTAACTTAGTCCATATTTATGAGTTGGGTGAACTCATTGCCGTTTAAATCCATTAGCTTTACCGCTCCACCGGATAATATTGTCTTGATAATATATGGGCCGGCCCGATTAGGCTTGAACTTTCCCCGAGGGTCGACTATAGTTGGTCTTACCTCTTTTAGGACTAAGTCTCCTTCTTTTAGTCATCTAGCCTTGAATCGTTGATCAAAATGCCTTTCCATCCTTGCTTGGTAGACATCACCATTATGTAGGGCATTTAGTCGTCTTTCGTCTAGCAAGATCGATTGGTCATATCGGGCCTGGACCCAATCTACTTCGGGTAATTCACTTTCCAAAGCTATCCTTAGAGAGGGGATTTCTACCTCGACTGGGAGTACCGCCTCCATTCCGTATACTAAAGAATAAGGTGTTGCTCCCGTTGAGGACCGAATAGTGGATCTATATCCCCACAAGGCGAATTGTAGCTTGCCGGGCCAATCCTCGTAGTTTTCCGTCATCTTAGCTATCATTTCCTTCACGTTCTTGTTTGCGGATTCTACGGCTCCATTCGTTTGTGGCTTTTTTTCGATGCCGAAAAAGCGTCTTCAGATTTCTCCGCAAAACTTATGATGAAAGGATTAAATTTTAAGTTTGAACTGTTATTTTTGGTTTAATGGTTAAGATAATGTCTCAGGTTTTTCCTCCAAACAATCCTCCATTTCATTTCATTCAAAAGCCCCGTTAAAGAGCTTTCCAACGACACGTCTCATGCCTCGTTCCGACTCCCGGTCGCCAAGTTGCGATTTAGGGGTAAAACCGTCTTTTACCGTTCAGGGGTAAAATGATCTTTTCGCGTTTTTCGGAATATTTAAATTCCTCCGAAAAATAAAAATGGGATGGAAGTCGTCATGCTGACAGCCGTCAGCGGCCATGGGAAAAGTCTCAGCGCCGCTAGCGGCGCTGTCCAGTTTCCCAGTGCCGCTAGCGGCGCTGACTTCACTTCGGGCCCGGCTCATTATTCAAGCCCGTCTCGTTTTTCAGCTCAAATTCTGCCGTCAAACCCTACCTCCCTCACCTATATAAACAACCCTTCACCCTCAGTTCAAAACACACAGCCTACAGTTGGTAACCTCTATTCTCAGGAGTATTAACACTGAGCTTTTCCCTCTTTCTTCTACAATTTGAGATCTTGCTTTACTTTTTTTGTCAAATATAGCCTACAGTTCAGGTACAAATTCCAGAGGGCTCAAATTAAATTAATTACCTAACTGTTTATTTTCCAGTAGTCATAATGTAGATATCATGCTAGAATAACGTTTTTATTGCTTCCTAAATATTGTATGTATAATCGTTGTGCTGCTCAACTTGTCAATCGAATGCATATCTAAATAAGGGTTAAAAATAAATGTTGTGATGCTTGTGATGAAACAATTAATAGTCTAAGTCTAGGTTGTTAATCCAGTTTTGCATGGGAATTATGTCTTTAAATTATTAAGCAAACTTGAGTTAGTAGAGGCCGTCATAAAATGGGCGAGTTGGGTGCCTAACACCTTCCCACCTCGTACGTTCGCCCCCGAACCTATTATTCTTGGGTACTTATATGTTTTATATAAGCGGGAGTCTTTCTAAAAACATGATTAGTTCACTTATCGCTATTGGCTTGTCCCTTCGATTTGTCCATTCGATAAAACGTCGATAGCAAATTTGTGACATCTTTCATGGTTTTTATTCAATTCAAGTCTTTACAAAAGCTTTTCTAACTCGATGGTCCCTTGAACTTATATAAGCCCCCGATTGACAAATTTTCTATAAGGACGCACTCCGTGGCCGTAGAAATCCCGGGTCCTCACACCTGTAAGGTGAAGACTATCGATGTTGAATTTTAAACTTAGTGAAAAGCTCGACAACATCCTTTTTGAATTGGGACCCGTGATCACTTATGATTTCGTGGGGTACCCCATATCTGGTAATGATGTTGTCATGTATGAACTTTGCCACGTGTTTGGACGCTATTCTTGCGTACGAACGAGCTTCAACCAATTTGGTACAATAGTATATCGCAACTAGTATGTATTCATGGCCTCCTTTTCCTGTAGGGGTGATTTTTCCAATGATGTCAATACCCCATGCAGAGAACGGTCATGATGAAGTGAATGTATGTAGAGGAGTAGGAGGTCTATGTTGTAAATTAGCGTGGAATTAGCAGCGTGTGAACTTTCTCACGTATTCGATGCAATCCTTTTCAATCTTACTCCAATAGTATCCTTGCCTTAGTATTTTCTTGACCAAGGTGAGTCCATTCATATGGGGACCACATACGCCATTATGTATATCGTTGATGACTTTGATGACCTCACGTTCCTTTAGGCATAGAAGACTTAACCCTTGTGATGTTTTTTTGTAAAGTTTGCCTTGTACATGTATGTATTGTGCGGCTAGTCTTCTTAAGGCTCTTTGTGCCCTAGGTGTGGATTGTGGAGGATAATCACCTTTGGCAAGTAGATTTAGAATGTCGGTGAACCATTCCTCCTCTTATTCCTCGTTGAGGCATACTTCAAGTGCATTACAAAAGGTGGGCTTAGTGCACCTTTGAATGTGAATGGGCATCATCGAGTGGACTCGGAGAGTCGTCTCAGGCGGGTCCGAGTACTGGCGAAGATGGCCAGTGATGTTTGTTGTAGTGCATTTCGATTTTTCTGGCTTGTATTAAACCTGCTATAAATATTGCATTTTATTCACGTACAAAAATATCACGCAAATGCCCATATGTGAATTTAATCATCTAATTTCCGAATGGGAAACCACAAATCACGACATTCGGGAATTTAGGATTCCTGAGAATTTAGCACATTTGGGGTACCCCTTCCCCAAAAATAAAAAATAAAGTAAAGAAAACACAAAATAGGAAAAGATAATTAAGAGGGGAAATATTAATAAAGAAAATAAAGAATCAGAATATAAAAGGAATAAAAGTGGAACTTGATGATCAAAATAAAAAGAAGGAAAGAAAATAAAAAGGGAATAAATAGAAAAGTGGCAAGAGCCAAAATTAAGGTAAGAAAAATATAAGGAAAAGCTTCCAAAATCTGTCCAAGTGGGGATTAGGAAGGTAGAGCTCGGTCAAGCGGTGGGGTAGGGTGGACCGAGGCCTCTCGCGAAATAGCACACCAGGCGCCTATACAGGGTGAGCGTTAGAGCTCCTGCGGCTGTGCTAGAGCTCCAGCGGTTGCCGCTTGGGCTAGCGGTTTGGCCGCTTGTCCCAGATGTCAAGCTGCATGCTGGAGCGGCTGAGCCGCTTGTCCTAACGGCTAAGCAGTCCGGACTAGCTGCGAGGCCGCCTGGCCCTTTTCTGTCAGTTGTCTGAATTTTATTAATTTTTTGACGAGAATCCAGTCGTGACCTCTATATAGTTGGGTATCTTTCCCTTCTCTTCTCACCACTTGCTTTGAGCCCCTAGAGAGAAAATTCCAAGTTATTAATAAAGAGCCGAAACACGAAGTACATGAAGGGTAAAATGAAATTACCTCCATAACTTTCCAATAACCGACTAAGGAGTCGCGACATGCGCCCTCCTCTCCCCTGAGGCGACTGGACTGCCTCAAACACCATAGAAGACAAGAGTATGCGGGAAGACCCTAGTTGTACTCCGCAACTCTGTCCAAATCCCGCAAGCACGGGAAATAGCAAACAAGGTACCTACTAGCTTTATCCGAAAAGACGGAACAAGCTAGAACAAGGTCCAAGAAAAGGCGAGCGTGCTGCTCCACCGTGACCTTCTTCAACTTCCTCGGGTTGGTCAAGAACTGGACCATGACGTCAGTCCGACCATACTCTCTACCATCCCAATTGGCCCCAAAAAGGCCAAACATCTCTACCATGACCTCCCTACTCATATCTACCGGTAAAAGGGAGCCCAGAAATAAGACCAAACTCGAAAGGAGTGATCATGATCTCACCCATAGGAAAATGAAAAGTACTGGTAGTATCCCAGTACCGCTCCGCAAGACCTCTAACCAGCAAGCGGGCGGAGCGCTCAGTAGAAGCCAAAGACGCTAAAAAGTGACCGAAGCCACAACGCTCCACAATAGCATCGACCGAAGGAGTCACATACCTACTGGCTTTCTCGATACCCGAAAGGCTACCGTAACCCCGCATGGCCGTGTCGACACCCTAAATAGCACAAATAATTGCAAAGACAATTAGCTAGGTGATCCTAGTAACAACTACCAGTCTCCGGTTTAGTCCTAAATTTTTACAATTCTTAAAATTTAGCATTTTAGCTAAACCAATATGACAAGAGTAAATTTTAAAGAGAGCAAATTTCACACAAGTTTATTCTCCATAAATATACTCGAAAAACCATTTACCACCACAACAAAAATGAACTTCATTCAAGTTTATTTTCACAGAAAATGTATATAACTGCAACGGGAATAAATTTCACGCAAATTTATCTTCCACTATTTAAAGATGAATTACACAAAAAATTCATTCTTCACATGCATATATAATACAAGAGTCCAATTCGCAAGTTAACCAGAAAAAAACAATTTCACGCAAATTGGTTTTTCCACATTTAGCTACGCTACAGTTCTCAACCTAGGAATTCTATGATTGCCTACACATGATTTTCGAAGTACAAAAGAGAAAAAACGAAAAAAAAATGACATACCCGACATTTGGTACCAACGATAACCAAATGCTCCTTCTGCTTGAAAACGTGATTGCTGGGCTCCCAACGATCGGTAGGATGAAAATCACTACGAGTGAACTCATCCTGGACTAACCGGATCTCACCCACCCGGTGATGGGGCATACCGGAAACGAAAACCCGAGTGAAAACATTCGGGGCCTCATGGATAACAATCTCTTGCCCCTTCCTTTTTCTACCTCCTCTAAGTTTGGGAGCCATGGATGAAGAGTAAAAAATGGAGTTTTTAGAAATTTGAGTGGAACTCACAAAACTCACAAATTCACACAATTTTGAGTTTTGACACTCAAAAACACAAGAACAACCAACAAAATCAAGTTTTTGAGCAAGAAAACCTCAAGATTTGCAGCTGAGGCTTTGATGGGGGTTGAAATTTGGGTAAAAATGGAGGAGAGAGAACGAGAAGGCACGAAATGGGGAAGATGACCCATTTCGGCCTCCTCCTTGCCTTTTATGCGTACCCGTACAAAGACCTAGTGGCCGGTCAAACCGCCCACGCGGACGGTTAGACCGCCCAGCTGGCAGTCAGATCGCAAGCCACGCGGCTAGGCCGCTAGACCCAACGGCATAGCTGCTCCACCAAGAGCGGCGTAGCCGCTCCACGTGGTGGTTCAACCGCTTGACGTGGCGACTTGACCGCCTGGCCCACTCTCTCACTTCTGACGTTTTTTGGGCCATTTGTTCAACATCAGTGGGCCCCACAAGAGGTCCATGGCAGTTATTTGCCTGCCAAAGTCCATTTATAAAAACAGGGCTACTTTAAACCCACTGATTTGCACATTTAAACTCGGCCAAATGGCAAAGGCTCAAACCCGACGTATGGTCTGAGCAACATTTTATTACCCTTTACTACTTATCTTATTTCTAACGAAATATTTTTATTGTGTAACCTACAGCATAGGGTTTCCCTTCGACTGAAAATCGAAGAACGTTTATTGTTTGACCTACATCATAGGGTCACCTTTCGACTAAAAATCGAAGGACTTTTATCTCTTATCTTATTCCTAACGAAATACATTTATTGTGTAACCTATAGCATAGGGTCCCCTTCGACTGAAAATCAGAGGATGTTTATTGTGTAACCCAGAGCATAGGGTCCCCTTCGACTGAAGATCGGAGGACGTTTATTATCTGACCTACATCATAGGGTCAAACTCTCGGTCAAATAAACCGGGGAATTTATTAATCTAAAAATGATTGTTTATCTTTAACTGATTGTCACCTCACTCAGTTTTCCTATTTTATTGTAGGTATTGTCACAGGAATAGTTTGACCTTCGCTCTATTCGAGCTCGGCCAAAGTAGGGGCTTCTGTAGACACTAAAAATTGTGTTTATAATAAATCCCCGTAAAAAACCCGATGATGGAAGGATTGGATTTTGCTCGAACTTAGGTTGGGAGAATAATTGCTCTGATGATTAGCCCAGTTCATTTGAATTAACCAGTGGAAGCCTTTTGTACAAGTGATCCAAACCAGCTGGACTCAATTCAATTGGAGTCCAAAACTAAGAGATAGGCCTCTTTGAACCTAAGGGCTCGAGAGGGAACCCAAACCCATGAGTCAACCCGTGGTCAAACAAGGGAGCTCAGCCAATCCCGCGTGGACCCCCTTGAAAAAGCCTCCCGCGTGAAAAATATGTTAGGCGCCTATTCAGGCATGCCGCTCCAAGTCCAAGCGGCCACGCTTGGGCTCAAACGGTGGCCGCTAGGACAAGCGGTTGTGCCGCTAGGCTAAGCGGCTTAACCGCTTGCCATGCGGCTAAGCCGCTTGGCCGCTTGTCCTGCCGGTTTGTTTTAGCTGTATGACCGCTTGGACCTTTTCTTGCGGACGGCAAATTCGAGGCCCATTCGATTTCGTGCCAAACCTTGGAAGCTCCCCCTCTTCTATATAAACAAACCTTAGGGTTCAGTTGAAGAGGTTGGGAATTTTAGAGGTTCGTCTTTAGGTTGGAAATTCTCTCTCGCTCTCTCTCATATTAAACCCTAAATTCTGATTCTACTCCTTCTTTAGGGTTAGCCCTAACACCACAAAATAAGACTTCACACTTCATCAAGAGCATGAAGTCAAGCAATATAACCCAATAAGTTCATTGTGAGCATCCAGGTAATCCAGCCTGAGGGTTTTCAATAATATTTATATTGCTTGTTATTACTAACGTTTTTGGTTTATGTGATATGTACACGCATGGCGCGTTTTAACCAAAAGGGCTTGTGTTAAGCCTAATGAATGAATACTTGTTATTTTGTTATTTATTGCTTTTCTAATGAATGAATCATGCTTTGTTTGTGGATTGGTGGATGAATTATGTGTTTGTCCTCTAACTTGCAGGTTTTAGCATATTTATCGTTTTTTAGCAATAAAAGCATTTAATTTGATAAGTTGTGAAACGTGGTCACATTAATAATATTTGTTCAATCCATTAGTTAAAACTAGGAATTTGGACAAATTGAACCTTGTTTGGAACCGTGGCATTAATAATTATATTGAATCGATTAGTAAAGGCCCTTGTTGTCAACGAGCCAGTGGGGTGCGTAACACCTTCCTAGCTCGTACCTACGCCCCCAAACTCATTTATGGAGTCAATTTCCCCAATAGGGATTGGGGTGCACAAGAGTTGAGTTGACGTCTTTCTAGACTCTCGACTTGACCTCCAAGGTTTCCAAATTACCTTAAAATTTGGTGGCGACTTCCGACAATCTTAATCATGACCTTGGTACATAAATCTCTACGTGCATTCACACTCAAAGATCACGAAATTTGAACAACAACGCGCTCTCCCAGGCTGTCGAGAAACCCGAGCCCCGAAAGAGGGTCGAGGGAAGACACGTGAAAAGAGGGGAGAAAAATACGGCAGCCTACAACAACACACAAGAAAAAAAAGGAAAACAAATAAAAGACACAAATGATCCTCCCCCCACACTTATCATTTACATTGTCCCCAATGTAAATATAAATGCAAAGAAAGTAAAAACACACCAAAATCAAATATTAGAGAGAGGTAAAAGGAACAAATTCCCCTGGGTTGTCTCCCAAGCAGCGCCTTTCTTTAATGTCTTTGGCTAGACGTCCTCCAAGCTCAATGTTCTTCAAGACAACTTCTTCCACTGTTTGCGCTTGAAAACCTTCGTAATATGGCTTCAACCTGTGACCATTTACCTTGAAACTTTTCTTTGTTTCTAAACTTTATATTTCACCTGCACCATGAGCATAAACGTTAGTAACTACAAAAGGTCCTCTCTATCTAGAATGTAGTTTTCCTGGAAAAAATTTCAATCTAGAATTAAATGGCAAAACATTTTGACCAACACTAAAACTCTTTCTAGAAAGATGTTTGTCATGATAAACTTTTGTTTTCTCTTTGTAAAGTACAGAATTCGCATATGCATCTCTCCTGATTTCCTCTATTTCCTGCAACTCAAGTTTTCTTTGTCTACTTGCCTCATCAAGATTAAAGTTACATTGTTTTATCGCCCAAAAAGATTTATGTTCAATCTCAACTGGTAAGTGACAAGCTTTCCCAAAAACTAAACGATAAGGAGACATACCAATAGGTGTTTTATAAGCTGTCCTATAAGCCCACAATGCATCCTCTAAACGTAAACTCCAATCGTTCCTATTAGGATTAACCATTTTCTCTAAGATGGACTTAATCTCCCTATTGGATACTTCAGTTTGTGCACTTGTTTTGGGGTGGTAAGCTGTGCCTACTCTATGAACAACATGATATTTCGCCAACAAAGCGCCTAAAGTGCGGTTATAAAAGTGTGTACCTCCGTCATTAATGATAACTCTTGGAAATCCAAACCTGTTTAAGATAGAACTCTTAATAAAATCAACCACAGTCTTGGCATCATCAGTTCTAGTGGCCTTAGCCTCAACCCATTTAGATACATAGTCGACAGCTAGAAGAATATAAAGATTACCATAAGAAGGAAACGGACCCATAAAATCAATACCCCACACATCAAAGATTCCACATACATATATATTATGCTAGGGCATTTGACTCTTACCAGTTAAGTTCCCTGTCCTTTGGCATTTATCACAACTCTTACAAAATAAATAAGCATCTTTAAATAGAGTTGGCCAAAAGAAACCACATTCAAGCACTTTATGAGCAGGTCTCTTAGGTCCATAGTGTCCTCCACTTTCATATGTATGACAGAAACTCAAAATAAAATGAAATTCACATTGATGACACATCTTCTTATAGTGTGATCAGTACAATATCTCCACATGTAGGGTTCATCCCAAATGTAATATTTAGTTTCAGCTTTTATTTGATCCTTCTGAGCTCTAGACTAGTCACTAGGAAATTTTTTACTAACTAAATAATTTACCACATCAGCATACCAAGAAATCTCAAAAGATAGAGAATATAACTGCTCATCAAGAAATAAACCAGATAAGGGCACACCTACCTCATTGGGAACTATTCTACTCAGATGGTCTGCAACAAGGTTTTCTTCTCCCTTTTTATCTCTAATCTCTAAGTCAAACTCTTGCAACAATAGAATCCATCAAATAAGACTAAGTTTAGATTCTTTCTTCCTGAAAAGATATCTTAAGGCTGCATGGTCATAATACACAATTACCTTTGTACCAAGAAAATATGATCTAAACTTTTCCAAAGAAAAACTATGGCGAACAATTCTTTCTCATTAGTTGTGTAATTACATTGTGCAGGATCAAAGGATCTAGAAGCATAGTAAATGACATATGGAACCTTTTCTTCTCGTTATCCCAAAATTGCACCCACTGCCTTGTCACTAGCATCACACATAATTTCAAATTGCAGTTCCGGATTAGGTGGTTTTCTAATAGGGGCTGAAGTTAAGCTCTCTTTCAATGCATTAAAAGCTTCTTTACAAGAATCACTAAAATCAAACTTAGCATCTTTAGACAACAATTCACATAAAGGAGAAGGAATTTTAGAGAAATCATTAAAAAACCTGCAATAAAAGCCAGCATGTCTAAGAAAAGAACGAATGTCCTTTACACAAGTAGGGTATGGTAAAGAATGAATAGTCCCTTAGAAGTACTCCTTGGTTTACCATTAAATGACACTTTTCAAAATTTAAAACAAGATTAGTTTCAATGCAACGATCCAAAACAAAAGCTAAATTATGAAGGCATTTATCAAAAGAATCAGCATAAATAGTAAATTCATCCATAAAGACTTCCATAATTTGCTCAATAAAATCAGAGAAGATATGCATCATGCATCGTTGGAATGTTGCGGGAGCATTGCATAATCCAAAAGGCATACCGCGAAATGCAAATGTTCCAAATGGACATGTAAATGTAGTTTTCTCTTGATCCTTAGGCCGATGCAATAGCTATCTGTGTATAACCTGAATAGCCATCTAGGAAGAAAAAATGCGATCTACCTGCCCATCTTTCTAACATCTGATCAATAAATGGGAGGGGGAAATGATCTTTTCTAGTTGAGGTATTAAGTTTTCTGTAATCAATGCATACCCGCCATCCACTTGAAATTCTAGTAGGAATAAAAAATTCATGTTTATTTTCAACTACAGTCATACCCATCTTTTTAGGCACCAGATGGATCATACTTACCCACTTCGAGTTGGAGATAGGGTAGATCACTCCTGCATCGAGCCATTTTAGAATCTCTTTCTTGACAACTTCCATCATTGGAGGGTCCAATCTGCGATGTGCCTCCCTGGTTGGCTTTGCATCATCTTCTAGATGTATACTGTGCATACAAGTAATAGGACTATTCCCTTTAATATCAGCCAAAGCCCACGTCTCTCAAAAAAAGTAATAATCTTTCTTCCTTCAAAGGGGTAAGTTCAGTAGAAACAATAACAGGCAAAGAATTTTTATCCTTAAATAGAGATATTTAAGATGAGAAGGCAATGGTTTTAGTTCTAACTCAGGAGTTTGGAAAAGAGAAGGTAACATCTTAGTATGAGAAACAGGTAACTCAAGCGTGGGTAAAACACGACCTTCACTATGTAGTGAATCCATAGCCTTAATCATCTCAAATGTATTATCATGCAAAGGTACGCAAAAAGAATCAGTTATCTTGGAATCTAAACTTCTACTGAGCACAATTTCTAGCTCATCCTCATTTTCCAAGTCAAACATCTTTTGAGCATAATAATCAATGACATCAATAGAGTACAAGTAATTCACATCACTAGGAAATCTTATTGCATTAAAAATATTGAATTTAATCACATTACCATCAAATTCCATAGTAAAAGTACCTTCATGCACTTCTATTTTTGTTCTTGCAGTCATTAAGAATGGTCTTCCTAACAACAAAGTATTTCCTTTTATATCACATTCATCACCCATTTCAAGAATATAGAAATCAACAGGAAATACCAACTCATTAAATTTAACTAGAACATCCACTAACACACCATCTGGGTAAGCATTACACCTATCACCTAATTGTATGATTATTCCAGTTGCTTTTAGTGGGCCTAGATTCAAAGAGGCATATATGGATTTAGGCATGACATTAATTGAAGCTCCTAAATCTAACATGGCCTTTTCAAATATAGCCCCTCTTCTTTTACAAGTGAACGTGTCAGGATCTTTATATTTAGGTGGAAGTTTCTTTTGAATTACAGCAAAATCATTCTCCCCCATACTAACTTTCTCATTCCTAGCAATTTTCTCTCAGACGTGCACAATTCTTTCAAAAATTTAGCATATATAGGCACTTGTTTAATAGCATTTAAGAGTGGGATATTCACTTCTACTTTTCTAAATGTCTGAAGAATCTCATTATCAAGCTCATTTTTCTTAGGCTTAGCTAACCTAGAAGGAAAATGCGGAAAAAGTTTAAATTCAGGTTCATTCTTTGAAGGGGAAAGGGAATGATCAGAATGCAATTTGGAGTTAGAAGGTACTCCCTTTGTAGACTCCTCTTTTTCCTTGCATTTTGGTTCACGTTTTTTCTCTATAGGTGGTGTTTCGCCCGATTTTGAGGGGTCGAACACTGGGAAGATGCTCAAGTCTTGATGCGAGGGTCTGGGATGTTGTCCCCCTCCTGAGTCGACCGAATGAGCCTGCACAAGATAAACAAAGGTAAATTACCTCGGGGGTCGATCCGAGAAGACCGGTACGATGATAAAGTTAGAGAATGAAGATGTACGTGAGGTACTTTTTGTGTAAGAGTCTGTGTGGTCGATTTAGGGGCGTGTGAATTGATTGAATGATTGAGTATGAGGATCACGCTTAAAGGACGCAATGTCAGAGTAGAACGTCAGAGGATTCTCTCTCTATTGCCTCAATCAGCCTGAATGTTCTCTGAATGGGAAAAACTCACCTTTGCCTTGATTTCCGTGCAGGTATTTATAGGGAAAAAGTCGGCTAGCCTTGTCGAATGAACAGTGGACACGAATCCTTGTACGCACGTCCCTCTCTAAGTCGGTTGAGAGAGGGTGGTCACGTGAGTTTTAGTACGACCCTTTGAGGAGACTCCACGTCAGGGGTAGTACAATTGATGTCGTCACTACTGTCCTTGGGGTTTGGAAGTGTAGGCGCTAAGGCATTTGCTCGAATCTTTCCGGGAATAATCGTTCAGTACACATGTTGGCGTCATCATTAGGCTTATGGCAAACTTTCGGGTCGATTCCTGAATCAGTCGACCCTTCATAGCTTGAGGCTGCCCTTAGGGGTAGGCAGCTGATGTTTCCGGATTGACGATGGCCTCGAATCTTCTTAGGATCGAGATCCTTCTGGCGTACCTCGGACGAGGGTCGGTGGCTCGACCCTCAGTATTTTGGTTATATCATTTTGCCCTCACATCTTAGTAGGAGGAGAGTCCCTTTTCGTCGAGTCCTTCTGAGATGTGATTGGTATATATGTTGACGGGACATTCGTTCATTGGGGCTTCTAATTTGGGTCCATTTCTCTCTTGGAAGGGCCCCTTTGTCGGGATAAGTAGTCCGTGGACGCAGTTGGGCCGTCCACCTGTCAGTCATGCGGATGCCGTGTTTTTCTAGATAACTTTGTCTATGAATAGTCAGAGCTAGCGTCCCTTTCCTCTCTTCATTTCTGCTCTTCGAATTTCTAGAGAAAGAAAGTGAGTCTTCAAAATTCTGCCGAGTCTTCAATTGGTTCGTCGTTGTCTGTCCGATCTATCGTTGTAGAGTCGTCTTCCACCTTCCACAAGGTATAACGTATCTTTTTGGTACTTTTCTTGTCAATATTTATTTGTTTTACTTTTATGTTGATGTCTTCACCCATTGATGTATCGTTGGGGTCTGACGGCTCACATGAGGCATCTCGACCAGGAACTTGGGGATCTCTCCCTAAAAGTTCCGGTCGGGGTTCATCTAGTCAGGGGCCTGGTCCGTCGGGTGAGGAGTGTTGCCCTCACTCTTCGAGTGATCAAATTCCCCCGATCCCGCCGGGGTTTCCCGATTCCAAATTTCATCCGGGTTTGAATGGTTGAGCCCGAATGGACTAGTTCTTCCGGATTGGGTCACTCCGTTCCGGCTTCAGGAGGAGTCTTGGTATGCCAGGGTCATGTCAGACCCTGACATTCCCCGAGGCTTCAAATAGGATGTTTTGAATGTCTTTCAAATGAGTGTAGCGTTGGGAGAGATCCGTGTTTTCGACGGGGTCAAACCCTTATGCTCTGTCTCTCCCCTGCAGGGAGACGAAGACGAGATGTCCAAAGCTCATTTTAAACAAACCTGTCGTTTGGGCAAAGGGGTTCTTGACTCTCCCTTGACTCCCTTTTTTTGACGAGATGTCCTATGAGTGAATTTGAGCAGATAGGAGATCGGCTTTTCTGCCCTCATATCATGAAGTATGTTTTTGTCCCTTGACTCCCTTTTCTTGTGTTTTTGCTGGAGTCTTGCTACCAATTTTGACCCGTCTTACTTATTCGTTCTGTAGGGAGCATAGAGAAAGGAGTTCCCCTGGGCGGATGACAGGCCAATCTAGTGCCTCGGGTATTCTGCCCGATTCTTCATTTGATCGGTTAGCTTGGTCTATCGACCGTGTGGCTAGTACTTCTGGCTCGCCTGGTGGCATACCCGAGCCTGTTAGGTCGGAGCATGAGGAGGCTGGGGCCTCTCGTGATTCTTTGGAAGATGGTGAGATCAGGACCAAGGTCTCTTCCCCGGCCGAGGAGGAAGAGGATCTCATTCTTCACTCTTCGGAGGAAGAGAAGAAGGAGAAAAAGAAGAAGAAGAAGAAGAAGAAGAAGAAGAAGAAGAAGAAGTCGAGGTCTCGTAGGAGAGAGGACTCCGACCAAGGGAGCACGGGGATGGAGCCCAGCCACGTCCCTGTAGAGGAGGATCAAGGGGATGAGGGATCGAGACCGGGGAAGAAAGTTGATGTAGTTCCCACCCATCTCAAGCGGTCAATCTGGGCGGGCATATCGATGGATTACATCGAATCTTTGGCCGAATGTTACGGTATACCCCCGGGGATGTCTTTCGTTCGTCCCAGTAAAACGGAGGGGTGTCATCCTCCCATGTTGCACTGCATTCCCTTCTCAACGAAGGTTCTTGATGAGGGTTTAAAGTTTCCCCTTCCTCCTCTGATCAAGAGGATAGTAGGTCTCTTGAACATCCACTATTTTCAACTCCAAGCAAATTCTTGGAGGTCGTTAACAGGCTTGGCGGCTGCGGCTCATGTTCATAAGCTGGAGGTGACTGATGTCGTTCTGCGTCATCTTTACACCCGGGTGCTGTCGACCAAGTCTGGGACCTAGTACTTGAGCCCTAGGAAAGGTTTCTCCATGTGCTGATCTATTAATAATGTCACTTTGTGGAAGGAGAGTTTCTTGTTTCTTCATAGTGAGCGGGGATGGGATGGAGAGTGTCCTCCCTGGAGGGAGAATTATTTGGAGGATGTAGGTGACAGATTGTTCGGCTTGGAGCGTGAGGACCTGGACACCTTGTCCTCCGCCGAGCGTCGAACCGTGGAATATTTCTGCTACCCCAATAGAGATGAGGGTGCGTGCCAGGAGGTTAAAGCCCCTCGCCACTGGTCGAAATCTTGATTTTCTCACGAAGCTTTCTTGGTTTTTGTGGGTTTCCGGTAGACTATGACCCATAATATAGCGACCGTGTTTTTAGTTTTCTTTTTTCGTTGAGTCCGTCCACTAATTCATAGCTTGTCTTAATTCTTCTTCCTTTCCGTTTTGCAGAGACGACCCTAACAGAATTGTTGAAGATGCTAGAGGGGGAGAAGATGGTCGCTGGGACGACCTCTAAAGCTTTTCTCGGAGCCTTGGAGGACACAGTCGAGGGTCAGAAGGCCTTGCTTTGGTAACCCATTTTTTTCTTTCTGGTTCGTTGTAGTTGATTTTACCGCAATCATTGTTGATTAATTTCTTATTTCCCCAGCCTCCTAAGAAGAAGAAGGCGACGGTCTTCAGGAGGAAAACCAGGTCATTGAAGAAAGAGGAAGATTCTCCGTCCAAAGCTTTATCTGGCGGAGACCCTCCTCCTAAGAAGAGATCAGGCAACGAGGCCCTGGTACCGCATTAGAGGGTATCTCCTTCAAAGAAGAAGAGGGTCGATACCCCTGCTGTAAGGACAAATTCCAGCGAGCCAGCCTACTGCAAACTCCTGGGGTGTAGTTACCTCTCCGGTCGGGATTCGCGGAGCAGGTGTTGGTCCTTCCACATCTGTTATAGAAGGAGCGCTTTCCCCACCGATTCTGAAGAGCATTGATGAAATGTTGGCGATGCGATCGACCCGTATGGATAGGAATGAATTTATGGGCCAGGCGTACATGGTCAGTAGGCAGGGCCTCGAAGGTCATTCCCTCGAGATGTCAGCCGTTCTGGAAGCTTCTCCGGTTGAACAGGCCAAGATTGCTAAGGCCGTCTACCCCAACTTATTCCATGAGAGGGACCTGGAGCAACTAATTTCGGAAGTAGGGTCGACAGATGTCTTGACGACCCTTCTGAGGCATATGGCCATAAGTCGGTTGAAGGTATCTCCACATCTATTTGCTTCGTCTGTTTTCGACCAACTCTTTCTGGAGATCGTTAATCTTTTTTTTTTGCGTCTTTCAGGATGACATTTTTCCGAGTGCGATGATTAGGGTCGACAAGGCTCCAAGGCGTCAACTGGTCCTCTAGTGTCAGGAGTGGCGAGCCAATGCCGAGGCTAAAGCCCGGGAGGAGGCTCAAGCCGAGCTGTCAGGACTCCGTGCTGAATTGGAGAAGGTGATGGCCGACCTGAAGGAGGGGAAGTCTCTTCTCACCGAAAGGAAGCATTCCCTCGAGGAGCTGAGAGGGAGATTGGAGGAGGCTAACAAGGCCAATGCCCAAGTCACCGGTCTCCTCGAAGCTTCCAAAGCCGATGCTGACGATTGGAAGACCAAGGAGGCTCGGGGCCAAGCTGACCTGAAGGTGGCTGTAAATCGTCAAACCTGATTTTGGACGGAGGCCTTGCTCCGGGTGCATTGGGAAGGCGATATAGGGGTTTCTGTGGTTGGCTCTCTGGCCAAAATTCCTACTGACACCACTAGTCAAGCTGAGGCAGACAAAATCGAGGCTTCCATTGCTTTGGATTTGACGGGGATGGAGGGAATTGTTGTCGAGAGGCGGGCAAAGGAGGAGGCGGATTAACCATGGCTATCTGAAGCCTTCATCCCCGGTTTAGGGGGATTGTATTTGTTTCTTTCGGGTATGTGTAAAACGTTTCCGTCCCCTCCGCTTTTGGGGGGGGGTCGATTAGTGAAGAAGTTGGTTTTTGTAGACTCGACCCTGTCTTTAGTTTATGATTTTACCAACTTGAATAACTGATCATTTATTGTTTGCTGAGGTGTCGATGCATGTGTGACAACTGTCGTGGGTAACCGTCCGTGCCTTTCTTTTTTCTCTTATAAATAGGCTTATCTTGCTCATTGATAGCGTCATTCCAAACATTCTAGAGAGATGTCTTCATCAGCTATTTTTATTTCTATAGGCTGTAGTGATGAGTCCTCTGTGGATACCGAGTCAGTATCCCGGGCGTGCCGCCTCCGATCGGGGAAACACATTGTGAGGAGCGCTCGATCGGGCAAAGCTAGTGATGATGGGTCTTCAAAGCTAGCTCATGACGGGCCTTCTACGATCCCTGATGAATTCAGTGAGGCCAGCTTAGCGAAGTTGACAGTTCCTGACTTCGTCCGTCTTTTCGAGGACACCTCTTTGTCCGAGCATCTTCATACCCATATTTGGATGGTGTTTCAGCAGCTTCAATCCCAGGGGGTCCTGGAATGCCTCGAAGTCGAACCTCTGGTTGTGAGGTTGCCCGGCGAAGGGGGAAATCGACCTTACTCTCCCCCCACCGATTCCCTCTAAGGTCGGCCATGGCCCAGAAGTTCCTGTTTCCGGAACAGGGAGTCATGAGGGTGAAGGCTCCACTTGAAGAGGACATTGCCAAGAGTCAGTTGAAGGACGAGCTTCTAAGGCTCGAGAGGTCTGCAGACGTTGTAGATGCCAAAAAAGCGTCTTCAGATTTCTCTACAAAAGCCCGATGATGAAAGGAGTAATTTTTAAGCTTGAACTGCTATTTTGCTTTAATAGTTAAGATAAGGTCTCAGGTTTTTCCTCCAAACACTCGTTCATTCAATTCCATTTAGAAGCCCCGTTCAAGAGCTTTCTAACGACACGTCTCATGCCTTATTCTGACTCCCGGTCGCAAAGTTGCGATTTAAGGGTAAAACCGTCTTTTACCATTCAGGGGTAAAACGGTCTTTTCATATTTTTCGGAACATTTAAAATCCCCCGGAAAGTAAAAATAGGCTGGATGACATCATCCAGCTGGCTGCTGAGTGAGCGGCCCTGGGAAATGTTCCAGCGCCGCTAGCGGCGCTGACTTTCCCTTCGGGCCCGACTCATTTTTCAAGCCCGTCTCATTTTCAGCTCCATTTTCGACCATACAACCCTACTTCCTTTGCCTATATAAACAACCCTTCACCCTCAGTTCAAAACACACGGCCTACTCCAGTAGTCATAATGTAGATATCATGCTAGAATAATGTTTTTATTGCTTCCTAAATACTGTCTGTATAGTCGTTGTGCTGCTCAACTTGTCAATCAAATGCATGTCTAAATAAGGGGTAAAATAAATATTGTGATGCTTGTGATGAACAAATTAATAGTCTAAGTCTAGGTTGTTAATCCGGTTTTACATGGGAATTATGTCTTTAAGTTATTAAGCAAACTTGAGTTAGTAGAGGCCGTCATAAACGGGCGAGTTGGGTGCCTAACACCTTCCCACCTCGTACCTTCGCCCCTGAACCCTTTTATTCTTGGGTACTTATATGTTTTATACAAGCGGGAGTCTTTCTAAAAACATGATTAGCTCACTTTTCGCGCTATTGGGTTGTCCCTTTGGTTTGTCCCTTCGATAAAACGCCGATAGCAGATTTGTGACCTCTTTCATGGTTTTTATTCAATTCAAATCTTTTAAAAAGTTTTTCTAACTCGATGGTCCCTTGAACTTATCTAAGCCTCCAACTGACAAATTTTCTATAAGGACGGACTCCGTGGAAACAAAGGTTTGTGAAAATCCCGGGTCCTTACAGTGGCGACTTAACTGGGGACTTATTTAAGAGGGTAAGACTCGAAAGTCAAGTTTGCTTAATTGTTTAAAAATATGTTCCATATATTTTCCATCATTTGCATGTGCCTTGGCACAACATTTTGACCCTTATTGACCCTCGAGGAAGTTTGTGTCGCAACTCGTAGACAACAAGTATATCTAAAGGAATATACAGTTGTCCTATCGTGCAAATCAACGGTTCCTCACCCATGACTCACCAATCCGTTGTTGATGAAAAGAATTACAATCGATGTGTCGACCATCCGCCGAACGGAAATTGTAATTTGTCATGGTAACCTCACAGGAGCCAAAAGCCTTCAACCCACATTCGTGCATCCGCTTGCTTGTTGTGCATGTGTCGTTGTATGATCACATGTTTGCCTGTAAAACTGCGTTGTTATTGTGCTTGCATGAATGCATGAATTACTTGATAATGTGCCAACATGTACTTACGTGCTAGGAGTCTTTTCTTTTATTTTTAGCTAGTTCCTAGTGCCCAAAGATGGTGCAAGAATTCAAATTCAATGAACACTCTATCATTTTTCCAACGATATATTCTAAAGGTCATGAACAATTTCTAGGATCTTTTTAGTAAAAAAAAAGAGTCAGTCTTTCAATTTCCCCTCTCCCTTTTCTTATTTCTGTATTTTCTTTTTCTTTTGATGTAATTCAGATTCGGTCCAAAAAAAATCAAAAAAGCGAAAAAAGGCAAAAACAAAAATGCCAAAAAATCAAAAATCATAAAAATCGAAAAAAAAATAAAAATAAAAGGGACCGAAATTTCTTTTTATTTTATCTTATCCCATTTTTTTTTTATTTCCTTTGAGTCTAGAAAAAAAATAATTAGGATAGTCATCTTTTTCTATTTTTCTTATTTTCGTCCCTTGACTTTATCTTCCTTGGATATTAGGGAAATATTTGGGCATTTAGGCTTAAGGACTTTTTTTTAGGACAATGTGTTTTCTATATGTGGGTCAGTTTTTCACTAGATGAGAGTCTCATGATTTTTTGTTACTAAGTGCTCCGTGCTTCCTATTCAGGATAGGGGGTTCAAAGAAGAAAGGAAATCTTGAGAAAAGTTGGGCTCGGCCGGCGAGGCTGGTTTATCTGCAACTGTCTACACCACCAGGTCCTCGTTTACCTCCACCACAAACAGTTTCACCATCAATAAATTCACCATCACTACATACCTTTTTCTCCACACCAATCACCCCTCCCAACTTCACAATGCCTAAGACCATGGATGAAAGATTTGATGACCTCATGAGCGAGTTGGAAAAGGTTCGACTCAAAGTTGAAGATATAGAAAGAAAGAGAGAAGAAGAAGCAAGGATCCCTTCCGATTCCGATTCTGAAGAAGAGGGGTCAGATGCCATACTGGCTAAGATCACCTCTGTGCTTAAGAGTAGTGGCTTGATCTCCAACTATGGTGCCAACGTAGGAAAGTTTGACACTAAGATCAAGGGTAAGCTTCCAGCCAAATTCTCTATGCCTGAAGTACCCACCTTCACGGGAGTTGACAACCCGCAGGATCACCTGAAATCCTTCACTACTGCTATGGCTCTGAGGGGAATCAACAAGAAACTCTATGCCCATCTGTTTCCCCAGACCCTTGATACACATGCTCGACGATGGTTCTACTCCCTAGATTTGGAAAGCTACCCAACTTGGTCTGATTTTACCACGGTCTTCCTGGCTCGATACAAGGACAACGCTACTCTTCCCATCACTTTGAGGGAGCTCGAAATTACCACCCAAGAGAGGAATGAGGGATTCACTAAATTCCTCCGTCGATGTAAGTCCAAGATAGCTGAGATGGTAGAAAGGCCCTCTGAAACTGAACAGATCATGCATTTCATTAAGAACCTGCAACCACTTATAAGAGTCACCTTCAATATCAGGCCATTGACTCATATCATTGTCTATATGACGTTGATATTCTCATTGAAGATGATATCAACAAAAATAAGGACCAGGCCACCCCTAAGCCTTTCACTTATGGGAGAGACAAGAGGGGAACTGCCGGAAATTCTTCTGGTGCTCAGGTTAATGAGGTAGCTGCTGTGAATACCTTTGCTGAAAGGAAGCCGCCAAGGGAATTCACCCCTCTTGGAAAGACCCTATCACATGCTCTTGAAAGAATGATCAAAAATAATCTGCTGCAGCCCATTGGACTTACTCTGGAACCGTCTGTTAAAAGCCGTAACTGGAAGGAAGGGGAGTACTGCAATTACCATCAAGGAAAAGGGCACGACACCGACAACTGTTGGGCTCTTAAACATGCTATCCAAGATAGAATTGAGAACGGTACCATACCCTTACCAAAACCTGGTCAAGCACCCAGCAACTCGAATAACCCTTTGGGTGCCATTTTACATATAAGTGTTGAAGGTGCCTTGGGATTTGAAATTGCTGGAATATGGGACACTGACGCAGAAGACGTATGGGAGATCCAAACCAGATCGCCTGTAGGAGTGGCCCACTTGACACGCTCTGGTCGTCATTATAGGACGCCAAAAATCTATAATGATAGAATCCAACCTCCAGCTGAAGAAGAAGTGGAAGAAGTTCTTGCAAAGGATAAAGAATCTCCCATCACAGGACAACTCAAGAGAATCAAGGCCGACATCTCCATTTGGCAACTTCTAGCCTCGTCCTATGAACATCGCCAGGCCATTTTGGAAGCCTTGTCAAAGGTTTCGGTATCGCCAGATATAAGGCCTGACGAACTGGTCAATTTCTTCGTAGGGGATAAAACTAGGCCATCCATCACTTTTTCGGACAATGAGCTACAACCAGAAGGGTCTTCACACAAAAATGCTCTGTACTTGACTGTATTCGCCATAGGCAAGTATGTACCCATGACCCTAGTGGACAACGGCTCGGCCGTAAATGTATGCCCATTGAGAACTGCAGCAAAACTGGGCATAGATATCAACAATTTGGCTCACTCAGCGCAAGGCTTGGGCGCATATGACAACTCCAGTCGAAAGGTTCTGGGCACCATAACTATAAATGTCACCTCTGGGGCTATAGAGAAAATGGTCCAGTTTTATGTGATGGACATTCCAGCTACTTTCAACTTGTTGTTAGGGCGACCTTGGCTCCATGGTTTAAACGTTGTAGCCTCTACCCTGCACCAGAAGGTCAAAATGATGTTGGAGGGAGAAATTGTTGAAATCGAAGCCAACCCCATCAAGGAAACTATTGACAAGACTCCTACTTGAAGATAGAGCATGATAGTGAAGATATTGACCTATGGGGATTCTCCCCCGAAACGGTAGCCCTCATAGAAGAAGATACTAAATCTCACAGATCAGACAATTTCAGGGAATTCGAGACCTATCCTTATGAAGAAATAGGAGAACCGGATGAGTTCGAGGAAGTAAAGGAAACTATCGAGGGAATGTCCACCTTCGCGGCACATCACCACAATGCAATTCAGCGGATGGAAGAGAAAGTTGCTTCGTTGGAACGACCCACAGAATGCAATATCATTCTGGCCAAGGGAGAAGCTTGCTTCCAACAAGATGAAATGTTCAGCATGATGGTCAAGTATGGATATGCCCATCCAAGGAGGCCTACCCCTCGCATTCTTCACAGGGATGGAAAACCCTATCTTCGATGCAAGTACTGTGAAGCTAATGGGCACCACACTAACCAATGCAAGCGTCCTAAGAGGGTAATAACCATTTTCATTGATCGAGGAACCATGTGGTCGCTGTAAGGACACGGGATTTTCCACCAATCCTTTTGGTATCCACGGAGTGCGTCCTTATAGAAAATTTGTCAATTGGGGGCTTAGATAAGTTCAAGGGACCATCGAGTTAGAAAAGCTTTTGAAAAGACTTGAATTGAATAAAAACCATGAAAGAAGTCACAAATCTTCTATCGGCATTTTATCGAAGGGACAAACAGAAGGGACAATCCGAAGGTACAACCCAATAGCGCGAAAGTGAACTTATCATGTTTTTAGAACGACTTCCACTTATATAAAACATATAAGTACCCAAGAATAAAGGGTTCGGGGGCGAAGGTACGAGGTTGGAAGGTGTTAGGCACCCAACTCGCCCGTATTATGACGGCCTCTATTAACTCAAGTTTGCTTAATAAGTTAAAGACATAATTCCCATGCAAAATTGGATTAACAACCTAGACTTAGACTATTAATTGGTTCATCACAAGCATCACAATATTTATTTTTAACCCTTATTTAGACATGCATTTGATTGACAAGTTGAGCAGCACAACGATTATACAGAAAATATTTAGGAAGCGATTAAAACGTGACCTAACATGATATCTACATTATGACTACTAGAAAATAAACAAATAAGCAAGAAATTTAATTTGAACCCTCAGGAATTTGTACTTGAACTGTAGGCTATCTTTGACAAGAATAGTAAAAATAGATCTCCAGTTTTAGAAGAAAGAGGAAGAAGCTCAGGAGTACTCAACTAAGAATAGAGGTATCCAACTGTAGGCTGTGTGTTTTGAACTGTCGGTGAGGGTGGTAGGGTTGTACGACTGAAAAGGAGCCGAAATTTGGATTCGGGCCGAAAAACGAGTCGGGCCAGAAGCAGGGTCAGCGCCGCTAGCGGCCTTGACATCTTTTCAGCTGGATTTTATTTGGGCTATATCTCACTCTTTTGGGCTCCGAATTGGATGATTCAAGGTGCGTTGAAAATCTTATTGGGTCTAGTTTAATATGGATTTGGTTTCAGGTCCAAATGTTTGGTGGATATCAAGATATACCCTAAAGAGTAAGGAGAAGTCAGTTTTGGCGTGCGCATCAGTGTTGCGCTCGTAACTCCTTGGTTGGGAATTTGGTGTGGGCTCATGATATGTCATTGTAAAGATATTTGAATAAGGAATCCAAAAATATAAGGCTCACAAATTAATTTAACCAAATGAACTCTCAAATTTGACTGGAAACACGATCCACGGTATTCGGCTACATATGTTTTTACCCTAAACTTTGTTTAGCCATAACTCTTAGGTGTGGAATCGTATTTGGACACAGAAGGAAGCAATGGAAAGCTCTTGAAAGGGGCTTTTAAATGAAGTAGAAATGAAGGAGTGTTTTGAGGAAAAACCTGAGACCTTATCTTAACTATTAAAGCAAAAATGGCAGTTCAAGCTTAAAAATTTCTCCTTTCATCATCGAGCTTTTGCGGAGAAATCTGAAGACGCTTTTTTGGCGTCTACAGAAACCCTTACTTTGATCGATCTTGAGTAAAAGTAAAGATCAAAGTACTCCGAAGGCGACATGCAGGATGCTGATGTGCAAACGGTGTGTAAGAGTGTATAGTATGCATGCATTTGAAGACCCCTGAGTTGGAACACGCTCGTAGTGTGCTAAGATTTCATCCTTGTGAACACAAGAGAAAATAAAGGTTATAGTAGCAGGATAGAACAACGTCTGTAGATGATCTAAACGTCTGCTGGAGACCTGTATTCGAAGTGAATGAAAAAGTTAGTAATACTTTGAGAATGATCAACATAGAGTGCTTCGACAAACAGTGACTAAACACCGCTCGATGGACGTCGAGATTTCGTCCCTATTCGAGCAACGAAAAAGTTAACGAGACAGCGCGATTAAAAATAACGGCTGTAAAAAATGGTTAGTAACATGACAGTGAATAGTATAAGTGCTTTATCGAGCAAACAGTGACTAAACACCACTCGACGGATGCCGAGATTCCGTCCCTGCACAAGAAACGAAAAGGTTGACGAGACAGCGCGATCAAAATGACGGTTGTAAAATGGTTAAAACATATGAACAGTTTAAATTCAATAGGTTAAGCAATCATTGACTGAAACATATAAAGAAAAAACAATGGACAGTATCGCCGCTTTAAACAATCATTGACTGAAGCATATAAACAATAACTTAGGTGCTCCGGGTCGAGAGTCATCGCCTTGTAGATCCGCGTTTCAATTTCTGGGACCTGCAAAAGTAAATAACTTGGGCGATCTGGGTTGAGAGTCGTCGCCGTGTAGATCCGCGTTTCAGTTTCTGGGACCTACAAAAATAAATAACTTGGGCGATCTGGGTTGAGAGCTATCGCCGTGTAGATCCGCGGTTCAGTTTCTGGGACCTAAAAAAATAAATAACTTGGGCGATCTGGGTTGAGAGCCTTCGCCGTGTAGATCTGCATTTCAGTTTCTGGGACCTAAAAAATAAATAACTTGGGCGATCTGGGTTTAGAGTCGTCGCCGTGCAGATCCGTGTTTCAGTTTCTGGGACCTACAAAATAAATAACTTGGGCAATCTGGGTTGGGAGCCGTCGCCGTGTAGATCCGCGTTTCAGTTTCTAGGACCTAAAAAATAAATAACTTGGGCGATCTGGGTTGAGAGCCGTCACCGTATAGATCCGTGTTTCAGTTTCTAGGACCTACAAAATAAACGGGTTAGTTTTACCTGTAAATGGTTGGTACCGTAAAATGGGCCAACTGTCGGATTTGGATTTTGTGGGCCAGGGGGCTTCGCTTCCGCGTGCTTGGCACTGATATTGCCGCAAATGAACTGTAGTAACGAACTTTGGACTGGAAAAGGGGCCGTAGGACAACAAAGGGGCCCGCGCGCTTGGCTGTTGTTGGAGGGTTATCTCCATTCTTGGTTGTAGTTGGAAGGTCGCTTCTGGACTTGATCATGAGTTCCGGGCTTGCTGGTTTCGATGGAGAACGGGTAGACCCAAACCTGCAGTAGAAATATGCACATAGGGAAAAGATGCAATAGACATGCCCGACTGACCATGACAAGATGCACAAAACATGAGATAGTAATATGCACGGGGAAAGGGGAATTGACATGTAAACACGCAATGACTCAAGACACTGAGGAATTATGTACATATGCATGCCTTTGAAGGTGACTCTAATACTGATGCAAATATGATGTATGCAGACTCTATTGACTCACAGCTCCATGCAGCCTATCCTAACATGCACGACTCTCCTATAGGGTCTAAAGAGGGTCTTCATATGGGAAATTTTTTTGTGATCAAGAATTTCATTCCTGTGGTGATCTTGAAAGAGTAAGAGACAAGTGGACAAGACTGGGTGCAGTCAAGGGAGAATCAGCCCCCAGTTTGATGTGTGGTTCTTGATGGTTATGATCTACTCGAGGAGCAATGGGTGTTGATGCAGTGGCACAAAATATCGTAACTTAAGGTATGGGAACGAAATGGCCAAATTGGAACGTAGCGGACAAAGAACCGAGTCATTATGAAAAATCCCCCAATTGGGAAGTCTATGTGCAAGCCTATTAGAGAGGGGATGAGTATGATCTCTAGACGACTAACAAAAGAGCGCTTACATGAGAAACAATGTTCTAAATCCTCGGAAATTTAAGTTGCCTCAATATGTTGAATTTGTTTTATATTTTTTTTTTTGGATGCCCTAACTTTTGCCTAGGCCGCCCTTTTGAGTTTTCAACCTACCGGGCTCCTTTTTTTTTAGCCTTAGATGAGAATGGTGGAATGGGAAAACTCCTATGATCATGTGACAAAGTGGTTGTCGTGGCCGGACCTCCTTGAGGTTTCCTACGTATCCAGTTTATGGAATCAGGCCAACGTAGTTCAGGACCATACAAATGAATGGTCGCACCTCTTGGAGGGGTTTAGGGTTGTAATGTCAGGCTAGGTTAAGGTGTCAAAGAAAGGATAAAGGCGCAAATAAACCCAATGTAAATCCCCTCCCCAAAGTGTGCTAGATGGTATAGAAGTTTTTTATTTAGGCAAGGTGGCTAAGGGACCTATGTTTAGGTAAGGCCACTATTTGGTTGTGCTTGAAGTGTTTGCACTCTTTTGGATCTTTGATAGCTCTCGAACTTTTTTCTCTTTTGTTTTTTTTTTTTGCTCTTGAACTTTTGAGTTCTCTCTTTTTTTTTGTTATTTCTTTCGGTGGCTTTGTTTGTAGGTCGGTCACCTTGCCTAGAAGGTTGCTTCTATTCTCATGTCGCACACACCCATTTCCCGGGTAATGATGATATGGTCAAGAAATGAAAGGCTATGTGTTTGGCTCGAGGGGTTGCAAGTGATAATTATGTATAGGGTAGTAAACGATATTGATGTGAGGTACCAAATGAATGCCTCCTGTCCTCGGCACGGACGGTTCAACTGTATCTCCTCTATGGAGATGATCATTAGGGAGTTATTGCTTAATGTTTTCCACAATGAAGGCTTTCTTTTGAAATTTTTTTTGATTTTTGTTTTATTCCGTCATAGGCAACTTAAGTTCGTCACAGGATTGAACAAAGAATAATGATGGGAATCAAAATGCAATCTTTATTGAATCGAAGAAAAGCATTACACGAGAAGTAAGCTAGACTCTATGGACGAATTGAAAGGACAACTAGACATCATTAAACATGACTGGACTCAACTAGACTTGCACACTAGGAAACTTCGGCTCTCTTCAACTTCTCAAGCATAGGCTGTTCACAGGGACACGAAGGACAACCCCCTGTAGATACTCGCGTTGTTCACGACTTAAGTGGAATTCTTAAGAAGCTCATCTTCAATTAGGATGCCCACAACATAGAGCCGGTTGTAGGAGTCAATTGCTTGATACATGAGGGGTTCCTTGTAAGCAGGTTGCAGGTTCTTGATGAGTTGGCGGATTTGATCAACTTGGGAAGGTCGCTCAACCAGTTCGGCTATCTTTAGCTTCCAACGCCTAAGGAAGGTAGTGAATCCCTCATCTTCTTCTTGTTTGGTGATCTCTAACTCTCGAAGGGTCATAGGTAGAGCAACATTTTCCTTGTAGCGTGCATGAACTGTGGTAAAATTGGATGAAGTTGGGTAAGTTTCCAGATCTAGGGAGTAGAACCATCGTCGAGCATGTGTATCAAGGGTCTGGGAAAACAGATGGGCATAGAGTTTCTTGTTGATTCCCCTTAGGGCCATAGCAGTAGTGAAGGATTTCAGCTGATCCTGCGGGTTATCGACTCCCGTGAAGGTGGGTACTTCAGGCATAGAGAATTTAGCCGGAAGCTTACCCTTGATCTTAGTGTCAAACTTTCCTATGTTGGCAGTATAGTTGGAGATCAAGCCGCTACTCTTGAGCACAGAGGTGATCTTAGCCAGCATGGCATCTGACCCTTCTTTCTCAGAATCGGAATCTGAAGGGATCCTTGACTCTTCTTCTCCTTTTCTCTCTATATACTCAACTTTGAGTCGTACCCTTTCTAGCTCGCTCATGAGCTCATACAATATTTCATCAGTGGTCTTAGGCATTGTGAAGTTTGGGGGTGTGATCGGTGAGGTAGGGGATGTATTGAGTGGTGGCGGGCTTTGTGGTGGTGATGAATTATGGGGTGATGGTCTTTTGGAATGTGGTGGTGTCTTGAAAGTAGCTTGTACACGAACCCATATGCCGGACGATCGAGCCCAACCTTTGTCACCGTAATTCTTCCTCGAGCCCCCAATCCTGAACACAAGTCTCAACTTAGAAACACGCCAAAGAAAGGACTTGAAAACAAAGACTCGTTATTTTTTAGAAGACCCTCGATAGCTCCAAAGTTGAATGTGCTTATGGACGTCTATATGAACTTGAATGCATGATGACGACAATGCAGTGATAGAGTTACGACAACAATATGCAAGATGCATGACGAACTGACCTTGACATGTATGACAATGAATAGATGCATCCTAGAATGACTTTAAAGCACTTAATGAATGACCTTTCTAGACTTCTAGTGCATGAGACGTAATGAACAAATGGAGACATTGATGAATGCAAGACTCGAATTTTTGCACAAATGCATATGCAAAATGACGACAATGCAAACATGATGACTAGTTATGAACCCTAGCATGGAGCGTCTAATAGCTACAAGGCAATGTAATGCAATAGAAAAGAAGAAAATAAAAACCTAAGCCTAAATGCCCAATTATTTCCCCTCATATCAAAGGAAAAATGAAGTCGATGAACGAAAATGAGAAAAATAGAAAAAGACGGACTATCCTATTTTTTTAAAATTTCTTTTACTCAAAGAAAATGGAAAATTGGATAAATAATAAAAAAAGGAAATTTCGGCAATTTTTTTTTGATTTCTGGATTTTTTTTTTGTTATTTTTTTTGCCGAATCTGAATTACATCAAAAAAAATAAAATAAAGAAAAGAACAGAAAAATAAAAAAAAGTGGGAGAGGGGAATTGGAGAGACTGACTCTTTTTTTTTTGCTAAAAGGTCCTAGAAAATTGTTCACGACTTCGACGTTATATGAAAATATATCATCGGGTAAACGAGTGCTCATTGAATTGAATTCTCGCACTATTTTTGGGCATTAGGAACTAGCTGAAAATAAAAGAAAAGACTCCTAGCACGTAAGTACATGTTGGCACATAATCACGTAATTCATGCGTTCAAGCAAGCATTATAATGACGCAGTTTATAGGCAAACATGTGATCAGACGAGCATTACAACGACACATGCACAACAAGCAAGCGGATGCATGATGTAGGTTAAAGGCTTTTGGCTCCTGCGAGGTCACCACGATAAATTACAATTTCCGTTCGGCGGATGGTTGACACATCGATTGTAATTCTTTTCATCAACAAAGGATTGATGAGTCATGGGTGAGGAAGCGTCGATTTGCACAATAGGACCACTGTATATTCCTTTAGATATACGCGTTGTCTAGGAGTTGCGACACAAACTTCCTCGAGGGTCGATAAGGGTCAAAAGGTTGTGCCAAGGCACATGTAAATAATGCAAAAATATATGGAACATGTTATTAAACAATTAAGCAAACTTGACTTTCGAGTCTCACCCTCTTAAATAAATCCCCAGTGAAGTCGCCACTGTAAGGACCCGGGATTTTCCACCAATCCTTTTGGTTTCCACAGAGTGCATCCTTATAGAAAATTTGTCAATTGGGGGCTTAGATAAGTTCAAGAGACCATCGAGTTAGAAAAGCTTTTGAAAAGACTTGATTGAATAAAAACCATGAAAGAGGTCACCAATCTGCTATTGACATTTTATCGAAGGGACAAACGGAAGGGACAATCCGAAGGGGCAACCCAATAGCGCGAAAAGTGAACTGATCATGTTTTTAGAAAGACTCCCACTTATATAAAACATATAAGTACCCAAGAATAAAGGGTTCCAGGGCGAAGGTACAAGGTGGGAAGGTGTTAGGCACCCAACTCGCCCGTATTATGACGGCCTCTACTAACTTAAGTTTGCTTAATAATTTAAAGACATAATTCCCATGCAAAACTGGATTAACAACCTAGACTTAGACTATTAATTGGTTCATCACAAGCATCACAACATTTATTTTTAAACCTTATTTAGACATGCATTTGATTGACAAGTTGAGCAGCACAACGACTATACAAACAATATTTAGGAAGCGATAAAAACGTGACCTAGCATGATATCTACATTATGACTACTAGAAAAAAAAACAAATAAGTAAGCAATTTAATTTGAGCCCTCAGGAATTTGTACCTTAACTGTAGGCTATATTTGTCAAGAATAGTAAAAATAAATCTCAAGTTTTAGAAGAAAGAGGGAGAAGCTCAGGAGTACTCAACTGAGAATAGAGGTTGCCAACTGTAGGCTGTGTGTTTTGAACTAAGGGTGAGAGGTTGTTTATATAGGAGAGGGAGTAGGGTTGTACGGCTGAAAAGGAGCCGATATTTGTATTTGGGCCGAAAAAAGAGTCGGGCCAGAATCAGGGTCAGGGCCGCTAGCGGCCTTGGAAATTTGGTCAGCGCCGCTAGCGGCCCTGACAGCTTTTCAGCTGGATTTTGTTTGGGCCATATCTCACTCGTTTGGGCTCCGAATTGGATGATTCAAGGTGTTTTGGAAAGCTTCTTGGATCTAGTTTCATATGTCTTTGGTTTCGGGCCCAAATGTTTTGTGGATCTTGAGATATACCCGAATCGGTGTTGGGCTCGTAACTCCTTGGTTGGGAATGTGGTGTGTGCTCATGATATGTCATTGTAAAGCTATTTGAATAAGGAATACAAAAATATATGTCTCACAAATTAATTCAACCAAATAAACTCCGAAATTGGACTAGAAACACGGTCCATGGTATTCGGCTATATCTGTTTTGACCCTCAACTTTGTTTGGCCATAACTCTTAGGTGTGGAATCGTATTTCGACAAGGAAGGAAGCAATGGAAAGCTCTTGAAAGAGGCTTTTAAATAAAGTGGAAATGAAGGAGTATTTTGAGGAAAAACCTGAGACCTTATCTTAACTATTAAAGCAAAAATGGCAGTTCAAGCTTAAAAAATACTTCTTTCATCATCGGGCTTTTGCGGAGAAATCTGAAAACGTTTTTTTGGCGTTTATAGTCACCTAGCTCGTGGGCTATAAAAGGGTGGCGCCGCTTTAACCAAAAGGAGTATACCCAGCTGAATGTCCCCATTGGTAATGTCATGAATACCCTCATATGGTGAGGGGACCTTAAATCTACAATACCTCCTGACGATCTTCAGGAAGTACATAGAGACCAAGACCTCTACTGTCGCTATCACCAGGTTTTCGGCCACTACACAGACAAATGTGTTCGCCTGAAGGATGACATACAAAAGATCATAGATAGCGGGGAAGTACCACCGCCTTTGCAGGAAGAAGAAGAGCCCTGGAATTGATTGGTTACTTGTAAGAGCTAGAGGAGTCGAGTCTGAGTCTCCAAGTCTTGTCCAGTTAGGGTGTTAGCTAAATCTTTAGGTTGAGTCTTGAATAGGGGGTGTTCCCCTTTTATTTTCCTTCTAAGTCTAATTTCTTTTTGACGGGTATTAGAGACCCTTTTCTCTAAAGTCATGTGTGCTTATCTATTTTTGCAAATCAATAAAAATTCCTCTTGCTCATTTCTCTCTTTGTTTAACTATTGACAAATCCAATGAATACAAAGTTGCACAAATCATTAACTAATCAATTCAAGCAATGTAAGTAAAACTTCGCAAAGCAAGAATACAGATTTTCACTTTTACAGAAATTTGAGTAGCTGAACTCCCTCAACGATGCCATTCCCCAAGAAAAGGAAGCGAGCCATCCTTTTGCAACAACCTCAACACAAAAATGACTGTGGCTCCGATCGAAGAAGATCCTTGGTACCAAGATGTCTTCAACTACATCACCAAAGGAGTTTACCCTCAAGATGCACCACTAAGAGCTCAACGGGCCATCCGTCTCTTAGCGGCGCAATACATAGAATACAAGGGGGTTCTGTACAAGAAATCCCACAACGGGGTTAACCTCAGATGTGTGAACACCGAAGAAGCTGCAGAGATTATGGACGAGGTACACAAGGGAGTGTGTGGACCACACATGAATGGTCGAATGCTCTCCAGAAAGCTTCTACGATTGGGATACTACCGGACTACTATGAAAAAGGATTGTTATGACTACGAAGTGTCAGATATATGCCAACCTGCAGCATATGCCATCCTCGATGCTCCACAACTTCACCTCTCCTTGGCCATTTTCTGCATAGGGAATAGACATCATTGGAAAGATCACCCCGAAGGGCTCGGGAGGACATGAATACATCCTAGTAGCCATAGACTATTTTACCAAGTGGGTTGAAGCCCAAGCCTATGCCGTCCTTACCTCCAAACAAGTGTCCAAATTCATAAGGAACAACATCATTTGCCGATATGGTGTTCCACATGAAATCATAAGTGACCATGGATCCCATTTCAAAGCCGAAACAGCCACCCTTCTCAAAAGCTAAAAAATCCAGCACCACAAATCATCCCCTTACCGACCCCAAAGCAATGGCGCAGTAGAGGCCGCCAACAAAAACCTCAAGACTATCATTGAAAACATGATAGAGAACTACAAAGATTGGCCCATCAAACTCCCATTTGCCCTTTGGGGGTATAGGACATCCATAAGATCCTCTACGGGAGCAACACCTTACTCCCTAGTCTATGAAATGGAAGCAGTTTTACCCATAAAAGTCCAACTACCATCCATGCGCATAGCCTTAGAAGGAGACATTCCTGAAACCCAATGGTTGCAAGCCCGCTATGAAGAGCTCATGTTCACAGATGAAAGACGCCTAGGAGCCCGGGACCATTCCCACATGTATCAACAACGCATGGCAAGAGCGTTTGACAAAAAGGTTCGACCTCGAAATTTAAAAGAAGGGGACTTAGGTTGGAAAGAATTACGAGCCCCAGTAACCGACCCTAGAGGCAAGTTTCGACCAAATTGGTCCGGACCATTCATCATCAAAGACGTCCAATCAGGAGGCGCCATCAGACTCATGGATATTGATGGCATCAAGTTCAGCCAGCTTACCAACATGGATCAATTAAAGAAGTGTTACGTCTAAAAAAAAAAACTTCAAAAAAACTTCAGAAAAAAAAAAGACGAACACTATTTGAACAAACTACGCTGGCCAGATTCCACACTGGATACGTAGGTAACCCTTTCAAAGGGGCCCGGCCAAAATCAATCAACAAATTCCTTTCTACTCATTCAAAAAAGATAATCTTTATTCAAACTAAACGAATAAGCTTACATTGCAAGAATTAAAACTTCCTAAGGAAATAATGCAACTATGAGGTTTTAAGGTAAACAAATTCTTATTACTATTTTCCTTTGAAAAACTAGAATTGCTTTCCTAGAAAACTACTTTAATCCTTCTTCCCTTTAGAAGGCATCGTTGAAGTGTTCTTCTTTGAAGGACCCTGGCTTGAGGACGACATGTGATCGCTTCCTTGAGCGGGGGGCTTGCCTCTCTTCAGTATGTGATAGTCTCCCATTTGAGACAGTTCCTTTCTTTTCTTACCTCCTGTTTGTGAGTCATACCTAGGCTTTAGTTGGTCCCACTCCTCATGAGGAAGGGCCCGTCTCACTTCTCCATCACTGCAAGAAATCCAGTTTAGGTAGATCTTGGAGACCTAAGTTGGGGCAATCACCCGAGGTACAGTCCAGCGATGCCGGCTACGCCAATACCTTCCCCACTCCGCAGCAAATTCAGTGGTTAAGGCTACGACATTTGATCTCGTAGTCTCCAGACGGGGGATCACCTGCTTCAAACCATATTGCCTCATGACCCTAGAGGGAAAGAAGAAAGTGGTCCTGTACAGACCCAGTATGGTAGTATGAAGGATCAAGACATCACAAGCCACTAAAGACGTCAGGCTCCACCAGGGCACATGCCAACGGATGATAGGTCCCGCTTTGAAAAATGCATCCCATTCAGCAAGGGACTTTTCAGAATACAGCCTTTTCCTAACCGTAGAAAGTTAGCAGCGGTATAGGTTTTCTTTGACCAAGTCCGAGGAACACGGATAATCAGATTATCCGGCGATTCTATCAACCTCAGATGCTCGCATAACTAGATTTGAAGCAGCAGGGGGCTGCCCGAAAAAGCTTCGTTAGGAGATGTTTTCAACCTGTCAAGCCCAATAATGGTTGTCTCCTACGACCAGATGTAAGGGAGAATGTCCTTCAACCATTTGATTAACCACTCGCAGCAACGAGGCTTTAGCCAAGTTCGAAGATCCTGCATCAACAAACAACAGGTGGTTTAACAGGCATAGTACGAAAGCCTGTCGACGGTAACATCTGAATATGGCACCTTTTTCAAAAGAAATAGCGAATTTTTTGCAAAGTTGAACCAAGTCCACCTCAGCACCGAGCACCATGTTTTTGGCTTCTGTAGATGACAAGCCCAAAGATTTTCTGTATTCATCCCTAAAACCATCTGTCACATAAGGCACAGCTGGGGGAAGAACATCAGGAGTATTAGTGATCGCAGCAAATTCCTCAACCAAAGGGCATAATTCAGAAGTACCAAACCGGAAAACATGCAGGTCAGGATCCCAATAATTCAAAGCAGACCGAAGAAGGGGCCACAATATTTTGGTTGGTTTTAAGTTTAGCAAGGTAGAAACATGAAACGGGGCTAGTTCAAGTTTATCTTCTACGGGCAGATTTTTGTACCAGGCATCGAACAGATCTTCAAAGGATTTCACCATGGCAGAAAATTGGAGAAGTTTGGGAGACCTAAAGGTATACAAAAAAAAGTGGTACAACATCAAGCACCCCGAAAATCCTATTTATAGGCAGGAACGTGGGACGAAAAAACCAAAAATCCACAAAAAAGGGCTGTCAGCAGGACTGGTCAGCGCCGCTAGCGGCCCTGACCCTGGCCCGGTCCGAATTCCCTTTTGCTCCAGTTTGCTTTTTTTGACAACCCGATTTCAGCCCAGTTTTTAATACCCGCGCGGAATTACAAAGCCCGAGACTCTTTTAGATTTATCTTTTTTTCATTTCTTTTTTATTTTCTTTTTTTAGGGGGTGTAATATGTGTAAAATTTTGCTTTTTCCTTGCAATTTTTTTACCTTTTTCCTTTTTTATTATTATTACTATTCCCTAAATTTATAGCTTTGTCCTACTGCACGACACATTACATAATAGATCAGACGGGCATAATTGAGTCATCATAACATATTCATGCATATCAAAACAAAAGAAGTGTGTGTGTAACACCAAAAACAGGAGTTCGAAATTCAAAGGCCAATGTTTACAAAGGTGGCCCAACATTTTTCAACTGGAATCGTTACTGCCCACCTCATCATCAATGGACGGCCCTTGACCGTAGTTTCCGGTCGAATAAGGGAAAGAAGAGCTATATATTGGCCTGCTGTTCCCAGGCCTCATGTCCCGTCCATCATACGCTGGGGCCCGCATAGGGGTACCTGCCGAAAACCCCGAGGCAAAGAAGTTTGCCGTGGCCTGACTGGTGAAATCCATAGCCACATCCTGATGAGAAGGCCAAGCATATGACGTATCCCATCCAGGGGCGTTCGCCCAATCTCCATCCAAGGGCGTAGCAGCAGGCAACCTATCAAGGGAAGGCCGGAAATCAGCAGGAGAGAACATCTCCGGAATATATGGGACAGAAGGTTCGAGCGCCTCATCAACAGGAGGCCCGGTCACTACCACAGGAGGAGAACGAGCAATAGATGGTCTGCTCGCTTAAGAAGCCCTCGCTACAGAAGAGTGGCGTGGTCCTACCGAAGATGAAGACTGAGACATCTGCAGATGATCAAAAGATAAAATGTTAAGTTAAGCACTTCACTTAGCTAAACAACCAAAGAGAGAAGAGAGTTTACTTACGTCAACGGTCTTAGACCGAGAACTCTTCCCCTTACCCATCACTCGACCGTAGCCTTTCTTCAACAGATGAATGAGCTTGAACACTTGAGAGGTCTGCTCCCGGTTCAACTACAAAAGAGAGAGAGCCACAAAATAGAGTCAAACACTCAAAAAAGCAAACACAAGTATAAAAGAGAGACAGATAGAAGTTTTTTATCTAGGCGAGGTGGCTTAGGGACCAATGTTTAGGTAAGGCCACCATTTAATTGTGCTTGAAGTGTTTGCACTCTTTTGGATCTTTGATCGCTCTCAAAAAAAATTCTCTCTCTTTTTTTTTTTTTTATTTTTTTTTTATTTTTTTTTGCTTTTGGACTTTCGTGTTCTCTCTTTTTTATGGTATTTCTCTTGGTGTCTCTTTTTGTAGGTCGGTCCACCTTGCCTAGAAGGTTGCTTCTATTCCCATGTCGCACACACTCATTCCCAGGGTAAGGATGATGTGGTTAATAAATGAAGGACTATGTGTTTAAGGCTCAAAGGGTTGCAAGTGGTAATGATGTATAGGGTAGTAAAGGATATTGATGTGAGGTGTCAAATGAATGCCTCCTGTCCTCAGCACAGACGGTTCAACTGTATGTCCTCTATAGAGATGATCATTAGGGAGTTTTTGTTTGATATTTTCCACAATGAAGGCTTTCTTTTGAATTTTTATTTTTTATTTTTTTATTCCGTCATAAGCAGCTTAAGTTCGTCATAGGATTGAACAAACACGTTGATGGGAATCAAAATGCAATCTTTATTGAATCGAAGAAAAGCATTACACGAGAAGTAAGCTAGACTCTATGGACGAATTGAAAAGACCGACTAGACATCATTAGACTTGACTGGACTCAACTAGACTCGCACACTAGGAGACTTCGACTCTCTTCAACTTCTCGAGCACGTGCTGGTCATAGGGATATGGAGGCCATCCCCAGTAGATACTCTCACTGTTCACAACTTAAGTGGAGTTCTTAAGAAGGTCATTTTCAATTAGGATACACAAGGCATAGAGCCGGTTGTAGGAGTCAATTGCTTGATACCTGGGACATTTCTCAGGGCCGCTGACGGCTATCAGCAGCCAGCTGGATGACGTCATAATGACGTCATCCAGCCTATTTGTATTTTCCTGGGATTTTAAACGGTCTTCCTTGCATGCTATAAGGAAAATGTTGCTCTACCTATGACCCTTGAAGAGTTAGTGATCACGAAACAAAAATAAGATGAGGGATTCACTGCCTTCCGTAGGCTTTTCCTTCGGGTCCGTCTCATTTTTAGCTCAATATTGGACCGTACAACCCTACTTCCTTCGCGTATATAAATAACCCTTCACCCTCAGTTCAAAACAGATAGCCTATGTAAGAACCCTCGCCTTTCGGCGCCTAATTGAAATAATAACTATATATAATGTTATAGGTTCTTAAATAGAAGAGATTGATCGATTAAGGGATTATTAAACACATGAAGTCGCCACCAATTTTTAAGGAAACATTGAAAACCATCAAAGTGCACCCAATTCCTATTGGGAATTATGACTCGTATAACCCAAAGGCCAAAGATTGAGTTCGGGGATGTAGGTACGATAAAGACAAAACGAATCTCATCTAAATCGCCCGTAATAACGGCCTCTACTAATCCTATCCATGTTGATTCTTAATTCACATAACAAGGTTCCAAACAATCCGGTCAACCAAGATCATAAATTAACTAGGTGGGTTGAACAAACCAAATTATTAAAGTTATCGCTTTGCACATGATTATCCAATTGCATGATTTGATTTATAAAACACAACCAAAACAATAGAAATATGTTCCCCAACCTTACCGTGCTAGCATAACGCGCCAATTGCCAATTTGCATGAACAAACTTGTTAGTAACTTCAATGGAAGTAAAATAAAAGATATAAAATTTAATTATATGTTCGTATGCTAATGAATTGACTAATCATGAAAAACATGCAAAGATATGATATTTAAAATATACATGATAAAATATAAGAAAACTAGAAACCAAACTAAAAAGTATGAAAATCATGTAAGGATAATAATTGAACTAACCTATGCATGATAATCATGAAAACAACAACTAAAAACAATCTACATAGGATGAACTAAATAAAACAATTAAAACATGCAAAGAATAATGTATTTTCAACATGATTTGAAAATAGATTTAAGAGTTGAAAAGATGAGCCCTCAGGTTGAACCTTGATTGTACTAGAATTGAATGCCAATTGCTCTTGATATTGGACTTGATCTTGGGATGAGACTTGTTCTTAATTAGGGTTTGAAGATGGGTTTGATTAATGTGACTAGGGTTGAATGCAATAGATGAGAGAGAGAGAGAGATTAGGATTTTATTGAGTTGAATCCCGTAATAATGAGTTGTCTCCAAAAAAGGAGTTTAGAGGGGGTTCCCGGGCCAAAAACGGTGCCCAACGGCCCCCCGGAGAGCCGCTCGGGGCTCGGCGGCCTCGATAGTGCAGCTACGGCTCTGGCGGCTGGGCCGGCGGCCTGTGTCACGGCCTCCGCTCCCACGAAAAGGCCGGTGGAGGGCTCGTTTAACCTCCGATTAGCCTGATGCTTGGTGAGTTGGATTCCTTGTTCAAATGGCTTTCTTTTAACATATTGTGGGCTCATATTTCCCGAGTATCGTATGAGTTATGGCCCAAACACTAGAGAGGTGTCCGTTTGAATGGATTAATCAATCATCGGATCATATCTCTTTTTTCTCAATGGATTTTGGCCCATAATATATCATTGGAAAGCTAGTTCAAAGTGGCTAAAAATCAGTCTTAAACCATGATATACGGGTATGAGAACATCGTTTTTAGTCCATAACTTCATTAAATCATAACTTTTGAGTCCGGTGTCCGATTTTGACAAATGAGATGGCGTTGGAAAGCTTATGGAAAGGGCTATGTGATGGTATGGAAATGTGAAGGGTCCGGAATAATTATGGATAATGGGACACAAATAAGTACAATTATTTCGAGTATTGACATTCAATTCATTATGTTCATTATAGGTTATCATCATTGGCCATTTAAAAAGGGGGAACCGATTTAGGTGTTTACAGCCTACAGTTGGCAACCTCTATTCTCAGTTGAGTACTCATGAGCTTCCCCCTTTTTCTTCTAAAACTTGAGATGAAATCTTGTGTTCACAAAGATGAAATCTTAGCACGCTACGAGCATGTCTCAACTCAGGTTTGTCTTCATATGCATACATACTGTACACTCTCACACACCATGTGCACATCAGCATCCTACATGTCGCCTTGCATTGGGAATACTTTGGTCTTCGCTTTTACTCAAGTTCGATCAAAGTGGGGGCTTCTGTAGACGCCAAAAAAGCGCCTTCAAAATTTCTCCGCAAAAGCCCGATGATGAAAGGAGTAATTTATAAACTTGAATGCTATTTTATCTTTAATAGGTAAGATAAGGTTTCAAGTTTTTCCTCGATCGCTCCTTTATTCCAATCCCATTCAAAAGCCCCGTTCAAGAGCTTACCAACGGCATCTTTCATGCCTTTTTCCGACTCTCGGTCGCCAAGTTGCGAACCGGGGGTAGAACCGTCTTTTACCATCTAAGGGTAAAACGGTCTTTTCATATTTTTTTGGAATACAAAATTCATCCAAAAATAAAAATAGGCTCAATGTCGTCATTATGACGACATCCAGCTGGCTCCTCACAACCGTCAGCAGCCCTGGATTAAAATCTAGCGGCTGTGAGCTGGGCCGCTAGCGGCGCTTATTCATCCCCTGGCCCGACTATTTTTTCAAGCCCAATTCAAAATGCGGCTTTTTTCAGCCGTCCAGCCCTACTTCCCACGCTTATAAATACGACCCTCCTCCCTTAGTTCAAAACACACAGTCTCCAGTTGACAACCTCTATTCTCAGGAGTATTACCAGTGAGCTTCTCTCTCTTTCTTCCAAATTTGAGATCTTGTCTTTACTATTTTTGTCAAATATAGCCTACAGTTCAGGTACTAAACTCCTGAGGGCTCAAACTAAATTAATTGCTTAACTGTTTATTTTCTAGTAGTCAAAATGTAGATATCATGCAAATCATGTCTTTTATTGCTTACTAAATATTGTCTTTTCAAGCAAGTCTAGTCGTTGTGCTGCTCAATTTGTCAATCCAATGCATGTCTAAATAAGGGTTAAAAATAAATCTTGTGACGCTTGTGATGAACAATTAACAGTCTAAGTCTAGATTGTTATTCCACTTTTGCATGGGAATTATGTCTTTAAATTATTAAGCAAACATGAGGTAGTAGAGGCCGTCATAATACGGGCGAGTTGGGTGCCTAACACCTTCCCACCTCGTACCTTCGCCCCCGAACCCTTTATTCTTGGGTACTCATATGTTCTATATGAGCGGGAGTCTTTCTAAAATTATGATCAGTTCATTTATCGCGCTGTTGGGTTGTTATTTCGGATTGTCCCTTCGGTTTGTCCTTTCGATAAAACACCGATAGTAGATTTGTGACCTCTTTCATGGTTTTTATTCAATTCAAGTCTTTAAAAAAGCTTTTCTAGCTCGATGGTCCCTTGAACTTATCTAAACCCCCAGCTTACAAGTTTTCTATAAGGACGCACTCTGTGGCCATAGAAATCCTGGGTCCTTACAATTATATGTATGCTATTATGATTCGACTATGCCCGTCTGATCTCTAAGTTTGCAAAATGTTATGCTATAAAGAGTAGACTGCAATTTAGGGAATAAAATAAATGAGAAGGTAAAAAATGCAACAAAAAGAAAAAATTTACACATATTATACCCCCTAAATAAAGAATAAAATAATAAAAAAAAAAAATGGAAAAGAAATAAGACTAAGAGAGTCTCGGGCCTTGTAACCACATTGCGTATTGGAAAATCGGGCTTAAAACGGGTGGAACGGGCGAAAAGGGCGGACGAGTGCAAAAGGGGAAAGACTGACTAGACCGTGGTCAGGGCCGCTAGTGGCGCAGGGTTGGGGCGTTAGCGGCGCTGGGCCAATGGTGAGGGCCGCTAGCGGCTCTGGCTTTGGGCCTTTGTAGTGGATTTCTGTCTTCTTTCTGACCCGACTCCTTGCCTATAAATAGGTTTTACGGGATGTCCAATGTCGTATCTCTTTTTCAGACCTTTAGCTCCCCAAATTTCTCAAAGCTTCTTTCACGGTGAAGTCCTTCGAAAATATGTTCGATTCTTGGTGCAAAAATATGACTGTGGAAGATAAACTAGATCTGGCTCCGTATAATGTCTCAACCTTATTAGCTTTGAAGCCATCCAAAATCTTGTGGCCTCTTCTTCGATCAGCATTAAACTATTGGGACCCAGATTTGCATGTTTTTCGTTTTGCTAACTCTGAATTATGTCCTTTAGTAGAAGGAATTTGCTACAATTACTAATATCTGATGTTCTTCCCCCAGCTGTGCCTTATTTGAGGGATGGTTTTAGTATTCAATATAGGAGATCTCTAGGCTTATCATCTGCGAAAGCCAAAAGCATGATTCTTGGTGTCTATGTGGACTTAGTTCAAATCTGTGAAAAGTGTGCTCTTTCTCCGAACAAGACGCAATATTTAGGGGTTGTCGCCGACAGACTTTTGTACTCTGCCTGTTGAATGGCTTATTTTTTGTTAATGCAGAATCCTCCAACCTGGGTAGAGCCTCGTTGCTTCGAGTTGTGAATCAAATGGCTGAAGGGCATTCACCTTTGCATCTGGTTGTAGGAGAAACTATCCTAGGGCTTGACAGGTTGAAAACTTCGCCTTACGAAGCCTTTTCTGGAAGCCCCCTGCTGCTTCAAATTTGGTTATGCGAGCATCTAAGGCTGATAGAGTCTCCAGAGAAGATGATAGCTCGTACCCCTCAAGCCTGGAAGAGGAAAACTTATATTGCCGCTAGCTTCTTGGTTAGGAAAAGGCTTTATGAGGAGAAAATCCTTGCTGAATGGGATGCCTTTTTTCACGTTGGACCTGTTATTCGTTGGCATGTAACTTGGTGGTGTTTAACTTCTTTGGTTGCTTGCTGCAAATTAGTTGCCTCATACTACTATAGTAGGTCCGTACAGGAGTACATGCTTCTTTCCTTCTAGGGTCATGAGGCAGTATGGATTAAAGCAGGTTATCCCTCGTCAGGAGACTACGAGACAACCTACCTTGGCTTTGACAACTGAATTTGCCAAGGGCTGGGGAAAATATTGACATGACAGGGATGGCTAGATAGTACCCCGTGTGATTGCCCTAACTCAAGTTTCGGAGACCTACTTAAACTGGCTTTCTTGCAGTGATGGAGAAGCGAGGCGAGCTCTTCGTCATGAGGGCTGGAACCAACTAGTACCTAGGTATGATTTAGGAACATGAAGCAAGAAAAGGAAGGAAGGGTCTTATGAGGAAGGCTATCATGTAATGAAAAGAGGCAAGTCCCCAGCTCAAGGAAGCGATCATAAGTCGTCCTCAAGCCAAGGTCCTTCAAAGAAGAACTCTTCAACGAAGCCTTCTAAAGGGAAGAAGGATTAAAGTAATTTTCTTTAGAAAGCAAATCTGGTTTTAGAAAAAAAAGTAGTAAGAACTTGTTTCGCTTAAACTCTCGTAGTTGCACTTTTTTTTTTGTAACCTTAGGAATTTTAATTTATGCAATGTAAGCTTATTCGTTCAGTTTCAATAAAAATTATCCCTTTTTGAATGAGTTGAATGGAAGTTCGGATTGATTTTGGCCGGACCCCTTAAGGGTTACCTACGTATCCAATGTGGAATCAGGCCAGCGTAGTTCGTTCAATTTGTCTACGTCTCTTTTTTTCATTTTCGGCATTTTTTTTTAGACGTGGCACTTCTTCAGTTGGTCGATGTTGGTGAGCTGGCTGAACTCGATGCCATCAATGTCCATAAGCCGGATTGCGCCTCATGATAAGATGTCTTTGATGATGAACGGACCGGACCATTTTGGCCGAAACTTGACTCTGGGGTCAGTAACTGGTGCACGAAACTTTTTCTAAACTAAGTCACCTTCTTTCAGGTTTCGAGGTCGAACCTTTTTGTTGAACGCTCTTGCCATGCGTTGTTCGTACATGTGTGAGTGGTCTAGAACTCGAAGATGTCTTTCATCCGTAAACATGAGTTCATCATAACGGGTTTGCATCCATTGTGTTTCTGAAAGTTGACCTTCTAAGGCTATGCGCATGGAGGGTAATTGGACTTCTATGGGTAGTACAAGTTCCATCCCATAGACTAGGGAACAAGGTGTAGCTCCAGTGGATGATCTTATGGATGTTCTATACCCCCAAAGGGGAAGTGGGAGTTTCACAGGCCAATCTTTATAGTTTTCTGTCATCTTTTCGATAATGGTTTTGAGGCTTATGTTGGCGGCTTTCACCGCGCCATTGGTTTGGGGTCGGTAAGGGGATGCTTTGTGGTGCTGGATTTTGTAGCTTTTTAATAGAGTGGTTGTTTCGGCTTTGAAGTGGGATCTGTGGTCACTAATAATTTCATGTGGAATACCGTATCGGCAAATGATGTTGTTCCTTACGAATTTGGACACTTGCTGGGATGTAAGGATAGCATAGGACTGTGCTTCAACCCATTTGGTGAAATAGTCTATGGCTACTAGGATGTATTCATGTCCTGCAGAGCCTTTGGGGGTGATCTTTCCAATGATATATATTCCTCATGCAGAGAATGGACAAGGGGATGTGAAGTTATGGAGCATTGAGGGTGGCATATGCTGCAGTTGGAATATATCTGACATTTATTGCATTTCTTGATATAGTCATAACAATCTCTTTTCATGGTGGTGAAGTAGTATCCCAGTCGTAGGACCTTTCTGGAGAGCATTCAACCATTCATGTGTGGTCCGCACACCCCATTGTGTACCTCATTCATTGCAGCTTCTTCGGCGTTTACACATCTGAGGTTGACTCCATTATGGGACTTTTTGTATAGAACCCCCTTGTACTCTATGTATTGTGCCTCTAAGAGACAGATGGCCCGTTGAGCTCTTAGTGGTGCGTCTGGAGGGTAGATACCTTTGGTGATGTACTTGAATACATCTTGGTACCAAGGATCTTCTTCACTCGGAGCTAGGACTAGACAGGTGTCAAGGTTGTTGCAGAAGGCGGGTTCCCTTCTTCTCTGCGTGCGGGGCGGCATCATTGAGAGAGTTCAGTTTCGCAATTTCTTGGTAAAGAGAACAATCTGTATTCTTGCTTTGCGAAGTTCACTTACATAGCTTAAATTGAGTAGTTAATGATTTGTGCAACTTTGAGTTCATCGGGTTTATCAATAGCTAAACAAAGGAAGAAATGAGCAAGAGAAATTTATATTTATCTGCAAGAAAATAAGCACACATGACTTTAGAGAAGAGGGTCTCTAACTCCCGTCAAAAAGAAACTAGACTTAGAAAAACGTAAAAGGGGGACACCCCCTATTCATGACTCAACCTAAAGATTTAGCTAAGATCCTAACTCAACAAAACCTGGGGACTCGACTCGACTCCTCTAGCTCTTGCTTGTAGCCGATTAGGTCCAGGCCTCATAGGTATCATCTTCTTTTTTTTTCAGAGGTGGCGGAATTTCGTGTACATCGTCCTTCGGGCGGGTGTAGTCGTCCTTATGATGCCTAAAGACCCGGTGGAATTGAAAATAAAGGTTATCATCAATTGGGATACCCACATCATAAAGTTGATTGTAGAAATCAATTGCTCGATACATGAGGCGTTCCATATAAGCAGGTTGCAGATTCTTGATGAATTGGCGGATTTGATCATTTTGAGAAGGTCGCTCAACCAGTTCGACTATCTTTAGCCTCCAACGATGTAGGAAGGAAATGAATCCCTCATATTTTCCTTGTTTGGTGATCTCTAACTCTCGAAGGGTCATAGGTAAAGCATCATTTTCCTTGTTCCGTGCAAGGAAGACTGTAGTAAAATCTGACCAAGTGTGGTAGTTCTCCAAATTCAAGGTGTAGAACCAACGATGAGACGGGGCATCAAGAGTCTGTGGAAACAAGTGAATGTGTAGACAACAAAAATTGTGTTATGATAAGTCCCCGTTAAAATCCGATGATGAAAGGATTGGATTTTGCTCGAACTTGAGTTGCGAGAATAATTGCTCTGATGCTTAGCCCAGTTCATTTGAATTAACCGGTGGAAGCCTTTTGTACAGGTGATCCAAACCAGTTGGACTCAATTGAATTGGAGTCCAAAGCTGAGAGATAGGCCTCTTTGAACCTAAGGGCCCGAAAGGGAACCCAAATCCATGAGTCAAGCCTTGGTCAAACAAGGAAACTCAGTCAATCCCGCGTGGAGCCCCTCGGAAAAGCCTCCCCCGCGTGAAAAGCACGTTAGGCGCCTATACAGACACACCGCTCCAGGTGCAAGCGGCCACGGTTGAGTTCAAGCGGTGGCCGCTAGGACAAGCGGCTGTGCCGCTAGGCGAAGCGGCTTGACCGATTGCCTTGCGGCTAAGCCGCTTGCCAAGCGGCTTGACCGCTTGGCCTAGCTGTATGGTGGCCTGGACCTTTTCTCAAGCACGGCGAATTCGAGGTCCATTCGATTTCTGTGCCAAACCCTGGCAACTCCTCCTCTTCTATATAAACAAACCTTAGAGTTCATTTGAGAAGTTGGACATTCTCTCTGAAAGGTTGGTCTTTTGGTTAGCAGTTTCTATCTCTCTCTCATATAAAACCAGAAATTCTGATTCTACTCTTTCTTTAGGTTAGCCCTAGCACCACAAAATAAACCTTCACACTTCATCGAGAGCATGAGTTCAAGCATTATAACCCAATAAGTTCATTGTAAGCATCCAAGTAATCCAACCTGAGGATTTTCAATAAATATTGATATTGCTTGTTATTACTAACGATTTTAGTTTATGTGATATGTACATGCATGATGTGTTTTCAGCAAAAGGGCTTGTATTAAGCTTAATTAATGGATGAATGAATGTTTTAATTTTGTTATTTATTGCTCCTTATGATTAAATTGTGCTTTATTTGTGGATTGGTGGATGAATTTTTTGCTTGACTTCTAACTTGTAGGTTTTAGCATATTTATCGTTTTTAGCAATAAAAGCATGTAATTTGATAAATTGTTAAAAGTGGTCCCAAGAATAGTGTTTGTTCCACCCATTAGTTAAAATTAGGAATTTGGACAAATTGAACGTTGTTTGGAATCGTAGCATTAATAATTATATTGAATCGATTAGTAAAGGCCGTTAATGTCAACGGGTGAGTAGGGTGCCTAACACCTTTCTAGCTCGTACTCATGCCCCCGAACTCATTTATGAAGTCAATTTCCCCAATAGGGATTGGGGTGCACAGGAATTGGGTTGACGTCTTTCTAGACTATCGACTTGATTCCAAGGTTTCCAAATTACCTTAAATTTGGTGGCGACTTCCGACAATCTTAATCATGTCCTTAGTGCAAAAGGAAAATATTCATGTGCATTCACACTCAAAGATTCACGAAAACCCGAACGACCGCGCTGTCCCAGGCTGCCCGGAAACCCGAAGCAAACGGGCGAAGGAAGAGAAAAAAAGGGAGTAAAATCAGGTAGCCTACAGTGACGACTTCACTGGGGACTATGATTAAGAGGGTGTAACTTGAAAATCGATTCATGTTATTATTTTTTCTTGGTTCACTACCTTGAGTGTTCTTATTATTATTTTGTGACTTGTCATTCATCTATCAATTTGTATTCATTGCATTCATGTGCATGCGCTTGCGCGATTCCGAGCTTGTTTTTACAAGTTCAAACTAGTTTTTAGCCAATGGAGTGTGGCGAAGTGCCTTGGTGAGAATCCACTCGATTGTTCTTTGCCAAGAAACATGGATCCCTCCCCCTCATGTACCTTCCTACGCATTCATCCACTCGACGAGTAGGATAACTAAAATGCCACACATTGTCGCGCACCCGCGGATTGTTGTACATTCTTGATGATGAGTACCTTTTGACCAAAACCCTTAAGCCTGCCCCATTGCATGAACTACAACCAATACTTTAGGTTGAAACACAGTCCCATGTCCATGCTACATTTTTATGATCATGTCATTTGCGTTGTTGTGCTGTTTGCCCATATGTGAACGCAATCTTTGAGTAGTCTTTTTGGTCGTCATAGAATATTAGGCTAGACCCCAATTAGGATTTTTCCCTTTTTTGAGTCTAGATTTTGTCTTAAGATTGAGTCTAGAATCTTTATTTTTAGGAAACAATATCCCTGAATGTTCTATATGATGCTCGTTACCTTAGGAAACATTTGAATGCTTTATTCTTTCCTTTTATTTAGGTAGTGAGTCTAGGCCAAAAGATCTCGATAATATCTCTCCCCTCCCTTTTAGTCAAGAGTATAATATCTTTCTCTTTATCCTATATTGAGTCGAGATAATATCTATCCCTCCCCTTCTAGTCAAGAGTATAATATATTTTGCTTTATCCCATATTGAGTCGAGATAATATCTCTCCCCTCTACTTTTAGTCAAGAGCATAATATCTTTTGCTTTATCCCATATTGAGTTGAGATAACATCTCTCCCCTCCCCTTTTAGTCAAGAGTATAATATCTTTTATCTTTCATTTCTCGTGTCGAGATCTTTTGACCTAAACCCATTACTTAGTCCCCAACGGTAGCTATGTTCATAGAATATTTTAGATAGAAATTTCCCATCTTTGTTTTAACACTTTTATTTTGTGGAACTTGTTAGTCTTTCCTTTTCTAAGTCTTATCCGCTGTCCAGGATTGGGAAGAAAACAGTCAGTCCAAAAAGTTGGGAGCGCGATCATAGTAATCAACGTCTGGTTAGGAAGCTGGTATTGGAATCTCCCCCTCCGAGCAAAGTTAGGTTTGACGCAGTGTTTGTTACTCCCCCTCCATACCGACCACCCTCTGCTAAGTTGACTAAAATGGCCGAAGATGACATGCCACCTCCACCACCTAAGACTACTGATGAGATGTTGGCTGAAATGATGAAAATGTTGGAAATCATGGAAAACCGTGTGACATGGATAGAAAGCATGGTTAAGGAAGCTGATCCCTTCAACCAAGATGATCCTCTACCTCGAGATGACAAAGTAGAAGAGCTAAGTGCCTCAAATTAAGAACCTTGAGTTAGCTCTAACTCAAAACAAGATCATAAGTGACTAAATGATCAATGCTAAAGAATATTCCTCTCACATCAAGGGGAAGCTCCCCCAAAAGTTCTCTATGCCTGAAGTCCCCACCTTCAAAGGGACCGATGATCCAAAAGATCACATAAGGGCTTTCACCACCGCGATAGGCCAAAGATGAGTAGATCCTGACCTCTATATTCATCTTTTCTCACAAACTTTGGACCCCACTATTACGGCATGGTTCTTCAAGCTTGAGCCCAATCAGATTCACGAATGGAACAAAGTGTCTAGTTTGTTCCTCACTAGGTACGCTGACAACGTCATCCAACCAACTACCATGAGACAGTTGGAAGCAATAAAGCAAGGTGAAAAAGAAAGCTTCACTGACTTTGTTAACAAATGGAGAACTAAAGTGGCCGAAATACTTGACCGTCCATCCAAGGAATAGCAAATTCGGAAACTCATCAAAAATTTACAACCTCCTTACTTGAATCCACTCAAATATCAAGCAATTACTTCATACACACAACTCAATAGTGTGGGATTGCTCATAGAGGACGATCAAGCACTCAAAAAGGAGAAAAGCAAGGACTTCTTCAACAAAGGCACTTATAACTCGAACTACATGAAGAATCCCAATTCGGGAGGCTTTTCCAACAAGATTAATGAAGCCAATGTTGTCTACGACAAAATGCAAAGGCAATACACCCCATTAGGTATGACCTATGTTAAAGCCTTGGAAAAGCTTGTCAAGAATGACTATCTTAATGTCATGGGCCCCACTCCGGATACTGACGTTGAAAAGAGGAGCCCATCATGGAATCCTAATCTTTATTGCGAATTCCATAGAGGAAAAGGACATGACACTGAGAAGTGTTGGACACTCAAGAATAAAATCCAGGATCTTTCTGACAATGGGACCATTCCTAAGCCAACGAATGTTCCCACTCCAAACAACAACACCAATCCCCTAGGTGCGGTTTCGTCATTACAAATGAAGAGGAAGAAAAGGATCCCTCCCGCCTGATTGTGCCAATTGGATATTTTATCCCACCATTTAAGCGTGACTCCCTCCACCTAGAGGTAGCCGGACTTTGGGAAAGCGATAGTGACGAGGAAGATGCTACCCTCCAAATTTCTAAAGCATGCTATGACTCTTTTGATGACGAATCTCCTAAAGTCGAATACCTCACGAAGTCGGGAAGACATTACATACCACCCCATCTCCAGAAGAAGGATCCATTACAAAACAAAGCTTCAGTCATACCACAAATGAGAGATTCTCCACTAGGCCAAAACAAGGACCAAAACCCTCCAAACGAGGATGATGGCACTACACTGCTTAAACAGGTTAAAAAGACTAAGGCCCATATCTCTATATGGCAACTCTTGACTACCTCTCAAATACATAGGATTGCTTTACTAAAAGCACTTAATCAAACTATGGTTTCCCCCGAAGCTACTCCGGATGGCTTAGTCAATCTCCTCACAAAAGGAAATTCTTTGCAAGCAAGCAATTGCATTCACTAATGAAGACCTTCCACCCGAAGTAACTCATCATAATAAGGCACTCTACCTAACTTCGATATGTGAGAAGAAACAGGTCCCAATGACTCTAATAGACAATGGGTCCGCTGTCAATGTTTGTCCCCTAAGGACCGCCGAATGCTTGGGCATAAAACCTAGCGCATGCCGCACAAGGGTTGAGGGCCTACGACAATTCCAAACGAAACGTCTTAGGGATATTTTCGGTTAACCTTAACACTGGACCAATTGAGAAAATGGTACAATTCCATGTCATCGACATCCCAGCTTCATTCAACTTACTCCTAGGGCGCCCATGGCTCCATGGAATAAACGTGATAGCTTCAACATTACACCAAAAGGTCAAAATGATGGTCGAAGGGGTAGTTCTAGAGGTTAGAGTTGATTCTATGATCGCTAGCATTGAAGACACGCTAGTTCTTAAAGTCGAGCACAATGCGCAAGAAGAAGAACTCTAGGGCTTTATGACTGAAGGCGTCACCCTACTTGAGCAAGATATAGCTCCTTTCGAACTATATTCCCACCTAGGAATTAATGCCATTCTAAGAAATCAGGGGCACTTCCCTGGCACATCCCTAGGCAAAGATGTCTCCAAACCACTTTAAGTTTGGTCATCCAAAGTCGGAAATAATCTTTTTGGGTTGGGCTATAACCCTACCAAACAGGAGTTACGGGAATACATCGCTAAAGAAAAGGCGAAGAGAAGGGTCATTAAGGAAAACAAAGTCTATGACATCCCCATGGCACCATACCCGCACACACTGAACGGGCAGTTCGTCCAGTCTGAAGATCCATTCCCTTATTATGGCTTTCCTGAGCCCTATGTTCTCCCTGTTTTTGGAATCCAAGTTCCAGAATTCGTAGTCTTCCAAGATTGCTACGCGCTGGAAGAAACTCCTTTGCCTGTAAGAAGGAGCTTAAACTTTGACTGGGTAGAGGACACACCCAACAACGCTTTGAGTCTATTATTTGGACAAGAGCATCGCCATCCAGAAGATGAGGAGCTCCACAATGTCAATAACGCAATTCAAGATGCGAACTTTGACCTCACTAAGTTGATCACTCCAAATGAGGGTCAACTCACAAAGCAGATGCGCACCATAAGCTGGACGGGAGCCAACGGAAAGAAGATCAAGATCACGATCTCTGAATGATCCAAGCCTGACACCGACACTGACTCCGACCGGAGTGATCTGATTCTGAAGACGAGTCTAATATAGTAGAGTAGGGTGGTCCACCCAAATCTATATTTAATTCTGTTTGTAAGTCTAATGATGTTAAAGCCAATAGTAATGGCTTAGTTGATGTTCATGTTTCCTCTATCAATAAAATGATTACTGATTCTGCTTACTTCTTGGATTACTTAATAGCTAATAATTCAAAAGATGAATAAGAATTTCCCAAAGAAGTAACTAAAGCACTATTAGAGCATGAACAAAAGACTTTAATTGTGGAAGAAACAGGATTGATCAATCTTGCAAGCGATCAAGAGCCGTGCCATGTGCGCATTGGCTTATCGTTAACTCCCAAAGAGCGAGAAAGCTATATAAATTTCTTAAAAGAATACATAGACGTTTTCGCTTGGTCCTACAAAGATATGTCGGGAATAAGTCGTGAGATAACACAACATACGATACCGCTAAATCTTGATTCAAAACCGGTAAAAAAACTTCAGAGAATGAAACCTGAGTGGACATTAAAAACCAAAGAAGAGGTACAGAAACAACTCGCCCAGGTTTTATTAAGGTCGCTCAATATCCAGAATGGGTCGCTAATATAGTGCCCGTTCCAAAAACGAATGGCAAAGTAAGAATGCGCGTCGATTTCCGAGATCTAAACAAGGCAAGTCCAAAGGACGACTTTCCCTTGCCACATATAGACGTACTGGTGGACAATACCGCAGGACATGCGCTCTTATCATTCATGGATGGCTATGCAGGGTATAAGAAAATACAAATGGCCGAAGAAGATATGGAGAAAACCATCTTCATAACCCAACAGGGAACATATTGCTATACCGTCATGCCTTTCGGGTTGAAGAATGCGGGAGCAACATACCAAAGAACCGCGACTCCCCTTCTACATGACATTATGCACAAGGAAGCTGAGGTGTACGTAGACGATATGATCATCAAATCCAAGGAGAGAGAAGGGCATATACCCTCTCTAAAGAAATTCTTTGACAGGCTTCGGAACTAGCATATGAGATTAAATCCTCAAAGGTGCGCATTTGGAGTAACTTCTGGCAAGCTCTTAGGATTCTTATAAGCACAAGAGGCATTGAAATTGATCCTACCAAAATCAAAGCTATAAGAGATATGCCATCTCCCAAAAATGAAAAGGAGATCAGAGGATTCTTAGGAAGGCTCTAGTATATAAGTCGATTCATATCCAAATTGACTATTACATGCGAGCCCATCTTCAAAAAGCTCAAAAAGGACACTAAATCTACATGGGATGATCAATGTCAGCAAGCCTTTGATAAGATCAAAGAGTACTTAGCTAATCCACCCGTATTGGTTCCACCAATTCCGAGAAAGCCACTTATGCTATACCTAACAGTCACAGAAACCGCCATGGGTGCTATGTTGGCCCAAAAGGTGGAGAATGATGAAAAGGCAATATACTACCTTACCAATGCAAGAAATTCATAAAATACGAAACACGTTACTCAACACTAGAGAAAACGTGTCTCGCATTGGTCACGGCAACAAAAAAAATTCGACACTACATGCTACAACAAGCTATCCATATAAAGTCAAGGATGAATCCACTAAAGTACTTGTTCGTAAAACCCATTCTTAGTGGAAGAATAACAAGATGGACTGTCATGCTTTCAGAATTCGATCTAACTTTTGAACACCACAAGGTAATCAAAGGACATGCCATTTCTGAACATCTCGCTGAAAATACAGTTAATAGCGAAGATGTTACACATGACTTTCCCGATGAAGGAATAATGAGTGTCGAAGAAACCACTTGGCAGTTATACTTTGACGGAGCATCATACCAAAAAGGTTACGGCGTAGGAGTATTATTAGTCAGCCCAGAAGGGGCACATACTCCCATAGCCGTCAAATTAGACCATAGGTAACCAACAACGGCGCTGGGTATGAAGCATACATCATTGGTTTAGAAGCGGCAATAGAACTACAAATTAAGGATCTAAAGGTATATGGAGATTCAACTCTCATCATAAACCAAGTCTCCAAAAAGTGGAGAATGAAAAGCGAATCCCTGGCACCTTACCAGGAATATCTTGAAAAGATAGCCAGATATTTCATTCACGCCCGTTTTACATAACTTCCTAGAGATGGCAACCAGTTCGGAAATGCCTTAGTGAAAATAGCCTCCATGATAAATATTCCAGATGATGTAATAATCTCCATGCCCATTCACATTCAAAGGCGCACTGAGCCCGCATTTTGTAATGCACTTGAAGTACGCGCCAAGGAGGAAGAAGAAGAAGAATGGTTTACCGACATTCTCAATCTACTCGCCAAAGGCGATTACCCTACACAATCCACACCTAGGGCACAAAGAGCTTTAAGAAGACTAGCCGCACAATACATACATGTGCAAGGTAAACTTTATAAAAAGACACCACAAGGGCTAAGTCTTCTATGCTTAAAGAAACGTGAGGCCATCAAAGCCATGAGCGACATACATAATGGCGTAGGTGGGCCCCATATGAATGGACTCACCTTGGTCAAGAAGATTCTAAGGCAAGCATACTATTGGACTACAATGGAAAAGGACTGCATCAAATACGTGAGAAAGAGCACACACTGCCAATTCCATGCCAATTTACAACATAGACCTCCTACTCCTCTACGTACATTCATTTCACCATTGCCGTTCTCTGCATGGGGTATTGACATCATTGGGAAAATCACCCCTACAGGAAAAGGAGGCCATGAATTTATACTAGTCACAATAGATTATTTTACCAAATGGGTTGAAGCTCGCTCGTACACAAGAATAGCGTGAAAGCACGTGGAAAAGTTCATACATGACAACATCATTACCAGATACGGAGTATCCCAGGAAATCATAAGTGATCACGGGACCCAATTCAAAAAGGATGTTGCCGAACTTTTCACTCAGTTTAAAATTCAACATCGACGGTCTTCACTCTCTAGGCCACAAACGAATGGAGTCTTAGAATCGGCAAACAAGAACGTAAAGCAAATGAAAGCCAAGATGACGGAAAACTACTAAGATTGGCCCGACAAGCTACAATTCGCCTTATGGGGGTATAGAACCACTATTTGATCTTCAACGGGAGCAACACCTTATTCTTTAGTATACGGAATGGAGGCGATACTCCCAGTCGAGGTACAAATCCCTTCCTTAAGGATAGCTTTGGAAAGTGAATTACCCGAAGTGGAGTGGGTCCAGGCCCGGTATGACCAATTGGTCTTGCTAGTTGAAAGACGACTAAATGCCCTACATTACGGTCATGTCTACCAAGCAAGGATGGCAAGTCATTCTGATCAACGATTCAAGGCTAGAGGACTAAAAGAAGGAGACTTAGTCCTAAAATAGGTAAGACCAATCGTAGTCTACCCTCGAGGAAAATTCAAGGCTAATTGGGGCGGCCCATACATTATCAAGATAATATTATCCGGTGGAGCGGTAAATTTAATGAATTTAGACGGCAACGAGTTCACTCAACTCACAAATATGGACCAACTTAAGCGATTCTATGCATAAAATATTAATTCTTTGAGAAAGCCCACTAAGGAACCAAATCCAAGTCAAAATCGCTCAAACCCGTCACGCGGGGCCCACAACCGAAAAAACCAAAAAAAAGAAAAAAAAGAAAAGAAAGGGATTTGGTTTTACAAACTACATTGGCATGATTCCGCATGGATATGTAGGTAACCCATATCACTTGCGCCCGACAACTTTAATAAAGTAAATCTCTAAGGGAGTTTTAATCCATTCGATTAATGCAAAAAAATAAGCAAGTCTTTCATTACAAATAAGTTTTGGCTAGATTATTATTCTCAAATGAATTTGCCAAGTGTGCTTGGCTATGTTCAAGAATTACTATGCATTTCTAATACTTGGTGGCCAAGAATAAGCACAGGAAAAATCTGAATTCTCTAGGCCAAATTAGATGATTCAAGATGCCACAAAATATTGGATTTCAATTGAAGTTGGGCTCGGGTTCGGAAGAGAAAAAGAACCGGGCTTCAGCCCACAAAATCGAACACAAAGACCCACAAAACCGAGACCTAAATACATGTACTAGCTTGACCCAAAACAAATAAATAATACCCAATAGGTATAACATGCACAGTTAAGATAATTAAGCATCATTAGTCACTAAGACATAATTATTAGCACTAAGCGAGTTTAATTAGCAAGTAATCAGGTTTAAAATTTTTCGTATATCTGAACATGTTGTTCCTGCAGAATTTCTATCTTTACGGTCTAATATCTGAACATGTTGTTCCTCATAACTCAAATTCTCTTCTACCCTCAAGGGTTCAGATTCAATCACATGCGACGAGTCATAAAGATACTTTCGGAGTTGTGACACATGAAAACCATTATGCACATAAGCCACTTCCGGTGGCAAAGCCAATCAATAAGCAACTTCTCAGATTCTCTCCAAAATCTTATAAGGACCAATAATCTTCGGACTATGTTTCCGTTTCTTCCCAAATCGCTTAATTCCTTTTATAGGAGAGACTTTCAAAAGAACTTTATCACCAACTTTAAACTCTAAAGGTCTCCTTCCCTTATCTGCATAACTCTTCTGACGATCTTGAGCGGCTTTCATTTTCTCTCTAATTACTCGCACTTGTTCCATTGTCTCATGTACCACATCAGGACCCAAAAGCATAGTCTCACTTATGTCATCCCAACACAAAGGACTTCTACATTTCTTACCATAAAAAGCCTCATAAGGTGCTTGTCCAATATTCGAGTGATAACTGTTATTATAAGAAAACTCAATCAACGACAAATGTTTCTCCCATGATCCTTGAAATTCCATAACACAAGCTCGTAACATATCCTCAAGAGTCTGAATAATTCTCTCAGTCTGTCCATCAGAACTAGGATGATACGCTGAACTAAAATTCAATTTCTTCCTAGAGGCAGATAATAACTTCTCTGAAAAATGCGACAATCAGAAACTATATCCATAGGCACACCATGCAATCTCACTATTTCCTTCACATAGGCTTCTGCCAACTAAGTCATACCCCAAGTATCTTTAATAGAAATAAATCTTGGAAATTTAGTCAATCTATCCACTATAACCCAAATAGAATTCAATCCTTTAGTCGTAGTAGGTAATCCAGTCACAAAATCCATAGAAATTGACTCCCATTTTCACTTAGGTATCTCTAAAGGCTGAACCAAACCTCCTGGTCGCTGATGTTCAGTTTTTACTCTTTGACATACTAAACATATCTCCACAAATATAGCAACATCACATTTCATACCTTTCCACCAAAAATACTGTCTCAAATCACGATACAATTTATTACCTCCCGGATGAACTGAATACGGGGTATTATGCGCTTCTGCCAAAAATCTTTTGTCTCAATTCTCTATCTCTAGGTACACACCATCTACCTTTAAATCTCAAACTTCCATCCTCATATTCCTGAAAACCTTTTGCTCTACCTTCTCTCTATGTTTTTCTCAACTGCAAAGTCCTATGATTATTCTCTTGCAAAATCCTGATTTCCTCAAACAAAGTAGGTCTAACTGTAAGAGCATTAAGAACTAACTGAGTCTCTCCTTCTTTCACAACTTCCAAATTCAATATCTGAAAATCCTTAAGTATCTGGTTAGGAATTACCATAGCAATATTAATTGAATGCTTAGTCTTCCTACTAAGTGCATCCGCAACAACATTAACTTTTCCCTCATGGTACTTGATCTGAATGTCATAATCCTTTAACAACTCAAGCCATCTCCTTTGTCTCATATTTAAATCCTTTTGAGTAAAAATATACTTTAGACTCTTATGATCAATTTAAATCTTACAAACACACCCATAAAGATAATGTCTCCAAATCTTAAGTGCAAAGACAACAGCGACTAACTCCAAATCATGCGTAGGATAATTCACTTCATAAGGTTTCAACTGTCTCGAAGCATAAGCTACAACTCTCTTATTCTGCATAATAACACATCCTAAACCATTCTTCGAAGCATCACTGTAAACCTCATACTCTTGTCCAACAACAGGAAAAGTCAAAACAGGCGCAGTAGTAAGTCTTTTCTTAAGCTCTTAAAACGCTTGCTCACATTTATCATTCCACACAAACTTAGTTGTTTTCCTCAAAAGATTAGTCAAAGGATGAGCAATACTCGAAAAATTCTCAAACAAACCTCCGATAATAACCTGCCAATCCCAAGAAACTTCGAACTTCACCAACATTAGTAGGCTTAGACCAATCCTTAACAACTCTTATCTTTCATGGATCAACTGAAATACTATCCTTAGTAATTATATGACCCAAAAATGCAACTTCTTCCATCCAAAACTCATATTTAGATAATTCCAAACAAATGATGTTCTCTTAAAATCTCAAGTAGTTTCCTCCAATGATCAACATGCTCATCTCTAGTGTTAGAGTAAACCAAAATATCATCAATGAAAACAACAACAAACTGATCCAAATAAGGCTGAAAAGTACGATGCATCAAATCCATAAAAGCGGCAAAAGCATTAGGTACAGGCTTAGGCACATAACTCACAGCTGGCATCACGGTAAACTCATAATGTCCATAGCGAGTCCTAAAAGCAGTCTTAGGAATATCCTCTTTGTAACACCCCCGAATTTGCAACTATTTCCAGGGAACTATCGACGTCGTCATCCATAACTCGACACCACTGAACCTTCCCTAACCCGAGGGAATGCTACTGCAACATTTATCACTAAGGAGTAAATGCTAAGCAAAAAGAAAGACTAGGCATCAAAAGGAGCTTCTAAGGAACTAATTAATCTCAAACAGTGAATATCAGAGTTGTCTATGTAGTGAGCTAAAACCATTAAACTAAATTTATTACAACTTGCCTTCAAGGGCTAAAACCAAAAAAAAAAAAAAAAATCCCACGATCTAAACTGAACAGAAATAGTCTAAGAATCGACACCAACTCTAACCTTCCAAGATGTACGTCCTCAATCAACTAAACCTGCACTTTCGTTTCCGTGATGGAAACAAAAATACAGAAGAAAAGAAAAGAAACAAAAGAGAAACAAAAATCAGATAAACTGAATAAACGTCATCCGCACCCAGTAAAAACATTTCGCAAACCTTACCTGACGTTTTAGAAGAATCATTGAAATTCATTTGCATACGCACATAAACAGATAATCAAGCATACGCATAACCACATTCTTTTACATACAGTTCTTGTATAGTGATCATACGAAATACGACATAGACAATCCGTCTTGATTAGAGAGATGTAAGAGAACTTATAAAATAGCGATTACCCATACTGTTTATCGAAGATACAATTACGCCATGGACTTAATGACTCTAGTGTGCACACTACCTCTAGTACAATTACACGAGCCTAGAGGACTTAATAAATGGGGAATGATCCGTCCCAGACACACTGTGAGGTGTCCATAAGTAACTTGGGAATCACTCATCCCTTGAACTACACCATTAGGTGCAATCCCGATTGCTCGACTACTCCTAGGGATCCATTAGGAGTCTTACTCTCATTTAATTCAATTCACATAATTTGCATTCGTTGACATAAGTGGTACTACGAGACCACGACTTACTAATTCATTTCATGCTCAAGACAATGAATAGTAAATAACGACGATAATGATAATTCAATACGATGAGAATTAAACATGCTTTAATTCAATAACGACGATAATTCAATAATGATTACAAGTAATGTCTAGCCAAATTTCGGCAGCACTTCGGCAGGGTAATATGATATCCAAAAATCCACAAATCATCCAAGACATTCAATAGATAATAGATAGGTGCTCACTAGCACTCAATAATACCCATACCAATTAACACTTATTTAATAGCATAATAATACTAATAATTCACCATTCAATAATTGTCCACTAATCATCATATGAACTAATTAATTCCCAGAACATGATAACTTCAACATGCTACACAATAAATCATATTTACATCAGTGAATCATGCTTAATAACTTTATAATAACGATGATATAATTTAATCATGGTTTGCATATTAAATTCACAACAAATTCCCAATTAGCACATAACACATCAAAATAGTTTTGATGGGGCTTTACAAGAAGGTAGGCATGAGCGTTTACCACTAATACGCTACCAATAGTAAGTATGATCCAATCAATCGACGATAATCACGCTTGCTCCTTAGGTCCTAATTAAAAACAATTACCGAATAAGTATTAATTATATACGAAAATACAAACAGTAACAAAATATTAATCTGATATTTTTATTAAATGCCTTAATTTATTTAAAATAATCTAGGCTTTTGAAAATCCAAATTCCAATTCCGAATGAGTGCAGAAAAATAAATATATTAAATCAAAAATACTGAAAATCGAATTAGTAATTACGAAAAATAGAAAAACAAAACTCTAACTTTAAAACTAGATCTAGGTCACGGGTACCCATGTATGGGACCCATAACCCGACACATCACCACCACCACCACCACCACCCACTGGCCACCATGGCCGGTGGTGGTGGACGCCGGAGCTCCAGTGAGGAGGAGAGAGAAAGAGAGCGAAAGAGAGTGCGAAAGAGAGAGGGAGCGAGAGAACAAGAGAGAGAGAGAGGGAGAGAGAGAGTAGGGATGACGGGGCCACGCCGGCCACTTACCGGTCACCACCCAAGCGTCGGCTTGGTGGTCTGGTGGTCCCGCGAACGCAAAAACAAAAGGGGAGGGGAGACGCGTAAGAGAGAGAAAAAGGAAGAGAAAGAGAGAGAGAAAGTGAGAGGCTTACCGTCGGGAAGAGGGCGACTGTCCGGTAGTTCTCCGGTGAGGTGCACAGCTGAGGTGAGAGAGAAGAGGAGAGCCGGTGACAGGAGATAGAGAGAGAGGGCTTCTGGTGAGAGAGAGAGAGAGAGAGATTGTGTGAGGGTTTTGGCTCAGTTTGCAAAACTGATCAACTGTCTCACCCTTTTCCTTATATAGGCCCTCAGTCAAACCAAGTCAAAGACTACTAGGTTTAGGAATTTATTTAATAATTTTCTGATTTAAAAAGCTAATTAAAACTAATCAATTCTATATGAATAATTCTTATTCATATATAAAACATTTTAATTAAACTCCTCAAAATTAATAGATGCAATTTATGAAAGTCCCATAATAATAATAAATATTATTATGGCTTTAATTGAATAAATCGAATCCTTAAATGAATATACAATTTAATCTCCGAAACTATTTATAAATCAATATAATAATTATACAAAATATTGGGGTATCACATTCTACCCTCCGTAAAAGAAGTTTCGTCCCGAAACTTGAGACATGCAGTAATCACTTCCCAAAACAAAATGAGTTTACCATACGAAGGTATAAAACAATTTCTAGGACACAAACATATGCAAGATGAGCAAGTACGATCGTGATTCTAAGTTGGTTAACATGCACTATGCAATGCTTGAACATGCAACTCGTGCAAAGCGATAAACAAGACGAAATTTCGAGGCGTGACATTCTACCCTCCTTAAAAGGAGTTTCGTCCCGAAACTCAAGTGGGACTAGTACCTTCTAGGAAAAGGTCTGGATACTTCTCTTGCATCATGGATTCAGCTTCCCATGTTTCTTCCTCTTGACCTTGTCGAGACCAAACGACTTTGACGATAGCAATAGTCTTTGTTCGAGTTGAACGCTCTTTGCGGTCCACCATCTTGATAGGAGGCTCTTCATAAGTCAAGCTTTCATCGAGATTGATCGCTTCAGGTTGAACGTCATGAGTTGGATCATGTACGTATCGCTTCAGTTGAGAGACATGAAACACACTATGGACTTTTGCAAGTTCCACAGGTAATGCTAGTCGATAAGCAACCTCACCAATCCTTTCCAGGATCTCGTAAGGACCAATGTAACGAGAAATCAATTTTCCCTTATGACCAAAACGCATGACACCTTTGGTAGGAGAAATCAAACTCTTCAGGTCTACGACCTCTATCTGCGTACGATTTCTGGCGATCTTGTGCACTACGCATCTTCGCTTGACTCACTTTGACCACATCGACGGTCTGTTGGATCATCTCAGGACCCAAAACTGCAGCTTCACTAATATCGTTCCAACAAACAGGCGATCTACACTTCCTACCCTACAATGATTCATATGGCGCTCGATCAATGCTTGTATGATAACTGTTGTTGTAAGAAAACTCGATCAACGGAATATGTGTATCCCACGAGCCTTGATACTTGAGAGCACACGCTCATAGCATATCCTCCAATGTCTGAATCGTTCTTTCCGTCTGACCGTTAGTCGCAGGATGAAAAACAGTACTGAACTTCAGTTTGCTTCCAAAAGCTTCCTGCAATTTGTGCCAAAAATGTGATAGAAATCTCGAGTCTCTATCTGAAACAATATCTTCTGGAATACCATGAAGTCTCATGACTTCCTTGACGTAAGCATCCGCTAGCTTCTCCATTTCACAAGTGTCATTCATCGGGATGAATCTTGCAACTTTTGTCAACCGATCTACAACGACCCAAATGGCGTTGTTCTTCTTCTATGTCAATGGTAAACCCAAGACAAAGTCCATTGAAATTAAATTCCATTTCCACGTAGGAACTTTAAGCGATTGTATCATTCCACCAGGTCTCTTGTGTTCGATCTTGACCTTTTGGCATGTTAGACACTTACCACGAACTCAACGACATGTTGTTTCATACCTTTCCACCAAAATATTTGGCGAAGATCTTTGTAGAGCTTGTCTCCACCAGGATGTACTGAATAAGGTGTATTGTGAGCTTCACCCAGAATCTGACTCTTGATCTCCGGGTCATTCGGCACACATACACGATCACGAAATCTCATGACACCATCTTGACCAATAGAAAAGTCTTCGGATCTACCCTCTTCCTTTTGATGTAGAATCCGTTGAAGATCTTCATCTGCACTCTGTTTAGTTTGATCTCGTCAAGTAAGGTTGGTCAAACTGGCATATGCGCTAAGGTACATTGAACATCACCTTTCAGTACAATCTCCACGTCTAGACTCTGCAAGTCATGAATGATCTCCTTCGGAAGTACTAAAGCAATGTTCAACGAATGACGAGTCTTTCTACTCAAAGCGTCTGCTAACACGTTAGCTTTCCCTTCGTGATACTGAATATCGATGTCGTACTCCGTCAACAACTCTAGCCATCTCCTTTATTGCATATTCAACTCCTTTTGTGTGAATATGTACTTGAGACTCTTGTGATCCGTAAACATCTTGACAGCAGAACCAAAAGATAGTGTCTCCAAATCTTCAAAGCAAACACGACAACAACGAGCTCTAAGTCGTGAGTAGGGTAGTTATGCTCGTGCTTCTTCAGTTGTCTTGAGGCATAAGTCACTACCTTACCATGTTGCATCAAAACACAGCCTAAGCCATGCTTAGACGCTCCACTATAGACTTCGTACCCTTCAGTTCCCGATGGCAAAGTCAAAATCAGCGCGCTCGTACGACGTTTCTTCAACTCTTGAAAAGCAGCTTCACACTTTTCAGACCACACGAACTTCGTCGTCTTCTTCATCAAGTTTGTCATAGGTTGCGCTATCTTCGAAAATCCTTCCACAAACCTACGATAATAACCAGCTAACCTAAGAAAACTTCTAACCTCGTTCACGCTCTTCGGTGCGGACCAGTCTATAACAACACGTATCTTTTCTGGGTCAACAGCAACTCCACTCTTAGACACCACGTGTCTTAAGAAAGAAACAATTTCTAACCAAAACTCGCACTTTGGCAACTTCGCGTAAAGTTGATGTCGTCTCAAAATCTCCAAAACGGTACGCAAGTGTTGCTCGTACTCAGCAGCGTTCGTTGAATAGATCAAAATATCATCAATAAAGACAACTACGAACAGATCGAGTAAGGCTGGAACGTACTGTTCATCAAATCCATAAACTTTACAGGTGAGTTCGTCAACCCAAAAGGCATAACTGTGAACTCATAGTGTCCATACCTTGACCTAAACGCGGTCTTTGGAATGTCAGGCTCGGAAATCCTGAGTTGATGGTATCCTGTACCTAAGTCGATCTTTGAGAAGACAGTCGCTCCACGCAGTTGGTCGAATAGGTCGTCAATCCTACGCAGTGGATAACGATTCTTGATCGTAATTTTGTTCAGCTCGCGGTATTCTATACACAGCCTCATACTACTGTCCTTCTTACGCACAAACAAAACAGGAGCACCCCAAGGCGATACACTAGGACGTATGTATCCCTTGTCCAGTAGTTCCTCGAGTTGCGTTTTCAGTTCTTTCATCTCTGCAGGAGCCATACGATACAGAGCTTTAGAGATCGGAGCAGAACCTGGAGCTAAGTCGATCGTAAAGTCGATAATACGTTGCGGAGGCATTCCGGGAATCTCGTCTGGAAAGACGTCAGCATACTCCGAAACAACCAAGATAGGTTTCGAAACATCAGCTTCTCGACTTGTATTCACCACATGACATAGGTAAATTTCTTCACCCTTAGTCGTGCACTCCTTTGTTTTCATGGTCGCCACTACCTTCAACTTTGGCTTGACCACGACTCCTTTGTAGGTAATCCTCCTACCATGCGGTCCATGCAACGACACACGTTGTTCATAACACGCGTACTTAGCCCTATAGCTGGCTAACCAATCCATTCCGAGTATCACGTCGAAATCCTTCAAGTCCATCTGAATCAAATCCGCAGGCCAATCGAAACCAGCTATCCTAATCGGACACTTTTCATACAACGCTTTACAATTTACAATCGTGCCATCTGGCATCCTAATATTTGCACTATACACAGAATTAGGCTCTAAACCTATCTTAGAAGCAAAGCTCTTATAAAGAACAGAATGCGTTGCTCCACTATCAAACAAAACAAAAGCAGGTTGAGAGTTAACGTGAAAAGTACCAGCGATCACATTCGGGTTCACCTCAGCTTCATTGCGGTTCAGCACATAGACCCTTCCATTTACCCCTCTATTGTTGTTGTTGTTGTTGTTGTTGTTGTTGTTGTTCTGCACGGGGTTGGCAGGTGCGGGAAGTTGTGCTTGATTATTCACAGCAGGAGCAGCAGTATTGTTGCGGTTGTTGTTGTAACCCCCATTCCCACGGTAGTTACCACCATTTCCGCGATTACCATTTCCATTTCCATTTCCACCACGATTGAAGTTATTATCGCAGTTCTGACCATTGCCGTTCCTTCCACGACTCCAGCATTCAGAAGCTTTGTGACCAGGCTTGTTGCACTCGTAGCATTGAAGCACATCGCCACGACAGTTTTTGCCAGGATGCGTCTTGTTGCAGCGACTACAAGGCGTATTCCTCCTAGCTAAGATCGTAGCTCTATGATTGTTCGAGTCACGATTCCTGTTCCCGTTGTGGTTCTGGTTACCACCTTGGTTATTGTGATTGCCGTTGTTCGGTCTTGGCCTCTTATCTGCGCCACTCGACTGGGAAGAACTCCCTTCGTCACGTTTATGCTTTCCGAGCAACAAATCACGACGATCCACATCACGCTCTTGGTTCAAGGCTTTCTCGTACGATCCTTGGAACGTCAGCGAATTTCCGATAACAAAACATTGAATATCCCACTTTAAACCATCCTCGAACCTCTCGACACGCTCAGCTTCGGTCGTTACCAAGTTAGGTGCAAAAGCAACAAGCTCATTGAACTTTGTTGCGTATTCAGCTACAGATAGCTTCCCTTGATAGATATTCTCGAATTCCCGTTGCTTCTGGCGACGGACCGCTCTTGGGTAAAACCTTTCACGAATAGACTCTTTGAACTTGGTCCACCCAAAATGTTTGGTAGCTAACAACTCAGTTCCCACATCCCTCCACCACTTATTAGCCTCACCCTTCAGGTAGTATGTGGCGGTGTTGACCTTCATGTTGTCCGGCCGACTAGTCGCCCTAAACAGCTTTTCGAACTCTATAATCCAATTCTCAAGTTTGGTGGGCTCGGAGCCACCCTCAAACGTCGGAGGTTTGAGTGCATCGAAATCCCTAAAGTTGCGCGTCTCAGGGTTCTGCGCGTTGTGATCTTGCTCTTGGTGCTCTAGTTGGCGCGTGATGTGTTCCACGACATTGGTAAGACCTACTTCTAATCTGGCGAGTCGGTCTTAGGTTGCCATTACAATAAATCTGAGACATAAAAGAGGAATGATTGATCACCATTTCAGCAAAGTTGCCAAGTTCGACCCAAATTGAGGTCTAATTGAGAGATATAGGTTATAATTGAAACCTTTCCCTTGAGATTTAGCAAATAGCATATAAGTTCCAATGATCGACCTTACATTGTAGGTCTAAGCAACATACTTGCTTTGAATATTCTCAGTTCTCATGCATAATAGTTCGATATGCAATAACAAGGTAGACACATTGGCCTCACACGATTGATACGCAATAACATTCGCATTTCCCACATCGAGGCTCCATACTATTTTTAGTAGGGCCATAAACAATGACACTTGATTGCATACAATACATGCTTAGCCTTTGGATCACATTTACTATGATCATGCTCAATGAAAATTTTGCCATAATTCGGACATGGATTTCCCATCATGTCTAGGCAATACGAGATAGCATTACGAAGCTATGAGTCAACCATGCAATTATGTGATAAAACGATCATATAAAACAAATTCTCAACGATATCATATAATCAAATTAAATAGTCTTGCAACGAGACAAATTGTAAGTAAATGATAGTCATAAATATTCGTTGCCTATCCAACTACACCAACATCAAAATTTGACCACGCAGGGCCATCACGCTAATCTAAAAGTTCCAATAAAACTCAAGTAAAACTACTAAAGCAATAATCTAGTTCTACTTGGCGGTCGCACACATCTTCTTTGCGCTAGGGGACTCATCATGATCGTCCTTCCTCCTAGGCTTCACCTCTTTGCAGGACGTGTACGGATAGGCATAACCACCGAACTACTTGGGCATGAAACGCTTCCTAACTTCATCGGCGTGTTTACGCTTCTTGGTCCAGCAGTACTCGCACATCCTTTGGCACAGGAACTAGAACACGGTTTACCTTCCACTCGAACTCGGACATGCATAGCTCAGCTGCGACGCCACTAAAGCAGAGAGACCATCTCGTACCTTCACCATACTTCTTCTCGTGAAGATAACCACTTTTGGAGACCACGTCGTCGTACTTCTCCTTGAGTCTCATCCAAGGATAGATGTTAGGCAGACCAGCTAGCAATAGCTCTACCCATAAGCCTTCATTTAGACTCGTGCAGTTCTCGTACTGATAGCGCTCGATCGTAGTATAAGCACGTCGTATGTAGATACGTATATCCTCGAGCTCAGCATCAGTAGCAAAGAATGCCTCCGCAGGAGGAGACCAATCTGCAGCAGGAGTAGGTGTAGCCGTAGGTGCAGGAGTAGGCGCAATGTTGTTATCGCTCTCGGCACAAATATCCTCCAAATCCGGCATGTCATCATGCTCTTCCGGTGCGGTATGCTCAGAAAGATCTTCCTCTTCATCCAAATATGCAGCAGGTGCGACAACTGGATCAGCAATAGGCGCAGGTACGTGCGGGGGAATCAGAGCGGGATGTGCAGCCTCATCACGTGCGCGGTGCGGTCTTATGCGGGTTCGCGGTGCACGTTTGCATCATTTCCTATCGATTCGCTATCTGATGAAGCAACATACTCTGTAGGTGGTGCACGATGGGCTAGGGCGCGTGCCCCTTGGTGTGCAGTCGTCATTCTCGCGGTCTTTATTTTCCTTACCATATACAGGTAGACAATCAAACAATGAGAACAATATAAATCACAAGCAAAGTGATTTCAAATAATTCCTATCTTCTAGGACTACAACGCTCAACGGCTTTAATTTTATTTTATTTTCCCCAAAATGAAACTATCTTTATTAATTCATTTATTAATCCTAAGCAACCTTTTTAAACCTAGGGCTTTGATACCATTTGTAACACCCTCGAATTGGCAACGATTCCCAGGGAACTATCGACGTCGCTATCCGCGACTCGACACCGCCAAACCGTCCCGAACCCGAGGGTAGTCACTTCAACATTTATCACTAAGGAGTAAATGCTAAGCAAAAAGAAAGACTAGGCATCAAAAGGAGCTTCTAAGGAACTAATTAATCTAAAATAGTTAATATCAGAGTTCTCTGTATAGTGAGCTAAAACCATTAAACCGAATTTATTACAACTTGCCTTCTAGGGCTAAAACCAATAAAAAAATAATCCCACGATATAAACTGAACAGAAATAGTTCTAACAATCGACGCTAATTCTAACCTTCCAAGCTGTACGTCCTCAATCAACTAAACCTGCACTTTGGTTTTCGTGGCGGAAACAAAAATACAGAAGAAAAGAAAAGAAACAAAAGAGAAACAAAAATCAGATTAACTGAATAAACATCATCCGTACCTAGTAAAAACATTTCGCAAACCTTACCTGAGGTTTTAGAAGAATCATTGAAATTCATTTGCATACGCACAGAAGCAAATAATCAAGCATACGCATAACGACATTCTTTTACGTACAGTTCTTATATAGTGATCATACGAAATACGACATAGACAATCCGTCTTGATTAGAGAGATGTAAGAGAGCTTATAACACAGCGATTACCCATATTGTTTATCGAAGATACAATCACGCCATGGACTTAATGACTTTAGTGTGCACACTCCCTCTAGTACAATTACACGAGCCTAGAGGACTTAATAAATGGGGAATGATCCGTCCCAGACACACTGTTAGGTGTCCATGAGTAACTTGGGAATCACTCATCCCTTGAACTACACCATTAGGTGCAATCCCGATTGCTCAACTACTCCAAGGGATCCATTAGGAGTCTTACTCTCATTTAATTCCTTTCACATAATTTGTATTGGTTGACATAAGTGATACTACGAGACCACGACTTACTAATCATTTCATGCTCTAGACAATGAATAGTAAATAATGACGATAATGATCATTCAATACGATGAGAATTAAACATGCTTTAACTCAATAACGACGGCCTGGTGGTCCGGTGGTCCCGCGAGTATAAACAACACTGGAGCACCCCAAGTGGAAACACTAGGTCTAATATCCTTTCTCCAACAAATCCTCTAACTGGGCTTTCAATTCTTTCATCTCTGTTGGTGCAAAAACGATAAGGCGCTTTAGAAATAGGTGTTGTGTCAGGAACTATGTCTATAGTAAAATCAATAGCTCTCCTAGGCGGCATACCAGGTATCTCATCTGGAAAAACATCAGGAAAGCCACACACAACAGGTATCTTAGCCAACTCATTCGACTTCGGCGTATTATTACATATTAGGCACAAATAAACTGGGTAACCTTTCCTTATCTGAGTCGATATATTCATCGCATACACAATCTTAACTCTCGCTTTAGTTACAATACCCTTATAAGAAATCATGCCACCATTCGGAACCTTAAGCGACACTTTCTGCAAAGAACACTCTATACGCGCATGATACTTACTAAGCCAGTCCATACCCAGAATAACATCGAAATCACTAAGATCAAACTGAATCAAATCACCCGACAAATCAACATTAAGGATCGTAATAGGACAACTCTCATGTAAATACTTGCAAGAAACTTTAATACCGTTAGGCGTAGTAATATCAACATCATATGTAGCAGTGGGTTCTAAGTTCTGCTTAGTGACAAATTCAGTAGATACGAATGAATGCGAAGCACCAAAATCAAACAGAATAAAAGCAGGAAATGAATGAACATGAAAAATACCAGTCACAACATTAGGATCACTTTCAGCTTCAGCACGATTCATAACAAAGATCCGACCTTGATTACCACGACAATTAGTAACTCTAGCACTTGTAGCTTGACTAGCTGGAACAATAGGTACAGACTTAGGCACAGAACTCACAGCTGGCAAATTACGCTTAAGATTCACAGTAGGCTGATTACTAAAATTTCCAACAAAACTCCCAGGTGGACTAACTTGTCCATAACTCCTACACTCACTAGCTTTATGACCCGGTTTCTGACAAATATAACAAATAATCAAGCCTCCTGAACAATTCCTACCTGGGTGCGTCCTACCACACCTATCACAAACATTGCCTCTCTTCACACTAGAGGGCGGGCCATTAAATCTCGTCTGATTACCACCATTATTATTATTAGATCGTGTTGGGTTCCTGGTTTTGATGATAACAAACAAAGTGTCCTTATCTATGTGTGAACTAACTATGATGGCAGGTTGACTTAAGGATGCAAGAAGGTATAATGCTCAAAGCATGATTGCTCATGAAGATGCTTGGATCCTATCAAGACATGAAGATAATGTAATGTAGTTAAGTGCATTTGTCATTAGTCATTATGTACTATGCTTGACTAGTTAGAAAGAGTCTAAATTGATCATGACAAGGGACCAAGGTTGTAGGACTGAGTGCATGTGTCCATGAGTACAGGGGAGCATTCTTGTGAACTCTGTTCTCTATGACTGGCACTGCAGCGTGAAGGAACCAAAGGGGAAAATCTCGATTGGACCCTGTTCCTTCTAAGCTGTGTATCTGGACGAGATTGCATAAATTCATATTTATTATTTCTACGAATATTTTGTGTATTATCTTTTTAGATATTCACACAAATATTCTTCTGAAGAAATATATTTTATTTTGGAAAAATGAATTTCGCAAAATCGTATTTTAACAGAAAAGTATTTTATTTTGAAAAGATATTATCTTGGAAAAAGTATTTTACTTAATGGCCAAGTATATATTGTTAAGCAAGTGAATTATCTTCTGGAATATTTCTAATTATCTTTTAGAGATTATATTCTTATAAATCACTTGCTAGCTGGCCGAGATTTTCTGTTAATGAATTTGGACGGATTTTATCTCATAGGTTGAGGTAAGGAAAGGTCTTTGATCTTTACTTAAACTCTATCCTATCTTTTGGAAAATCTTATCATTAATATTGTGAAGAGATTTAACCTAACTGACTGAGCTTGTTTTGGGCCTGCCAATATAAGGGGCCTGATATGCTCAGTTGTAGGGTTAAGCTTTGCGTGCATCATTGAACTCAGAATCAGTTGTGCAAAGCATTTACTCGTTCAAACCAGATACGTCCAGTAATCACAAAGAACAACCTTGAACCCTGTTCCCTGTCCTGGTCAGTTTGAGTCTTTGCTTACATTGGTCATTGCATAATAGGTTTTTGTGGTCTTATATTGCTTAGTGTTGAAGCGTGTAGTAGGACAAACAATATGGTTATTTGTAAGGTCTCTAACTCAGTAACGAGTGAAGAGCATCTCTCAGATCAGTGTGTGATTCTGAGAGATAGGCAACGCATCAGTAATGGTGTGTGGTGGTGTTAGGGTACTATGCTGTATCCTAGATTTTGGCTCTAGTTATAAGATAAGTAGTGTGACAAAATCCCAAGTAACTGGGTCTTGGTTTTTACTCCTATTGAGCCTAGAAGGTTTTCCACGTGAAAAAAGCCTTGTGTTATTTACGTTCTGCTTTTATATTCTATCTTAGTCTGCTGCATAGGAACAGCGTCCATAACGTTGTTCTATACCCTGTTATCAAGTTGCATAAACGCGAGAAATTGGAGTCACTCTATTCACCCCCCCCCCCTCTAGAGTAACTTAGGCACTCTTCAGATCTAAACTGAGTAGACATACTCGAAGCACCATCATTCTTAAACTTCCTTGGTCTAGAAGAACACTCACCTCTATCATCGCTCGCTCTCTTCCCAAGTATTGCATTTCTCTTATTAAATACTCTCTCCATATTAATAGCTCTATCATACGCTTCCTGAAAAGTAGACGAAGAACCTGCCACTAATTCCTATAACTTCCAATTCAAACCATCCTCAAACCTTTCCATTCTCTCCTGATCATCCATAACTAAATGTCCTGCAAACCTCGACAATTCATTAAACTTTGCAGTATATTCCGTCACAGACATCTTTTCTTGCTTCAACTGCTCAAACTCCTGCTGTTTCCTTCTTCTCAAAGACCTAGGGTAATACCTCTCTCTAACCTTAGTCTTGAACTTATCCCAAATAAACCGAGGATCTGCTTTATAAACTGACTTCACCATCTGCCACCAATTATCTACTTCTTCCCTCAAATAATATTGAGCACAACTAATCCTCAAATCATCTGGACAACCTACAGCCTCAAAAAGTTTCTCCATGTTCCTAATCCAATTCTCAAGCAACGTTGGGCACTACCATCATAAACAGGCGGCTGCAAACCTGCTATGTTCTTAAACAACATGGCTTGGCGATCACCTTGTTCCTGGTTCTCTTTATCTTTCTCTTTCTCCTGGGCTTTAATTCTCTCTAATTCCTCAAACTGATTCTTAACTGTAGTCGCAAAGAATTTACACAAGTTCTCAATTGACTCCAAACGATTATCTGGGGTTTGGTTATCTTTTTCTAAGGTCGTTGCGATTTCAGGTACAGGTGTTGTTTCAGGCATATCTGAATGTATTTCTTCTCCCGACATTATGGTTGGCTTCCTAATTTATAAACAAACTATTAAAGCAAAGACAAAAGTCCACAAAACTTCAAAATTAAGGTTTCCACTTAGCACTTATACGAACAAATTTAGATCACTTGATACATGCACTTTAGTTCACTAATTCGCATAACACAAAGCAATACGAGTAGATTTGGCATACACACTTATCGTACACAAACTTAAACACGCATAATTATACATTAATGCATCGAAAGCAAAGCATACAAAGTTAGAGAAGTCATATTACAAACCAAGTCGTTCTAAATTTCCTACCTAGTTCTTCTAGGTTACGCTTAAGCCATCTAACCCCAAAATACAAAAAAAGGTACGAGTTAAGGCCTCCCAAAACATCCTCCCGGGCTGATCAACATCTAAACCAAATATATTTCAACTTCTACTACTACTAGTCAACCCAATGCATCGAAAGCAAAGCATACAAAGTTAGAGAAGTCATATTACAAACCAAGTCGTTCTAAATTTCCTACCTAGTTCTTCTAGGTTACGCTTAAGCCATCTAACCCCGAAATACAAAAAAAGGTACGAGTTAAGGCCTCCCAAAACATCCTCCCGGGCTGATCAACATCTAAACCAAATATATTTCAACTTCTACTACTACTAGTCAACCCAAATCATAACCAAAATTGGAGGGAATAAAGGTAACATCAAAATAAGCATTGTTTACTACTACAAATCTAACTGCCACTTAACAAGTCCATCCAACTACTATCACCATCACCACTACCACTTCCGTCACTAGGGCTTCTAGACTTCCTTCTCTTAAGTGTTTAATCTGAGTCAGTGCTAACATCCCTACTTATACCAGAACTAGAGCTAGAACTTGAACTATCCCCGGGCAGATTAGGACCAATCAGACCATTACCCGGCAAGAAACCAAAACCAGGCCACAAAGGACCATATACGGGTGGAAGAACAACCAAAGGTACTACGGGAATGCCTCCATGATCCGGCGTGGGTGGAGCTAGGGGCGGTGATTGCGGCGGTAAAAGAATCCCAATCTCCTCACTAAAAAACACAACCGTCCCCGGTATCATAGCCATATCTCTAGTATAACACCACCACTCCTAGTCAGCTTGCATAAGGACATACTTAATAACATTCAAGGTCAAAACCCATCTACCACGGTAACCATAGTGATCAAAATCATAGAACCAGTCATGACCAACACCAATAAACTTCACCTTCACACTAATCCAAGGTTGCTCAAAAGGTAAGGTACTAAGCAAAGTAACGACTTGCCACCCCGGAAAATTTACGGGTTCACCCATGGCATACGGTTCATACACATCACAAGTAACACGGAACCTCTCAACATAGTCATTTATAAACTCATCATCTTGCAATTGAAGGCTCGAAGGGTGCGGAGGAGGAAGATTGAATGGATGCAGATTATAGTTGAGATCCATCTAGCAAAATGATCACATAGAGCATACAAGGTCAAGTTAAAGGTTAACTAGACGTACACGCTATGCAACACGTCAATCTTACATGCAATCACGAATCCAACAACCACGACCAGTTTCACACCCAAGTTCACGTCAACATGCACAAAATTTCCGTAAGGCATGCAAACAATAAATCTTCCAAATCCATCCCCCTCTCACGCAACACCAACTAACTTGATTCCCATTTTAACTTACAAGTCTTAATTTATTTTTGTTTTGTTTTTAATTATGCTGTGATACCAAGTCTGTAACGCCCCAATTTTAATACCACTTAATCAAAGTGCGGAAACAATATTAAATAACCCAACTGTGGTACTAAAACCAAAGCGCTAACGCTGTGCTCACCCCAAGGCAAACACAAGGCAAGGGGTAAAGTGGAAATAAAACAAAAGACGAACTGAACTTCAAAACGAAAGTCGATTTTATAAACTTAATTGAAATAGTAATACTTTACAAACAACCTCTTTATCCAAATTCTCGTCACACCATTACTAAGCTTAACATTTATTACAATAAAGAACTGAAGTGTAAGCCATGTCATGCGTATCCTCAAAACACGATCAAACACTCGTCCCAAAATAACATCCAACGACTGCACATCATCAACATGCACGTGCAAGTGTAGATATGGATATGCAAAGACCACAGAAAACAGAAAATTAGCAGAAGCTAAGTAAGAACACTCCACGTTGTCAAATGCAAGGTTTTATGTTTTAAAATACATATAGCACTTGACAGATAGTAATATTCATAATAATAATAGTAGTCCATATAGATGATAGTACACATATAGTATCTTAGATACGTTCTCCTTTATAGGAGTTATCTTTCTGTCTTTTCTGTATTTTCTGTCTTTCAACTTTTCTGAATCATGTTAGCTCTCGCAAAATGGTTAGCTGGTATGGGAGATACACGACAAAGTTTACTTCCCTTTGTAGGAGATCACCTCATATCATATTCACATTTCTGGCTATCGCCCTGGCTATCGCGATATCATAATTTCAATATCAATATATATATAATGCGCGTGCAACGTGTACTCCAGAAACCGTCCAATGGCCCTTTAGGAGGTCATACAACAAATCAAAGAATAATCACAATCTCAACTCAAACTCATACTTATGCATATCTGCATAACAGAAACATTCTCAATACTTTCTCTTTATATCATTCTCATACTTTCTATATACATACATATCTGTACTTACTTTCTGTATAACATTCTAATTATTTCACTTATAGTTCCCATATACTTTACGTAGCTTTTTAATGTCTTAGATAAGTATTTAAATTACTTTATCTTCCTTAATTCCTTTCTTTACTTTGCTGTATTTTCTGTATATACTTCACATACATCATTCTCTCATTTCGTATACATGCTCATATAGCTCTATAATTCATATACTTCACATAGCTCATGATATAACATGCTTATTTCGCACGTAGCACATAATTCTCATGTTTAGCACTTAGCACATAGCTTCACATTATTTAGCACTTAGCACATACTTTTGTAAATAGTTATAGACAAGGGGAAAGTGATGGACATGCACTTACACTTACAAACGCTCCCAAACGCTAATAAGACTTTTTATCCATTCTCAACTCTAGGCTTTAACACATATTATTAATAAATAATAATTCTCTATATTAATAATCTAAGTAATACTTCTCGCAAATCAACCAAACTCAAAGCACTCTTCTTTTTTATTTTATACATGCATTCGGCCAACCAAAGGAACACCAAACAAGCAATATTCTGAATTTCCACTTTAACTCCTAATCGCCATATATATCTTATTTCTAAAATCGTCCCTTAATTAATAAATCATCTTTACTTGGTATAATCCACATGTAATCATTCGAAAATAACATAATCTTCACCATAGCACTGATACATGCTCAAACTCAAAGATCCATTAATTAAACATGCTTTTCTTAATCAAACACTTTCGGCCATAATTAATAACTAAATAATAATCAATCTAACTTGATTTATATAATCATTCTTCAACATGCAATTATCACAAACTCGTACTTAACCATTATAAGGTCCGAAAGTCACATGCTTCACTTTAAGTTAATTAAACTAGCATAATCTCTTCTTAAGCATACTTATGAAAATAACAAGCTCAATTCATACATAGGCTCGAAACTCATAAATCACACACCAATCAACATACTCTTTAGAGCTTAATCTTTCTAGGTGATTTACTCATACAAACATCACAACAATAATTATTAAAACTATAGCATCACTTCCTTAGGTGATTTAGAAGAGATTTTATGAAATAAAAGAAATGAATATGCTAAACCTTAATAGTCTTTCCCTAAATTCGGCCTTGAAGATCCGGGATCCGACGTTTGTTGTAAATCCTCCAAATGTTCTTGGTTCGAAAATGATTAAGAAAAGAATAAGCCAAGAAGAACACAAAAACACAAATTAGGAGATAGTTATACAAGCTTATAACCGAATGGAATTGTGTAAGAATAAGTGTGCTAGCTTTGTTACCTTAAACTCTAAGGAATACTCTCAGCTTTCTCAAGCTCTAATGGCTTCCAAAGAGATTTGAAATTTTTAGAGATTATGTGAGAAAATATGAGAATGTTGTTGATATGGTGGCCGGTTAGAGAGAGAACAAAAGTGAATAAAATGTCTCGTTTTTGCTCAAAAGAAATCAATAACTTGTGAACATAGATCAAATAGGTTTTGAGAAGTGAAATGATCATTACAAATAAGTTTTGGCTAGATTATTATTCTCAAATGAATTTGCCAAGTGTGCTTGACTATGTTCAAGAATTACTATGCATTTCTAATACTTGGTGGCCAAGAATAAGCAAACGAAAAATCTGAATTCTCTAGGCCAATCTAGATGATTCAAGATACCACAAAATATTGGATTTCAATTGAAGTTGGGCTCGGGTTTGGAAGAGAAAAAGAACCGGGCTTCGGCCCACAAAACCGAACACAAAGACCCAAAAAAACCGAGACCCAAATACATGTACTAGCTTGACCCAAAACAAATAAATAATACCCAATAGGTATAACATGAACAGTTAAGATAATTAAGCGTCATTAGTCATTAAAACATAATTATTAGCACTAAGCGAGTTTAATTAACAAGTAATCAGGTTTTAAATTTTTCGTATATTACAAGCTTCCTCAACATATTGCTGACGGAGAGGCCGTGGAGGGCTTACCCTTGCCCGATGATTGTGCGGGGGTAAGTTTTAATCCTTTCTTGTTTTCTTGTGTTGTTTTTAAATGTTGACTCTATCTCTTGTCTTCCTCTTGTAGCTGAACCGGGAGCAGACTTCTCAAGTTTTTAAGCTCATCCATTTTTGCTGAAGACAGGATATAGCCGGATGATGGGTAGAGGCAAGAGTTCCCGATCTGGGACTGCTAGTGTAAATGCTCTTTTGTCTTTTTGGTTAGCAAAGTGGAGTGCTTAGTTTACATATATTGGCCTTGATTGTATGCAGATGTCGCGATCTTCATCTTCTGTCTGACCCTGACATATATCAGTTGCGAGAGCCTCTTCGGCGAGTAAATCGTCTGTTGCTCGTTCTCCTACCATGGCGGCGACTAGGGCTCCTGTTGATGGGGCGTCCAGACCTTCTAAGCCGTACATTCCCGTGCCTAAGATGTTTTCTCTATTGGGTTTCCAACCCTCTTTTAGTAGTAGGCCTGTTGTGACTCCTATGGCTGGAGGTTGGGCGAATGCTCCTGGATTGGATGTGCCCCAAGCTGTGCCTTCATATCAGAATGTGACCATGGACATTACTAGTCAAGCTACGGACAGCCTCTTTGGGCTGGGATTTTCGGTAGGTACCCTTATGCGTGCGCCTGTACCTGATGGACGAGATATGAGGCCCAACAACAGCAGACCAATTTACAACTCGTTCATTACTCAAGGCTCTTTTTACTATTCGGCCGGGAATTATGGTCAGCGGCCTTCTGTTGAGGATGAGGCTGAATAGCAATGGTGATGATAACCTCAACTGAATAGTGCAGACTCAATTTATAAATCTTGGTCTTCAGAACTTGAACTTCTGATTTTATGCAATTTCTTTTTTGTGATATGTATATTATTATGACTCGATTATACCCCTCTGATCATTAAGTATGAAATCTGTTATGTGGTGAAGAGTAGGAAACAATTTAAGGGATAAGACAAAGAAAAGGGTAAAATATTGCAAGAAAAAAGCAAAAATTACACATATTATACCCCCTATAAAAAAGAAAATAATAAAAAAAAATAGAAAAGAGAAAAAAAAAGAATAAAACTAAGAGAGTCTCGGGCCTTGTAACCACGTTGCATATTAGAAAATCGAGCTTAAACCGGGTGGAACAAACCAAATGAGCGAACGAGAGCAAAAGGGAACAGCTAACTGGGCCAAGGTAAGGGTCGCTAGCGGCGCTGGGCTGGACCGCTGGCGGCTCTAGGCCAATTTCAAGGGTCGCTAGCGGCTGGCCAGAGCCGCTGGCGGCTGTGGCTCTGGCTTTGGTCCTTTTCGCGGATTCTGACTCCTTTCTGACCCGACTCTTTGCCTATAAACAGGATTTACGGGATGTCCAATGTCGTATCTCTTTTTTAGACTTTTAGCTCCCCAAATTTCTCAAAAGCTTCTATCATGGTGAAATCCATCGAAAAATTTGTTCGATGCTTGGTGCAAAAATGTGACTGTGGATGACAAACTAGAACTGGCTTTGTACCATGTGTCAACCCTGTTAGCTCTGAAACCGACCAAAATCTTGTGGCCTCTTCTTCAATCTGCATTGAACTATTGGGACCTAGACCTGCACGTTTTTCGTTTTGGTAACTCTGAATTATGCCCTTTAGTATAAGAATTTGCTGCAATTACTAACATGTCTGACATTCTTCCCCTTGTTGTGCCTTATTTGAGAGATGGTTTTAGTAATCAGTACTGGAAATCTCTAGGCTTGTCATCTACGGAAGCCAAAAGCATGATTCTTGGTGTCGTTGTGGACTTAGTTCAAATTTGTGAAAAGTTTGCTTCCTCTTCTGAACAGGATGCAATATTTAGGCATCGACAGGCTTTTGTACTATGCTTGTTGAATCGCCTTTTGTTTGTTAATGCAGAATCTTCCAACCTATGTAGAGCCGTGTTGCTGCGAGTGGTGAATCAAGTGGCTGAAGGGCATTCTCCTTTGCATCTGGTTGTAGGGGAAACTATTTTAGGACTTGACAGGTTGAAAATTTTGCGTCACGAAGCCTTTTCTGGCAGCCCTCGGCTGCTTCAAATTTGGTTATGCCAGCAGCTAAGGATGATAGAGTCACTAGAGAAGATGATAACTCGTACCCCTTGAGCCTGAAGAGGAAAACTTATACTGCCGCCAGCTTCTTGGTGAGGAAAAGGCTATATGAAGAGAAAACCCTTGCTGAATAGGATGACTTTTTCCATGTTGGACCTGTTATTCGTTGGCATGTACCTTGCTGATTCTTGGTGCCGATGTGGACTTAGTTCAAATTTGTGAAAAGTTTGCTTCCTCTTCTGAACAGGATGCAATATTTAGCCATCGACAAGCTTTTGTACTATGCTTGTTGAATCGCCTTTTGTTTGTTAATGCAGAATCTTCCAACCTATGTAGAGACTTGTTGCTGCGAGTGGTGAATCAAGTGGCTGAAAGGCATTCTCCTTTGCATCTGGTTGTAGGGGAAACTATTTTAGGACTTGACAGGTTGAAAATTTTGCCTCACGAAGCCTTTTCTGGCAGCCCCCGGCTGCTTCAAATTTGGTTATGCCAGCAGCTAAGGATGATAGAGTCACTAAAGAAGATGATAGCTCGTACCCCTTGAGCCTGAAGAGGAAAACTTATACTGCCGCCAGCTTCTTGGTGAGGAAAAGGCTATATGAAGAGAAAACCCTTGCTGAATAGGATGACTTTTTCCATGTTGGACCTGTTATTCGTTGGCATGTACCTTGCTGGGGTTTGACCTCTTTGGTTGCTTGCTGTAAATTTGTTCCTCACACTACGATAGTGGGTCTGTACAGGAGTACATGTTTCTTTCCCTCTAGAGTCATAAGGCAGTATGGGTTAAAGCAGGTTATCCCTCGTCAGGAGACTACGAGACAACCTAACCTGGCTTTGACAACTGAATTTGTTAACAATTGGAGCACATACTTGTGCTGCAGGGATCGTTGGACAGTACCCCGGGTCATTGCCCCAACTCAAGTTTCTGAGACCTACTTAACTTGGCATTCTTGTAGTGATGGAGAAGCGAGGCGAGCCCTTCGTCATAAAGAGTAGAACCAGCTAGTATCTAGGCATGACTCAGGAACAGAAAGTAAGAAAAGGAAGGAAGGGCCTCATAAGGAAGACTATCATGTAATGAAAAGAGGCAAACTCCCAGCTCAAGGAATCGATCAAAGAAGAACTCTTCAACGTAGCCTTCTGAAGTGAAGAAGGATTAAAGTAGTTTTCTTTAGAAAGCAAGTCTAGTTTAAAAACAAAAAAAAAGTAATAATAATTTGTTCAGCTTAAACCCTCGTAGTTGCACTCTTTTTTTAACCTGAGGAATTTTTAATTTATGCAATGTAAGCTTATTCGTTTAGTTTGAATAAATATTATCCTTTTTTGAATGAGTTGAATGGAATTTTGGATTGATTTTGGTCGGGCCCCTTAAAAGGGTACCTATATATCTAGTGTGGAATCAGGCTAGCGTAGTTCGTTCAATTTGTGTAAGTCTCTTTTTTTTTTTTAAATTTGGATTTTTTATTTTAGACGTAGCATATCTTCAGTTGGTCCATATTGGTGAGCTGACTGATCTCGATGCCATTAATGTCCATAAGCCAGACCGCGCCTCCTGATAAGATGTCTTTGATGATCAACGTACCGGACCAACTTGGACGGAACTTGCCTCTGGGGTCAGTAACTGGTACACGTAATTCTTTCCAAACTAAGTCCCCTTCTTTCACATTTCAAGGTCGAACCTTTTTCTTGAACGCTCTTGCCATGTGTAGTTGGTACATGTAAGGGTGGTCTAGAGCCCATAGGCGCCTTTAATCCATGAACATGAGTTCATCATAACGGGCTTCCACCCCTTATGTTTCTGAAAGTTCACCCTCTAAGGCTATGCGCATAGAGGGTAGTTAGACTTCTATGAGTAGTACAACTTCCATCCCGTAGACTAGGGAATAAAGTGTAGCTCATTTGGATGATCTTATGGATGCTATATACCCCCAAAGGGCAAATGGGAGTTTTACAGGACAATCTTTATAGTTTTCTATCATGTTCTCGATGATAGTTTTGAGGTTTTTGTTGGCGGCTTCTACTGCGCCATTGGTTTCGTCTTTTAGTGGGATCCATGGTCGCTAATAAATTTATGCGAAACGTCGTATCGGCAAATGATGTTGTTCCTTATGAATTTGGACACCTATTTGGACGTGAGGATGGCAAAGGATTGTGTTTCAACCCATTTGGTGAAATAGGCTATGGCTACCAAGATATATATCCATGTCCTCCAAAATCTTTGGGGGTGATCTTACTAATGATATCTATTCCCCATGCAGAAAATGGCCAAGGGGATGTGAAGTTATGAAGCATTGAAGATGGCATGTGCTGTAAGTCGGCATATACCTGACATTTCTTGCATTTCTTGACATAGTCGTAACAGTTTCTTTCCATAGTGGTCCACTAGTATCCTAGTCGTAGGATCTTTCTCGAGAGCACTCGACCATTTATGTGTGGTCCGCACACCCCATTGTGTACCTTATCCATGATTTCTTCACCTTCTTCGGCGTTTACACATCTGAGGTTGACTCCATTGTGGGACTTTTCGTATAGAACCCCCCTTGTATTCAATGTATTGTGCCGCTAAGAGACGGATGGCCCGTTGAACTCTTATTTGTGAGTCCGGGGGGGATGTGCCCTTGGTGCTGTAGTTGAAGACATCTTGGTACCAAGGATCTTCTTCAATCAGAGCTAGGACTAGACACGTGTTGAGGTTCTTGCAGAAAGCGGGCTCACTTCTTCTTTGTATGTGGAGCGACATCGTTGAGGGAGTTCAACTGCTCAACTTCTTGTTTTACAAAAGGAATAATTTGCATTTTCGCTTGGCGAAGTTTACTTACATTGCTTAAACTGATTAATTAATGATTTATGCAACTTTGAGTTCATCGGGTTTATCAATAGCTAAACAAAGGAAGAGAGCAAGAAGAATTTTTATTGATGTGCAAGAAATAAGCACACATGACTTTAGAGAAAAGGGTCTCTAATTCCCGTGAACAAAAGGAAACTAGACTTAGAAAGAAGTAAAAGGGGAACACCCCCTGTTCATGACGCAACTTAAAGACTTAGCTAAGATCCTAACTAAACAAAACTTAGTGACTCAGACTCGACTCCTCTAGCTCATGCTTGTAGCCAACTAGTTCTAGGCTCCATCTTCTACGTCGCCATCCCTTAGCGGTGGAGGAACTTCTCCCCTGTCAATGACCCCTTGGATATAGTCTTTTAGGCGAAGACAGTCATCCGTATGGTGTCCGAAGATTCTGTTATATTTGCAATAAGGACGATTCTCCTCCTGTGTAGCCTTGGTATCCTCTGGAGGGATGAAAGGTTGAATGTCACCTCTCCATACCAAAGCGTTCATGACAGCTTCCTCTGGTGCAAAGAGAAGGGCGTATCGTTCTTGGCTATGACGACACCAACTGACTGTCCAAGTATATGGCGGCCACATTGTCCCTCGGTCGATGAAACACAACACTAGTCCCTTAAAGCGTCTGCACAGATTGATGTGATGCCTTCGGTAGCGCAGTAGTGCAGCTTAGGAATGGATTTCCGTCCCTCGGGAGAAGCCTTGACGTGGGAGTTCTTCGGTTGACGTGGGAGTTCTTCGGAGGACGTATTCATGCTTAGACATCTTGTGGTAAAGGAGATCTTGGCGCCACCAAGTTTCTTCTCTAGCCAATATGACAGCGTTTCTGCACTTGGAGGTGCGTTCCTCTATGATATCAACCTTTTCCTTTATTTCGTGAATATTTCTGATTATGCAGTCCAGACTTTTTTGTATCTCGTATTTGTTGTCTTCTATCTCGCCTTATTCTAGATCTGACTCCCCTTCGCAAGATTTTTGCGAGATCAACACAACTTCCTCCTCGTAAATGAGATGAGAGTAATCTTTAGGATATTCAGTAGTGATATGGTTGATGGCACCCAAGAGATCATCAGTACTTTCAGTCTCTTCATTTTTAGGCAATGGTAGACCGCCATTGTCTATTTTGTCTTGGATGGCATGTTTGAGAGCCAAGCAGTTGTTTGTGTCATGCTCGTTGCCTTGGTGATATTTGCAGTATTGGTTGGCATTCCAACTGCGACTTTTAAGTTCAGGCTGTAGAGTGGGACCTACATGTTGCAGTATCTCTTTGTCCACAAGTTTCTCAAAAGTTGTACTGAGAGTTATTCTTAATGGGGAGAATTCCCTTCTTGGCTTGTTTCGGGGTGTAAGACCCTCTTTTGGCGAAACATTAGAGGAGGGTTCGCCACTCTTGCGTTTCTTTTCTGGCTCTTGGAGAACTGATTAGGCTTTTCCCTGAGATATGGGTTTCCGATTTTCAGATAAGGGGACAAACATTGGTGTATCCCGTAATTCCATCAACTTGATGCTGGTAATGTCAGCTTCCAACCTGTCAACCCGGTCTGTCATCTCGACGAGGTATTCTTGAACTGTTCTGATCATTGGGTAGTTGAAGTGAATTGGATTGATGTCTTGTTGAAAGTCAAGTTGAACCTCTTTCAACGTGTCTTCCTTCCTTGGACCCCCTATCCTGAAGAGGAAGCACGGAGCACTTAATAACAAGAAAGACTATGAGACTCTCACCTAAGAAACAAGTTGTCATAAAAAAGATCCTTAAGCCTAAATACCCAAATATTTCCCCTAATATCAATGGAAAATAAAGCCGATGAACGAAAATAAGAAAAATAGAAAAAGATGGATTATCCTATATATTTTTTTTTTCTAGACTCACAGAAAATGGAAAAAGGTATAAAAAATAACAATAAAATTGGTCCTTTTTTCTATTATTTTTCCCTTTTTTCCGGCGTTTTTTTTACGCCATTTTTGTTTATTTTTTTTGCTTTTTTTTTTGGCCGAATCTGAAGTACATCAAAAAAATATAGAGATAAAAAAAAATAGAAAATGGGAGAGGGGAAATTGGAGGGACTGACTTTTTTTTTCCCGAAAGGTCCTAAAGAATTGTTCATGACTTTGACAGAATATATCATTGGGGAAACGAGTGTTCAATGAATAGAATTCTCGCACTATTTTTGGGCATTAAGAACTACCTAAAAAAAATAAAATGACTCCTAGCACGTAAGTACATGTTGGCACATAGTCACGACATTCATGCATTCAGGCAAGCATTACAGCGACACAGTTACAGGCAAACATGTAATCAGCCGGGCATTACAATGACACATGAACAACAAGCAAGCGAATGCACGAATGTGGGTTCGGAGGCTTTTTGGCTCCTGTCAGGTCACCACGACAAACTACAATTTCCGTCTAGCGGATGGTCGACACATCAATTGTAATTCTTTTTCGCCAACATGAGTCGATGAGTCATGGGTGAGCAAGCGCCGATTTGCACAATAGGACAACTGTATATTCCTTTAGATATACGGGTTGTCTAAGAGTTACGGCCCAAACTTCCTCGAGGGTCGATAAGGGTCAAAATTTGTGCCAAGGCACATCCAAATGATGCAAAATATGGAAAATGTTATTAAACAATTAAGCAAACTTGACTTTTGAGTCTCACCCTCTTAAATAAATCCCCAGTGAAGTCGCCACTGTAAGGACCCGGGATTTCCTCCTATGTCCATAGAGTGTGTCCATATAGAAAATTTGTAATATGGGAGTTTAGATAAGTTCAAGGAACCGTCGAGTTAGAAAAGCATTTGAAAAGACTTGAATTGAATAAAAACCATGAAAGAGGTCATAAATCTGTCATCGGGCGTTTTATCGAAGGGACAAACCGAAGGGACAATCCAATAGCGCGATGAGTGAACCAATCATGTTTTTAGAAAGACTCCCGCTCAAATAGAACATATGAGTACCCAAGAATAAAGGGTTCGGGGGCGAAGGTACGAGGTGGGAAGGTGTTACGCACCCAACTCGCCCGTTTCATGAAGGCCTCTACTAACTCAAGTTTGCTTAATAATTTAAAGACATGGTTCCCACACAAACCGGATTAACAACCTAGACTTAGACTATTAATGGGTTCATCACAAGCATCACAACATTTATTGTTGACCCTTATTTAGACATGCATCCGATTGACAAGTTGAGCATTACAACGACTAGACATGCTTGGAATTGAAAGACAATATTTGGTAAGCAATAAAAGACATGATTTGCATGATATCTATATTTTGACTACTAGAAAATAAACAGTTAAGCAATTAATTTAATTTGAGCCGTCAGGAGTTAGTACCTGAACTGTAGGCTATTTAGCAAATGAATAGTAAAGATAAGATCTCAAGTAAATAATAAACTTGGAAGAAAGTTGGAGAAGCTCAGTGTTAATAAACCTAAGAGAATAGAGGTTGTCAAATGTAGACTGTGTGATTTGAACTGAGGGAGGAGGGTCGTATTTATAAGCGAGGAAGTAGGGTTGGACGGGTGGAAAATCAGCCGAATTGGGGATTGGGATTAAACAAAGACGGGCCTGAAAGACCCAGCGAGCGCAGCTAGCGTCGCAGGTGAGTGCCGCTAACGTCGCTAGTGACCGACGCTGACGGCGCTGGCCACAGCTGTTGGCGGCTGTCAGCTTGCCAGGTGGTTGTCGTCATAATGACGACATCCAGTCTATTTTGATTTTCGGAGGAATTTTAGTATTCCAAAAATGTGAAAAGACCGTTTTTCCCTTCTAAGGTAAAAGACAGTTTTACCCTCAGTTAGCAACTTGGCAACCGGGAGTCGGAAAAAGACACGAGAGGTGTCGTTGAAAAGCTCTTGAACGGGGCTTTTTATTGTGATCGAAATGAAGGAATGATCGAAGAAAAACTTGAGACCTTATTTTACCTATCAAAGCAAAAATAACACTCAAGTTTACAATTACTCATCTCATCATCGGGCTTTTGCGGAGAAAACCCAAGACGCTTTTTTGGCGTGTACAACTATTAATATCAGAGTTGTGTATCTAGTGAGCTAAAAACCATTAAACCAATTTATTACAACTTGCCTTCAAAGCACAAACCAAAAATCCCAATAATCTAAACTGAAATGGAGAATTCGAAAAACCGACGTCAATTCTAGCTTCCAAGCTGTACGTCCAAAAACCGACTAAACCTACACTTTGGTTTTCGTGACGGAAACAAAATACAGAAGAAAAGAAAAGAAACAAAAGAGAAAACAAAAATCAGATGAACTGAATAAACGTCATTCGTACCCAGTAAAAACATTTCGCAAACCTTACCTGAGGCTTTAGAAGAATCATAGAAATTCATTCGCAAACGCACATAAGCATATATTCAAGCATACGCATAACGACATTCTTTTACATGCAATTCTTCTATAGTGATCACACCAAATATGACATAGACAATCCGTCTTGATTAGAGAGATGTAAGAGAGCGAATAGAACAACGATTACCCATACTGTTCATCGAATGATACAATCACGTCGTGGACTTAATGACTCTAGTGTGCACACTACCTCTAGTATAATAACGAGTCTAGAGGACTTAATAAATGGGGAATGATCCGTCCCAGACACACTGTGAGGTGTCCATAATTAACTTGGAAATCACGCATCCCTTAAACTACACCATTAGGTGTAATCCCGATTGCTCGACTATTCCTAGGGATCCATTAGGATTCTTACTCTCATTTATTAATTCAGTTCACGTAATTTGTATTGGTTGACATAGTGGTACTACGAGACCACGACTTAGTAATTTATTTCATGCTCTTGACGACAATGAATAGTAATAACGACGATAATGATAATTCAATACGATGAGAATTAAACATGCTTTAATTTAAAAACGATGATTCAACAAAGATGACATGCAATGTCTAGCACAATTTGGGCAGCAGTTCGGCAGGGTAACATGATATCAAAAAATCACAAATCATCCAACTACATCGAATGATAAATATATAGGTGGTCACTAGCACTCAATAATACCCATACCAATTAGCAAGTATTAAGTAGCATAATCAATATATATATATATATATATTATATATATATATATGTTTATTACTATGTTTTGATCCTGGTATAAGTAGTTGGTATCAGAGCCAAGTTGCGGTATTGGTTTATTTGCATAATTATCATCTAGTTTTATATCTTTGCATCTAGTGTGCCCGGTAAGACGTTGGTAGACTGAGTAAAGCTGTTGGTCAGCCCAGGCTAGGTGGTCCCAGTATCAGAGTTCCCGTTGTTCCCAAATTAGAGTTAAGATATCAATTTCTAGGTTGTTCTTATGTTTGTACACCATGGCTACACGATTTAGGAACTGGTTTAGTCCAGGTCATAATTCAAAGCAATTTGACATAGTTCAAAGAAGCGAACTTCATGCTCCTATAGATTACAAAAATTGGACAATTCCAGAACAAAATATCGAGTCAATATATAAAATAGGATTAGCTGATTTCAAGACTGTATTTTCAATCAAAACTCATGAAGAAACTATCAGCATCCAAGAAGAATTTCATAGCATTCCTTTATTATCCAATGTTGCTATTCAAGATTATTTAAAAAGAGGATATTGTTATATGCATTATTGTTTAATTCAAGTAGCAGTTAAACCTCTGGTTCGAGAAGGTCTTGATGCTCCTATTTATCTAGCTTTAGGTGATAAATGTTTAAAGCGTTATAAAAACTCTTTACTTGCTATGATTCAAACAAATATTTGCAATGACCCTATTTATTTTAACTGCACTCCAAATTTTTCTGTTCATTTAACAGATCCTTTAATTAATGAATCTATGATTTTGGATGTTCATTTAAAAAGTGATGAATTCCACAGTTTGTGCAAAAACTTTGCAATTACTTACCGGATTTATTTTAGACTTATGTCTTCTCATTTAAATCCAAAATTCAAAATGGCTCCTTCACTTAAAGAAGAAACAGTGATGCTTCATGTTGAAGCAGAAAGGCCAACCGTTTTTGTCCCTAAGAAACTCAAATGGGATGAAATCACTATTCCAGATGAATTTCAAATCACTCAACCACAAGCTCCAAGAAACCTTGACAGAAGAGAAGTTTCTCAAATTATAGAAGACCCTGATGGAACGGTTCTTCTTAGATTCAATTCATTTAGAGAAAGACCCTCAACATCAAATGCTTCCGAGAATTACAGAAGATCTTTCTCTGATTGTTCCTATTCAAATCCCATAAACCCATCCTTTAAAGTCAAGTTTCAATCACCACTTCCAGAATACACACAAAATTATTCTCCTCCATTATCCCCTACATCCACACAAATGAAAGGTGACATCATGGTAATATCAAACACAAGGTTTAAAATTGATCATTCCTTTCTCCAGGAAGATTTTAAATCATCCTCTCACAAAAAAGAAAGAGAGTGATTTCTTTCTTTTGACCAAACCAATCAAGACAAGATCAAGACAGAATGGTTTAAGGACATCCTGAATATGCGTGTCAATATTCCTTTCTTTTCATGGTTTATTACATATTCTTCAAAAAATGGAATATACAACCCTTATTCTTTACCCAGCATACAAGTACAGACAAACCTCTACAAAAAATGGCACCACACAGACAACCAAGTAACTACTTCCATCCATCCTCCCTTAACCTCCATAAATATTTCAACATCCCATGGAGAAGTTGCTGCGACTCCCTTTAAAAAGGGAAGGGAAGGAGACGACAAGTCAAATGTTTGTCTTGAAGATATATCAGAAAGGTCTATCAACAAAACAACTATTCAAACCAGATACTTCATACTATAGCCGGACAAGTAGATCAAATCTCCACAAAGATTGACTCTATAAGACAAAACCCAATAACCTCAAACAAAAAATTTCCAAATGATATTTCAATACCACATTTCCAGCCAAGAAGCCTACCCCTAGAAGCTGATAAATTAGCTATTCTTCCAAATAACAGTTGATTGAATAAAATTTCTCAAAGCCTAAACAGCCTATCCAAACCAAGCACTTCAAAAATCAATTGCCTTGATGAATGCCAGAACAAGGAAGAAAGTGAATCGTCTTCATCTTCTGATTTTAATAGCCCACAAAAAGTCTAAGAGATAGATTACAACCCGGAAATAAACAAGATTAGATCTTGGAAAACCTCCACAAAAAATTACTATCCAAAACCAATACCTCCAGATATTCAATTTGAAGAAAGATCTGAATTCCAAAGCCGTTCATTTGATGGTGAAAGTGTCTATGAATGGAACATAGATGGGAAAGCAGAATATGAGATTATTAATACGCTACAAGAAATGGGAATGGCGGGAATAGCATACAGAGCTGCAGCACCACGGATGACTGAAGAAAGTGTTGCAGCGTTGTTAATCTCAGGTTTCACTGGTCAACTTAAAAATTGGTGGAACAATTGCTTATCCCTCCAAGAAAAAACAGAGATTCTGAACCATAAAGTTTCTCAACAAGACGAAGAGGAAAATGTAGCAGGCGTCAGTGTTGCCTGTGATTGTGATTACTTAGTAGTCACTATAGCCATGTACTTCATTGGAAATCCAAAAGAAGAAATGACCTTCAAAAGTCATTTTAACAAATCTCAGATGTCCAACCCTCAGTGACTAAAGATGGTATAAGGATGTCTTCCTTACGAACGTCTTGAGAAGATCAGACTGCAATGCTTCATTTTGGAAAGAAAGATTCATTTCTGGACTTCCAAAACTATTTGCAGAAAGAGTTCTGGTCAAATTAAATTCAGAAAAGGGATTAGAAGAAATTCCATTCGAAAATATTTCATGTGGACAATTATTTGCCTTCATTAAAAAAGAAGGGTTGTCCTTATGCTCAGAACTCAAGATCTAGTCCAAGTATGGGTCAGAAAGAGTCAGATCAAGAAAAGAACTTGGTTCATTTTGTGAAGTCTTCGGAGTGGAGAAAATACAAGCCCCATCTGCTGCTAAAAGAACAAAACAAAAGATATTTTCTAATAAACGTACCAAAAGATATTTCAAAACAAGACCAACCTCTTACAATTCTCAACCACACCAACACCCAAAGTAGAAACACAACTCCAAAAAATAAACCCACAAAAAACCAACCATTGTTTGTTTCAAATGTGGCAAGATAGGCCACAAAGCCAACAGATGCTCCCTCAAGAAAAAGATTAATGAAATCTTTTCTCAACACCAAGAATTACAAGCCAAACTCATGGCCTTACTTATTTCTGATGAAGAATCATCTGAAAGTGAAGCATTCATCAACCAAATTGACAATGAATCCTCAGAAGGTGAATATTCAGATGATGAATCTGCATTAATCTGCCCTACCAGGACGATTAATGTCTTATCACAGAATAAGGATGAAAAAGAATTCATTTTTGACCTTATTCAGAGAATTGATGATCCTGAAACCCAGGCTCAATACCTCCTCAGACTAAAAGAACTTATTGACAAAGATCAACCACCTCCTCCTCAAATTACAGAACCTTTCAGCATCTCAATAGTTTTTAACAAATACCCCTCACCAAATGTCTTTCGCCAAATTACAGTCAGAGACTTGCAAACAGAGGTAAATTCCTTAAAATCTCAAGTCAAAATTCTTCATGAAAACATATTTTCTCTAAAAACTAAAGACCTTGAACTTGATGCTAAATTTGCTCTCTTAGATTCAAAAATAACTGATAGCCATCAAGCCTCTTCGACCTCGAATTTTCCCAAACAAACTCCAGAAAATGTCTTAATCCAATCTATATCCCCTGCTGAACCTTTAAATGAGGAATTCCTCAGGGTAATCAACAAAATATCCTTTCAAAAGTGGTATGTTATTGTTACCCTAATAGTACAAGACTTCTGGATAGATACTGTTGCACTAATTGATAGTGGAGCAGATCAAAATTGCATAAAAGAAGGATTAATTCCTTCAAAGTACTATGAGAAAACGAAAGAACAACTCATGGCCGCCAATGGCATCCCCCTTCATATCAAATACAAACTCTCAAAAGCAACTATCTGCAATGACGGATATTGTTTCAAAAATGCATTTACACTCACTCCTGATATCAGTAATGATATTATCCTTGGGACTCCCTTCATCACCCAAATTTATCCTTTCTTTGTGAGCCAAGAAGGAATTAGTACCAAAATTATGGGAAGAGTGATCACCTTTAGATTTCTTTCTCCCATAAAGCAAAAAGAAATCTCCCAACTACAGAACAACTCTGTCTATAAACAAATTAATCTAATTCAAAATAAAAAGTCTCTCATTTGTTCTTTAAAACAAGAAATTTCTTTCAAAAGAATAGATGAACAGCTCCAAAATCCCTCCTTAAAAAGAGAAATCTCCATGTCAGAAGAAACCTTTAGAAATGAACTTTGCTCAGACCTTCCAAATGCTTTTTGGGATAGGAAGAGACATGTTGTAACTCTTCCTTATGAAAAGGATTTTACAGAGAAAAATATTCCAACCAAAGCTAGGCCTATTCAAATGAACCAAGAACTCTTAGAATTCTGTAAACAATAAATCCAAACCCTTCTAGACAAAAAACTCATTAGAAATTCTAAATCCCCTTGGAGCTGTGCTGCTTTCTACGTAATGAAACAAGCAGAAAAAGAGCGAGGCGTTCTAAGATTAGTTATCAATTACAAACCTCTAAACAAAGTCCTACAATGGGTAAGATATCCTATTCCAAATAAAAGAGATTTACTAAACAGACTTTATGACGCAAAAATATTTTCAAAATTTGACTTAAAATAAGGGTTTTGGCAATTCAAATTGCGGAACAGGACCGATATAACAAAGTATTTACAGTTCCATTTGGACATTATGAATGGAATGTAATGTCGTTTGGTTTAAAACATGCTCCTTCAGAATTTCAACATATTATGAATGATATTTTCAATTCTTTTACTACTTTCATTATCGTCTATATTGATGATGTTCTTATTTACTCAAATTCTATTGATCAGCATTTCAAACATTTACACACTTTTTATCAAATTGTCAAGAAGAATGGATTGGTTCTTTCAGCATCAAAAATGAAATTATTCCAGACAAAAGTAAGATTTTTAGGACATGATATTTCTCAAGGAACTATAAAACCAATTGCAAGAGCAATTGAAGTCGCAGATAAATTTCCTGATGAAATAAAAGATAAAAATCAGCTTCAAAGATTTCTAGGATGTCTTAATTATGTTGCTGATTTCTTCCCAAAATTAAGACATATGTGTGCACCTTTGTTTCAAATATTACAAAAGAGTCCGTCTGCATGGTCTAATAGTCATACAGAATTGGTTCAAATTATTAAGCAAAAAGTCAAGTCCTTACCATGTCTAGGACTCCTTAACCCTCATGCATTCATCATAGTTGAAACAGATGCTTCAGATATAGGATATGGGGGTATTCTGAAACAACGATTACCAGATAAAAAGAAGAAAGAAGAACAATTAGTAAGATTTCATTCCGGGTTGTGGAATAGTTCTCAGAAAAACTATTCCACGATTAAAAAAGAAATCTTATCTATTGTTTTGAATATTTCAAAATTTCAATATGACCTTTATAACAAAAAATTTCTTTTAAGAATTGATTGTAAATCGGCAAAAGAAGTTTTGCAAAAAGATGTTCAAAATCTTGTTTCAAAACAAATATTTGCAAGATGGCAAGCTATACTCTCTATTTTTTATTTCGATATTGAGTACATTCAAGGGAAGAACAATTCCTTACCAGATTTCCTCACAAGAGAGTTTTTGCAGAACAAGCACAATGATCAAGATGAGTTCAAGAAGCAAGAAAAAAGAAGTCAAAAAGGAGAAGGAAGTTCAAAATGAAATTCAAACCCCTGCTGACTATGCAATGGCAACAGCACCACATCCAAATATTCAAGTACCAATTCAAAACAATTACTCTATATTACAAGAATTTCCTCCAATTTCTTATCATCAAGCCCTCAAAACACCTATCTCCAATACAAAACCAACCTTAATAACAACACCAACACAAAATTCAAGCCCCTACATCACCAAACAAATTCAAGAACATATTAATCTAACCACATTCAAATCAGTACCACAAAATCCAGTCGAGTCAATGAACCACTTGGCAGAAAGGATTTTTTCCCCAATGACACAGTGGTGCACTGATGACACCAGAAAAACTCAACAATTTTATGAGTTAATTTTGGTAGACTCACAGTCCGCTACAATCACCCAAAAGAACAACTAGGCCAACTCAAACCTTGTTTCTTATTCCAAATGCATCATTCAAAAGGTCATTACTGCTAGAGAATGGGGAAACCCATTCCAAGAAAAATAATTTTCAATTAATTTTACTCCAAGAACCTATAATTACCATGACTACCAGATGGCATGGCACATGACCTTTCTTTACCGACCATTCAACCATTCATGGTTTTTCAATTTCAATCACCAAGACTTATCATTTCCTATTTGGTTCTACCACTGGGGGGAATACTTTGGTCCTACTCCTGAGATCCTTCCCCCACCAGCAAAACAGGGATGGTTACATTACAAAACAAATAAAAAAGGGGAAGAGTATGTTGAACACATATTTTTCCACACGGAATTTAAAGTATCATGGTTTTTCTGCTGGAGTTTCAAATATCACCAATATTACAAATCTCCATTACCATTATCACTAGTTCGCGAATTCAAGATAAAATGGTGGGATCAATTCGATGTTAGATATTTCTCTATCGACAATGTTCGAAACTGGCTCGAGAATGGGAAAAAAGCAGTATTTGGTTCATCATCTACTTTTACTATTCAAAAGGACAAAAACAAATCTCCAACACAGTCACAATCAAGTCAAGGATCGCTTTCTAAAAATCAGATCAAATTATTCAAGATACTTGAAGACTCCCCCAAGCTAGCAAAACAATATGTTCAATATTTACAAGAAAAAGGGGATAGTGACGATGAGAAATCTGAGAAATCATCTGAAGGATCCGCAACGCAAATTATGTTAGACTCTCAGGATCCATTTGATATGTAGACTTAAAAAAAAAAAAAAAGAAAAAAAAAAATGTTTTATCTTTTATATATTCATTGCAGGTTTTGCCACGAGTTAAATTGGCCGACATTCAAGAATGGGAAGATAAGATCCAAAAACAAAAGTCAGCGGTTGTATCATTTCAAAGCAGAAGAAAACAACGGCCTAGTTTTTGCCGAAAAAAACAAGGGCCCAAAATTTACCAATATTTCAAAAGATGGTTGATGCAGATTCAAGACTTAAAGAACGGTCATGATCTTGCCGACATTTCAAGCAAATCAGGACCATTACTTCAAGACAGTTGTTTTCATTTTGGAGAAGAAAGGCTACAACTCAAAGCACTATAAATAGAGCAGAATTCCAACCGAAGAGGGCAGAGTGAATTTTACACTACTACTTCTCTTTGCATGTACTCATAAACTCTCAAATAATTTTCTGTAATCTTTTCAAAGTTTCAAGTTTGTTCTCATCTTCAAGGTTGTTTTAACAGTCTTATTTCAAAGTAAGTAATACAAATCTTTGTTATTCATATATTATCTTCTATTTTCTTTATTATTATTATTATTATTATTATTATTATTATTATTATTATTATTATTATTATTATTATTATTATTATTATTATTATTATTATTATTATTATTATTATTATTATTATTATTATTATTATTATTATTATTATCTTCTATGTTGTTTATTACTATGTTTTGATCCTGGTATAAGTAGTTAATGTTTATTACTATGTTTTGATCCTGGTATAAGTAGTTGGTATCAGAGCCAAGTTGCGGTAGTGGTTTATTTGCATAATTATCATCTAGTTTTACATCTTTGCATCTAGTGTGCCCGGTAAGGCGTTGGTAGATTGAGTAAAGCTGTTGGTCAGCCCAGGCTAGGTGGTCCCAGTATCAGAGTTCCCGTCGTTCCCACATTAGAGTTATGATATCAATTTCTAGGTTGTTCTTATGTTTGTACACCATGGTTGCACGGTTTAGGAACTGGTTTAGTCCAGGTCATAATTCAAAGCAATCTGACATAGTTCAAAGTAGCGAACTTCATGCTCCTATAGATTACAAAAATTGGACAATTCCAGAACAAAATATCGAGTCAATATATAAAATAGGATTAGTTGATTTCAAAACTGCATTTTCAATCAAAACTCATGAAGAAACTATCAGCATCCAAGAAGAATTTCATAGCATTTCTTTATTATCCAATGTTGCTATTCAAGATTATTTAAAAAGAGGATATTGTTATATGCATTATGGTTTAATTCAAGTAGCAGTTAAACCTCTGGTTCGAGAAGGTATTGATGCTCCTATTTATCTAGCTTTACGTGATAAATGTTTGAAGCGTTATAAAAATTCTTTACTTGATATGATTCAAACAAATATTTGCAATACAACAACAACAACAACAACCCAGTAAGTATCCCGCCTAGGGCGGGGTCTGGGGAGGTCCAGATGTACGCAGTCTTACCCCTAACTAGTCGCCTAGAAGAGAGACTGTTTCCGAAAGACCCACAAAAACTTTTTTTTTTTTTTTTTTTTAAATCCATTTGCAAAAAGGTTTTTTTTTTTTGGTAGTAAACAATAAGGGATGATCAAAAGGGCAAGAGAAGTAAAGCTGTAAACATACTTACACAAGATATTACTAAATGAACAACATAAAGTGAAGAAGACGCTACAGGCTATAAACAAAATGAATCAACCTCTAGTACTAGCCAATGCAAAACCATAATCTAACGAGGGTCCTCTATACGAATCCTGCTACGCCATAATTTTCTATCTAGGACCAAGTCCTCGGTAAGTTCTAGAAGGGTCAAATCCTGCCTGATTACCTCTCCCCAAGTCTTCTTCGGGCGTCCTCTTCTTCGTTTACAGTCTCTAAGTATAATTCTCTCACACCTTCTCACCGGTGCATCTCGATGCCTCCTCCTCACATGCCCAAGCCACCTAAGCCTTGTTTCTCGCATCTTGTTGTCAATATCGGTCACTCCCACCTTGCCTCTCAACAGTTCGTTCCTAATTCTATCTCTTCTTGTAGAGTTGCACATCCAGCGAAGCATCCTCATCTCGGTCACCCGCATCTTCTACACATGCACCTGCCTCACCGGCCAACACTCCACCCCATATAGCATAGCTGGCCTGATGGCTGTACAATAAAATTTGCCTTTAAGTTTTAGTGGAATTTTCTGTCACATAGAACTCCCGTTGCACTCCTCCACTTTAGCCACCATGTTCTGATACGATGAGTCACGTCATCATCAATCTCGCCGTTGTCCTGTATGATTGAACCGAGATATTTGAAACAATCCCTCTTCGGTACCACTTCAGTACCGATCTTAATCTCCATATCCGAGGCAACCCCATCTCTTGTAAATTTGCAATCCAAGTACTCGGTCTTTGTCCGACTTAACTTAAATCCCTTTGACTGTAGTGTATCACGCCAAAGTTCTAGTTTGGCATTAACACCTTCTCTAGTCTCGTCTATCAAAACAATGTCGTCGGCAAACAACATATCCTGTTGATTTAACAATGTCGTCGGCAAACAAATATTTGCAATGGCCCTATTTATTTTAACTGCACTCCAAATTTTTCTGTTGATTTAACAGATCCTTTAATTAATGAATCTATGATTTTGGATGTTCATTTAAAAGGTGATGAATTCCACAGTTTGTGCAAAAACTTTGCAATTACTTACCAGATTTATTTTAGACTTATGTCTTCTCATTTAAATCCAAAATTCAAAATGGCTCCTTCACTTAAAGAAGAAATAGTGATGCTTCATGTTGAAGCAGAAAGGCCAACCGTTTTTGTCCCTAAGAAACTCAAATGGGATAAAATCACTATTCCAGATGAATTTTAAATCACTCAACCACAACCTCCAAGAAACCTTGACAGAAGAGATGTTTCTCAAATCATAGAAGACCCTGATGGAACGGTTCTTCTTAGATTCAATTCATTTAGAGAAAGACCCTCAACATCAAATGCTTCCGAGAATTACAGAAGATCTTTCTCAGATTGTTCCTATTCAAATCCCATAAACCCATCCTTTAAAGTCAAGTTTCAATCACCACTTCCAGAATACACACAAAATTATTCTCCTCCATCATCCCCTACATCCACACAAATGAAAGGTGACATCATGGTAATATCAAACACAAGCTTTGAAATTGATCATTCCTTTATCCAGGAAGATTTTAAATCATCCTGTCACAAAAAAGAAAGAGCCTGGTTTCTTTCTTTTGACCAAACCAGTCAAGACAAGATCAAGACAAAATGGTTTAAGGACATTCTGAAAATGCGTGTCAATATTACTTTCTTTTCATGGTTTATTACATATTCTTCAAAAAATGGAATGTACAACCCCTATTCTTTACCCAGCATTCTACAAAAAATGGCACCACACAGACAACCAAGTAACTACTTCCATCCATCCTCCCTTAACCTCCATAAATATTTCAACATCCCATAGAGAAGTTGCTGCGACGCCCTTTAAAAGGGATAGGGAAGGAGACGACAAGTCAAATGTTTGTCTTGAAGATATCAGAAAGGTCTACCAACAAAACAACAATTCAAACCAGATACTCCACACTATAGCCGGACAAGTAGATCAAATCTCCACAAAGATTAACTCTATAAGACAAAACCCAATAACCTCAAACACAAAATTTCCAAATGATATTTCAATACCACATTTCCAGCCAAGAAGCCTACCCCTAGAAGCTGAGAAATTAGCTATTCTTCCAAATAACAGTTTAAATAAAATTTCTCAAAGCCTAAACAACCTATCCAAACCAAGTACTTCAAAAATCAATTGCCTTGATGAATGCCAGAACAAGGAAGAAAGTGAATCGTCTTCATCTTCTGTTCTGATAGCCCACGAAAAGTCCAAGAGATAGATTGCAACCCAGAAATAAACAAGATTAGATATTGGAAAACCTCCACAAAAAATTACTATCCAAAACCAACACCTCCAGATATTCAATTTGAAGAAAGATCTCAATTCCAAAGCCGCTCATTTGATGGTCAAAGTGTCTATGAATGGAACATAGATGGGAAAGCAGAATATGAGATTATTAATACGCTACAAGAAATAGGAATGGCGAGAATAGCATACAAAGCTGCAGCACCACGGATGACTGAAGAAAGTGTTGCAGCATTGTTAATCTCAGATTCTCCTTTGTCTAACCACATTCGCAAAGATTAGAGCAATGTACATTACAAAGAATAATAAAAAATATTCAATAACATTGATCATTACCAATATATCCTCTGATTCAGCAAAGGATAAGTTTCCAGTTGTGTGTTTTCACCATTTCTCTCACAAGCGATTCTTTGAGTTCCTTACACTTATTTTCTACATATAAACCAAGAATTTGATGACAACAAAGCCACTGATTTGAATGAAAATTTAAGTTCTTGGACAAAGAAATCACCTTAAACTCTTCAGAACCATAGCGCTTAACACAATATTCCTATTGATCTTGGGGTAAATCAGGAGGAGGATTTTTCAAACGTTCTTCGTCTGTTTTGCAACACTTAGCACTCTTGTAGTAGTAATGCAGCCGAGCTTTCCATAATCTATATAATTGTTGCATAGTATCGATAACAAAAGCTTGCATCTTTATATAACACCCACCTTTTGAATTCGAAATTTATCCTAAAATAAAACATATTAACACATTACTATGCGAGTTATGTTATCAGTAACTCTGGCAAAAATATAAAATGCTAGTTTACCTGTATCTCTCTCCATATACTATCACCAGCAATTGTAAAAAACACTCCTGCCAATTTTTTACGTTCAATGGCGCCCTTGTCCTCACCACACGACCACACTCCATTTACCAAATGTCGAGCGTTCTCCCCAATTGCCCGATCAATGTCACTGGGAATATAGACCGTCAATGAGTTTTTCCCTTTAATTTTCATATCGACAACGTAGCTCTTATATTTTACCCGGTCTCCTTTCTTCTTTTCCTTACTTGTTGCTAATCCATGTGAAATAATAAAAGAAAAAGAAGTGACATAACTATTAGTTGTGGCTTATAGACAAAAAGAAGACGTAAGCATATCATTTAAACTATTCAAACACTCAAGCACCAAATCCCTTCTACTCCCATACAGATCTAACACTTCAAACATAACTAACATATTTGAAACACATTTTTTCAGGTAGTACAACAATCAGTTGGGGTGCTGTTGAAACAATATAAAATTCCAAGCCCATGTGAGAGTGCAGACCAACAACAAGTTGAAGGATTATCTATGTTTTTTTAGTCAGAACTTCATTTGTAAACCCCTTAGCGTATGTCTAGGGGTTTTGTTGAGTTATATTTTAGTCAAGACTTGAGAGATCTAGCTCCTAGTCCTACTGGATCCAGCTATGTAATTGATATCTTGGTGAATAACGAAAGCTTTTAATTACAAAATAAATACTCATTTAAACAATTTTTGAATAAGATTGAAAGCTAAAATTTCTCAAACTAAAGAGAGGAGCATACCTTCACCATTTTCACCATTTGCATTGACAGTCGAGGTGTGCGCACTTGCCATTCTTGCATGTTCATCACATTCATCAGTAACATTTCTAGTATGGTTGACAAGAAGTTCTTCATTTTCAGGTCGATCAACTACTTCATGCGCTTCCAACACCATAGCAATTCTTCCATTGAACTTGTTCACTCTTTTCCTCTTACCAGAAAAACCTATTATATAGGTAGTAGCATGTAACTAATAACAGGTACAAATGAAATGGTTTATTAATGAAATTTCATGTCAAATTGTAATTACAACTTGCCTTCATTCCTTGTTCCAACTTGTCCCTCAGATTCATTATCGCTAGTATCCAAGTTGTCATCTTGCACTACATGATGAGAGTCGTTTCCAATTGTATTTGAGGGTCTTCCACTACCTCCATTGCCACTTTGAGGACCTATATATTCATTTGAAATAATTTCATTTCAACAACAAATCAGCAGCACTTCACATTGATAAAAACACAGAATTTACAACAATTATTTTCCTTACCCCTTTGATTGAGGATACTATCACTGTAATTAGGGTCAAGATCATGTCTACCTGGTTGGAGATTCATAAACGAGGCATTTCTTTCATTCAAATTATGAGTGCTTCCATTTACTGTGTTAGAAAATAATGACACTTTAGAGAACCAGCAAAAAAAAATGGATTACCAATAGTATGTGCAGAAACTTTGAAGTATGAATTGCTTTACCTCTTGCACCTATCACTGTATTATTTTGAACTCGAACATTTCTTCCAGCAAGTTGAGTTGAATTTCGAAGAGCCTCATTCCTTCCATCTAAGTTGCGGGTTCCTCTATACTTTGCCCCACCTCTTCCAGGCATCCTTCTACCTGTTACAATGTTAATACACATTTCTTTGACTTTTAATATTCACCACCATAGTAGTAGCCAAAATCACACATCACAAAAGGGAAAAAAGAATATTGACAGAGAGTAACACATCTAAACATTAATGAAATAAATATAAAGACAGCAGTTTAAGGTTTTCTTAAATGATTTCTACTCAACAAGTTAATCAAGTAAAATAAACAGAATCCAGATTTTTTTTCTTTCACTCTTCGGAACTCTCATAGTCCATTTCTTCTTCTTCACTCGAATCCTCAACCACTTCAATTTCACCATCATTTACGAATTCCTTATCTTTCTTCTCCTCAACCGCTTTTGTCACCAAATTGACAACACTAGCTTCTTTTTCCATCATAAAAACATCAGTAGCTAGTGAAGAAATCAAATAATCATCACTTGCACGCTCAGAATCATAGCCTTCATTCGCCATCTCTTGCACCTCCTCTTGTTGATATGCATCAACTTCTACAACTTGTTCGTCAGATTCTTTGCCTGGCATGTCATAGAGATCTCTAGGTTTGGTTTTGATAACATACTTCCAATCTCTATTTTTTGGATCTTGTATGTAGAAAACTTGCTCAACTTGTGATTCCAAAACAAATAACTCATCTGTTTTCAAAGATCCTAACTTGTTCACACTTGTCAGTTCATATTCATCAATCTTATAGCCTCTACCACGGTGTTGCACATCAAACCAACCACATTTAAAAACAAACACACTATTTCCACCTGGATAGTGCAACTCATAAATGTCTTTCAAAACACCATAGTATTCTTTGTCAGTAGAGTCATCCCCTCGAACGATAACTCCACAATTTTGTGTTTTTCTGTTTTCACTCCGATCCTCCGTATGAAACCGGAAACCATTTACAATATACCCACTATAACGCCTCACAAGCTTAGAAGGCTGGCAAACCAAGTTATACAAATCATCATCAATAGAACCTTCTTCATGCATTGTACGCACCTATTGGAGAAAGACATGAAAACACATCAAATTATGCCAAAAAAATAATAATTTGTTTAAATTCTAAAGTCACAAAATCAGATAACATACACGGTGATGTATCCACTTGATAAATTGCGCTTTATGCCTACGTTCCACATTTATGGGACTCTCTCTCTCCAATTCTGCCTTATGTTCTCTACATTAAAAGAAAAAAAAAATTAGAATATAATGTAAGTAGTTATATACTTATACTGGATCCTTACTCACTAACAAGAACTCAGCAGGCAGTGCAAGAGTCTTCCGATCCAGTTCGGGAGAGTGGTTGTTGAGTTACCAATTTTGGTTGGGCCACACTGACATCTTACATGCAGAACTGTGGGCTACTCACAGAGGCGTTGAACTTTCAATTTCAAAGGGCTGGAAGAAGATAATTATAAATTCTGATTCGCAACTTGCTGTATCAATTTTGAAAAAATCCAGCATAGAGAAAAACAGTTTGGCTAATCTTATCCACATATGCAGGGAAGCACTAAAGGAACTGGAGAGTTGACTTTAGGCACGTCTACTAGGAATGCAATGGAGTAGCAGACAATTTGGCAAAAGAAGCGGCACATGATATGTTTACTTTTAGCTCTCTTGTTACTAGTGATCATGTGAAACCTAATTGTATTAATGCCTGGAAGGTTGATCTCATTGGAGTTACTACTCCCAGACTTTGTAATATTGCAAGACCTTAACTTAATTAAATACTCCTTTTGGTACCAAAAAAAAAAGAAGTTATACACTTATACTCTATTAAATGATAATAATAATAAAATAAAATGAAAGAATTTAAGAAAATAACTTACTCAACGAATTGGATCAGCTCACCACAATTTTGAAGCACATATAAATGCACTTGATCGCACTCTTCAAAGCTTAGATGTTGTGGCACACCTTGTCCCAAAGGCTTCCCTAGAGGTCTAAATATCTCAAGCTTGCTTGTTGAAAGGGCCTCAACGCCATTATCATCATCATTTCGCCCTTTACGGTTAAATTTAGTGTCAATGTCGTCGTTCATGTATCTCGAGCAAAATGTCAAGCACTCATCAGCAATATAACCTTCAGCGATGCAAACTTCTGGGTGTGCTCTGTTCCAAATGTACTTTTTTAGGGTTCCCAAATACCTAACACAACAAATTGTGTACACAAATACATTAGTAAATGCATGTTTTATATTTCTAGAAGGAAAAGAATACATCTTAGGAAAGAATAATAATCAATACCTTTCAACTGGATACATCCATCTATATTGAACCGGGCCTGCGATCTTTAACTCTCCTGGCAAGTGTACTAGCAGATGCACCATGACATCGAATTTGCCTTTCCAGGATTTCGATTTCCTTCAAAGATATGCTTTTAGAGCAAAGATTGCGGAAAAAGAAACTTAACTCAACTAAAGGCTCATATACATCTTTTGGCACAAAATCGCGAATTGCAAGAGGAAGGAGTTGCTGAATGAATATATGATGATCATGGCTTTTCATGGATGAATTTTTTTTCCCATTATCCTTCACACACCTGGATATGTTTGATAGATATCCATCTGGAGATTTGATTTCTGCAGACATCTCACATATGGCAGCCTTAGCATTTGAGCTTAAAGTATAAGACGCTACCGGAATACGCACTTTGTCTTGATCTAAGATTGGATGCAACTCATTCCTAATATCCATATTCATCAGATAAATTCGAGCCTGTATGGTATCTTTGGTTTTACCTTTTATGCTCATCAAAGTGCCCAAGATAGCATCAGAAACATTTTTTTCAATATGCATAACGTCTAGGTTATGTCGCAATTTCAACTGTTTCCAGTAGGGCAAATGAAAAAAGAAGCTATGCTTTTGCCAACCATACAAACTGTTAGAGGCATCCCGTTTTCTTTTTTTACCAGCAACTTTACCAAATTTTTCTTGCATGAACTTAGCAAAATGTGCCAGCACTTCATCACCAGTCAATGGTACTGGTGCAATCCCTCTTTTAACTTTGTTGTTAAAAGAAATAGCATCTTCTCTCCATTTATGATTGATAGGCAACCAACGACGATGACCCAAATAACCACCCTTGTTCAATAGTGAGGTACTCTGAGTTTCTTTGTGGCAAAGAGGACAAGCAAAATTTTCTTTTGTTGACCATCCGGACAAATCACTATATGCTGGGAAGTCATTAATAGTCCATAAGACAGCAGCATGCAACTTAAAATTTTGCCTAGAATAGGCATCATATGTTTCTACCCCAACCTCCCAAAGCTCCTGTAATTCTTGAATGAGTGGCTGCAAATAGACATCTATATTAACACCTGGGCTCGTGGGTCCTGGTATTAATAGCGATAAGATGAATGAATGTGGCTTCATACACATCCAAGGAGGCAAATTGTATGGAATTAGAACTACAGGCCAAATACTATGTTGTGAATTATTAAAGGGTTGAAAGCCATCACAAGCTAATCCAAGTCTAACATTGCGTGCATCATCACCAAATGAACTGTACTCTTTATCAAATGACTTCCACTCTGAAGAATCTGCAGGATGCCTCATTATGTCGTCATCGTCAACTCTTTCCTCCTTATGCCACCGCATGTCTTTGGCTGTCTTTCTCGACATATACAACCTTTGCAACCTAGACTTCAAAGGAAAATATCTTAACACCTTACAAGGAACATTTGAGCCCTTGGAAGGGCCTTTTTCGATTGTTTTCCAGCGAGGTAAGTCACAAGTGGGACACTTACTTAAATGTGCATTTTCTTTCAAATAAAGAATGCAATCATTTTCACAAGCATCAATCTTCACATAGTCTAAACCTAATTCTTTTATGAGCTTCTTAGCCTCATAATATGAATCCGGAAGACTAGACCCCCATGCTTGACCTTCTAACTTCAGTAAACTATCAAAAGAGGAATCACTCCAATTATTTAGAACCTTCAAATGTAGCAATTTCAGAATATATGATAGCTTAGACATTGTTGCACCATTTGATGTCAATGGCTCTTGATATTCTTTCAAGAGACGGTAAAACTTTGCTTGCTCACCAGTAGGTTCTACTTGTATGTTTTGATCACTATCAGTCTCATTTCCTACTCCAAAGTTCATACCGGCTACACCGCAAGCATCTTCCAACATATTATACACATTATCATCGGAATCATCCTCATCTCCAACCCCCTCGCTACTTTCACTATCAATATTGGCTACTTTTTCACCGTGACAATCCCATGTGGTGTACATGTCATATATTCCCCATTGAAGCAAATCAAGTCTCACCTCACGTCTTCTTTTACAAATCACATTACGACATTTATCACAAGGACATCTAAGAGTAACATCATCCTTGTGCATGTCATCAACATTAGAAAGAGCTATCAACACCACGTATATTTTCAGGCACTGAACGATCCTTTATTTTCATCCATTCCTTATTCAAAGTCATCTCCTATCTTCAAAATAGTATTGCAAATTATAAGTTCATACCACTAACACACGATTGATTTGATTCATCATACCACCCAAAAGAAAAGTCTAAGAAATTTACTAGCAAATGGTGACCCAAATTTATACAAACGTCAAACAAGGCATAATAGAAACATGGCACACAGAATATCTGGAAAGGACAAAAAAATCTAAATGCATTTGAATGAATATAGATGGAACCTTTTCTCCCTCCCTAAATTATTAAACAAACGGATATCCACATAAACAAACAAAAGCATTAAGATTGCTTATAAACAAACCAATATTCAATAATATCTTCTCCATATAACAAATCAGCTTCTACTACTTGTCCACAAGTAGGGAAGAAATTTCTATAAGTAGATCACTTACTAACATATTTTCTATTTAACTCAAGTTTTAGCTGTCCAACATTGTTTCTATTTTAGGATAGAAGCAATTTACTAAGCACTTGTGTCTTGGCAAGAGATAAAAGCAATTCCTTATAAACAGAAGGTTTGGGATTAAGCAAACCTCAATGTTTGAAGTTCAAAATGCATCTAAATGAATGTAATCATCAAAACGGAAAAGCAAAAACAACTATGACCTTTACCAATTCACCATCAACACAATACACCACCACTTACCCAGACTGAAACAGAAGATCTAATCTATTAAAAAAACAACACACAACAGTATGATGTGATTAGCTAAAACGTAGAAACTTCCCATAGCAGCAAACAAAAAACACTATCAATACGATTTCATAACTAGTTGGTGCGCCCGAATAATAAAAAAAATTGTTGTTTATAGATTTTTTAAGGGTAAATACAATACAAAAATGTTCACAGATCAGAAAATCGGGCAACCTCAGTTTACTTATTATCTCTCACTTCATGTTTTTCCCTCATTTTAAGTATAATTGCATCCATAATCATGTATATAACCCTACTAATTTCACAATTTCAACAACAATAAAAAAAATCAAATCTGCTTGAAGTTTATGTGACTCGAACTCTGTCACATTATGAAATAAGTTGTAGTTCTACACAGATACCTACAAAACGAATACTTCTGCTGATACGTAAAACAAACTTAACCCATATCTTAGATAAGTCAAGGGCTTAAACCAAGCATGTATTAATAACCTTACTCCCAGACTATGTTAAAACAATTGGATCCCTCATGTACGACAAAACATTGAAAGGCTAACAAAATGATTTGCGTACAAAATCTGCATCTTTTACTAAAGAGGCGGATGATACATAACCACATCAAAACCCACGATGCTAATTGACCATAATCAGTAGCTACCCTCATCATTTCATCTTTAGACAACGTCTTAATAAACAAATTTCCAAGTTCCACCGTGTCAAAAAAAAAAAAAACAAGTTTCCAACCACTTTGCTAAGTCGATCAGTATACTTTCTTTGCTTTTTTAACCATGTCATTTTGTTTACATATCGTATAAAACTTTTTCTATCAAATTTCAATTTCAGACATACTTTGGTTGATTTTTTATCAGAATTCTAGGCTAACGTAATGAATTAGAGGTGACCCAGGAAAATATTCAACAAATCCCAAGATAGAGAGGCAAATGATAATCTCCAACAAGTACGCAACTAATAGAAATTTCTAAATCAATAAATAAATTATTAAACTGGGCACCTAAATTAAATATTGATTATCAAACATTAAACAAACAAGATGAGAAACTAATTTCAGAACCCTAGATTTCGTACATGAATTAACATAAAAATATCAAACCCTAATTTTCAAAACCCAATACTTTGCTGATTATAAGACTAATCAACCGAAAAGAGGAGAGAGAGAGAGAGAGAGAGAGAGAGAGAGAGAGAGAGAGAGAGAGAGAGAGAGAGTTACCAGTAGTAAAAATCGCAGAGAAAGAGACAGATAATAGTATCAATGGCGGGTGGTCCACGATGAGGAACAAACGCAGATGAAGAACCAAACTAGTCGACTCTGAGCAGCAAAACGCAGATTAAGAAGCTTTGAGTTTTGGGGAAAAATGGTTTCCCCGAAAACTCAAAGGTTAGAGGTGATGGGTTTTCAAGTGGGTGTGGATTTCCGAATGATTTGCGAAGGATTTGCAAAGGATTTTTGCTGAAGCTTTGATGGCTGACAGTGAGAGAGAAAGAGAAGGGTTAAACAGAAAGAGACGGGTTAAAGAGAAGGAGAAAGGGTATGTCGATTTCTGATGGGTGAGAGAGGATCAGAGGAAGAGAAAGGCTTATTGAGTCAAAGTCTTTCTTTTGTTTTTATTTTGTTTTTATTTTGTTTTTTATTTATTGCAGCGACATGTCGTTGCTATAAATCTGGCTGAACTAAGACAACGACATCTGTCGTTGCTGTAAATTAGTAACATGTACTGCAACGACAAAAGTCGTTGCAAAAAACATGCCCAAATTTTCAAGAGCAAGCGTCAATTATTTGGTTGGGAGGGAAGCAAAATTCACGTATATGGCAACAACTGTTTGCAACGATTTTTTGTGTCGTTGCTATAAATATTTATCGCAACGACTCCTCCAATGTCGTTGCTAAAGACTCGTTGCTATAAACAGATTTTCTTGTAGTGTTTGTTGATTTTCAATTGTTTCCTTAAAAGTTGGTGGCGACTTCACTATTTGCTTATTATTTCCCCTAGCACAATTAATCATGTTGCATATGACGTATTATTTAAGAACCATTAATTCCAACTAAATATTTCAATTAGCGCCGAAAGGCGAGGGTTCTTACAGACGAACCCAAAAGGATGGACCTTGCTCAATGCAACGGGACAGACCCAAAAGGACGGATCTTACTCAATGCGACAGGACGGACCCAAAAGGACGGACCTTGCTCAATGCAATGGGACGGACCCCAAAAGGACGGACCTTACTCAATGCAACGGGACGGACCCTAAAGGATGGACCTTGCTAAATGCGACGGGACGGACCCAAAAGGACGGACCTTGCTCAATGCAATGGGAGAGACCCAAAATGAATGACCTTACTTAATGCCACGGGATGGACCCAAAAGGAACGTTAGAGACAGACTCCAGATAAAGACACTCAAAGTTTAGCGCAATCAATGTTATGTGCGTGTGTGCCTAATTGGTGCCTCTGAGGCAAGGGTGAAGCCGCCAGTTTACTGGTCGGGCCGTAAAGCGAGCAGGCTTATGCGGGTGAGATTTCAAATATTCAAACATCTTTTGCCAATGAAAGGAGGAATCGAAGCCCTCAGTATGCATAAAGTGATCCCATGAGAAAATCCATGAATATGCCATGAGTGATGGATGCTTAGTTGGAGTTATTGATCCAAGAAAAGATGGCTACGGAAGCCACAAACTATGCGTAGAGAGTCAATGTAAAGTGGGAGAATCCCAAGTTAGAAATATGGGATTATGAAAGAAATGGGCTTGGTGCAAAAAAATAGAAAATATGGGGAGATTGCGTGAGATAGGGAGAGGTGCAGGGGTGCAAATTCAAATCCAAATTTTGAGCTCTAAAAGGGATAAATCACGGAAATTTTGAATCCCATGTGTGAATGAAAATGGGTCTTGTAATTGAGAAAGATTAGAGTACGGCCGAGCTTCAAAGAGGTTACCTACGTATCCACGGAGGAATCAGGCCAAAACGTAGTTCGAGGACCTTTGATTTTTAGTGCCCTAATTTTTGCCTGGATCATTGTCTTGGATGATCGACCCAGCGGGCTTGCCTTTTTTGCCTAAGTGATTGAATGAATAGACATAGCGGGCTTTTAGATGATTATGCCCTAACTTTTGCCTAGGCTGCCCTTTTCGGGTTTTCAACCTAGCGGGCTCTTTTTTTATTTTTTTTATTTTTTTGTCGGTGCACACATATCTTTTAAGATTCATACCTCTAAGAGTTCTTTTGGGTTGTAATGTTAGGCTAAGGTGCGGGTTGCCAACGAATGGATGATAATGCTCAAATTCCCATAAAAGCCCCCGGGGTGATGGGTGTCACTTGATGTTTCGAAGTGAGGAAACTCTCTTGATTTTTGGTGCTCTCTTGATGCATTTGAAACTTTTGTTCCTCTCTTTTTGAATTTTTGACAATTGCTCTCTTTATTTCTTTTTTTTTGGAACTATATTTGGAGTTTCTCTCGCTTCTCTTGAGATTTTGGTGACACTTAGAAATTGTTGCACACTTTCCATGCCCCGGGTTAGGATAATGTGGTTCAAGAAAGAATGTGGCTTGTGTTTAATGGCTCAAATGGGCTCCAAATGGTAATTTGCATTGTGAGTGAAAGGATAATAATGAAGGGTGCCAAATGAATGAATGCCTCATGTCCTCGGTATGACTTATAGGATGTGTGTCCCTTTTGCTTTTCATCTTTTTATTTTATTTTTTTTGTTTTTTTAGGTCCTCTTCTCAATAGTTAAGGTTCTTGCATTGATCAAGTTTGGCAACTCAAATTCATCATTGGGTTTGCAATTATGTGATATTCCATGAATGAAGAAGAAATGCAGGCCAATTTTATTCGATTAAAAGAAAGCAAGACAAATGCTTTAAGGGAAATCCTAAGACAAGACTTGGACTCGACAAAGAAAGAAAGGGGAAAGGGAATTCTCCAACTAGGCTATGACTCTATGATATTTGAGATTGGGTTTTGCTACTGGGCTGGGCGTCCAATTCAAACTCTTGGGCTCATGGTGCACGGAGGGCCTCATCATCGATCAAATCTTGGATCTCGCGCTTCAGGTGCATGCATTCTTCAGTCATATGACCCTTTCCTTGATGGTACTTGCAATAGGCATTAGGATTCCAGTTCTTGCCTCTCTTATTGGGCTCTAGGTCCAGTGTGGGACCGATTGCTGAAATATAGGATTCTTCGAGAAGTTTGTCGAAGGCTTCATCTTGTGTCATGCTAAGAGGTGTGTATAATCTATTATTCCTACTTACAATGACAGTGACTTCATTTCCTTGGTCGGATAATCCATTTTTATTCGATCCATGCTTGCCTTGCTTGTTGCTTAATTGGGTGAGGTGGTCGTCTTCAATGGTCATGCGAACTTCAACTAGTTGGGCATAAGTAGTAATCAGCTGGAATTTCATGTGCTCACGGTACTTATGTGTAAAGTTGTTGACAAGCATTCTAATTTGATCCCTTTCAAATGGGCGATCAATCATTTCGGCGACCTTAGTCCTCCATCTTCTCACGAAGTTGCTAAATCCTTCTTCATCACCTTGCTTGGTTATCTCTAGCTCTCTTAAAGTCATGGGTGGCAAGACATTGTCAGCGTATCTCTCTAGAAACAAAGTGCATAAGTCTTCCCACTTTTGTAGCTTTTGAGTGGACAACTTGAAAAACTAGGCTCTTACAGCGGGGTCCAAGGTTTGGGGAAAGAGGTGGACATACAGATTGTGTTCAATCCCTCTAAGGCCCAATGCAGTAGTGAAAGCTCTAATGTGATCTTGTGGATCGTCAGTTCCTTTGAAGATAGGAACTTCGGGCATGGAAAACTTTCTGGGCAATTTTCCCTTAATGTAGGGAGAAAAACCATCAGAATTGACTATCATGTCGTTAAAGATGCGACTCTTGCTTAAGATGGACTCGAGCCTGTTTACTTTATCTTGGAGTTGTTGGACCTCTTTAGTGGGAGGTTTGGGCTTGCCATCGTTCGGAATGGGCTCCTCAGGATCCTTGGTGTCAGGATCGAGCTTAGCAATCTTAGCCTCTAATGCAATGAACCTAGCATTCATGGTAGTCAGTTGGGTAAAAAGTTCCTCCATCACTTGGGCTTGAGTTTTCTCACATTCTCCAGTCATATTAGGCTTAGGCTTCTTCGAGTAAACTTGGGCTTTTCCAATCCTGGATGCAATTCATAACTTAGTAAGGGACACATAGGAAGAAATTTTGAAAAGGCTTTTAGAAGAAGACAGACTCTTATATTAACCCTCGAAGTCCAAAGATGAGAACTCTACATGCAAGCTTGAGATGAACATGCAAATGATGACTCTTCTAGATGAATGCAACTATATGAGGTGAACGATTGTGATGCAATACTCTATAGTGTCCTAGACACGCCTAAAATGATTTATATGCAAATGAGATGGGAGAATCTAGAGTGTCCTAGAATGGTATGCAATACGATATACGATGTCCTATATGTATACAACATATCTAACATGAGATGCATGATGAAGCTACCCACCTATGGCAAGTGGGTGTATGCAATGTTCTAAGATGATGCAAAATGATATGTGATGCAATGCAATCTAAATGATTCTATATGTCCTAGCATGAAGCTTCTAGAAATGAAATGCAATGCAATTTTTTTTTGTTTTTATTTTAAAGTTAGTAAAAAGATGAGAAAAGAATCTAGAATAATCCCTCAACATGGTAACTTCTCAAGGTGACTGAATTTATTTGGGAATTTTTGCGATGCAAGTAACGTATTTTAACCAATGATCTTTCGACTTTATATTAAAAAGGGAATAAGCAAAAATATTCCTGACACAAGAAAGAAAGAACATTACTCTTGACTTGCAAAATAAGTAAAGGGATCTCTGCATGTTTACTGGGCAAGCATTTTCATACTACCTGCAAGTGTGATAAAGGAAATTGAACAGAAATGTAGGGACATCTTATGGACAGGCTCTGAACAGAAGAGAAAGAGTAGTCTAGTAGCCTAGGACATTGTTTGCAGACCCAAGACACAAGGAGGGCTCAGTTTCAAGAATTGCAAAAAATTTAATTATGCTCTCAATGGGAAGCATATATGGGATATTGCAGCAAAAAAGGACAATATGTGGGTCAGATGGATCAATGCAGTTTATCTGAAGAATGAAGATTTTTGGCAACATGTTCCTAAAGCTGATTGTAGTTGGGCTTGGTCAAAATTAAGCAAGAATAAACAATTGTTCAGAATGGCATACAGAGATGATAATACCTGGTCCTTGACAGGTAAAGGAGTATACACTGTGCAGAGTAGGTATTCTTTTTTGTTGGGTGATACACAGAAATTGAGGCATGCTAACCTCATCTGGGGTAAGCTCAGTATGCCAAGGCATGGGTTCTGTCTGTGGTTGGCTCAGGCAGGGAGACTACTTACTAAGGATAGCATGCAAAAAATGGGATTCTTTTCTGGAGATGTCACCTGTGTCCTTTGTAACAGTAGGGCTCAATCCCATAGGCATTTATTCTTTGAATGTCCTAGGTCTCAGACTCTGATCAGTGAATTGAAACAGTGGCTGGGATGTACTGCTGCATCAAAGCACCTTGGTGGGTTGTTGAACTGGACAAGAAGGCAAAAGGGGAGTCAGTTTCAGAAACTGGTTACTGCAGCTACTCTGGCTGCACTAACTTACTGGATATGGAGAGCACGAAATGATCTTTGTTTTGGTGAAGGAAAAATCACAGATGAGCATATTATGACGCAGGTGAAGTTCACTGTCAGAACTAGAATTGAAGGCAGACAGTCCAGGAATTTTACAGTAGCAGACATGAAACTAATGGAGAGAATAATGTAGGAAGTTTCTAGTTTTGGTTTGTTTGGTTATGGTTTTTTGTCATGTTTGGTTTTTGTAAGGTTGGTTGTATTGTAGTGTTTAGAATAACTAGATGCTGTGTCTAGTTTCTCTTTAGGTGTAAGGTGACATTTTCTCAAGAAATACAATCTGCTATCTTTATACCAAAAAAAAAAAAAGTAAGTAAAGGAAAAAAGGATGAACCTAGACCCTGAACAAAATATGGGAAGCAAAAGATTACTCTTGACTTGCTATGGGAACAAGATTTTTTTTGCTAAGACTTGGGGAAGTGGAAAGATGCTCTTGACTTTCTATGAAAAGTATAAAAACGCTACTCTTGACTTTGATATGGAAAATATATTCCGGACTCAAGAAAAGAAAAATATACTATTGACTTGCTTAAGGAGAAAAATAAGACTCTACTTTATTTTTGGAAAAGATCATTGGTCGAAATATATTACTTGCTCGAAATTGATTTTCTTGGAAAATAAGTCTCCCTAATATGGTTACTAGCATCGTCAAAAAGATTCATTGATCCTACTTCCTAAAAAGAAAAGATTCTAGACTCGATCTTAAGTTAGTTTACAATGTTAGTCATATACACAAATAGGGAACTTCCTATACTCTAGACCACTAAGATCCTAAGTGGACTAATCTAGCGATCTAAGGAAACAAAGCACATAACAAGGAAACAATCAATCACAAAAGGCAAGCAATCAATTAAGCACCTTGAATGGACCATGGGACTAAATGCAATGGCTTGACACAATCTATGGTTGGATATGGTAACCGACGACCGGATGCGTTTCGTCATCTATGGGATGCATAGTAAAACTAAACGTACCGTTTTACATATCTCGAATGGAAACATGTAAATGCCATGGGGCGGAAGACGACTATGTGCAAAGGTAATTCGAACCGAGTGGGTCACCGGCCTAAGTCATAGACAATGCTCCAATGGGTAATTCCTGTTTATAGTGTGGTGATATCTTTGGACATCTTGCGAAGATAACGCATGCAAATGGATGATATGAATGCAAAGAAATAATGAACACATCAAGGCCTTCAACCAAGAAATATGAATTAATAATCAACCTGGACAAGCTTTCGAATTACACCCTCTTATAAAATCCCCAGTGAAGTCGCCACTGTAAGAACCCTCACCTTTCGGCGCTAATTGAAATATTTAGTTGAAATTAATGGTTCTTAAATAATATGTCATATGAAATTTGATTAATTGTCTTAGGGGAAATACTAAGCAAATAATGAAGTCGCCACCAACTTTTAAGGAAATAATTGGAAACCATCAAAAGTGCACCCAATTCCTATTGGGAATTGAGTCATACCCTAAAGGGGCCAAAGATTGAGTTCGGGGGTGTGGGTACGAAAAAGATAAAATGAATCCTATCTAAATCGCCCGAATTAACGGCCTCTACTAATCTTATCCATGTTGATTCATAATTCACATCGCAAGGTTCCAAACAAATTCGGTCATCCAAGATCCTAAATTAACTAGGTGGGTTGAACAAACCAAATTACTAAAGTGATCGCTTTACATATACTATCCAATTGCGTGCATTAATTAACAAGTATAAACCAAACCAATAAAAAGATAAACGAAATAAATCTCCACCTTACCTTTCTTGCTAAACGCGCCAAATTGCAATATGCATATCAATGAGATTATTAGCGACTTCAATGGAAACAAAATAAGAAATATATACAAAATAATAAAAATATGGTAATATACAATTTAGGGCTAACTATATGCAAAAATCCTAATTCTATGCTAACATGCTAATTAAATATGTTAATCATGCAAAGATGCAATATTTATACTAACCATGCATTTAACTAATTAAAACATGCAAATCAATTACCTAGACATGAATATTATTAATAACAAAACTAAAACAATCAAAACATGATATACAAATCAACCATAATCATAATCAAAGTAAAACATGGTTTGGAAAAGAGTTTTGAAAGGTTGAGAAAATTGCCCTCAGGTTAACCTTTTGTTGCACTAAAATTGAATGTCAATTGCTCTTGTATTTGCCTTGCTCTTGTGTATGAAGTTGCTCTTGAATGAGGCTTGATGAATGCTTGAATGGTTTGATTAGGGTTGTATGAGAGAGAGGAGAGAGAGAGATTAGGGTTCTCTTGAGAGAAATCCCGTAATAATGAGTCTTGGTCCCAAAAAACGGAGTTTAGAGGATTATAGGGATTGGGCCGAAAAGAATAGGAAATTAGGGTTTCGGGCCAAAAACGGTGCCCAGCGGCCACATGGAAGGCAGCTGGGCCGCTTGAAGCTCCGCGGCTGGCCGCTGAAGCTCAGTGGCTGGCAAGAAGGCCCCCTCTCCCACGAAAAGGCCCCTATAGCGCTTGTTTGAGCTCCGATTGACCTGATGCTTGGTGCTTCGGCTTCCTCGTTCAAAGGGATTTCTTTTGACATATTGTGGGCTCAAATAGCATATGTATCCTATGAGTTATGGCCCAAACACTAGAGAGGTGTCTGTTTCAGCACATTAAACAATGATCGGATCATATCTTTTTCGTTTCTAATGGGATTTTGTCCCATAATACATCATTGGAAATATAATTCAAAGGGGAATACAAGACATGTGGGCTCATAATCCAATTAATCCTTTCATGGCTAAAAATCAGTCTTGAACCGTGATATGCGGGTATGAGAACATCGTTATTAGCCCATAACTTCATTAAATCATAACTTTTGACTCCGATGTCCGATTGGGACAAATGAGATGGCGTTAGAAAGCTTAAGGAAAGGTATATTTTTAGATATGATTATTAATTAGATCCTGAGTGAGGATGGATAAAGGGGTTCAAATGAGCATAAATACTTCGAGCAATGACATTCGTTTCTTTAACATGATTATAGGTTATCATCATTGGGTGCTACGTCACGGGGGACACATTTGGGTGTCTACAGAGAGAAAAAGATAAAAAAAGGAGAGATAGGATGGGGCTGAGCAACCAGCCCAAAAACTTACCGGAGAACACAACAGGTGGCCGGAACGAGGTAGCCCCACGTTGGGTATGGCTGCAATTGGAGAGAGAAAGTGAAAATAAGGTGAGAGAGAGAGAAGTAACATGAGAAAGAGGAAGAAAAAGAAAGAGAGAGAAAGAAGAGGAATGAGAAATCTTACAAACACCATGGTGATGGCGGCGGCGGCGGCATCTCGCCTGTGACAGCAAGGGTAGAGGAGGAGAGAGAGCTGGTGAGAGAGAGAGAAGGAGAGGTGATGAGGGTTTGATGATCAAGAGTGTACACTGAATAACTCCTCATCTTTTTCTATATATACTCACCCACAAGCATTTTGGTCAATAAAAGTAAAGCTAGGAATAAAAGAAATATTCCTAATAAATTAATTGAATAAAATTCTCCCCGAATAAATAAGGAAAGAAATATGAATTCTCTCGATCGTTAAAATCATTTAAATAAAACTCTCAAATTATTTCACAATTTTAAATTCCGAAACCTCCATAATCATAATCAATATTATTATGGCTTAAATTGAATAATTCGAATCATTAAATATAAATACGATTTAATTTCTGAAACTATGTATAAATCGATATAATAATTATAGAAAATATTGGGGTATCACAGCAGCCTTCCTCATAAATTTAATTCGTTAGAATATCTAAAAGAGTGAAAATCATCATCCAGCTAGCGCCCGTGGGTAACATTCTATCAAACTAAGGGTCTCCAGCGACGCGGAGGAGACTTAGGGCCGCTAGCGACCGCGGCTTCCCATCTGGGCCCGGTAGCATCTATTGGGAGTGTTAGGGCCGCTAGTGGTCGCAACCTTCCTTCTAGAAACCTTAGGGCCGCCAGTGGCCTTGCATAGCTGGTAATAGTTTTTTCCTTCGGGACGAAGTTACAGGACTCTATCTTGTCACCCGTACAACTCTACTCCGTCCACTATAAATACAAACTTCCCCTCATTTCAAATGGCTCAGTCTTCAGTAGACAACCAATTCTGAAGAACTGACCTCTTGTTCAGGCTTTTCCCCCTCTTTCTTTTACTCTCTCTTGAGATCTTGCTTTACTATTCTTTGCTAAATATTCTACAGTTCAGGTACTAAACTCCTGATGGCTCAGATAAATTATCTGTTTATTTTCTAGTTATATAATGTAGATATCATGCAAACTCATGTCGTTATTGGTTATTAAATAGTCTTTAATTCTTGTAAATAAGCATTAACTGTCGTTACGCTGCTCAAGTTGTCGACAAATGCATGTTTAAAATTGGGTAAATAATAAATGTTGCAATGCTTGTGATATCCAATTAATAGTCTAATGTAGGTTATTAATCCAATTTTGTGTGCGAATTATGCCATCAATATATTAAACAAACTTGAGTTAGTAGAGACCGTCATTTAAACAGGCGAGTTGGGTGTCTAAAACCTTCCCAATTCGTACATTTTCCCCTGAATTCTCATTCTTGGGTACTCACATGTTCTATATGAGAGGGAGTGTTTCTAAACACATGACTAGTTTGATTTTTTCGCTACTGGGCTATCCCTTCGATAAAGCACCGGTAGGAGAATTTTGGACCCTTTCATGGGCTTTATTCAGTTAAATGTCTTTCAATTGTTTTTCTAACCTTACCGGTCCTTGAACTTATCTAATCCCCCGATTCAATTACAAATTACAATTCTCTAAGTATTTCCAAGAGGCGAGTTCCCGGATCATTACAATTTCAGTACATGGATTTGCAAGCATTAAAATAAGAAACGAAAACATGTATCTTGGGGATGGATTGAGTAGTGGAATAGATCCGTTGATGTAAAGAGCATCACTAAGAATATTAAGAACTAACTAATTAATATTTGTTTGTACATTAACAACGATACAAAATAAATTTATCTCTGATCTTTTTTATGCAAAATCTAAAATAAGATAAAATTTAATATTAAGTGATGAAAATTACTATTCGTTGTTTAGAAAATTTAAAACCTAGATAAACAAGATTACTTAAATCATTGTCGGGTAGCCCGTTATATAGCTTGTCGCAACCCATTAAGTTGAAAAAGTTATAGCGAGCTAATTATGTACTAAGATGTAATACACGACCTCCAACACACACACATGACTATATTTTCCATGCTTAAACTTTTTAGTTAATCATTCGGATTGTACATCCTGATTTCCTCCATCAAACTTTTGATATCGTTATAAGATGATCCACCATCTTCAACAGCCTTGTGTGCCAATTGACTAAGTTTTTTTGATTTGTCTCGAATCTTGTCCCTGTCGCTCCCTTCACTCATAACTCTAGAAATAGCCAGCTTTATCTTTTCTTCATTGATCAACTTTGACTCTTCTGTTGCCCATGCTTTCCAAAACATATTTCCAACTTCAACCCCATTCTTCAAGACTTGGGTCACTAACTTTTCGTTGTAAAATTGGTCTGCAAATATTGGCCAAGTTATCAATGGTACACCAGCATATACTCCTTCAAGGATAGAGTTCCATCCGCAATGAGTCATAAATCCCCCAATTGCTTGATGCTCGAGTGTTAAAACCTGTGGGGCCCATCCACGTAGTATGAGTCCCTTGCCATTTTTCTCGATGTTCTCAGCAAACTTATCAGGTAACCACCATTCTTGCTCTTGTCCGTCGCAAGGTTGATCTTCCGTTGATTTCATTACTCTTCCTAGGACCCAAATGAAAGCGTAACTTGAATCTTCGAGTGCACTTGCTATTTCATTGATTTGTGATTTTGTAAACCTAGTTAAACTTCCAAAACAAATGTAAAGAACCGAGTTAGACTCCTTTGAATCAAGCCAATTTAAGCAACTATGTGCATTAATACAAGTCGTGTCCCCTCGATCTACTTTATCTTCGAATGTCCTGTTAAATAATGATAGCGGCCCAATGTGCCATGCTCTATTAATTCCCATATTTCTTCTATAAAAATCTACGTAATTTGTCTCTAACTCATAAAAGCTGTTCACTAGCACCCCAAAACTATTCATCTCTGCATCCTTGAGCCTTATGAACAATGCATTGAAACTAGTTTTCCCCTTGACAAGGTCTTGCAGTTGTGACCTTGTCAATATGATCGTATCATGTAAATTCGGCACGGTAAATGCTTCATTTTCTGATTCAATATTATCATGTGGACGATAGATCTCTAGACAATGACTAACACAACTGTTAAAGAAACAACTTCCACTAAATGCGAGTCGTGGGATTCCAATCTTTTTACTTACATCAACGGTCCAAGGGTATAGAAAGTCTGAAACAATGCAATCTGGATTTCTTTCAACCAATATGGTCTCAAGCTTAGGTTGAAGCATTTCAATGGCACGAAATAGTTTAAAAGTGGTTTCAGGAGTCGGAGCAGATGTGAGATTTTCGCAACCTTTTGGGAGGCCTACTTCTTGTAGAGGGAGAGTGATGGTGAGGAATGTGATATGACGACCGAGTTTTGTCTCTCTATTGATTGTATTTTGGAAGCGAGAGGCATTGGCTGAAGTCGTGATGATCGTGGATTTGGTGTTGCCGTGGGAAGCAAATAGTCTAGCTATATCAATCATTGGCATCATATGGCCTGGTGCCATGTAAGGTAAGAAGATTACATTAAGTTGTCTTTGATCTGAATGCATGTTTTTGTCCTCTCAAGTAGATGGAAGATGTAATCTCGAGAAACAATTGCATGTTTTCTAATTTTAATGGCTAATTTACATTATATACTCCGCTTGCGAAAATTGGGGTCTAGAAAAGTTATGGCCATGAATTTAGCTGCTATTGGCGCTCATCTGTTTCTTCTATGTTGATGAAATATTTTTGTTGTCTTTATCTTGTTTCTTGGGTATCAAAGGAAGGCACAACCTATTTGCTCAATTGTACGTTCTTTCCTTAAGTTTAGGTTATGTAGTTACTATTTTTCATTTTTTACTATTATTGGTTAATGATTTTGCTTTTACTAGAATCCTATTTTATTATATACATTTGGTAGAAACACATAGTAAAATATTATGAAATAACCCAGTAAATTGTCTTTTTCTCAATGACAAATCTTGGATCATTTACAATAATATGAAATGATATGATGTGTAGATTATTTAAAAATTAAATGTTTATATTTAATATTGAGTTTGATAAGATTAAATAGAATTTTTAATTGATTGTAATTGGTTTAAGTGTAAATTAAGAAAACGTATAGGATGAAAGTAGACACTAAAATTATGTGTTGTATAATAAAACAATAAAATGTACAAGTAAAATCAAGAATATTGCAAGTAAAATGCTCATATGTGTAAATGTTTAGTTATTTAATTTTTTTCTTTTTTTTATACAACAAAATTAAATAGGCTTAGAGATTCTACAAAATTATAAAAAATTAAACAAGAACAAAGTAAAATAATAAAGTGTAAATGTACGAGGTACAATTAGGTTTCATTAATGATAAAGTGTACTAGAAATTTATTCTTTTTTTATTTATTTATTTGAGAATACAAATTCATCAATAGTATTGATAGAATTGGATACCTAATACACTGAAAGAGAACATTAATCTTAGAAAAAAGGAGTTTTAATGAAAGTGTAGGAGATTGATAATAAAGAAAAGGTAACGTTTTTCCCTCTATTCCTTGAACATGAGAATATAATTGACTAGTTAGAGAAATAAGGTTATAAAGATTTAGAAAAAGGCGAGAGAGAGACGAATTTGCTTGGGAAAAAAAAAATCATAGTAACTCTCTATAGTAACTACCATTTAAAAAATGAAATTTTTTAGCCAAATGGTGCCACAAAATAAAATAACCATCATTGTGGGTTGATTTAGAAACTATTTACTATAATGGTGTCCACGTAGGACGGATGCACAAGAAAGCGTGTTTTATATTTTTAAAAACTGGAAAAGGAGAGTCGCTATAAAAGACACCGTCTTACACATGGGTAAGTCGCTCTAAAAGCTAGCGAGTTATTCATAAATTGGAACTGAGAGCAGGCCGGGCATGGCAACCTTCACTGTTTAGCCGCCGAAGAAGGATCGAAAAGGAAGACTAAGAGCTGGTAATATGTGACCTCCACTGCTCCACATATTTTGTTGTTTGAAAACAGTTTTCCAATGCTCTTGAGCCCTTGGTTTCTTCCAGTGCTCATGAATTTTGAGGTCCTTGAGGAGAAGATAACGAGAATGATTGATGTGTTGTCTCCCTTCTTTGGTGTCCATCAATTGTGGACTTTTCCTTTTTTGTGAATTAGAAAATATTTTTCCAATTACAACACAAAAGTCAATTTTGTGACATGGGCGGGTTAGAATTTCACAAGGGACATAAAAGTTAGATCTAAATTTTCATACGAGGAAACTGAACATACGGTTCAAAACTTTCGTACTTGGGAAAATCAATCAGAGAGCAATTGAATTGAATGTGGCTATAGAAGATTTGGGTGTCCGACTATAGTAGTCCTTCTTGTCCTTCTGTTTTCTGTCACCATTTGACCCTTTTTGTCACTCAAGTCGCCATTGTTATTCTCCATTAGTCCATTCCATCTCCTCCCTTGTTGTGCTAGTGTTTTTGCATCACAAATTCGAATACAATAAGTCGCTGACTCATAAAAGCGACTATTATGCCTCAAAGTCACCAACTAGCTGAGCGACTCCCTTTTCGGTCTGTATCGAAGACAATACGCTCGGTTGTGTGTCCTAAAAAATGAAAATCAACTTTCTTCCTTTATTGTTTTTGACAACATACATAACTTTATCCCACTTGCCCTTATTTTAAGCATTGTTCCTAATATAACTAATTATAACCTCATTTGAAGTATTGACATTAACATTTAGAACATGTCATATGACAATTTGTGCATAACTACGTGTCATAGGTAACATGTTTTTCGTATATTCATTGGAGGCTTTTACTTTGATACCCCAATATTTTCTATAATTATAATATCGATTATAATTCATTGTAAATAGATTCAGAGATTTAAATCGTATATTTATATAACGATTTGATTTATTCAATTAATTCCATAATAATATTAATTATTATTATGGGAATTTCGTGATTTATAATTATCAAATTGAGGGGATTTAATTAAATTGTTTTGTGTATGAATAAGGTTTATTCATTTTGTTTTAATTAATTTTAATTAGCATTTAAATCAAAAAATTATTCCTAAGCCTACTGGGATTGACTTTGGTTGACTGGAGACCTATATAAGCAAAAAGATGAGCAATTTCATCAATTTACAAAACGAACCCAAACCCTCACTTTCTCTCTCCTCCCTCATGGTTCACTCTCTCTCCTCTCAGTCGTGTCTCTCTATCTCCTCCCCGTGCTTGGCCGCTCACCGCCGGAGAACCACCAGGATGCCACCACCGGTGAGCCCTCCTCTCTCTCTCTCTCGCCCTCTCTCGCCCCTATTTTTCTCTCTCCCGTCCCTTGTCGCGTCCGGCCGCGCCATCCCTTCGTTGCCAGGTCGCCGCCTAGGCGAGCACCGAAGATGGCCGGCGTCCCCACCCTCTGTCCCGCTCCCTCTCAGTCTCTCTCTCTCTCTCTCTCTCTCTCTCTCTCTCTCTCTCTCTCTCTCTCTCTCTCTCTCTCTCTATCTCTCTCGATTTCTTTCTCTCTCCTCTGTCACCGGTGCTCCGGCAAGCCACCGCCAACCATGATGGTCGGTGGGTGGTGGTCTTTTTGTTGGACCAGGCCATGGGTCCCCATGCATGGGTGACTGTGGCTTACGTTCGAAAAAACCAATAAGGATTTCGGATAGTATCTTCGTTTTAATTTTTTTCGTATTTTTAGTATTTTTCAATTATTTTTTATTTCTATGCACTCGTTTGGAATTAGAATCCGGATTTTTGAAAGCCCATATTGATTGAAATAAATGACAGCATTTAAATAAAATATTAGATTAATATTTTGCTAAATTTTAGAGTATCGTATTTACTGATTATGTCTCGCTAATTGTATTTAAGGACATAACGGATAAGCGTGATTGGATCGTGATTTGGGAGATTAGATGCTGTTAAGTGAGCTTTTGTTAGGTAAGAGATTGTGCCTACCTCCTTCGAGAGCTTTTGTTAGGTAAGAGATTGTGCCTACCTCCTTCGAAAACCCATAAAAAGGTTTTGACTTGTTATGTGCTAATTGCCTGATTGTTGTGAATTAAATATGCCAAGCCTGATTAAATTTTTTTGTCGTTTATTATGAGAATTAGAATTATATTCTCCGCTATAATTTTGAATTATAGTGAGCATGATGAGTTTATGATGTTTCGTGAATTAATTAGTTCATATGCTAATTATTTAATAAGTATGGTGATGTTGGTTTCGTAATATTATTATGATATAATATACGTGCTAAATGGAATGTGATATTATTGAGTGCTAATGAGCACCTATTATATTTGTTGGATGTATTTGTTGAATATGAAGTTTTGGATATCGTGTTTTACTGCCGAAGTGCTGCTGAAATTTCATTGGATGTATATGAAGCATGATCATTATTATTATTATGCATAAATGGCATTATCGTCATTATCATTATTAATATCATAAGCCTGAAATGAAGTAGTAATTCGTGGTCTCGTTGTACCACTAAGTCAACCAATGCAAATTAGGTGAATTGAACTGTAAAAATGAGAATAAGACTTCTAATGGATCCCTAGGAGTAATCGAGCAATCGACACTGTATCTAATTGATGTAGTTTAGGGATGCGTGATTCCCAAGTTACTTGTGGACACCTCGTAGCGTGTTTGGGATGGATCATTCTCCATTTGTTAATTCTCTACATATCGATTATTATGTTTGAGATAGTGTGAGTCCATAGCATGTCAATATCAATCGATGAATAGTATGGGTAATTGTTGTTGTATTATTACTCTAATCAAGATGGTTTGTCTGTTAGTGTTCCAATGATCACTAAGGCAAGAATTGCATGTAATTGAATATTGAGTATGTGTGTGCTTGTATGTATGACTACTTGTGCATGCAAATGAATTTCAATGATTCTTCTAACACGCAGGTAAGGTTTGCGAAAGTGTTTTTACTGGGTATGGACGACGTTTATTCAGTTTATCTGATTTTTGTTTTCTTTTGTTTCTTCTCTTTTGTTTTGTACCTTGTTTCCATCACGGAAACCAAAGTGTATGTGTTGCTGAGTGAGGACGTGTAGCCCTGGAGATTAATTGTTGGTTTGTTCTCTAGACTCGTTATTCTTTTGGATTATGGGATTTTTGGTTTGTGGCCTAGAAGGCAAAGTTGTAATAATACTTTAATGGAATTAAGTTCACTTGATAGGTAACTCTGATATTAATGTTTAGTTTGTTTAGCTTGTTTCCTTTGATACCTAGCTTTTCTTTCTGCTTAGCATTTATTCCTTAGCGATAAATGTTGCAGCAACAACCCTTGGGTTTTGGACGATTCAGTGGTGTCGAGTCATGTATAAAGACGTTGATAGTTCCCAGGAAATCGTTGTAAATTCGGGGGTATTACAAATAGTATCAAAAGCCCTAGGTTTAAAAGGTTGCATAGGTTTAAAAAAATGAATTAATAAAGATTAGTTTTATTTTGGGGAAAATAAAATGTAATTAAAGCCGTTGACGGTAGTAGTCCTAGAACTTAGGAATTACTTGAAATCACTTTGTTTGTAATTTGAATGTCCTAATTGTTTGATTGCCCTTTTGTAGATGGTAATTACTTGTTTGACTGCGATGAAGTCGACTAAAGGTAGGAAACCGCGAGGGATGCTTATAGCACCCGAGCATGAGGTGGAATACGTGCATTCCTCCGATAGCAAGCCAGTGCACGACGAGCATGACGAGGCCGCAGCCATGCCCGTGGTGCACGGTCGTGGCACGCACGAGGTGGACTAGCCTGCCGTGGACGGTGATCTTGATGGCGACGTGCCAATTGACATCAACCATGACTTGGAAGTTAATGAGGATCCTGAGTATGAAGAGGAACCTCTTGAGTCCGAACCTGAGGTTGACGATGCTCCTTCTGACGAGCCGAACATTAAGCCTAACCTTGATGATCTCGAGATGCGATTCGAGTATGGAGTTGGAGTCCCTGATTCACCTCCTGCTGATGTGTCTCCACTTGTGGAGCCACTCTTTGCCACTGATACCGAGCTAGATGACATTCGTACCTACATCCATCGGTGCGTACATAGTGATCGAGCGTTACGAATATGAGAATTGTACGAGGATACACCATGGTTTTTATGTTGAACTCTTACTTGCTGGCTTACCCAACATGCATCCTTGGAAAGGTCTCAAGGAGAAGTATGACGATGTGGTACTGAAGAGTGGCTACATCAATGATGAGAAGTACGACAAGGGTAAACGATGGGAGCTATGTTTCAAGGGTGCTGGCACTGAGCTATGCTTGTCTGAGTTTGAGTGGATGGTTAACCACGTCTTAATGCCTGCTCCGAAGGACACCTGTGAGAGCTACTGGTCGAAAAAGCACAAGCTTGTGGATAACTTCAGAAGGCGCTTCATACCACAAAAGTTTAGAAATTACGCGCATCCTTACACACCATGTCGGGAAGTGAAGCCAAGGAGGAAGGATGACTATGATACACCTCCTGGATCGAAGCAAAACCCCGTCGGTATATAGTTGTTTTATTGACTAAGGTTAGTCATTTTGTTTAGAAATATTATTTCATTATTGTGATGACCCTGCGTGGTCAAGATTGGTGTGGTGTGATGTAGAAGCCTAAGCAACAAATATTTATGACTGCTATTTATTTTACGATCTATCTTATTGCAAAACTATTTCATTTGATTATATGAATGTCATTGTGATTTGTTTACATCATTGTCGTTGTCACATATTTGGTTGACTAAAAGCATGAATGCTATCTCATATCGTCGTGACATGATGTGAAATCCATGTCGAATTTATGGAAAAGTTTTCATGGAGCATTATCAAATCAATTGAGAGCCAAGACTTAAAGCATATCAATATGATTACGTGTGATTGTTTATTGCCCTACTAAACTAGTATGGAGCCTCAATATGTGAATCGTGAATGTCATTGCTTATCGTGTGAAGGCCAATGTGTCTAATGTGTATTACTTGCCTGTCGAACTATTACTCATGAGAACTTAGAACAATAAAGCAGGTATGTTTCTTAGACCTAAAATGTAAGGTCGATTATTGAAACTTATATGCTAATTGCTAAATATCAAGAGAAAGGTTTTAGTTACAACCTATATCTCTCAATTAGGCCTTAATGGGTCGAGATGAGCAAATTGTTCGAATGGTGTTCATACCATTACTTTTATACTCTCAGATCGAGAAATGAAAACCAATGCTGATAGAATTGCTAGACTTGAAGATGGTCTGATCGGTGTAGTCGAGATCATGGTGCGACAAATGCCACGCCAAGAAGAGATGGAAACCGCACAAGCTTCTGAAACGCGCAGTTTTTGAGACTTTGACGCTCTTAAACCTCCTACGTTCGAAGGTGGTGCTGATCCAACTAAACTGGAGAACTGGATCATTGAGTTCGAAAACTTGTTCATGGCTACGAGTCGGCCTAACAACATGAAGTTTAGCTCTGCGATGTATTACCTGAAGGGTGAAGCTAACAAATGGTGGAACGATGTGCGAACTGACTTGCTTGCAGTGCCCAACTTTAATTGGGATCGTTTTAAGGAATCCACTCGTGCTAGATTTCATCCTAGTTCCCTACGGCGCCAGAAGCAGCGTGAATTTGAAGGGTTGAGCCAAGAAAAGCTGTCTGTGGCCGAATATAGTGCCAAGTTCAATAAGCTTGCTATTTTTGCTCCTTATTTTGCTGACAACTGAAGCTGAGCGAATCAAAAGGTTCGAGGATGGACTGAAATGGGACATTCAAAACGTTTTGTCGCTGGACAATCCGTCACTTTTCAGGAATCTTACGATAAGGCCCTGGGTCAAGAGAGGATTGTAGGACGTCGTTACACGCATCTGGGTAAGACCATGCGCAACAAAGGCAATACGTCGCACTCTAACAATGGCGACAAGAGACCAAGACCAAGTGGCAACAACAACAATTACCAAGGTGGTGGTCAGAACCACGGCGCAAATAGGAATCGTGACTCGAATAGTCATCGAGCTACGATAATGGCTATAAGGAATGCGTCGTGTACTCTTTGTAACAAGACTCATCCCGGTATGAGCTGTCGTGGTGACGTGCTGCAGTGCTATGAATGCAACAAGCCCGGTCATAAAGCTTTTGAGTGTTGAAGTCGAGGAAGAAATGGTAATGTGCAAAACCGTGACAACAACTACAATCGTGGTGGGAATGGAAATGGGTATCGTGGTAATGATGGTGACTACTGTGGAAACGGTGGTTACAACAAAAACAAAAACAACAACAACAACAACAACAACAACAACAACAACAACAACAACAACAACAACAACAACAACCGCAACAACGCTGCTTTTGCTGTGAACAATCAAGCGCAAGATCCTGCACTTTCTAATCCCGTGCCGAACAACAACAAAACAACAATAGAGGGATTAATGGCAGAATCTATGTGATGAACCGCAATGAGGGAAAAGTAAACCCAAACGTGATCGCTAGTACTTTTCTTGTTAATTCTTATCCCGCTTTTGTTTTGTTTGATAGTGGTGCATCACATTCTTTTCTTTCTAAGACCTTTGCATCTAAGATAGGCTTAGAACCTATTTCAGTGTATACGGCAAACATTACGGTGTCTAATGGTTCGGATGTTAGTTGTAATTTGTTGTACGAGAAGTGTTCGATTAGTATAGCTGGTTCCGAGCTACTTGCAGACTTGGTACATTTCGAGTTGAAAGAATTTGACGTTATTTTGGAAATGGACTGATTAGCCAAGTATAGGGCTAAGATAGAGTGTTTCGAACGTGTTTCTTTGCGATGACCTAGAGGTAAGAGGATCACTTACCGAGGAGTTGTGATCAAACCCAAGCTGAAGGTGATGGCAATAATGAAAGTCAAGGACTATGTTACAATGGGTGAATCGATTTACCTTTGTCATCTGATGGATATAAGTCGCGAGACGGAAGCTCCGCAGCCTAATTCTGTAGTTTCCGAGTATGCTGATGTATTTTCTGAAGAGATTCCCAGATTGCCTCCACAACGCATTTTCGACTTTACGATCGATCTAGCTCCAGGTTTTGCACCAATTTTGAAAGCACCGTATCGCATGACACCTGCTAAGATGAAGGAACTGAAAAACACAACATGAGGACTTGATGGAGAAGGATACATACGTCCGAGTGTAATGCCTTGGGTGCTCCTGTTTTGTTCGTGCGAAAGAAGGATAGTAGTATGAAACTGTGCATTGACTACCGCGAGTTGAACAAGATCACAATCAAGAATCATTACCCACTTCCCATAATTGACGATCTCATTGACCAATTGCGTGGAGCGTTTATTTTCTCAAAGATCGACATGCATTCAGGATATCATCAGTTGAGGATTTTCGAGCCTGACATTGCGAAGACCGCGTTTAGGACGAGGTATGTGCACTACAAGTTCACTGTGATGCATTTTGGGTTGACGAATGCGCCTGCGAATTTTATGGATTTGATGAACCGTACGTTCTAGCCTTACCTAGACCAGTTTGTTGTAGTCTTTATTGATGATATTCTGGTTTACTCAAAGAACGCTGAGCAACACTTACGTACTGGTCTGGATATTCTGCGAAGAAACCAACTTTACCCCAAGTTGTCGAAATGTGAGTTTTCGCTAGAGACGGTATCTTTCCTAGGACACGTGGTGTCTAAGCATAGTGTGGCCGTAGATCCAGAGAATATTCGAGCTGTTACAGATTGTCCTAGAACGACGATCCTGACTGAAGTTTGGAGTTTTCTCGGATTTGCTGGCTACTATACACGGTTTGTAGAAGGTTTTTCCAAGATCGCGCAACCTATCACAAATTTGATGAAGAAAACCACAAAGTTTAAATGGTCTGACAAGTGCGAGACTGCTTTCCAAGAGTTGAAGAAACGTCTTACAAGTGCACCAATTCTGAGTCTACCTTCTGGAACAGATGGATACGAAGTCTACAGTGACGCGTCTAAGTATGGCTTAGGTTGTGTTTTGATGCAACACGACAAGGTCGTGGCTTACGCCTCAAGACGTTTGAAGAAGCACGAGGATACTTATACCATGCACAATCTAGAACTTGCTGTTCTCATATTCGCATTGTATATTTGGCGACATTACCTGTATGGTTCCGCAGTCAAGATGTTCACTGATCACAAGATTCTCAAGTACATCTTTACGCAGATAGAGTTGAACATGCGCCAAAGGAGGTGGCTAGAACTTATGACAGAGTACGACATTGATATCCAGTATCATGAGGGCAAAGCAAATGTGGTCGTTGATGCTTTGAGTAGGAAGACTCGACATACCTTAAACACTGCTTCAGTGCTTCCTAAGGAGCATCATACGTTACTTACAAAGCCTCGAGGTGGAGATTGTGTTTCAAGGTGGCGTTCAATGTACCTTAGCACATATGATTGTCCGACCAACTTCCTAAGGATCTTCAGTGGATTCTACATCACAAGGACAAGGCTAGGTCCGAGGACTTCACTTTGGGCCAATATGGAATTATGAGGTTTCAAGAACGTGTTTGCGTACCCAATGACCCAGCTATCAAAAGCCAAATTCTGGGTGAAGCTCATAATACACCGTATACCGTATTTTGTACTGGTGGAAACATGCTTTACAAAGATCTTCGCCAAGTGGTCTGGTGGATGGGCATAAAACAAGAAGTTGCTGAGTTCGTGGAGAAATGTTTGACGTGCCAAAAAGTCAAGATTGAGCATAAGAGACCTGATGGAATAGTACAATCACTGGAAGTTCCTACTTGGAAATGGACTTCGATTTTTATGGATTTTGTCATGGGTTTACCTTGACACAAAAGAAGAACAATGCTATTTGGGTAGTAGTAGATCATTTGACGAAGGTCGCAAGATTCATGCCAATGAATGACACTTGGGAAATGGAGAAGTTAGCTGACGCTTATGTCAAGGAAGTCATGAGACTTCATGGTGTACCCGAAGATATTGTTTATGATAGAGACTCGAGATTTCTCTCTCACTTCTGGCAGAAACTAAAAGAGGTTTTCGGAAGCAAATTGAAGTTTAGTACTGCTTTTCATTCTCGAACAGATGGCCAGACGGAAAGAACAATTCAGACTCTGGAGGATATGCTTCGCGCGTGTGCCCTCCATTATCAAAGTTCGTGTGACAAACAAATTATGTTATTCGAATTTTCTTACAACAATAGCTATCATTCGAGCATCGATGGAGCACCATATGAAGCCTTGTATGGTAGAAAGTGTAGATCGCCTGTATGTTGGAACGACATTAGTGAGACTGCAGTTTTGGGTCCCGACATGATCCAGCAGACACTCGACATTCTAAAGGTGATTCAAACGAAGATGCGAAGTGCACAAGATCGCCAGAAGCCATATGCAGATAGAGGTCGTAGACCTGAAGAATTTGACTTGGGGAGCAATGTACTTTTGCGAGTATCTCCAACCAAGGGCGTTATGCGTTTCGGTCGTAAGGGGAAATTGAGTCCTTGTTACATTAGACCTTATGAGATCCTAGAAAAGATTTTGAGGTTGCTTATCGTTTAGCTTTGCCCATGGAGCCTTAAAAAGTCCTCAGTGTGTTTCACGTCTCACAACTAAAGCAATACGTACATGATCCAACTCATGTCGTTCAGCTAGAAACGATCGAACTTAATGAGAGTTTGACGTATGAAGAACGTCCAGTCAAGATCATTGATTGATGAGAGCGCTCGACTCGTACAAAGACCATTCCAATTGTGAAAGTTACTTGGACCCGTCATGGTCAAGAAGAGGCAACATGGGAAGCTGAATCCATGATGCGCGAGAAGTACCCTAATCTCTTTTTTGAAGGTACCAATTCCATTTGAGTTTCGTGACGAAACCATTTTTAAGGAAGGTAGAATGTCACACCTAGAAAATTATGTGTTTTGTATTGTCATAGTCCTAAACTCGTTTTATACCTTCGCAGGAGTAAACTTTTTTCGTTTTGAGAAGCGATTACTTCATATTTCGTTTTGAGTTTCGGGACGAAACTTCTTTTAAGGAAGTAGAATGTGATACCCCAATATTTTCTATAATTATAATATCGATAATAATTCATTTATAAATAGTTTCGGAGATTTAAATCGTATATTTATATAACGATTCGATTTATTCAATTAAAGCCATAATAATATTACATATTATTATGGGAATTTCGTGATTTTTAATTATCAAATTTAGGGAATTTAATTAAATTGTTTTGTGTATGAATAAGATTTATTCATATTGTTCTAATTAGCATTTAAATATGAAAATTATTCCTAAACCTAGTGAGATTGACTTTGGTTGACTGGAGACCTATTTAAGCAACAAGATGAGAAATTTCATCAGTTTACAAAACTGAATTAAACCCTCAGTAGACACCCTAATCGGTTCTCATACACTGGCACCGCAACGCCCGATGATGATGGTAATGGATTAACTAGACGTAAGTAGAAAAAGACATTGCTCGGACATCTAGACCAAATTCCTTGAAATCTCAGTCTTTCGATAGCCCTTGTTATAAGGTTCCCAACGCCTTAGACCTTGCCTCAATCAGGTTCCCGGATCAAGCGATATCGCATCTCAAAGATTTGAGTCAAAACCGCTCAATCCCGACCCCCTGGTTCAGCCCAAGGGCAATTTCGTAATTTACTAAGCACACAAAGTCAAAAAATCCTAGTCACGCGCGCGCCTCCTTTTCCAGTGGCTAACAATGTGTAACACCCCCGAATTTACAACGATTTCCTGGGAACTATCGACGTCGCTATCCACGACTCGACACCACTGAACCGTCACAAACCCAAGGGTGTTACTGCAACATTTATCACTACGGAGTAAATACTAAGCTGAAAGAAAAGACTAGGCATCAAAAGGAGCTTCTAAGGAACTAATAAATCTAAACAGTTATTATCAGAGTTGTCTATATAGTGAGCTAAAATCATTAATCAAGTTTATTACAACTAGCCTTCAAGGGCAAAACCAAATCCAATGAATAAATAAACCATAATCAATTCCCACGATCTAATCCAAACAGAAACAGTTCTATAAACTGACGCCAACTCTAACCTTCCAAGATGTACGTCCTCAATCAATCTAAACCTGCACTTTGGTTTCCGTGACGGAAACAAAAATACAGAAGAAAAGAAAAGAAACAAAAGAGAAACAAAAATCAGATAAACTGAATAAACGTCATCTGTACCAAGTAAAAATATTTCGCAAACCTTACCTGAGGTTTTAGAAGAATCATTGAAATTCATTTGCATACGCACATAAGCAGATAATCAAACATGCGCATAACGACATTCTTTTATACACAATTCTTGAATCAATAATAGATATCCAAATTTCGGCAGCACTTTGGCAGGGTAACACGATATCCAAAAATACACAATCATCAATGACATTCAATCAATAATAGATAGGTGCTCACTAGCACTCAATAATACCCATACCAATTAACACTTATTTAATAACATAATAATACTAATAATTCACCATTCAATAATTGTCCAATAATCATCATATGGACTAATTAATTCCCAAAACATGATAACATCGACATGCCAATTATAAATCATATTTACAGCGGTAAACATGATTAATAAATCTCATAATAACGATGATATAATTTAATCATGCCTTGCATATTAAATTCACAACAATTTCCCAATTAGCACATAACACATCAAAATAGTTTTGATGGGGCTTTGGAAGAAGGTAGGAATGAACGCTTACGACTAATACGCTACCAACAGTAAGTATGCTCCAACCAATCAACGATAATCACGCTTGCTCGTTAGGTCCTAATTAAAAATAATTACCGAATCAGTATTTATTAAATATGAAAATACAACCAGTAACGAAATCTCAGTCTGATATTTTTATTAAATTCCTTGATTTATTTCAACCAATCTAGGTTTTTGAAAATCCAAACTCGGGTTCCGAACGAGTACAGAAAAATATAAACATTAAATCAAAAATACTGAAAAATTAATTAAATAATTACGAAAATATATAAAACGAAACCCTAACTTCCAAACTAGGTCTAGGTCATGGGTACCCATGCAAGGGGACCATGACACGACCCATCATCACCATCACCACCCACTGGCCACCATGGCTGGTGGTGATGGTCGCCGGCGCGCCAGTGGGTTGTGATGGTCGCCGGAGCGCCGGCGAAGAGAGGAGAGAGAAAGAGAGTTGCGAAGAGAGAGAGAAAGAGAGAATGAGCGAGAGAAGGAGAGAAAGAGAGAAAAGAAAGCAGGGGGGAGTGGGGCCATGTCGGCCACTCACCGGTCACTACCCAGGCTTCCACTTGGTGGTCCGGTGGTGGTCCGGTGGGGCCACGTGACGCGAAAACAGAGGGGGAGGGGAGACGCGACGCGAGGAGAAAGAGAGGGAAAAAGAAAGAGAAAAAGAGAGATTACCGGCGTGAGGTGGCCGGTGAGGGAGAGAGAAGAGAGAGAGTGACCGTGAGGGAGAGAGAGAGAACGGGTGAGAGAGAGAGAATGTGAGGGTTTGGCTCAGTTTGCAAAACTGATCAACTGACTCACCCTTTTCCTTATATAGGCCCTCGGTCAACTTAAGTCAAGGACTACTACAGAGAGAACGGGTGAGACAGAGAGAATGTGAGGGTTTGGCTCAGTTTGCGAAACTGATCAACTGACTCACCCTTTTCCTTATATAGGCCCTCGGTCAACTTAAGTCAAGGACTACTAGGTTTAGGAATTTAATTAATAATTTTCTGAATTAAAAAGCTAATGAAAACCAGTTAGAACTAATTAAAACTATATGAATAATTCTTATTCATATATAAAACCTTTTAATTAAACTCCTCAAAATAAATAAATATAAATTATGACAGTCCCAGAATAATAATTAGTATTATTATGGCTTTAATTGAATAAGTTGAATCCTTAAATGAATATACGATTTAATATCTGAAACTATTTATAAATCATTTATAAATCGATATAATAATTATAGAAAATATTGGGGTATCACATTCTACCCTCCTTAAAAGAATGAAGTAATCACTTCCCAAAACAAAACGAGTTTACCCATGCGAAGGTATAAAACAATTTCCAGGACACTAACATATTCAAGATGAGCAAGTACGATCGTGATTCTAAGTTGGCTAACATGCACGATGCAATGCTTGAACATGCAATTCGTGCAAAGCGATAAACAAAACGAAATTTCGAGGCGTGACATTCTATCCTCCTTAAAAGGAGTTTCGTCCCGAAACTCAAGTGGGAGTAGTACCTTCTAAGAAGAGGTCTGGATATTTCTCGCGCATCATGGATTCAGCTTCCCATGTTGCTTCCTCTTGGCCTTGTCGAGACCAAACGACTTTGACGATAGGAATAGTCTTTGTTCGAGTTGAACGCTCTTTGCGGTCCACTATCTTGGTAGGACGCTCTTCATAAGTTAGACTTTCATCGAGATCGTTCGCTTCAGGTTGAACGACATGAGTTGGATCATGCACGTATCGCTTCAATTGAGAGACATGAAACACACTATGGACTTTTGCAAGTTCCACAGATAAAGCTAGTCGATAAGCAACCTCAGCAATCCTTTCCAGGATCTCGTAGGGACCAATGTAACGAGGACTCAATTTCCCCTTACGACCAAAACGCATGACACCTTTGGTAAGAGATACACGCAAAAGTACCTTGCTTCCCACCTCAAACTCTTCAGGTCTACGACCTCTATCAGCGTATGATTTCTGGCGATCTTGAGCACTACGCATCTTCGCTTGAATAACTTTGACCACATCGACGGTCTGCTGGATCATTTCAGGACCCAAAACTGTAGTTTCACTAATATCGATCCAACAAACGGGCGATCTACACTTCCTACCATACAATGCTTCATAAGGCGCTGGATCAATGATTGAGTGATGGCTATTGTTGTAATTAAATTCGATCAACGGAATATGTGTATCCCACGAGCCTTGATACTCGAGAGCACACGCGCGTAGCATATCCTCCAAGGTCTGAATCGTTCTTTCCGTCTAATCATCAGTCGCACGATGAAAAGCAGTACTGAACTTCAATTTGCTTCCAAAAGCTTCTTGCAATTTCTTCCAAAAGTGTAATAGAAATCTCGAATCCCTATCTGAAACAATATCTTCTAGAACACCATGAAGTCTCATGACTCCCTTGACGTAAGCATCCGCTAGCTTCTCCATTTCCCAAGTATCATTCATTGGGATGAATCTCGCAACTTTTGTTAGACGATCTACAACGACCCAAATGGAGTTGTTCTTCTTCTGTGTCAATGGTAAACCCATGAAAAAATCCATTGAAATCAATATGCAAGTCAATAGTATATCTTCCTTTCTTAAATTAGGGAATTTTATCCCATATGCAAGTCGAGAGTATATTTTTTATTCTAATAAAGTCGAAAGATCATTGACTAGAATATTCTATTTACATAAAATCGTGTCTTTCCCAAAGATCACCATCTTGAGGATTAGTGCTAGATTCTCTTCCCACGTTTGTTTTAAAATAAAATCTTTATTCTGTGGAGTTTTCCATTTACTTCCTATTTTCTTCAATGAGCCTTTTTTATGTCCAGAATTGGTAGGAGTAAAGATCCCGGTCCTAGGAAGTGGGAAAGGGACGAGTCCAGCAAGAGATTGGTCCGCAAGTTGTCGTTCGAACCTTCACCACAAGCACAGTTCGTGGGCCCCATTTGGCTCGATTACCTTCGTACACCGCCATTGTCACCTCAAGCCTCCCCACCTAGTTCACCTAAGTCCTCTATGTCTGGAGACGCTGAGAAAACCGCTGACCAAAAGATGGATGACCTTTTAGCCCAATTGGTCGCCATGAATGCTAGATTCACTGATATGGAAGCCCGTGTCGCCAAGTTGGATCCCTCGGCTAGGGATGATGATGAGCCCAAGCCCAACGAGAAAAAGACTGAGCCCTCTACTAAAGAGGTTCAAGAACTTCAAGCCAAACTGAACAGGCTTGAATCTGTCTTAGGCAAAAGTCATGTCTTCAATGACATGATCATCAATTCTGAAGGCTATGCTCCCGAATTCAAGGGAAAATTGTCCACTAAGTTTTGCATGCCCTAAGTTCCCACCTTTAAAGGAACTGACAATCCACAAGATCAAATTAGAGCTTTCACTACTACATTGGGCCTCAGAGGCATTGAACAGGAGCTGTATATTCACCTCTTTCCGCAAACTTTGGATCCTGCTGTCAGGGCCTGGTTCTTCAAGTTTCCCACTTAAAAGTTTCAAAAATGGGAAGATTTATCCACCTTGTTCCTCGTGAGATATGCTGACAATGTCTTGCCTCACATGACATTAAGAGAGTTGGACATCACCAAGCAAGGTGATAAAGAAGGGTTCACCAATTTTGTGAGAAGTTGCCCATAACCACTTAGGCCCAACTAATTGAAGTAGGCATAACCATTGAAGACGACCAACTCCAAAGAGGAAAGAACAAGGTCACTTAGAACAACAATACAAGTGGCTACAAGGATAAGAAATACACCAATACCAATCATGCCTCCACGAGTAGAGGAAATTAAGTGAATGCCATTGCTGATAGACGTCCAATAAGGTTTACTCCCCTCGGGATGCCTTATGTCAAGGCCCTAGACAAACTAGTCAAGGGAGACTATCTACACCCGATTAGGCCTACTCCCGATCCACCTATAGAGAAAAGGTCGCCATACTGGAACGATTCTGCATTCTGCAAATACCATAGGGGCCGTGGGCACGATACTGAAAAGTGTTACACCCTCAAGGAGAAAATCCAGGATCTGTTCGACAATGGCACCATACCATTGCCCAAAGATGCACCGCCACCCAGCAACAACAATAATCCCCTCGGTACCTCGTTTGCCATCGACACAGAAGAAGGGTTTGATCCATCCTACTTGATCACTCCTATTGGGCAGGCCATACCACTATACCCAAGCCCAAGGCTCACGTTAGACATTTGCGGCCTTTGGGATAGTGACGAAGAGGATGATGGATCCTATACTGATCCAGAAGACGTGTTGACCCCGCAAGTCCACGACATAGCAAACGGCAAAGCCTGGTATGATATCTCTGATGACGAGATAGAGGAGGATGACAAAGCTCTAAACTACCTGACAAGGTCATGATGCCAATTCAGGCCCGAAAATATCTATATGGACCCATCTCAAATCCAACCCGTAGAGCCGATAACAATCCCCAACAGGGATCCAGCCCAAAGAGAAGTGGCTAAAGAAGATGATGGGACCAACATTCTCAAACAGTTGCAAAGGACAAAAGTTTACATATCCATTTGGCAATTGTTGACCACTTCTATCACTCATAGAAGGGCCGTGTTAGAAGCCTTAAATGCAACCACCATTTCTCCGAATGCCACTCCTGAAGAGGTAGTCAACCTCCTGGTCCAAGGAAAGTCATCCACGCCCGTCACCTTTTTTGATAAAGACCTTCCACCTGAAGGTATCCATCACAACAAAGCCCTTTATCTGACCGTAATCTGTCAACAAAGACAAGTCCCTATCACTTTGGTCGATAATGGCTCAGCCGTAAATGTATGCCCTTTGAGGACCGCTGAACACCTCAAAACAGATTGTAACAATCTCGTGCATTCCGCACAAGGACTAAGAGCTTATGATAATTCCAAAAGAAACGTATTGGGCACATTTTCCATGAACATCAATATTGGGCCGATCGAGAAAATGGTCCAGTTCCACGTAATCGACATACCAGCCACCTTCAACCTACTCTTAGGAAGGCCTTGGTTGCATGGGCTAAATGCTGTAGCTTCAACCCTGCATTAAAAGGTAAAGTTGTCCTTGGCAGGATCCACACTGAAAGTCTGTGCTGATACCATGGTGGCCCAGATAGAAAAAGCTCCATTCCTATAGATAGTGCATAATGAGCAAGACGAAGAATTATGGGGCTTCGAGAAAATAGCCTTCATAGAAACAATAGAGCCCACACTCAATGTAAATGCTCTACTCAGAAAGCAAGATCACTTTCCAGGCACCACTTTGGGCTCTCACCCCAAGGTAGCCCAAACCTGCTGGAATACCAAGATCAAAATGATCTACTTGGGCTAGGCTACAAGCCCACAAGGCATGAAATTCGAGCTTACATATCAAAGGAAGTGGCTAGGAAAAGAGCCCGCGTAGCATGGATCAAAATGATCTACTTGGGCTAGGCTTATCCCGCACAGCATGGATCCTTATCCCCTCACCCTCAATAGGAAGTTTCTTCAAGAAGGCGACCCATATCCCTACTATGGATTCCCTAAATCGCATATGCAATCAATGGAGTCGTAGTTCCAGGCTATGAAGCATTTCAAGACTGCTTCACAATGAGTGAAGACACACCCATACCTCCTAACGAGGACCGATCCACTAAAGATTGGGCTAATGACATGTCACCAAACGACTTCGGGCTACTATTTGGTGAAGAGCGTCGCCAATACAACGAGGCAACAAACAAACTTCCCCTTACTGTGCTTTTTAATGAAGGTTTCGACCCGTCCAAGCTGATCGCCCCAATCGGGCCCGACCGCACCACCTGGAAGCACGAGACGAAGTGGAATCTAGTCGAGGGAGCCAAGTACAAGATCACGATTCCCAACGGTCCTGCAGAGAGGCCCAATTCTGATTCTGAGTTCGATTCCGAGTCCGAGTCTGATTCTGAGTGTGTTATCCTAGAAGTGTCGGGTAGTCCACCCCAGTCTATTCCTGCTGTTACTAAGGTCCTTAGTGATGACCTCATTGATTTATCGTCCGCTTCTATTAATATTATGAGTGTCGATTTTGCTTACTTGGATTGCCTCGTTGCTAACAATTCAGAAGATATAGTGGAATTGCCAAAAGAAGTCATTAATGCATTAATCGAACATGAACAAAAGACTTCAGTAGTCGAAGAAATGGAGACAATAAATATTGCAACTAATGACGAGCCTCGTCACGTGCAAATAGGCTTGCCTTTAACCTATAATGAACGTGAACAATTCGTAACCCTCCTAAAGAATTATACGGATGTCTTCGCCTGGTCCTACAAGGACATGCCCGGCATAGACCACAACGTTGCCCAGCACACCATCCCGCTAAAACCCGACAGCAAACCAGTCAAGAAGAAGTTAAGAAGAATGAAACCAGAGTGGGCCCTTAAGATCAAAGAGGAGGTCCAAAAGAAATTAGATGCAGGTTTCATAAGAGTGGCCAATTACCACGATTAGGTAGCCAACATCGTCCCAGTCCCAAAAAAGGACGGACGGGTGCGAATGTGTGTAGATTTCAGGGACTTGAACAAAGCAAGCCCAAAGGATGACTTTCCACTACCCCATATAGATGTTCTGGTAGAAAATACTTCTAGACACGCCCACTTATCATTCATGGACTGGTACGCAGGATATAATCAAGTCCTGATGGCCAAAGAGGATGAACAGAAAACCACTTTCATCACGCAATGGGGGACTTATTGCTACACAGTAATGCCATTCGGGCTTAAGAATGCAGGGGCCACATACCAAAGAACTGCGACAATCCTGCTCCACGATATGATGCATAAAGAGGCTGAAGTTTATGTAGATGACATGATCATAAAGTCCAAAGATAGGATAGGGCATGTACCCTCACTTCAAAAGTTCTTTGATAGGCTTAGGAAGTACAACATGAGGCTTAATCCCAAAAACTGCACATTTGGAGTTACATCTGGCAAACTTCTAGGATTTGTCATAAGTACTAGAGGAATCGAGATTTATCCATCCAAGATCAAATCCATAATAGACATGGCAGCACCAAAAACAGAAAAAGAAATAAAAGGGTTTTTAGGGAGGATCAAATACATTAGCAGGTTCATTTTCAAGTTGACAATCACTTGTGAGCCCATATTCAAGAAACTCAAAAAAGAGGTAAAAACGGAATGGGATGAAAAATGCCAAAAAGCCTTTGACAAAATTAAGGCCTATTTATCCGAACCACCCGTTCCGGTACCGCCCACGCCAGGCATACCTCTAATCCTTTACCTTACAGTCACAGAGACGTCAATGAGGGCCATACTAGCCCAAGAAATAGACAAGGAAGAAAAGGCCATCTACTATGTAAGCAAGAAGTTTCTAGAATACGAAACCAAATATTCCCCTCTAGAAAAAACGTGCCTAGCCCTAATCGCGACCACTAAAAGGCTGTGACATTACATGCTCCAGCATACGATCCACATAAGATCGAGAGAAAATCCTCTAAAGTACATATTTGAAAAGCTCATACTCAATGGTAGGATAGCCCGATGGACCGTTCTCCTGTCAGAGTTCGACCTCAAACTTGAACACCAAAAAGCCATAAAAGGGCATGCTATCTCAGAGTACTTAGCCGACCAGGCTATACACGAACCTGATCACAAGGATAAATACCACTTTCCAGACGAAGGGGTCATGACATTAGACACCGAGACTTGGCAACTCTATTTTGATGGAGCATCTAACCAAAAAGGTTTTGGAGTAGGAGTACTAATAGTATCCCCCGATGGTGCACATACACCTATTTCAGTCAAATTAGAATAGGAAGTCAACAACAATGGCGCAGAATACGAAGCTTCCATAATAGGATTGCAATCCGCTATAAGCCTCGGCATTAAGACGCTTCGAGCCTATGGGGACTCGTCACTCATAAATAATCAAATTTCTAAAGTATAGAAAGTCAAAAGTGAATCCTTGGCACTCTACCAAGATTACTTGGATAAGATTCTAGTGTATCTCAACCAAATACATTTTACATATCTCCCACGAGAAGATAATCAATTTGCAGACGCATTGGCCAAGCTAGCAAGCATGATCAATATCCCCGAAACCATTCGGATGATGCCCATCTGCGTGCAAAGAAGATCCGAGCCATCGTACTGCAACACTTTGGAAGTGTTCCATTATGAACAAGACGAATGCTACACCGATATAAAGAATCTACTCGTCTATCAGCTTTATCCTCCTGATTCCAGTCCTAGAGCCCAAAAGGCACTCAGAAGGCTCGTAGCCTAATTCATAGAGGTACAAGGCTAGATATACAAGAAAAGCCCAAACGAAATTAATCTCCTATGCGTAGACGCCGAAATAGCCCATAAGGTCTTACGAGAGGTACACGCGGGAGTTTGTGGACCGCATATGAACGGCACGATGTTATCCAGGAAATTAATAAAGTTCGGATATTATTGGATGACAATGGAAAAGGATTGTGGTGAATTTGTCAAAAGGTGCACACAATGTCAGACACATGCAAATCTACACCACTTACCACCAAGCCCGCTATATACCTTCACCTCACCTTGGCCTTTCTCTGCTTGGGGAATAGACATCATTGGCAAGATAACCCCAACAGGGAAAGGATGTCATGAATATATGCTGGTCGCAATCGACTACTTCACCAAGTGGGTCGAAGCTCAATCATACGCAAAGCTCAAGGCAAAGCATGTAGTTAAGTTCATCAAGAATAACCTAATAGCTAGATATGGAGTTCCGCCCCAAGAAATCATCAGTGATATTGGGTTACACTTCATGAAAGAAGTAATTGAGCTCTTAACCCAGTTTAAGATCCAGTACGGAAAGTCGTCTCCCTACAGACCGCAAACGAACGACACAGTAGAGGCAGCTAACAAAAACATCAAGAAGATCATTGAAAGAATGTCTGAGAATTATCATTATTGGCCTGACAAATTGCCATTCGCACTTTGGGGTTATAGGACGTCGGTCCGCGCATCGACATGAGCAACACCATACTCCTTGGTCTATGGAATGGAAGTCGTATTGCCAATTGAGCTGGAGGTCCCGTCTCTACGGATCGTTTTGGAAAGTCAAATTCCAGAAGTGGATTGGGTCCAAACCCGCTATGACCAACTAATCTTGCTAAATGAGAAAAGGTTACAGGCTTTGCACAATGTAAGAATCAATCAAAAGAGATTCACAAAGCATTTTAACCAAAAGCTCAAACTAAGAGACCTCAAAGTTGGAGATTTAGTACTTAAAGAGGTAAGGGCCAATGTCACTGACACAAGAGGCAAATTCAGACCCAATTGGTCAGGCCCATTCCTCATTACAAAGATCTTAACAGGAGGAGCAACAAAATTGGCAGATTTGGACGGGATTGAGTTTAGTTAATGGATAAACATGGATCAATTAAAGAGGTTCCATGCTTTGGAAAGACACCCAATATAGAACATTCGAGAGGCCCATACAAGGCTACATAATCCCAAAAAAAAAAGTAAAAAAAAGAAAAAAAATGGGATTTAATGTTAAAAAAAAACGGATAAGAACTACGAGCGGCCTGATTCCCATAATAGGATACGTAGGACAACCCAATTGCAATTGGGTCCGGCCCCTTCATCATTTTCACGTTCAAAAGTTGTTAAAAAATGTGTGCATATAATAAACACCAAGTTGCAATATTAAATAAACTAAGCATGTCTTCATAAATAATAATAAAGTCCATTACGAAGACTTGGTAATTCCCAAATATTAAGGCAAAAATTAAACTTAAATCTAAAGAAGGGGCTCATCACCCTTATTGAATTTAAAGAAAAATAAAAGGCAATCCTAAGCTAGACATGCTCCAAAAGAGTATTTCCTTAATAGACTACTCCGTAGCTTCGGTAGTAGGAACTGCATCCTCCATGGGCTCATCTACCTTTAGACCTCCCACTTCGCCTTCCTTGGGAGCCCATCTCTCTCGAAGCAAAGGCTCTCTTTCTTCAACCTCCATTAGAGGGATGCTCGTGGAGGCCTCGTGATCATTGGCCGAAATTTGGGGCTCGGCTTGCGGCTTAGTAGTAATCTTTTCCAAAACCTTCTTGGCCTTCGGGTTGAGGACACTTCTCACATGCTTGACTCCCTTTTGCTTACCATTCCCTTTAGGATCATTGGGGTTTGAAAGTATTAAGCTAGCTTTGACCGATTGGGCCTTGAGATCGCCTTGTTTGGATTTCCTGCATGCACGACAACCCTCCGCAGTCTTACAGTCCATCCAAGCTTCGTAGGCCAAAGATATGGTCGTAGGGGCCTTGATGTGAGGAATAGTCCACTTGGGGAGACGATCCCACGCACACTCCCACGATCGCACCATGCTAATTGCTAAAACTCGTGTAGCAGGAGCATGTAGACGCCAAAAAAGCGTCTTCCGATTTCTCCGCAAAAGCCCGATGATGAAAGGAGTAATTTATAAACTTGAACTGCTATTTTTGCTTTAATAGTTAAGATAAGGTCTCAGGTTTTTCCTCCAAACACACCTTCTTTCAACTTCATTTAAAAGCCCCTTTCAAGAGCTTTCCATTGCTTCCTTTCATGCCCAAATACAATTCTGTACCTGAGAGTTATGGCCAAACGAAGTTAGGGGTCAAAACAGATGTAGCCGAATACTGTGGACCGTATTTCGAGCCCCATTTGGGAGTTTAGTTGGTTGAATTAATTTGTGAGACTTATATTTTTGGATTCCTTATTCAAATATCTTTCAAATAACATAACATGAGCCCACACCACATTTCCAAGCAAGGAGTTACGAGCTCAACATTGGTGCGTACTCCAAAACTGACCTCTCCTCACTCTTTCAGGTATATCTAGATATACACAAAGAATTTGGACCTGAAATTAACGCCATATGAAAATATACCTAAAAATCTTTCCAACGCACCTTGAATCATCCAAGTAGGAACCCAAACGAGTGAGATATGGCCCAAACAAAATCGAGCTGGAAAGCTGACAGCCGTCAGCGGCGCTGACCCTGCTTCGGGCCCGGCTCATTTTTCAAGCCCGTCTCTTTTTTCAGCTCAAATTCGACCGTACAACCCTACTTCCCTCGCCTATGTAAACAACCCTTCACCCTCAGTTCAAAACACACAGCCTACAGTTGGCAACCTCTATTCTCAGGAGTATTAACACAGAGCTGCCCCCTCTTTCTTCCAAACTTGAGATCTATTTTTACTATTTTTGTCAAATATAGCTTACAGTTCAGGTTCAAATTCCTAAGGGCTCAAATTAAATTAATTGTCTGATTGTCTATTTTTCTAAGTAGTCATAATGTAGATATCATGCTAGAATAAAGTATTTATGGCTTCCTGAATATTGTCTGTATAGTCGTTGTGCTGCCCAACTTGTCAACCGATTGCATGTCTAAATAAGGGTAAATAATAAATGTTGCGATGCTTGTGATGAACCAATTAATAGTCTAAGTACAGGTTGTTAATCCGGTTTGAGTGGGAATTATGTCTTTAAATTATTAAGCAAACTTGAGTTAGTAGAGGCCGTCATAAACCGGGGAGTTGGGTGCCTAACACCTTCCCACCTCGTACATTCGCCCACGAACCCTTTATTCTTTGGTACTAATATGTTTTATATAAGCGGGAGTCTTTCTAAAAACATTATTAGTGCACTTATCGCGCTATTGGGTTGTCCCTTCGATAAAACGCCGATAGCAATTTGTGACCTCTTTCATGGTTTTTATTAAATTCAAGTCTTTACAAAATCTTTTCTAACTCGATGGTCCCTTGAACTTATCTAAGCCCCCAACTGACAAATTTTCTATAAGGACGCACTCCGTGAAACAAAGTTGGAAAATACCGGGTCCTTACAGTGGCGACTTCACTGGGGACTTATTTAAGAGGGTGAGACTCGAAAGTTAAGTTTGCTTATTATTTAATAACATGTTCCATATTTTTGCATCATTGGCATATGCCTTGGCACAACCTTTTGACCCTTATCGACCCTCGAGGAAGTTTGTGTCGCAACTCGTATATTTAAAGGAATATACAGTTGTCCTATCGTGCAAATCGACGCTTCCTCACCCATGACTCATCAATCCTTTGTTGATGAAAAGAATTACAATCGATGTGTCGACCATCCGCCGAATGGAAATTGTAATTTGTCGTGGTAACCTCACAGAAGCCAAAAGCGTTTAACCCACATTTGTGCATCCGCTTGCTTGTTGTGCATGTGTCGTTGTAATGCCCGTCTGATCACATGTTTGCCTGTAAACTACGTTGTTATTATGCTTGCATAAATGCATGAATTAGGTGACTATATGTCAACATGTACTTACGTGCTAGGAGTCCTTTCCTTTATTTTTAGCTAGTTCCTAATGGCCAAAAATAGTGCGAGAATTTAATTCAATGAGCACTCGTTTTCCCCGATGATATATTTTCATATAGCGTCGAAGTTATGAACAATTTTCTAGGACCTTTGGCAACAAAAAGAGTCTCTCCAATTCCCCTCTCCCACTTTTTTTTATTTTTCATTTCTTTTCTTTATTGTTTTGATGTAATTCGGATTCGGCAAAAAAAAAAAAGAAAAGCCAAAAAAAAAATGGCAAAAAAGAAAACCGCCGAAAAAAAACAAAATTCGGAAAAATAAAAAGTTAAAAAAAAAAAATGCCGAAATTATTTTTTTTTTATTATTATTATTCTATCCCATTTTCTATTTTCTTTGAGTCTAGAAAATAAAAATAAAAATAGGATGGTACGTCTGTTTCTATTTTTCTCATTTTAGTTCATCGACTTCATTTTTACATTGATATGAGGGAAAATAATCGGGCATTTAGGCTTAGGTTGTCATTTCTATTTCTTTGCATTGCATTGCATTATATCGTACGTATTGAACGCTCCATGTTAGGATACATAACTAATCGTCATGCATACATTGTCGTCATTTTGCATCTGCATTTTGTACAAACGTCCTGGTCATGGATTCATCTATGTCTCCATTTGTTCATTACGTCTCAAGCACTAGAAGTCTAGAAAGGTCATTCGTTAAGTGCTTTAGGGTCATTCTAGGAAGCATCCATTCATTGTCATACATGTCAAGGTCAGTTCGTCATGCACCTTGCATATTGTTGTCATAGCTCTGTCATTTCATTGTCGTCATCATGTATTCAAGTCCATATAGACGTCCTTAGATTCATTCACTTTAGGGGTTATCGAGGGTCTTCTAAAAATCACGAGTCTTTGTTTTCAAGTCCTTTCTTTGGCGTCTTTCTAAGTTGAGACTTGTGTTCAGGATTGGGAGCTCGAGGAAGAATTACGGTGACAAAGGTTGGGCTCGATCGTCCGGCAGATTGGTTCGTCAAGCTACCTCCAAGACACCACCACATTTCAAAAGGCCATCACCCCATAATCCATCACCACCACAAAGCCCGCTACCACTCATTACATCCCTTACCTCACCGATCACACCCCCAAAGTTCACCATGGTTAAAACCACCGACGAGAGGCTTGATGATCTCATGAGCGAGTTAGAAAGGGTGCGACTCAAGGTTGAAGATTTGGAAGAAAAGAAAGAGGATGAAGCAAGAATCCTCTCTGACTCCGATTCTGAGGAATCAGGGTCCAATGCCATGCTGGCTAAGATCACCTATGTGCTCAAGAGTAGCAGCTTGATCTCCAACTATAGTGCCAACGTAAGAAAGTTTGACACTAAGATCAAGGTTAAGCTTCCGGGCAAATTCTCTATGCCTGAAGTACCCACCTTCACGGGAGTCGACAACCCGCAGGATCACCTGAAATCCTTCACTACTACTATGGCTCTAAGGGGAATCAACAAGAAACTCTATGCACATCTGTTTCCCCAGACCCTTGATACACAGACTCGACGATGGTTCTACTCCCTAGATCTGGAAAGCTACCCAACTTGGTCCAATTTTACCACAGCCTTCCTTGCACGCTACAAGGAAAATGTTGCTCTGCCTATGACCCTTCGAGAGTTAGAGATCACCAAACAAGAAGAAGATGAGGGATTCATTGTCTTCCTTAGGAGTTGGAAGCTAAAGATAATCGAACTGGTTGAGCGACCTTCGCAAACTAATCAAATTTGCCAACTCATCAAGAACCTGCAACCTGCTTACAAGGAACCCCTCAAGTATCAAGCAATTGACTCCTACAATCGGCTCTATTGTTGTGGGCATCCTAATTGAAGATAACCTTCTTAGGAATTCCACTTAAGTCGTGAACAACGCGAGTATCTACAGGGGGTTGTCCTTCGTATCTCTATGAATAGCCTATGCTCGAGAAGTTGAAGAGGGTCAAAGTTTCCTAGTGTGCAAGTTTAGTTGAGTCCAGTCAAGTTTAATGATGTCTAGTTGTCTTTTCAATTCGTACATAGAGTCTAGCTTACTTCTCGTGTAATATTTTTTTTTTTTCGATTCAATAAAGATTGCATTTTGATTCCCATCATTGTTCTTTGTTCAATCCTATGACGAACTTAAGTTGCCTATGACGGAATAAAAAAAATCAAAAAACAATTCAAAAGAAAGCCTTCATTATGGAAAACATCAAACAAAAACTCCCTAATGATCATCCCCATAGAGGACATACAGCTGAACCGTCCGTGCTGAGTACAGGAGGCATTCATTTGGCACCTCACATCAATATCCTTTACTACCCTATATATCATTACCACTTGCAACCCTTTGAGCCTTAAACACGTAGCCTTTCATTTTTTAACCACATCATCCTTACCCGGGGAATGGGTGTGTGCCACATAGGAATAGAAGCAACCTTCTAGGCAAGGTGGACCGACCTACTAAAAAAAAAGAGGCCACTGAGAGAAATGCAAAAAAAAAAGAAGAAGAGAGAACTCGAAAGTTCAAGAGCAAAAACAAAAAAAAAAAACAAAAGAGAAAAAAAAATAATTCAAGAGCGATCAAAGATCTAAAGGAGTGCAAACACTTCAAGCACAACCAAACGGTGACATTACCTAAACATAGGTCCCTTAGCCACCTCGCCTAGATCAAAAACTTCTATACCATCTGGCATACTTTGGGGAGGGGATTTACATTGGGTTTCTTTGAGAGTTTATCCTTTCTTTGACACCATAACCCAGCTTGGCATTACAACCCTAAAGCCCTCCAAGAGGTACGACTATTCAATTGTATAGCCTTGAACTACGTTGGCCTTATTCCACAAACTGGATACGTAGGAAACCTCAAGGAGATTCGGCCACGACAATCACTTTGTCACATGATCATAAGGAGTTTTCCCATTCCACCATTCTCATCTAAGGGTTCAAATGAGCCCGGTAGGTTGAAAACCCGAAAGGGCGGCCTAAGCAAAAGTTAGGGCAACCAAAAAAAGTAATATAAAAGAAATTCAATATCTTGAGGCAACTTCAATTTCTGAGAATTTAGAGCATTGTTTCTCATGTAAGCGCTCTTTGGTTAGTCGTCTAGAGGCCATACTCAGTGCATTTCTCGTAGGCTTGCACACAGACTTTCCAACTGGGGCTTTTTCAGAATGAGTCGGTTCTTTGTCCGCTACTTTCCAAGTTGGCTATTTCGTCCCATATAAGTTAGGATATTTTGTACCGCCACATCAACACCCATAGCTCCTCGAGTAGGTCATAACCATCAAGAACCACGCATCAAACTGGGGGCTGATTCTCCCTTGGCTGCACCCAGTCTTGTGCACTTGTCTCATACTCTGTCAAGATCACCACAGGAATGAAATTCTTGATCACAAAAATTTTTCCCATATGAAGACCCTCTTCAGACCCTATAGGAGAGTCTTGCATGTTCGGCAAGGCTACATGGAGCTGTGAGTCAATAGAGTCTGCATACATCATATTTGCATAAGTATTAGAGTCGCCTTCAAAGCCATGCATATGTACATAATTTCTCAGTGTCTCGAGTCCTTGAGTGTTTACATGTCAATTCCCCTTTTCCCCGTGCATATTACTATGTCATGTCTTATGCATCTTGCTTGTCATGGTCAGTCGGGCATGTCTATTGCATCTTTTTCCTAAGTGCATATTTCCACTACAGGTTTGAGTCTACCCGCTCTCCATCGAAACCAGCAAGCCCGGAACTCATGATCAAGCCCAGAAGCGACCTTCCTACTACAACCAAGAATGGAGATAGCCTTCCAACAACAGCCAAGCGCGCGGGCCCCTTTGCGGTCCTACAATCCTTTTTCTAGTCCTTTGTTCGTTACCACAGTTCATTTGCGGCAATATCAGTACGAAGCGCGAAGAGCGAAGCACTCTGGCCCACAAGTTCAAATCCGACAGTTGGCCTATTTTACGGTACCAACTATTTTCAGGTAAAACTAACTTGTTTATTTTTGCAGGTCCCAAGTACTGAAACTCGGATCTACACGGCGACGACTCTCACCACCCAGAGCGCCCAAGTCATTTATAAGCCCGAAATTTTGTCGGCACTTGCTAAGCAGCACAACACTACAAATTTTTAGAGTTAGTCAATGATCTCTTAAGCTATTGCGGTCAAACTGTCCCTCTGCAAGGTTAAAAATATTTGGGGTTAGTCAACGATTGCTTAAGCTGTTGCGGTTAATTTATCCCTCTACAAGGTTACTTATTTTGTGTCAGTCAATGATTGAGTAAATTGTTGCGGTTATACTGTCCATTATTTTTCTTTATATGTTTCAGTCAATGATTGCTTAAATTATTGCGCTTATACTGTCCATTATTTTTCTTTATATGTTTCAGTCAATGATTGCTTAAACTGTTGCGGTTATACTGTCCATTATATTTCTTTATATGTTTCAGTCAATGATTGCTTAAACTGTTGCGGTTATACTGTCCATTATTTTTCTTTGTATGTTTCAGTCAATGATTGCTTGAACTATTGCATTTAAACTGTTCATATGTTCTAACCACTTTATGGCCGATTATTTTTAATCGTGCTATCTTGTTGACCTTTTCGTTTCTTAAACAGGGATGGAATCTCGACATCCACCGAGCGGTGTTTAGTCACTGTTTGTCGAAGCACTCTATGGTGATCATTCTCTAAGTATTACTAACTTATTCATTCACTCTGAATACAGGTCCCCAGCAGACGTTTAGACCATCTACAATCGGTGTTCTATCCTGCTACTATAACCTTTGTTTTCTCTTGTGTTCACAGGGATGAAATCTTTGCACACTACGAGCGTGTTCCAACTCAGGTTTGTCATCATATGCATGTCGCCTTTGGAATACTTTGATCTTCGCTTTTACTCAAGCTCAATCAAAGTGGGGGCTTCTGTAGACGCCAAAAAAGCGTTTTCAGATTTCTCTGCAAAAGCCCGATGATGAAAGGAGTAATTTATAAACTTGAACTGCTATTTTTGCTTTAATAGTTAAGATAAAGTCTCAGGTTTTTTCTCTAAACACTCCTTCATTTCCACTTCATTTAAAAACCACTTTCAAAAGATTTCCATTGCTTCCTTTCGTGCCCAAATACGATTCCGCACCGGAAGAGTTATGGCGAAACGAAGTTAGGGGTCAAAACAGATGTAGCCGAACACTAAGGATCGTATTTCCATCCCCATTTGGGAGTCCATTTGGTTGAATTAATTTTTGAGCCTTATATTTTTAAATTCCTTATTCAAATAGCTTTCCAATGACATATCATGAGCCCACACCACATTTCCAACCAAGGAGTTACGAGCTCGACATCTATGCGTACTCCAAAACTGACCTCTCCCTACACTTTCGGGTATATCTGGAGATCAAAAACCATTTGGACCTGAAACCAAAGCCATGTGAAACTATACCCAATAAGCTTTTCAACGCACCTTGAATCATCCCATTCGGAGCCCAAACAAGTGATATATGGCCCAGACAAAATCCAGCTGGAAAGCTGACAACCGTCAGCGGTCCTGGCCAACGCCGCTAGCGGCGCTGACCCTGCTTCGGGCCCAGCTCATTTTTCAAGCCCGGCTCATTGTTTAGCTCAAATTCTACCGTACAACCCTACTTCCCTCGTCTATATAAACAACCCTTCACCCTCAGTTCAAAACACACAGCCTACAGTTGGCAACCTCTATTCTCAGGAGTATTAACACTGAGCTTCCCCCTCTTTCTTCCAAACTTGAGATCTACTTTTACTATTATTGTCAAATATAGCCTACAGTTCAGGTACAAATTCATGAGGGCTCAAATTAAATTAATTGTCTAATTGTTCAGCTAGAATAACGTTTTTATCGCTTCCTAAATATTGTATGTGTAGTCGTTGGGCTGCCCAACTTGTCAATCGAATGCATGTCTAAATAAGGGTCAATAGTAAATGTTGTGATGCTTTTGATGAACCAATTAATAGTCTAAGTCCACGTTGTTAATCCGGTTTGTGTGGGAATTATGTCTTTAAATTATTAAGCAAACTTGAGTTAGTAGAGACCGTCATAAACGGGGGAGTTGGGTGCCTAACACCTTCCCACCTCGTACCATCGCCCCCGAACCCTTTATTCTTGGGTATATATATGTTTTATATAAGCGGGAGTCTTTCGAAAAATATGATTAGTACACTTATCGCACTATTGGGTTGTCTCTTCGGTTTGTCCCTTTGATAAAACGCCGATAGCAGATTTGTGACCTCTTTCATGGTTTTTATTACATTCAAGTCATTACAAAAGCTTTTCTAACTCGATGGTCCCTTGAACATATCTAAGTCCCCAACTGAAAAATTTCCTATAAGGACGCACTCCGTGGAACAAGGTTGGAAAATCCCGGGTCCTTACAGAGCAATACTATCCTTTTGTGGGATAATTTGACGTTTCCTATATTGCTGCATGATACGGCTAGAAAATATGTAAGCCAAGTTTTGAAGGCCAAGGATTTGATAATATCCCGTTTCCTTGCTACATCCGATTGCAGATTTTAGGCCCCACCACTTGACAGTCCATCTTAGCAAAGGGCAAGCTTTAAGGTACCCGCGCCATTCATCAATGGTTGACTCATAATAAAGCCTTCGGCGAGCAGGAAATTGCTTTGGTTGATATTTGAGCGCATTAGCAGGCCTATCAATAAAGCACATGTGCTCCAGGAGTCATTTCTACAAAAAAACAGAAGGCAAAAACATAGAGTTAGATATCCATTAAAAATTCAAACTTTATTCAAAGCAATTTATTCAAGCACTCACTTGAAGGAGAAGAGGACTTCGGTAAGAACCCTCGCCTTTCCGGCACTCCGAGGTGGAATTTAATCTTTGGATTGGTATTAATGGTTCTTAAATAATACGTCAATATGCAATTTAAATTAATTATGGGGAATAACAATTTGCAAATAAAGAAGGAAAACCTTCCCTAACCAGGACTCAAAAACAAATCCTAAGGGGAGATCTAGTCCTAATATTCTATGGACACTAGTCACATAGCAAGGAGACAATCAATCAAAATATGGCAAGTAAATCAATTAGCACCTTGATATGGACTATGGGACTAATGCAATATTTGACACAATCTATGGTTGGATATGGTAACCTATGACCGGATGCATTTCGTCATCTATGGGGTGCATAGTAAAACTAAATCTACCGTTTTACACATCTCGAATGGAAACATGTAAATGCCATGGGGCGGAACACGACTATGTGCAAAGGTAATTCGGGACGAGTGGGTCACCGGCCTAAGTCATAGACAATGCTCCAAAGGGTAAATCCTGTTTATGGAGTGGTGATGTCTTTCGACATCTTGCGATGATAACGCATGCAATGTGAATGATATGGATGCATAGCAAAGAAGATAAACACATACGACAATTGAACCAAATAGCTAAAATAAATTATTGACATGGATAAGTGTTCGAATCAGACCCTCTTGTTAATTATCCCAAGTGAAGTCGCCACTGTAAGAACCCTCGCCTTTCCGGCGCTCCGCGATGGAATTTAATCTTTGGATTGGAATTAATGGTTCTTAAATAATACGTCAATATGAAATTTAAATTAATTATGGGGAATAAAAATTTGCAAATAAAGAAGCCGCCACCAATTTTTAAGGAAACAATTGGAAACCATCAAAAGTACACCCAATTCCTATTGGGAATTGAGTCATGCCCATGGGGACTACATATTGAGTTCGGGGGTGTAGGTACGAAATAAACAAAACGAATCTCATCTAAATAGCCCGTAAAAACGGCCTCTACTAAGCCTATCAATGTCAAATATTTATTTACGCTATATGGTTCCAAATAAATCCGGTCGTCAAAGATCCTAAATTAACTAGGAAGGTTAAAGACAACCAAATTATCTATGTTATCACTTTGCAGAATTTATATCCAATTGACATGCATACTATTATCAAGCATAACCAAGATATAAGAACAATAAATTGACACTCCAACCTACCGTACTTTGCTAAACGCGCCAAATATTGCATATGCACATCAATAAATTTGTTAGTAACTTCAAAGGAAGAACAATGCAAAGATATCAACTTTACGCTAAAATAAACCTATGAGGCTGCTATATGCATGCAAAAACTATAAAAAGATGCAAACTTGCATAAACTAATACAAAGATGCAAACTTTAAATTAACTAACAATGCATAATTATATACAAAATCCAAACATGCAAATTTACTCAACCATTATCAAAAGCTAAATAAAACATGGTTATAAACAATAAATAAGAGATTTTATAAAGAATTTAGGCCCTTAGGATGGTTAACGTGGACGTTCTATTCAAACGGGACTAGTATAATTGGAATTGCTCTTCAATCTTGGGTGCTAGACTAGGTGCAATGCTTGCTTGAGCCTTCAAAAATTTGAATTCTCTTTGATTTGGGAAAATATGTGCTCTTAATGCTCTCAAAATTATGAACTGACCAACCTCCACAAAAGAGGGTGAAAAGGAGTATTTATAGAGTTAGGGGACGGAAATTAGGGGCCTAGGGTAAGAAACCGGGCGCCAAAACTCGGCCAAGCCAAAAAACAGGCCCAGTGGCCACACGGAAGGCAGCTAGGGCCAGCGGGAATGCCGCTGCGGCTCTGCGGCCTGCCGCTGAAGCTCCGCAGCCCTGCTGTCACGTGTGTACCGCCGAACGGACAGCGGCAGCCGCTGGGCACGGAGGCGCGCGCGTACCTATGGTTTTTTGACTTTTTGTGCTCAGTAAATTACGAAAATTCCATTGGGCTGATCCAGGGGATCGGGATTGAGCGGTTTTGACCCAAATTTTTGAGAGGCGATATCTCTTGATCCGGGAACCTGATTGAGGCAAGGTCAAAGGCGTTGGAATCCTTATAATGAGGGTTATCCAAAGCCTAAGGTTTCAAGGAATTTGGTCTAGATTTCTGAGCAATGTCTTTTTCTACTTACGTCCATGTTAATCTATTACCATCATCATCTGGCATTGCGGTGCCAGGGGATAAGAACCGATTAGGGTGTCTACAGAACCCCCACTTTGACCGAGCTTGTGAAAGTGAAGATCAAAGTATTTGCTAAAAAATGCCTGCAATGTTTTTTTTTTTTTTTTTTTGGAGAGAATTCTGTGGTCAGGGTTACCTGCTTTGTGGGTGCCAACGCGATGCTAATTTTAATAGCTTAGTCGTCAAAGAGCGTTGCGTAGCTCTACTTTTGCGGGTGCCAACGTGACGCTAATTTTAATAGCCTCAACATCGAAGAGCGTTGCGTAGCTCTGCTTTGCGGGTGCCAATGTGACGCTAATTTAATAGCCTCAACATCGAAGAGCCTTGTGTAGCTCGGCTTCAATAATGCATATGTATTGGAAAATTGTGCCTGCAAAAATAGAATAAAGTGCTTGTGCCTACAAAAATTAGATAATATGCCTATGCGTGCGAAAATAGATGATACCGGGCCCCTAGGATGGGAAACCAAGTTGCAAGGGGCAAAAGAGTCATTTTGGATGACATGCCCGAATCTCCCGGACTTCTAACGATCGATAAATGCAATCCCGCGCGGAATTTGAACGTGCGGGCCCGCCCCGTGAGAGGCAGAAGGGAAAAGAGGTTCAGCGGCCATACGCAGGGCCGCTGAGCGCTGGCGCCGCTGGGCGGCCTTATCGGGCCTGCTCAGCGGCTCAGATGACAGTGCGGAGGTGATGAGAGGGGCCGCACGGCCTGGCGGCTCTGCTGCGCTTGGGCGGCCCTATACCGGGCCGCTAGGACGGTTCAGAGGCGCGGATGGGGTTTAGTTTGGGGAGAGCCGAATTTTGGGTCATTTCTTCCCCAAAATTTCGAGACTCTCTCTCTCTAACTCCATTATTGCCCAATCTTCATTTCTTGCTCAAATTTACTCCGTTTTGCTTGCATTTGCTTGCTTTTGCATAATCTTTACTTAATTTGAAGTTTTTTTTGGTGATTTCTCACAAATTTGGGGTGAATTTGAGAGTGGGGTTTTTGAAACCCTTGGAGAGAGAAAATCCCAAAATCCTCCATTTTTGCTTGTTGTTCTTGCTAGCTTGTTCATCCTTCTTCATGGCTCCAAAATTGGCAAGGAAGAGGAGTAGGAGGACCGAAGCCAAGGAGGAGGTCGAAGAAATTGACATTTTCACCAAGGCTTATCCTTCTCATGTGAAGCCTTCAAAGAGGAAGCCCAATGTAGCTTTTCCTAAAGATCGATACACCCGGTCAGATAGGATGCCCGACATTGTTTGGGATCTATCGGAGTTGCTTTTCCGACCGGCGACGCATTTGAGCTCTCGGGCTTCCAAGTTCGTGGTAAGCCTCAAACTTTGAATTCATAGTTTTATGCATTGAATTTTAGCTTATATGCTTTGCCTTTTGCAGAATTTGTGTAAAAATTGTGTGCAATTGTCAAGTTTGTAGCGCATGTGATCTTGCGCGGCTTGAACGAACATACAAACATGCCTAGGATCGAACATTTGATTAAAATGTGAACCTAAGGGGTGGCGAATTGTTCATAGGAACCCAATGGGAATTTGAAGGCCCATGGCAACTATAGTTCTTCAGTGAGACTTTTTAAGATCTTCCCCAAAGAGGTGCAAGATGCGGTTTTGAATACGAGGTTTGGGCCCCTTTTGAAAGCGGCGGACTCGGTTGAACGATTCAAGAGGTGTATTGTCCGTTTGTCTTTGGAGCGTTTTTGGGATACTACCAACATGTTCCATTTCCCTAATCGGGAGATGATGATCACTCCCTCGGAGTTTGCTATGTTGACCGGGGTACCTTGCGTGGGTACGCCCATTATCTATGACGTTTCCATTTGGAAGCGTAAGGCGGAGATGGTGGAGCTTTTCGCCCCATGGGGGAACACTTGGGGTCACCATTACCATTCCTATAGTGAGCTTTTCGCTGCTTTGAAGGACACGAGGTATAAGAGAAATACCTCGGTGGAGCAGAAGGCGAGGATGTTCATCGCCTACCTCCTCGCCACTACTATCTTTGGTGACAAGGGGGAGCGTATCCATGCTATTTACCTCCCGAGCTTGTTGGATTGGGAGAGAGTGAGAGAGTACAACTGGGGGTTGCCGGGCTACGTCAACCTCTTGAGATGCATGCGGTTTGCGTGCCGCATGATTGACGAGGGATGCAAGCAGTCGACTCTTCCTCCCGTGAGCTTGTGTGATTTTTGGAAGGTCTTATGGGTGCGTTTTGCTTTATTGCATTTGTTTTTGGTGATTTGCATGATTTAAGTGTGCGGTGCTTAATTTCATGTTTTGATGTAGCCTTGGTTTTTTGAGAATTTCCCGGATATGGCGCCTATAGGCTGGGAGTTAGACTTCCCGGTTTGCAGGGCATGGCGTCATAGGGGTCCTGCGCCTTTCCAGACTCTTCAGCAGTATAGGGAGGCCGTCCTGCGCCTATATTGGCACAAGGTAATGTAGCTTTGCTTTTTGTTGCATGGATTGTATTTCTTAGTTTGGAAATATCTTATGTTGCATGCCTGCGTAGATTGACTACTTCCCATGGGTGAAGTATCATGGTTTGGCGTCGGATGCTATCCTAGCATATAGAGCAGTGGACCGCCAGAGGATCCTAATTGCGGGTCCGTTCTCTTTTGAGTGGTATTTGGGAGAGCGGATCTTCCGTCAGGTTCGTGACGTGGAGGGCCCGAGGATTCCCTAGCATCCTCCCTCGACCATGTTCTTGGTGAGGTGCTTGTCTCGTGAGCAGGTTGCGGAGGCCATGGTAGGCTCGGATGCTATGCGGTATTTGAGGGAGCCTGCGGAGGACCTTGCGGGGCACTACGAGCAGTTCCGTCGTGATCGCCGCATGCCTTCATTTGTGGGTTTGAAGGTAAGAATTTAATGTTCTTGTTTAGCTTGATACTAACCTACTTTGCTTTGTAGGAGCCTCGGGTTGACGCCATCGATGTGGATGTCCCGGATATGCGGGTCCGAGGTCGGGACTACGGGATGGAGTGTTGGGGGAAAGCCCCCATGACGGAGGACCTTGATGAGGACATCCAGGGCCTTCCTCTTCCAGTTGGCCATCCAGGGGTAAATTCGTAGTTTTACCAATGTGTGCGATACTTTACCGTTTTGTATGCTTGTACTTACTTTTCTTTGCGTCGCTTGACCGCGAGCAGACCGGGAAGGTCTTCAGGATGATGCATGCCATGAAGTCTTGGATATCCCAAACTCTTTCGAGGGGTACTTTCTCAAGAGTTGACTAGGACAAGGTAAACCTGATTTTGCATTTTCAAAGTTACATGCTTTGAGAAATGTATCTTATATATTTTGGTGGGCTGCGGGTTGAGTACCGTTCGACCCCTTCCTCGTCGGTCACGACAGGTGGTATTGTCAGATGATGAGATCGTGAGCTCTCCTGAGCGTAGCCCTTCGCGCGAGAGGAACCCTCGGAGGGAGAGTCCTAGGAGGGAGAGTGTGCCTGCACATCGGATAGACCGTCCTGGTGGGAGTAGGATGACTCCGTTTGTGGAGCCTACTCCTATGCCTATGACGATGCACCCTTCTTATCCCGGGTATGCGGGGTATCCCTCTTATGGTTGTCTTTACTACCAGCCTCCTATCCCTGCTCCTATGATGCCTACCATGCCTCCTCGTTCTTCGTGGGGGTATGATTCGAGTTATGCTGAGGAGGGTTGCTCGTACCGGGAGCCTGCCCGAAATTCTTCCTTCGACCCTAGCCAGGTCGTGGCGTCGATCTTTCGTGATGAGCCGCGAAGATCGGAGGTCACTTTGAGGTGCTCTGTACGGATGCTGGTGCGGGTGATGATTTTTATGATAATGTATTTGTGTGAAATACATTCTGAATATTTGTGTTGATCAAACATTCGGACTTTGCATGTAAATATTGCTTATTTATTGGTCCCTGCATATAATTAGGCTAAATGCAAATGCACAAGTAGTCAAGCAAAAGCGCAAGTAATAGTGTAGACACCCTAATCGGTTCTCATCCCTTGACACCGCAACACCCGATGATGATGATAATGTATTAACATGGACGTAAGTAGAAAAGGATATTGCTCGGAAATCTAGACCAAATTCCTTGAAACCTCAGTCTTTGGATAGCCCTTGTTATAAGGATTCTAACGCCTTTGACCTTGCCTCAATCAGGTTCCTGAATCAAGAGATATCGCGTCCCGAATATTTGGGTCAAAACTGCTCAATCCCGACCCCTTGGGTCAGCCCAAGGGCAATTTCGTAATTTATAGAGCACAAAAAGTCAAAAACCCTAGTCACGCGCGCGCCGTCAGGCCCGGCGGCCTTCGCAGGCTGCTCGACGGCCAACGCGTGACAGCGGGGGCCATTAGGCCAGCCGCTGAGCCCCAGCGGCAGCCGCGGGCCCTGGCTGCCCTCTGTGTGGCCACTGAACCAGCTTTTTGGCTGGGCCGAGTTTTGGTGCCGGGCTTCTTTCCCTAAGCCTCTAAATTCGTCCCCTAACTCTATAAATACTCCCTTTCACCCTCTTTTGCAGGAGGTCAGTCAATTCACAATTTTGAGAGCATTGAGAGCACATAATTCCCCAGATCAAAGAGAATTCAGAAATCTGAAGATCCAAGAAAGCAATACACCTAGCCTAGCACCCAAGATCGAAGAGCAATCCTAATTCTACTAGTCCCGTTCGAATAGAACGTCCAGGTTAACCATCCTGAGGACCTAACTCTTTATTAAATCTCTTGTTTTATTGTTTATTAATCATGTTCTATTTAGTTTTTGATTATGGTTGAATAAATTTGCATGTTTTGGGTTTTGTACATAATTATGCATGCTTAAAGTTATTGTCTTTACATCATTAATATTCGTTTAAAGTTACTAACGGTTTTATTGATATGCATATACAATATTTGGTTTAGCAAAGTTGATAGGTTGGAGCGTTAATTTGATGCTTTACATCTTGTTTATGCTTGTTAATAGTATGCATGTAAATCGGATATAAATTTCGCAAAGTGATAACATAGGTAATTTGGTTGTTCTTCACCCGCCTAGTTAATTTAGGATCTTGGACGACCGGATTTGTATGGAACCATATAGTATAAATAAATATTTATGGATAAGTTTAGTAGAGGCCGTTTATACGGGCGATATAGATGAGATTCGTTTTGTTTATTTCGTACCTTCATCCCCGAACTCAATATTTAGTCCCCATGGGCATGAGTCAATTCCCAATAGGAATTGGGGTGCACTTTTGATGGTTTCCAATTGTTTCCCTAAAAAACTTGGTGGCGGCTTCTTATTTGCAAATTGTTCCTTATAATTAATTTGAATCGCATGCAACACATTATTTAAGAACCATTAATTCCAACTAAAATTCGATTCGCGCGTTTAGGGCGCCGGAAAGGCGAGGGTTCTTACAGTGGCGACTCCACAGGAGACATAGGAGGATGTAAGTTGAACACTTATCCATGTCAATAATTTATTTTAGCTATTTGGTTCAATTACCGTATGTGTTTATTTTCTTTGCTTTTGCATCTATATCAATCATAATGCATGCGTCATCATCGCAAGATGTCAAAAAACATCACCACTCCATAAACAGGATTTACCCTTTGGAGCATTGTCTATGACTTAGCCCAGTGACCCACTCGGTCCGAATTACCTTTACACATAGTCATGTTCCACCCCATGACATTTACATGTTTCCATTCGAGATGCGTAAAACAGTACGTCTAGTCTTACTATTCACCCCATAGATGACAAAACGCATCCAGTTATGGGTTACCTTATCAAACCATAGATTGTTTCAACTAGTGCATTATGTCCCATAGTCCATATCAAGGTGCTAATTGGTTTACTTGCCAAATTATTATTAATTGTTTCCTTGCTATGTGATTAGTTTCCATAGAATATTAGGACTAGATCCCCCCTTAGGGTTCTTTTATTGAGCCCTAGTTAGGGAAGGTTTCCCTTTTGTTTGCTTGTACGTTTTGTCAGGTTTACAGATAGAGTCTAGGATCTTTTCTTTTTAAGAAGTAGAATCCCTGTATGACTCCGATGATGCTAGTGACCATGTTATGAAGACGTTCTTTTCCATAAGAATTAGATTGCATGCAAATAATATATTCCCGTCAATGATCTTTCACAAAAAAAAAGAGTCCAATTTTATTCCATATGCAAGTCAACAGTATATCTTTTCCTTAAATTAGGGAATTTCATCCCATATGCAAGTCAAGAGTATTTGTAATTCTAATAAAGTCGAAAGATAATTGATTAGAATATGCTATTTACATAAAATCGCGTCTTTCCCAAAAGATCACCATGTTGAGGATTAGTGCTAGATTCTTTTCCCACATTTGTTTTAAAATAAAACCTTTTATTCTGTGGAGGTTCCCATTTATTTTCTATTTTCTTAAACGGGCCTTTTTATGTCCGAATTGGTAGAAGTAAAGATCCCGGTCCTAGGGAGTGGGAGAGAGACGACTCCAACAAGAGGTTAGTCCGCAAGTTGTCGTTCAAACCTTCACCACAAGCGTAGTTCGTGGGCCCCATTTGGCTCGATTACCTTCACACGCCGCCACTGTCACCTCAAGCCTCACCACCCTATTCACCTAAGTCCGCTATGTCTGGAGACGCTGAGAGAACCGCTGACCAAAAGATGGATAATCTTTTAGCCCAAATGGTCGCCGTGAATGCTAGATTCACTGATATGGAAAGCCCGTGTCGCCAAGTTGGATCCCCGTACTAAGGATGATGATGAGCCCAAGCCCGATGAGGAAAAGGCCGAACCCTCCACTAAAGAGGTCCAAGAGATTCAAGCCAAGCTGAACATACTTGAATCTGTCCTAGGCAAGAGTCGTGTCTTCAATGACATGATCATCAATTCAGAAGGCTATGCTCCCCACATCAAGGGAAAATTGCCCACTAAGTTTTCCATGCCTGAAGCTCCCACTTTCAAAGGAACCGACGATCCACAAGATCACATTAGATCTTTTACAACTGCATTGGGCCTTAGAGGTATTGGACAAGAGCTGTATGTTCACCTCTTTCCCCAAACCTTGGATCCTGCTGTCAGGACCTGGTTCTTCAAGTTGCCCACCCAAAAGCTGGAAAAATGGGAAGATCTATCCACATTGTTCCTCCAGAGATATGCTGACAATGTCTTGCCGCCCATGACATTGAGAGAGTTGGACATCACCAAGCAAAGTGATAAAGAAGGGTTCACCAATTTTGTGAGAAGATGGAGGACCAAGGTAGCTGAAATGATTGATCGCCCATCTGAAAGGAACCAAATCCGAATGTTAGTCCAAAATTTTGAATCTGAATACCGCGAACACATGAAGTTTCAACCCATAACCACCTAAGCCCAATTAACTGAAGTAGGCATGGCCATTGAAGATGATCAACTCCAAAGAGGGAAGAACAAGGTCACTTACAATAACAACACAAGGCGATATAAGGATAAGAAATACACCAATACCAACCATGCCTCCACAGGTAGAGGAAATGAACTGAACGCCATAGCTGATAGGCGTCTAAGAAAGTAGACTCCCCTCGGAATGACTTACGTCAAAGCTCTAGACAAGTTGATCAAAGAAGACTATCTACACCCGATTGGGCCTGCTCCCGATCCACGTACCCGAAGGGAAGAGATCACCATATTGGAACGAATCTGCATTCTGCAAATACCATAGGCGGAGCGGGCACGACACTGAAAAGTGTTACACTATTAAAGAGAAAATCCAGGATTTGTTTGATAATGGCACAATACCATTGCCTAAAGATGCACCACCACCCAGCAACAACAACATATCCCCTCGGGAATTCTTTTGCCATTGACATAGAAGAAGGGTTCGATTCATCTTATCTGATCACACCTATTGGACAGGCCATACCACCATACCCAAGCCCAAGGCCCACGCTGGACGTCTGCGGCCTTTGGGATAGCGATGAGGAAGATAATGGGTCATATACTGATCTAGAAGATGTGTTGACTCCTCAAGTCCATGACATCGGTAACGGCAAAGCCTGGTATGATATCTCCGATGATGAGAAAGAAGAGGAAGATAGGGCCCTAAACTATCTCACCAGATCAGGACGCCAATTCAGGCCCAAAAACATCTATATGGATCCATCTCAAATCCAACCCGTAGAGCCTGTGGCCATCCCCAATAGGGATTCAGCCCAAAGAGAAATGGCAAAAGAGGACGATGGGACCAACATCCTCAAGCAACTACAAAGAACAAAAGCTGACATATCCATCTGGTAACTGTTGACCACTTCTATCACTCATAGAAGGGTCGTGCTAGAGGCCTTGAATGCAACTACCATTTCTCCAAATGCTACCCCCGAAGAGGTAGTCAACCTCCTAGTCCAAGGAAAGTCATCCACGCCCATCACTTTTTCTGACAAAGACCTTCCACCTGAGGGTATTCACCACAACAAAGCCCTTTATCTTACTGTAATCTGTCAACAAAGGCAAGTCCCTATGACTTTAGTTGACAATGGCTCTGCTGTAAATGTATGCCCCTTGAGGACTGCGGAACACTTCAAAATAGACTGCAACAACCTCGCGCATTCCGCACAAGGGCTAAGGGCTTACGATAATTCCAAGAGGAATGTATTGGGTACCTTCTCCATGAATATCAATATTGGGCCCATCGAGAAAATGGTCCACTTCCATGTAATTGACATTCTAGCCACCTTCAACCTACTCTTAGGAAGGCCTTGGTTACACGGGCTAAATGTCGTAGCCTCAACCCTACATCAAAAGGTAAAGCTATCCTTGGCAGGATCCATCTTGGAAGTCTGCGCTGATACTATGGTAGCCCAGATTGAGAAAGCTCCAGTCCTAAAGATAGAGCATAATGAGTAAGACGAGGAATTTTTAGGCTTTGAGAAGATAGCCTTTATAGAAACAATAGAGCCCACACTTAATATGAATGCTTTACTCAGAAAGCAAGGCCACTTCCCAGGCACCACTTTGGGCCCACATCCCAAGGTAGCTCAAACATGCTGGAACACCAAGATAAAAAATGATCTATTTGGGCTAGACTACAAGCCCACAAGGCAAGAAGTTAGGGCCTACATATCCAAAGTGATAGCTAACAAAAGAGCTCGTGCGGCTAACAAACCTTTTCCACACAGCATGGATCCTTACCCCCTCACCCTCAATAGGCAATTTCTTCAGGAAGGCGACCCATATCCTTACTATGGATTCCCTGAACCACACACAATTAACGGGATCCTAATACCACGCTTTAAGGCATTTCAAGACTGCTTCATCATGAGTGAAGACACACCCATGCCTTCTAATGAGGACCAATCCACTAAAGATTGGGCACATGGCACCCAACGACTTTGGGCTCTTATTTGGCGAAGAACATCGTCAGTACGACGAGACAACTACCAAACTTCCCCTTACTGTGCTTTTTAATGAAGGTTTCGGCCCGTCCAAGCTGATCGCCCCAATCGGGCCCGACCGCACCACCTGGAAGCACGAGACGAAGTGGACTCCAGTCAAGGGAGCCAAGTACAAGTTCACAATCCGCAACGATCCTACAGGAGGGCCTATTTCTGATTCTGAGTCTGAACCCGTCTCCTAGTCTGATTCTGAGTCTGTTATCCTAGAAGTGTCGGGTAGTCCACCCCAGTCTATTCCTTCTACTACTAAGGTCCTTAGTGATGACCTCATTGATGTATTGTCCGCTTCTATTAATATTATGAACGTCGATTTTGCTTACTTGGATTGCCTCACTGCTAATAATTCAGAAGATATAACGGAATTGCCAAGAGAAGTTATTAAAGCACTAATCGAACATGAGCAAAAGACTTCAATAGTCGAAGAAACGGAGACAATAAACATTGCAACTAATGATGAGCCTCGCCACGTGCAAATAGGCTTGTCTTTAACATCTAATGAACGCGAACAATTCGTAACACTCCTAAAGAATTATACGGATGTTTTCGCCTGGTCCTATAAGGACATGCCAGGCATAGACCGCAAAATTGCTCAGCATACCATTGCACTAAACCCCGACTGCAAACCAGTCAAACAAAAGTTGAGAAGAATTAAGCCAGAGTGGGCTCTTAAGATCAAAGAAGAAGTCTAGAAGCAACTAGAGGCAGGCTTCATAAGAGTGGCCAATTACCCCGATTGGGTAGCCAACATCGTCCCAGTCCCAAAAAAGGACAGACGAGTCCGAATGTGTGTAGATTTTACGGACATGAACAAAGCAAGTCCGAAAGACGACTTTCCTTTACCTCACATAGACGTCTTAGTAGATAACACCGCCGAACACGCCCTTCTATCATTTATTGATGGGTAAGCAGGATATAACTAGGTCCTAATGGCCAAGGAGGATGAAGAGAAAACCACTTTCATCACACAATGGGGCACTTATTGCTATATAGTAATGTCGTTTGGGCTTAAGAACGCAGGAGCTACATACCAAAGAACCGCTACAACCTTACTCCACGACATGATGCATAAGGAGGCTGAAGTGTATGTAGACGATATGATCATAAAGTCCAAAGACAGAGAAGGGCATGTACCCTCACTTCAAAAGTTCTTTGACTGGCTTAGGAAGTACAATATGAGACTTAATCCCAAAAAGTGCGCATACGGAGTCACATCCGGCAAACTTCTAGGATTTGTTATATGCACCAGAGGAATAGAAATTTATCCATCCAAGATCAAAGCCATAATAGATATACCAAGTCTAAAGACAGAGAAAGAAATAAAAGCCTTTCTAGGGAGAATCCAGTACATTAGCAGGTTCATTTCCAAATTAACCATCACATGCGAGTCCATATTCAAGAAACTCAAAAAAGAGGTAAAGACAGAATGGGACGAGCAATGCCAAAAGGCCTTTGACAAAATTAATGCCTATCTATCCGAACGACCTGTTCTAGTACCGCCCATTCCAGGCATGCCTCTAATCCTCTACCTTACAGTCACAAAAACGTCAATGGGGGCCCAAGAAGTAGATAAGAAAGAGAAAGCTACATACTATGTGAGCAAGAAGTTTCTGGAATACGAAACCCGCTATTCATCCCTTGAAAAGACATGCTTAGCTTTGGTAGCAACTACTAAAAAGCTACGACATTACATGCTCCAGCACACGATCCACATAAGATCGAGAGAAAATCCTTTGAAATACATATTCGAAAAGCCGATACTAAACGGCAGGATAGCAAGATGGACAGTCCTCCTCTCAGAATTCGACCTCAAATTTGAACATCAAAAGGCCATAAAAGGGCATGCTATCTCGGAATACCTAGCCGACCAAGCCATAAACGAGCCGGATCACAAGAAAGAATATCACTTTCCGGATGAGGGGGTTATGACCTTGGATACTGAAACTTGGCAACTATACTTTGATGGAGTATCCAACCAAAAGGGTTTCGGGGTAGGAGTACTAATAGTATCCCCCGAAGGTGCACATACACCTATGTCAGTCAAACTGGAACACGAGGTTACAAATAATGGCGCCGAGTATGAAGCTTGCATAATAGCACTGCAATCCGCCATAAGCCTTGGCATCAAAACACACCGAGTCTATGGGGACTCGTCACTCATAATTAACCAAATTTCCAAATTATGGAAGGTTAAAAGTGAATCCCTGGCACTCTACCAGGAATACTTAGATAAGATCATAGTGTATTTCAATCAAATACACTTTACATACCTTCCACGAGAAGATAACCAGTTCGCATACACCTTGGCTAAATTAGCAAGCATGATCAATATACCTGAAACCATCTGGATGATGCCCATCTGTGTACAAAGAAGATCCGAGCCTTCATATTGTGACACTTTGGAAGTATTTTACGACGAGGAAGACGAATGGTACACTAACATAAGAAATCTGCTTGGTTACCAGCTCTACCCTCCTGATTCTAGTCCTAGAGCTTAGAAACCACTCAGAAGGCTCGCGGTCCAATTCTTAGAAGTACAAGGTCAAATATACAAGAAAGCCCAAACGGAGTCAACCTCCTATGCCTCGGTACTGAAATGGCCCATAAGGTCCTAAGAGATGAACATGCAGGAGTATGTGGACCGCACATGAATGGTATGATGCTATCCAGGAAAATAATAAGGCTAGGGTATTATTGGACAACAATGGAAAATGACTGTTGTGAATTTGTCAAAAGATGCATACAATGCCAGACCCATGCGAATCTACAACATCTGCCACCAAGCCCATTATATACCTTCACCTCACATTGGTCTTTCTCAGCTTGGGGAATCGACATCATCGGTAAAATAATCCCAACAGGAAAAGGAGGCCACGAATACATCCTAGTCGCAATCGACTACTTTACTAAATGGGTCGAAGCGCAATCATACGCAAAGCTCAAAGCAAAGCATAAGTTTATTAAGAATAACATAATAGCTAAATATGGGGTTCCCCAGGAAATCATCAGTGATAATGGATCACACTTCATGAAAGAAGTGATTGAGCTGTTGGGTCAATTTAAAATCCAGCATCAAAAGTCGTCTCCCTACAGGCCGCAAACAAACGGCGCAAAAGAGGCAGCTAACAAGAACATCAAGAAAATCATTGAAAGAATGTCAGAAACTTATCATGACTGGCCAGACAAGTTGCCATTCGCACTTTGGGGTTATAGGACATCAGTTCGCGCATCAACAGGAGCAACACCCTACTCCCTGGTTTACGGGATGGAAGTCGTATTGCCAATTGAACTAGAGGTCCCATCTCTAAGGATCGTTCTAGAAAGTCAAATTCCCGAGGTGGATTGGGTCCAAGCCCGTTGTGACCAATTAGTCCTGCTAGATGAGAAAAGGTTGCAAGCTTTGCACAACGTAAGAGCCTACCAAAAAAGACTAACTAGGCATTTTAACCAAAGGCTCAAAATGAGGGACCTTAAGGTTGGAGACTTAGTACTTAAGGAGGTAAGGGCCAATGTAACTGACCCAAGAGGTAAATTTCGACCCAACTGGTCAGGCGCATTTATCATTACAAAGATCTTGACAGGGGGCGCTGCGAGATTGGCAGATTTAGACGGGATTGAATTTAGTCAATGGATAAACATTGATGAACTAAAGAGGTTCTATGCTTAGGCAAGACACCCCATATAGCACTTTCGAGAGGCCCACACAAGGCTAACTAATTCCGAAAATAAATAATAATAAAAAATACAAAAAAAAAGGGGATTTAATGTTAAAAAAAAAACAAACGGATAAGAACTACGAGCGGCCTGATTCCACTCAAGGGATACGTAGGACAACCCAATTACAATTGGGCCCGGCCCCTTCATCAAATTCCCATTCAAAAGTTGTTAAAAGAAATTTTGTGCAAATATTAAACACAAGGTTGCAATAATAAAATAAGCATGTCTCCATGAATAATAATAAAGCCCATTACAAGACATGGCAATTCCTAAATAATAAAAAACAAATTAACTAAATCTAAAAAAGGGGGCACATCACCCTTATTGAATTTAAAGCAAATAAAAGGCAATCCTAAGCTAAGACATGCTCCAAAAGAGTATTTCCTAATGAACTACTCAGTAGCTTCGGTAGTAGGGACGACATCCTCCATGGGTTCATCAATCTTGGGGCCTTCCACTTCACGTTCCTTGGGAGCCCATCTCTCTCGAACCATCGGTTCTTCTTCTTTTTCAACCTCCATTAGAGGAGCACTTGAAGAGGCTTCATTATCATTGGCCCGAATTTGGAGCTTCTCTTCCGGCTTAGTAGTAATCTTGGCTAGACCTTTCTTGGCCTTCGGGTTGAGAACACTTTTCACATGCTTGACTCCCTTTTGCTTACCTTTCCCTTTGGGATCATTGGGGTTAGAAAGCCTTAAGCTAGCCTTGACTGATTGGGCCTTAAGATCGTCCTGTTCGGATTTCCTAGATGCACGACGGCGTTCCGTAGGCTTACAATCCACCCAAGCTTCATAAGCTGAAGATATGGCCGTGAGGACCTTAATGTCAGGAATGCTCCACTTTGGACGACGGTCCCAGGCACACTCCCAAGATCTCACCATACTAATAGTCAAAACCCGGGTAGCAGGCGCAACACTATCCTTCTATGGGATAATCTGGCGTTTCCCATATTGTCGCATGATACGGCTAGGAAATATGTAAGTCAAATTTTGAAGGCCAAGGATTTGATAATATCCCGTCTCCTTGCTGCATCCGATTGTGGATTTTAGGCCCCACCACTTGATATTCCATCTTAGCAAAGGGCAAGCTTTAAGATATCCACGCCATTCATCAATGGTGGATTCATAGTAAAGCCTTCGGCGGGTAGGAAACTGTTTTGGTTGGTATTTTAGTGCATTAGTCGGCCTCTCAATGAAGCACATATGCCCCAAAAGCCATATCTACAAAAAAACAAACAAACACAAAAATAATAAAGTTAGGCATCCATTAAAGATTCAAACTTTATAACCAAAGCAGTTATTCAAGCACTCACTTGAAGGAGAAGAGGGCTTCCCGTCCCTCCACCATGCGATGGTTCTTGTTTCTTGCGGTCCAAGCACATTAGGGTTTCACCAAGAACAAGAGACATAGGGGTAAAATCATTTTGAATTTGTTTAACAATTCTAAGCATACAAGTTTTACCATTATTACCTCCACCAACAAAGAGGTACCTATGTAAGAGACATAAAATAAAAGCACGCCTATAATATGTCTCATTATGATCATTTCTTACCTTGGGGAAAAAGATATCAATCACACCATTGAGGTCTAGCTCACCGGTCCTAGCCACAGAGGAGGCTTGTGTTGGGGATAAACCAATATACCTTTTTTAGTAACCTTCAAGGTTGGCCCCGAGCTATGGAGTTGCAGGAGCTTGATCATGAGGGAACCCAATTATGGCGGCAAATTCTTCGGGAAGAGGAGACATTTTGTTATACCCGAATCTAAAAACATGAAGCTTGTCATCCCAAAATTCAACCGCAGCCTCAAGAAGGTTCCAGACATCTTGAACTTGCTTCAGGTGGAAGAGAGCATTGAAGTGAATGGGCACAAGTCTCATCCTCTCTTCAGGGGTCATGGATTGCAACCACTTAGCAAACTTAACCTCAAAACTTGTCATGGCTGAAATTTAAATTAATTGGGAGTTTCTCTCTCTAAAAACCTCTCTATTGCTATGGAATTATGAAGGTGATGTCCCAAAATCGGACTAACCCAAGGCTTATATAGGGCTCGCACAAAAAAAAAAGAAGACGAAAATATGGCAACCCATCGCAAAAAAGGCCTCAGCGGCTCGGCGGCCACGATATGGCAGCCAAGGCCCAGTGGCCCAGCCGCTGAGCTTCAGCAGCCAGCCGCCCAGCCGCCGAGTCTGGCGGCCCCCCTTTTGACCCCCGCTCCTTCGCATCAGCCGCTGAGCGCCTTCCTTTGGCCGCCGAGCCCATTTTTCGAGACAGCCCTCTTCTACCCGGTTATGGACACTTTCCTTAGCCGTTTTGGACTCCAATTTGGCTCAGTTTCCTATTTCTTCTCTTATTCGTATTTTTCTCTTATTTCCTTAATTATTTATGGGAACCCCACAATTTCCTTATTTCTTTTTGGATGATTATCATCTTTTATTTTTTATTACTCTCTTTTTCTACTTATTAATTTCATTTCATTTTTGCACCCCTTTCTTTTTTTCATTTTTTTTAGGGGGGATAGGGTACACCCAATTTTAACTTTTTGGCTGTACCTTTTTTTGCTACATGGCTATTTACTTGCGCTTTTGCTTGACTACTTGTGCATTTGTATTACCCTAATTATATGCAGGGACCAATAAAACGGCAATATATATTACAAAGCAAAGTCCGAATATTTGTTCAACACAAATGTTCAAGAATGTATTTCATACAAATACATTTATCATAGAAATCATCACCCGCATCAGCATCCGTGCGGAGCACTTGAAAGTGATCCTCCGACCTCCGTGGCGCATCACCGAAGATCGACGCCGTCAACTGGCCCGGGTCAAAGGAAGAATGACGGGCAGACTCCCGATATGAGCACCCCTCTCCGGCGTAACTCGAATCATACCCTCAAGAAGAACGAGGAGGCATAGTAGGCGTCATAGGAGCCGGGACAGGGGGCTGATAATAAACACCGCCATAAGGAGCATATCCCGCCTACCCAGGATAAGAAGGATACATCGGCATAGGCATAGGAGTAGGCTCCACAAACTGAGTCATCCTACTCCCACCACGACGCTCTGTCCGATGCACAGGCTCTCTCTCTCTCCTAGGACTCTCCCTCCGAGGGATCCTCTCACGAGAAGGGGTGCGCTCAGGAGAGCTCACGACCTCATCATCAGACATAACCACTTGTCGGGACCGACTGTAACACCCCCAAATTTACAACGAATTTCCTGGGAACTATTGACGTCATTATCCATGACTCGACACCACTGAACAGTCACAAACCCAAGGGCGTTACTGTAACATTTATCACTAAGGAGTAATTTCTAAGCCGAAAGAAAAGATTAGGCATCAAAAGGAGCTTCTAAGGAACTAATAATTCTAAACAGTTATTATCAGAGTCGTCTATATAGTGAGCTAAAACCATTAACCAAATTTATTACAACTGGCCTTCAAGGGAAACACCAAATCAAAATAATAATTAATAAATAATCCCATGATCTAATCCTACAGAAATAGTTCTATAAAACTGACGCCAACTCTAACCTTCCAAGCTGTACGTCCTCAATCAATCTAAACCCGCACTTTGGTTTCCGTGACGAAAACAAAAATACAGAAGAAAAGAAAAGAAACAAAAGAGAAACAAAAATCAGATAAACTGAATAAACGTCATCCGTACCCAGTAAAAACATTTCGCAAACCTTACCTGAGGTTTTAGAAGAATCATTGAAATTCATTTGCGTACGCACATAAGCATATAATCAAGCATACGCATAACAACATTCTTTTACATACAATTCTTGTATAGTGATCATACGCAATACGACATAGACAATCCGTCTTGATTAGAGAGATGTAAGAGAGCTAATAAAACAGCAATTACCCATACTGTTTATCGAAGATACAATCACGCCATGGACTTAATGACTCTAGTGTGCACAGTACCTCTAGTACAATTACACGAGCCTAGAGGACATAATAAATGGGGAATGATCCGTCCCAAACACACTGCGAGGTGCCCATAAGTAACATGGGAATCACGCATCCCTTCAACTACACCATTAGGTGCAATCCCGATAGCTCGACTACTTCTAGGGATCCATTAGGAGTCTTACTCTCATTTAATTCAATTCACATAATTTGCATTGGTTGACATAAGTGGTACTACGAGACCACGACTTACTAATTCATTCCATGCTCTAGAAAATGAATAGTAGATAACGACAATAACTATAATTCAATACGAAGAGAATTAAACATGCTTTAATTCAATAACGACGATAATTCAGTAACGAAGACAAGTAATGTCTAGCCAAATTTCGGCAGCACTTCGGCAGGGTAACACGATATCCAAAAATTCACAATCATCCAAGACATTCAATCAATAATAGATAGGTGCTCACTAGCACTCAATAATACCCATACCAATTAGCACTTATTTCATAACATAATAATACTAACAATTCACCATTCAACAATTGTCCAATAATCATCATATGGACTAATTAATTCCCAAAACATGATAACATCGACATGCTAATTATAAATCATATTTACAGCGATAAACATGCTTAAGAAATCTCATAATAACGATGATATAATTTAATCATGCTTAGCATATTAACTTCACAACAAAGTTCCCAATTAGCACATAACACATAAAAATAGTTTTGATGGGGTTTTGGATGAACGTAGGCATGAGCGATTACCACTAATACGCTACCAACAGTAAGTATGCTCCAACCTAGGCTTTTGAAAATCCGAATTCGGGTTCCGAACGAGTACAGAAAAATAAAAATATTAAATCGAAAATACTGAAAATCAATTAAATAATTACGAAAAATATAAAAACGAAACCCTAACTTCAAAACTTGGTCTAGGTCACGGGTACCTATGCATGGAGCCCATGACCCGACCCATCATCACCACCACCACCCACTGACCACCATGGCCGGTGGTGGTGGTCGCCGGAGCGCCAGCGAGTAGGAGAGAGAAAGAGAGTTGCAAAGAGAGAGAGAGAGAAAGAGAGAAGACGAGAGGGAGAGTGAGAGCAGGGACGACGGCCATGGGGCCTGGGCTATCACCGGCGACCACCCAGGCACGGCCTGGTGGTGCCGTGGTGGCCCTGCGACGGCGCGACAACGAACAAGGGGAGGGGGAAAAACGCGACGCCGGGGAGAGAAAGAAAGAGAAAAAGAAAGAGAAAGAGAGAGAAGAGAGAGAGCGCCTTTACCGCCGGCGAGGGAGGTCGGTTTTTCGGCGAGTGAGCGGCTGGGAAGGAGAGATAAATCTCGGGTGAAGGAGAGAGAGAGAATGTTATGAGGGAGAGAGGAAGAGGACGGGTGAGAGAGAGAGAATGTGTGAGGGTTTGGCTCAGTTTGCAAAACTGATCAATTGACTCACCCTTTTCCTTATATAGGCCCTCAGTCAACCCAAGTCAAAGACTACTAGGTTTAGGAATTTATCTAATAATTTTGTGGATTAAAAAGCTAATTAAAACTAATTAAAACTATATGAATAATTCATATTCATATATAAAACATTTTAATTAAACTCCTCAAAATTAATAAATATAAATTATGAAAGTCCCATAATAATAATTAATATTATCATGGCTTTAATTGAATAAATTGAATCCTTAAATGAATATACGATTTAATCTCTGAAACTATTTATAAATTTTTTATAAATCGATATAATAATTATAGAAAATATTGGGGTATCACATTCTACCCTCCTTAAAAGAAGTTTCGTCCCAAAACTTGAGACATGAAGTAATCACTTCCCAAAACAAAACGAGTTTACCATACGAAGGAATAAAACAATTTTGTAGGACACTAACATATGCAAGATGAGCAAGTACGATCGTGATTCTAAGTTGGCTACCATGCACCATGCAATGCTTGAACATGCAATTCGTGCAAAGCATTAAACAAAACACGCTAAAGACGAAAATTTCGAGGCGTGACATTCTACCCTCCTTAAAAGGAGTTTTGTCCCGAAACTCAAGTGGGACTAGTACAGAGGAAGTGGTCTGGATACTTCTCGCGCATCATGGATTAAGCTTCCCATGTTGCTTCCTCTTGACCTTGTCGAGACCAAAGGACTTTGACGATAGGAATAGTCTTTGTTCGAATTGAACGCTCTTTGCGGTCCACTATCTTGATAGGATGCTCTTCATAAGTCAAACTTTCATCGAGATCGATCGCTTCAGGTTGAAGACATGAGTTGGATCATGTACGTATCGCTTCACTTGAGAGACATGAAACACACTATAGACTTTTGCAAGTTCCACAGGTAAAGCTAGTCGATAAGCAACCTCACCAATCCTTTCTAGGATCTCGTAAGGACCAATGTAACGTGGACTCAGTTTCCCCTTACGACCAAAACGCATGACACTTTTGGTAGGAGATACTCGCAAAAGTACCTTGCTTCCCACCTCAAACTCTTCAGGTCTACGACCTCTATCAGCGTACGATTTCTGGCGATCTTGAGCACTACGCATCATCGCTTGAATCACTTTGACCACATCGACGGTCTGCTGGATCATCTCAGGACCCAAAACTGCAATTTCACTAATATCGTTCCAACAAACGGGCGATCTACACTTCCTACCATACAATGCTTCATATGGTGCTCTATCAATGCTTGAATGATAACTGTTGTTGTAGGAAAACTCGATCAACGGAATATGTGTATCCCACCAGCCTTGATATTCGAGAGCACACGCTCGTAGCATATCCTCCAAAGTCTGAATCGTTCTTTCCGTCTGACCATCAGTCGCAGGATGAAAAGCACTACTGAACTTCAATTTGCTTCCAAAAGCTTCTTGCAATTTCTGCCAAAAGTGTGATAGAAACCTCGAGTCTCTATCCGAAACAATATTTTCTGGAACACCATGAAGTCTCATGACTTCCTTGACGTAAGCATCTGCTAACTTCTCCATTTCCCAAGTGTCATTCATTGGGACGAATCTCGCAACTTTTGTCAAACGATCTACAACGACCCAAATGGCGTTCTTCTTCTTCTGTGTCAATGGTAAACCCATGACAAAGTCCATTGAAATAGAATTCCATTTCCACGTAGGAACTTCAAGCGATTGTATCATTCCACCAGGTCTCTTGTGTTCGATCTTGACCTTCTGGCACGTCAGACACTTAGCAACGAAGTCAGCGACATCTTGCTTCATACCTCTCCACCAAAACATTTGGCGAAGATCTTTGTAAAGCTTGTCTCCACCAGGATGTACAGAATAAGGTGTATTGTGAGCTTCACCCAGAATCTGACTTTTTATCTCCGGGTCATTCGGCACACAGACACGATCACGAAACCTCATTACACCATCTTGACCAATAGAAAAGTCCTCGGATCTACCTTCGTCTTTGTGGTGTAGAATCCGTTGAAGATCCTCGTCTGCACTCTGTTTATCCTTGATCTCGTCGACCAAGGTTGGTCGAACTGACATATGCACTAAGGTACATTGAACATCACCTTTCAGCACAATCTCCACGTCTAGACTCTGCAAGTCACGAATGATCTTCTTCGGAAGTACTAAAGCAGTGTTCAACGAATGACGAGTCTTTCTACTCAAAGCATCAGCTACCATGTTAGCTTTCCCTTCGTGATACTGAATATCGATGTCGTACTCCGTCAATAACTCTAGCCATCTCCTTTGTCGCATATTCAACTCCTTTTGCGTGAATATGTACTTGAGACTCTTGTGGTCTGTAAACATCTTGACAGCAGAACCATAAAGATAGTGTCTCAAAATCTTCAGAGAAATACGACAGCAGCTAGCTCTAAGTCGTGAGTAGGGTAGTTATCCTCGTGCTTCTTCACTTGTCTTGAGGCATAAGCCACTACCTTTCCATGTTGCATCAAAACACAACCTAAGCCATGCTTAGACGCGTCACTATAGACTTCATACCCTGCAGTTCCCGATGGAAAAGTCAAAATTGGTGTGCTATACGCGTCACTATAGGCGTTTCTTCAAGTCTTGAAAAGCGGCTTCACACTTTTCAGACCACACGAACTTCGTCGTCTTCTTCATCAAGTTTGTCATAGGCTGCGCTATCTTCAAAAATTCTTCCACAAACCTACGATAGTAACCACCTAATCCAAGAAAACGTCTAACCTCGGTCACGCTCCTCGGTGTGGACCAGTCCATAACCGCTCTAATCTTTTCCGGGTCAACAACAACTCAACTCTTAGACACCACGTGTCCTAAGAAGGAAACAGTTTCTAACCAAAACTCGGACTTTGACAACTTCGCGTAAAGTTGATGTCGTCGTAAAATCTCCAAAACGGTACGCAAATGTTGCTCGTGCTCAGCAGCGTTCTTCGAGTACACCAAAATATTGTCAATAAAGACAACTACGAACTGATCGAGATAAGGCTAGAACGTACGGTTCATCAAATCCATAAACATCGCAGGTGCGTTCGTCAACCCAAAAGGCATAACTGTGAACTCATAGTGTCCATACCTCGTCCTAAACGCGGTCTTTGGGATGTCAGGATCGGAGATCCTAAGTTGATGGTATGCTGAACGTAAGTCGATCTTTGAGAAGACAATCGCTCCACGGAGTTGGTCGAATAGGTCGTCAATTCTCGGCAGTGGATAATGATTCTTGTTTGTAATCTTGTTAAGCTCGCGGTAGTCTATACACAGTCTCATACTACCATCCTTCTTACATACGAACAAAACAGGTGCACCCCAAGGCGATACACTAGGACATATGTATCCCTTGTCCAGTAGTTCCTCTAGTTGCGTCTTCAGTTCTCTCTGCAGGAGCCATACGATACGGAGCTTTCGAGATCGGAGCAGAACCTGGAGCTAAGTCGATCGTAAAGTCGATAATGCGTTGCGGAGGCATTCCGGGAATTTCGTCTAGAAAGACGTCAGCGTACTCCGAAACAACTAGGATAGGTTTCGAAACTTCAGCTTCTCTACTTGTATCCATCACATGACATAGGTAAATTTCTTCACCCTTAGTCGTGCATTCCTTTGTTTTCATGGTCGCCACTACCTTCAACTTTGGGTTGACCACGACTCCTTTGTAGGTAATCCTCTTACCATGCGGTCCACGTAACGAAACACGTTGCAGGTAACATGCTAACTTATCCCTATACCTAGCTAACCAATCCATTCCCAAAATCACGTCGAAATCCTTCAAGTCTATTTGAATCAGATCCGCAGGCAAATCGGAACCAGCTATCCTAATCGGACACTTTTCATACAACGCTTTACAATTAACAATCGTGCCATATGGCATCCTCATATTCGCACTATACACAGAACTAGGCTCTAAACTTATCTTAGATGCAAAGCTCTTAGAAAGAACAGAATGCGTTGCACCACTATCAAATAAAACAAAAGCAGGTTGAGAGTTAACGAGAAAAGTACCAGCGATCACATTCGTGTTCGCCTCAGATTCATTGCGATTCAGCACATAGACTCTTCCATTTACCCCTCTGTTCTTGTTGTTGTTGTTGTTGTTGTTGTTCTGCACGGGGTTGGCAGGTGCAGGAAGATGTGCTTGATTATTCACAGCAGGAGCAACATTATTATTGCGGTTGTTGTTGTTGTAACTCCCATTTCCACGGTAGTTACCATCATTTTCGCGATTAGCATTTCCATTTCCATGATGATTGAAGTTATTATCGCGGTTTTGACCATTGTCGTTCCTTCCACGACTCCAGCATTCAGAAGCTTTGTGACCAGGCTTGTTGCACTCGTAGCATTGAAGCACATCGCCACGACAGTTCTTGCCAGGATGCGTCTTGTTGCAGTGACTACAAGGCGTATTCCTCCTACCTAAGATCGTAGCTCTATGGTTGTTCGAGTCACGATTCCTGTTCCCGTTGTGGTTCTGACCACCTTGGTTGTTGTGATTGCCGTTGTTCGGTCTTGGCCTCTTGTCTGTGCCACTCGACTGGGAAGAACTCCCTTCGTCACGTTTATACTTTCCGAGCAACGAATCATGACGATCCACATCATGCTCTTGGTTCAAGGCTTTCTCGTAAGATCCTTGGAACGGCAGCGAGTTTCCCATAACAAAACGCTGGATATCCTATTTCAAACCATCTTCGAATCTCTCGACACGTTCAGCTTCGGTCGTCACCGAGTTAGGTGCAAAAGCAGCAAGTTCATTGAACTTTGTTGCGTATTCAGCTACAGACAGCTTTCCTTGATAGATATTCTCGAATTCCCGTTGCTTCTGGCGACGGAAAACTCTAGGATAGAACCTTTCACGAACAACCTCTTTGAACTTGGTCCAACCGAAATCCTCGGTAGCAAGCAGCTCAGTTCCCACATCGCTCCACCACTTATTGGCCTCACCCTTCAGGTAGTACGTGGCGGTGTTGACCTTCGTGTTGTCGGGCCTACTAGTCGCCCTAAACAGCTTTTCGAACTCAATGATCCAGTTCTCAAGCTTGGTGGGCTCAGAGCCACCCTCAAACGTCGGAGGTTTGAGTGCATCTAAATCCCTAAAGTTGTGCGTTTCAGGGTTCTACGCGTTGCGATCTTGCTCTTGGTGCTCTAATTGGCGCGTGATATGTTCCACGACATTAGTAAGACCTACCTCTAGTCTCGCGAGTCGGTCTTGAGTTGCCATTATAATAAATCTGAGACATACAAGAGCAATGGTTGATCACCATTTCAGCAAAGTTGGCACGTTCGACCCAATTTAAGGTCTAATTGAGAGATATAGGTTATAATTGAAACCAATCTCTTGACATTTAGCAAATAGCATATAAGTTCCAATGATCGACCTTATATTGTAGGTCTAAGCAACATACTTGAATTGAATGTTCTCAGTTCTCATGCATAATAGTTCGACATGCAATAACAAGTAGACACATTGGTCTCACACGATTGATAAGGAATAAGATTCACAATTCACACATCGAGGCTCCATACTATTTTAGTAGGGCAATAAACAATGACATTTGATTGCATACAATACATGCTTAGCCTTTGGCTCACAATTGATATGATCATACTCAACGAAAATTTTGCCGTAACTCCGACATGGATTTCCCATCATGTCTAGGCAATACGAGATAGAATTATGAAGCTATGAGTCAACCATGCAATTATGTGATAAAACGATCATATCAAACAAATTTTCAACGATATCATATAATCAAATAAAGTAGTCTTAAAACGAGACAAATTGCAAGTAAATAATAATCAAAAATATTTGTTGCCTATGCAACTACACCAATCATAAAAAATTGACCACGCAGGGCCATCACAATAGTTTAAATGTTCAATAAAACTCAAGTAAAACTAGTAAATCAATCATCTAGTTCTACTTGACACTAGCGCACATGTTCTTCGCACTAGGGGACTCATCATGATCATCCTTCCTTTGAGGCTTGACCTCCTTGCAGGGCGTGTACGGATAGGCATAACCACCGAACTTTTGAGGCGTGAAACGCTTCCTAAAGTCGTCGGCGTGTTTGCGTTTCCTCGTCCAGCAAGTCTTGCACATGTCCTTAGGCGCAGGAACTAGCACGCGGTTTACCTTCCATTCGAACTCGGACAGGCATAACTCAGCTGCAATGCGTTTAAAGCAAAGAGACCATATCGTACCTTCACCATACTTCTTCTCATGCAGATGACCACTCTTGGAGACCACATCATCGTACTTCTCCTTGAGTCATCCAAGGATGCATGTTAGGAAGACCAGCCAGCACTAGCTCTACCCATAAGCCTTCATGTAGACTCGTGCGGTTCTCGTACTGATAACGCTCGATCGTAGTATAAGAACGTCGTATGTAGATATGTATATCCTCGAGCTCAGCTCAGCAGGAGTACGTGCAACAGTAGTAGGTACAACAGTAGGTGCAATGTTGTTGTCGCTCTCAGCACCAACATCTTCCAATTCTGGCATATCATCATCCTCATCCGGTGCAGTATGTTCAGAGGGATCTTCCTCTTCATCCACATATGCAGCAGGTGCGGCAACTGGGGCAGCATTAGGCGCGGGTATGCGCGCGGGTACAGGTGCGGCGATTGGCGCAGGATGCGTGCGCGCGGCCATCACGGGCGTGGCGCGATCTTGCGGGGTTCCGGGCGTACGTTCACGTCGTTTCCAGTCGATTCACTATCCGATGAAGCAACATACGCGGCAAGTGGTGCACGATGGGCTAACGCGCGTGCCCTTTGGTGTGTAGTTGTCATTCTAGCGGTCTTTCTTGTCCTTACCATCTACAGGTAGACAATCAAATAATGAGAACATTATAAATCACAAGCAAAGTGATTTCAAATAATTCCTATCTTCTAGGACTACTACGCTCAACGGCTTTTAATTATATTTTATTTTCCCCAATATGAAACTAATCTTTATTAATTCATTTATTAATCCTAAGCAACCTTTTTAAACCTAGGGCTCTGATACCATTTGTAATACCCCCAATTTACAACAATTTCCTGGGAACTATCGGCGTCATTATCCATGACTCCACACCAGTGAACCGTCACAAACCCAAGGGCGTTACTGCAACATTTGTCATTAAGGAGTAAATGCTAAGCAGAAAGAAAAGACTAGGCATCAAAAGGAGCTTCTAAGGAACTAATAATTCTAAACAATTATTATCAGAGCCGTCTATATAGTGAGCTAAAACCATTAACCAAATTTATTCCAACTGGCCTTCAAGGGCAACACCAAATCCAAATAGTAATTAATAAATAATCCCATGATCTATTCCAACAGAAATAGTTCTATAAAACTGACGCCAACTCTAACCTTCCAAGCTGTACGTCCTCAATCAATCTAATCCTGCACTTTGGTTTCCGTGACGGAAACAAATACAGAAGAAAAGAAAAGAAACAAAAGAGAAACAAAAATCAGATAAACTGAATAAACGTCATCCCTACCTAGTAAAAACATTTCGCAAACCTTAGCTGAGGTTTTAGAAGAATCATTGAAATTTATTTGCGTACGCATATAAGCATATAATCAAGCATACGCATAACGACATTCTTTTACATACAATTCTTGTATAGTGATCATACGCAATACGACATAGACAATCCGTCTTGAATAGAGAGATGTAAGAGAGCTTATCAAACAACGATTACCCATACAGTTTATCGAAGATACAATCACGCCATGGACATAATGACTCTAGTGTGCACACTACCTCTAGTACAATTACACGAGCCTAGAGGACTTAATAAATGGGGAATGATCCGTCCCAGACACACTGCGAGGTGCCCATAAGTAACTTGGGAATTACTTATCCCTTGAACAACACCATTAGGTGCAATCCGGATAGCTCGACTACTCCTAGGGATCCATGAGGAGTCTTACTCTCATTTAATTCAATTCACATCATTTGCGTTGGTTGACATAAGTGGTACTACACGAGACCACAACTTACTAATTCATTTCATGCTTTAGACAATGAATAGTAGATAACGACGATAACGATAATTCAATATGATGAGAATTAAACATGCTTTAATTCAATAACGACGATAATTCAATAACGAAGACAAGTAATGTCTAGCCAAATTTCGGCAGCACTTCGGCAGGGTAACACGATATCCAAAAATTCACAATCATCCAAGACATTCAATCAATAATAGATAGGTGCTCACTAGCACTCAATAATACCCATACCAATTAGCACTTATTTAGTAACATAATAATACTAACAATTCACCATTCAACAATTGTCTAATAATCATCATATGCACTAATTAATTCCCAAAATATGATAACATCGACATGCTAATTATAAATCATATTTACAGCGATAAGAATGCTTACGAAATCTCATAATAACGACGATATAATTTAATCATGCTTAGCATATTAAATTCACAACAAAATTCTCAATTAGTACATAACACATCAAAATAGTTTCGATAGGGATTTGGAAGAAGGTAGGCATGAGAGCTTACCACTAATACGCTACCAACAGTAAGTATGCTCCAACCAATCGACGATAATCACGCTTGCTCGTTAGGTCCTAATTAAAAATAATTACCGAATCAGTATTTATTAAATATGAAAATACAAACAGTAACTAAATCTCAGACTGATATTTTTCTTAAATTCCTTGATTTATTTCAACTAATCTAGGTTTTTGAAAATTTGAATTCGGGATCCGAACAAGTACAGAAAAATAAAAACATTAAATCAAAAATACTGAAAATCAATTATATAATTACGAAAAATATAAAAACGAAAGCCTAACTTCAAAACTCGGTCTAGGTCACGGGTACCCATGCATGGGGCCCATGAACCGACCCATCATCACCACCACCACCCACTGGCCACCATGGCCGGTGGTGGTGGTCGCCGGAGCGCCGGCGAGCAGGAGAGAGAAAGAGAGTTGCGAAGAGAGAGAGAAGAAGAGAAAGAGAGAGCAGGGACGACGGCCATGGGGTCTGGGCCATCACCGGCGACCACCCAAGCAACGGCCTGGTGGTGCCGTGGTGGCCCTGCGACGGCGCGACAGCGAACAAGGGGAGGATGAAAAACGCGACGTCGGGGAGAGAAACAAAAGAGAAAAAGAAAGAGAAAGAGAGAGAAGAGAGAGAGAGCCATTACTGCCAGCTATGGAGGTCGGTTTTCCGGCGAGTGTGCGGCTGGGAAGGAGAGAGAAAGCTCGGGTAAAGGAGAGAGAGAGAGAGAATGTCGTGAGGGAGAGAGGAAGAGGACGGGTGAGAGAGAGAGACAATGTGTGAGGGTTTGGCTCAGTTTGCAAAACTGATCAATTGACTCACCCTTTTCCTTATATAGGCCCTCAGTCAACCCAAGTCAAAGACTACTAGGTTTAGGAATTTATTTAATAATTTTCTGAATTAAAAAGCTAATAAAAACTAATTAAAACTATATGAATAATTCATATTCATATATAAAACATTTTAATTAAACTCCTCAAAATTAATAAATATAAATTATGAAAGTCACATAATAATAATTAATATTATTATGCCTTTAATTGAATAAATTGAATCCTTAAATGAATATACGATTTAATCTCCGAAACTATTTATAAATTGATATAATAATTATAGAAAATATTGGGGTATCACACCGACGAGGAAGGGGTCGACGGTACTCAACCTGCAGCCCCCCAAACATATAAGATACATTTCTCAAAGCATACAACATAGAATATGCAAGATCAAGCTTACCTTATCCAAGTCAGCTCACAAGCAAGTGCCCTTTGAAAGAGCTCGAGATTTCTAAGACTTCATAGCATGCATCATCTTGAAGACCTTCCCGGTCTGCTCACGGTCAAGCTGCACAAAGAAAAGTCAATACAAGCATGAAAGTGGTAAAAATCACATCCAACAGGGAAAATGACATGTTTACCCTTGGATGGCCAACTGGAAGAGGAAGACCCTGGATATCCGCATCAAGGTCCTCCGTCATCGGAACCTCTCCCCAACACTCCTTCCCACCATATTCCGGACCTTGGACCCGCATATCCGGGACATCCACGTCGACGGCATCAACCCGAGGCTCCTAGGAAACAAAGAAGGTTAGCAACCAACAAAGAAAAAAAGGCATAGAATATCCAGTATAAAGTTCCTACCTTCAAGCCTACAAATGAAGGCATGAGGCGATCACGACGGAACTGCTCGTAGTGCCCCGCAAGGTACTCCGCAGGCTCCCTCAAATACCGCATAGCATCTGAGCCCACCATGGCCTCCGCAACTTTCTCGCGAGACAAAAACCTCACCAAAAACATGGTCGAGGGAGGATCCAAAGGAATCCTCGGTCCCACCACATCAGGATAAAGTTGACGGAAGATCCGCTCTCCCAAATACCACTCGAAAGAGAACGGACCCGCAATCAGGATCCTCTGGCGGTCCACCGCCCTATATGCTAGGACGGCATCCGAAGCCAGCCCATGGTACTTCTCCCAAGGGAAGTAGTCAATCTACGCAAACATGCTTTATAAGATATTTCCACACAAGAAATACAATCGGTGCAACAAAAATGCAAAATTGCGTTACCTTGCGCCAGTCTAGGCGCAAGAGGGCCTACCTGTACTGTTGAAGGGTCTGGAAGGGCGCCGGACCCCTATGACGCCATGCCCTGCAAACCGGGAAATCCGACTCCCAGCCCGTAGGCGCCATGTCCGGGAAATGCTCAAAAAACACAGCTACATTGAAACATGAATTTAAGCACCATACACTTAAATCATGCAAATCCCCAAAACAAATACAAAAGCAAAACGCAACTGCAAGGCCTTCTAGAAACCGCACAAGCTCACGGGAGGAAAAGTCGACTTCTTATATCCCTCATCATTCACGCGGCAAGCAAACCGCATGCACCTCAAGAGGTTGGCGTAGCCCGACAACCCCCAGTTGTACTCTCTAACCCTCTCCCAATCCAACAAGCTAGGGAGGAAATTAGCGTGAATATGCTCCCCCTTGTCACCAAAGATGGTGGTGGCAAAGAGATAGACGATGAACATCCTCGTCTTCTGCTCCACCGAGGTAGTTCTCTTGTGCCTCGCATCAGTCAAAGCAGCGTAGAGCTCACTATAGGGACGATAATGGTGACCCCAGGTATTCCCCCAAGGGCCAAACAACTCCACCATCTGCGTCTTACGTTTCCAAATGGAAACCTCATGCACAATGGGCGTACCCATGCAAGGTACCCCAGGCAGCATAGCAAACTCCGACGGAGTGATCATCATCTCCCCATTAGGAAAGTGGAACGTATTGGTAGTATCCCAAAAACGCTCCAAAGACAAGCGGAAAATGCACCTTTTGACTCGCTCAACCGAGTCGCCGCTTTCAAAAGGGGCCCAAACCCCGCAACCAAAACTGCACTTTGCACCTCTTTGGGCAAGATCTTAAAAAGCTTCATCGAAGAACCATAATTACCATGGGGCTTCAAATTCCCATCTGGTTCCTATGATCAATTTGCAACCTCTATGGTTCACATTTCAACCAAATGTTCAATCCTAAGCATGTTTCTAAGTTCGTTCAAGCCGCGCAAGATCACATGCGCTACAAACTTGACAATTGCATACAATTTCTACACAAATTCTACTCAAGGCAAAGCATACAAACTAAAATTCATTGCATAAAACTATGAATTCAAGGTTTGAGGCTTACCACAAACTTGGAAGCACGGGAACTCAAGTGTGTCTCCGGTTGAAAGAGCATCTCTGACGGATCCCAAATGATATCGGGCATCCTATCCGACCGTGTATACCTATCTTGAGGGAAAGCCACATTAGGCTTCCTCTTGGAAGGCTTGACATGGGAAGGGAAAGCTTTGGTGAAGATGTTAATTTCTTCAACCTCTTCCCGAACATCGGCCCTTCTACTCCTTTTCTTCACCAACTTAGGAGCCATGGAGATTTATGAGCAAAGCAATCAAGAACAAACAAGCGAAGATGGAGAATTGGGATTTTCTCTCTCCAAGGGTTTCGAAAACCCACTCTCAAATTCACCCCAAATTTGTGAGAAATCACAAATAAACTTCAAATTATGCAAAGATTATGCAAACCCAAGCAAATGCAAGCAAAAAGAAGCAAATTTGAGCAAATTTGAGTAAGAAATGCAGGTTGGGCAACAATGGAGGTAGAGAGAGAGTCTCGAAATTTTTCGGGGAAAAATGACCCAAAACTCGGCTCCTCACACAAAAGTACCCAATTTTGCCTCTGAACCGGCCCAACAGCCCGGTTCAGGGCCGCGCAGGCTTAGCGGCCCAGCCGCTGGCCCTGGCGGCCCCTCTATTATCTTGCGCATGGCCGCCGAACCGATTTTTTCGTCCGCCCTTCTCGGGGCGGGCCCACGTGATCAAATTCCGCGCAGGATTGCATTTCTCGACCGTTCGAAGCCCGAGAGATTTGAATATATCACCTAAAATGACTCTTTTGCCCCCACAGTTTGGTTTCCTATCCCAGGGACCCGGTATTATCTATTTTTGCTGGCGCGAGCCTTATATCTAATCTGTTACAGGCACAGGAACTTTATTTTATTTTTGCAGGCGCAATTTTCCTAAACACAGAAGCAGAGCAACATAACACCCTTTGACGTTGAGGCTATTAAAATTAGCGTCACGTTGTCACCCTACTGAAACAGAGCAACATAGCGCTCTTTGACGTTGAGGCTATTAAAATTAGCGTCATGTTGACACCCTACTGAAGCAGAGCAACGCAACGCTCTTTGACGATGAGGCTATCAAAATTAGCCTCACGTTGGCACCCGCTAAGCAGAGCAACGCAACGCTCTTTGAAGATGAAGCTACTGAAATTAGCATCGCATCAGCCCTCGTAAAGCAGGTAACCCTGACCATAGGCGATCAGGAGTCTATCCTTTCTTTCTTTCTAACATAAAGCATTTTTTGAAAAAAAAAATTGCAGGCATTTTTAGCAAATAGTTTGACCTTCTCTTTTACAAGCTCGGCCAAAGTGGGGGGTTCTGGAGACACCCTAATCGGTTCTCATCCCCTGACACCGCAACGCCCGATGATGATGGTAATGGATTAACATGGACGTAAGTAGAAAAGGATATTGCTCGGAAATCTAGACCAAATTCCTTGAAACCTCAATCTTTGGATAACCCTTGTTATAAAGATTCCAATGCCTTTGACCTTTCCTCAATCAGGTTCCCGGATCAAGAGATATCGCGTCCCGAAGATTTGGGTCAAAACCGCTCAGACTCGGCCCCTTGGGTCAGCCCAAGGGCAAATTCGTAATTTACAAAGCACAACAAGTCAAAAATCATAGTCACGCGCGCGCCGTCAGGCCCGGTGGCCTTCGCAGGCTGCTCGGCGGCCAACGCGTGACAGCGGGGGCCATTAGGCCAGCCGCTGAGTTTCAGCGGCCGCCGCTGAGCCCCAACGACAGCCGAGTTTTGCGTGTGGCCGCTGAACCAGCTTTTTGGATGGGCCGAGTTTTGGCACCGGGCTTCTTGCCCTAAGCCCCTAAATTCGTCCCCTAACTCTATAAATACTCCCTTTCACCCTCTTTTGCAGGAGGTCAGTCAATTCACAATTTTGAGAGCATTGAGAGCACATATTTCCCCAAATCAAAGAGAATTCAGAAATCTAAAGATCCAAGCAAGCAATACACCTAGCCTAACACCCAAGATCGAAGAGCAATCCTAATTCTACTAATCCCGTTCGAATAGAACGTCTAGGTTAACCATCCTAAGGGCCTAACTCTTTATTAAATCTCTTGTTCTATTGTTTATTAATCATGTTCTATTTAGCTTTTGATTATGGTTGAATAAATTTGCATGTTTTGGGTTTTGTACATAATTATGCATGCTTAGTTAATATAAAGTTAGCATCTTTTTATTAGTTTATGCAAGTTTGCATCTTTTCATAGTTTTTGCATCCATATAGTAGCTTCTTAGGTTTATTTTAGCATAAAGTTATTGTCTTTACATCATTAATATTCGTTTGAAGTTACTAAAGGTTTTATTGATGTGCATATACAATACTTGGCGCGTTTAGCAAAGTTGGTAGGTTGGAGAGTTAATTTGATGCTTTACATCTTGTTTATGCTTGTTAGTTATGTAGTATGCATGTAAATCGGATCTAAATTATGCAAAGTGATAACATAGGTAATTTGGTTGTTCTTAACACGCCTAGTAAATTTAGGATCTTGGACGACCGGATTTGTATGGAACCATATAGTATAAATAAATATTTATGGATAAGCTTAGTAGAGGCCATTTATACGGGCGATATAGATGAGATTCGTTTTGTTTATTTCGTACCTACATCCCCGAACTCAATATTTAGTCCCCATGGGTAACAGTTGATTCCCAATAGGAATTGGGGTGCACTTTTGATGGTTTCCAATTGTTTCCTTAAAAATTGGTGGCGGCTTCTTATTTTGCAAATTGTTCCTTATAATTAATTTGAATCGCATGCAACACATTATTTAAGAACCATTAATTCCAACAAAAAATCGATTCGCGCGTTTAGGGCGCCGGAAAGGTGAGGGTTCTTACAAATAGCCATGTAGCAAAAAATGGTACAGCGAAAAAGTTAAAATTGGGTGTACCCTATCCCCCCGTAAAAAAATTAAAAAAGATGATAATCATCCAAAAAGGGAATAAGGAAATTGTGGAGCTTCCATAAATAATAAGGAAATTATAGAAAATAGAAATAATAGGGAAAATAGGAAATTGAGCCAAATTGGAGTCCATAACGGTTAAGGAAATTGTCCAAAACCGGAGAAAAAAGGAAATCTAGCACAAATCCTCAACATGGTGATCTTCGGGAAAGACACGATTTTATGTAAATGGTACATTCTAGTCAATGATCTTTCGACTTTATTATAATAAAAAATACTCTTGACTTGCATATGGAATGAAATTCCCTAATTTAAGGAAAGAAGATATACTATTGACTTGCATATAGAATAAAGTTGGACTCTTTTTATTTCACGAAAGATCATTGATAAGAATATATTATTTGCATGCAATCTAATTCATATGGAAAGGAACGTCTTCCTAATATGGTCACTAGCGTCATCGGAGTCATACAGGGATTGTACTTCCTGAAAAGACTAGACTCTTTTTGTAAACTTGACAAAACGCACAAGCAAACAAAAGGGAAACCTTCCCTAACCAGGACTCAAAAAGAAATCCTAAGGGGGGATCTAGTCCTACTATTCTATGGAAACTAGTCACATAGCAAGGAGACAATCAATCATAATATGGCAAGTAAATCAATTAGCACCTTGATATGGACTATGGGACTAATTCAATATTTGACACAATCTATGGTTGGATATGGTAACCCATGACCGGATGCGTTTCGTCATTTATGGAGTGCATAGTAAAACTAAACGTACCGTTTTACACATCTCGAATGGAAACATGTAAATTCCATGGGGCGGAACACGACTATGTGTAAAGGTAATTGGGACCGAGTGGGTCACCTGCCTAAGTCATAGACAATGCTCGAAAGGGTAAATCCTGTTTATGGAGTGGTGATGTCTTTCGACATCTTGCGATGATAACGCATGCAATATGAATGATTTGGATGCAAAGCAAAGAAGATAAACACATACGGCAATTGAACCAAATAGTTAAAATAAATTATTGACATGGATAAGTGTTCGAATTACACTCTCTTGTTAATTATCCCTAGTAAAGTCGCCACTGTAAGAACCCTCGCCTTTCCGGCGCTCCGCGGTGGAATTTAATCTTTGGATTGGAATTAATGGTTCTTAAATAATACGTCAATATGCAATTTAAATTAATTTTGGGGATTAACAATTTGCAAATAAAGAAGCCGCCAGCAATTTTTTAAGAAAACAATTGGAAACCATCAAAAGTGCACCCAATTCCTATTGGGAATTGACTCATGCCCATGGGGACTAAATATTATCTTCGGGGATGTAAGTACGAAATAAACAAAACGAATCTCATCTAAATCGCCCGTATAAACGACCTCTACTAAGCCTATCCATATCAAATATTTATTTACGATATATGGTTCCAAATAAATCTGGTCGTCCAAGATCCTAAATTAACTAGGCGGGTTAAAGACAACCAAATTACCGATGTTATCGTTTTGCACAATTTATATCCAATTCACATGCATACTATTATCAAGCATAACCAAGATATAAGAACAATAAATTGACGCTCCAACCTACCGTACTCTGCTAAACGCGCCAAATATGTCATATGAACATCAATAAATTTGTTAATAACTTCAAAGGAAGAACAATGCAAAGATATCAACTTTATTTATGCTAAAATAAACCTATAAGGCTGCTATATGCATGCAAAAACTATGAAAAGATGCAAACTTGCATAAACTAATAAAAACATGCAAACTTTAAATTAACAAACAATGCATAATTATATACAAAAACACAAACATGCAAATTTACTCAACCATAATCAAAAGCTAAATAAAATATGATTATAAACAATAAATAAGAGATTTAATAAAGAATTTAGGCCCTCAAGATGGTTAACCTGGATGTTCTATTCGAACGGGACAAGTAGAATTGGAATTTCTCTTTAATCTTGGGTGCTAGACTAGGTGCAATGCTTGCTTGAGCCTTCAAAAATCTGAATTCTCTTTGATTTGGGGAAATATGTGCTCTAAATGCTCTCAAAATTATGAACTGTCCAACCTCCCACAAAAGAGGGTGAAAAGGAGTATTTGTAGAGTTAGCGGACGGAATAAGGGGCCTAGGATAAGAAACCCGGCGCCAAAACTCGGCCCAGCCAAAAAACAGGCCCAACGGCCACACGGAAGGCAGCTGGGGCAGCGGCCCCCGCTGTCACGCGTGTGCCACCGGACAGAGTCAGCCGCTGGGCCCAGAGGCGTGCGCGTGCCTAGGGTTTTTTGACTTTTTGTGCTCATTAAATTCCGAAATTGCCCTTGGGCTGACCCAGGGGGTCGGGATTGAGCGGTTTTGACCCAAATCTTCGAGACGCGATATCTCTTGATCCGGGAACCTGATTGAGGCAACGTCAAAGGCGTTGGAATCCTTATAATGAGGGTTATCCAAGGACTGATGTTTCAAGGAATTTGGTCTAGATTTCCGAGCAATGTCCTTTTCTACTTACGTCCATGTTAATCCATTACCATCATCATCGGGCGTTGCGGTGCCAGGGGATGAGAAACGATTAGGGTGTCTACAGCTTCCCGTCCATCCTCCAGGCGACAGCTCTTGTTTCTTGCGGTCCAAGCAAATTAAAGTTTCACCAAGAACAAGAGACATAGGGGTAAAATCGTATTGAATTTGTTCGACAATTCTCAGCATACAAGTTTTACCATTATTACCTCCACCAACAACGAGGTACCTATGGAAGAGACATAAGATAAAAGAACGCCTACAATAAGTCTCATCATGGTTTACCTTGGGGAAAAAGATGTCAATCACACCATTGAGGTCTAACTCACCGCTCCTAGCAACGAGGGAGGCTTGTGTTGAGGATAGGCCAAGATACCTTTTATAATAGCCTTTAAGGTTTGCCCCAAGCCATGGAGTAGTGGGATCTTGATCATGAGGAAACCCAAGGATGGCAGCAAATTCTTCGGGAAGCAGGCATAATTCATTGTACATGAATCGAAAGACATGGAGTTTGTCATCCCAAAATTCAATGGCAGCCTCAAGAAGGTTCCAAACGATTTGAACATGCTTAAGGTGGAAGAGAGCATTCAAGTGGAAAGGCATAAGTCTCATCCTTTCTTCGGAGGTCATGGATTGTAACCACTTGTCAAATTTAGCATCAAAGCTTGTCATGGCTAAAAACTAGATTAATGGGGAGGTTTCTCTCTCTAAAAGCTCTCTATTGCTAGTAAATTATGAAGGTGATGTCCCAAAACCGTACTAACCCAGGGCTTATCTAGGGCTCGCACGAAAAAGACAAAAAAAAGGGCTTATCTAGGGCCCGTCAAAAAAGGGCTTCAGAGGGCCCTGGAACAGCCGCCGAAGGCTCGGCGGCCCCGATAGTGCAGCACAGGCCTAGCGACCCAACCGCCGAGCTTCAGTGGCCCTAGTTTTCGCCCCCGCTCCTTCGCGTCAGCCGCTGAATGCCTCCCTTTGGCCGCCGGGCCATTTTCTCGAGACAACCCTCTTTTCTCCAATTTTGGGCACTTTCCTTAACCGTTTTCGACTCCAATTTGGCTCTATTTCCTATTTTCATTATTATTTCTATTTTGTATTATTTCCTTATTATTTATGGAAGCTCCACAATTTCCTTATTTCTTTCGGATGATTATCATATTTTCTTTTTATTAACCCCTTTTTTCTACTTATGAATTTCATTTTAGTTTTGCATCCCTTTCCTGTTTTTTTTTTTTTAGGGGGGGATAGGGTACACCCACTTTTAACTTTTTTGGCTGTACCATTTTTTGCTACATGGCTATTACTTGCGTTTTTGCTTGACTACCTGTGCATTTGGATTAGCCTAATTACGTGCAGAGACCCATAAATGAGTAATATTTACAAGCAAAGTCCGAATGTTTGTTCCACACAAATGTTCAAGAATGTATTTCATACAAATAAATTATCATAAAAATCATCACCCGCATATGCATCCGTACGGAGCACCTCAAAGTGATCCTCTGACTTCCGCGGCTCGTCGCCGAAAATCGACGCCGCAAACTGGCTAGGGTGAAAGGAGGAATGTCGGGCAGGCTCCCCGTACGCACCCCTCCCCAGCATAACTCGAATCATACCCCCACGAAGAATGAGGAGGCATGGTAGGCATCATAGGAGCAGGGACAAGAGGCTGGTAGTAAAGACCGCCATATGAGGGATACCCCGCATACCCGGGATAAGAAGGATACATCGGCATAAGCATAGGAGTAGGCTCCACAAACGGAGTCATCCTACTCCCACCAGGACGGTCCGTTTGATGCACAGGCACACACTCTCTCCTAGGACTCTCCCCCCGAGGGCTCCTCTCGCGCGAAGGGCTACGCTCAGGAGAGCCCACGACCTCATCATCCGACAACACCAGCTGTCGTGACCGACGACGAAGGGGTCGACGATACTCAACCTGCAACCCACAGAACATACATTAGATACATAAGCATGTTGCTTTGAAAATGCAAAACCAAGTTTACCTTGTCCAAGTCGGCTCTTGAGCAAGTACCCTTCGAGAGAGACCGAGATATCCAAGACTTCATAGCATGCACCATCTTGAAGACCTTCCCGGTCTGCTCAAGGTCAAGTTGCACAAGGAAAGTCAATACAAGCATGCAAAATGGTAAAAATCACATACAATAGGGAAAATTACAAATTTACCCCTGGATGCCCAACTGGAAGAGGAAGGCCCTGGATGTCCTCATCAAGGTCCTCCGTCATGGGGATTTCCCCCCAGTACTCCTTTCCGCCATAGTCCCGACCTCGGACCCGCATATCCGGGACATCCACATCAACCCGAGGCTACTACAAGGCAAAGTAGGTTAGTATCAAGCAATACAAGAAAGACATGGAATATCAAATATTAAATTCTTACCTTCAGACCAACGAATGAAGGCATGACGCGATCACTGCGAAACTGCTCATACTGCCCCGCAAGGTCCTCCGCAGGCTCCCTCAAATACCGCATAGCATCCGAGCCCACCATGGCCTCCGCAACCTGCTCGCGAGACAAGCACCTCACCAAGAACATGGTCGAGGGAGGATCCAAGGGAATCCTCGGACCCGCCACGTCAGGATAAACCTGACGGAAGATCCGCTCTCCTAGTTACCACTCGAAAGAGAATGGACCCGCAATCAGGATCCTCTGGCGGTCCACCGCCCTAGATGCAAGGGTAGCATCCGAAGCCAACCCATGATACTTCGCCAATGGGAAGTAGTCAATCTACGCAAGCATGCAATATAAGATATTTACACACCAAGAAATACAATCTATACAATCTAAACGACAAAAAGCAAGGATACGTTACCTTGTGCCAGTCTAGGCACAGGAGGGCCTCCCTGTCCTGCTGAAGAGTCTGCAGAGGCGCAGGAACCCTATGACGCCATGCTCCACAAACCGGGAAATCTAACTCCCAGCCTATGGGCGCCATGTCCGGGAAGTGCTCAAAAAACCAAGGCTACATCAGAACATGAAATTAAGCACCACACACTTAAATCATGCAAATCACGAAAAAGCAAACGCACCTACAAGACCTTCTAAAAACCGCACAAGTTCACAGGAGGAAGAGTCGACTGCTTGTATCCCTCATCATTCACGCGGCAAGCAAACCGCATGCACCTCAAGAGGTTGGCAGAGCCCGGCAACCCCCTGTTGTACTCTCCCACTCTCTCCCAGTCCAACAGACTCGGGAGGTAAATAGCATGACTGTGCTCCCCCTTGTCACTAAAGATAGTAGTGGCAAGGAGATAGGCGATGAACATCCTCGCCTTCTGCTCCACCGAGGTATTTCTCTTATACCTCGGGTCCGTCACAGCGGTAAAGAGCTCGTTGTAGGGACGATAATGATGACCCCAAGTGTTCCCCCGAGGGCCAAACAACTCTACCATCTCCGTCTTACGCTTCCAAAGGAAACGTCATAGACGATGGGTGTACCCCTGTAGGGCACCCCGGTCAACATAGCAAACTCCGAAGGAGTGATCATCATCTCCCTATTAGGGAAATGGAACGTGTTGGTAGTATCCGAAAAACGCTCCAAGGACAAGCGGACAATACACCTATTGACTCGCGCAACCGACTCCGCCACTTTTAAAAGGGGCTCAAACCCCGCACTTAAAACCGCATCATGCACCTCTTTGGGCAACATTTTGTAAATCTTCATTGAAGAGCCATAGTTGCCGTGGGCCTTCAAATTCCCATCGGGTTCCTATGATCAAATTTGCAACCTCTTAGGTTCACATTTCAATCAAATGTTCAATCCTAGGCATGTCTCTAAGTTTGTTCAAGCCGGGCAAGTAAACTTGACAATTGCATAAAATTTCTACACAAATTCTACTCAAGGCAAAGTATATAAACTAAAAATTCAATGCACAAAACTATGAATTCAAAGTTTGAGGCTTACCACGAACTTGGAAGCCCGAGAGCTCAAATGAGTCGCAGGTCGGAAAAGCAACTCCGATCGATCCCAAACAATGTCGGGCATCCTATCGAACCGGGTGTATCGATCTTGAGGGAAAGCCAGATTAGGCTTCACATGGGATGGAAAAGCCTTGGTGAAAATGTCGATTTCCTCGACCTCTTCTCACACCTCGGTCCTCCTACTCTTCCTCTTTGCCATTTTTGGAGCCATGAAGTAGGATGAGCAAAGCTAGCAAGAACAAGCAAGAAAAAATTGGGAAATTGGGATTTTCTCTCTCCAAGGGTTTCAAAAACCCACTCTCTAATTCACCCCAAATTTGTGAGAAATCACAAATAAACTTCAAATTATGCAAAAGCAAGCAAATGCAAGAAAAAAGGAGCAAATTTGAGCAAGAAATGAAGATTGGCCAACAATGGAGGTAGAGAGAGAGAGTCGCGAAATTTTGGGGAAGAAATGACCCCAAATTCGGCTCTCCCCAAAATAAACCCCATCCGCGCCTCTGAACCAACCTAGCGGCCCGGTTCAAGGCCGCCCAGGCTCAGCGGCCCCTCTCAGCACCCCCGCACTGTCATCTGAGCTGCTGAGCGGGCCTGATAAGGTCGCCCAGCGCTCGGCGGCCTTGCGCATAGCCGCTGAGCATGTTTTCTCATCCGCCTCTCACTGGGCGGGCCCTGCAAATTCAAATTCCGCACGGGATTGCCTTTTCCGACCATTAGAAGTCCGGGAGATTCGGGCATGTCACCCAAAATGACTCTTTTGCCCTTGTAACTTGGTTTCCTGTCCTAAGGGCCAGGTATTATCTATTTTTTTCGCTGGCACATACATTCTATCTATTTTTTGCAGGCACAAGCACTTTATTCTATTTTTGCAGGCATAATTTTCCAGGAAACAGGCATTACTAAAGCAGAGCTGCGCAACGCTCTTTGACGTTGAGGCTATTAAAATTAGCGTCACGTTGGCACCCGCAAAGCAGAGCTACGCAACGCTCTTTGAAGTTGAGGCTATTAAAATTAGCATCACGTTGGCACCCGCAAAGCAGAGCTATGCAACGCTCTTTGTCGCCGAGGCTATTGAAATTAGCGTTGCGTTGGTACCCGCAAAGCAGGTAACCCTGAACACAGGTGGTCAGGAGTCTACCCCTTCTTTTCTGTCTAACATAAAGCATTTTTCAAACAAAAACACTGCAGGCATTTTCTTGTAGCAAATACTTTGACCTTCGCTTTCACAAGCTCGGCCAAAGTGCGGGATCTGTAGACACCCTAATCGGTTCTCATCTCCTAGCACCGCAATGCCCGATGATAATGGTAATGGATTAACATGGACGTAAGTAGAAAAGGACATTGCTCGGAAATCTAGACCAAATTCCTTGAAACTTTGGTTTTTGGATAGCCCTTGTTATAAGGTTTCAACGCCTTTGACCTTGCCTCAATCAGGTTCCCGGATCAATAGATATCGCGTCTCGAAGATTTGGGTCAATACCGCTCAATCCCGACCCCCTGGGTCAGCTCAAGGGCAATTCGTAATTTACTAAGAACAAAAAGTCAAAAAACCCTAGTCACGCGCGCGCCTTCAGGCCCAGCGGCTGACGCTGTCAGCCCGGCGGCACACTCGTGACAGCGGGGGCCTTCAGGCCAGCCGCTGGGCCCAGATGCGTACCGCTGTTCTTCAGCGGCAGGCCGCTGAGCCCCAACGGCCTTCCGTGTGGCCGCTGGGACTATTTTTTTTGGCTGGGCCGAGTTTGGCGCCAGGTTTCTTACCCTAGGCACCTAATTCCGTCCCCTAACTCTATAAATACTCCTTTTCGCCCTCTTTTGAGAGAGGTTGGTCAGTTTATTATTTTGAGAGCATTGAGAGCACGAATTTCCCCTAATCATAGAGAATTCAGATTTTGAAGACCCAAGAAAGCCATTTCACCCAACCTAGCACCCAAGGTTGAAGAGGAATTCCAATTCTACTAGTCCCCTTTGAATAGAACGTCTAGGTTAACCATCTTGAGGTCCTAAATTCTTTACTAAATTTCTTATTTATTGTTTATAATCATGTTTTATTTAACTTTTGATTATGGTTGAATAAAATTGCATGCTTGGATTTTTGTACATAATTATGCATGACTAGTCAATTTAAAGTTAGAATCTTTTTATTAGTTTATGCAAGTTTTGCATCTTTTTATAGTTTGTACATGCATATAGCAACCTTCTAGGTTTATTTTAGCATAAAGTTGATATTTTTGCATTGTTCTTCCTTTGAAGTTACTAACAAATTTATTGATGTGCATATGCAATACTTGGCGCGTTTAGCAAGGTGCGGTAGGTTGGAGCGTTAATTTAATGTTTTATCTCTTGTTTATGCTTTGTAATAGTATGCATGTAAATTGGATATAATTGTGCAAAGTGATAACATAGGTAATTTGTTTGGTTTTAACCTGCCTAGTTAATATATGATCTTGGACGACCGGACTTATATGGAACCATATAATATAAATAAAAATTTGACATGGATAGGCTTAGTAGAGGTCGTTTATTCGGGCGATTTAGATGAGATTCGTTTTGTTTATTTCGTCCCTACACCCCCCAAACTCAATATTTAGTCCCTATGGGCATGAGTCAATTCCCAATAGGAATTGGGTGCACTTTTTGATGGTTTCCAATTGTTTCCTAAAAATTTGTGGCGGCTTCTTTGTTTGCAAATCGTTATTCCCCATAACTAATTTAAATTGCATTACTCACGTATTATTTAAGAACCATTAATTCCACTTAAATATCTCGATTAGCGCCGGAAAGGCGAGGGTTCTTACACCCTCACTTTCTCTCTACTCCCTCACGGTTCACTCTCTCCCTCTTCTCTCTCTCCTCTCAGTCCTGTCTCTCTCTCTTCTCCCCTTGCTCGGCCGCTCAACGTCGAAGAACCACCAGGAGGCCATTGTCGGTGATCCCTCCACTCTCTCTCTCTCTCTCTCTCTCTCTCTCTCTCTCTCTCTCTCTCTCTCTCTCTCTCTCTCTCTCTCTCTCTCTCTCTCTCTCTCTCTCTCTCTCTCTCTCTCTCTCTCTCTCTCTCTCTTTTGCCTCTGTTTTTCTCTCTGCTCGTCACCTGTCGCGCGGCCGCGCCATCTTGACGTCGCGAGGTTGCCACCTGGGTGAGCTAGTGATGGTCGGTGTCGCCGCCCTCTGTCACGCTCCCTCTCAGTCACTCTCTCTCTCTCGTGATTTCTTTCTATCTCTACTGTCGCCCGTGCTACTGCGAGCCACCGCCTACCATGGTGGTCAGTGGGTGGTGGTCTAGGTGTTGGACCAGGCCATGGGTCCCCATGCATGGGTGACCGTGACCTAGGTTCGAAAAACCAATTAGGGTTTCGAATTATACATTCGTTTTAATTATTTTCGTACTTTTAGTATTTTTCAATTATTGTTTTTATTTTTCTGCACTCATTTGGAATCGGAATACGGATTTTAGAAAGCCTAGAATGATTAAAATAAATCAAGATATTTAAATAAAATATTAGATTAATATTTTGCTACTGTTTAGATTTTTGTATTTACTGATTATGTCTCGGTAATTGTAATTAATTAGGACCTAACAGACAAGCGTGATCGGGTCGTGATTTTGGAGCTTACATACTGTTAAGTGAGCGTTTGTTCGGTAACTGATTGTGCCTTCCTCCTTCGAAAACTGATAAAAAGGTTTTGACTTGTTAAGTGCTAATTGCCTAATTGTTGTGAACTTAATATGCGAAGCATGATTAAATTACATCGTCGTTTATTATGAGAATTAGAATTATATTCTTCTCTGTAATTATGAATTATAATGAGTGTAGACACCGAAATTTTAACACCTTTTTATTTATTATTATAATTATTAGTTTTTATTTTAAAAAAGGTTAATAAAAAAAAATGCTTGTGTTTTGGATACTTAAATAGGGATCACTTTTAGTGTAAACAATGGTCATTTTTAATGTCAAATTGGGTCTCACCCAAGCCAAAACTCATAACAAAGGAGAGAGAGAAAAAATAAAAAGAAAAGGAAATACAAAAAAACAAAAAAAATCTGATTTCCCTCCCTGTAGACACCCTGATCGGTTCTCATTCCCTAACACCGCAACGCCCGATGATGATGGTAATGGATTAACATGGACGTAAGTAGAAAAGGACATTGCTCGAAAATCTGGACCAAATTCCTTGAAACCTCAGTCTTTGGATAGCCCTTGTTATAAGGATTCCAACGCCATTGACCTTGCCTCAATCACGTTCCTGGATCAAGAGATATCGCGTCTCGAAGATTTGGGTCAAAACCACTCAATCCCGGCCCCTTGGGCTAGCCCAAGGGAAATTTCGTAATTTACAGAGCACAAAAAGTCAAAAACCCTAGTCACGCGCGCGCCGTCAGGGTCGGCGGCCTTCGAAGGTTGCTCGGCGGCCAGCGCGTGACAGCGGGGGCTGTTAGGCCAGCCGCTAGCCCCAGCGGCAAGCCGCTGAGTTTCTGTTGCTACCGCGGGCCCCAGCTGCCCTCCGTGTGGCCGCTGAACCCATTTTTTTGACTGGGCCGAGTTTTGGCGCCGGGCTTCTAGCCCTAGGCCCCTAAACCCGTCCCCCAACTCTATAAATACTCCCTTTCACCCTCTTTTGCAGGAGGTCAGTCAGTCCATAATTTTGAGAGCATTGAGAGAACATATTTCCCCAAATCAAAGAGAATTCAGAATTCTGAAGATTCAAGCAAGCAATACACCTAGCCTAGCACCCAAGATCGAAGAGCAATACCAATTTACTAGTCCTGTTTGAATAGAACGTCCAAGTTAACCATCCTGAGGGCCTAATTCTTTATTAAATCTCTTGTTTTATTGTTTATTAATCATGTTTTATTTAGCTTTTGATTATGGTTGAATAAATTTGCATGCTTTTGATTTTGTATATAATTATGCTCGATTGGTTAATATAAAGTTTGCGTCTTTTTATTAGTTTATGCAAGTTTGCATCTTTTCATAGTTTTTGCATGCATATAGTAGCCTCCTAGGTTTATTTTAGCATAAAGTTAGCACCTTTGCATTATTATTATTCTTTTGAAGATACTAATGGTTTTATTGATGTGCATATGCAATACACGGCGCGTTTAGCAAAGTTGGTAGGTTGGAGCGTTAATTTAATGCTTTACATCATGTTTACGCTTGTCAAATAGTATGCATGTAAATTGGATATAAATCGTGCAAAGTGATAACGTAGGTTATTTGGTTGTTCTTAACCCGCCTAGTTAATTTAGGATCATTGAACGACCGGATTTGTGTGGAACCATCTAGCATAAATAAATACTTGACATGGATAAGTTTAGTAGAGGCCGTTAATGCGGGCGATTTAGATGAGATTCGTTTTATTTATTTCGTACCTACTTAGTCCCCATGGGCATGAGTCAATTCCCAATAGGAATTAGGGTGCACTTTTGATGGTTTTCAATTGTTTCCTTAAAAATTGGTGGCAGCTTCTTATTTGCAAATTATTGTTCTTTATAATTAATTTTAATCGCATGTGACACATATTTAAGAACCATTAATCTCAACTAAAAATTGAAAACGCGCCGGAAAGGCGAGGGTTCTTACAGTGGCAACTCAACTAGGGACTTAATAAGAGGAAGTAATTCGAACACTTATCCATGTCAATGATTTATTTTTAGCTATTTGGTTCAATTACCGTACGTGTTTATTTTCTTTGCTTTTTTGCATCCATATAATTCATATTGCATGCATTATCTTTGCAAGATGTCGAAAGACATCACCACACCATTATAGAATCTACCCTTTGGAACATTGTCTATGACTTAGGCTAGTGACCCACTCGGTCCGAATTACCTTTGCACATAGTCGTGTTCCACCCCATGACATTTACATGTTTCCATTCGAGATGTGTAAAACGGTACGTCTAGTCTTACTATGCACCCCATAGATGACAAAACGCATCCAGCCATGGGTTACCTTATCAAACCATAGATTGTGTCAAACCACTGTATTATGTCTCATAGTCCATATCAAAGTGCTAATTGCTTTATTCGCCATATTATTAATAATTTTCATAGAATATTAGGACTAGATCTCCCCTTAGGATTCTTTTATTGAGTCCTGGTTAGGGAAGGTTTCCCTTTTGTTTGCTTGTACGTTTGGTCAGGTTTACAAATAGAGTCTGGGATTTTATCTTTTTAGGTAGCAGAATCCCTGTATGACTCCGACGATGCTAGTGACCATGTAAGGAAGACGTTCATTTCCATCAGAATTAGATTGCATGCAAATAACATAATCCCGTCAATGATCTTTCACCAAATAAAAAAAAGAGTCCAATTTAATTCCATATGCGAGTCAACAATATTTCTCTTTTTCTAAAATTAGGGAGTTTTATCCCATATGGAAGTCAAGAGTATTTATAATTCTAATATAGTCGAAAGATCGTTGATTAGAATATGCTATTTACATAAAATCGCGTCTTACCCAAAAGATCACCATGTTGAGGATTAGTGCTAGATTCTCTTCCCACATTTGTTTTAAAATAAAACTTTTATTATTATGTGGAGGTTCCCATTTATTTTCTATTTTCTTAAACGGGCCTTTTTATGTCCAGAATTGGTAGAAGTAGAGATCCTGGTCCTAGGGAGTGGGAGAGAGACGAGTCCAACAAGTTGTCGTTCGAACCTTCACCACAAGCATAGTTCGTGGGCCATGTCTGGCTCGATTACCTTCGCACACCGCCACTGTCACCTCAAACCTCACCATCCAATTTGCCTAAGTCCGCTATGTCTGGAGACGCCGAGAGAACCGCTGACTAAAAGATGGATGACCTTTTAGCCCAAAGGGTCGCCATGAATGCTAGATTCACTGATATGGAAGCCCGTGTCGCCAAGTTGGATCCCCTTAATAAAGATGATGATGAGCCCAAGCCCGACGGGGAAAAGGCTGAACCCTCCACTAAAGAGGTGCAAGAACATCAAGCTAAGATGAACAGGCTTGAATCTTTCCTAGGTAAGAGTCGGGCCTTCAACGATATGATCATCAATTCTGAGGGCTATGCTCCCCACGATATGGCAGCCAGGGCCCAGCGGCCTAGCCGTTGAGCTTCAGCAGCCAGCCGCTGAAACTCAGTGGCCAGCCGCCCAGCCTCCGCGGCTCAGCCTCTGAGTCTGGCGGCCCCACTTTTGACCCCCGCTCCTTCGCGTCAGCCGCCGAGCACCCTCCCTTGGCCGCCGAGCCTCTTTTTCGAGACAGCACTCTTCTACCCGGTTTTGGACACTTTCCTTAACCGTTTTGGACTCTAATTTTGCACAGTTTCCTATTCCTTCTATTATTGCTATTTCCTATTATTTCCTTAATTATTTATGGGAACTCCACAATTTCTTTATTTCTTTTTTGGATGATTATCATCTTTTATTTTGTTAATCCCTTTTATAGTTATTAATTTTATTTCATTTTTGACACCCCTTTCTTTTTTCAACTTTTTTTAGGGGGGATAGGGTACACCCAATTTTAACTTTTTGGTTGTACCATTTTTTGCTACATGGCTATTACTTGCGCTTTTTGCTTGACTACTTGTGCATTTGCATTAGCCTAATTATATGTAGGGACCAATAAAAACAGCAATATATTACAAAGCGAAGTCCGAATATTTTGTTGAACACAAATGTTCAAGAATGTATCTCATACAAATACATTATCATAAAAATCATCACCCGCATCAGCATCTGAACGGAGTACCTCAAAATGATCCTCCGACCTCCGGGGCTCATCGCCAAAGATCGACGCCGCCAGCTGGCCAGGGTCAAAGGAAGAATGACGGCAGGCTCCCGATACGAGCACCCTCTCCAGCATAACTCGAATCATACCCCAACGAAGAACGAGGAGGCATGGTAGGCATCATAGGAGCAGGGACAGGGGGCTGGTAGTAAAGACCACCATAAGGAGCATACCCCGCATACCCGGGATAAGAAGGATACATCGGCATAGGAATAGGAGTAGGCTCCACAAACTGAGTCATCCTACTCCCACCAGGACGGTCCGTCCGATGCACAGGCTCTCTGTCTCTCTCCGAGGACTCTCCCTCCGAGGGCTCCTCTCATGGGAAGGACTACGCTCAAGCGAGCTCACAACCTCATCATCCGACAATACCACCTGTCGTGACCAACGAGGAAGGGGTCGACGATACTCAACCTGCAACCCACCAAACATATAAGACACATTTCTCAAAGCATACAACTTTGAAAATGCAAAATCAAGTTTACCTTATCCAAGTCAGCTCTGGAGCAAGTGACCTTCGAGAGAGCTCGAGAAATCCAGGACTTCATATCATGCATCATCTTGAAGACCTTCCCGGTCTGCTCACGGTCAAGCTGCGCAAAGAAAAGTCAATACAGGCATAAAAGCAGTAAAAGTCACATGCAATAGGTAAAATTACGAATTTACCCCTGGATGCCCAACTGGAAGAGGAAGGCCCTAGATGTCCTCATCAAGGTCCTCTGTCATCGGCACCTCTCCCCAACACTCCTTCCCGCCATAGTTCCGACCTCGGACCCGCATATCCGGGACATCCACATCAACAACATCAACCCGAGGCTCCTACAAAGTAAAGTAGGTCAGCAAATCAACAAAGCAAGAAAGGCATAGAAAAACAAATATAAAAATTCTTACCTTCAAACCCACAAATGAAGGCATGAGGCGATCACGACGGAACTGCTCATAGGGCCCCGCAAGGTCCTCCGCAGGCTCCCTCAGATACCGCATAGCATCCGAGCCCACCATGGCCTCCGCAACCTGCTCGCGAGAGAAACACCTCACCAAGAACATAGTCGAGGGAGGATCCAAGGAAATCCTCGGGCCCGCCACATCAGGATAAACCTGACGGAAGATCCGCTCTCCCAAATACCACTCAAAAGAGAACGGACCTGCAATCAGGATCCTCTGGCGGTCTATCGCCCTGGACGAAACGACAGCATCCGGAGCCAACCCATGGTACTTCGCCCAAGGGAAGTAGTCAATCTACACAAGCAAATGCAATATAAGATATTTCCACACCAAGAAATACAATCCATGAAACAAAAAGCAAAACTGCGTTACCTTGTGCCAATCTAGGCGCAAGAGAGCCTCCCTATACTGTAGGAGAGTCGAAAAGGGCGCAAGACCCCTATGACACCACGCCCTGCAAACTGGGAAATCCAACTCCCAGCCCGTAGGCGCCATGTCCAGGAAATGCTCAAAGAACCAAGGCTACATCGAAGCACAAAATTAAGCACCATACACTTAAATCATGCAAATCACCAAATGAATACAAAAAGCAAAACGCACCTGCAAGGCCTTCCAGAAACCACACAAGCTCACGGGAGGAAGAGTCGACTGCTTGTATCCCTCATCATTCACGCGGCAAGCAACCCGCATGCACCTCAAGAGGTTGGCGTAGCCCGACAACCCCCAGTTGTACTCTCTCACCCTTTTCACATCCAACAAGCTAGGGAGGTAAATAGCATGGATACGCTCTCCCTTGTCACCAAAGATGGTGGTGGCAAGGAGATAGGCGATAAACTTCCTCGCCTTCTGCTCCACCGAGGTATTCCTCTTGTACCTCGCATAAGTCAAAGCGGCATAGAGCTTGCTATAGGGACGATAATGGTGACCTTAGGTATTCCCCGAAGGGCCAAACAACTCCACCATCTCACTCCTACGTTTCCAGATGGAAACGCTATACACAATGGGCGTACCCACGCAAGGCACCCCAGTCAACATAGCAAACTCCGATGCAGTGATCATCATCTCCCTATTAGGGAAGTGGAACGTGTTGGTTGTATCCCAAAAATGTTCCAAAGACAAGCGGACAATGCACCTCTTGACTCACTCAACCGAGTCCGCCGCTTTCAAAAGGAGTCCGAACCCCGCACCCAAGACCGCACTTTGCACCTCTTTGGGCAAAGTCTTAAAAAGTCTCACCGAAGAACCATAATTACCATGCGGCTTCAAATTCCCATCGGGTTCCTATGACCAAATTCGCAACCTCTTAGGTTCACATTTCAACCAAATGTTCAAATCCTAAGCATGTTTCTAAGTTCGTTCAAGCCGCGCAAGATCACATGCGCTACAAACTTGACAATTGCATACAATTTCTACACATTTCTACTCAAGGCAAAGCATATAAACTAAAATTCAATGCATAAAACTATGAATTCAAGGTTTAAGGCTTACCACAAACTTGGAAGCACGGGAACTCAAGTGAGGCCCCGGTCGAAAGAGCAACTCCGACCGATCCCAAATGATGTCGGGCATCCTATCCGACCGTGTGTACCTATCTTGAGGAAAAGCCACATTGGGTTTCCTCTTGGAAGGCTTGACATGGAAAGGAAAAGCTTTGGTGAAGATATTAATTTCTTCAACCTACTCCCGGACCTCGGCCCGTCTACTCCTCTTCTTCGCCAATTTGGGAGCCATGAAGAAGGATGAACAAGCTAGTAAAGATCAACAAGCAAAGATGGAGAAATTGGGATTTTCTCTCTCCAAGGGTTTCAAAAACCCACTCTCAAATTCACCCTAAATTTGTGAGAAATCACAAATAAACTTCAAATTATGCAAAGATTATGCAAAACCAAGCAAATGCAAGCAAAAAGAAACAAATTTAAGCAAATTTGAGCAAGAAATAAGGTTTGGGCAATAATAGAGGTAGAGAGAGAGAGAGAGTCTCGAATTTTTGGGGAAGAAATGACCCAAAAACTGGGCTCCCACACAAAATACCCGTTTTGCGCCTCTGAACCGGCCTGACGCCCCCTCTCATGGCTTTCCCACGACATTATTAGCCGCCGAGCGAGCCCGTAAAGGCCGCCCAGGCATCGGCATGCCCCTCGAGGCGGGCCCAAGAGTTCAAATTCCGCGCGGAATTGCATTTCTCGACCGTTGGAAGCCCGGGAGATTTGAATATATCACCCAAAATGACTCTTTTGCCCCCACAGCTAGGTTTCTTATCCTAGGGACCCGGCATTAGCTATTTTTGCAGGCGCGAGCCTTATATTTAACATTTTACAGGCACATGCACTTCATTGTCACGTCAGTATCCGCAAAGCAGAGCAACGTACCGCTCTTTAAACAAAGCAGGTAACCTTGACCACAGGCGATCAGGAGTCTATCTTTTCTTCTTTCCAACATAAAGCATTTTCAAAAAAAACACATTGCACGCATTTTTAGCAAATACTTTGACCTTCAATTAACATGGACGTAAGTAGAAAAGGACATTGCTTGGAAATCTAGAACAAATTCCTTGAAACCTTAGTCTTTGGATAGCACTTGTTATAAGGATTCCAACGCCTTTGACCTTGCCTCAATCAGGTTCCTAGATCAAGAGATATCGTGTCTCAAAGATTTGGGTCAAAACCGGTCAATCCCGGCCCCTTGGCCAGCCCAAGGGCAATTTCGTAATTTACAGAGTACAAAAAGTCAAAAACCCTAGTCACGCGCGCGCTGTCAGGCCCGGCGGCCTTCACAGGTTGCTCGACGGCCAGCGCGTGACAGCGGGGGCTGTTAGGCGAGCCGCTAAGTGGCAGCGGCCAGCCGCTGAGCTTCAGCAGCCCAGCCGCTAAGCCCCAGCGACCACCGCGGGCCGCAGCTGCCCTCCGTGCGGCCGCTGAACCCATTTTTTTGACTGGGCCGAGTTTTGGCGCCGGGCTTCTCGCCCTAGGCCCTTAAACCCGTGCCCCAACTCTATAAATACTTCCTTTCACCCTCTTTTGCAGGAGGTCAGTCAGTCCATAATTTTGAGAGCATTGAGAGCACATATTTCTCTAAATCAAAGAGAATTCAGAAATCTGAAGATTCAAGCAAGCAATACACCTAGCCTAGCACCCACGATCGAAGAGCAATACCAATTCGACTAGTCCTTTTCGAATAGAACGTCCAGGTTAACCATCCTGAGGGCCTAATTCTTTATTAAATCTCTTGTTTTATTGTTTATTAATCATGTTTTATTTAAGCTTTTGATTATGGTTGAATAAATTTGCATTTCGATTAGTTAATATAAAGTTTGCGTCTTTTTATTAGTTTATGCAAGTTTGCATCTTTTCATAGTTTTCGCATGCATATAGTAGCCTCCTAGGTTTATTTTAGCATAAAGTTAGCACCTTTGCATTATTATTATTCTTTTGAAGATACTAACGGTTTTATTGATGTGCATATGCAATACATGGCGCGTTTAGCAAAGTTGGTAGGTGGGAACGTTAATTTAATGCTTTACATCATGTTTACACTTGTCAAATAGTATGCATGTAAATTGGATATAAATCGTGCAAAGTGATAACTTAGGTAATTTGGTTGTTCTTAACCCGCCTAGTTAATTTGGGATCATTGGACGACCGGATTTGTATGGAACCATCTAGCATAAATAAATACTTGACATGGATAAACTTAGTAGAGGCCGTTAATGCGGGCGATTTAGATGAGATTCGTTTTATTTATTTCGTACCCACATCCCCGAACTCAATACTTAGTCCCCATGGGCATGAGTCAATTCCCAATAGGAATTGGGGTGCACTTATGATGGTTTCCAATTGTTTCCTTAAAAATTGGTGGCGGCTTCTTATTTGCAAATTATTGTTCTTTATAATTAATTTGAATCGCATGTGATACATATTTAAGAACCATTAATCTCAGCTAAAAATCGAAAACGCGCCGGAAAGGCGAGGGTTCTTACACTCCTCTAATGGGCCCCACCGGAAATAAAGTTAAAAAAAAAAAAGAAAACCCCTTCCCACCCTAAATCACAAAATATCTCCATTGTCTCCTATTTACCTAATTTAGTCTAACATCCTTTTTATTTTCTAAGATTCCTATTTCTTCTCTTAGTCACCTACACTTGACCCCTAAACTTGGCTCCTATAGTTGGCCCCTAAATTACCCCCTAATAAACCTATTTTCTATTCTTTTTAATAGCATTTTTTGATTTTTTTACCCACAAACCCTAATCCCCCACTCCTTGGTTGTTTTTTGTATAAAAACCTCCCATTTTCTCACTTACAGGGGGGCCTTTCTTTAGAAAATTTTATTACGTCATTTTTCTCTCATCTTTCACCTCACTATTCACTCTTTAGCAATCTTAAGTTAGAAAGTTTAGAAATCAAGAAAACAAACACAAAAACAACAAAAACACAAAACAAAAAAAAAATCTTTTAGTATTCGTCCTCAACAATTGAAGACTCAAGATCAACCTCAAGCAAAGGGTAACAATCTCTTCATTTTTGTAATTTTTGTTCATCCATTTTTACTCAAGATGTAACATTCATTTGTCTACTAATCTAACTTCTAATTCTAACATTAAACCAATGCATTGATGTGTTTTTCTCTGGAATGATCTACAAGCTTGCCCAATTCGAAGAAACTAATAGGAACAACCATCATTGAGAGTTTAGACCGTAGTTAAACAAGATAAAAATGAAAATTCGGTGAGGATGAGTGAGTGCTAACTTTGTGTTTTTTTCTTGTGTTGTTATACTCACCACCTTATCATATTCTTCATGAAAAATGTTAAAAATATTCATTTTGCATACCAAACGAAATAATGGCGTTAGAGGAGCAATAGTTAGTTGTTGTAATAATTGCGATTTTTTTGACAATTTCGTAGTATCAACTTCTCTTAAGTTTTACGGACGATCCAACGATTAGATCTGAGTGAAATTAATGCTTAGCAAACATTTGATTTGTTATTTTTAGAATGACATAAGGTTCACTAAGATCCAATGGTTAATTGTTTATTTATAATGATTCGAAGTGGAAGTGTCCAGATTTGACCCTTAAGGATAAAATGAGCTATAACTTATAAAAATGAACGATGTAGACTTAAGTTATTTCTGAATATTTTTTAAAGAACATTTTCACGATTCTACAGACACCGAGTTTCAATATTTTGGATAATTAACGAATTTACCGTGAATTCTTTAGTGAAACAGTTGTGCTGGACAGTTTGGACATTGAGATATTTTTAACTTGCTAAACAATAACCTAATTACCTCACTTAGAGACATCAATAAGTTTTCATATTTTTTGTTGACATTCCTAAACGTACATAAATAACACTGTATAAAAAAGATGAAGTTATAATGGGAAAAAAAAATGCTAAAAATGTATAAACGAGAGAATGCCCAGATTTGATAACCTTCAATAACCTGTAAATAACATGATAATTTGTACTACCTCAATGAAAAGTCACTCTTGGAATAGATACTAGACTCGATATGGACCATATTGGCTTTTGGAATTACTCGATTCGGACTTCTAATGTATTTTTAACGAATTAAAATATAAACCAAGCAATAATCTGCCAAGAAAGAAACGTTTCTGTCAAACTTGTGATCATGAACGAGGAGCTGAACTTTTGTTTAATTTCGTTAATATTCTTAGCGTCCACGATAATTCTCGATAATATGTGTAAATAATAAAAAATCGACCTAGTTTAATCTGTATAAATATTGGACACTCAGTCCTTGTAATGAATTCCACTTAAATCAAAAATCGCAATCTTAATTTACATTCCAGAAGCTTGTAATTTGACGATAATGTCCTACTCACAAACTGTATCAACTCCCTATTTTTACAGTAGAAAGAAGAAACATAAAATGACACAGGTTAGGATTTGGAATCATTCCATTTGCTTAATCTAAGACATAGTTATGATTTTTCGAATATCTATCCAAACTTGCACAAAAACAGTGTTTCATTCCTTATTTGAGGATTTTTGTTTAATTATCAAATAAAAATATAAAAATATAAAACTTTTCAGTCTAGCTCTTTAATGAGTCTAGTTTATTCTAAAAATAACTTCATGAATAAAAAGAGGCGTTTGGATCATTCCCTTATCCAAATTCGTGAGAGTGCGCTGTAAATAACCAATATTTTAGATTAATTCATTGAAAATAATGATTTCAACATCGGTTTTCGATCTTTCGAAGACGGGACCTAATCCCGAGCCACGGAGCAACAAAGGATATCAAGACCGAGTGATATTTTATTTTTGTAGGACTTGTACATATTTGTATCCTTTTGATGTATAAATTTTTTTAATGATGTAATTCGTCTCCCGAAGGCCGTTATAAATTCGTTTGTGTACATATTTGCGTATGCATATTTCCACCTAAATAATTTAACTCACCATAATAAAAAAAATGTTGTTTAACTTAACCATGAGTGTTTGCATATTTATACAATTATTGTTGATAAAGACCGGTATTTTCACTTATGTACAAAACTGGCCCAAACTCTAATTCGAGGTTTGAATCACTTATTCACTTATACGCGATCATGGGTATTTCACCTACCACTATTCAAAACTGACTTCACTCATCAATCCCCAGTGGACATTTCCCCAGTGGCGTGAATCCTTATTGGACTATCCCACGGTTGACACCGCTTTCCCCGGTAGAATACCTATGATGGAATATAAACGAATAATTAATCGTTCCCTCTTATTTGGCTTTGGGCCATTTCGGCGAATTCTATCTAAGACTCTTTCGAACCACTATTCACCAAACCCATAACCAAATTCCACTCAAATCATCCATTTACCCAACCCCAGTGAACGTTATTCCCCAGTGAAGAACGGATATTTTCGAGAAGTTTAATACTTATACTCAAAGCCAAGAAGTGGGTTGATCCCCGTATATCTCTAGATGTTGTTGGGTTGAACGCCTCGAAGGAGTAGGCAAATCATCCCATTTCGAACCATTTCTTGCTCCATGTTAGGGGAATAGGAGGTTCCTCGTATCAATATGACTCTAGTAGCGAGTCATCTTATAAGTCTCTCGATTATATCCCTCTAACGGGAATGAACGAACACACCCGCCTTAGCGGCACCAAAGAGTCTAACGACGGAATTCCCCGTTCAAGAATCACGATTAGGGCTTTGATCCATGAGTAGATTCAAGTCCTACGATGATTGGTACGTAGTGCAGTATTGGAAATATCCAAGCCCGTTGTACATACGTGAATATATCGGTTCTTAGGCATTTGCCTTGATTTGCGTGCAAGCATGTTGTGTGACATATGAACTTATGTGTTTTCATTTTTAGGCATAATGTAACGAAATTTGAAGCTTTCAAAGGGATTTGACATATTAGTAAAGAGCCCGTACTCAGTACGGAGGAGGAGATGGGTCTGAGTGACGTCCGCACCTTCTAATCTAGACCCTGAATCCAAATCTTTGCATTTGCAGACCAATCACAAGAATTTTCGTGCCTTATCGCAATGGAGTCAATTTTGGGTTTCGTAAATGATATTCTTTTAAATCTTTTATAAAACGCTTTCCTTTTCGAACCAGTCCTTCTTTGGGTCATAACAAGGTGGCGACTTCGAACCCTTATTTATATTTCTTTTTAACAGTGTGGCGATTTTGAAGTTTGCGATGATTCCTTGACAATTGACCCCTTCAATCGGTCGATTTCCGTGGGATGCGCCCCTTGGCGTATAACGGGTCGATTCCCGGGTCCTAATCCAGGAAACCCGAGAATCCGACCCCACAGACAAGCGAGTTCACTGGGGAAAAGCATTCATAAGAGGTCTAAATCCGAAAGTACGTAATATCCCTTGAAAGTTTTTCGAATTTGGTTTAGCTGTTTGATGCATGTTTTCCCAACGCTTATTTTGTTTATATCCTGTATACAACTTGTAAGTATGTGCAATTATGTGTGTTTGGAATGCCTGTTTGAATAAATGGTCCGCACACACACACAACGATTTTATTTTTCATTTTCTTAAGGTGGTGTCTCGTTCATCGAGTGAGCTCCAGACTAGCAAATCAATAAAATATTAAGGAAGCTACGACGCATACTTGCATTTACCAAGTGCTAGTCTTTGTGTGTACTCCGAAACTCAGAGAAACTAAAGATGTGAAAATATCGTCTATAGAGAGACTTTAGGCGAGCACTAGGCCGATGGATGCTTGAATTGTACTATATTTGAGTAACTCTGTCACCATGCATTCATGCATCTCATGTGCGTATCATGAAACTTCTTTTCCAAAAACCCCACAATTTTTGTTTTGAGAAAATCTCTCTTTTGAATTAAATTCTTTTTCTTCATTATGGACTTTCCCAAAATTCTACCATTTTCAAAAAACAAAAAGAGATCAAAATCAAAAAAAATATATATAAATAAAAAAAACTGAGTTTTCAAAAAAAAAAAAACTATTTCTCCAAAGCTATATGCGGAAAATATTTTTTTTATCATATTGCCTAACTTTCCATTATTTCATTGTGCAGGACATCCCGTTGGATTCGTTCCTCCACCAGGCTCGTTCGAACTTCTCCAATTTTCAGTTCATCCTCACTTTCCAGGTGTTGCCTCATTAGCCACCCTATTTACCATCTTGCACAAAAATTCTCCTACCACTCTAAGAAATGGCAAACCCACCTACTTCATGACATCCCGCTCACAACAAAAGGTTATGTAACGCTGAGCCGACCGGATGTCAAGGATTCCCTTGATTTCCAAGGTAAAGTTGTGCACTGAATTTCAAATCCCTTCATTCAGAAAATTGATGGAACGACCAATTCTACCTTATTTTTTAAGGCATATTGTGATGCCCTCCTACATTGGAGACTGCCTTTGCTATTGATGATACAATTATTTTCCCGGTATCTAGAAGGTATGGCCTTGTCTTAGTATTATAAAGTGGTTAGTCCTCTACCTCCTTCTTGGGAAGTGATTATCTAGAAGGTATGGCCTTGTCTTAGTATTATGAAGTGATTAGTCCGAATATTTTTTCAAAAATACTGCCCAAAGGTTGATGACCAGAGCATAGTGAATGACTTGATGGACCTTTTCATTAACCTCGTCGACGTATCTGACCTAGAAGCTCAAGGCAGAAGCGCAAAGAATATCCTAAAAGATCAGAAATTATTAGATGTATTAGAATCAACTTAAAACAAGGATAATCCTGAAAAGTGGGATATACTCCCAACACCAGGAACAACCTCGCCTAAGGATTTTTTGAATTTTCAGTCATTTAAAGTAGGGGGACCCCCTGGAACTCACTTGAACGCATACCGAGAGAACAAGGATAGTTGGGACTTCACACCACGAATATACGCCTACTTGTTTAGTCATAGTCTGAACGGAGAAGCGCTGAAATGGTTCAATGCGCTTAATTGGGAAAAGAAGAAAACATGGGAGGAGCTCTGCATCGAATTCATAGATTGGGCACACAATTGGATAGATCCTGAACTTATTAGGTTGGCAGAGATGAAACCAGGAGCAAACGAGACATTTAAAAGCTACATGGTTAGATGGAACGCCCAGTTTGCTAGGCTCACCTAGGAACCATCTCAAGAAGAAACTCATATGTTACTTGTCAAAGGGATGAGTGAAATCTATTAGTGTGAGTTGCGTTACGAGGACCGCTATAGTATCAAAGTAGTAATGAACCACGGAATGACCCTTGATGATTATTTCTTAAAAGTGCAAGATCCCTCTCAACTCCGCTTACTACCACGCCTCCTAGCACCACTTGGGCAAAATCATTTAGAACTCTTCACCAGGCTAAAAGAAAGAGGTCTTATCAAGCCAATGGATCCCCTAGACATTCCCATGCAGTGTGATGAAAATTCTTCCAGAAATTACTGCCCTTACCACCGACAAGTCATTCATCCCCTGCATTTGTGTGTGCCCTTCAGAAGAATGGTGTATGAGCTCATCAATGCAGATCTGCTTTAGACATATCTTTGTCTCACTAAAGAAGGACGGTTCAATACCCATGGAGTTATTCCTTATTTATTGCTTCCAATCATTGTCGATTGCATACCGAGAACTACGTCATGGTTTGATCCCCAATAGGACTTAAAAGTGCACTTTTGATGATCTAGAATAGATACACATGTAAGCATAAGCACTCGGGGTACGTAGGCAACTCATTCGAGTTCGACCATAGGAAGTAAATCTTTTCATTAAGCACTTTGTAACAGAACTACGTATGGCCTGATCCCCGTAGGATTTGGCAACATCTAGACACACTTGTACGCACATGCAACAGGGTACGTAGGCAGCTCTTTTTGAGCTCGACTAAAAAAAATACGAAGAAGAAAAAATATCAGTTATTATTATCCAGAACTACGTGGACCTGATTCTCCAATGTACATTTTAAAAATATCCAATATTTTCGAAAATGTTTGCTCCCACATATTGGAGATACGTGGGCAGCCTTCGGGTGCGGTCCAACAACCAAAAAAAAAAAAGGTTGGGATGAAATAAATAAAAAATAGCAACAAAAAAAAAAAAAGAAGTTGAAATCCAAAAAAAAACGAAAGAAAAAAAAAAGGATTTGGAGATACAAAGGGTTGAGATTGGTTTTAGCTCATTTTTTGTATATAACTTGGAGAAATAATGATTTCATTTTAACTTTAATTTTCAAATGGGTTTTTTGGGGAAGTCCATTTTCTTGTTTTCAAATAATAATAAAAAATTTCAAAATAATCAAAAGGAATTTCAAGCATGATTCATGTTGCCCTCAGGATTATCTCAAATTGTTGTGCGCATTTTCTTGCATTCATCTCATTTGTTAAGTTTTAGCACTAACTTGCTAGGGATAAGATCATTTTTTAATAACAAATCGGGATTCGGAAGGAAGGTCTTGGAACCCCAGATCAAGTTGTTAAGATTCGCTTCGAAAAAACTTAGTCGCCCAGTTACCAAGTCTAGATGATTAGGCGATTGTTGGGAGAGGTTTTCAAATGTTTTTTTTCTTGGGTCATGATCATGAGCATTGTTGAGTATGCAATTTTTCCAAATGTTTTGAAAAAGTGGAATGTGATCATTTTTGTTATGAATCAATTGATATTCGAGCATATGCATACAAGTGTCTTAGAGGCCTGCCGAAATGGTCTATACCTGCAACCCTAAACACATTTTGCAAACCCAGCTATTTGAGCTCCTTATCTTTCCACTACTCGTCAATCCGAGGGGCATCCACATTTGCATCAACATTTGCACATTTTGGTTGGAGGAACAGTTCTATTCAATTCTCAATACGATAAGCACTTTTGTGGTGAACTCCAATTCACGGCCATGACAAAGCAACGGCGACTTTTTGAAATTTGAAGGATCAATATTTGCAAGAACGACCATTAGAGCAATGATCATGAATCAAGGACCTGGGGCAACAATGTGCCACCAAGACCGACGATTGAAGAAGTGCATCTGGCAGGATGTCCTACAGCCAATACCCAATCTTCGCATCAAGGGCACGAACTACGTCCGACCTGATTCCCTTCAAAGGGATACGTAGGCAATCCTCTTTGATTCGGTCAACACAATGCTCAACTTTCACCCTAGGGCCATGGAAAAATGATGTGTATATGGAAAATCTTGAGTGCCTAACGAGTTCTCTTTGATGGATTTCATTAACATGACATATTTGAGGTGTTTTCCAATTCAAGATCAAGATTAGACTCGAAAGACTAACTCTCATCCAAGGTGAACTAACTTTTAAGCAATCTAGAATATCGACTCCTTTTGATTCTAAGATGTGAGATGTTGAGGAAAAACTTTTATACATTAATCCACCTAACTAGTACCAGAATTTCATGGTGACACTCGAAAGGTGCCTTTTATTTATTACTGCGTAAAAAAGAGAAAGTGTGGGAAAATTTGCTCCAATGCTCTCGGAGGAGGCCTCTGTAAAACCCAAAGGGGAATACATAATAATCACGAGATGATTGCGACCAAGAGTATGAGCATGCAAAGCATATCAAAGATTGTGATACATTGAGTGACCGGGTGTTCGCGCCTCATGAAGCGGGAACATTCGCGTAAAAAGGTATATCATATCCTGATAAAATTCCCACCATAAAAGAAAAAATTAAAAGTGCCAAAAGGTAACCAGTAAATTCGACAAATAATCAAGAGGACGAACCATGCACCATTGCACAAAGGTGCTGGAAGTCATGGGAATCAATTTAAACAATTATACAGTTCAACCAAGGCATCTCACATCTGGATATCAATGTTAGTCGAACAACTAGATTGCATATAAACTAGATCGCTCAAAATTGAGGTATGAATGTCTTTGAGCGACATCTAATTTGGAATTGAAACTTACACACTTAAACGTGTCATGTTGACGAGCTAATTGATTGCGAGCTCACTATACATAAAAGATTTTGGAGTGTACATTTCCAAATAAAAAGAGCCTTGGGATTTTTAGTGAGCATGTGTCAAGGAAAGAGGTTCTTGCGAAGACATGAGAATCGGCATGCAGGATTTATTATATGTAAAAAAAAATAAAATAAAAATAAAAAACCACATAACTTTTCAGTAGTCGAAAACTTGGAAAGAGGTTGTTAGTGTATGCTACATCAGGGGCAACTGCCTTATTCAGCGTGAATTCTTTGAAACTCGATCATTTGATGCTATGAGCATTTTTTCCTCTCAAGAAGATCAATTATATACTTGGACTAGTGAAGAAGAGTTTTCCTTAAGAATGCACTGGCTACTCGAGCGCTAAAAGTTTCACTAAGATCCAATGGTTAATTGTTTATTTATAACGATTCGAAGTGGAAGTGTCCAGATCTGACCCTTAAGGATAAAATGAGCTATAACTTATAAAAATGAATGATGTAGACTTAAGTTATTTCTGAATATTTTTTAAAGAACATTTTCACGGTTCTACGGACACCGAGTTTCAATATTTTGGACAATTAACGAATTTACCGTGAATTCTTTAGTTAAACAGTTGGGCTGGACAGTTTGGACATTGAGATATTTTTAACTTGCTAAACAATAACCTAATTACCTCACTTAGAGACATCAATAAGTTTTCATATTTTTTGTTGACATTCCTAAACGTATATAAATAACACTGTATAAAAAAGATGAAGTTATAATGTGAATAAAAAATGCTAAAAATGTATAAACGAGAGAATGCCCAGATTTGATAACCTTCATTAACCTGTAAATAACATGATAATTTGTACTACCTCAATGCAAAGTCACTCTTGGACTAGATACTAGACTCGATATGGACCATATTGGCTTTTGGAATTACTCGATTCGGACTTCTAATGTATTTTTAACGAATTAAAATATAAACCAAGCAATAATCTGCCAAGAAAGAAACGTTTCTGTCAAACTTGTGATCATGAACGAGGAGCTGAACTTTTGTTTAATTTCATTAATATTCTTAACGTCCACGATAATTCTAGATAATATGTGTAGATAATAAAAAATCGACCTAGTTTAATCTGTATAAATATTGGACACTCAGTCCTTGTAATGAATTCCACTTAAATCAAAAATCGCAATCTTAATTTACATTCCAGAAGCTTGTAATTTGACGATAATGTCCTACTCACAAACTGTATCAACTCCCTATTTTTACAGTAGAAAGAAGAAACATAAAATGACACAGGTTAGGCTTTGGAATCATTCCATTTGCTTAATCTAAGACATAGTTATGATTTTTCGAATATCTGTCCAAACTTGCACAAAAACAGTGTTTCATTCCTTATTTGAGGATTTTTGTTTAATTATCAAATAAAAATATAAAAATATAAAACATTCCAGTCTAGCTCTTTAATGAGTCTAGTTTATTCTAAAAATAACTTCATGAATAAAAAGAGGCGTTTGGATCATTCCCCTATCCAAATTCGTGAGAGTGCGGTGTAAATAACCAATATTTTAGATTAATTCATTGAAAATAATGATTTCAACATCGGTTTTCGATCTTTCGAAGACGGGACCTAATCCCGAGCCACGGAGCAACAAAGGATATCAAGACCGAGTGATATTTTATTTTTGTAGGACTTGTACATATTTGTATCCTTTTGATGTATAAATTTTTTTAATGATGTAATTCGTCTCCCGAAGGCCGTTATAAATTCGTTTGTGTACATATTTGCGTATGCATATTTCCACCTAAATAATTTAACTCACCATAATAAAAAATGTTGTTTAACTTAACCATGACTATTTGCATATTTATACAATTATTGTTGATAAAGACCGGTATTTTCACTTATGTACAAAACTGGCCCAAACTCTAATTCGAGGTTTGAATACACTTATACGCGTTCATGGGTATTTCACCTACCACTATTCAAAACCGACTTCACTCATCAATCCCCAGTGGACATTTCCCCAGTGGCGTGAATCCTTATTGGACCATCCCACGGTTGAAAACCGCTTTCTCCGGTAGAATACCTATGATGGAATATAAACGAATAATTAATCGTTCCCTCTTATTTGGCTTTGGGCCATTTCGGGGAATTCTATCTAAGACTCTTTCGAACCACTATTCACCAAACCCATAACCAAATTCCACTCAAATCATGCATTTACCCAACCCCAGTGAACGTTATTCCCCAGTGAAGAACGAATATTTACGAGAAGTTTAATACTTATACTCGAAGCCAAGAAGAGGGTTGATCCCCGTATATCTCTAGATGTTGTTGGGTTAAACGCCTCGAAGGAGTAGGCAAATCATCCCATTTCGAACCATTTCTTGCTCCATGTTAGGGGAGTAGGAGGTTCCTCGTATCAATATGACTCTAGTAGCGAGTCATCTTATAAGTCTCTCGATTATATCCCTCTAACGGGAATAAACGAACACACCCGCCTTAGCGGCACCAAAGAGTCTAACGACGGAATTCCCCGTTCAAGAACTACGATTAGGGCTTTGATCCATGAGTAGATTCAAGTCCTACGATGATTGGTACGTAGTGCAGTATTGGCAATATCCAAGCCCGTTGTACATATGTGAATATATCGGTTCTTAGGCATTTGCCTTGATTTGCGTGCAAGCATGTTGTGTGACATAAGAACTTCTGTGTTTTCATTTTTAGGCATAATGTAACGAAATTCGAAGCTTTCAAAGGGATTTGACATATTAGTAAAGAGCCCGTACTCAGTACGGAGGAGGAGATGGGTCCGAGTGACGTTCGCACCTTCTAATCTAGACCCTGAATCCAAATCTTTGCATTCGCAGACCAATCACAAGAATTTTCGTGCCTTATCGCAATGGAGTCAATTTTGGGTTTCGTAAATGATTTTCTTTTAAATATTTTATAAAACCCTTTCCTTTTTCGAACCCGTCCTTCTTTGGGTCATAACAAGGTGGCGACTTTGAACCCTTATTTATATTTCTTTTTAACAGTGTGGCGATTTGAAGTTTGCGATGATTCCTTGACAATTGACCCCTTCAATCGGTCGATTTCCGTGGGATGCGCCCCTTGGCGCATAACGCGACGATTCCCGGGTCCTAATCCAGGAAACCCGAGAATCCGACCCCACAGACAAGCGAGTTCACTGGGGAAAAGCATTCATAAGAGGTCTAAATCCGAAAGTACGTAATATCCCTTGAAAGTTTTTCGAATTTGGTTTAGGTGATTGATGCATGTATTCCCAACGCTTATTTTGTTTATATCCTGTATACAACTTGTAAGTATGTGCAATTATGTGTGTTTGGAATGCCTGTTTGAATAAATGGTCCGCACACACACACAACGATTTTATTTTTCATTTTCTTAAGGTGGTGTCTCGTTCATCAAGTGAGCTCCAGACTAGCAAATCAATAAAATATTAAGGAAGCTACGACGCATACTTGCATTTACCAAGTGCTAGTCTCTGTGTGTACTCCGAAACTCAGAGAATCTAAAGATGTGAAAATATCGTCTGTAGAGAAACTTTAGGCGAGCACTGGACCAATGCATGCTTGAATTATACTATATTTGAGTAACTCTGTCACCATGCATTCATGCATCTCATGTGCATATCATGAAACTTCTTTTCCAAAAACCCCACAATTTTTGTTTTGAGAAAATCTCTCTTTTGAATTAAATTCTTTTTCTTCATTATGGACTTTCCCAAAATTCTACCATTTTCAAAAAAAAAAAAGAGATCAAAAAAAAAAAATATATATATATATATATATATATATATATATATATATATATATATATATATATATATATATATATATATATATATATATAAATAAAAAAAACTGAGTTTTCAAAAAAAAAAAACTATTTCTCCAAAGCTATATATGGAAAATATTTTCTTTATCATATTGCCTAACTTTCCATTATTTCATTGTGCAGGACATCCCGTTGGATTCGTTCCTCCACCAGGCTCGTTCGAACTTCTCCAATTTTCAGTTCATCCTCACTTTCCAGGTGTTGCCTCATTAGCCACCCTATTTACCATCTCCCACAAAAATTCTCCTACCACTCTAAGAAATGGCAAACCCACCTACTTCATGACATCCCGCTCACAACAAAAGGTTATCTAACGCTGAGCCGACCGGATGTCAAGGACTCCCTTGATTTCCAAGGTATAAGTTGTGCACTGAATTTCAAATCCCTTCATTCAGAAATTTGATGGAACGAGCAATTCTACCTTATTTTTTAAGGCATATTGTGATGCCCTCCTACATTGGAGATTGCCTTTGCTATTGATGATACAATAATTTTCCCGGTATCTAGAGGGTATGGCCTTGTCTTAGTATTATGAAGTGGTTAGTCCTCTACCTCCTTCTTGGGAAGTGATTATCTAGAAGGTATGGCCTTGTCTTAGTATTATGAAGTGATTAGTCCGAATATTTTTTCAAAAATACTGCCCAAAGGTTGATGACCAGAGCATAGTGAATGACTGGATGGACCTTTTCATTAACCTCGTCAACGTATCTGACCTAGAAGCCCAAGGCAGAAGCGCAAAGCATATCCTAAAAGATCAGAAATTATTAGATGTACTAGAATCAACGCAAAACAAGGATGATCCTGAAAAGTGGGATATACTCCCAGCACCAGGAACAACCTCGCCTGAGGATTTTTTGAATTTTCTGTCATTTAAGTAGGGGGACCCCCTGAAACTCACTTGAACGCATACTGAGAGAACAAGGACAGTTGGGACTTCACACCACGAATATACGCCTACTTGTTTGGTCATAGTCTGAACGGAGAAGTGCTGAAATGGTTCAATGCGCTTAATTGGGAAAAGAAGAAAACATGGGAGGAGCTCTGCATCGAATTCATAGATTGGGCACACGATTGGATAGATCCTGAACTTATTAGGTTGACAGAGATGGAACAAGGAGCAAACGGGACATTTAAAAGCTACATGGTTAGATGGAACGCCAGGCTAAAAGAAAGAGGTCTTATCAAGCCAATGGATCCCCTAGACATTCCCATGCAGTATGATGAAAATTCTTCCAGAAATTACTGCCCTTACCACCGACAAGTCATTCATCCCCTGCATTTGTGTGTGCCCTTCAGAAGAATGGTGTATGAGCTCATCAATGCAGATCTGCTTTAGACATATCTTTGTCTCACTAAAGAAGGACGATTCAATACCCATGGAGTTATTCCTTATTTATTGCTTCCAATCATTGTCGATTGCATACCGAGAACTACGTCATGGTTTGATCCCCAATAGGACTTAAAAGTGCACTTTTGATGATCTAGAATAGATACACATGTAAGCATAAGCACTCGGGGTACGTAGGCAACTCATTCGAGTTCGACCATAGGAAGTAAATCTTTTCATTACGCACTTTGTAACAGAACTACGTATGGCCTGATCCCCGTAGGATTTGGCAACATCTAGACACACTTGTACGCACATGCACCGGGGTACGTAGGCAGCTCTTTTTGAGCTCGATTAAAAAAAATATGAAGAAGAAAAAATATCAGTTATTATTATCCAGAACTACGTGGACCTGATTCTCCAATGTACATTTTCAAAATATCCAATATTTTTGAAAATGTTTGCTCCCACACATTGGAGATACGTAGGCAGCCTTCGGGTGCGGTCCAACAACCCAAAAAAAAAAGGTTGTGATGAAATAAATAAAAAATAGCAACAAAAAAAAAAAAAGAAGTTGAAATCCAAAACAAAAACGAAAGAACAAAAAAAAAAGGATTTGGAGATACAAAGGGTTGAGATTGGTTTTAATTCATTTTTTGTATATAACTTGGAGAAATAATGATTTCATTTTAACTTTAATTTTCAAATGATTATTTTGGGGAAGTCCATTTTCTTGTTTTCAAATAATAATAATAAATTTCAAAATAATCAAAAGGAATTTCAAGCATGATTCATGTTGCCCTCAGGATTAGCTCAAATTGTTGTGCGCATTTTCTTGCATTCATCTCATTTGTTAAGTTTTAGCACTAACTTGCTAGGGATAAGATCATTTTTTAATAACAAATCGGGATTCGGAAGGAAGGTCTTGGAACCCCAGATCAAGTTGTTAAGATTCGCTTCGAAAAAACTTAGTCGCCCAGTTACCAAGTCTAGATGACTAGGCGATTGTTGGGAGAGGTTTTCAAATGTTTTTTTTCTTGGGTCATGATCATGAGCATTGTTGAGTATGCAATTTTTCCAAATGTTTTGAAAAAGTGGAATGTGATCATTTTTGTTATGAAGTAATTGATATTCGAGCATATGCATGACAAGGGTCTTAGAGGCCTGCCGAAATGGTCTATACCTGCAACCCTAAACACATTTTGCAAACCCAGCTATTTGAGCTCCTTATTTTTCCACTACTCGTCATTCCGAGGGGCATCCACATTTGCATCAACATTTGCACATTTTGGTTGGAGGAACAGTTCTATCCAATTCTGAATACGAAAAGCACTTTTGTGGTGAACTCTAATTCACGGCCATGACAAAGCAACGACGACTTTTTGAAATTTGAAGAATCAATATTTGCAAGAACGACCATTAGAGCAATGATCATGAATCAAGGACCTGGGGCAACAATGTGCCACCAAGACCGACGATTGAAGAAGTGCATCTGGCAGGATGTCCTGCAGCCAATATCCAGTCTTCACATCAAGGGCACGAACTACGTCCGACCTGATTCCCTTCAAAGGGATACGTAGGCAATCCTCTTTGATTCGGTCAACACAATGCTCAACTTTCACCCTAGGGCCATGGAAAAATGATGTGTATATGGAAAATCTTGAGTGCCTAACGAGTTTTCTTTGATTGATTTCATTAACATGACATATTTGAGGTGTTTTCCAATTCAAGATCAAGATTAGACTCGAAAGACTAACTCTCATCCAAGGTGAACTAACTTTTAAGCAATCTAGAATATCGACTCCTTTTGATTCTAAGATGTGAGATGTTGAGGAAAAACTTTTATACATTAATCCACCTAACTAGTACCAGAATTTCATGGTGACACTCGAAAGGTGCCTTTTATTTATTACTGCGTAAAAAAGAGAAAGTGTGGGAAAATTTGCTCCAATGCTCTCGGAGGAGGCCTCTGTAAAACCCAAGGGGGAATCCATAGTAATCACGAGATGATTGCAACCAAGAGTATAAGCATGCAAAGCATATCAAAGATTGTGATACATTGAGTAACCGGGTGTTCGCGCCTCATGAAGCGGGAACATTCACGTAAAAAGGTATATCATATCCTGATAAAATTCCCACCATAAAAGAAAAAATCAAAAGTACCAAAAGGTAACCAGTAAATTCGATAAATAATCGAGAGGACGAACCATGCACCATTGCACAAAGGTGCTGGAAGTCATGGGAATCAATTTAAACAATTATACAGTTCAACCAAGGTATCTCACATCTGGATATCAATGTTAGTCGAACAACTAGATTGCATATAAACTAGATCGCTCAAAATTGAGGTGTGAATGTCTTTGAGCCACATCTAATTTGGAATTGAAACTTACACACTTAAACGTGTCATGTTGACGAGCTAATTGATTGCGAGCTCACTATACATAAAAGATTTTGGAGTGTACATTTTCAAATAAAAAGAGCATTGGGATTTTTAGTGAGCATGTGTCAAGGAAAGAGGTTCTTGCGAAGACATGAGAATCGGCAATCAGGATTTATCATATGTAAAAAAAAATAAAATAAAAATAAAAAACCACATAACTTTTCAGTAGTCGAAAACTTGGAAAGAGGTTGTTAGTGTATGCTACATCAGGGGCAACTACCTTATTCAGCGTGAGTTCTTTGAAACTCGATCATTTGATGCTATGAGCATTTTTTCCTCTCAAGAAGATCAATTATATACTTGGACTAGTGAAGAAGAGTTTTCCTTAAGAATGCACTGGCTACTCGAGCGCTAAAAGTTTGAATAGAATATGCTTCCTTCCAACCTCTACCTAAATTGACAAAACCATCAATCTTTGCGCCTAAATGCCTAATAAACCCCATAAGTTTGCATGCTATTATGCCCCTCGAATACTAACCTTCCTCTTTGTCACCAATTTGTGTTAGGGGCAATTACGCGTGTGTGTAGCAAACTATGCCTCAAAAATTTCCCTGCTATCATTTCAAACCCAACATAAAGATGCAAGTTCACTCTTTAAAATCTCTACTCGGCAACTTTTTGGCAAGTTATGCATATGTTCAAATACAAGTAATGGCTTTTTATACCCCGAATTTTCTTGGATTATCATGCCTTTTGTTTTAAAATAAAAAGTTTGTAAAACTGTTTTACTACACGATCCACAATCATGTTGTTCTTGAAAATGAAAGTACCAGCTTCTTGAAAGTATTAGCTCCTCGGTAGTGTCCAGCTTTTTGAAAGTATCAGCTCCTCGAGAGTGTCCAGTTTCTTGAAACTATCAGCTCCTCGAGAGTGTCCAACTTCTTGAAAGTATTAGCTGCTTGAGAGTACCAGCTTCTTGGAAGGATTAGCTCCTCGAGAGTGTCCAACTTCTTATCAGCTCCTCGAGAGTGTTCGGCTTCTTGAAAGTATCAGCTCCTCGAGAGTGTCCAACTTCTTGAAAGTATCAGCTCCTCAAGAGTGTCCAATTTTTTGAAAGTATAAGCTCCTTAAGAGTATTGACTTCTTGAAAGTATTTGCTCCTTGAGAGTATCATCTTCTTGAATTTTTTAACTTCTCGAAAGTATCAGCTCCTCGAGAGCATCCGCTTCTTAAAATTTTGAACTCCTTAAGAGTATTAGTTTCTTGAAAGCATTGGCTCCTTGAGAGTATTGAATGCATTAGAACCTTGAGAGTACCAACTTCTTGAAAGTATAAACCCCCGAAAAATACAAGCATTTTTTTTTAAAGTACTAGCTCCTTGAGACTGTACGTTATTTGAAGGTATTAGCTCTCTAAGAGTATGAAGATCGATTGATTTGCCCATACCAAGTCATATATTTTAACAAAAAAAAGGAAAAAAGGATTTCGAGTTCTCATAAATGTACTTTTGAAAAAAAAATAAATTTAAAAAAGGGAATTAGAAAGAAAGAAGAAGGAAGAATGAACAAAAAAACAAACAATGAGAATAAAAAAAAATATTCATTGGCTCCTTGAGAGTGTTATAAATTGAGGCATTGGCCCTCGGAGAGCGTGTTAAATCAATCACCTTAACTCTTAGAGAGTGTGAAAAATTACTGACTTGGCTCCTTGAGAGTATGATAATATATCGGCTCCTTGAGAGTGTGAAAAATTAGCGCCTTGGCTCCTTTAAAGTGTGGCACATCATCGTCTTTACTCTAAAAAGAGTTTGACAAATTCGCGCCTTGGCTCCTTGAGAGTGTGGCACATCGTAGTCTTTAACTCCAAAAGAGTATGATTAATCCGCGTCATTCCTTTTAAATTTTACTTTCGTAAGTCAAAAATTTGTGTCTATTTGGTATCGTTGCCCTTCGTTTCTTCGAAACTCAATATTTATTTCTTCGAAACTCGATCAACGAGGGACATCTGTAAACACCGAAATTTTGACTCCTTTTTATTTATTATTATAATTATTAGTTTTTAATTTATAAAAGGTTAATATAAAAAAAAAAAATGCTTGTGTTTTGGATACTTAAATAGGGATCACTTTTAGTGTAAACAATGGTCATTTTTAATGTCAAATTGGGTCACACCCAAATCAAAACTCATAACAAATGAGAGAGAAAAAAATAAAAAGAAAAGGAAATACAAAAAAAAAAATTCTGATTTTTCTCCCCTAATGGGCCCCACCGGAAATAAAGTTAAAAAATAAAAAGAAAACCCCTTCCCACCCTAAATCATAAAATATCTCCATTGTCTCCTATTTACCCAATTTAGTCTAACATTCTTTTTATTTTCTAAGATTCCTATTTCTTCTCTTAGTCACCTACACTTGACCCCTAAACTTGGCTCCTATACTTGGCCCCTAAATTACGAGGAATTATTGCATACTCCAGGAGCACTGCTCCCTCCTCTCAAAAAATAGAAAATTATCAATTTAAATTTAGAGTGGGCTCCACCTATTTTGTGAGAGGAGGGAGCAATGCTCCTGGAGTCTGCAATAATTTCTCCTAAATTACACCCTAATAAACCTATTTTCTATTCTTTTTAGTATTATTTTCTGATTTTTTTACCCACAAACCCTAATCCCCCACTCCTTGGTTTTTTTTTTTTTCTGTAAAAACCTCCCATTTTCTCACTTACGGGGGGGCCTTTCTTTAGAAAGTTTTCTTAAGTCATTTTCTCTCATCTTTCACCTCACTACTCACTCTTTAACAATCTTAAGTTAGAAAGTTTAGAAATCAAGAAAAACAAACACAAAAAACAACAAAAACACAAAACAAAAAAAGAAAATCTTTTAGTATTCGTCCTCAACAATTGAACACTCAAGATTAACTTCAAGCAAAGGGTAACAATCTCTTCATTTTTGTAATTTTTATTCACCCCTTTTTACTCTATGTAAATCCCTCTCCCATTTTACTCAAGATGTAACATTCATTTGTCTACTAATCTAACTTCTAATTCTAACATTAAACAACGTATTGATGTGTTTTTGCTTTGCAATGATCTACAAGGTTGCCCAATTCACATAAGGTCAAGAAACTAATAGGAACAACCTTCATTGAGGGTTTAGATGGTAGTTAAACAAGATAAAAATGAATATTTGGTGAGGATGAGTGAGTGCTAACTTTGTGTTTTTTTCTTGTGTTGTTATACTCACCACCTTATCATATTCTTCATGAATAATGTTAAAAATTATCATTTTGCATACAAACTAAATAATGGCCTTAAAGGAGCAATAGTTAGTTGTTGTAATAATTTCGAATTTTTGACAGTTTCGTAGTATCAACTTCTCTTATGGTTAGATCTGAGTGAAATCAATGCTAAACAAAATTTTGGTTTGTTATATTTAAAATGACATAAGTTTCACTAAGACCCAAAGGTTAATTATTTAGTTATAACGATTCGAAGTGGAAGTGCCCAAATCTGACCCTTAAGGATAAAATGAGCAATAACTTGTAAAATTGAACGATTTAGACTTAAGATATTTCTGAATAATTTGTAAAGGACATTTTCACGGTCTATAGACACCGAGTTTGCATATTGTGGACAATTAACGAATTTACCGTGAATTCTTTAGTGAAAAAGTTGTGCTGGACAGTTTGGACATTGAGACATTTTTAACTTGTTAAACAATGACCTAATTCCCTCACTTAGAGACATCAATAATTTTTCATATTTTTTCTTGAAATTCCTAAACGAATATAAATAATAATAAAACAGATGAAGTTACAATGTGTATAAAAATTCTAAAAATGTATAAAGGATAGAATGTGCAGATTTGATAACCTTCAATAACCTGTGAATAACATGATGATTTATACTACCTCAATGAAAAGTGACTCTTGGACTGGATACTAGACTCGATTTGGACCATATTGGACTTTGGAATCACTCAATTTGGTCTTCTAATGTATTTTTAACGAATTAAACAAAACCAAGCAATAATCTGCCAAGAAAAAAACGTCTCTGTCAAACTTGTGATCATGAACGAAGAGCTGAACTTTTGTTTAATTTTGTTAATTTATCTTAATGTCCACGATAATTCTCGTTATTTTGTGTAGATAATAACAAATCTACCTAGTTTAATCTGTGTAGAAATTGGACACTCAGTCCTTATAATTAATTCCAGTTAAATCGAAAACCGGAAGTCTTACTTTACATTCCACAAGCTTGTAATTTGACAATAATGTCCTACTCACGAACTTTATCAACTCTATATTTTTACAGTATAAAGAGGACATAAAATGACACAGGTTAGGCTTTTGAATCACTCCATTTGCTTACTCTAAGACATAGTTATGATTTTTCGAAGTTCTGTCCAGACTTGCACAAAAACAGTTTTTCATTTCTTATTTGAGGATTTTTCTGAAATTATCAAATAAAAAGATAAAAATATGAAACTTTTCAGTCTATCTCTTTAATGAGTCTAGTTTATTTTAAAATAACTTCGTGAATAAAAAAAGGCGTTTGGATATCCTTTGTTGCTCCGGGGCTCGGGATTGGGTCCCGTCGTCGAAAGATCAAACACCGATGTTGAAATCATTATTTTCAATGAATTAATCTAAAATATTGGTTATTTACAGCGCACTCTCACGCATTTAGGTGCCTAGGGCGAGAAGCCCGGCGCCAAAACTCGGCCCAGTCAAAAAATGGGTTCAGCGGCGCACGCGTGACTAGGGTTTTTGAATTTTGTGCTCTCTAAATTACAAAAATTGCCCTTGGGCTGGCCCAAGGGGCCGGGATTGAGTGGTTTTGACCCAAATCTTCGAGACGCGACATCTCCTTATCCAGGAACCTGATTGAGGCAAGGTCAAAAGCGTTGGAACCCTTATAACAAGGGGTATCCAAAGACTGAGGTTTCAAGGAATTTGGTCTAGATTTTCGAGCAATGTCCTTTTATACTTACGTCCATGTTAATCCATTACCATCATCATCGGGCGTTGCGGTGTCAGGGGATGAGAACCGATTAGGGTGTCTACAGAAGCCCCCACTTTGGCCGAGCTTGTAAAAGCGAAGGTCAAATTATTTGCTAAAAATGCCTGCAGTGTTTTTTTTTTTTTTTTTTTTTTTGGAAAATGCTTTATGTGAGAAAGAAGAAAAGATAGACTCTTGACCGCCTGTGGTCAGGGTTACCTGCTTTGCTTAAATAGAGGTGCGTTGCTCTGCTTTGCGGATAGTGACATGACGCTAATTTTGAAAGCCTCATCGTCAAAGAGCGTTGTGTTGCCCTTCTTTAATTGTTGCCAATGTGACGCTAATTTTGATAGCCTCAACGTCAAAGAGCGTTGTGTTGCTCTGCTTTAGTGATGCCAACGTGACGCTAATTTTGATAGCTTCAACGTCAAAGAGCGGTGCGTTGCTCTGCTTTAGTTGTGCCTGTGTTTGGAACACTGTGCCTGCAAAAATACAATGAAGTGCCTGTGCCTGTAAAAAGTTAGATATAAGGCTCGTACCTGCAGAAATAGATAATTCCGGGTCCCTAGGATAGGAAACCAAGCTGTGGGGGCAAAACAGTCATTTTGGGTGATATATTCAAATCTCCCGGGCTTCCAACGGTCGTGAAATGCAATTCCGCGCGAAATTTGAACTCGTGGGCCCGGCTCGAGGAGGAAAACGCAAAAATTGGCTCGGGGGCCATGCGGACGGCCGCGGAGCGCTGGGCGGCCTTTACGGGCTCGCTCGGCGGCTAAAAACGTCGTGCGAACGTGCTGAGGAGGGCCGCCAGGCCGGGCTGCTCAGCCACGGAGGCGGAGCGGCTGGGCCGCTGATCCTGGGCGGCCTGAACCTGGCCGCCGGGCCGGTTCAGAGGCGCAAAAAGGGTATTTTGTGTGGGAACCGAGTTTTTGGGTCATTTCTTCCCAAAAATTCGAGACTCTCTCTCTCTACCTCCATTGTTGCCCAAACCTCATTTCTTGCTCAAATTTGCTTCTTTTTGCTTGCATTTGCTTGGTTTTGCATAATCTTTGAATAATTTGAAGTTTATTTGTGATTTCTCACAAATTTTGGGTGAATTTGAGAGTAGGTTTTTGAAACCCTTGGAGAGAGAAAATTCCAATTTCTCCATTTTTGCTTGTCTGTTTTTTGCTAGCTTGTTCATCCTTCTTCATGGCTCCCAAATTGGCGAAGAAGAGGAGTAGAAGGGCCGAGGTCCTGGAGGAGGTTGAAGAAATTAACATCTTCACCAAAGCTTTTCCTTCCCATGTCAAGCCTTCCAAGAGGAAGCCTAATGTGGCTTTTCCTCAAGATAGGTACTCACTTGAGTTCCCGTGCTTCCAAGTTTGTGGTAAGCCTTAAACCTTGAATTCATAGTTTTATGCATTGAATTTTAGTTTATATACTTTGCCTTGAGTAGAAATGTGTAGGAATTGTATGCAATTGTCAAGTTTGTAGCGCATGTGATCTTGCGCGGCTTGAACGAACTTAGAAACATGCTTAGGATTTGAACATTTGGTTGAAATGTGAGCCTAAGAGGTTGCGTATTTGATCATAGGAACCCGATGGGAATTTGAAGACCCATGATAATTATGGTTCCTCGGTGAGACTTTTTAAGACTTTGCCCAAAGAGATGCAAAGTGCGGTTTTCGGTGCGGGGTTCAGACCCCTTTTGAAAGCGGCGGACTCGGTTGAGCGAGTCAAGAGATGCATTGTTCGCTTGTCTTTGGAGCGTTTTTGGGATACTACCAACACGTTCCATTTCCCTAATGGGGAGATGATGATCACTCCATCGGAGTTTGCTATGTTGACCGGGGTACGCCCATTGTGTATTACGTTTCCATATAGAAACGTAAGACTGAGATAGTGGAGTTGTTTGGCCCTTGGGGGAATACCTGGGGTCACCATTATCGTCCCTATAGCGAGCTCTACGCCGCTTTGACCGATGCGAGGTACAAGAGGACTACCTCGGTGGAGCGGAAGGCGAGGAAGTTCATCGCCTATCTCCTTGCCACCACCATCTTTGGTGACAAGGGAGAGCGTATCCATGCTATTTCTCTCCCTAGCTTGCTGAATTGGGAGAGGGTGAGAGAGTACAACTGGGGGTTGCCGGGCTACGCCAACCTCTTGAGGTGCATGCTGTTTGCTCGCCGAGTGAATGATGAGGTATACAAGCAAACGACTCTTCCTCCCGTGAGCTTGTGCGGTTTTTGGATGGCCTTGCAGGTGCGTTTTGCTTTTTATATCTATTTGGTGATTTGCATGCTTTAAGTGTATGGTGCTTAATTTTATGCTTCGATGTGGCCTTGGTTCTTTGAGCATTTCCCGGATATGGCGCCTACGGGCTGGGAGTTGGATTTCCCGGTTTGCAGGGCGTGGCGTCATAGGGGTCCTGCGCCCTTTTTAACCCTCCAGCAGTATAGGGAGGCTCTCTTGCGCCTAGATTGGCACAAGGTAACGCAATTTTGCTTTTTGTTTCATGGATTTCCCTTGGATCCTCCCTCGACCATGTTCTTGGTGAGGTGGCTATCTCGCGAGCAGGTTGCAAAGGCCATGAATGGCTCGGATGCTATGTGGTATTTGAGGGAGCCTGCGGAGGACCTTGCGGGGCACTACGAGTAGTTCCGTCGTGATCGCCTCATGCCTTCATTTGTGGGTTTGAAGGTAAGAATTTTCTATTTGTTATTCTATGCCTTTCTTGCTTTGTTGGTTTGCTGACCTACTTTGCTTTGTAGGAGCCTCGGGTTGATGATGTTGATGTAGATATCCCGGATATGCGGGTCCGCAGTCGGGACTATGGCGAGAAGGAGTGTTGGGGAGAGGTCCCGATGACGGAGGACTTTGATGAGGACATCCAGGGCCTTCCTCTTCCAGTTGGGCATCTAGGGGTAAATTCATAATTTTACCTGTTGCATGTGTTTTTTACTGCTTTTATGCTTGTATTGACTTTTCTTTGCGTAGCTTGACCGTGAGCAGACCGGGAAGGTCTTCAAGATGATGCATGCCATGAAGTCCTGGATATCTCGAGCTCTCTCGAAGGGCACTTGCTCGAGGGCTGACTTGGATAAGGTAAACTTGATTTGCATTTTCAAAGTTGTATGCGTTCAGAAATGTATCTTATATGTTTGGTGGGTTGCAGGTTGAGTATCGTCGACCCCTTCCTCGTCGGTCACGACAAGTGGTATTGTCGGATGATAAGGTTATGAGCTCTCTTGAGCGTAGTCCTTCCCGTGAGAGGAGCCCTCGGAGGGGGAGTCCTCGGAGAGATAGGGAGCTTGTGCATCGGATGGACCATCCTGGTGGGAGTAGGATGACTCAGTTTGTGGAGCCTACTCCTATGCCTATGTCGATGTATCCTTCTTATCCCGGGTATGCGAGGTATGCTCCTTATGGTGGTCTTTACTACCAGCCCCCTGTCCCTGCTCCTATGATGCCTACCATGCCTCCTCGTTCTTCGTGGGGGTATGATTCGAGTTATGCTGGAGAGGGGTGCTCGTATCGGGAGCCTGCCCCTCATTCTTCCTTTGAACCTGGCCAATTGGCGGCGTCGATCTTTGGCGACGAGCCCCGGAGGTCGGAGGATCATTTTGAGGTACTCCGTTCAGATGCTGACGCGGGTGATGATTTTTATGACAATGTATTTGTATGAGATACTTTCTTGAACATTTGTGTTGAACAAATATTCGGAATTTGCTTTGTAATATATTGCTGTTTTTTTATTGGTCCCTGCATATAAATAGGCTAATGCAAATGCACAGATAGTCAAGCAAAAAGCGCAAGTAATAGCCATGTAGCGAAAAATGGTACAACAAAAAAGTTAAAATTGGGTGTACACTATCCCCCCTAAAAACAAATGAAAAAAGAAAGGGGTGCCGAAAATGAAATAAAATTAATAAGTAGAAAAAGAGAGTAATAAAAATAAAGGATGGTTAATCATCCAAAAAGAAATAAGGAAATTGTGGGGTTCCCATAAATAATTAAGAAAATAAAAGAAAATAGTAATAATAGAAGAAATAGGAAGCTGAGCCAAATCGGAGTCCAAAACGGTTAAGGAAAGTGTCCAAAACCGGGTAGAAGAGTGTTATCTCGAAAAGGAGACTTGGCGGCCAAAGGAGGGTGCTCAGCAGCTGACGCGAAGGAGCGGGGGTCAAAAGTGGGGCCGCCAGACTCATTCGCTGGCCGCCGAAGCTCAGCGGTTGGGCCGCTGGGCCTTTGCTGCCATATCGTGGCCGCTGAGCCTTCGGCGGCTGCCCTACGGGCCGCTGAAGCCTATTTTTTGACGGGTTGCCTTATTTTCGTCTTTTTTCGTGCGAGCCCTATAAAAGCCTTGGGTTAGTCCGATTTTGGGACATCAGCTTTTATAACTCCATAGCAATAGAGAGCTTTTTAGAGAGAGAAACCTCCAATTAATTTAGAATTTAGGCATGACGAGTTTTGAAGTTAAGTTCGATAAGTGGTTGCAATCTATGACCCATGAAGAGAGGATGAGACTTTTGCCCTTTCACTTGAATGCTTTCTTATATCTGAAGCAAGTTCAAGTTGTCTGGAACCTTCTTGAGGTTGCGATTGAATTTTGGGATGACAAGCTTCATGTTTTTAGATTCGGGTATAACGAGCTGTGTCCCCTTCCTGAGGAATTTTCTGCCATAATTGGTTTCCCCCATGATCAAGCGTGCAACTCCATGGCTTAGGGCCAACCTTGAAGGTTATTATAAAAGGTATCTTCGTTTATCCCCAACTCATGCCTCTTATGTGGCTAGAATCGGTGAGCTTGACCTTAATGGTGTGATTGACATCTTTTTCCCCAAGCTAAGGGATGATCATAATGAGCCATATTATTGGCGTGCTTTTATCTTGTGTCTCTTACATAGGTACCTCTTTGTTGGTGGAGGTAATAATGTTAAAACTTGTATGCTTAGAATTGTTGAACAAATTCAAAATAATTTTACCCCTATGTCTCTTGTTCTTGGTGAAACCCTAATGTGCTTGGATCGCAAGAAGCAAGAACCAACTCATGGTGGATGGATGGGAAGCCCTCTTCTTCTTCAAGTGAGTGCTTGAATAACTGCTTTGGATATAATGTTTGAATCTTTAATGGATGCCTAACTTTTAGTTTTGTTTGTTTGTTTGTTTTTGTAGAAATGACTTTTGGAGCATATGTGCTTCATTGAGAGGCCGTCTAATGCGCTCAAATACCAACCAAAGCAGTTTTCTGTCCGCCGAAGGCTTTATTATGAATCCACCTTTGATGAATGGCGTGGATACCTTATGACTTGCCCTTTGCTAAGATGGACTGTCAAGTGGTGGGGCCTAATATCCGCAATCGGATGCAGCAAGGAGACGGGATATTATCAAATCTTTGGTCTTCAAAATTTGACGTACATATTTCCTAGCCGTATCATGCGGCAATATGGGAAACGCCAGATCATCCCACAGAAGGATAGTGTTGCGCCTGCAACCCGAGTTTTGACTATTAGTATGGTGAGGTCATGGGATTGTGCATGGCATCGTAGCCCTAAGTGGACTATTCCTCATATCAAGGCCCCAACGGCGATATCTTCAGCTTATGAATCTTGGATGGACTGTAAGACTGCGGAAGGTCGTCGTGCATGCAGAAAATCCGAACAAGATGATCTTAAGGCCCAATCGGTCAAAGCTAGCTTAAGGCTTTCTAACCCCAATGATCCTAAAGGGAAGGGTAAACAAAAGGGAGTCAAGCATGTGAAAAGTGTTCTTAACCCAAAGGCCAAGAAAGCTTTAGCCAAGATCACTACTAAGCCGGAGGAGAAGCCCCAAGTTCGGGCCAACGATCATGAAGCCTCTACAAGTGATCCTCTAATTGGAGGTTGAAAAAGAAGAAGACCCCGTTGTCCGAGAGAGATGGGCTCCTAAGGAACGCGAAGTGGAAGGCCCAAAGGTTCATGAACCCATGGAGGATGTTGTCCCTACTACCGAAGCTACGGAACAGTCTATTAGGAAATACTCTTTTTGGAGCATGTCTAGCTTAGGATTGCCGTTTATTTGCTTTAATTTCAATAAGGGTGATGTGCCCTCTTTTTTTTTATTCAGTTGGTTTGTTTTTTTTGTTATTTAGGAATTGCCAAGTCTTGTAGTGGACTTTATTATTATTTATTTATGGAGACATGCCCATTTTAATATTGCAACCTTGTGTTTATTATGTGCACAAATTTTAACAACTTTTGAATGCAAATTTGATGAAGGGGCCTGGCCCAATTGTAATTGGGATGTCCTACGTATCCTTTTAGGGGAATCAGGCCACTAGTAGTTCTTATTTGTTTTTTTTTTTTAACATTCAATCCTTTTTTTTTTCGGATTAGTTAGTCTTGTATGGGCCTCTCGAAAGTGTTATATTGGGTGTCTTGCCTAAGCATAGAACCTTTTTAATTGATCCATGTTTATCCATTGAGTAAATTCGATCCCGTCTAAATCTGCTAATCTTGCAGCGCCACCTGTTAAGATCTTTGTGATGATAAACGGGTCCGACCAGTTGGGTCGAAATTTGCCTCTCGGGTCAGTGACATTGGCCATTACTTCTTTAAGTACTAAGTCTCCAACCTTAAGGTCCCTCATTTTGAGCCTTTGGTTAAAGTGTCTAGTTAGCCTGTTTTGATAGACTCTTACATTGTGCAAAGCTTGCAACCTTTTCTCATCCAGCAAGACTAATTGGTCATAGCGGGCTTGGACCCAATCTACTTCTGGGATTTGACTTTCTAAAACGATCCTTAGAGATGGGATCTCTAGTTTGATTGGTAATACAACTTCTATTCCGTAAACTAGGGAGTATGGTGTTGCTCCCGTTGATGCGCGAACTGATGTCCTATAACCCCAGAGTGCGACTGGCAACTTGTCTGGCCAGTCATGATAATTTTCGGACATTCTTTCAATGATTTTCTTGATGTTCTTGTTAGCTGCCTCTACTGCACCGTTTGCTTGCGGTCTGTAGGGAGATGACTTTTGATGCTGGATCTTAAACTGGGCTAAGAGCTCAATTACTTCTTTCATGAAGTGTGACCCATTATCACTGATGATTTCTTGGGGAACTCCATATCTAGCTATTATGTTATTCTTAATGAACTTAACCATGTGCTTTGCTTTGAGCTTCGCGTATGATTGCGCCTCAACCCATTTGGTAAAGTAGTCGATTGGGACTAGAATTTATTTGTGGCCCCCTTTTCCTGTTGGGGTTGTTTTACCGATGATATCGATCCCCCAAGCTGAGAAAGGCCAAGGTGAGGTGAAGGTATATAATGGGCTTGGTGGTAGATGTTGTAGATTTGCATGGGTCTGGCATTGTATGCATCTTTTGACGAACTCACAACTTATGAGAAAATCCTTCTCCATCGTTGTCCATCCGAGCCTTATTATCTTCTTAGATAACATCATACCGTTCATGTGCGGTCCACATACTCCTGCATGTACTTCTCTTAAGAACTTATGGGCCGTTTCGGTTCCTAGGCAGCGGAGGTTGACTCCGTTTGGGCTTTTCTTGTATATTTCACCCTGTACCTCCAAGAATTGGGCCGCGAGCCTTCTGAGTGCGTTCCGGGCTCTAGGGATAGAATCGGGAGGGTAGAGCTGGTAAACAAGTAGATTTTTTATATCGGTGAACCACTCATCTTCTTCATCGTGGAACACTTCCAGGGTGTCGCAATATGAAGGCTCGGATCTCCTTTGTACACAGATGGGCATCATCCGAATAGTTTCGGGTATGTTAATCATGTTTGCTAACTTAGCCAAGGCGTCTGCAAATTGATTCTTTTCTCGTGGAAGGTATGTAAAGTGTATTTGATTGAAATTTACTATAATCTTGCCTAAGTATTCCTGGTAGAGTGCCATGGATCCAATTTTGACCTTTCATTCTTTGGAAATTTGGTTAATTATGAGTGACGAGACTCGGAGTGTCTTAATGCCAAGGCTTATGGCAGATTGCAGTCCTATTATGCAAGCTTCATATTCAGCGCCATTATTTGTAACCTCATGGTCCAGTTTGACTGAAATGGGTGTATGTGCACCTTCACGGGATACTATCAGTATTCCTACTCCAAAACCCTTTTGGTTGGATGCTCCGTCGAAGTATAGCTGCCAAGTTTCGCTATCTAAGGTCATAACCCCTTCGTCTGGGAAGTGATATTCATCCTTGTGATCTGGTTCATTTATGGCTCGGTCGGCTAGATATTCCGAGATAGCATGCCCTTTTATGGCTTTTTGATGTTCCAATTTAAGGTCGAACTCTGAGAGGAGAACGGTCCACCTTGCTATTCTGCCATTTAGTATGGGCTTTTCGAATATGTATTTCAAAGGATTTTCTCTTGATCTTATGTGGATCGTGTGTTGGAGCATGTAAAGTCGTAGCTTTTGGTAGTTGCTACCAAAGCTAAACATGTCTTTTCCAGGGATGAATAGCAGGTTTCATATTCCATAAATTTCTTTCTCAAATAGTATATGGCTTTCTCTTCCTTATCCACTTCTTAGGCTAACATGTCCCCCATTGACGTTTCTGTGACCGTAAGGTAGAGGATTAGAGGCATGCCTGGAATGGGCGGTACTAGAACAGGTGGTTCGGATAAGTAGGCCTTAATTTTGTCAAAGGCCTTTTGGCATTGCTCGTCCATTCCGACTTTACCTCGTTTTTTAGTTTCTTGAATATGGGCTCACAAGTGATAGTTAACTTGGAGATGAACCTGCTAATATATGGGATTCTTCCTAGGAAGCCTTTTATTTCTTTCTCCGTTTTCGGAGGTGGCATGTCTATTATGGCTTTGATCTTGGATGGATCGATTTCTATCCCTCTAGTGCTTATGACAAATCCTAAAAGTTTGCCGGATGTAACTCCGAATGCGCACTTCTTGGGATTGAGCCTCATATTGTACTTCCTAAGCCTGTCAAAGAACTTTTGAAGTGAGGGTACATGCCCTTCTCTATCTTTGGATTTTATGATCATATCATCTACGTACACTTCAGCTTCTTTATGCATCATATCATGGAGTAAGGTCGTAGCAGTTCTTTGGTATGTGGCTCCCGCATTCTTAAGCCCGAACGGCATTACCGTATAGCAATAAGTGCCCTACTGTGTGATGAAAGTGGTTTTCTCTTCGTCCTCTTTGGCCATTAGGACTTGGTTATATCCTGCGTACCCGTCCATGAATGATAGAAGGGCGTCCGGCGGTGTTATCTACCAAGACGTCTATATGAGGTAAGGGGAAGTCGTCTTTTGGACTTCCTTTGTTCAGGCCCCTAAAATCTACAAACATTCGGACCCGGCCGTCCTTTTTTGGGACTGGGACAATGTTGGCCACCCAATCGGAGTAGTTGGCCACTCTTATGAAGCCTGCCTCTAAGTATTTTTGGACTTCCTCCTTGATCTTAAGAGCCCACTCTGGCTTCATTCTTCTTAGCTTTTGTTTGACTGGTTTGCAGTCGGGGTTTAGCGGAATGGTATGCTGAGCAATTTTGTGGTCTATGCCTGGCATGTCCTTGTAGGACCAGGCGAAAACATCTGTATGATTGGAGTGTTACGAACTGTTTGCGTTCATTAGATGTTAAAGACAAGCCTATTTGCACGTGGCGAGGCTCATCATTAGTTGCAATGTTTACTCTCTCCATTTCTTCGACTATTGAAGTCGTTTGCTCATGTTCGATTAGTGCTTTAATAACTTCTTTCGGCAATTCCGTTACATTTTCTGAATTATTAGCGGTGAGGCAATCCGAGTAAGAAAAATCGACGCTCATAATATTAATAGAAGCGGACAATACATCAATGAGGTCATCACTAAGGACCTTAGGAGTAGACTGGGGTGGACTACCCGACACTTCTAGGATAACAGGCTCAGAATCAGACTCCGACTCGGAATCAGACTCAGAATCGAAATTGGGCCCTCTTGTAGGACCGTTGCGGATGGTGAACTTGTACTTGGCTCCATTGACCGGAGTCCAGTTCGTCTTGTGCTTCCAGGTGGTGCGGTTGGGCCCGATTGGGGCGATCAGCTTGGTCGGGTCGAAACCTTCATTAAAAAGCACAGTAAGGGGAAGTTTGGCAGTGGTCTCATCGTACTGACGACGCTCTTTGCCAAATAAAAGCCCAAAGTCGTTGGGTGCCATGTCATTAGCCCAATCTTTTGTGGATTGGGCCTCATTGGGAGGTATGGGAGTGTCTTCATTCATGAGGAAACAGTCTTAAAATGCCTCAAAGCCTGGCAATAGGATCCTGATTATTGTGTATGGTTCAGGGAATCCATAGTAAGGATATGGGTCGCCTTCCTAAAGGAATTTCCCGTTGAGAGTGAGGGGATAAGGATCCATGTTATGTATAACGGGTTTGTTAACCGCACGGGCTCTTTTCTTAGCCATTACTTTGGATATGTAGGCCCTAACTTCTTGCCTTGTGGGCCTGTAGCCTAGCAAAAATAAGTCATTTTTAATCTTGGTGTATTTCTTATCCTTATATCCACTTGTGTTGTTATTGTAAGTGACTTTGTTCTTCCCCCTTTGGAGTTGGTCATCTTCAATGGCCATGCCCACTTCAGTTAATTGGGCATAGGTGGTTATGGGTTGAAACTTCATGTGTTCGCGGTATTTAGATGCCAAATTCTAGACTAGCATTCGGATTTGATCCCTTTCAGATGGGCGATCAATTATTTCGGCTACCTTAGTCCTCCATCTTCTCACGAAACTAGTGAACCCTTCCTTGTCGCCTTGCTTGGTGATGTCCAGCTCTCTTAATGTCATGGGTGGCAAAACATTGTTAGCGTATCTCTGAAGGAACAGTATGGATAGATCTTCCCATTTTTCCAACTTTTGGGTGGGCAACTTGAAGAACTAGGCCCTGACAGCAGGATCCAAGGTTTGGGGAAAGAGGTGAACATACAGCTCTTGTTCAATGCCTCTAAGGCCCAATGCAGTAATAAAAGCCGTAATGTGATCTTCTGGATCGTCAGTTCCTTTGAATGTGGGAACTTCAGGCATGGAGAACTTAGTGGGCAATTTTCCTTTAATATGGGGAGCATAGCCTTCAGAATTGATGATCATGTCGTTGAAGGGCCGACTCTTACCTACGACAGATTTAAGCCTGTTCAGCTTAGCTTGAAGTTCTTGTACCTCTTTAGTGGAGGGTTCGGCCTTTTCCTTATCGGGCTTGGGCTCATCATCATCTTTATTAGCGGGATCCAACTTGGTGACACAGGCTTCCATATAAGTGAATCTAGCATTCATGGCGACCATTTGGGCTAAAAGGTCATCCATCTTTTGGTCAGCGGTTCTCTCGGCGTCTCCAGACATAGCGGACTTAGGCGAATTGGATGGTGAGGTTTGAGGTGACAGTGGCGGTGTACGAAGGTAATCGAGCCAAACAGGGCCCACGAACTGTGCTTGTGGTGAAGGTTCGAACGACAACCTGCGGACTAATCTCTTGCTGGACTCGTCTCTCTTCCACTCCCTAGGACCAGGATCTCTACTTTTACCAATTCTGGACATAAAAAGGCCAGTTTAAGAAAATTGAAAATAAATGGGAAATTCCACATAATAATGAAAGTTTTATTTTAAAACAAATGTGGGAAGAAAATCTAGCACTAATCCTCAACATGGTGATCTTTTGGGTAAGACGCGATTTTATGTAAATAGCATATTCTAATCAATGATCTTTCGACTCTATTGGAATTATAAATACTCTTGACTTGCATATCGGATAAAACTCCCTAATTTTAGAAAAAGAGAAACACTGTTGACTTGCATATGGAATTAAATTGGACTCTTTTTTTATTTGGTGAAAGATCATTGACGGGAACATGTTATTTGCATGCAATCTAATTCTGATGGAAAGGAACGTCTTACTAACATGGTCACTAGCATCGTCGGAGTCATACAGGGATTCTGCTTCCTAAAAAGATAAGATCCTAGACTCTATTTGTAAACCTGACCAAACGTACAAGCAAACAAAAGGGAAACCTTCCCTAACCAGGACTCAATAAAAGAATCCTAAGGGGGGATCTAGTCCTAATATTCTATGAAAATTAATCACATAGCAAGGAAACAATTAATAATATGGCGAATAAAGCAATTAGCAGTTTGATATGGACTATGAGACATAATGCAGTGGTTTGACATAATCTATGATTGGATAAGGTAACCCATGGCCGGATGCGTTTTGTCATCTATGGGGTGCATAGTAAGACTAGACGTACTGTTTTACACATCTCGAATGGAAACATGTAAATTTCATGGGGTGGAACACGACTATGTGCAAAGGTAATTCGGACCAAGTGGGTCACTGGCCTAAGTCATAGACAATGTTCCAAAGGGTAGATCCTATAATGGTGTGATGATGTCTTTCGACATCTTGCAAAGATAATGCATGCAATATGAATGATATGGATGCAAAAAGGCAAAGAAAATAAACACGTACGGTAATTGAACCAAATAGCTAAAAATAAATCATGGACATGGATAAGTGTTCGAATTACATCCTCTTATTAAGTCCCCAGTGAAGTCGCCACTGTAAGAACCCTCGCCTTTCCGGCGCGTTTTTGATTTTTAGTTGAGATTAATGGTTCTTAAATATGTGTCACATGCGATTCAAATTAATAATAAAGAACAATAATTTGCAAATAAGAACCCGCCACCAATTTTTAAGGGAACAATTGGAAACCATAAAAGTGCACCCCAATTCCTATTGGGAATTGACTCATGCCCATGGGGACTAAGTATTGAGTTCGGGGATGTAGGTACGAAATAAATAAAACGAATCTCATCTAAATCGCCCGCATTAACGGCCTCTACTAAGCTTATCCATGTCAAGTATTTATTTATGCTAGATGGTTCCATACAAATTCGGTCGTCCAATGATCCTAAATTTACTAGGCGGGTTAAGAACAACCAAATTACCTACGTTATCACTTTGGACAATTTATACCCAATTTACATGCATACTATTTGACAAGTGTAAACATGATATAAAGCATTAAATTAACGCTCCAACCTACCAAATTTGCTAAACGCGCCATGTATTGCATATGCACATCAATAAAACCGTTAGTATCTTCAAAAAGAATAATAATAATGCAAAGGTGCTAACATTATGCTAAAATAAACCTAGGAGGCTACTATATGCATGCAAAAACTATGAAAAGATGCAAACTTTATATTAACTAATCAAGCATAATTATATACAAAATCAAAAGCATGCAAATTTATTCAACCATAATCAAAAGCTAAATAAAACATGATTAATAAACAATAAAACAAGAGACTTAATAAAGAATTAAGCCCTCAGGATGGTTAACCTGGACGTTCTATTCGAACGGGACTAGTATAATTGGTATTGCTCTTCGATCTTTGGTGCTAGGCTATGTGTAGTGCTTGCTTGAATCTTCAGATTTCTGAATTCCCTTTGATTTGGGGAAATATGTGCTCTCAATGCTCACAAAATTATGAACTGACTGACCTCCTGCAAAAGAGGGTGAAAAGCAGTATTTATAGAGTTAGGAGACGGATTTAGGGGCCTAGGGCGAGAAGCCCGGCGCCAAAACTCGGCCCAGTCAAAAAATGGGTTCAGCGGCCACACGGAGGGCAGCTGGGCCGCGCGGTGGCCGCTGGGGCTCAGCGGCTGGCCTAACAGCCCCCGCTGTCACGCCGTTGAGCAGCCTGCGAAGGCCGCCTGGCCTAACGGGGCGCGCGTGACTAGGGTTTTTGAATTTTGTGCTCTGTAAATTACGAAATTACCCTTGGACTGGCCCAAGGGGCCGGGATTGAGCGGTTTTGACCCAAATCTTCGAGACGCGACATCTCTTGATCCAGGAACCTGATTGAGGCAAGGTCAAAGGCGTTGGAATCCTTATAACAAGGGCTATCAAAAGACTGAGGTTTCAAGGAATTTGGTCTAGATTTCCGAGCAATGTCCTTTTATACTTATGTGCATGTTAATCCATTACCATCATCATCGGGCATTGCGGTGTCAGGGGATGAGAACCGATTAGGGTGTCTACAGAAACCTCCACTTTGGCCGAGCTTGTAAAAGCAAAGGTCAAAGTATTTGCTAAAAATGCCTGCAGTGTTTTTTTTTTTTTTTGGAAAATGCTTTATGTTAGAAAGAAGAAAAGATAGACTCCTGACCGCCTGTGGTCAGGATTACCTGTTTTGCTTAAAGAGCGGTGCGTTGCTCTGCTTTGCGGATAGTGACAAGACGCTAATTTTGATAGCCTCATCGTCAAAGAGCGTTGTGTTGCCCTGCTTTAATTGTTGCCAACGTGACGCTAATTTTGATAGCCTCAACGTCAAAGAGCGTTGTGTTGCTCTGCTTTAGTGATGCCAACGTGACGCTAATTTTGATACCTTCAACCTCAAAGAGCGGTTTGTTGCTCTGCTTTAGTGGTGCCTGTGTTTGGAACACTGTTCCTGCAAAAATACAATGAAGTGCCTGTGCCTGTAAAAAGTTAGATATAAGGCTCGCGCCTGCAGAAATAGATAATGCCGGGTCCCTAGGATAGGAAACCAAGCTGTGGGGGCAAAAGAGTCATTTTGGGTGATATATTCAAATCTCCTGGGCTTCAAACGGTCAAGAAATGAAATTCCGCGCGAAATTTGAACTCGTGGGCCCGCGTCGAGGGGGTAAACGCAAAAATTGGCTCAGTGGCCATGCGGACGGCCGCGGAGCACTTGGCGGCCTTTACGGGCTCGCTCGGCGGCTAAAAACGTCGTGCGAAGGTGCTGAGGGGGGCAGCCAGGCCGGGCGGCTCAGCCAGGCCGGGCGGCTCAGCCTCGGAGGCTGAGCGGCTGACCGCTGGGGCGAGCGGCTGGCCCGCTGAGCCTGGGCAGCCCTGAATTGGCCGCCAGGCCGGTTCAGTGGCGAAAAACGGGTATTTTGTGTGGGAGCCGAGTTTTCGGGTCATTTTCTCCCCAAAAATTCGAGACTCTCTCTCTCTACCTCCATTGTTGCCCAAACCTCATTTCTTGCTCAAATTTGCTTCTTTTTGCTTGCATTTGCTTGGTTTTGCATAAATCTTTGCATAATTTGAAGTTTATTTGTGATTTCTCACAAATTTGGGGTGAATTTGAGAGTGGGTTTTTGAAACCCTTGGAGAGAGAAAATCCCAATTTCTCCATTTTTGCTTGTTTGTCTTTGCTAGCTTGTTCATCCTTCTTCATGGCTCCCAAATTGGCGAAGAAGAGGAGTAGAAGGGCCGAGGTCCGGGAGCAGGTTGAAGAAATTAACATCTTCACCAAAGCTTTTCCTTCCCATGTCAAGCCTTCCAAGAGGAAGCCTAATGTGGCTTTTCCTCAAGATAGGTACACACGGTCGGATAGGATGCCCGACATCATTTGGGGTCAGTCAGAGTTGCTCTTTCGACGGGGGACTCACTTGAGTTCCCGTGCTTCCAAGTTTGTGGTAAGCCTTAAACCTTGAATTCATAGTTTTATGCTTTGAATTTTAGTTTATATGCTTTGCCTTGAGTAGAAATGTGTAGGAATTGTATGCAATTGTCAAGTTTGTAGCGCATGTGATCTTGCGCGGCTTGAACGAACTTAGAAACATGCTTAGGATTTGAACATTTGGTTGAAATGTGAGCCTAAGAGGTTGCAAATTTGATCATAGGAACCCGATGGGAATTTGAAGCCCCATGATAATTATGGTTCCTCGGTGAGACTTTTTAAGACTTTGCCCAAAGAGGTGCAAAGTGCGGTTTTGGGTGCGGGGTTCGGACCTCTTTTGAAAGTGGTGGACTCGGTTGAGCGAGTCAAGAGATGCATTGTTCTCTTGTCTTTGGAGCTGTTTTGGGATACTACCAACACGTTCCATTTCCCTAATAGGGAGATGATGATCACTCCATCGGAGTTTGCTATGTTGACCGGGGTACGCCCATTGTGTATTACGTTTGCATCTGGAAACGTAAGACTGAGATGGTCGAGTTGTTTGGCCCTTGGGGGAATACCTGGGGTCACCATTATCGTCCCTATAGCGAGCTCTACGCCGCTTTGACCGATGCGAGGTACAAGAGGACTACCTGGGTGGAGTAGAAGGCGAGGAAGTTCATCGCCTATCTCCTTGCCACCACCATCTTTGGCGACAAGGGAGAGCGTATCCATGCTATTTACCTCCCTAGCTTGCTGGATTGGGAGAGGGTGAGAGAGTACAAATGGGGGTTGCCGGGCTACGTCAACCTCTTGAGGTGCATGCGGTTTGCTTGCCGCGTGAATGATGAGGGATACATGCAAACGACTCTTCCTCCCGTGAGCTTGTGCGGTTTTTGGAAGGCCTTGCAGGTGCATTTTGCATTTTGTATCTATTTGGTGATTTGCATGCTTTAAGTGTATGGTGCTTAATTTTATGCTTCGATGTAGCTTGGTTCTTTGAGAACTTCCCAGATATGGCGCCTACGGGATGGGAGTTGGATTTCCCGGTTTGCAGGGCGTGGCGTCATAGGGGTCCTGCGCCCTTTTCGACCCTCCAGCAGTATAGGGAGGCTCTCTTGCGCCTAGATTGGCACAAGGTAACGCAATTTTGCTTTTTGTTTCATGGATTGTATTTCTTGGTGTGGAAATATCTTATATTGCATTGCTTGTGTAGATTGACTTCTTCCCATGGGCGAAGTACCATGGGTTGGCTCCGGATGTTGTCCTTTCGTCCAGGGCGATAGACCGCCAGAGGATCCTGATTGCGGGTCTGTTCTCTTTTGAGTTGTATTTGGGAGAGCGGATCATCCGTTAGGTTTATCCTGACGTGGCTGGCCCGAAGATTCCCTTGGATCCTCCCTCAACCATGTTCTTGGGGACGTGCCTATCTCGCGAGCAGGTTGCGGAGGCCATGGTTGGCTCGGATGCTATGCGGTATTTGAGGGAGCCTGCGGAGGACCTTGCGGGGCAGTACGAGCAGTTCAGTCGTGATCGCCTCATGCCTTCATTTCTGGGTTTGAAGGTAAGAATTTTCTATTTGTTATTCTACGCCTTTCTTGCTTTGTTGGTTTGCTGACCTACTTTGCATTGTAGGAGCCTCGGGTTGATGATGCTGATGTGGATATCCCGGATATGCGGGTCCGCGGTCGGGACTATGGCGGGAAGGAGTGTTGGGTAGAGGTCCCGATGACGGAGGACCTTGATGAGGATATCCAGGGCCTCCTATTCCAGTTGGGCATCCAGGGGTAAATTCGTAATTTTAGCAGTTGCATGTGATTTTTACTGCTTTTATGCTTGTATTGACTTTTTTTTGCGTAGCTTGATCGTGAGCAAACCGGGAAGGTCTTCAAGATGATGTATGCCATGAAGTCCTGGATATCTCGAGCTCTCTCGAAGAGCACTTGCTCGAGGGCTAACTTGGATAAGGTAAACTTGATTTGCATTTTCAAAGTTGTATGCTTTGATAAATGTATCTTATATGTTTGGTGGGTTGCAGGTTGAGTATCGTCGACCCCTTCCTCGTCGGTCACGACAGGTGGTATTTTCGGAAGATAAGGTTGTGAGCTCGCCTGAGCGTAGTCCTTCCCGTGAGAGGAGCCCTCGGAGGGGAGTCCTCGGAGAGAGAGGGAGCCTGTGCATCAGACGGACCATCCTAGTGGGAGTAGGATGACTCAGTTTGTGGATCCTACTCCTATGCCTATGCCAATGTATCCTTCTTATCCCGGGTATGCGAGGTATGCTTCTTATGGTGGTCTTTACTACCAGCCCCCTATCCCTGCTCTATGATGCCTACCATGCCTCCTCGTTCTTCGTGGGGGTATGATTCGAGTTATGCTAGAGAGGGGTGCTCGTATCGGGAGCCTGCCCGTCCTTCTTCCTTTGACCCTGGCCAATTTGCGGCGGCGATCTTTGGCGATGAGCCCCAGAGGTCGGAGGATCATTTTGAGGTACTCCGTTCAGATGCTGACGCGGGTGATGATTTTTATGACAATGTATTTGTATGAGATACATTCTTGAACATTTGTGTTGAACAAATATTCGGACTTTGCTTTGCAATATATTGTTGTTTTTTTATTGGTCCATGCATATAAATAAGCTAATGCAAATGCACATGTAGTCAAGCAAAAAGCGCAAGTAATAGCCATGTAGCAAAAAATGGTACAGCCAAAAAGTTAAAATTGGGTGTACCCTATCCCCCCTAAAAAAAATGAAAAAAGAAAGGGGAGCCGAAAATGAAATAAAATTAATAAGTAGAAAAAGAGAGTAATAAAAATAAAAGATGGTTAATCATCCAAAAAGAAATAAGGAAATTGTGTGGTTCCCATAAATAATTAAGAAAATAGTAATAATAGAAGAAATAGGAAGCTGAGCCAAATCGGAGTCCAAAACGGTTAAGGAAAGTGTCCAAAACCAGGTAGAAGAGTGTTGTCTCGAAAAGGACACTCGGCGGCCAAAGGAGGGTGCTCAGCGGCTTACGCGAAGGAGCGGGGGTCAAAAGTGGGGCCGCCAGACTCAGCGGCTGAGCAGCAAAGGCTGGGTGGCTGGCCTTTGAGTTTCAGCGGCTGGCCGCCGAAGCTCACCGGATGGGCCGCTGGGCCTTGGCTGCCATATCGTGGTCGTCGAGCCTTCGGCGGCTGCCCTATGGGCCGCTGAAGCCTATTTTTCAACGGGTTGCCTTATTTTTGTCTTTTTTCGTGCGAGCCCTATAAAAGCCTTGAGTTAGTCCGATTTTGGGACATCACCTTTTATAACTCCATAGCAATAGAGAGCTTTTTAGAGAGAGAAACCTCCAATTAATTTAGAATTCAGCCATGACGAGTTTTGAAGTTAAGTTCGATAAGTGGTTGCAATCTATGACCCCTGAAGAGAGGATGAGACTTGTGCCCTTTCACTTGAATGCTTTCTTCCATCTGAAGCAAGTTGAAGTTGTCTGGAACCTTCTTGAGGTTGCGGTTGAATTTTGGGATGACAAGCTTCATGTTTTTAGATTCGGGTATAACGAGCTGTGTCCCCTTCCTGAGGAATTTGCTGCCATAATTGGGTTCCCCCATGATCAAGCGCCTGCAACTCCATGGCTTGGGGCCAACCTTCAAGGTTATTATAAAAGGTATCTTGGTTTATCCCCAACTCATGCCTCTTCTGTGGCTAGAACCGGTGAGCTTGACCTTAATGGTGTGATTGACATCTTTTTCCCCAATGTAAGGGATGATCATAATGAGACATATTATAGGCGTGTCTCTTACATAGGTACCACTTTGTTGGTGAAGGTAATAATGATAAAACTTGTATGCTTAGAATTGTTGAACAAATTCAAAACGATTTTACCTCTATGTCTCTTGTTCTTGGTGAAACCCTAATGTGCTTGGATCACAAGAAGCAAGAACCAAGTCATGGTGGATGGACGGGAAGCCCTCTTCTTCTTCAAGCGAGTGCTTGAAAAACTGCTTTGGATATAAAGTTTGAATCTATAATGGATGCCTAACTTTTAGTTTTTCTTTTTTGTTTGTTTGTTTGTTTTTGTAGATATGGCTTTCGAAGAATATGTGCTTCATTGAGAGGCCAGCTAATGCGCTCAAATACCAACCAAAGCAGTTTCCTGTCCGCCGAAGGCTTTATTATGAATCCACCATTGATGAATGGCATGGATACCTTAAAACTTGCCCTTTGCTAAGATGGACTGTAAAGTGGTGGGGCCTAAAATCCGCAATCGGATGCAGCAAGGAGACGGGATATTATCTAATCCTTGGTCTTTAAAATTTGACTTACATATTTCCTAGCCGTATCATGCGGCAACATGGGAAACGCCAGATTATCCCACAGAAGGATAGTGTTGCGCCTGCAACCCGAGTTTTGACTATTAGTATGGTGAGGTCATGGGAGTGTGCATGGGATCGTCGCCCTAAGTGGACTATTCTTCATATCAAGGCCCCAACGACAATATCTTCAGCTTATGAAGCTTGGATGGACTGTAAGACTGCGGAAGGTCATCGTGCATGCAGAAAATCCGAACAAGATGATCTTAAGGCCCAATCGGTCAAAGCTAGCTTAAGGCTTTCTAACCCCAATGATCCTAAAGGGAAGGGTAAACAAAAGGGAGTCAAGCATGTGAAAAGTGTTCTTAACCCATAGGCCAAGAAAGCTTTACCCAAGATCACTACTAACCCGGAGGAATTGCCAAGTCTTGTAATGGACTTTATTATTATTTATTTATGGAGACATGCTCATTTTAATATTGCAACCTTGTGTTTATTATGTGCACAAATTTTAACAACTCTTGAATGCGAATTTGATGAAGGGGCCGGGCTCAATTGTAATTGGGTTGTCCTACGTATCCTTTTAGGGGAATCAGGCCACTCGTATCCTTTTTTTTTTTCTTTTTTTTTTTTTTTTTATATTAGTTAGTCTTGTGTGGGCCTCTCGAAAGTGTTATATTAGGTGTCTTGCCTAAGCATAGAACCTTTTTAATTGATCCATGTTTATCCATTGACTAAATTCGATCCCGTCTAAATCTGCCAATCTTGCAGCGCCACCTTTTAAGATCTTTGTGATGATAAACGGGCCCGACCAGTTGGGTCGAAATTTGCCTCTCGGGTCAGTGACATTGGCCCTTACTTCTTTATGTACTAAGTCTCCACCCTTAAGGTCCCTCATTTTCAGCCTTTGGTTAAAGTGTCTAGTTAGCCTATTCTGATAGACTCTTACATTGTGCAAAGCTTGCAACGTTTTCTCATCCAGCAGGACTAATTGGTCATAGCGGGCTTGAACCCAATCTACTTCTGGGATTTGACTTTCTAAAACGATCCTTAGAGATGGGATCTCTAGTTCGATTGGTAATACAACTTCCATTCCGTAAACTAGGGAGTATGGTGTTGCTCCCGTTGATGCGCGAACTGATGTCCTATAACCCCAGAGTGCGAATGGCAACTTGTCTGGCCAGTCATGATAATTTTCGGACATTCTTTCAATGATTTTCATGATGTTCTTGTTAGCTGCCTCTACTGCACCGTTTGTTTGCGGTCTGTAGGGAGATGACTTTCGATGCTGGATCTTAAACTGGGCTAAGAGCTCAATTACTTCTTTCATGAAGTGTGACCCATTATCACTGATGATTTCTTGGCGAACTCCATATCTAGCTATTATGTTATTCTTAATGAACTTAACCACGTGCTTTGCTTTGAGCTTCGCGTATGATTGCGCCTCCACCCATTTGGTAAAGTAGTCGATTGCGACCAGGATATATTTGTAGCCCCTTTTTCCTGTTGGGGTTATTTTACCGATGATATCGATCCCCCAAGCTGAGAAAGGCCAAGGTGAGGTGAAGGTATATAATGGGCTTGGTGGTAGATGTTGTAGATTTGCATGGGTCTGGCATTGTATGCATCTTTTGACGAACTCACAACAATCCTTCTCCATCGTTGTCCAATAATATCTGAGCCTTATTATCTTCGTAGATAACATCATACCGTTCATGTGCGGTCCACATACTCCTGCATGTACTTCTCTTAAGACCTTATGGGCCGTTTCGGTACCTAGGCAGCGGAGGTTGACTCTGTTTGGGCTTTTCTTGTATATTTCACCCTGTACTTCCAAGAATTGGGCCGCGAGCCTTCTGAGTGCTTTCTGGGCTCTAGGGCAAGAATCAGGAGGGTAGAGCTAGTAAACAAGTAGTTTTTTTGTATCGGTGTACCACTCATCTTCTTCATCGTGGAACACTTCCAGTGTGTCGCAATATGATGGTTCGGATCTCCTTTGTGCACAGATGGGCATCATCCAAATAGTTTCGGGTATGTTAATCATGCTTGCTAACTTAGCCAAGGCGTCTGCAAATTGATTATCTTCTCGTGGGAGGTATGTAAAGTGTATTTGATTGAAATACAGTATGATCTTATCTAAGTATTCCTGGTAGGGTGCCAGGGATTCACTTTTAACCTTCCATACTTTGGAAATTTGGTTGATTATGAGTGACGAGTCCCCATAGACTCGGAGTGTCTTAATGCCAAGGCTTATTGCAGATTGCAGTCCTATTATGCAAGCTTCATATTCGACGCTATTATTTGTAACCTCATGGTCCAGTTTGAATGAAATGGGTGTATGTGCACCTTCAGGGGATACTATCAGTATTCCTACTCCAAAACCCTTTTGGTTGGATGCTCCGTCGAAGTATAGCTGCCAAGTTTCGGTGTCTAAGGTCATAACCCCTTCGTCTGGGAAGTAATATTCATCCTTGTGATCTAGTTCATTTATGGCTTGGTCGGCTAGGTATTCTGAGATAGCATGCCCTTTTATGGCTTTTTGATGTTCCAATTTAAGGTCGAACTCTGAGAGGAGAACGGTCCACCTTGCTATTCTACCATTTAGTATGGGCTTTTCGAATATGTATTTCAATGGATTTTCTCTTGATCTTATGTGGATCATGTGTTGGAGCATGTAATGTCGTAGCTTTTTGGTAGTTTCTACGAAAGCTAAACATGTCTTTTCCAGGGATGAATAGCGGGTTTCATATTCCATAAATTTCTTGCTCACATAGTATATGGCTTTCTCTGCCTTATCCACTTCTTGGGCTAACATGGCCCCCATTGACGTTTTTGTGACCGTAAGGTAGAGGATTAGAGGCATGCCTGGAATGGGCGGTACTAGAACAGGTGGTTCGGATAAGTAGGCCTTAATTTTGTCAAAGGCCTTTTGGCATTGCTCGTCCCATTCCGACTTTACCTCTTTTTTGAGTTTCTTGAATATGGGCTCACAAGTGATAGTTAACTTGGAGATGAACCTGCTAATATATTGGATTCTTCCTAGGAAGCCTTTTATTTCTTTCTCTGTTTTCGGAGGTGGCATGTCTATTATGGTTTTGATCTTGGATGGATCGCTTTCTATCCCTCTAGTGCTTATGACAAATCCTAGAAGTTTGCCGAATGTAACTCTGAATGCGCACTTCTTTGGATTTTATGATCATATCATCTACGTACACTTCAGCTTCTTTATGCATCATATCATGGAGTAAGGTCGTAGCGGTTGTTTGGTATGTGGCTCCCGCATTCTTAAGCCCGAACGACATTACCGTTCAACAATAAGTGCCCCACTGTGTGATGAAAGTGGTTTTCTCTTCGTCCTCTTTGGCCATTAGGACTTGGTTATATCCTGCGTACCCGTCCATGAATGATAGAAGGGCGTGTCCGGCGGTGTTATCTACCAAGACGTCTATATGAGGTAAGGGGAAGTCGTCTTTTGGACTTGCTTTGTTCAGGTCCCTAAAATCTACACACATTCGGACCCGTCCGTCCTTTTTTGGGAATGGGACAATGTTGGCTACCCAATCGAGGTAGTTGGCCACACTTATGAAGCCTGCCTCTAGTTGTTTTTGGACTTTCTCCTTGATCTTAAGAGCCCACTCTGGCTTCATTCTTCTTAACTTTTGTTTGACTGGTTTGCAGTCGGGGTTTAGCGGAATGGTATGCTGAGCAATTTTGCAGTCTATGCCTGGCATGTCCTTCTAGGACCAAGCGAAAACATCCGTATAATTCTTTTGGAGTGTTACGAACTGTTCGCGTTCATTAGATGTTAAAGACAAGCCTATTTGCACGTGGCGAGGCTCATCATTAGTTGCAATGTTTATTGTCTCCGTTTCTTCGACTATTGAAGTATTTTGCTCATGTTCGATTAGTGCTTTAATAACTTCTTTCAGCAATTCCGTTACATTTTCTGAATTATTAGCGGTGAGGCAATCCGAGTAAGAAAATCGACGTTCATAATATTAATAGAAGCGGACAAGACATCAATGAGGTCATCACTAAGGACCTTAAGAATAAACTGGGGTGGACTACCCGACACTTCTAGGATAACAGGCTCAGAATCAGACTCGGACTCGGAATCAGACTCAGAATCGGAATTGGGCCCTCTGGTAGGACCGTTGCGGATGGTGAACTTGTACTTGGCTCCATTGACCGGAGTCCAATTAGTCTTGTGCTTCCAGGTGGTGCGGTCGAGCCCTATTGGGGCGATCAGCTTGGTCGGGTCGAAACCTTCATTAAAAAGCACAGTAAGGGGAAGTTTGGTAGTGGTCACGTCATACTGACGACGCTCTTCGCCAAATAAATGCCCAAAGTCGTTGGGTGCCATGTCATTAGCCCAATCTTTAGTGGATTGGTCCTCATTGGGAGGTATGGGAGTTCTTCACTCATGAGGAAACAGTCTTGAAAGGCCTCAAAGCCTGGGATTAGGATCCCGTTGATTGTGTATGGTTCAGGGAATCCATAGTAAGGATATGGGTCGCCTTCCTGAAGGAATTGCCCGTTGAGGGTGAGGGGATAAGGATCCATGTTATGTATAACGGGTTTGTTAGCCGCACGGGCTCTTTTCTTAGCCATTACTTTGGATATGTAGGCCCTAACTTCTTGCCTTGTGGGCCTGTAGCCTAGCCCAAATAAGTCATTTTAGTTCTTGGTGTTCCGAAAGGCTTGAGCTACCTTGGGATGAGGGCCCAAAGTGGTGCTTGGGACGTGGCCTTGCTTTCTGAGTAAATCATTCACATTGAGTGTGGGCTCTATTGTTTCTATGAAGGCTATCTTCTCAAAACCCCCATAACTTCTCGTCTTGCTCATTATGTTCTATCTTTAGGACTGGAGCTTTCTCAATCTGGGCTATCATAGTATCAGCGCAGACCTCCAAGGTGGATCCTGCCAAGGATAGTTTCACCTTTTGATGCAAAGTTGAGGCTACAGCATTTAACCCGTGTAACCAGGGTCTTCCCAAGAGTAGGTTGAAAGTGGCTGGAATGTCGATCACATGGAATTGGACCATTTTCTCGATGGGCCCAATATTAATATTCATGGAGAAGGTACCCAATACGTTTCTTTTGGAATTATCGTAGGCCCTTAATCCTTGTGCGGAATGCGCGAGGTTGTTGCAGTATATTTTGAGGTGTTCAGCTGTCCTCGAGGGGCATACATTTACAGCCGAGCCATTGTCGACTAAAGTCATAGGGACTTATCTCTGTTGACAGATTATAGTAAGATAAAGGGCTTTGTTGTGGTGAATCCTTTCGGGTGGAAGGTCTTTGTCAAAAAAGGTGATGGGCGTGGATGACTTTCCTTGGATCAGGAGGTTGACTACCTCTTCAGGAGTGGCATTTGGAGAAATAGTGGTTGCGTTCAAGGCCTCTAACACGGCCCTTATATGAGTGATAGAAGTGGTTAACAGTTGCTAGATGGATAAGTCGGCTTTTGTTCTTTGCGGTTGCTTGAGAATATTGGTCCCATCATCTTCTTTCGCCATTTCCCTTTGGTCCAAATCCCTATTGGGGATGGCTACAGGCTCTACGGGTTGGATTTGAGATGGATCCATGTAGATGTTTTTGAGCCTGAATTGGCGTCCCGATCTTGTGAGATAGTTTAGAGCTTTGTCATCTTCTTCCTTTTCATCATCAAAGATATGATACCAGGCTTTGTCGTTTGCTTTGTCGTTCCAATATGGTGACCTTTTCTCTACAGGTGGATCGGGAGTAGGCCCAATCGGATGTAGATAGTCTCCTTTGATCAACTTATCTAGAGCTTTGACATAAGTCGTCCCGAGGGGAGTGTACCTTCTTGGACGCCTATCAGCTATGGCGTTCACTTCATTTCCTCTACTCGTGGAGGTATGGTTGGCACTGGTGTATTTCTTATCCTTATATCCACTTGTGTTGTTATTGTAAGTGACTTTGTTCTTCCCCCTTTGGAGTTAGTCATCTTCAATGGTCATGCCCACTTCAGTTAATTGGGCATAGGTGGTTATGGGTTGAAACTTCATGTGTTCGCGGTATTCAGATGCCAAATTCTGGACTAGCATTCGGATTTCATCCCTTTCAGATGGGCGATAAATCATTTCGGCTACCTTAGTCCTCCATCTTCTCACGAAACTAGTGAACCCTTCCTTGTCGCCTTGCTTGGTGATGTCCAGCTCTCTTAATGTCATGGGTGGCAAGACATTGTCAGCGTATCTCTGAAGGAACAGTGTGGATAGATCGTCCCATTTTTCCAACTTTTGGGTGGGCAACTTGAAGAACCAAGCCCTGACAGCATGATCCAAGGTTTGGGGAAAGAGGTGAACATACAGCTCTTGTTCAATGCCTATAAGGCCCAATGCAGTAGTAAAAGCCCTAATGCGATCTTCTGGATTGTCGGTTCCTTTGAATGTGGGAACTTCAGGCATGGAGAACTTAGTGGGAAATTTTCCCTTAATGTGGGGAGCATAGCCGTCCGAATTGATGATCACACGTGTCCCCTCAGACAGAGCAACCATTGAGGCCTCTTCTCTCTCAGACGCCGGTTGGAGGTGACGGTTCGTCTTCTTTTGGAAAGGTTATAAATACCCCCACGGTTGCTTGGAAATTTCGTCATTTTCTTCGTTATTTCTTGCTTTCACTTTCCCTCTCTAGATTTCTTGAGCTCCATATAAGCTTTTCCAAGCAGCCTAGTAGTCGTTGTGACATGTCTTCCCCAGCTTCCAAAAGTCGTAGGCTTGACCCTGGGGGTAGATCCACCCCTCGCCTATCTATAACGATGGGCGGGATCCCTATTACCCCCAAGGTCGAGGTCCCAGCTGGGCCTAGTGGGTCGACTATGATCAGTGTGCCTCTTGAGCATCGTTCCCACCAGGAGCACTACGGATGTGACTATTGCGTTTCTTTGGACGTTCTCAGATTTGCTAGGAGGAGAGAAGGTTATCTCCCCCCTCTGCCTGCTGACGCCCCTGCCGACCCTCACGCTCTTGAGGCTCGGGCGACCAAAGCTCTGTATGACCGGAAGCATCATCGGTCAGGTTTCGCGAAGGCTTGTGAGAAGCTGGTGGTGGCCGACCATAACTTGAAGAGGTTGGCCGTCGAGCTGAAGATGGCTGAGTCGATGGTGACAATCATTAAACAGGAGATTGCTGGTGAGACTACTCGAGTTTAGGCTATTGAGAAGGATGCGGTTCTTCACAAGACAGCCTTTATTACTGCAAGTGGTCAACAATCTCTTTTCCAAGAATACTGTCTCCGTCTGGTCAGGAGTGGTCAACAGCTTGAGGCCCCTGGTGGTCAGTCTACCCCAAGATCTGCCCCTTGATATGCTTTCTCTCAGTCTCTCTCCCCCCCTTATTTTTATTTATTTATTTTTTTTTTGGCCTATTGAGGTCTGTAACTTTTTGGCCCAATGAGGCTTGTAAATAGTGGTTCGACTGTTCAATGAATGAAATCGATATTTTGCTAAGCTCCTTTCGTCTCTTGTGACTATTTTGTTCTCCTAGAATTGTTCGTTTTTTGCTAAGTTCTTGGCTTGGCCAATCGACCCTTTTATCTTGTAAGGCGTTTAGGTTATCTGAACCTGTTTACCCCGATTGTTTTAGGGGTTAGGCCTTTTGTGGAGGGTCGTAAGATCTTAAGTCTTAGTCCCCGAGCAGTAGTATTTTGCGCATGAGACATAAAGCTCATGTAAATCCCTTAGGCTTTGTGGGCCTACTTTGCCCACAATTAAGTTTAGGCCGTTTGGACCCTGTGAGACCTTAATGACCGTAGGATCATCTTAGTCCAATGTAAGGCATTTTTTTTTTTTTTTTACCCACACCGTAGGATCATCTTAGTCCAATGTAAGGCGTTTTGGGTCGTTAGACCTAGTTATCCCGATGTTCGGTGGTTAAGCGCGTAACAGTTTAGAATAGGGTTGTCAAAATATCAGATATTTTTCCCCCTGTTACGTGTTTGACCCTCGAGTTTCATGAGATCAATTATCCTGCGAGCTTGTTGTGAAGTCAAAACGCATATGCGTATGCCCCCAAGCTCGCGGGTTAATTGATGTCCTTTGCACTAATTAAATAGTTGATGAGAGGTGTAGATAGAAGATGTTGTAGGGTTCCCACCCGCTTGTCATTGATAGAGGTATTGTTAGGGTCCTCACCCGTTACAGTGGTCGATTTTTGTTGAGATCGCCTAACCCTTTACAATTTGGACAATTTTGGTGGGATTGTCGGAAACCCTTTGATCTAGCAGCCAATTTTTGTAGGGATTTGTGAACCCTTAAAATAAATAGACAATTTTTTAAGGGATTTGTGAACCCTGGGGTCGATTTTCGCTGGGATTCGCCAACCCATTTCGCTCCATGTTTAGCAAAAAACCAGCCAACCTATGTTAGATGTGGAATTTCCTCAGGTTGTTGAGGTTCCACGCTCTAGGTAGTGGGATTCCACTCATGTTTTCCAGTCGGTATGTGCCTGGTCGATTGACCCCTGTGATTTTATAGGTTCCTTCCCAATTAGCAGTCAGCTTCCCTTGTTCAGATTGTTTCCCCGTACTCTCTGTCTTGCGGAGTACCAGGTCGCCTGCAACCATATGTTTCCCCTTCACCCTCCTATTGAATTGTCATATCAGCTGGTTTTTGGCTATTTCCATCCGTAAGAGGGTATCTCCTCTCGTCTCCGGCAGTAAGTCGAGGTTGAACCTTAATTGTCGGTTATTTTCTTCAGGGTCGTATGAAATTACTCGAGGAGACGGGGTAACTAACTCTATGGGTAGGACAGCTTCTGATCCGTAGACCAACCTGAAAGGAGTTTCCCCCGTGGCATTTTTCGTGGTGGTTCTGAATGACCAAAGAAATTCATACAACCTTTCCTCCCAGAGTCCTTTGGTTGCCTCGAGCTTGCGCTTTAGACCATTGAGGATGATTTTGTTGGCTGCTTCGGCCTGACCATTCGATTGAGGTCTGGCCACAACGGTTAATCGGGCCTTTATGGCAAGATCTGACAAGTATGTTTTCAATCCGGGGTTATTAAACTAAGGACCGTTGTCGAATATAATCCCCCTAGGAACTCCGAAGCGAGTGATTACATTCTCCCACATGAACTTCCTGATATCTTGTTCCTCGATACGCCGTAAAGCCTTAGCCTCCATCCACTTTGTGAAATAGTCTATGTCTACGACTAGGAACTTGAATTGCCTCGGGGCCTCTGGAAAGGGACCCAATATGTCCATTCCCCAAAGGTGAAAGGGAAGTGGTTCCAATATAGGGGATAAGTTCATAGCTTGTTGTCGCTGTACTATGGAGTGTATTTGGCAATTCTTGCATCAGGTCACCAGGTTCACAGCATCGGATCTTATGGTCGGCCAAAAGTATCCGGTTCTTAGTGCTTTTATAGCTAAGGCTCTTCCCACAATGTGTGACCCACACATTCCACTGTGCAGATCATCCAGGATATCTGCCCCCTCCGAGGGAGTGACACATTTGAGTAATGGTTGGTTGAAAGCTTGCTTGTACAATATTCCATCAACTAGAACAAACCATTTTGCTCGCTTCTTAACTTTCACCTTTTCCTTTTCATCCTCTGGGAGAGTCCCGTCTCTGAGATAGTCGGTTATGGGACCCATCCATGTCTCCGACCTATCGAGCAAGTTTACTTCAGGAGGCTTTGTGATGCTTTTTTCTTGCAGGACTTCCCAAAAAATCGATCGTGGCAGTCCGTAGATAGCACAGCTGACCAACTTGGCCAGGGCATCTGCCGGTTGGTTGTCTGACCTTAGCACGTGCTTGATGGAGAATTCCTCGAATTTTGAAATTTCTTCCTTCGCTTTTTGGAGGTATGCCTTCATGGAATCCTCCCTGGCCTCAAGTCTCCTGTGATCTGTGATACGACCAACTGGGAGTCCATGATTACTGCCACACTCTGCGCCCCTACCGTTCGAGCCATTTGCAGGCCTGCTAGTTGGGCCTCATATTCTGCTTCGTTGTTAGATGCTGCGAATTGGAACCGTAAGGCGTATTCGAACACACCTCCTTTGGGGTTTTTGAGTACCAGACCTGCCCACTCCCTTTACGGCAGGCCGAACCATCGACTGCCAGTTCCCACTTTGTCGACCACATCACTGGTTGTTCATTGATAGATTCCATCTCTACCGTGAAGTCGGCCAATGTCTGGCCTTTATAGCCCTCCTAGGCTCATACCCTATGGAGAATTCACCTAGCTCGGTTGCCTAGGGCTTGGTCTTCCAGATTGTTTTGGGCTCTATAGAACCGCTTTCAAGGGTTGATCTATGAGTACAGTAATCTCGTGGGAACAGAAGTAAGATCGCAACAGCCGCGTGATTATGATTAGAGCCAAAGCGAACTTTTCGATATCAGGATATCGTGTTTCCGCGTCCAGAAGGACGTGGCTCACGAAGTAGACTGGGTGCTGGGTCTTATTTCGCTCACATACTAGGGCTGTCGAAACTTCCCTTTCTGAGACTGCCAAGTAGATAAATATCTTCTCTCCCACTTCTGGGCTAACCATCTGAGGTGCTCTAGCCAGATATGCATTTAATTTCTCGAAGTCGGCCTTGGCCGCTGCCGACCATTCAAACTTTTCTCAATTTTTGATGGCCTTGAAGAATGAGGCACATCGATCCGCCGATCGTGAGATGAAGACGCTGAGGGCCGCGGCACAGCCGGTTAGCCGCTGCACATCTTTTAGACATTTGGGTGGGTGCATGTCTATCATCGCCTGTATTTTCTCGGGATTGGCGTCGATTCCACGCTAGCTTATCATGAAGCCTAGCAGTTTCCCCCCCGGGACCCGGAACACACATTTCTTGGGGTTGAGCTTCATATTGTGTCGACGTAGGTTGTCGAAGGTTTCTTTTAGATTTGAAAAGTGATTGTCGCTTTTCTTGCTTTTGATGAGCATATCGTCTACGTAGGCTTCGACGTTTCTCCCCAACTGAGGGGAAAAAACCCTTTTTACTAGGCACTGATATGTTGCCCCTGCGTTTTTTAGACCGAAGGGCATCATATTGTAGCAGAACACTCCATCGTCAGTGATGAAGGCTGCTTTTTCTTGATCTTCCTCAGCTAGCCATACCTGGTGGTACCCCGAAAAAGCATCCATGAAGCTGAGAAGTTCATGCCCTAACGTGGAGTCAATCAACTCGTCAATTCGAGGGAGTGGGAAATCATCCTTCGGGCATGCCTTGTTAAGATCCGTAAAATCGACGCACATCCGCCAAGTCCGATTGTGTTTTTTAACCAACACCACATTGGCTAGCTACTCTGGGTAGAGGCATTCTCTAATAAATCCGGCCTTCGGCAGTTTATGGACTTCGGCTGTTGCAGCTTCGCTTCTCTCCCTACCCATTTGCCTCTTCTTTTGCTTCACAGGATTAAAATGGGGTTGTACCCCTAGCCTATGGATGATCAGATCACCATCTATGTCTGGCATATCGGAGGGGGAAAATGCGAAGATGTCGGAATACTCTTGGAGTAGCCCTGTTATGTCTCTTCTCTGAGGGTCGACTAGGTCTGCCCCAATATATGTAACTTTACTGGCTATGACTCAATCAGTCTGACCTCCAAGGTTTCCCCTAAGGGTTCGGGTAGATTTTCAGGCTCAAACCTGGTATCGATATGATCGGCCAGATACATCTCTAGGAGCATGCATCCAGCTATCTTCCTCTTACCTTCCCTTACACTCTTCTTCTTTGCTGCGGCAATCTCCGCAGGAGTAGGGCAACAGTCAGTGTTGTCTCTATTTCCTACGTTATTACTACTGACTTTGTAGGTAGTAAAGGGAGTTCTTCTTCTTCGTTTTCCTGTTTCTTGTTATCCAGAAAATCGATATACGATTTTTGGGCGGTCTTCTAATCACTGACCACCTGCCCGATTAGGTCGTTTCCCTGATCAAATTTCATAATTAACCAGGACAGGTGGATCACCGCGTTGATGGCCGCCAGGGTAGGTCTACCGAGGATGGCTTTGTAGGCCAATTTCGTGTCGACCACTAGTAATTTGATGATCTTCCTTCGACGTGCCCCCTTTTCTCCTATTCGAAATGGAAGAATTATGGTGCCAATAGGGTAGACTTTGTGCCCTCCAAATCCAAAAACGGGCAGTGACACGGGATTGATCTTGTCTTCATTGTACCCAAAAGGTCGGAGGCACTTGTAGGTGATGATGTCAGCTGAGCTTCCTGTGTTGATGAGGACTCGCTCGGTGAGTAGGCCAACAATTTTGAGAGTTACAACCAGTGGGTCGTCGTGTGGATGATAAAGCGCCCGTGCATCGCACTCGGGGAAGGTTACCAGTGGGATCTTGCCTATGGGAGGAATTCCCACAGCCATTACTTGCTCAGCATTGCGATAATGTACCTATCATTGCTTTTTTGTCGGCTCTCCTCCACCTACGCCGCCATAGATCATTTTCATAACGTTAGTCATATCATCTTCCTCCGACTCTTCATCTTCCACGACCGTTGTGACTTTGGGTTTTTTGTAGACATTTTTCTTCTTGAGAAATTGCTTCAACTTTCCTTCCTCAGCTAATTTCTCAAGATTCTTTACCAACCTCTGGCAGTCTTGGGTTGTATGTCCCACATCGTCATGATATGCGCACCGAAGCTTAGGGTTTCTCTCAGAGAGATCCCTAACGATTGGAGGCGGGACATCGAGCAGTTTTTTATCCATCTTATTGAAGATGGTTTGTTGGTCGACATTGAACGGCCATTGGTCATCCGAAGGGTCGGTTTTCCTCCAGTCGCTTCTTTTGGGAGGTCCCTTGGACACCGCAAGTGCTTCGGCCGGCCGCTTGCCTTTGCCACTTTTAGTACTTTTGCTAGACTTGACCTCGGGCTTTGGATCTGTTTTCCCACTGCCCGGGGTGTATCGCCCCAACTGTTCTTGTGAGTTGGCATATGCCACGGTGAATCGTCTAACCTCTGGCAGGGTTAGGAATCCTTTTTCCTCTCGCTTCAAACTTATCTGGAACCTGAAGTGCGACCCCTCGGTTAATCCTGACACAAAGGCCGCGCTGGCGAGCCTCTCGTCCAGGTCATCCTTTCGAGGGTTTCAGCGTTGAATCAGGTGTTCCGTGGTCTTTTTCTACTGCATGTGCGCTGCGAAGTGATTCTTGAAGCTTTTTTCCATCTGAGCCCAGGAGTAGATACTCTTAGGGGCCAGGGAGGCATACCATCGGATGGCAAGCCCGTTCAGGGTCATCGGAAAATTTCTGCACAACGCCGCATCACTTAGAGTTTGATTCATCATGGTCGCTCTATAAGCCATGACGTGATCTTGCGGGTTCTGGGGGACCTCATATTTGTCCGCCTTGGGTTTTAATTTGGACGGCATTGGAGCCGCCATGATTTCGTCCCTAAACGGGGTTAACCCCACAGCTGGTGTCTCACATCCCAAGTTTCCTAAGGTATTAGGTACCCCAGCATTCCCGACGTTGGTGGGGCTTGGGATATGGAGGGTCGATGGATGCAAAATTGTGTTGATTTGAGGTGGACAGATCCCCGTGAGGACTTCCTGGTCCCGCTTTCCTTCGTTCTCATATCTTTGATACAATTCTTTCAATTTCTGCTCTTCGATCTGGCGTTCAGCCTCTCGATACACAATGATATTGCGAAGGTCCTCCTGAGTACGTCTCGACCCTTTCTGTTTCTCCTTCTCATAGAGTTGATATAGCTCCTGGAGCTGTTGTTCTTCCGCTCGCGGGGCTTCCTCTCTTTTGAGTATAATACCCCTAAGGTCGGTTCCGTACTTGCTGACCTCTTTCTCTGCTTTTTTTTTTTTTTCTCGAGGAAGTTCCTCAAATCGTCCGAGTTAGTCGGATGATTCGATGGTTTCCCGCGAGATGCTTCGCGTTCCTTGGATCTGCCGGTGCTACGAGTGGACCAGCTGTCCCCCATAGACCTCGTTGTTAGAGATGGAGATGGTTCAGGCCGCGGAGGAGGGGGAGGACGCCTGGTCTCTAATGGATCTTTGCTTCCTTTCTCGAAGTATCCCCCTTTTCCCGATTTCTAGGAGGCCTCAATTCTTTCACTAGACACTCAAGAGTTTCCTTCATCGTATTTTGTAATTCCCCTATGATTTGTTGTCATTCCCCTCGAGGTCTGGGATGGCTTCCAAAGGTTTGGCTCCCATTCCCATCAAAGTGTTGGGAATTCTCGAGGTCTGGGATGGCTTCCATGTTAACTGTTGTGTGTTTCTTGCGTGGATATGGGGGTGTGAGTAATTTTGTGGTTATCAGGTCAGGGAATTCGATGGAATCTGGGGTTTCTGACAACTCACTCATACAAAACCATACACCTTCCCCACAGACCGCGCTAAATGTTTCGCCGATTTGAAGGAAGGTCGAACACTGGGAAGATGTTTGGATCGAAATGTTCAAGCGGGGGAGCTGCTTGTCTGGTTCCTCGACTGCTACCTGCACAAGACAAGTAAAAGTCAACTAGCTCGGGAGGTCGACCCGAGAAGACCCCTCCGATGCTTAAGTTAGTATGTGGAGATGTGTACAAGAGGTACTTCTGTGTAGGCAGGTAGATTTTAGGTAATGAGGTAAGGATTTGATTGAGTGTCAGGCTATCGCAGTTGAAAGACGGAATGTAATAACCCGAAAATTTTAATTACCTAATTAAGCCTTAATCATACAATTAGCTTAATTAAATATAATTAAATTAACTTAACACCTTAATTAAACTCGAAAATTTTAATTTCTTAAATTTACGTATTCGATTGTTAAACTCTATAATTTTCGTGATTAGGATTAATTAACACGAAATCCTTATGGTTTCATTATTTGCTTGATTAAACTTCTAATTACCCACTAAAATAATCAACGTATGATTAGATTCATTAATCATAAACTAATCTCCTAAATTACTCTAACATTACTTGACATGCATGGTAGTTTTACTATTACATGCAAAAACTAGATACTATTTATTTGATTATGACTTACCTTATTATAGCATAAGTGAGAAACATTTATTTATGACAAGTGTTATATTAGGTGGCAAAAATTCAGAAAATTAAATTAAAATAAAAACCCAACCCATGGTTTTGCATGGCTAAATATGCATAGGTGTATGGTTTCTTCACATGGGGCTTAATGAAAGAAAGATTCAGAAATTATGGTGGGCTTAGATGAGTATTTTATATGCATAAAGCAAATAGAAAAATTGAAAAATAAAAATGGGCCAATACTACACATGGGTGGCTCAAATAGCAAGTTAAGTGAGCTAAGAAATCAGCTCAAAATCTCTATAAATTGGGGAAGAAGAACCGTAATATTCACAAACAAAAACAAGGCAAAAACAAATAAAGCAAATAAAATCAGAATTTTTGATGGGTTAAATCACCCAACAAGTACCCAGTAAAAATTAAGAAAGCCATACCCATAATCATCATTATCTCTATTGCTTTTACTCTTCCCAAGCCTTAGTTTAATTTCACAAGTTAATACTCTTACACCCTACACCCCTACTACCCGAAACCCTAAACCAACCCAACAACAAAATTAACTCTTACAAAATCAAATCTCCCACAATCTATCCCACATTATCACAAAACATAATCAGATTTTTAGAGAGAGAGAGTGAAGAGAAAGAAGGGGAAAAACTGAAAGAGAAAGAGAAGAAAAAGGGTAAGAAAAGCTAAACTAAAACTTGTACATTTTTATATCTCTAGTTCATAAAATAAATCCTTACACAATTATTTTCTTTGTTCATCTATACTCAAAATCAAGTTGAGAAGTCCACTCTTTTCTTCCCTAAACCGAGATCATTTTCGGACTAAGCAAGCAAGGTAAATTTCTAAACCCATTTTCGATTTCTAGTTCTTAATCATGAAAATGCAAAACCTAAAAGTTTGATCTTCTTCATCTATTTCTAAACTTTCGAAAATGACCAAAAATAAACTAGATCATGTTCATTTTCACCCATTCTTGACCCTAACGTCGTTGCATGTCAATTTTGGACACTTTGCACCAAAAAATGGAAAAATCAAGTTAAAACAAGTAAAAACCCCAAGTTACTAACTTGATCTAAAAGTGGACCACAAAATCAATTTCAAAAATGAAAATGCCGAAAAGGGAAAAAGAAAAGAAATAAAACCCTAACTTTCGAAATTAACAAGAAAATAACAAAAATCAAGGATGTTACATTTTTAGCTCTTACATGTTAATTTTGGACTAATTAAAGTAAAATAAAAGTCTAGGCTCAAGGTGATTGTCGAATCAAAGAAGAGGAATTGTTGTTTGATCTTAGTCAAGTGAAAGTAATTTTCATGTCCATTAAATCCCTCAAAAACTTATATAAAAACGATTTTGGTGATTTATGAAAATTATGAAATAAAATGGTATTTTATGGATCTTTCGGCCTTGCATGTATTTTGGATGGTATTTGGAGATGATTGTGAGTAGTTTGGAGATTTATGACAAATTTGAGTGTTACAGTGACAAGGTAGAATTATTGTGGATATTATTGTGTTCTTGGTTGTGCCGTGAGTATGTGATGAATATTGGATAATTTTTGTGACTTGTACTTATTATTTGACATTGTGATATATTGAGGTGTTATCATAATTTATGGACTTATAAATGTATACTTGGACTTATGGATGGTTTGGAAATGTTGTTGCAAGTGAGAAATACTAAGTGTAGATGAAAGTGAGCTTATGTATGGATATATGTAATGCTGAAATTTTACTAAGTATGGTGACTTTGGAGAGATTGGAGTTATAAGGAATTTTAAGGACTTAAAATACTAAATGAATGGGGTATATCAAGTTATCACTTGATCCAAAAGAAAGTGAAAAGACAATTGTGTGCACTTGTTTGATCACTAATGAAAGATTAATTGTGGTAGCACTAAAGCTTTGCAACCTTGAAATGATTGAAGGGAATGTGAGTTTAAGTGTGCACACTATAATAAAATGGCTATAATGCCCGGCCAAGAGCCTTAGTATGAACTATGGGACCTTAGAGTCCAAGAAATTGTGATATAGAAGTTGGATTATAAATCCAAGATGATTATGAGAATTAAGTGAATTATGATTAAGGTAGAGAGACGTTAATCACGCATCTCTTCCTACCACCTAACATAAAATGACTAACATATTTTTAGGAGATTTTACGAGTTGATTATTAGGACTAATTGAGTGGTTATGGATATTAAGAGAAAGTACTTGGAGATATTGAATTTCGGATGATACTTGGTTATTATTAAGAAATAAAAAATATTTGATTGTTATTGTATTTATCAAACACATCACTTATTATCTATATTATATTTATCAAACGATTTATGGACGTAAAAATGGTAAGTTTCTCAAAATTATTTTATTATTATTATTTTTATGTAATGGGGTGAAATTGCTTAGCATTGCACTAATTTTCTGTTTATTTGTTTCATGTGATCGTTGCTCGGATATGTGTGGAGCAGTTTGATGGACGTTGGTTGCATGGCATGGGAGGGCATAATCGTAATAATATTAGTTTACTTAGTCGCTAAGTTAGGTCGCTATGTAATAAAGAGATAATTGTTTTTCTTCGGTTGTTTTTGTAATTTCCTAATCGCCTTGTATCCATTTGTTTTAAAATGGATACGGCAGTAATGACTTGCAATTCTTATGTTATGATATAACTTTTTGTTAATCTAGATCTTGGGGTGATAACCTACGATTAATGTATAATTAATCGGGGGTTAAATTCCGGGTCGTTACAAGATAGTATCAGAGCATAAAAATGGAAAGTTAGAACTCAAAGGCAAAGGTGGAAACGATTAAAACCCAAAAAGCTAAAAATGAAAACGGGTAGACTAAGAAAAGGGTGCATGAGCATTTAGAAGAGTTTAAGTTCTATTTTCCATGTTTGCATGTGTGTTTAATTTGCTTGCAACTAACGCTTAGATTATGTGCTATATTGAGTTTGTTCTAGATGGCTCCTACTCATACTCCCGTAGCTCTCATACCACCACATCCGGTCACGCTCACGATAAAGAAGGACGAGTCTATTGAGGACTACGTAGCACGCTTTTCCATTGCTTGCAACGCCTTCACACCATACACCGATGAGCCGGTTGACTTTGAGGGGTGGAGAGTTTACGTTCTTCTTAAAACTCTGCCTCCCGATGAAGCCCGGCTTAGTGTCCGTCTCAGTTATATGGACATTCTTGTGTTTGATAACAAGTTTATTGCGGTTCATTATGCTAACAAGGGTAAGTGGTGTTTGGACTTAGATTGCATAAAGGGTATCTTGAACCAAGCCTATTCCGAGTGGTATGCCGCCACTATGGGGTATTCTCTCATACCCGAGACCATGATCCAATACCGTAGAGGAAAGTCGGTTTACTTCCCTCACATCCCTCCTATTCCCGAGTATGTTCCCGTGCATCCAGCGCCAACACAAGGGGAGTCCCCGGCTATGCCTCCACCTACACCTTGGGTGCCGGCCACGGAGGAGATGGAGCATGAGGTTGTGGTCCACTTTCCTACTGTTAACCGAGACCCTATTGAGGCATTTGTGCATGGTTATGTGTAGGTACTTTGATGGTAGTTGCATGCTTGGTAATCTTTGTTGTTAAACTTGGTGGAAGTGTTGATATTTTGGGCACTAACAAACACTTTTTATGGTTGTGTATATATTTGGTGTGGCATGACAAACTTTGGCCACAATGACAATGAGGATTAGCTTTGATATATTTTGGTTTATGGCTAACCAAATTTTCAGCAAATGTAGGGAAGCTACAAGAAGCAAATGTAGCTTGAAATGGTGTACTTTGAACCATTAATTATGTGTGATAGTTGTAGTTGTTAACTAGCTTTACTTTGATGAATTTTAGTTTCATATATATATATATATGCTATGTTATGCGCATGAGTTGCAATTAACTAGGGTGCTTTAGAAACAAATTTTGCATGTTAGGATTTTCGCACGATTAAGGTTCGAAATGACCTTAATAATAGTTCATAATTTCGAAAATGAAAATTAGACTTAGATGCCTCCTAAATTTAAATAAAAATAAGTGGACTATGTGAATATGTGATTTAATCTAATGTGCTAAATTTCCTAAATTATAGTTATGGCAAATCAAGAAGGAGAAATAGTAGTAACCGGAACCAACAACCCGACTAATGGGGAAAGCTCTAATGGAGGGCGATTAGAGACTTTAGAGAATTTGTTTCAATACTTTGGGACAACTATTAAGGGTCAACTAGAGGAGTGAGGAGGAATGAAAGAGAAAACTAAGGAACCCCAAGCCTTGCTTTTCAAAAACCTAGCTAATCACCACCCACCTACTTTTGAAGGGGAAGTTAACCCGTTGTTGCTTGAGGATTGGATTAGGGACATGGAGAAGTTGTTTGAGGCTATAGGATGTCCAAAAGATCACATGATTAGTTGTGGGCAATACTACTTAAGGAGAGAAGCCGATGATTGGTGGCAAGTTGTTAAGGAGGAACACCTTAGTAAAACTGACTTTGATTGGGAGAAATTTAAGGAGAAGCTTAGAGAAAGATTTTACCCTAGATCCCTTAGGAGAAGAAAGCAACAAGAGTTTGAGAATTTAAGGCAAGGAAAAATGAGTGTAACCGAGTATGCTGCAAAATTTAATGAGTTGTCACGATTTGCAGAAATTTTGGTGAAAGATGAGATAGATAGGATTGAGAGATTTGAGGATGGTCTTACTTGGCGTATCCAGGAATTAGTCGCTGGGTCGTCCAACACTTTTCAGGAAGCTTATGATAAGGCGATTAACATGGAGAGGATCCAAGAGAGGCGTGATGCTATTATGGCACGTAGTAAGAATTGGAAGGACAGAAATGGAATTGTTGAGAGAAAGAGGTCTAGAAGTCCACCTAGGAGTACTGGAGTGTTTCGATCTGGAGGAAATTTTAAGAGAAATGGAGGTAGTGTGAGAAATTGTCCCGTTGTGGAAAGAGTCACCCGGGAAAACCTTGTGGAATCAAACCTGTCTGCTTTGCCTGTACAGCCCTGGTCATATTGCAAGTGAGTGTTACACTAGGAGACAAGTGAGGAGTGAGGAAGGATTTGATAGGAGAAACCACCATCCCCAAAATGGAAACCGTAACTGGAACAATGGTCGTGAGCATGGAGGGCAATTTACTGGAGCTAGAGACTGGAGGAATACCACCACTTTCCAAAAGGTCATAACTCAACAACCTGGAAGTGTTGCTGGAACTAGTCAAGCAGTTAGCCATAACAAAGGGAGGATTCCCGTGATGAATCATCTAGAGGCTGACACTAGTCCTAACGTGGTCACTAGTACTTTTCTTATTTATTCTTTTCCTGCAGTAGTTTTATTTGATTCCAGTGCATCACGGTCGTTTTTACCTACTGAATTTGGCAAGAAAAATAAACTAATACCAAATATCATCCCAAGTAGAAATCACAACTCCCGGAGGAATTACCGTACCTTGTGAACTCGTTTACAAAAATAGCCCTATCCAAATAGCCAACACAAATTTTCCTGGTGATCTCACACAATTTAATTTGTCAGATTTTGATGCTATATTAGGAATGGATTGGCTTAGTAAATATCAAGCTAGAATTGAGTGTTACCAACAAAAAGTTTCGTTAAAAACCTTATCTGGGGAAAGGGTAGAATATGACGGAATAAATATCGCACCACATTTTAACACAATTTCCGCCATGAAAATTGCTAGTTTAAATAGGAAAAATTATCTGAACCATCTTTTCCAAATGACCGAGTCTGCACCAAAAGTAAATGAATTGTCAAAAATACCCGTAGTATCAGAATTTTCGGATATATTTCCCGAAGAAATACCCGGTATGCCGCCAAAGAGAGCCATAGACTTCACCATAGAACTTATCCCTGGTACCGCACCAATTTCAAAGGCTCCTTCTAGGATGGCCCCAGCAGAAATGAAAGAGTTGAAAACCCAGTTAGAGGAATTGCTGGAGAAAGGATATATTAGACCTAGTTTTTCACCTTGGGAAGCACCCGTGTTGTTTGTGAGGAAGGACGGAAGCATGAGGTTGTGTATAGATTACCGAGAGTTGAATAAGGTTACCATCAAAAATAAGTATCCATTACCTAGGATAGATGATCTATTCGATCAGCTTAAAGGTGCAGGAATATTTTCGAAAATAGATTTGAGGTCAGGATACCACCAGTTGAGGATTAAAGGAAGAGGATATACCCAAAACTGCTTTTAGAACCCGCTATGAACATTATGAGTTTACTGTAATGCCCTTTGGATTAACCAATGCTCCCGCAGCTTTCATGGATCTTATGCATAGAATTCTTCACCCTTACTTAGATCGATTTGTGGTAGTTTTCATAGATGGCGTTTTGATTTATTCGAAAAATAGAGAAGACCACAAGAAGCATTTGGGAATAGTCTTAGAAACCTTGAGAGAAAATCAACTCTATGCCAAATTATCTAAATGTGAACTTTGGATCGAGAGAGTTACTTTTCTAGGACACATTATTTCTAAGGATGGAGTGTCGGTAGACCCTAGCAAGATAGAGGCAGTTAAGGACTGGTCCAGACCAACCAATGTTACAGAAATTCAAGTTCCTTGGGATTAGCCGGATACTATAGGAGATTTGTGAAAGATTTTTCGAGAATAGCTAAACCCATCACCAACCTTTTGAGGAAAACCACAAAATTTCAGTGGGATGAGAAATGTGAGGAAGCCTTTCAGAAACTGAAAAATAGGTTAACTACCGCACCAATTTTGACTTTACCTAATGAAGGAGAGGATTATGAAGTGTTTAGTGACGCATCTAAAAACGGGTTAGGTTGTGTACTTATGCAGAATAGAAAAGTGATAGCCTATGCTTCTACGCAGTTGAAACCTTATGAAGTAAATTACCCAACCCATGACTTAGAATTAGCTGCTGTAGTGTTTGCTTTGAATTTGGAGACATTACTTGTATGGAGCTAAGTGTTACCTTTACATTGATCATAAGAGCTTAAGGTATATTTTTACCCAGAAGGAGTTGAACTTGAGGCAAAGAAGGTGGTTAGAATTACTAAAGGATTATGATTTGGAGATTAGGTATCATGAGGGAAAAGCCAATGTAGTAGCAGATGCTCTTAGTAGAACAAGGAAAACCTGAGGAGATTATACCCATGTTTTCAATTCAACCCACACTTTTTGAGAAAATTAGAGAATTGCAGAAAACTGATCCGGAGTTAGAGAAAATGAGGGAATTAGTGAGAAATAGGGAATTAACAAAAATTGAGGAATTAGAGGATGGTAGTTTGAAGTATAAGGGAAGATGGTGTATACCACAAAATAAGCAGTTGAAAGAAAAGATTTTAGGAGAAGCCCATAACACACCATATTTAGTACACCCTGGAAATAATAAGTTGTATCAGGATTTACGATCTCATTTTTAGTGGAAAGGAATGAAGAGAGAGATAGCTGACTATGTGTCAAAATGTCTTACATGTGAAAGAGTGAAGAGTGAACACCAGAAAACTGGAAGATTGTTACAACCATTAGAGATTCCAAGTTGGAAATGGGAATCAGTGTCTATGGATTTTCTTACTGGATTACCTAGCACAAGTAGAGGAATGAACACCATTTGGGTCATAGTGGATAGGTTAACCAAAGTAGCTAGATTTATAGCAATGAACGATACTTGGAGTTTAACCCAGCTTGCAGAGGCTTATATTAGAGAAGTTGTTAGATTACATGGTGTACCTAAGGATATCGTATCTGATAGGGATACTCGTTTTCTATCACATTTTTGGGAAAAGTTACAAGCCACATTTGGGACACATCTTGAGTTTAGTACGGCATTTCACCCAGCCACAGATGGCCAGATAGAGAGGACTATACAGACGCTTGAGGATATGCTTAGGTCTTCTCTTTTAGAATTTCAAGGAAGTTGGGAGAAACATTTACCTTTGGTAGAATTTTCCTATAACGATAGTTATCATTCAACCATAGACCAAGCCCCTTACGAAGCTTTGTATGGAAGAAAATGCACTAGTCCTTTATGTTCGGTAGATTCAGAGAACACCTTGCTATTAGGACCTGATATAGTACATGATACGATGGAACAAGTCAAGGTTATACAAGGAAAGATGAAAGCCGCCCAGGATAGGCAGAAAAGCTATACCGACAAGCGGAGAAAACCATTAGAATTCCAAATAGGAGATAACATTCTGATTAAGGTATCACCTATGAAAGGAGTTAAGAGATTCGGGAAAAAAGGAAAGTTAAGTCCCAGATATGTTGGTCTGTATCGAATAGTCGAGCGAGTTGGAGAGGTAGCTTACAGAGTCGAATTACCCTCAGAATACGAAAACATGCACAATGTATTCCATGTATCCCAGTTACGAAAGTACTCGGGAGAACAAAGCCAAACCCAGCAAGTTGAACCTATAGAGCTGTCTGAAAACCTTACTTTTGAGGAGATCCCAATAGCTATCTTAGACTATAAGCAAATGAAGTTTCGCAGCAAAATCACACCGCTAGTCAAAGTCTTATGGCAAAGTCCAACAATAGAGGAAGCCACTTGGGAATCCGAGTCAGACATGCGGAACCAATACCCTCATCTGTTTACCCAAGGTTAGAATTTTCAAGTTTCGGGACGAAACTTATTTTCAGGGGGGTAGACTGTAATAACCCGAAAATTGTAATTACCTAATTAAGCGTTAATCATACAATTGGCTTAATTAAACATAATTAAATTAACTTAACACCTTAATTAAACTCGAAAATTTTAATTTCTTAAATTTACGTATTAGATTGTTAAACTCTATAATTTTTGTGATTAGGATTAATTAACACGAAATCCTTATGGTTTCGTAATTTGCTTGATTAAACTTCTAATTACCAACTAAAATAATTAACGTATGATTAGATTCATTAACCATAAACTAATCTCCTAAATTACTCTAACATTACGTGACATGCATGGTAGTTTTACTATTACATGCAAAAACTAGATACTATTTATTTGATTATGACTTACCTTATTATAGCATAAGTGAGAAACATTTATTTATGACAAGTGTTATATTAGGTAGCAAAAATTCAGAAAATTAAATTAAAATTAAAACCCAACCCATGGTTTTGCATGGCTAAATATGCATAGGTGTATGGTTTCTTCACATGGGGCTTAATGAAAGAAAAATTCAAAAATTGTGATGGGCTTGGATGAGTATTTTATATGCATAAAACAAATGGAAAAATAGGAAAATAAAAATGGGCCAATACTACACATGGGTGGGCTCAAATAGCAAGTTAAGTGAGCGAAGAAATCAGCTCAAAATCTCTATAAATTGGGGAAGAAGAATCGTAACATTCACAAGCAAAAACAAGGCAAAAACAAAGCAAATAAAATCAGAATTTTTGATGGGTTAAATCACCCAACAAATACCCAATAAAAATTAAGAAAACCATACCCATAATCATCATTATCCCTAGTACTTTTACTCTTCCCAAGCCTTAGTTTAATTTCACAAGTTAATACTCTTACACCCTACACCCCTACTACCCAAAACCCAAAACCCCAAACCAACCCAACAACAAAATTAACTCTTACAAAATCAAATCTCCCACAATCTATCCCACATTATCACAAAACATAATCAGATTTTTAGAGAGAGAGAGTGAAGAGAAAGAAGGAGAAAAACCAAAAGAGAAAGAAAAGAAAAAGGGTAAGAAAAGCTAAACTAAAACTTGTACATTTTTATTTGATCTCTAGTTCATAAAATAAATCCTTACACAATTATTTTCTTTGTTCATCTATACTTAAAATCAAGTTCAGAAGTCCACTCTTTTCTTTCCTAAACCAAGATCAATTTCGGACTTAGCAAGCAAGGTAAATTTCTAAACCCATTTTCGATTTCTAGTTCTTCATCATGAAAATGCAAAACCTAAAACTTTGATCTTCTTCATCTATTTATAAACTTTCGAAAATGACCAAAAATAAACTAGATCATGTTCATTTCAACCCATTCTTGACCCTAACGTTGTTGCATGTCAATTTTGGACACTTTGGACCAAAAATGGAAAAATCAAGCTAAAACAAGTAAAAACCCCAAATTAGTAACTTGATCTAAAAATGAACCACAAAATCACTTCCAAAAAAGGAAATGCCGAAAAGGGAAAAATAAAAGAAATAAAACCCTAACTTTCGAAATTAACAAGAAAATAACAAAAATCAAGGATGTTACATTTTTAGCTCTTACATGTTAATTTTGGACTAATTAAAGTAAAATAAAATTCTAGGCTCAAGGTGATTGTCGAATCAAAGAAGAGGAATTGTTGTTTGATCTTAGCTCAAGTGAAGGTAATTTTCATGTACATTAAATCCCTCAAAAACTTATATAAAAACGATTTTGGTGATTTAGGAAAATTATGAAATAAAATGGTATTTTATGGATCTTTCGGCCTTGCATGTATTTCGGATGGTATTTGGAGATGATTGTGAGTAGTTTGGAGATTTATGACTAATTTGAGTGTTAAATTGACAAGGTAGAATTATTGTGGAAATTATTATGTTCTTGGTTGTGCCGTGAGTATGTGATGAATATTGGATAATTTTTGTGACTTGTACGTATTATTTGACATTGTGATATATTGAGGTGTTATCATAATTTATGGACTTATAAATGTATACTTGGACTTATAGATGGTTTGGAGATGTTGTTGCATGTGAGAAATACTAAGTGTAGATGAAAGTGAGCTTATGTATGGATATATATAATGCTGAAATTTTACTAAGTATGGTGACTTATGAGAGATTGTTGTTATAAGGAATTTTAAGGACTTAAAATACTAAATGAATGGGGTATATCAAGTTATCACTTGATCCTAAACAAAGTGAAAAGAAAATTGTGTGCACTTGTTTGATCACTAATGAAAGATTAAATGTGGTAGCACTCAAGCTTTGCAACCTTGAGATGATTGAAGGGAATGTGTCTTTAAGTGTGTACACTATAATAAAATGGCTATAATGCCCGGCCAAGAGCCTTAGTATGAATTATGGGACCTTAGAGTCCAAGAAATTGTGATATAGAAGTTGGATTATAAATCCAAGATGATTATGAGAATTAAGTGAATTATGATTAAGGTAGAGAGACCTTAATCACGCATCTCTTCCTACCTCCTAACATAAAATGACTAACATAATTTTAGGAGATTTTACGAGTTGATTATTAGGACTAATTGAGTGGTTATGGATATTAAGAGAAAGTACTTGGAGATATTGAATTTTGGATGATACTTGGTTATTATTAAGAAATGGAAAATATTTGATTATTATTGTATTTATCAAACACACCACTTATTATCTATACTATATTTATCAAACGACTTATGGACATAAAAATGGTAAGTTTCTCAAAATTATTTTATTATTATTATTTTTACGTAATGGGGTGAAATTGCTTAGCATTCCGCTAATTTTCTGTTTATTTGTTTCATGTGATTGTTGCTCGGATATGTGTGGAGCAGTTTGATGGACGTTGGTTGCATGGCATGCGAGGGCATAATCGTAATAATATTAGTTTACTTAGTCGCTAAGTTAGGTCGCTATGTAAGAAAGACAATAATTGTTTTTCTTCGGTTGTTTTTGTAATTCCCTAATCGCCTTGTATTCATTTGTTTTAAAATGGATACGGCAGTAATGACTTGGAATTCTTATGTTATGATATAAAGTTTTGTTAATCTAGATCTTGGGGTGATAACCTACGATTAATGTATAATTAATCGGGGGTTAAATTTCGGGTCGTTACACGGAATGTCAGAGCTCACTGTCAGACAGCCTGATTGTTCTCTGAATAGAATGATCTTACCTTTGCCTTGATTTCCGCGTAAGTATTTATAGGGCAAAAGTCGGCTAGCCTTGTCGAATAAGCGGTGGCCACGTAATCCTGTACGTACGTCCCTCTCTAAGTCGGTTTAGAGGGGGAGGTCACATGAGTTGTGGCACAATCCCTTGGGATGGCTCCACGTAGGGATTAGTACAATTGATGTCGTCACTTCTGTCCTTGGTGCTTAGAGAGCGTGGGCGCCAAGGCAACCATCTGAATCCTTGCAGGAATATTCGTATAGTACAGGTGTTGTCGTCAGGGTTGATCACACAAAGGCCTAAGGGTCGATTCATGGTTGTGCTGAACCCTCATAATCGAGTCAAAGCATGATTGTGGTTCTAGGGTCGGTACGAGACTAGTAGTTCAAGTAGATCTTCCCGGGTCCGTTTGGACGATGCTGAGCAGTGGGCGAGGGAGTCCTCGATCAGGGGTTTCCCTTGGAGGTGGAAGAATGTCTAGTCGATGATTCAGGCTCTGAAAAAGATCCAGGTCCTTCTGTTGTATCTAGGACGACAGTCGATAGCTCGACCCTCGATATTTTGGTTATATCAATATCCCTCTAATGGGAAAGAACAAACACACCCGCCTTAGCGACACCCAAGAGTCTAACGACGGAATTCCCCGTTCAACAACTACGATTAGGGCTTTGATCCATGAGTAGATTCAAGTCCTATGATTATTGGTACGTAGTGCACTATTGTAGACCCCAAAAAAGCATCTTCAGATTTCTCCGCAAAAGCCCGATGATGAAAGGAGTAATTTTTAAGCTTGAACTGCTATTTTTGCTTTAATAGTTAAGATAAGGACTCAGGTTTTTCCTCCAAACACTCCTTCATTTCCATTTCATTTAAAAGCCCCTTTCAAGAGCTTTCTATTGCTTCCTTCCGTGTCCAAATATGACTCCACACCTAAGAGTTATGGCCAAACAAAGTTTACGGTCAAAAACAGAGGTAGTCGAATACCGTGGACCATATTTCCAGCCCCATTTGGGAGTCCATTTGGTTGAATTAATTTGTGAGCCTTATATATTTGGATTCTTTATAGAAATATCTTTCCAATGACATATCATGAGCCCATACCACATTCCAAACCAAGGAGTTACGAGCCCAACATTAATATGTACTTCAAAACTGACCTCTCCTTACTCGTTCGGATATATCTCGAGATCCACAAAACATTTCGACCTGAAACTAAAGGCATATGAAACTAGACCTAATAAGCTTTCCAACAAACCTTGAATCATCCAATTCGGAGCTCAAACAAGTGAGATATCGCCCAAACAAAATCCAGCTGAAAAGCTGTCAGGGCCGCTAGCGGCGCTGACCTTGCTTCGGCACGGCTCTTTTTTCGGCCCAAATCCGATTTTCAGCTCAACTTTCACCCGTTCAACCCTACTTCCCACGCCTATATAAACAACCCTTCACCCTCAGTTGAAAACACACAGTCTACAGTTGACACCCTCTATTCTCAGTAGTATTGACTATGAGCTTCTCCCTCTTTCTTCCATAAACAATTCTATTCTATTCCCGGGAGTATTGACACCGAGCTTCCCTCTCTTTCAAAACTTGAGATTTATTTTTACTACTTTTGTCAAATATAGCCTACAGTTCAGGTACAAATTCCTGAGGGGTCAAATTAAATTAATTTCTTAATTGTTTATTTTTTAAGTAGTCATAATGTAGATATCATGCTAGGTCACGTTTTTATCGCTTCCTAAATATCGTCCGTATAGTCTGTGCTGCTCAACTTGTCAATCAAATGTATGTCTAAATAAGGGTTAAAAATAAATGTTGTGATGCTTGTGATGAACCAATTAATAGTCTAAGTCTAGGTTGTTAATCCGGTTTTGCGTGAGAATTATGTCTTTAAATTATTAAGCAAACTTGAGTTAGTAGAGGCCGTCATAATACAGGCGAGTTGGGTGCCTAACACCTTCCCACCTCGTACCTTCGCCCCCGAACCCTTTATTCTTGGGTACTTATATGTTCTATATAAGCGGGAGTCTTTCTAAAAACATGATTAGTTCACTTTTCGCGCTATGGGGTTGTTCCTTCGGTTTGTCCCTTTGATAAAATGCCGATAGCAGATTTGTGACCTCTTTTATGGTTTTTATTCAATTCAAGTCATTTCAAAAGCTTTTCCAACTCGATGGTCCCTTGAACTTATCTAAGCCCCCAACTGACAAATTTTCTATAAGGACGCACTCCGGGAAAACAAAAGGATTGGTGAAAATCTTGGGTCCTTACAGTGGCGACTTCACTGGGGATTTATTTAAGAGAGTGAGACTCGAAAGTCAAGTTTGCTTAATTGTTTAATAACATGTTCCATATTTTGCATCATTTGCATGTGTCTTGGCACAACCTTTTGACCCTTATCGACCCTTGAGGAAGTTTGTGTCGCAACTCGTACACAACGCGTATATCTAAAGGAATATACAGTTGTCCTATCGTGCAAATCGACGCTTCCTCACCCATCATGACTCATCAATCCTTTGTTGATGAAAAGAATTACAATCGATGTGTCGACCATCCGCCGAACGGAAATTGTAATTTGTCATGGTAATCTCACAGGTGCCAAAGCCTTCAACCCACATACGTGCATCCGCTTGCTTGTTGTGCATGTGTCGTTGTAATGCCCGTTTGATCACATGTTTGCCTGTCAAACTGCGTCGTTATAATGCTTGCTTGAATGCATGAATTATGTGATTATGTGCCAACATGTACTTACGTGCTAGGAGTCTTTTCTATTTTTTTAGCTAGTTCCTAATGCCCAAAAATTGTGCGAGAATTCAATTCAATGAGCACTTGTTTCCCCAGTGATATATTTTCATGTAGCGTCGAAGTCATGAACAATTTTCTAGGGACCTTTTTAGCCAAAAAAAAAAAAGAGTCAGTCTCTCCAATTCCCCTCTCCCACCTTTTTTTTTAAAAATTTCTTTTTTTTTCTTGGTTTTGACGTAATTCAGATTCGGCAAAAAAGAAGAAAAAAAATCCGAAAAAAATATATATATATTTCCGAAAATAAAAAAAAAATTGCCGAAATACCTATTAGACGCTCCATGCTAGGATTCATAATTAGTCGTCATGCTTGCATTGTAGTCATTTTGCATCTGCATTTGTATAAAAGTTCAAGTCTTGCATTCATCAATGTCTCCATTTTTTCACTACGTCTCATGCATTAGAAGTCTAGACGAGTCAATTAAAAGCCTTCTAGAGTCATTTTGCGTCAATTTATTGTTATACATGTCAAGGCCGGTTCGTCATGCATCTTGCATATTGTTGTCGTAGCTCTGTCATTGCATTGTCATCATCATGCATTCGAGTTCATATATAGACGTCCATAGGCACATTCACCTTAGGAGCTATCGAGGGTCTTCTAAAAATAACGAGTCTTTGTTTTCAAGTCCTTTATTTGGCGTCTTTCTAAGTTGAGACTTGTGTTCAGGATTGGGGGCTCGAGGAAGAATTACGGTGACAAAGGTTGGGCTCGATCATCCGGCAGATTGGTTCGTGTACAAGCTACCTCCAAGACACCACCACATTCCAAAAGGCCATCACCCCGTAATCCATCACCACCACAAAGCCCGCCACCACTCAATACATCCCTTACCTCACCAATCACACCCCGAAATTCTGCCATGGTCAAAACCACTAACGGGAGGCTTGATGAGGTCATGAGTAAGTTGGAAAGGCTACGACTCAAGGTTGAAGATTTGGAAATGAAGAAAGAGGATGAAGCAAGAATCCTCTCCAACTCCGACTCTGAGGAAGAAGGATCAAACGCCAAGCTAGCTAAGATTATTTCTGTGCTCGAAAACAGCTGCCTGTTTGCCAACTACCATGATAATGTTGGTAAAACCAATCCCAAAGTGAAGGGCAAGCTTCAAGCCAAGTTCTCGATGCCCGAGGTTCCGACGTTCACTGGCACTTATAATCCACAAGACTACTTCAAGGCCTTCACCATGCCATGGGTTTAAGAGGAGTTGACAAAAATATCTACATTCACTTGTTCCCACAGACTCTTGATGCCCCAACTCGTCGTTGGTTCTACACCTTGAATTTGGAGGACTACCGCACTTGGTCGAATTTCACTACAGTCTTCCTTGCACGCTACAAGGAAAATGTTGCTCTACCTATGACCCTTCGAGAGTTAGAGATCACCAAACAAGAAGAAGATGAGGGATTCACTGCCTTCCTTAGGCGTTGGAAGCTAAAGATAGCCGAACTGGTTGAGCGACCTTCGCAAGCTGATCAAATCCGCCAACTCATCAAGAACCTGCAACCTGCTTACAAGGAACCCCTCAAATATCAAGCAATTGACTCCTACAACCGACTCTATATTGTGGGCATCCTAATTGAAGATAACCTTCTTAAGAATTCCACTTAAATCGTGAACACCGCGAGTATCTACAGGGGGTTGTCCTTCGTATCCCTGTTAACAGCCTATGCTCGAGAAGTTGAAGAGAGTCAAAGTTTCCTAGTGTGCAAACTCTCGTTGAGTCCAGGCAAGTTTAATGATGTCTAGTTCTCTTTTCAATTCGTCCATAGAGTCTAGCTTACTTCTCGTGTAATGCTTTTCTTCGATTCAATAAAGATTGCATTTTGATTCCCATCATTGCTCTTTGTTCAATTCTATGACGAACTTAAGTTGCCTATGACGGAATAAAAAAGAATAAATCAAAAAAAAAACAAAAGAAATCCTTCATTGTGGAAAACATTAAGCAACAACTCCCTAATGATCATCCCCATAGAGACATACAGTTGAACCGTCCGTGCCGAGGACAGGAGGCATTCATTTGGCACCTCACATCAATATCGTTTACTACCCTATACATAATTACCACTTGCAACCCCTTGAGCCAAACACATAGCCTTTCATTTCTTAACCACATCATCCTTACCCGGGGAATGGGCTGTGCGACATGGGAATAGAAGCGACCTTCTAGGCAAGGTGGTCTGGCCTACAAAAAAAGGCCACCGAGAGAAATGCAAAAAAAAAAAAAGAGAAGAAGAGAGAACTCGAAAGTTCAAGAGCCAAAAAAAAAAGACAAAAGAGAAAAAAAAATTCGAGAGCGATCATAGATCCAAAAGAGTGCAAACACTTCCAGCACAACCAAACAATGGCCTTACCTAAACATAGGTCTCTTAGCCACCTTGCCCAGATCAAAAGCTTCTATATCATCCAGCATACTTTGGGGAGGGGATTTAAATTGGGTTTATTTGATACTTTATCCTTTCTTTGACACCTCAACCCAGCTGACATTACAACCCTAAAGCCCTCCAAGAGGTACGACCATTCAATTGTATAGTCCTGAACTACGTTGGCCTGATTCCATAAATTGGATACGTAGGAAACCTCAAGGAGGCCCGGCCACGACAACCACTTTGTCATATGATCATAAGAAGTTTTCCCATTCAACCATTCTCATCTAAGGCAAAAACAAATGAGCCCGGTAGGTTGAAAACCCGAAAGGGCGGCCTAGGCAAAAGTTAGGGCAACAAAAAAAAATATATAAAACAAATTCAACATCTTGAGGCAACTTAAATTTCCGAGGATTTAGAACATTGTTTCTTATGTAAACACTCTTTGATTAGTCGTTTAGAGGTCATACTCATCACCTTTCTCGTAGGCTTGCACACAGACTTCCCAACTGGGGGTTTTTTCAGAATGAGTCGGTTCCTTGTTCGCTACTGTAACACCCCGGATTTTCGGACCAATAAAAACTATTATAAATCAATAATATTTACAACAGCAGAAGACTTCTATACAAAATCCAAGGCGTTATCGCCACACTCACTCCAACGAATGAGTGCAAGACTAAATGATACAACTCCAACAAGCTAGATAGTACAATAAATGACTATTCATTACAAAAAAATACAAGACCAACTTCTTGGCAGCTCTATTAGATCGTCCAAACTTGATCTTCAATGCAACCTATGAGCCAATCACCAATCTACTCCGCCATGCAATCGAATATCGCATAGGTTCATCATAGGTCCACCATTTGAAGAGACATGGACAACAAACACACGTAGCACAAAAGCAATCAGTCAGCAAAGCTGAGTAACTCAACATTCATCGAACAATATACGAATTCATAATTTCATATGAATATATTCAAAAGCTATAAGTGCAATTGTGTCACATAATCAATAAACAACTTAGGTCTTCTTTAACCTTACACTTAATACCAAAGGATATAACTATAACGTCTCAATTCCCAAATGCTCTTGAATACCACTTTGCTAATCACTCAATTAGCCCAATAATTGTGCCATTTGCTCTTGGTCATTAACTCCTAGCCTTGGACATGAGGAAAGCGAACTAGCGGTGACAAAGTCGCAAAACCAATATCAAATATATAACCATAGCCATCATAGGCTCTCAATAATATAGCCATCACAGGCTCTCAATAACATAGCCATCACAGGCTCTCAAAAGTCCACTCTCGGACCAACTCATAATCAAATCATTACGAGATTCCAATTTTCATAAAAATAATTGCTCATCACCTAAGAGTCAATATCTTAGGAAACTCGCCAACATGCCAAGGTCTAAGTGGCTAACAAACCTATTGAGCCTCAAACCAAAATAATATGTATCAACTCATTCTCAAGTTCATACCTCAATCGATTACCTAACATGGGTTAATTCACAATGATATCCTCAATCACACACCCATTAGGGTTTATAACGATATATAATCACAAGTTGGCACGATTTTCCAAAGTATAATATATTTTCGGGTTGCACTAACTATCACTCACATAGTTGCCATAAACTACTCTTAGAGTGCTCATCTAGTCATCCCAAATAGAGTAATAAACATCTATCTCAAAAGTATGCTCCTTTGCATTTAATCCATCACAATCTAGCTATCAATTCTCATCGAGTTAAACCACATCTTAATTCACTAACATGTAAACAATTAATGAACAATAATTTCACTCATGTTCAAGTATCATGCCAAACCAAGCGATACATGAATCAAATATAAACAAACATCTCTAAACAAAGATAATGAAGGTTACACATGAATACATGTTCAAATAAAAGTAACATACGTCTCCAACCGATAAGAATGATGGTTACCTTTTAATTCAATCACCATAAATCACAAAGAACAAATCTGAAATCTGAAATCAGCACGCGCGATCTGAAACAAACACTCGAACGAACCATCAAACAAACTCTATATCCTTTCAAATTTGGCGTACATGCTGAAGACACCCTAAGGTTAAATTCCACCGCATGATTGAACAAATAATGTCTAGGTTTTGAGATATGATAAAACAAAGTAGACGGATCTGAATCTCGCATTAGCATTGTGCTGACTCAAGAGAAAAATGATTTGGGTATCAAACGATCTCTAAAAATTACGAAACTTTCCAGTATGATTCTAGACATCTAGTTTTAAAACATATCCAAAATTCAAGTCTAGATAATGGGTAGAACAGGAGAAACGGATATTCCAATCCGAAACTGTGTGCTGGACAGTTTTTAGGGCTTTTGTGAGGCTTGTAAGAGAGAAAACGTGAGTGAGGTTTATGAACTCACTAGGGCACGAATGGAGAGAGAAAAGGATCAGATTTAGGACTGTCAAAGGTATTTATAGAGGTTAGGAAACTTTGACCTAGTTAGAATCCTAATCCAACTAGAACACAACTCAATTAAGTAAACTATATCAAGGGAAATATCTTTTCCTTTTCAAACACCAATTAATAAGGAAATCAATATTAATAAATATTCTTTCCTACAAATATTCATATTCCAAATCAAATAATCACATTTTTTATTATAATAAATATTATAAATATTCGGGGTATTACAGCTACGTTTCAAGTTGTCCATTCCGTCCTAATACCTTAAGTTAGGATATTTTGTACCGCTGCATCAACACCCATAGCTTCTCGTGTAGGTCATAACCATCAAGAACCACACACCAAACTGGAGGCTGATTCTTCCTTGACTGCACCCAGTCTTGTCCACTTGTCGCTTACTCTGTCAAGATCACCACAGGAATGAAATTCTTGATCACAAAAACTTTTCCCATACGAAGACCCTCTTTAGACCCTATAGGAGAGTGGTACATGTTAGGCTAGGCTGCATGGAGCTATGAGTCAATAGAGTCTGCATACATCATATTTGCTTAAGTACTAGAGTCGCCTTCAAAGGCATGCATGTGTACATAATTTCTCAATGTCTTGAGTTTCTGCTTGTTTACATGTCAATCCCCCTGTTCCCCGTGCATATTACTATGTCATGTGTTGTGCATCTTGTCATGGTCAGTCGGGCATGTCTATTGCATCTTTTCCCTATGCGCATATTTCCACTACAGGTTTGGGTCTACCTGCTCCCCATCAAAACCAGCAAGCCCGGAACTCATGATCAAGTCCAGAAGCGATCTTCCGACTACAACCAAGAATGGAGATAACCTTCTAACAACAGCCAAGCGCGCAGGCCCCACTCCTGACCCAAGGCCCCTTTTTCCATTTAGGAGTTCGTTATTACAGTTCATCTTGCGGCAATATCAGTACCAAACGCGCGGGAGCAAAGCCCTCAGGCCCACAAATTCAAATTCAACAGTTGGCCCATTTTACGGTACCAAACATTTACAGGTAAAATTAACCCGTTTATTTTTGTAGGTCCCAGAAACAGAAACGCGGATCTGCACGGCGACGGCTCTCAACCCAGATCGCCCAAGTTATTTATTTTTTTCAGGTCCCAGAAACGGAAACGCGGATCTACACGGCGGGGCCCTCAACCCAGATCGCCCAAATTATTTATTTTTGCAGGTCCTAGAAACTGAAACGCGGATCTACAAGGTGACGACTCTCATCACAGAGCGCCCAAGTTATTTATTTTTGCAGGTCCCAGAAACTGAAACGTAGATCTACAAGGCGGCGACTCTCGACCCGAGCGCCTAAGTGATTTTAAATGCTTCAGTCAATGATTGCTTAAAGTGGTTATACTGTCCATTTTTTGTTTAAATACTTCAGTCAATGATTGCTTAAAGCGGTTATACTGTCCATTTTTTGTTTATATGTTTCAGTCAATGATTGCTTAACCTATTGCATTTAAACTGTTCATATATTACTAACCATTTTTGCAGCCGTTATTTATAATCGCGCTGTCTCGTTGACTTTTTCGTTTCTCGAAGAGGGACGAAATCTCGACATCCACCGAGCGGTGTTTAGTCACTGTTTGTCGAAGCATTCTATGTTGATCATTCTCAAAGTATTACTAACTTTTTCATTCACTTTGAATACAGGTCCCCAGCAGACGTTTAGGCCATCTACGAGCGATGTTCTATCCTGCTACTATAACCTTTCTTTTTCTCTTGTGTTCACAGGGATGAAATCTTACCACATTACGAGCGTGTTCCAACTCAGGTTTGTCTTCATATGCATGCATACTGTACACTCTCACACACCGTTTGCACATCAGCATCCTGCATGTCTCCTTCGGAGTACTTTGATCTTCGCTTTTACTCAAGCTCCATCAAAGTGGGGGCTTCTGTAGACGCCAAAAAAGTATCTTCAGATTTCTCCGCAAAAGCCCGATGATGAAAGGCGTAATTTTTAAGCTTGAACTGCTATTTTTGCTTTAATAGTTAAGATAAGGTCTCAGGTTTTTCCTCCAAACACTCCTTCATTTCCATTTCATTCAAAAGCCTCTTTCAAGATCTTTCGATTGCTTCCTTCCGTGTCCAAATATGATTCTACACCTAAGAATTATGGCCAAACAAAGTTTAGGGTCAAAACGGATGTAGGCGAATACCGTGGACCGTGTTTCCACCCCTATTTGGGAGTTAATTTGGTTGAATTAATTTGTGAGCCTTATATTTTTGTATTCTTTATTCAAATATATTTCCAATGAAATATCACGAGCTCATACCACATTCCTAAACAAGGAGTTACGAGCGCAACATTGATGTGTACTCCAAAACTGACCTATCTTTACTCTTTCGGGTATATCTCGAGGTATGGCCCAAACAATAAGATTTTCAACGCACCTTGAATCATCCAATTCTGAGCCCAAACGAGTGAGATATGGCCCAAACAATATCCAGCTGAAAAGCGGCCAGCGCCGCTAGCGGCGCTGACCTTGCTTCGGCCTGACTCTTTTTTTGGCCCAAATCCGATTTTCAGCTCAATTTTCACCCGTTCAACCCTACTTTCCACGCCTATATAAACAACCCTTCACCCTCAGTTTAAAACACACAGTCTACAGTTGACACCCTCTATTCTCAGTAGTATTGACTATGAGCTTCTCCCTCTTTCTTCCATAAACAATTCTATTCTATTCTCGGGAGTATTGACACCGAGCTTCCCTCTCTTTCCAAACTTGAGATCTATTTTTACTATTCTTGTCAAATATAGCCTACAGTTCAGGTACAAATTCCTGAGGGCTCAAATTAAATTAATGTCTTAATTGTTTATTTTCTAAGTAGTCACAATGGAGATATCATGCTAGGTCACGTTTTTATCGCTTCCTAAGTACCGTCTGTATAGTCTGTGCTGCTCAACTTGTCAATCAAATGCATGTCTAAATAAGGGTTAAAAGTAAATGTTGTGATGCTTGTGATGAACCAATTAATAGTCTAAGTCTAGGTTGTTAATCCGGTTTTGCGTGGGAATTATGTCTTTAAATTATTAAGCAAACTTGAGTTAGTAGAGGCCGTCATAATACGGGCGAGTTGGGTGCCCAACACCTTCCCACCTCGTACTTTCGCCCCCGAACCTTTTATTCTTGGGTACTTATATGTTCTATATAAGCGGGAGTCTTTCTAAAAACATGATTAGTTCACTTTTCGCGCTATTGGGTTGTTCCTTCGGTTTTGTCCATTCGGTTTGTCTCTTCGATAAAACGCCGATTGCAGATTTGTGACCTCTTTCATGATTTTTATTCAATTCAAGTCTTTTCAAAAGCTTTCCAACTCGATGGTCCCTTGAACTTATCTAAGACCCCAACTGACAAATTTTCTTTAAGGACGCACTCCGGGAAAACAAAAGGATTGGTGAAAATCCCGGGTCCTTACAAGTATTTGCAATATCCAAGCCCGTTGTACATATGCGAATATATCGGTTCTTAGGCATTTGCCTTGATTTGCGTGCAAGCATGTTTTGTGACAATATGAACTTATGTGTTTTCATTTTTAGGCATAATGTAACCAAATTCGAAGCTTTCAAATGGATTTGACGTATTAGTAAAGAGCCCGTACTCAGTACGGAGGAGGATATGGGTCCGAGTGACGTCTGCACCTTCTAAACTAGACCCCGAATCCAAATCTTTGCATTCGCAGACCAATCACAATAATTTCCGTGCCTTATCGCAATGGAGTCAATTTTGGGTTTCTTAAATGATTTTCATTTAAATCTTTTATAAAACTCATTCCTTTTGGAACCCGTCCTTGTTTGGGTCATAACAAGGTGGCGACTTCGAACCCTTATTTATATTTCTTTTTAACAAGGTGGCGATTTCGAACCTTGCGATGATTTCTTGACAATTGACCCCTTCAATCGGTCGATTTCTGTGGGATACGCCCCTTGGCGCATAACGCGACGATTCCTGGGTCCTAATCCAGGAAACCCGAGAATCCGGCCCCCCAATGAGCATGTTGAGTTTATGAAGTTTCGTTAATTAATTAGTTCATATGCGAATTATTGAATAAGTATGGTGATGTTCGATTTGTAATATTATTATGATATAATATACGTGCTAAATGGAATGGGATATTATTGAGTGCTAATGAGCACTTATTATATTTATTGGATGTATTTGTTGAATGTGAAATTTTGGATATCGTGTTTTACTGCCGAAGTGCTGTCGATATTTCATTACATATAAATGAAGCATGTTTATTCTTATTATGCATAAATTTCATTATCGTCATTATTTTTATTCATTGTCATAAGCATGAAATAAAGTAGTAAGTCGTGGTCTCGTTGTACCACTAAGTCAACCAATGCAAATTAGGTGAATTGAATTGTAAATGAGAACAAGAATCCTAATGGATCCCTAGGAGTAGTCGAGCAATCGAGACTGTATCTACTTGATGTAGTCTAGGGAAGCGTGCTTTCCAAGTTACTTATGGACACCTCGTAGCATGTTTAGGATGGATCATTCCCCATTTTGTTAATTCTCTACGTATCGCTTATTATGTTAGAGATAGTGTGAGTGTACACTAGAGTAAGTCCATGGCATGTCAACATCAATCGATGAACAGAATGGGTAATCGATGTTCTATTCGCTCTCTTATTTCTCTAATCAAGATGATTTGTCTGTTTGTGTTCGAATGATCACTAAAGTAAGATTACATGTAATTTAATATTGAGTATGTTGTATGCGTGTGCTTGAATGTATGACTACTTGTGCATGCAAATGAATTTCAATGAATCTTCTAAAACCCAGGTAAGGTTTGCGAAAGTGTTTTTACTTGGTATGGACGATGTTTATTCAGTTTATCTGATTTTTGTTTTCTTTTGTTTCTTCTCTTTTTTTCTGTACCTTGTTTCCGTCACGGAAACCAAAGTGCAGGTGTTGCTGAGTGAAGACGTGTAGCCTTGGAGATTAATTGTGGGCTTGTTCTCTAGCCTTGTTATTCTTTTTGATTATGGGATTTTTGGTTTGTGCCCTAGAAGACAAAGTTGTAATAATACTTTTGTGGACTTAAGTTCACTTGATAGACAACTCTGATATTAATGTTTAGTTTGTTTAGTTTGCTTCCTTTGATACCTATATTTTCTTTCTGCTTAGCATTTATTACTTAGCGATAAATGTTGCAGTAACAACCCTCGGGTTTGGGACGGTTCAGTGATGTCGAGTCATGTATAATGACGTCGATAGTTCTCAGAATATTGTTGTAAATTCGGGGGTATTACATTTACCATTACCTGAATGAACATTAATCTATCCGAAATAAGTAATTGTTACATGCCTAAAAATCATATAAAATATTACTGTACTTATGTTAACTCCACATTATATGAATATTGTCAAGAATTCGTTATATTACTCTTCACACTGCGAAGATGTGTTATTTAAAACAATCTCAAATAAATCAGCCTCTGATTCTTCGTCATACTCAATCATTTTCATGTTATTATCTTGATTGTGATTGTTGCTAATTGTGTTTCTGATTGTTCCATTATGGTTGAGTCGCTTGACGTCTATCCTTTCCATTGAGAACAATTCTTTACTGTCTTCATACTCTAATGTTGGTGTCGATGAACTTATAATGGGATTGATAAAGCATGGGTTTGGAGTCCTTTCGGCATTTGCAGGTGAATAATCAAAAAGAGTTTGGCCTAAATTTATAAGAATCGTTATGTTAATGCTTGCTGTTATAACTGGGTATAATGGCTTCCCAAAATCCTCTGAGTTGCAATGTATCATGTGCACCAGTTTTGAATCGACTGTAAAGAATACCTTATTTTGCCTTGGATCAAATCCACAACCAATTACTTTTTGTGGTTTAGCCCAATCTTCCTTTTCGGATTCAAACACTAATTTCAGGCCTACAGAAAGAAAAAGTACATAATAATTACAGATTTTTACATACATCAGAATCCCACATCAAGAACATGTTCTTTTCAAGTGGTTTTCAGTTTTCCCTAATTTTACCCAATTTCTCCCAGTCTGACCCAGTTTTGCCCAATTCAGTTCAATTTTGATATTGTGACATATAAAACATAATAATTAAATGTACTATATATTATATCAAAATATAATAAAAAAATATATGCATTGACTTTGTATTTAAACATGAGTAGAAAGTCTTTTTATAATAATAACAACAATGATGATGATGATGACGACTAATAATAATAATAATAATAATAATAATAATAATAATAATAATAATAATAATAATAATAATAATAATAATAATAATAATAATAATAATAAAATTGTTATCATTATTATTGTTATTATTATTATTATTATTACGAATATTAATATTTAATATTAATATTAATATTAATATAATTTATTATTGTTATTATTATTTATTATTATTATTATTATTACTATTATTATTATAATAAAATAATCAAAAATATATAATTTTCAATTTGTCCGAGTTTTTCCTGTTCTTCCCAATTTTCACTAGTTTCTCCTAATTTTGCCCAATTTCTCCCATTTACCAGTCACCAGTTAAAAAGAACGAGCCCTAAATGGATGTTCATATTAATGAATAACCAAATGAATTTTTAATGGACTCGCCTCAAGAAATAGTACCAAAAAAAAAATATCAAGGAAAGAGGTGTTTGACATAATTTATATGAATTTTCATTATTATATGGAGCAAGATTTTGACATTCCATGTGAAATATTCATATCCATCACACACGCTATAACATGTATTCTAGGTTTTCTAGCCCATTACCATGTTTTCCATTAATATTGGCATATTGAACCATTTTATCAAGAAATTAATCTCTTACATGTTAGGTGATGTTTTTAGTAAATGACTTTGAGTAATTAAGTAGGTTTGTCAATCTACTTTCTCTGTCCTAGATAAATATATACATTATTCCAAATTACTTGTCCCACATAGATGTTTACATTGTGGAAAAAGGAAGAGGATATTATTTGATTTTACAATATCACACCCAATATATATCTCACCCTCAACTAGCTCCACACTCTCTCTCTCCCTCTTTAATCTCTCTCTCTCTCTCTCTCTCTCTCTCTCTCATCTCACCACCGTTGTAATCCACACACACACACCGAATCTCTTATCTTCCCAAAAATATACCATTTTGCTTGAAACTCACCACTTCTTCGCAATTCTTACCTGAAGCTTTAGGTTTTGTTGATTTTGAGGAATGAAGATTAAAGTGCTAAGTTGAGAGAAACCCACTCGCCCAATGCTATCAAGAAAATAAATTTTAATTGTTAGATATTTTTAAGACCATATGTTACAAATGAAAAAGAGAATGTATGTGAGGTAGTTAAACAGCAAGAAACCTATTTTTTCATTCTCCGACAAAAGCTCTATTCAATTGACAATTAAGCTCTATTAAATGTAATTTTATGCTCGGTTCCCCTTTTCAAAATCTTGAGAGGGTCCTCTCCAAAAACAAAAAAAAAAAAATAAGTGGGAGATTGGGAAGAAGCAAAAAATTGTGTCCTCTCGCAATTTCTTGAAGTTCAAATGCAAAGTTGGGAAGCGATTGTTTAAGAGCGAGTTTCTTCATCCTCAATGGTCGTTTGTTCCCAGAAATCCCAGCCAATTATGGACACCTTCATCATAAATACTTTACATAATAACTCCACTTGCATATAATTAAATATCTAGCTACTACTCTTGAGCAATTCCTAGTTTATTGTTTCATACACTATCTCAATCTTTAAACAACATCTCTCTCATTTGTTGCTAATCTCATGAAGTGAACAACGACAAATTTCATTTATTCACTCCCCAAAATCACTAATACCCTCTACACCCCAACCCAACACGTCCTATAAAAATCCCACCTTTTGAAATCTCCAAAAACCCTTTTTCTCGCGTCAAAGACCCAAGAAATAACTTTCTCGAACCGTCAAAACTCAAACCTTGCAAACATCAACCCAAATTGAGACATGGGTTCCTCTTAATTTGGGCTAGGATGGATGCGAGAAAGACGGTGAATATAGGCTGGATTGTGAAATAATGAACTTTTCCTTCTATTTCTTTTTGGTTGTATTTTAAAATTAATTGGAGTGTCACAGCTGTCCAAAAAAATAAATTAATTGGAGTAAATATTTGGGAATAAAAAATTACAAGAGAGGAAAACAAAGTTAGGCATGTGCTGAAAATGTGATGGACAAGTCAATTCACTTGAATAAAAAAACTAGTCGAAAGAGCCGGTTTGGTGTGTCGAACATTAGTGTTTATTTATTTATATTTGTGTACCAATACAATTTTCTTTTCTTAACAATTGCATCACCACAAATTGTTAAACTTATTATGTGTATTCCTATACATTTTCCTGATATTAATAAGATCAAGTCTTGTGTGAGACAACATAAATTAAAATGGGTCACTATTTATAAATGTAAGGGTCGCTTACGTGACCCTTATTTCATTAAAAAACGACCCTCGTCTCATTAAAAACTATAATGAGTCTGTCTCATACAAGTTTTTGTGTTACCAAAATTAATAATAATTAAAATTATTATATTATTTATTAGCGATATTTCAAGCGAGTTGAAACTATTAAGAGGACAAGAGTTAGGCTTAGGCTCCATTTGATTCAGCTGAATTTCACGTAACTTAACTTAACTGAACTGAACTGAACTGAACTTATTGCCCCTGAACTGCACTGAACCACTACTACTACTTTTAATTGTTTTTTATTATTATATTTTATTATTATTTAATTCACTATTTTCAAAGCTCTATCAAGTATCAACGAACCAAAGAATAGCAAAGTGAATTGAAAGTAATTCTACTACTTTACTAGAGTGAATCAATTAAGAAGGATAACTAGGTTCATTTCTTCCATTTTTCCTTTTCTAATACTCCGTATTAATTATTTATTGATCCTTTTCCTTATCAAGTAACAAACCAATTGCACCTTAATTTTTTTTCTTACTATTGTTGTGTTTAATTTAAAACACAATTTCTAATTTTAAAGGTATTACCACGCATTATTAAATAATAATAATAATAATAATAATAATAATAATAATAATAATAATAATAATAATAATAATAATAACTGAACTAAACTGAACTAAACTAAACTTATTGGCCCTAAATTGAACTGAACTGAACTTATTGAAGCTGAGCTGAGCGGAACTGAACTGAACTGAACTGAACTGAATTTAAGTGAAATTAAGTTGAATCAAATAGAGCTTTATTTACCTCCAAGATAAACGGAGCCATTCGAATTAAACCCAATAGAGCCCAAATAGCTTCCAGGATTCTTGCTAGTGCCTTCACCACCAACTGTGAGACCCAAAGACATCCTCACACCATCGTCTCCTACACCTGCTCCTCGTCGACCACAGCCAATTTTGACTTCTTCTAACACGTGCGCCCGGCTTTTCCTACCGCTGGTCACGTGACTTAGACACTCTGAATTCTCACTCCTTGAAAAAGAAGACCACGAATTACTCTGTTGTATCAACTTCACCTTCTCCCCTTCCCCACCATTATTATTATTACTAATCTTCAAATCGTCACAAGATCTTAACACCGTAATCTCGAAATACGCCTCTTGCGGAAAATACGTTGGTGGGCCCGGCAATGGTAGCGCCATCTTTACACTGTTAAAGACATTGGATTTGTTGAACTGTATCTTTTGCATAACATCTAACGATCCTTGACCAACTTCCCAACTCATGTCTATTTCATTATCATTCATAATAATAAGATTATTATTATTATGCTCCCCTGTTACGCGTAAACTGCTGAACAGCGATGATCTAACGGATCGGGATGGATGGTAGTTGGTGAAAGCGAATCGTGACCATCCGTTTTCGACTACGTCTGAGATCAACAATGGGTGATCGAACCAGTTGAAGACGGGTTTCGTCGATGAACCACGACGAAATACATGGTAACTTGGCCTTCTGGTATCGAGTTGAAGCGACGTCGTAGTTGTGTTCATCTCTTGTTTTGGTTTTGTTGGTGGTGATATAATTTGGTGATCATGGTTTGTAACTGTAACAATTGGTTGCTGTTTAGAAGTGAAACGGCATCGTATTAGGATATAGACGATGATGATTATGATGAGAATAGTAGCAGAGATAGCCACTATTAAGAATTCAAGCCATGGAAGCATTCTTCTGCTTTTAATTTGGTTTGGTTTTGGTGTTATTAATGAGGGAAAAGGGAAGAAAGGACGATAATGAGTAGAATAAAAGGGGATAGAGGGAAGGAAATTGAAAAGGGAGACAAGCGTGGACTAAGAAATGTTCAACAACGGTAGGAGAGAGAATTTGGAGTGATAAAATAAACAAATAAACAATTTCGTTTCGTTATGGTCTATAGCATCCCCTTTCATTAAATTAAATGAAAACCGACACAAGGCCTGCGTGGCTGCGTAAATTATACTCTGAGGTATTTGTTGTTTTTACTTTGCTCGTTAAAAGAGGATTCAAGTGAATGGCGACCGATGCACTCCCCGTTATATTATGTTCGGACTCTCGTGTTCAATAACAAACATATCAAACTAGCTGAACAACTAGCGTAAGCACTGGCCCCGTCAACGTAGCACCAACAAGGGGCTAGTATAGTTCTTAGAAGTCAGCAGACACAAGGCATGGGGGAAAAGGGGATTCGAACCCATGACCTTGCTTTACCAAACCACTTAGAGTAAGTTTGGAACCACTAGACCACCACCCTTGTTGATCTCTGAAGTATTTGTTGGAGATCATCAGATTGTTGGAAAGATAAAAAGAAGCATGACAAAGGAAGAGATGGGAAGACTTGGGCAAATTGGATCCTCTACAACGACAGTAGAGAACAAGTTAATAATGTTCTCTATTATAATAGTTGAGGATCCCGACTAAGAATGTGGGATATTAGATCGTCCAAGTTACTTGCTCGGTTCAAGAATGACTATTTTTACATAAAAGATGAAATTAAAATGGGAGAGTGATGACGTGAGAAAGATACCAAATTTGATTGTGAGGTTAGATTTCATGATAAAAATTATTGGTTTAATTTCCACTCAATTTCTTTAATAAGCCTTATCTAGTGCACAGCTTCAAAATAGTGACTGCGGGTTCGATGTATTAAAAACAAAATAAAAAAGAGTGAGGGTGACCCCTTATGTTGTTAATTGAAATGTTCCAATTTCTATGGTAGAGAAAGCTCTTCTAGATGCTCAAGGCACTGACTTTTGCTTGTTCTTTAATTTATTCGTTGCTTACTTTAATTTGTTGTTTTGACATTTAAGTCTTGAGAGGAGAGACTTTTCTTTTGTTTTCACTGTCAAGATAATCCTTATTCAAGAAAAATTACCAACCGCAAATAGGCGTTTGTAAGACCTTGACAATTGACATCACATAACCAATAACAATAATAACTAGGAGTATTAGGGAGTGTTCTTTTCAGTCCAAATTGTTGACAGATACAAAACTATTTATTTATATGTACATTTTTTGTGATTTTTTTTTTCTATTATTGTTTGTTTTATAAAGGAAAATTTGATGCCAATAATTCAAAGTTTAATCCGTTCCACAATAATAATCCGAAGTTACAACCTATACAACAATAATTCCAAGTGGTTACTTTTGTCACAACATTAAACCGGTGATAAACGCCGTTTAACGATATGAGTGTTCTTTTTTTTTTTTTTTCCGGAACAACCTTAGCAGTTAGCACTGGGTATTAAACTTCTTTTTCTTTTTTTCTTTCTACTCGTTTATATTTTTCTCTCTTTCATCCAGAACAAAACCAATTTATTTCTCAAATGTTGTCTTACTTCTGTCTTTCACGTTCTCTTTCTCTTGGTTTCTCTTTCCTTTATGCTGAAAATCACTTGCTATTGGGTTGAAGTTGAAGTCATCAAATAAGTGATCAAAGAATTGAGGAACTTGATCACTATCACTTTTTCTAAAGACGTTGTAAAAGGTAAGTGACGATTTCAAATCTTGTTGATATTGATGTGTGGGGTAAAAGTTGGGCAATTTAACTGTGAATGGTGTTTAGTGATGATTGAATTGAAGAAAGTGGTTGCTTTAGGGGTAATTAAGTTAGTATAGTGCATAAGTTTAACTAATTTAATTTTATGCTTAAGTAATTAGGGTTTACAATTAGTTTTTCTTTTACCTTTTTCAATTAGTTTAGGGCATAATGAAATACTTGTTAAAGGAAAGCGATATCGCAAGAGAAAATCATGGATAATCAGCAATATTGCAAGCTCACATTGACACAGATTGACAAATAAAATTAAGTATTAGAAATATTGCCACTAGTTAAGAGATGACTGGTTAGGCAGGACATATGATGAAGGCCAATTTGTGTATGGAGTGACATCTATGTACATGGTGCTTTCACTGCACTTTGTTCGTAGCATGGACATTCATGGGGTTTGATTAGTATTATATAATTGTCTTCCTTGCCTCCATTCAATTACTTTAATGGCATAATTAGAATTTATTTACAGATTTTTCAAAAGGTACGTGGTAGCAGTTGTTTATTGTTTTATTTGTACTGTATTATATGTTTTTTTATGGTAATCCAGAAATTATAATATTCTTCCTAAACCTCAGAATATTAGAGACATATAGTGTTGGAAGTCTGGACAACAAACTCGTGAACTTCTTCATCTCAACAACTATCTTCTAACTATCTACAGTTATTATCTAGTTAGTTACACAACACTACAAGCATTGGATACACTAATAGTCTTGGTCACTAGTTGAAAACCCATTAGTTACATGCTATGCCTTCTGATGAACATAAACAAATCTACTAAATCATCTTGATTTCAGACGTAGACTACTGTTATCCTTTCTCGTGTGTTGTTGCGTCATCCTTCGTTTCGGTCACTGGTTAAATAAGCTTTGCCATAAATTACATTTGTAACTGTCTTAGCTACACCATACTATATTGTATTTTTTTTAGGGTTTTTTTACAGATTTCCAAAACATTATAGCAATTGTTTATTGTTTTGTTCGTATTGTATTGTATTACATGTTTTTCAGGTTTATTTACAGATTTCTAAAAAATGGCAGCATTTTTTTATTGTTTCTTTGTATTGTATTGTATTGCATGCATGTTTCTTTTGCATGCCTTTCCATTTCAGCAATGAGTGATATTCAATTGAAGTATCATTATGATGGGGTCTTGAAGACTACACCTACATTGGTTTACATGGATGGATTAACAAAAGTTGCCACAAACATTGATACTGATACTATAGACGTTTGGTGGTTGAAAGATGGTTTACCTAAGAAGATTGGGATACAATCTAATGTTGTGCAGTTGTATTACCTAGAACCTGGAAAATCAATGGATGATGGGTTACACAAAATTTTGGCGGATACAGAGATAAATGAAATTCGCGATCTTGGTGAAGTGCATGGTATAGTGGAATTATTTGCAGCGAATGAGAGCAGCCCCACCCAACAACTCACAAGCATGCCTATCCTACCAAAATCTACTAAAAAAGCCTCCACAGAGCCCACAATCCCAACACTAGACCATGTATCCCCAACCTCAAACAACGGTAGTTCTAAGACCTCAGAATATGAACCTTTAGAGGATGAAGACTCAGATCATGAAAGTGTAAAAAGAAAAAAAAAACTTGGATCCAAGAAACAGGATAAAGGGAAGGCTACTATGGAGGAAACTGAATCTGATGTAAATGAAGAACCTGAACAACCATTGTTTGAGGTGCAGTCTGCTTTTGAAATTGATACAACTGATGATGAATATTACTCATCAAAGGATGCAGTGAAGGACTGGAACCAAAAAAAAAGAAGGAGCAAGTGAATGTTCTTTTACAAAAACTTAAAAAGCTTAAATCTAAAGGTTCTATGAGGGAATCTTCGGATGATTTGACCAATAAGCCAAGCTCCAGCAAAGCAATTCCTAAGACGTTGAAATCTCTAAGCAGAGCATCAGAGCACCAAGTACCAAAGTTAGATGACCTACCTATAGAATCGGGTTATGTTTCTTAATATGAAGATAGTGATGCTGATATTGAAAGCCCTGTAGAGAGTGAAGAAGAATATTCATTAGGGAAGCAAAGGAAGAACAAGCCACCAACTGTGAATGTGCACACTAACTTTAGCAAGTTCAAATGGATGGCTGGCATGAGGTTTCCAACAAGGGATAGTTTCAAATTGGCAGTGACCAAATATGCAGTTGCTCAAGGTAGGAACTTGACCTACAAGGTGAGTGACAAGGAGAGGGGTGAAAGGTTTGGTGTGGTATGTGTTGATGGTTGTCCTTTTAAGGTGTATGGGAGTTGGGAATCAAAGAGAGACTGCTTTCTAACAAAGACTGTGAATGATCTTCATACTTGCTCTAGAGATATGAGCAGAAATAGACAGTTGACATCTAAGGTTATTGCAACTGAATTTCTTGAAATCTTTAAAGAAAGACCCCACTGGCCTACAATTGAAATTCAAGCTGCTGTGAAGAAAACTTTTAGGGTTCTGATCAAAAGAAGTTTGGCATATAAGATCAAGAGTGAAGCACATAAGAAGCTGCATGGTAGCATGAAGGAGCATTATCGGAAAATTGGCAGTTTTCTGGAAGCTCTAAGAGAAGCAAATCCCCATTCTACTTTCCATCTCTACACCGATCCAAACAGTAATGATCCACCTGTATTTCAAAGGTTATTTGTCAGTTTTGATGGATTAAGCTCAGGGTTTAAAAATGGATGTAGAAAAGTGATATGTCTAGATGGGTGCTTCATCAAGACTTTTCTTGGTGGCATGATCCTTGCAGCTGTTGGAAGAGATCTTAATGACCAGATATTTCCCATTGCCTGGGCAGTGGTAGAGGGAGAGACTAATGAGACATGGGAGTGGTTTTTGGAGAAGTTACAAGAGTGCTTAGATGGAAGAAGAGGAGAGGAGTGGACATTGATTTCAGATCAGCAAAAGGTACCTTTACTTGCTTATTTTGACTACGTTGATTTTATTTTACTTGTTAAAATTAGAATTTATTATAAACCTGATGTTAGTGGCACAATTATGGATTAGTAATTTTTTTCTTTTTTTTTTCCTGTTATGGATTAGGTGTTTTTTTCTTTCCTTGTTATGGATTAGTATTTTTTTTGGGGGGGGTTATGGAATAGTACGATTTTTTCTTTTGTATTCTGGAATATGGATAATCATTATGGATTAGTAGATAGGATGTTAATGCAAATGTAAGGTTAATTTAAGTAAACATTATTTGGTGATTACTTTATTAACTTGATGTGTATGCCTTTTTTTTTCTTGTTCTTGTTACCTCTTTATTAACTTGATGTTCATGCCTTCTATCTTATAAAGGGACTAGTAAATGTTGTGGCTAAGACACTTCCAAATACTGAGCATAGGAACTGTGCTAGACATATTTATGCAAACTGGCATAAAACATATAAGGGTGATGAACTAAAAGGCTATTTTTAGGAAGCAGTGAGAGCTTACAATAAGACATATTTTAATGAAGCTTTAGATAAGATGAGGGCAAAGTCACCAGAGGCAGTGGAAGCATTTTTAGCTCAAAACCCCAAAATATTTTGCAGGGCATTTGTTAAAACATAAACCAAGTGTGATGTTGTTGTGTCTAACATGGCTGAGACCTTCAATGGCTATGTCATAAATGCTAGGTCTAAGCACTTGATTTTTATGCTTGAAGATATAAGGTCTGCACTAATGGAGAGATTGGTAACCAAAAAGTTATGGATGACTACTATTGTTGGTGATATTTGTCCAAGAATAGCTAAGAAGTTGGAGAAGGCAAAAGAAGACAGTGCTTATTGTCACCCATTGCCATCAACATACACTGAGTTTCAAGTAACTCATAGGTTGGATGAGCTTGCAGTTGACCTAGAAAAAAAGACTTGTACCTGTAGGAAGTGGGATCTCACTGGTATCCCTTGTTGTCATGCCGTGAGTTGCATTTTTTTCCTGAGGCAGAAAGCTGAAGATTATGTTGATCCTTGTTACAAGAGGCATGCTTACTTAAAAGTTTATGCTGGGAAAATTCTACCTTTAGCGGGTGAGAGGCACTGGCTTCCTTGTGAGTTAGACTTGGACCCTCCACCAATTAAGATGGGACCAGGTAGACCCAAAAAGAATAGAAGAAAGGATCCTTTTGAGGATCCTAAAAGACCTGGCAAGTTAACAAGGCATGGCACTCAACTATCTTGCAGTATTTGCAAAGACAAGACTCATACATCAAGGAAATGCCATATGAAGGATGCTGAAATGGTTGAACCTCCTGCTAAGAGATCTAGAGGAAGGCCAAGGAAACATCAAATAGCAGGGTCCACTCATGATACAAGCCACCATTCAGTTACAGCTCAACCTGCAAATGGGGGCACAGGGAGGGGTGGTATCAGAACAAGAGGCGGAGCTAGAGGTGCTGGTGGAGGTAGAGGTAGAGGTAGAGGTGGAGGCAGAACCAATGTATGTATATATTTTTTTTCTTCTTTCCTATCAACTACAAGTCTAACATAATAATGCTAATTATCTTTTTTTTGTTTGGTTGCAGGTCCAAACGGGGAATGCGAATTACCAAGGAACAAATGACAATTTTGGCTTCAATGTATGTACAACCACCATTATCGTTTTTTTTTCTCTTTTTTTTCCATTTTCGTATTTCTGCCTGCAATGAATGTATTTACATGGGAGTGATTTTTTTTTCCCCAGTTTGCTGCACAAATGCTTGGATTAACTTCTCAAAGTCAGACTTCTATGAACATTGATCAGCCAAATTTAAGTCAAGCCTCTACCTCTGGCATCTAAATTTGGATTGTATTAGAGTTGGATGTGTTTATGTGGAATTTATTTCTATTCCAACGGATTCACTTTGGACCAATTGTGTTGTGTAGTTTGAATTACTAGTTTGAGGTCAATTTGGTTTGATGGTTTGTAAACAGATAAAATGGTAGTTCAATGAAACAGGTTTTTCAGGTTTGCAAGTGGTATTGTATGTGTTCTTTACATCATCTAAAATAGATGAGGTGCTACAAAAATAATATTTGATACTGGTTCACATACATGTTGCATTTTATTTTATTTCATCGTCAACTTCAGTTCCAGGCAAATTGCATACAAAACGCACAATTCATTTCATTACTGAGTAGAAAGAAAAAGAAAAAGAAAAAAAGTTCAATACGTGCCAATGTAGTTTTCGGAAAAAAAAAGCCATCCAATTCGTAGTAACATCGTTCCAAATAAAATAAAATAAAATAAAAAAAGAAAAAATAGTTACATATTTCCTAAGGTCGTTCATAAAAAAAAAGGGAAAGAGTTCAATATTTGCTATGGTCATTCCTAAAAAGAAAAAAGAAAAAAGAAAAAAAGAAAAAAAAAAAAAAAAAGAATTAACGTCGTTGAACGGTGTTTGACACTGGTTCATTATTGTGACAAAAGTAGCCACTTAGGATTATTATTGTATAGGTTGCAACTTGGAATTATTATTGTGGGACGAGTGAAACTTTGGATTATTGGCATCAAATTTTCCTTTTATAAACAACAACCTTTTATGACCGGTTTCATTTTGAAATGCTACCCCTTTTGGCGTTTTTTTTTTTGGGGGTGGATCGAGTGCAGTAGTCCCTCCAATCGACTTTGTTCCTTCCCTTCGATTTGCACTCAAGAATGTGTCTCCCAGAAAATATGGTGGACTAAACATCAAAATAAGCAAGACCAGGAATGTTGCATTAGTTAATTAGCAGATAACTCTGGATGTTTCCTGAAAACAAGACCTTTTTTTTCAATTTTTTTTTTTTTGATTGGTGGTTTAAGCTAGTTAATGGTATGTATTTGAATGGAATTCAGGTCTGGGACTGTCTATAAAGTAGAGAGTATCTTACTGGCTTAAAATTTACATGAGCTCAAATGTGTGTAACAGATGGTCAGCTACTCAAACTGCTCATTACAGGTTGAAAAGGCAAGGTTGCAGCTGCAAGATGGATTTGGTGCAGAGTCAATGTTCCAAGACATTCTTTCATACTCCAGCTTGTTACCTTGGACTTTGGAGAGACTTCTTGCTAAAGACAGATTGGTGAGATTTAACATCTCAAGACTTGATTCCACCTCTTCTTTCTAGAGAGCTGCAGATGAGTCCTTAAACCTGTTCTTCAGATCAGTGTCACATAATTCGCTCACCCGCTGTGAACTGTGTTACCAAATTGCCGTACTGAGCACCGAAAACACAATTCACTGAACCCCTCCCTAATGCACTGCACAACTTAAGCAGCAGTGAATTAGTTTCCGTACCCGTTCCATGTACCAAAATGTACCACATATTATCTGATACTGCTTTAGATGTCCAAAATCAAAAATTATTAACGGCTGCTTTGACCTGGGTACTGGGTTGGTTTTACAGTCTCCTGCAGGCTTGCAGTAGACAAAAACCATGGCCTATGAATAAGATATGCTTTAGTTGCCACACATGCAGCATTTGGATCTATCACCTTTGAAGCGAGAGGAACATCAGGAACATTCAGCACAACAGCATCTCTCTTAAGAAATTTTTATTTTTATTTTGATATCAGAGTTATGTGAATATCTTTCACATTGTTAGGTAAGTTTGTACTAAGCACTTCATCTGTAGTTTAAACTGCTGAGGACTATATGGCATCCCTTCTTAGAAGATGGCCAATGCCCATGCATGTATTGGTGCATTGCCTTTGTCATTGGTAATAAATATTCTTATTTGTTCCACAGGAAGAGAAAAAAACCAATATAGAAGCGAAAGCAGCCAATACCTAGGATGTGTGACTGTGTGAGACTAGTCTGAGATTTTATTAACAATTCCAGCTCTTTGATGCACCATCTCGATCAGTTACAAACTATACATTTCAAAATTGGCTGTTCTTCTAAACATATTTTTCTAACCAGCTAGCAAACACCTAACACAAAACATCTCATGAGTAACATCAGCTAGTCAAAAATGTCAAAAGACTAACCTTTGGTACCGGCTAATCAGTTAGAACCGTACCATTATCCTTCTTTTTCAACTTCCTCTCTAAGGCCTTGTGAAATTCATGATCTGACAGGGATAGCACTTGATTTAACAGCAGTTTCACCCCACAATGCCTGACAAAGGCATACCTAGGCTTAATCCTCTCCTCCAGACTGTAGCCAAAATATTGAGGGAACTTGACCAGTTCGGTTCTTGGGTAGTTCAGGGTTAAAAAGTACTCCCATTTTGGTATCAAGTTTTCTTCCAAACTAAAAGTATACAAAGTTCCATACCTTTGGATCATGGTCCTTAATTCCTCCAAACTATAACCCTTCTGTACAAAAAATTCCGTAACAGGTTTCAGATTGCCCTCAATGCTCAGTCCAAAGGTCTGTGGTGATCGGTGCAGAAGAACAGATACTTTAACACCTAACAACTGAAAATACTCAGCAGTAGGCCGCAATTTATCTTCCACACTATAGCTTATAATGTTCGGGCAACGTGTCAGAACCCTGCCGACATCTTCTGCTGAGAGACCCATTTCATAAAGAAAATCTACTGTAGACTTCAACTTCTGCCTGCTATATGTAAGAAGAGGAGGAAAGCGGTATATCACCTTAGCCCATTTTTCCTTGTCCAAACCCAAGCTCTCCAAGAATTTCATGGTGGGTATCAGGTTTTCGGAAAGACTAATACCACACAGTTGTGGTCTCTTACCAAGAATAACGGGAATGTCTGATTTTGAAACTCCCAGGTGAAGAAGAAATTCAACAACAGGCCTAACTTTTCCTTCCAAACTGTAGTAGGCAAAAGCAGGAAACTTCCGAGTAACCTGCTGAATTTTCTCAAGATCCATTCCAAGTTCAATGAGATAAATAACATGTTGGGGAAGCTTCTCTACAGGGACAGATCCACTCACTCGTGCCAGAGCTTTAAGCTTCCTAGATTCAACAGTTGCATCAGGCAGCTTCTTAGTTTCCAAAACTGCATTTGAGGAGATAACTTCAGCAGTTGCTCCATCATTAACAGGCATATTTGGAAAGTTCTCCACAATATCAACCAATGTATTTCCATGCTCCTGAAGCAGAGTCTCCAGGTAAGGAATAAGAGCGTCTCTAATTTCAAGAGTTGTGAGCTCTCGACCTGCTAGGCAAAGAACAAAACTTCTGTCATGCAACAACCTTTCAGAAAAAAACAAAAAGTTAATTTCACACATGGAACGGGAATACGGGATACATTTGTTGAAGTCGAACCTACGAGATATCGAGATTTATGAATAGCGTGAAGTGTGGACACAAGGTGGTCAACGAAAAGATCTGACTTGTTTATTGTTCTAGCTGCAGCTGCATTGCTCAAACCTTGTTTCTTCAGGAACAAAGTCAACACGGCCTTAGCTTCTTCCTTCTCTGAAGCTAATAAAGTTGGGGACACAGCTCGTACGCTCACAGCACTCTCTGTTCTAGAATCGGCTATTTCTGGATCAAAAAAGAATACATAGCAATGTTAATGTAGAATGGCTAGATGACGCCCTTGAAAGTGATACAGAGATATCAAAAACTCACCAAATTTTGCCCGACAGATGACTTTTACAGGAAAATAAACTCGCGACCTGTCGGGCAAATTTACAAAGATCAACTGATGATAAGTTTAGAAGCATTTCTGTTCAATGCAAGTACAACTAAAGATAAATTTATCATTGAGGAAAAGGAAACCAATAACAAAGACAAATTATGGAAGTCAAGAATTCGCCACATTCATCCATTTAGTATCAATGATATTGCTAAAAAGCTCCTCACTTTCCTCTGTCCATCCCAGGGATGACATTAACACCAAAACATTGTTGTTCCCCTATACTCATCATCTAGCAACATTATACGATGAACAAGAGAAATAGGCCAAACTTTGCACTTAAAATGGATTTCGAGCATACAAGGGTATTTTCTCTCAAGCATTAACCTTACACAAAGCTCTCATTGGTAGATAACTAACAGCCACCTAAAAACAAGAGAAGTATTTGGCAGAGTAGCACTGAATCACTTATAGCAAAAGACAACTCTGTTATCTTCACACAATAATGTCCCAATGAGGCATAGTCCATGGTAATAAAAATAGGCTGCACCTGCAATGTTTGCTGTCATAAAGCTTCTCAATTGTGTACGATAACTGCCTCTCCTTAACAAAACTAATCCACTCTTACAAAACACAATCAGCTAATAGCATATGTCTAACCTTAGTAGACACTCAATTTAAAATACTCCTACAGTCCCAAAACTATCAACTGTTTTCTATTTCATTTAAGTTGCTCAGAATGCAGAAATTAAAATAAAAAATAGTGGTAGTAACATTTACATTGCAATGGTGTAATCCTCGAGATATAGTAGAGTAATATTTTACACTAAAATACCCCTCGAATCAATTTCCCAGTGCTTCAATTTAAAAGACCACTCTTCAAAAAATTGACATTTTACTTCAAACCCAGATGAGAATATACATTTGACAAGCAATTTATGGAATAAATGATTGAATATCCCAGCTCAAGCTACAAATATTACATGCTAATGCAACTGGCATCAACCACCAAAACCCAGAAAGCCAGAAGAATCCATTTGGTTAGTACACCAATTGGTTGCAATTTCACATTCAAACTCAAAAAGCTTGAGCAAAATACAAGATTCAAGCACAATTTGTAAAAAAAAATAAAAATAAAAAAAGCTGGCAAGCTATTAGAGCATTACACAGAGAGAAAGAGATACCTGGTGTAATGAGTCAATTTTGATGACTTCAACGATTTTAATTCAACCCAACTGAGTTTAGTCACGTGTCTTGCAGGTGAAATTCTTGAACAACCAAGAAGAGGTCCCATTTTGGTTAGGAAGAGTAATGGAGGATCTGAAGTTGCGAGAAAATTCAGTAAATATATAAATAAAATTTGAGGAATTGGCCGACATTAGCCAGCCACCGAGTGAGCTGAGGACTGAGAAGAAGGGGAAAAAGTTTAACGACAAATTAGGAAGAGATGGCGGATTTAAAACCGGTCAGGTTTCTGGTCTTGTTCTTTTATAATAAGAAAAAAATCTAAAATTAATTTGAGATTTTAAGGCAAAGGTATTTATGGTTCAAAGGATCCAAATTCATGCATCAAATTACACATCTGGTTTTGCAAAACATAAACTTTTGTTTTGTTGAGGTGCATTGTCCCACATTGATAAATAAAAAGTGTGTTAGCCTACGTTAGTGTGACTAGTTCAAAGTTGACTTTTATTAGTCTACGCTTCAGTATAAGATAGGTCTTTGCCTGTAGTGGGGTGTTGAAGTGATTTGTCCCACATTGATAAAGAAAAAGTGCATTGAGGTGTCTTATAACTAAGGCAGTTACTTCACTCATTGCCAATTGGTTGGGTTGGAACTTCCTTAATGTTAAAAACAATCTCTTTAATGGGCCCAGTTATAAAAGTTTAACATGTTTTTAGTAATAAAGAAGAGAAGAAAGTGAAGAGCTCCTCCTCTCGTATATGCTCATAACCTATCATCATAAAGAAAATTACGGAAATTTCATGTGATACCCTCAAAGTTTGCATTTTTGAACGGGATATCCACTTTTTTTAAACTTTGCACGAAATAACCATAAAGTTTAAAACTTATGCACCCCGTATACAAAATCTGAAACAGCAGCTTAACGCCCTTAAGTTGGTCAATTATAAATAGTGAAATGACTATTTTGCCCCTATATCTTAATGCGAAAGAACCAAAAAAAAAAATTTTGAAATATATTTTAATTTAATTTTCTATATTTTCTGTGATTTTTTTTTTTTGCACAGAATACCCAGTACATTATAAAAGTTTAGGGGTACCATGTGCACAACTTAATAAGTTCAGTGTTATCTCTGCAAACTCTTTAATTGAAACCAAATGCTACTTTGAGTGGAACTAACCACTTATAGCCATTGATTTCAAGCTATATAATGGCCAAATGTGCTTTTTTACTCATCCCAAATCATTTTACTTTCAACTCCAAATTATTTCTAAGTTGTGAGTTTTGAATTCTTTGTAATTTTTAGATTAGATCACTCTATTTTCGAATGTGCTTGTTCTCTCACCCCAATTTTGAATGAGACAATTAGCACATTAAGAAAAAAAATATTATTTTTTTATTAAGCTTATATTATTTTGTTAATAAAAAAATCCATCTTATTTATAAGTTAGGATCGTATGAGAAATTTAATAAATGTTCTTTTATAGACAACACTCAACAAATAATCTTACTAAACACCAACTTGGAGGAAGTTACAAAGAATTCAAAACTCAGAACTTACACATAGATTGAAGTTGAAAATACAGTGATTTGGGTGTGAGAGAAGAGGCACATTTGCCCCATTAAATAGCCTAAAACCATCCGCTATAAATGGTTAGTTACACCCAAAATAATCGTTGGTTTCAGCTACAGAGTTTGCACAGGATAACCTTCAACTTATAAAATTGTGCACATGGTACCCCTAAAGTTTTATAATGTAGTGGGTATTATGTGCAAAAAAAAAAACTACAAAAAATTTAAAAAATTAAATTAAAATTTTTGAAAAAAAAAATTAAAATTCAAAATTGGTTATTTCGCATTAACATATGGGGGCAAAATAGTCATTTTACTATTCGAAATTAGTCAACTTGACGGCGTTAAGATGTCATTCCACATTTTGTATACGGGGCACAGAAATTTTGAACTTTGAGGTTATTTCGTGCAAAGTTTAAAAAAAGTGGGTATCACGTTCAAAAGTGCAAACTTTGAGGGTACCACATGAAATTTCCGAAAACATTAATAATAGTCCATTTGTTCAGATAGGAAAGCAATCCGGTAAAAATGAAAATTGGATTAAAGGAACTTATTGACCATACAATCCACTACCCTGTTATCTTCGCGAAAAATTTGAATAATAATAACCTCGGGACGACTTCTAAATTTAACTTGTCATGCTAATTACATGTGTTTATTTTTTGAGGGTCCCACATTATGTGAATAACAATCATTTTATCTCCTTCGATATGGATTCTATTAAACCGAAGTTCAAGTGCTTTTTGATCTCCATCTCGCATTGTTGTACCTTTTGGAACCATCACAGAAGCATTGCGTGTATTTCGTGCACACTACAAGAAAAAATAGTTTGGGCGACAAATTTCAATGAATTGTGCCACAAAACAAAACTTCGTAGCCCATTCTTCAGTTGGGCAACGAGAGGAAAATTTACCGCCCTAATTACAATTTGGGCGACGAATTTGCAATTTATCGCACATAATGACCTTTGTGCAACAGATCTTTTCATTTTGTGGCCCTAACTTGGGCCACGAGTTAGTTTCGTCGCCCATTTCGTAAGAATATGTGGCCCAATGTAAAAACAAAAAAAAAAAAACAAGCGGGCAAATTTTCAGATTAGAATGAATTTTGCTCCCATATGAAAATTTCAGATTGGCGTTCTAATTTTAAAGGCTTTCAACAATTTGTATTCCCCATTACCCACATCTGCATTGCGTTACCCCATTCTCTCTCTCCTCTCTCTATCTCGCCCTCTCAGTCTCTCACTCTTTCTATCACCGATGAGAAATCTCAACAACTTAACATCCTTCGTTTTGCATTTCCGGGTCGATTTCACTGGTTAGTACTTTCTTACTCTACATTTATAGTCTTCAATTTTGCCCTAAATTTACCAAATTGCCGCTGATAATCAAAATGCTCGATTGATAGTTCTCGCTTGGCCCTAAATTTACAAAATCTAGCTAAAATTTGGATAATTTTGAGTTTTCTTACTTCAACTTTTCGTTCTTGTGTCATTGTTGATGTTCCTTTTTGTTTTCTTATTTGTTCATGGTCAGGTGGTGCTTGAAATTGTGATCCTCAACCCAATTTAGGGTTTGCATAATTGGTACTCTCTTTCTAACACTCGATCTTTCTTTTGCATTGTTTTTCTTTTTCTGTTTTGTTTTACTTCTGTTGGTTAATCTGTATTGTTTTTCTTGTTGATTGTGAATTGAAGGGTTGCCTGACAGATCCTGTGTAGCTTTGGTTCTTGTAGTTAAGTTAATTTTCTGTTTTTGGGTTGTTGATGCTAATTGTTACTACCCACTTCATTTCCTATAAGATCTAATTTTGATTTTGGATTTTCTACCTTATTGTTACTACCTTTATTTGTCATTATCTCAATAACTATTCTGTGATGGTTTATAAGAATTCGTCTTTCTCTTTTATAGTTGCACTTGTGTAATAAAATTGTGCTGATTGGAAGCTTGAGACTATGAAATCTTATTTTAGGGTACATTATCAAGATAGAATTAACTAATAACTAGTTGATTGAAGGAGCTAGTTTCTCAGCTTATTAAGTTTAGTTACTTACTGTTTTGTTGATTGCAGAACCCCATTATATAATGTCCTTTTGATAAACTATTTTCATGAATGCGTTTAGTGCTCCTTCAGCCCTTCCTCACTATTATGCATGCTTTTTTGTTTTATAGAACTGAATATTGGTTTTTGGATTTGTTAATGCTTCTTACTTTGCTGTAAATTGTTTGTCTGCTGCTTTTGTAGTGTACTCACAATCTGCATATCAGTTGTTATTCTGCTTGTTCTTTAGTTCTATCTGGTGTTAACTACTATTTTGTGTTCAGTGTTGTGTTCAATGATCTGAACAATTATCAGAATTAGTACCTTGCGATTCTGCCACGTTTCTCAGTCTTTCCCCCTATATTAACACCTTGTTGTTCTTTAGTGGCTAGTTTAAGAATGCTTTTATATAACGGTAACTACTTGTTGCTTTCATTTTTGAACTACTAACTTTTCTTCATTTACATTAACTACTAGCTTGAGATTCTGAGTATGCTTGCATTTCATAAAACAGGAATTGAAGTAAGATGGATGCGATTTTCGTAAAGAGGCTATATGACGATATTAAGGTGAGATTGTGTTTGGTTTCTATTGGTTATCTTTTTGTATATGTAGGCTCACTTATGGCAGTTGCACGCTATGAAAATTGGACCTGATGGAAGGGGGAAGAACACCTGATGTCAATCCTTTTTAGTCTTCTCTTTCTTTTTCTTTCTTTGTAGTTATTGCATATAAAGTGGGCTGCAATGCAACATTTATCTATGGTTGTATGAAGGATTGAGAGTTTATGGGATCGTTGGATTTATTTCTGGATTGGTAAGAGGCTGGTTATATTGGTCGAACTGCTTCTGCTTATCAGCAAACTATTAAATTATTTTTAGCTAAATGCTAGCTGAATAGTTAAAATTATATACCCCTAGCCCCCCTCTTTAATCGATATTTTCTATTCTCTGTGTCTGCTCCTTCTGTCTTAGTTCTACGGACAAGTGTGGTATTATTGGCTTTAATAGTGGTGGTTGTGAATCATGTTTATGTCTGTTCCTTGTTTGTTGTCACTGCTTGCTGTGATTGGTGGTGGTAGTTGGTTTATTTTATAGTGATGGATGATGTTAATTGTGTTTGGAGGCACTAATTGTGGTTATGTTGATGCTAAGTGAAGTTTATTTACAACAGGTATGCAAGAGTTAACTCCAAACATATAATAAAATAGCAATACCTCTTGTTGAGGTTCCTTTGTTGCTTGCTCTTCGTCATTTTCCCTTTCCTAATTCTCATCACCTTCCCTAACTTTGAAAGGCATATACCATTTACTAGAAATGCAACTATATGAATTCTCGTACTTTTAGTTTTATTTTAATACTTGTCTTCGTAATTTTTTCAGGTGATTGTGTGTGAATCAAAGAAACTTGTATGGATGAATCCAAGATTTGCTAACTTCTGTCCAAGGGAGCATTTTTGTTGATTTCGATCATCTTTAACACCAGTACATGGAGTACCTCATAACTTATGAATTATTTGAACACTGTTGTTTGATCTATTTTGTTATTTTGAGTTGTCTAGAATGTAATTATTTGTTCACGTTAGAAAAAGTGTAAGAATTGAAGCAAGTTGGCTATTTGGAAACTTATTATCAAAAATATTATAACAACTTTTGCGAATGTAATTTAATTTTTAGCAGCTTTACATGTTTAGTGCTCAAAGTAATGTGTGAGCAAGTAGTAACATTCTATATACAGGCTCTTGGACACCCCCCAAATAAACGAACAAATAATGGGCCACGAAACCTTAGCTAATCATCGCTCAAATTAGAGTCTACATTGGTCGCTGGCCATGGTAATTTCGTCACCCATCAGCGTAATTCGTAGCCATAACGGTCACTTTTGGGCCACAAATCAAGCAGTTTCGTGGCGCAAAGTACAGGCTTTGGGCAACGAATTGAAACTTTCGTCGCCCAAAACCTTTGGGCCACAAACACACACATTCGTCGCCCAACCTTTGGGCGACGGCGTTAGGGCGACGACTTTGCGACGAAATAACTTTCGTCTCACAACATTTTGGGCGATGAAAATCTGTTTTTGGGTAACGAATTTGTTTGCCGCCCAAGCCTGTTTTTCTTGTAGTGGTTGGCACCCTGCGAAATTCTGGCTTCATTACAAATAGCAAAACATGCTGCAACTTGTCTTGACGTTTGGTGCTTCTCACTTAACCAAAAACTGTGAGACTACACGAGTTGAAAATACATGTTAATCATTGTCCTTTCTAGTCTCATCTACCATAGTTCGTACAAGCCATTATTTATGACAAGTTTGGGGTCTAAAAAAAGTGATCACTAAGTTGAAATCTTAATCTTGATCGAACTTGAGGTTTTAAAATGCGAAATTCCCAACAAAATGAATGCTCATTTAATTATTTCTTTATTAGTTAAATCATTATTCATGTTGCCGCTATAAAGCAAGCCTTGAATATTATAATATGGAAGCTCGACATCCAACCATCTCTTCTCCTTAGCAAGTTGTATGATTTGACTAACACATGGTCATTCTAGGAAGAGACGATTTAATGTTTTATCTGCATTATGACATAATTGACATTCTTCTATTAACTTCAGTACGAACATGTAGATTTAGATAAAAGATTTCATGCATATTCCATTTTAAGCCTAACTTATTTTGTTTATCTTCCTTTGTAGCATGTTAACTAAGTGGCAGTTTTAACTGCAAATCTACCATTACCCAATAAGGCCCGTACCAGTACTGTAGACACCTAAAAAGTGCCGTCAGATTTTTCAAAATGCCCAATGATGAAATGAGTAATTTTTGTACTTGTGTGCTATTATGCTTTGATAAGAAAAAGAAATCTCAAGTCTTATTAAAGTTTCACCCATCTCCACTAAATTCAAAAGCCCATTTCAACAACTTTTCATTACTTTCTACCATATCAAAATACGATTCTGTACCTAAGAGTAATAGGCAAATGAAGTTAAGGGTTAAAACCGATATACCGAATACTTCATGCCGTGATTCCATCCCAATTTAGGAATTTATCTAGATGAACTAAGATAGTGAGCCTTACATGTGTGGATTCCTTATTTAAATACTTTTCCAATGATATATCATGAACTCATACTACATTTCAAACCAAGGAGATACAAGCTCATTACCGAAAGAGCGCGAAAACTGATGTCTTCTTATTATTCCGGTCATAACTTTCTATCTATAAACATTTTGGCCCTGAAACCAGTTGGAGAGGGGAAGTAGACTTTGTCATCTTTCCATATCATTTTGAATCATGGAATTTTCATTCCGAATGAGTAAAATATGGCTTTGAAAGTCAATCCTACGAAATCAGATGCGAGAATTCGCACACCATTTATCCATGCGGGTTTAAGTGTTTAACCTACTTTGAATTCCTCCATGACAACATTTTTACCCTAATTTCACCTTCTAACCCTAGGAATTTGTACCTATTCATCTCTTATGAATACACCCCTTGGAGGATGTAGTTGCAATAATCTAATCATATAAGCGGAAGACAACTAGAAATTGGAAACTTAATGAGTCATTGAATACACATAAATATACCTCTTGATACGTGCCTTGTTGATCGATTAAATATCAATATATGAGAATTTAGGATTCCAAGTATAATCCTTCTACCGTAGTCCACGCAATAATCGGTTTGATCAATCCAAACATGCGCGTAAGGAATCGTTCCTTGGGCTATGGAGGTGCTTGATTAATTTAGAGAGAAAATATAGGAGAGGAGGAGTCTATTTGTTAAACGTGTAACCTAGATGTGTCCTCCTTCTCTTCTATTTAAACTGTGTCCAGACTATTAGGGCTTCCAAAGACCTAATAACTGGCTGCTACACATAGTGGGCTTCCCCTAGGTGGGCCCACTTACCGCTCTCTTATTAATTAATAATGCAACTCGTAGGTACATTAATTAATTATTGATCCATCAATTATTTAAGCGTGTGACCCGTTAGGGCCATTGAATTTAATAGTCAGTCAACTCATATCGGTCCAATTATCGTAAGCGGTTTCTAGCTAAACGTTACGACCTACTAAATCGATGAATTAACTATCTCTGTAGTTTATTCCCAAATTTTGCACCTTGACTGACAGGACATAAATCTTTCAATCTCTCACGTTTCCTTAAGACAAGTGTGCAAATCCATTCTCTTATCGCTTATTGTCTTGATGTGAACATATGGTAAGAAGTCTAGTCATCCTTACATCATTCATATCTTTTCTTGATTTCGAATTGGATTGTTGAGACAAATAATTATTCCATTATCCATTTGAGCAAGACCATGCATTTTACAATCCCAATTCTACAAGAGGGCCCAAGCAATGCCCAAAGACTCTCATGCCTTTCTTGGTCTGACCAACCCAACCGGTGATTTCCGACAAGTCTTTCTTCATTTTTCGAGCAAAAAGCGGAACTAGAGGGACGAAATCAAAAGTGTTTATTACGATTACGCCCAACAGCCCACTTGAGCAATTTGTCATTCTCTCATTGATTCCTATGAAAATAGAAACTTGTATTTCTCATTCACAAATCCATCTTTGTTTATGCTGCTAACTCTCAGTTTTGTCCTACTTCTGCTTCATTTTGTTACTAAAAAATGGAGGAGGAAACTCAGTACCAAATGTTTGGCAATCCTTGGTAGAGCTTATTTATGATTTCGTGCTGAACCTGGTAAACGAACATATAGGTGATCTTTCAGGAAATGTGAAACAAAAGTTTTTCCCTTGCATCTTGGTCACTTTTACTTTTTTGTTATTTCGTAATCTTCAGAGTATGATACCCTATAGCTTTACAGTTACAAGTCATTTTCTCATTACTGTCTTTCATTTTCTATTTTTATTGGCATTACTATAGTGAGATTCAAAGAAATGGGCTTCATTTTTTTTAGCTTCTTATTACCTACAGGAGTGCCACTACCGTTAGCACCTTTTTTTAGTACTGCTTGAGATAATCTCTCATTGTTTTCGCGCATTAAGCTCAGGAATACGTTTATTTGCTAATATGATGACTGGTCATAGTTCAGTAAAGATTTTAAGTGCGTTCCCTTGGACTATGCTATGTATGAATGATCTTTTATATTTCATAGGAGATCTTGGTCCTTTATTTATAGTTCTTGCATTAACCGGTCTTGAATTAGGTGTAGCTATATTACAAGCTCATGTTTTTACGATCTTAATCTGTATTTACTTGAATGATGCTACAAATCTCCATCAAAATGGTTATTTATTTATAATTGAACAAAAACGAGGTATTTATAATACGAAGTTTACGAGATGAAGGTATCTACACTACCCCGGATAAAAAAAAAAAGATTTCGAGCACGTCTGGTCAAAGTCTATCTTGTCTTTACCACGAGTCATTTTCCTTGGCTAACAATAGAGTTTTGCCTATATTCGCGGGTTCCTCAATTTGCTTTCTTCCTCATAGAGGAAATAAGTAAGATGGTATAATATATTTATCTGCTTATTGGAACTTCTTCTAATGACCTATGCATTCTCTTATCATTTCCAGTTGGACGATCCATTAATTGAATTTGAGGAAGAAACGAACTCTTTTCATTTCTTTTGTAGGGCTGTCGCCTTTGACTTCTTTAAGGGTTTAGGAGTATGTAGATGAAATTTTCTTTCTTCTTGGTCCGCTTTGGCTCCTGATCTTGGCCTTAGGCTTGACATCTTCTTGGAGTCTTTGCCTTTTCGATAATTTAGGCTCTTGCCCTTGGCATGGTCTCAACTTTTCCTGGCTAAGTACTTTCAATTTAGCAGGCTAGCTGCATGTGCCTCCCCTCGCAGCATTAGACAACTATCCTCGTAGGAAGGACAATTTTCATCTTATGCGTTCATGAATCTCAACATGATTTTTAGAAATTCGGATTTATCTGTTCACTACAATAAAAATGCTAATAGGACACTTTTTTTTTGATAAGTAACTAGAACTTCCATTGATAGCGCAAACATACAATATTCAGAAGGGCATACCCTTATACAATACATCCGCCTCCATAGAAATACATTACCTTTTAGGAAGGGCCCGTTTAAAACCATGGAGGCCATAACAATCAAACTAGAAACAAATAGATTTTACCACAATTTACAATTGATCCAACCAAGCCTTATGAATCTGAGAGGTTTTGCGTGGTATTATGGTCTTGATTTGAACTCATATGTCAGCTTTGAGTTGCTTCACCACAGCTTCAAGCTTGATGACTAGCTTGTTCCAGATAGTTTCATTCCTCCTTCTCCATATATGGTACATCAAGATGATGATGCTAGCTGTAAGAACTCCAGAAACAAACTACTTCCTAACTGCCCACATGCATATACCCCAGACAGAATGATGCTTGGTCTTAAGATGAAGCCAATTTCTTACCAGTTCCAGACATTTGCAACTAAAGCCACAAGAGAAGAATAAATGTGCACAAGTCTCAGAGAGAGTTTGTCCCATACAGTGGACAAATATCATCATCACAAACTTTAGTTTTGGGCAGCTTATCACGAGTTTGCAATCTGTCCAAGGCTGCCATCCAAGCTATGAAAGAGTGCTTGGGTTGGTTGAGTATATTCCAAACCCAACGAGCCCAAGGCACTTTAGGATACTCTTAAGTAAACCATTTGTACCCATTTTTCATGGTGTAGTACCGTCGAGTGCTGTCGCAGACACTACAAATTAAGATTTATGATAAACACAATAACTCTAACTAACTAGTAGTTAGGGTAAGTAAGGGTCGATCCCACAGAGATTATGTTGCTAAAGTTAAATTACGTATCTAAATTAAAAATAAAATCTAAGTAAACTAAAATTTATTAAGTAAAGAAAATGAAATTACTACTATTACAATTCTACTAAAATGAACTAATTTCTATTTTATCTAAATACACAAGTTTTGGAGGGATTTTTAAGAGGTGGATTAACTAATTAAAAGTTACAATATAAATCTATTAACTGATTAAAGACGCAAATTTGAAAAGTGATAAAAGGGCAATAATAACAATAGGCAAGAGACATGTAATTTTATCAAGATATTTGAATTTAATCATCGATCATGTGAATGGTTATTGAATAAGTTGACTGTAAATTTATCTCAAAAGTAAGTAAATTCTCTATCTTCTCATTAGTTTAATTTAATCACATATAGTATGTATGTTAAATCCTAATTAAGTTAACTGACTTGACCAAGTAAGCATGAACTAAATCAGTTAAATTAATTGCATTTATGATTATGAAGACATCACAAACTATTAGATTTTTTATAATGAGAATGCCCCAAATAAAATAAAATCCAATTTATGTTAAAATCTAACAATAAATTATTGAGTAAAAAAAGCTTCAACTCTTAATCTTTTATTGGTTGCTACTTTGATTAACTAATAAAGATTAATTAACCTAACAAGAGAAACATGTAATTAATCTAAGTGACCAATTTAAATTAATTAAGCATGCTTCACATAAGGTATGTCACAAGTTTTACATAATACTCTAAATACCAAACACATAAAATTCAGCAGACAAAATATATCTCAAAAACCAAAATATCAAGAGTCAGTTACATGTTCATTATGATAGGAAGCAGGTGAGCTCTAGAATGACAATTAAGGTGGATCTTAGGAAGGCATATGATTCTATTGAATGGCCTTTTCTCATTCATTCTCTGCACAAGACGGGGTTCCCTATTATGTTTGTTCATAGGATATCTCTGTGTGTTAAAACTGTTCATTTCTCTCTGCAAATAAATGGTGAACTGTGTGGTTATTTTGAGGGATAGAGAGGGCTCAGACAAGGTGATCCATTGTCTCCTTATTTATTTGTGCTGGTTATGGAGGTATTATCTAGGAAATTGTCCTTGCTGCAATATAATCCTCAGTTTAGACACCATCCCAAGTATAAGAAAATGAACATAACTCATTTGAGTTATGCTGATGATCTATTACTTTTTTGCAAAGGTAGTTATGCAGCTGCTTCTAGTGTTTTTACAGCTTTTAAATCCTTCTCTGAAGCATCAGGGATGGTTGTAAACTTAAGTAAATGTCAGATTTTCATGGGAGGTATCGTTGTACCTGTGAGAAGTCAGATTCAACAGTTGATGCAAATGGATGTGGGATAGCTCCCTGTGCGTTATCTTGGGGTCCCTCTTACATCTACAGCTTTGTGTTCCTCTAACTGTGTTTGTCTGGTTCAAAGAATTACAGCAAAAATCAGAAACTGGTCCAGTAAATTCCTGTCTTATACAGCTAGAGCTCAACTGATTGGGACTGTGCTTTTTAGCTTACATAATTTTTGGGGGCTCAATTTTTGTGCCCAAAAAAAGGTGATAAAACAGGTAGAGAGTAAGGTCTGGTGGCCTGGAAGGATATTTGTCAGCCTAAGATCAATGGTGGTTTGGGGGTTTAAAGATCTTTATGATATTAATATTGCTCTTGTTCTTAAGTTGTTGTGATGTTTAGCTCTGAAGTCTGATGTTCTTTGGGTAAAATGGGTGCATGAATTTTACTTGGATCATGATAATTTGTGGGAGGTTGTAGCCGCCAAAAAAGCGCCTTCAGATTTCTCCGCAAAAGCCTGATGATGAAAGGAGTAATTTATAAACTTGAACTGCTATTTTTGCATTGATAGGTAAAATAAAGTCTCAGGTTGATAGAATACACCGGGTTAGACACAAGAAGGGGGGTTGAATTGGGTCTACTATTCTTCGCTGTCAGTGTTCCTTCTTCTGTTCCTATTGAGATAGAGTTAAGTGCGGAAATGTGTAAAGTAAAGAGCAATGTAGACACAATATTTTTACCGTGGAAAACCACCTGAGGCTCATCAGTGTAAAAACCACGACCTGCCACTCCAGCAGGATTTAACAACAAACGTTGTATTATACAAGCCGATGTGTCACACAAGTTATACAACTCTGGAGCAACCACACCTACGGCTGGTTTAACTGAAACCACCAAAGAACGACGAGTTACATCAAACCGTCAAAGAGGCACTAGGTTACCTCTAGCCCTATGCCACACAAGGACACTAGCGACTACCTCTAACCTATGCTTAATCGCCAAGCCACGCTTGCGAACACCTACCCCAAGGGATACAACCTTTAAGTACTTCTTTACAAGCAGATGAAAGGTTACAAATAAGCACTATGTGGCTGACTTTAGTGAGACAGGGAAAAGAGCTTGGAACAAGGAACTTAGGGCCGTTTTACTTCACCGTGTATGAAGGGCACGAGTGAAGGAAGAAGGGTTTTACTTTGAAAGATAAATCTTTTGAAGCTCAACACCTTGCTTGCCTTAGCTAAGTGATCAGCCCACCTCTTATATAGAGAGAGTTTACTTAGCCAAGTCATTTTGCTCAAAACCCAATGGAATATGAAAGTACAACTTTAAGGAATCTTTTGCCAAACTCAATGGGACATATCCAATCTGATTTGCTTAGTCCTAGGAAGCAACCTAGTACACAAAGGAATCAGATTCTCCATGATCCAAACATTGATGTGGCTTGTGTAAGAGAACCTTGCACAAGGCTCCATAAAGTGAAAGGTTCCTTTGTCTTTTGGCCTTTTGTTTTTCAACTCTAAAACCTTGTGTTTTATGCTTTTGAAATCTGAAGATAAATATCTTCCATTAAGGCCAAAAACACTTTGGACGGAAAGTCCACTTTAAAATCTAGTTCTAAAAATATTTTCGAAATCCTTCGAAACTCGTGCTGTGTTGGGAACTGACAGGGGTCTGGTCCATCATCTGGTCCGTTGTTCCCAGCAACCTTCAATCTTAATGTTGGCCATTTGTTAACATGTTTCAAGCCTTTACCAAGTCTTACCATAAGTCAAACCACGTTACATGAATCCTATTCTGAAAGACACCCATATATCTTCCTTCATAGTCTTCACGTATCTTGTCCATGATGGCTAATTGGAAAGACACCCATATATCTTCCTTGTTTAGTCTTCACGGATCACCAAGAGGGCTAATAGGAAAGACACCCATATATCTTCATTCTTAGTCTTCAATGTACTTCACCAAGCAAGCTATCCATCCATGAGGTTAATTCAAGGCTACAAAAGATCACACTTAACAAACTCATTAGTATTAATTAGGTGCATAATCATAGTTTGTTAATCATCAAAACTCTAAGGGCTCAACAAATTTCCCCTTTTTGATGATGACAAACCTACTATGCTTGTACACCATATAATATGAATTAAGAGCATGAATGTTAAGAGTGATTACCTCACATATGATCGTCATTACAAGTGTCGATAGCCGCTTAATGGAATCACAACATTTTAAGCACAAAGAGCCTTGATATTTTTATGAAACGAGAAAATGTCGGCTAAGGAGCCGCCAAGTTGAATTACCTAAGCACATGCATCTCTTCCCCCTTTTGGCATCTCAAAAAGCAATATCAACAATAATCATGCAACAAAAATGAGCAATACCAAAAACAATCATGCACAATCCGCACCACTTGGGTACTATCACACAAGAAGACTAAGCATGCAAAGTAGCTCAAATCTAACAATCCAAGGATATTGGCCATTCAAAAGCAGCCATTTAAGCAATGCAAGTTCACAAAACACAGACCAATAAACCATGAGCATAATTGTCTTAGGGAGCAAGAGAAATAAAGATTGTTTTAGGATAGATAGATAGATGGGTTCATGATTGAGCCAGTGTGCCAATACCAAGAGGTACCAGAGGCAGGAACGGACTACTTCGAAGCAGCAGGTTTGGGCAAGAGCTTATCAAGGAAGTCCATCAATGCATTGTGCTTGCGATCACTGTCTACCTGCAGAGGCTCCAATTTCTTGTCCACATTAGCCTCCAGAGTTTGCATACGACCCACTAGAACCTCAAGTCTCTTCTTCTCACTATCTTGAGAACCACCCGCAACATTCCCCGAAGGACCAGACAAGGTACCAGTAGCTGGACCTAAGGTAGAACTAACAGCAGCTCTCAGAACATGACCAAGATTAGGATTATGACCTTCCAATCCTTGTTCCCTAGTCTCCCCGTAGCCACAGGAAACCAAGGTACGTGAATCAAAGTCATCCCAACTCGTGATGTTGTATATGAAACGAAGAGGGATGTTGAAGTGTTGGAAAATCCTAGTCAAGAATAACCCATAAGGCCGACGATGGTTCACATCATCACTCCGAATCACTCTATGAATGTGTTGAACTAAAAATGTTGGTAGGTTGATTTGAATCCTCTTTTCCAACATGTATGTCAATGTAAGCTCAAGAAAGATAGGCTCTCCCCTCTTCTCACCCTTAGGAATCACATTCCTCATCATAAAAGCAAATAACAGCTTGTAGAAGGGCGTCAAATCCTTCTTTTTGACACGAAAAGCATCGGACAAGGAAGTGTCTCCGGTTAGGGTTTGACATATAGTCAAGGGAGAGTGGGGAGGAGCTAGATTCGGCCAACCATCACTAGTATACACATCATAACCAATCAAAGGCAAACTCAACACCTTAGAAACCAAATAAGCATCAAACTCCAATTCATTCCCTTCCACATTACCATAAACCGTCCCTTCAACAACCTCACAACTAGCATAAAAATCAAGCACATCTTCTTCGACATAAACATATGACCGATCAACAAACACATCCCACCAACCTTGGGCTTTCACCGCATCAATAAAATCAATACAACCATAACGTTCAAGAATTTCAGGAACAAGAACCTTACCGGCGGCAGCCCTGCGCACCACGGTCCTTTTTTCCTCCTTTTCCTTCCTCCTACCATTAGCGGAGTCGGTTGACAATGATCTATCAACCGGTTCCACCTTGCGCTTCTTCGAAGATGAGGCCTTGGAGATTGGAGAAGGGTGTTCTTGGCTTTCCTTTTTGTTGAGGTTGTGGCTATTTTTGTGGTGGTATGGGTTTTGGTTGAGGTGGCTTTCTTTCGGTGCTTGGTTTTAGGTTGTTTCGGTTGTGGTGGTGGAGGGACCTCTTCATCAGGAAAAGAAGTCAATTGAATTGGAGACTCAATTTCCTTGCTTCTCGTGATACGAGGTGAAGGAGTAGGTGCTGATTTTTTGGGGTCAAGATCAACCGCAAGCTTGTACATGAGTTTTTCTTGCCTTTTGGTTAACTTCTTTGGTGGTGGTTGAGGTTTTGTGGATTTGGAGAGTTTCCTCACATCTCCAGTCTTCTTCCTTGCTGGAAAACGAATGGGAGTCCCATCATCTTCATCTTCGCTTTTTTCAATACTGACCAGAACACAGTTGGGAACGGAGTCAGGAACAAAGGTGGTAGGATCCATAGGTTGATCCTCTGTTCCCTCCTCTGTTTCCCCCTCTGTTCCTTCTCTTCTTATGTTACGAAGCAGCTGGGAAAGACGGACTGGTGGCCCCAATGGTGGATCAAGATCTATGGGCTCCACAGTTTGGGGGCCTCCCTTGGGTGAGCCAGCATCTCCTTCGTCATCAGACTCATCCACATCATCTTCAACCATCACACTTGGATTTCCTCCAACATCATCACCAAGGCCTAAAGCCTCATTCACTTCCTTCAAATCATCATCCGTGAATTTCAACCTCTTTTCAACATGCAACTTTGACTTGTCTCTCTTGTCACTCTCAACATCCTCATTGTCACTCTCTTTCTCCTTTTCCACGGATTTTGCACTCTTTTCACCATCTTTTTCTCTACTTTTCTCACTCTCTTTCTCATCGTCTTCTTTCTTCGATTTCTCACTCTTTTCACCTTTCTCACTTTTCTCACTCTTCTCTCCTTCTTCACCATCCGAAGAGACCTCAATAGGATCCTTTGGTTCATTCACACCTTCATTCACCTTTTCCCCCTCACTTGATGCACCGACATTTTTACCTTTCACAATAGATATCACACTCTCAATTAAATTCATCATCTTAGCTCGAGATTCCATAGGATTTTCTAGATGCTCCACGGCTAAGGGCTCAATTTTTTCGGGAGAGGGTGATTTTTCCTTTTCCTACCCGTACGGCAGGTCTCTCTTTTGGAGAGATGGGCTTAGTCCCAATTTGAGCGTTAAGCTCTTCATCATCTTCAAGTTCTGTGATAATCACCATGCCGAATCTCAAGAATTTTCTCTTCTCAAATTACCCAAAAAGCTCAACCGAAATTGGGATTTTTTGTGGGTTTTTTGTGAGGAGAGAGAATTGGGATTTTTGTGGGTTTTCTTTGTAAATGTCGATTTCATTAAGTATGAAAGGGATTTTTGTGAGTTTAGATTTTGAATGAATTTTGGGATATTTGGTTCAGACCATAAATGGTAAGGAGAGAGGTAAGGGAGGTTGAGTAATGGAGCGTAGGAGAGAGAAGATTTGATGTGAGAGAAAAGGAAGATGAAGAAGTAAAGTGGAGAGAGAGGGAGCTGACGGTTTGGGCCAAGTGGGGTCCCGCCGTCTTTGGGAAGTGGGAGAAGTGATGGTTGAGTGGGTTAAGGGGTTCAAATATTGGACAATTCAAATATCCCCTTTTCTCTTTGCATGACCGGTCACGTGGGTAAGAGAGAGAGAATCTTTGTGGATATTTTTGTGAGTTCTCCCAATACTGAAGCTGGCATTCTTTTTATGGGAGAGAGAGAAATCCAATTTTTGCTCAGATCTTATTTGGTCCATATTTCACAAACAAACAAAGCTCATAGCACTTAAGAACAATAAGGGCAATATCCTAGGGACCAAGATGAGTGCAATGCAATATTTAGCTCATGTAATAGAACTTGTGACAAAGTTCAATTTTGGACTTGCACAATTAAATTCAATAAGCTCATAAATGCAACATTCTCATCATTTAATATGCTTAATTAAATGCACCAAGGGGGAGTCAAAGCATATACCCAGGAAATCCTTGTAAGGCCAAGCTCAAGCCTTATCTTCTCAAATCGTTCCCGGCTAAAGGGCCTTTGTGAAGATATCCGCGAGTTGATTTTCCGTCTTTCAAAAATTCATTGCAATGTTGCCCTTTTCCACATGATCTCTCAAGAAATGATGCCTAATGTCAATGTGCTTGGTTCTCTTATGTTGACAAGGATTTTTAGCAATATTAATAGCACTTGTGTTGTCACAATAAATAGGCATGCAATCAATAACAACACCAAAGTCTTTTAATTGTTGCTTAATCCATAACATTAAGCACAACATGAAGCGTCGGAAACATATTTGGCTTCGGCCGTAGACAAAGCAATTGAATTTTGTTTCTCAGAGCCCCATGATATCAAGCATGAACAAAGGAAATGTGCCATACCGGAAGTGCTCTTGCGGTCAACGAGATAACCCACATAGTCCGCATCGGCATACCCGATTAGATCAAGACTTGATCCGAATGGGTACCATAGGCACAAATTATCATTACCATCTAAATATCTCAATATTCATTTTACCACTATCATGTGAGATTCCTTAAGACGAGATTAAAAACGTGCACACTGTTAGAATAGGTGTACCCAAACTGATGTTTGGTCAGTCCCAATGATCAACTGGCAGAAACAGAACACGAAAGTAACTTGCTGCGCCGTGCGATTAACCACTGCCTTAAAAGCGATTTCGCCTCGATCCAGGTGCAAATCGATCACCCAGCGCTCGCTTCCTAAGGTTAATACAACATCCTTACTCGTGTGCACTCACGAGGAAGGATTGGAACAAAACTCAACTTGCTCAGGAATAATGGGAATATAGAAGAGAGAGAAAGGAAGATGAATGAATTTCTCTTTTGTATTTTCCAGCAATATTGACAGAGCTTTTATAGCTAAAAGAGGGCTGGAACTTTCCCATCAATAGGAAATCAAATAACGTAATTAATGGGGAGAGAATCAAGGAATCAATTGATTTGAAATCAATGATATAATATCATAATAAAGATATGGGCTGAAAATTAGGAACTGTTACATCCAAGAATAAAAGATTATAACAGCAGAAACGGATCTCATTAATTCCGTGATTTCAACAATTAAGATCTCGCGAATCTGGATACGATTGGGTGGAACCAAACTCAGATTGGTCATAACCAAACTCCACTCTGAGCATTGTTTCCAACAATCCCCCACCAATGCGAAAGAGATATAAGAATTCCAAATGAATGAATGAGCAAAGTTTCCTGAGCAAACAAATGACTTGGCACTTAAGTGCTAATATCTTGCGATTTGAATTAACACATAGTGAATTGAGGTCATACCGAACATCAAGGAGTGAAGTTACTCTTGAACTACAAGACGTAAAGGTGGCACCTCAAGACACGCACCTTATCACTTTATTGAGATTTTGTCCCGCGATAATAAACACATATAAATGGCCAAAAGAACCTCGGGTACTCATGAGTGCTCTAGAAAGAAGCCCATAAATCTTTCATAGAAGGTGGCCAAACCTTCTCACTCACGTAGGTGATTTTCTATAGGTCCAACACAATCAGGTCTACCCAAACTTACCTTTGGGTCTGACCATCAAACACCAGGACCGTGAAATCGTTAAGAGCAATGAGTGCTCATCCTCACATAATCAGGCGGTGAATTCATCAAGTCCGTCTCACAAGGACCACCCAACTAGGGTTATGAATTCATTAAGAGCGTAAGCTCATCCTCACAAAATTAATCGGTGAATCCATCAAGTCCGTCTCACAAGGACCACCCAACCAGGGCTATGAATTCATTAAGAGCAAAAAGCTCATCCTTACAAATAGCACCAATAATCGCCATAGGGATAGGTAGGTTGGTGCTCATTGAGTCTCCTCATGGGTTCGTTTGACCACATTGAACCTTGAAAGGTTGGGTATCCACCATGATTCTCTCAATCCAAGGGCTTTAAGCCCATCTCCCTCGACGCATTTATGACCATTTTTCTGGTCAATCCTTTGGTTAAAGGATCCGCCAAAGTTATTACGGATTTCAAGTACTCTAAAAAGAGTACACCATTCTTTATCAATTGTCTCACCATGTCTTATGCGTAAATTTACTTCCTTACCATTATACGCGTGATTCTTAGTTACCGAGATGGATGCTACTGAATCACATTGAATGGAGACATGAGATGCTTTTTTCACAAAAGAACATCCGCAAGAAAATTCGATAATCATTTGGCTTCTTTATTGTTTATAGCTTCTTTCCAAAAGCTAGCATCAACCGAAGACATAGCCTCTGCAAAACTTTTAGGCTCTTCATCAATCATATAAGAACAAATGATATTCTCACTTAATTCATCAACATTTAATTCTTCGGTAAGAATAGCTTTCATAAAGTCAGAACCAAAGTTTGTATCAGTTCTAACTATTTTACTTCTTTGTGGTTCAACACCACACACATCACTATTAAACGAAGTAGGTAACGAAAAGAAGCATGCATAGTCATAGCAATACCACATGATTCAGCATTTATTTTCAAAGAAAAGATATGCTTAAAGAATTCAACATCTCTAGATTCAAAATTAGAATAATTATTCAAACACATAAGTCTATATGCTATACTGATATTTGGGCATAACCAACTAAAATCAGAACCAATGATTTTAAGCCCAAAATTCATGTGCTTATGACTAGGCAAAACTGCTTTATCAAACACCCCCACAATTTCAAATAAGTCACGGTTAGTGTAAAACTTTGAAAATTACATATGGGGATTTATTTATTAAGCACTCTATGTGATAAGTAAATAAAACCTCTAACCCCCACGTGCTCCCAAAACTAATAAGCATTATTAGAAGTAATTGGGACGAGGTTAGACTTATCTTTGAGTCGATTGGCTTTCACAATCCTCATGTGCCCAGCCAACTCCTCAAGTGTAATGTCCTTCTTCTTGTGCTTCAAATGACCACGAAAGTCATTCCAAGACTTGGGCAATTTCTCGATCAAGACATTGGCTTGAAAGATCTCACACATCTCCATGCCTTCGGACAGCACATTGGCACAAAGGTTCTCATATTGGTGCACTTGATCCATGATTGGTTTATCATCGACCATCTGGAATTCGAGCCAATTACCAACCACATACTTCTTCTTTCCAGCATCATCGGCACCATATTTCCTCTCAAGAGTATCCCAAATCGACTTGGCGGATTTTTCTTTAATGAACAAGTCGAAGAGGGAGTTTGTCATATGACTTAACATATGACCACGAACAGATTTGTTGTGCTTCTCAAACTTTCTTTTGAGTTTCTCATCAGCATCATTCTTGGTCTTCTCCGCAACAGCATTATCATCATCTTCACCAAAAATTGGTGGGTTGAATAGGACATAGTCCAATTCAAATTGTTCGAAAACGATGAGCATCTTTTGGGACCACCTCTTATAATTGTTCCCATCAGTGATAGTCTTGTTCAACACAAGGGTCATTTGATCAAAGGGAAAAGGTAAATCGCTTTGAGATTGTTAGAATAGGTGTACCAAAACTGATGTTTGGTCAGTCCCAATGATCAACTGGCAGAAACAGAACACGAAAGTAACTTGCTGTGCCGTGGGATTAACCACTGCCTTAAAAGCGATTTCGCCTCGATCTAGGTGCAAATCGATCACCCAGCGCTCGCTTCCCAAGGTTAACATAGCACCCTTACTCGTGTGCACTCACGAGGAAGGATTGGAACAAAACTCAACTTGCTCAAGAATAATGGGAATATAGAAGAGAGAGAAAGGAAGATGAATGAATATCTCTTTTGTATTTTCCAGCAATATAGACAGAGCTTTTATAGCTAAAAGAGGGCTGGGACTTTCCCATCAATAGGAAATCAAATAACGTAATTAATGGGGAGAGAATCAAGGAAATCAATTGATTTGAAAATCAATGATATAATTTCACAATAAAGATATGGGCTGAAAATCAGGAGCTGTTACATCCAAGAATAAAAGATTATAACAACAGAAACGGATCTCATTAATTCCGTGATTTCAACAATTAAGATCTCGCGAATCTGGATACGATTGGGTAGAACCAAACTCAGATTGGTCATAACCAAACTCCACTTTGAGCATTGTTTCCAACACACACAAGCCTACACTATAGACAATATCGGGTCGAGTTGCGGTTAAGTAAAGGAGAGAACCGATTATACCTCGATATGTCTTTTCATCAACTTTCTTACCATCTTCATCAATGTCGAGCTTAGTTGATGTCGCTATAGGTATGTCCGTTGGCTTGGCGATTTCTATTCCATATTTTCTCACGAGCTCTTTGAGATACTTTTGTTGGTGAATGGTAATTCCTTCACGAGATTGCTTGATTTGCAAACCCAAAAAGAAATTGAGTTCGCCCATCATGCTCATCTCAAATTCACTTATTCCTTGCACAAACATTCATTAGTAGCACCAAATATAATATCATCGACATATATTTGAACAATTAATAAATGCTTGTATTTCACCTTGAGAAATAATGTGTTGTCAACCTTCCCTCTTTGAAACTCATTTTCCATTAAGAACTTGGACAAGCGCTCATACCATGCGCGCGGGGCTTGCTTTAAGCCATATAATGCCTTGTCCAACTTGAAATCATGATTTTCAAATCCTTGAGTTTCTAATCCGGGAGGTTGCTCAACGAATACCTCCTCCTTCAAATTTCCATTCAAGAAAGCACTCTTAACATCTATTTGATGAAGTGTGATACCCATGTGGGCCGAAAAAGCAATGAGTATGCGGATAGCCTCAAGTCGGGCCATGGGTGCAAAGGTTTCATCGTAGTCGATCCCTTCCTCTTGATTGTATCCTTTGACCACCAGCCGAGCTTTGTTCCTTACCACGGTCCCTTGTTCATCAAGCTTGTTTCGGAACACCCACTTCGTTCCGATGATCATTCTATCCATGAGCCGTGGTACCAAATGCCAAACCTTTCTTCTTTCGAATTGGTTCATCTCCTCTTGCATTGCTAGAACCCAGTCGCGATCAAGCAACGCTTCATTGTGGTTCCTCGGTTCTATTGTGGAGAGAAATGCATAGTGGGCACAATAGTTGTGAACCGAGGACCTTGTTTATGTCCCACTGTTGAAGTCGCTTATGATCTGATCAAGGGGGTGCGAACTTCTGAGTTTCAAAGGTCTGACACTAGTCGGGAGTGTCGAGCCTGCATCTTGGCTGACTTCTGTTAATCTCTTTCCAGAGGGAACAGGGGGAAGACCAGAAGAGGGATCAGAGGCTGTTGATCCAGTTCCCCCTGTCAGTGGCGCTTCACCTTCTGAGGGACTGGGGTTCTGTTTTCCCGGAGGTCCTTTCTCTGTATGGATACTTTCCTCAACAAAGCATTGTTCGTTTGTTGTACATTTTATAAGCTTTGCTATGTGAGGAGTGTCCAAGAAAAACCGCTTCATCACTCCTTGCATCAAATTTGCCAATATTGGATTTCCCATTATTATGCACATAATTTTTACAACCAAAGGTACGAAAATGTATGATGCTAGACTTTCTCCCTTTGAAGAGTTCATAGGGAGTTTTCTTGAGCAAGGTTCTTATCATGCAACGGTTCATGATGTAGCATGTCGTGTTCACGGCCTCGGCCCAAAAGTACCTAGGTAGTCCACTAGCAATTAACATAGTACGTGACATATCTTCTTGTGTCCTTTTTTTTCGTTCAACAACACCATTTTGTTGCGGTGTCCTAGGGGTCGAGAAGTTATGATCAATGCCATGCTCATTGCAAAAACCAATGAATTTATCATTATCAAATTCGGTACCATGGTCGGAACGCATGCTAACTAGTTGATTACCGATCATTCGTTGAGTCTTTTTCAAAAACACAACAAAAACGTCAAAGGTCTTGTCCTTTGAGGAAAGGAACAAGGTCCATGTAAAACGAGAGTAACATCAACTATAACAAACACATAGCTTTTGCCACTTCTACTTACCACTCTCATGGGGCCACATAAATCCATATGGATGAGTTCAAGTGGCCTAGAAGTGCTAACCATGGTCTTTGGTTTAAATGAAGTCCTTACTTGTTTTCCTTTAGCACATGCATCACACATCTTGTCCCTAGATAACTTAATTAATGGTAAACCAACAACTAAGTATTGAGACGCTAGTTTGTGCGACAAAGATAAGCTAGCATGTCCTAACTGTTTATGTCAAAGTAAAGGATCATCATCAAGCACACTTAAGCATGACATATCAACATGGGGAAGTAAAGATATATTATCTTTATAAACATTGTTGTGTCGCTTCCCTTCCAACACAACACCACCGGTTTCGGTACTTACAATCATGCAACTATTTTTCGAAAATTCAACATTATTTCCATGATCACATAGTTGCGAAATACTCAATAGATTGTGCTTTAAACCGGCTACCAAGAACACATTATCGATAGAGTGTGTAGGTGACGAGCCAATCTTACTGACTCCTATGATACTACCTTTCTTACCATCACCGAAAGTTACACACCCACCATTGAAGGCCGTTAGTGAGAGAAAATTAGATTCATCTCCAGTCATGTGCCGTGAGCAACCACTATCCAAGTACCAAGATTGGTTGCTCTCTCCCACCAACGCCTACAAACCCGATCAATTGTGAGATATAGAAAACCAAGCAGCTTTGGGTTCGTTTCCAACATGGATAGTAGATAAATCACTTTTCTTCACCCAATTGGAGTTCATATTTTTCATGATAGCACTTTTTTTAACCTCACAATTTGTTTTCACATGACCGGTTTCACCACAAAACATACAAAGTCGGTTAGAGGGTAAATCAGAATACTTTGAGTGGGGATTCCAAGAAGCTTTCTTACTTTTAAACCCTAATCCACTTTTAGTTTTGGTTTGGCTCTTTTTCAGCCAAGCTGCTTCCCTAAAGCCACTGTTCCAAGCATCGTTCCTTCTCACACTTTCTTGAGCATAGGATAGGTCAGTTTCGAGTTTTTGATTCTTGACTTTTTCGATTTGTAAAATCTTTTTAGCACAGTCAAGTTCTTCTTTTAATGACTCGAAACATATGTGTACTACATCAGCACGAATAGCATTTTCACACAATTCTCTTATACGCATGGTCTCAAGTTCCTCTTTTAACTTGGTGATATCTCCCTGGAGTCCATCTATCGTTACTTCCAGAACTACACAATGTTCCCTAAAGATTGCACGTTCGGTTTCTCGGCCTTTCTTTTGTTTAATCACATTTTTCATTTCCTTTTTAAGACCGATAATGTTATCATGCAATTGTTCATTTTCAAGATATACACCATGAAAATCAGAGGATATAGTGTCTATCATAAAAAGCATTTCATCGGGAGAATAAGCATGCATCTTATCATTTAAGCTAGAAGAAGAAGCTACCTCAACCGAATGTTCCTCCGAGTCGCTAAGTACCATGAGAGCAAGATCAGCAACTTCGATGACCTGTTCAGGTTCCTCTTCTTCCTCGCTACCCCAGGTGGCGTACATGTTCTGCATGAATTTTCCTCTAGCTTTTGCGAAGGCACTCTTCTTGTCCATGCGTTCCCTCGTCTGTTCCTTGCTAGGACCAGGACAACCTTCAAGTGTTTGGGGGGAGGGGGGTGCACTCATTTTTGTGGATCACTCAAAAGGGGTTAGCTTTTTTGTTGAGAATCCGCTCTGATACCAATTGATAGAATACACCGGGTTAGACACAAGAAGGGGGGTTGAATTAGGTCTACTATTTTCGCTGTTTTTCGTTTATGTTGGCTAAGGACCAGAGGAAGGACCAGTGTTCCTTCTTCTGTCCCTATTGAGAAAGAGTTAAGTGCGGAAACGTGTAAAGTACAGAGCAATGTAGACACAGTATTTTTACCGTGGAAAACCACCTGAGGCTCATCAGGTGGAAAAACCACGACCTGCCACTCCTGCAGGATTTAACATCAAACGTTGTATTATACGAGCCGATGTGTCACACAAGTTATACAAACTCCGGAGCAACCACCCCTACGGCTGGTTTAACTGAAACCACCAAAGAACGACCGGTTACCTCAAACCGTCAAAGAGGCACTAGGTTACCTCTAGCCCTATGCCACACAAGGACACTAGCGACTACCTCTAACCTTTGCTTAATCGCCAAGCCACGCTTGCGAACACCTTCCCCAAGGGATACAACCTTTAAGTACTTCTTTACAAGCAGATGAAAGGTTACAAATAAGCACTATGTGGCTGACTTTAATGAGACAGGGAACAAAGCTTGGAACAAGGAACTTAGGGCCGTTTTACTTCACCGTGTATGAGGGGCACGAGTGAAGGAAGAAGGGTTTTACTTTGAAAGATAAATGTTTTGAACCTCAACACCTTGCTTGCCTTAGCTAAGTGATCAGCCCACCTCTTATATAGAGGGAGTTTACTTAGCCAAGTCATTTTGCTCAAAACCCAAAGGAATATGAAAGTACAACTTTAAGGAATCTTTTGCCAAAGTCAATGGGACATATCCAATCTGATTTGCTTAGTCCTAGGAAGCAACCTAGTACACAAAGGAATCAGATTCTCCATGATCCGAAACATTGATGTGGCTTGTGTAAGAGAACCTTGCACAAGGCTCCAGAAAGTGAAAGATTCCTTTGTCTTTTGGCCTTTTGTTTTTCAACTCTAAAACCATGTGTTTTAAGCTTTTGAAATCTGAAGATAAATATCTTCCATTAAGGCCAAAAACACTCTGGACAGAAAGTCCACTTTAAAATCCAGTTGTAATAACATTTTCGAAATCCTTCGAAACTCGTGCTGGGAACTGACAGGGGTCTGGTCCATCATCTGGTCCATTGTTCCCAGCAGCCTTCAATCTTAATGTTGGCCAATTGTTAACATGTTCCAAGCCTTTACCAAGTCTTACCATAATTCAAACCACGTTACATGAATCCTATTCTGAAAGACACCCATATATCTTCCTTCATAGTCTTCACGTATCTTGTCCATGATGGCTAATAGGAAAGAACCCATATATCTTCCTTCTTTAGTCTTCACGGATCACCAAGAGGGCTAATTAGAAAGACACCCATATATCTTCCTTCTTAGTCTTCAAGGTACTTCACCAAGCAAGCTATCCATCCATTAGGTTAATTCAAGGCTACATAAGATCACACTTAACAAACTCATTAGTATTAATTAGGTGCATAATAATAGTTTGTTAATCATCAAAACTCTAAGGGCTCAACACAGGTTTTTTCTCCAAACACTCATTCATTTCCACTTCATTTAAAAGCCACTTTCAAGAGATTTCCATTGCTTCCTTTCGTGTCCAAATTTGATTCCGCACCTAAGATTTATGGCCAAACAAAGTTAAGGGTCAAAACAGATGTAGCCGAATACTGTGGACCATGTTTCCAGCCCCATTTGGGAGTTCATTTGGTTGAATTAATTTGTGAGCCTTATATTTTTGGATTCCTTATTCAAATATACTTCCAATGACATATCATGAGCCCACACCACATTTCTAACCAAGGAATTACGAGCCCAACACTGATACGTACTCCAAAACTGACATCTCCATACTCTTTCAAGTATATCTCGAGATCCACAAAATATTTGGATCTGAAAAAAACTATTTGAAACGAGACCCAAAAATCTTTGCAACGCATCTTGAGTCATCCAATTCGGAGCCAAAACGAGTGAGATATGGCCCGACAAACATCCAGTTGGAAAGCTGACAGCCGTCAGCGGCCCTGACCAGGGCCGCTAGCGGTGCTGGCCTGGGCCGCTAGCGGAGCTGACCAAATTCCGAGGGCCGCTAGCGGCGCTGACCCTGCTTCGGCCCGACTCATGTTTCAAGCCCGTCTCGTTTTTCAGCTCATTTTCAGCTGTCCAACCCTATTTCTCCACGCCTATAAATACAACCCTCCTCTCTCGGTTCAAGACACACAACCTACAGTTGGCAACCTCTGTAAGGACAAATTTTCTATAAGGACGCACTCCGTGGCCGTAGAAATCCCGGGTCCTTACAGTGGCGACTTTACTGGGGATTTATTTAAGAGGGTGAGACTCGAAAATCAAGTTTGCTTAATTGTTTAATAACATGTTCCATATATTTTGCATTATTTGCATGTGCTTTTGCACAACCTTTTGACCCTTATCGACCCTCGAGGAAGTTTGTGTCGCAACTCGTAGACAACCCATATATCTAAAGGAATATGCAGTTGTCCTATCATGCAAATCGACGCTTCCTCACCCATGACTCATCAATCATTTGTTGATGAAAAGAATTACAATCGATGTGTCGACCATCCGCCGAACGGAAATTGTAATTTGTCGTGGTAATCTCACAGGAGCCAAAAGCCTTTAACCCACATTTGTACATTCGCTTGCTTGTTGTGTATGTGTCATTGTAATGCCTGTCTGATCACATGTTTGCCTGTAAACTTCGTTGTTATTGTGCTTGCATGAATGCATGATTATCGTGACTATGTGCCAACATGTACTTACGTGCTAAGAGTCTTTTCTTTTATTTTTAACTAGTTCCTAATGCCCAAAAATAGCACGAGAATTCAATGAGCACTCGTTTCCCCGATGATATATTTTCATATAGCGTCGAAGTCATGAACAATTTTCTAGGACCTTTTAGCAAAAAAAAATAAATTGTCAGTCTCTCCAATTCCCTTCTCCCACCTTTTTTTTATTTTTCTTTTTGTTTTGTTGTTTGGATGTAATTCAGTTTCAGCAAAAAAAAAAAGCAAAAAAGTAAACAAAAAAATGGCGTTGAAAAAAAAACGCCGAAAAAAAATCGCAAAATAAATTTTTTAAAAAAAATGCCGAAATTCTTATTTATTTATTTATTTATTATTATTTATCCCATTTCCATTTTTTTTGAGTCTAGAAAAAAAAAAAAAAATAGGATGGTCTGTCTTTTTTCTATTTTTCTCATTTTCGTTCATTGACTTCATTTTTCCTTTAATATGAGGGAAATAATTGGGTATTTAGGATTAGGTTTTTATTTTCTTGTTTTCCATTTCTTTGCATTGCATTGCATTGTACCTATTAGACGCTCCATGCTAGTATTCATAATTAGTCGTCATGCTTGCATTGTCGTCATTTTGCATCTGCATTTGTACAAATGTGCAAGGCATGCATTCATCTATGTCTCCATTTGTTCACTACATCTCATACACTAGAAGTTTAGACAAGTCAATCATTAAGTGCTCTAGGGTCATTCTAGGAAGCATTAATTCATTGTCATACATGTCAAGGTCAGTTCGTCATGCATCTTGCATATTGTTGTCGTAGCTCTGTCATTGAATTGTCATCATCATGCATTCGAGTTTATATAGACGTCCTTAGATTCATTCACCGTAGGAGCTATTGAGGGGCTTCCAAAAATGATGAGTCTTTGTTTTTCAATTCCTTTCTTTGGCGTCTTTCTAAGTTGAGACTTGTGTTCAGGATTGGGGGCTCGAGGAAGAATTACGGTGACAAAGATTGGGCTTGATCGTCCGGTAGATTGGTTCGTGTACAAGCTACCTCCAAGACACCACCACATTCCAAAAGGCCATCACCCCATAATCCATCACTACCACAAAGCCGGCCACCACTCAATACATCCCTTACCTCACCGATCACACCCCCAAACTTCACAGTGCCTAAGACCACCGATGAAAGACTTGGTGACCTGATGAGTGAGTTAGAAAGGGTTCGACTCAAGGTTGAAGATATCGAGAGGAAAAGAGAAGAAGAGTCAAGGATCCCTTCCGATTCCGATTCTAAGGAAGAAGGGTCAGATGCCATGCTGGCTAAGATCACCTCTATGCTCAAGAGTAGCGGCTTGATCTACGACTATAGTGCCAACGTAGGATAGTTTGACACTAAGATCAAGGGTAAGCTTTCGGTCAAATTCTCTATGCCTGAAGTACCCACCTTTACGGGAGTCGACAACCTGCAGGATCACCTGAAATCCTTCACTACTGCTATGGCTCTAAGGGGAATCAACAAGAAACTCTATGCCCATTTGTTTCCCCAGACCCTTGATACACATGCTAGGGCGATGGTTCTACTCGCTAGATCTAGAAAGCTACCCAACTTGGTCCGATTTTACCATAGTCTTCCTTACACGCTACAAGGAAAATGCTGCTCTACCTATGACCCTTCGAGAGTTAGAGATCACCAAACAAGAAGAAGATGAGGGATTCACTGCCTTCCTTAGGCGTTGGAAGCTAAAGATAGCCGAACTGGTTGAGCGACCTTCGCAAACTGATCAAATCCGCCAACTCATCAAGAACCTGCAACCTGCTTACAAGGAACCCCTCAAGTATCAAGCAATTGACTCATACAACCGGCTCTATGTTGTGGGAATCCTAATTGAAGATAACCTTCTTAAGAATTCCACTTAAGTCGTAAACACCGCGAGTATCTACAGGAGGCTGTCCTTCATTCATATCCCTATGAACAGCATGTGCTCGAGAAGTTGAAGAGAGTCGAAGTTTTCTAGTGCGCAAGTCTAGTTAAATCCACTGAAGTTTAATGATGACTAGTTTGTCTTTTAAATTCGTCCATAGAGTCTAGCTTACTTCTCGTGTAATGCTTTTCTTCGATTCAATAAAGATTGCATTTTGATTCCCATCATTGTTCTTTGTTCAATTCTATGACGAACTCAAGTTGCCTATGACAGAATAAAAAAAAATCAAAAAAAAAAAAAAAATTCAAAAGAAATCCTTCATTGTGGAAACCATTAAGCAACAACTCCCTGATGATCATCCCCATAGAGGACATACAGTTGAACCGTCTGTGCCAAGGACAAGAGGCATGCATTTGGCACCTCACATCAATATCCTTTACTACCCTATACATTATTACCACTTGCAACCCTTTTAACCTTAAACACATAACCTTTCATTTCTTAACCACATCATCCTTAATCGGGGAATGGGTGTGTGCGACATGGGAATAGAAGCAACCTTCTAGGCAAGGTGGACCGACCTACAAAAAAAGCGCCACCAAGAGAAATGCAAAAAAAAAAAAAGAAGAAGAAGAGAGAACTCGAAGGTTCAAGAGCAAAAACAAAAAAAAAAAAACCAAAAGAGAAAAAAATTCAAGAGCGATCAAAGATCTAAGAGAGTGCAAACGCTTCAAGCACAACCAAACGGTGACATTACCTAAACATAGGTCCCTTAGCCGCCTCGCCTAGATCAAAAACTTCTAGACCATCTAGCATACTTTGGGGAGGGATTTACATTGGGCTTATTTGAGCCTTTATCCTTTCTTTGACACCTTAACCCAGCCTGACATTACAACCAAAAAGCCCTCCAAGAGGTACGACCATTCAATTGTATAGTCCTGAACTACGTTGGCTGATTCCATAAACTGGATACGTAGGAAACCTCAAGGAGGTGCGGCCACGACAACCACTTTGTTACATGACCATAAGGAGTTCTCCCATTCCACCATTCTCATCTAAGGAAAAAAAAAATGAGCCCGGTAGGTTGAAAACCCGAAAAGGCGGCCTAGGCAAAAGTTAGGGCAACAAAAAAAAAAAAATATAAAACAAATTCAACATCTTGAGGCAACTTAAATTTCCGAGGATTTAGAACATTGTTTCTCATGTAAGCGCTCTTTGGTCAGTCGTCTAGAGGTCATACTCATCACCTTTCTCGTAGGCTTGCACATAGACTTCCCAACTGGGAGCTTTTTCAGAATGAGTTGGTTCTTTGTCTGATACGTTCCAAGTTGTCCATTTCGTCCCCATACCTTAAGTTAGGATATTTTGTACCCCCGCATCAACACCCATAGCTCCTCGAGGAGGTCATACCCATAAAGAACCACACATCAAACTGGGGGCTGATTCTTCCTTCACTGCACCCTGTTTTGTCCACTTGTCTCATACTCTGCCAAGATCACCACAGGAATGAAATTCTTGATCAGAAAAACTTCTCCCATATGAAGACCCTCTTTAGACCCTATAGGAGAGTCGTGCATGTTAGGCTAGGCTGCATGGAGCTGTGAGTCAACAAAGTCTGCATAAATCATATTTGCATTAGAGTCACCTTCAAAGGCATGCATATGTACGTAATTTCTCAGTGTACTGAGTCCTTGCGTGCTTACATGTCAATTTCCCTTTTGCCCGTGCATATTACTATGTCATGTCTTATGCATATTGTCATGGTCAGTCGGGCACGTCTATTGCATCTTTTCCCTATGTGCATATTCTCACTACAGGTTTGCATCTACCCGCTCTCCATCGAAGCCAGCAAGCCTGGAACTCATGATCAAGCCAGAAGTGACCTTCCGACTACAACCAAGAATGGAGATAACATCCAACAACAACCAAGCCCGCGGGCCCCACTGCTGACCCACGACCTCTTTTTCCAGTCCGAAGTTCGTTACTTCAGTTCATTTTGCGGCAAATATCGGTACCAAGTGCGCGGGAGCAAAGAACTCTGGCCTGTTGGCCTATTTTACGGTACCAACTATTTTCAGGTAAAACTAACCCGTTTATTTTTGCAGGTCCCAAATACTGAAACTCGGATCTACACTGCGACGACTCTCACCACCCGGAGCGCCCAAGTTATTTATGAGCCCGGAAATTTTTATCGACACTTGCTAAGCAACACAACACTATAAATTTTAGGCCAGTCAACGGTCGCTTAAGCTATTGCGGTGAAACTGTCCCTCTGCGAGGTTACAAATTTTTGGGGTTTGTCAATGATCGCTTAAGCTATTGTGGATAAACTATCCTTCTACGAGGTTACTTATTTTGTGTCAGTCAATGATTGCTTAAACTTTTGCGGTTATACTCTCCATTATTTTTTATATATTTCAGTCAATGATTGCTTAACCTGTTGCATTTAACCTGTTCTTATGTTTTAACCACTTTACGACTGATTATTTTTAATCGCGCTGTCTCGTTGACTTTTTCGTTTCTCGTACAGGGACAGAATCTCGATATCCGCCGAGCGCTGTTTAGTCACTGTTTGTCGAAGCACTCCACGTTGATCATTCTCAAAGTATTACTAACTTTTTCATTCACTCTGAATACAGGTCCCCAGCAGACGTTTAGGCCATCTACGAGCGGTGTCTTATCCTGCTACCATAACCTTTTTTTTGCTCTTGTGTTCACAGGGATGAAATCTTAGCATGCTACGAGCATGTTCCAACTCAGGTTTGTCTTCATATGCATGCATACTGTACACTCACACACCATGTGCACATCTGCATCCTGCATGTCGCCTTCGGGATACTTTTATCTTCGCTTTTACTCAAGATTTATCAAAGTGGGGGCTTTTGTAGACGCCAAAAAAGCGCCTTCATATTTCTCCGCAAAAGCCCGATGATGAAAGGAGTAATTTATAAACTTGAACTGCTATTTTTGCATTGATAGGTAAAATAAGGTCTCAAGTTTTTCCTCCAAACAATCCTTCATTTCTGCTTCATTTAAAAGCCCCTTTCAAGAGCTTTACATTGCTTTCTTCCGTGTCCAAATACGATTCCGCACGTAAGAGTTATGGCCGAACAAAGTTAAGGGTCAAAACAGATGTTGCCGAATACTGTGAACCATGTTTCCAGCCCATTTTGAGAGTTAATTTGGTTAATTTAATTTGTGAGCCTTATATTTTTGGATTCCTTATTCAAATATCTTTCCAACGACATATCATGAGCCCACACCACATTTTTAACCAAGGAGTTACGAGCCCAACACTGATGCGTACTCCAAAACCGACCTATCCTTACGCTTTCGGGTATATCTCGAGATCCACAAAATATTTGGACCTGAAACCAAAACCATTTGAAGCTAGACCCAATAAGATTTCTAACTCATCTTGAATCATCCAATTTGGAGTCTAAACGAGTGAGATATGGCCCGAAAAATATCCAGTTGGCAAGCTGATAGCCGTCAGCGGCCCTGACCAGGGCCGCTAGCGACACTGACCAAATTCCTAGGGCCGCTAGCGGCGCTGACCCTGCTTCGGCCCGACTCATTTTTCAAGCCCGTTTAATTTTTCAGCTCATTTTCAGCCGTCCAACCCTACTTCTACACGCCTATAAATACAACCCTCCTCCCTCAGTTCAAAACACACAGCCTACAGTTGGCAATCACTATTCTCAGGAGTATCAACATTGAGCTTCCCCCTCTTTCTTCCAAACTTGAGATCTATTTTTACTATTCTTGTCAGATATAGCCTACAGTTCAGGTACAAATTCCTGAGGGCTCAAATTAAATTAATTGCTTAACTGTTTATTTTCTAGTAGTCATAATGTCGATATCATGCTAGTACACGTTTTTATTGCTTCCTAAATATAGTCTGTATAGTCGTTGTGCTGCTCAACTTGCCAATCGAATGCATGTCTAAACAAGGGTTAAAAATAAATGTTGTGATGCTTGTGATGAATCAATTAATAGTCTAAGTCTAGGTTGTTAATCTGGTTTATGTGGGAATCATATCTTTAAATTATTAAGCAAACTTAAGTTAGTAGAGGCCATCATAAAACGGGCGAGTTGGGTGCCTAACACCTTCCCACCTCGTACCTTCGCCCCCGAACCTATTATTCTTGGGTACTTATTTGTTTAATATAAGAGGGAGTCTTTCTGAAAACACGATTAGTTCACTTATCGCGCTATTGGTTTGTCCCTTCGGTTTGTCCCTTCGATAAAACGCTGGTAGCAGATTTATGACCTCTTTCATGGTTTTTATTCAATTCAAATATTTTCAAAAGCTTTTCTAACTCGATGGTCCCTTGAACTTATCTAAGCCCTCAACTGACAAATTTTCTATAAGGACGCACTCCGTGGCCGTAGCAATCCCGGGTCCCTACAGAGGTGCAACTGTCCAATTCACAATCGTGGAGTTTTAGGAAGTTGCTGAAGCTTAGGGATGTAGCATTACAGTGTGTAGTTGTACAAAATGGGGAGTTACAGTGGAATGTTGGCCCTCCTCCTTTCTCCACAAAGGCATCATACAAAGATATTTATCATATTGGCCCTGAACAACCTTGGGCTCGATTTATATGGGGGAGAAATTGCTATCCCAAGAATTCTTTCTCTACCTGGCTTATTATGCAGCACAAACTACTCACAAGAGATAGACTCTTAGCCAAAGGCATGATTGTGGATGCTAGTTGTTTTTTATGTAGCTGTTCAATGGAGACTCATGAACACTTGTTTCTACAATGTCAGTTTGCTAGATGTATTTGGCAGCAGGTATGTAGTTTTATTCAGTTCACACCTCCTCCCACTTGTTGGATTGAGTTGAATAGTTGGGGACTGAAGCATGTAAGAGGATCATCTGCATACATATCTATGTGTAAGGCTGCTGTGACAACTTGTTTTTATCACATATGGGTGGCCAGGAACAGGGTTAATTTTTAGATAGGAGCCAGCTAATCCAGATGGTGTTGCTGCTAGAATCAGATATGAGATGTGTGTACAGCTGAGTAAAGTGGAGAGAATTAGAGATACACGGAAAAATAGGATATGGTGCGATGCTGTATGCATTACGCCTTGTTTTATACATAAATAGAATTACTTGTATATGTGCTTTACAGATTGCAATTCGTAGTTTGTAGTAGGGAGGCGACCATAAATGGCGCTCTGATTTTGTTTTGTCATTTGATGTAACGCTTCAAAGCTTATATTTTCGTAATGGAAATATGCTCACATTTTACCAAAAAAAACAAAAAGAGTCAGTTACATGTTCTTGCCCAAGAAACTTAAGTAAACATAATAACATACACAAAGAAATTGAAAGAAAAGAGAATAGAATAACTCATTGAATACTCTCAGGGGTCACTTTTAGATCTAAGAGTAGGAGTCTTAGCTCCACGAATCTTCAATGTCAATTAATTACTAATACCTTAACTTAATGTTAGCCAAGTTAAGATCCTAGCACTCATTATGCCCCCCCTCTCTCTCTGTCACTTCCTTTTCCCTTGTTTGCTACTATGGTCTTGTAGCTCTCATCTTATGTCTCTTAAGCAAATGGGTCTTGTTCTATTTATAGGCTCAACTATGAGCTACTGAGAAACTGCATCCTTCATCTTTTGGAGACTTGTTCAACACGCTTTTAATATTACCGGCCATGTTATTGTTCCAATCAAATTCAAAGAGTCTTCCCTTGTGCTGCTATAGCTGTAGTTGCTGCGTGTGTTCATACATGACTGCCCTTGTTTTGTCTTTGTTGAATTCAATTCAACCAAGCTACATATACTATCCTAGCCAACCATATTGCTACAACTGTTGTCCTTGGGTTCTTTTGGTTCTTCCTCCTAAGCATTTCTTCATTCTTCTTCTTTGGTCCATTAAATGTTGCCGTCCAAAAAATGAGATGTGTTTCTTGTTTTTCTTGACAACAATCTTGAGCAGTGCAATCTGAAACTTGGACTTCAAAGTGGTGCTGTACTGTTGTCTTCAATGTCAAATGGGGGAAAGTCCTAACATTTCCTTGAATTACGCTGCTTGTTTCATAAAAATGTCACTGCTTGGAAATTGTTTAATTTGTGAGCTCTACTTATTTCTTTCTTATGTGGGTCCAGCAAAAGATGTAGAAAAGGATTCATTCTTGGCAAGGAAAAGAAACATGAGCTGGAACAAGCCATAAAAATTTGTCACATGATCTCGTAATGTTTTGGACAACTGCTTCTTGTGACCCATTTTGATATCTATTCCTCACCGATTTTGGAATTACTCAAAACATAAAAGTTGTAGCCCTTGTTCCAAGGTTCCCGCAGTATTTTAAACTATCTGGTATCGATATCGGACGGGTGAGTTATGACCAACATTCAGAACCCTATCAAAATTGTCTAAATACGAGTTTAGCTCAATTTACACGTTATGTGTCCTTTTGCTTTCTAATTCAATATATGAGCTAAAATGACTCTTCTTGACACAAAATAAGCATAAATTACTTAGTATAAGGGATACAATATGTCGTCGTTTTGCCTCTTATCAAATTCCCCCACACTTAGCTTGTTGCTCATCCTCGGGCAAATTGACTCCTAACACACTAGAAAAAAACTAAAAGTCCTAACTATGAACGGGAAGTGTTACATGTCACAATTTATGAGCATGAATTAGTTTTGGAGGAGACGTAATCAAACCAACTTATACCTTTAACTAATAGAAAACACTTAACTTGATTTTCTCATCTAAAGACCATCAAGTCAAAGTAGTCAATTTTTAAGTTCAATGTACATGAAGTATTACGAAAATGTGCATAACATGATTCATGATGACTTCTCAAATGGAATAACGAGGCTAGGGTGAAAAGTTACAAGAATTATCTGGGTTGTGGTGGTAGAAATCCTAAAAGTAATAGAGCAGATCAGCACCACAAGTGGAAATTTAAGAACATCACACCATATCACTATCACCACGTCATTTTTCTTTTCAATTCAGGGAAAACATGACTCTTAATGTTTCGTCACTTTTGAACTAACCCATGTAGCGAGCTTTCAATCAACGACTCTTGTTCCAGTTGGTCCAAGGCATTAGGTGAAAGCACCCATCGGATTTACTTACCCGAGCCATCCAAATAGAGACAAAAACACCACGCGTACATGATTGGGCATAATATCATACTTTGACTTTGGTATTCAAACCCAAACATTGGTACGCAGAGCCTTAAACATTTATTTCCCTTTTCACACAATATTATTTATTTATTTAATCTTTATTTCACCACACTTGAATCGTGGAACATAGCGACGATACCATACATAAGCATCCACACGTTGTTGCTTCAAATGCTCTACTAATCTAAGAATAGGTAGATCATTTTTTTTTGAGTTTAAGTTCATTAGTGATGCAATGTAAGAGAAGACCAAAAAAGTCTCAAATTGGCTCACTAGTAGAAGTAATGTCATGGTAAACTATTTGGCTATGTGGAGGTATAAAGTCCTAATGCGTCAATCATTTTGATGCATGCACGTAATCAGTGAAATTCAACACCTAACAACTTCAAAAAGGTGAACTTTGGTTCAAATGTCTTATGATCTCGACTACAAAGTTAAGGATAATCCATTAGTTATTAGTACAAAATCGACAAGTTTATACCCTTTACTAACTTAGTATGATCACAATGGACAAGGACAAATTCCTTTATTGGACAAAACACACCAAACCACACTAAAACAAAACCAAAAGCAAAAAATTTACCCTAAAAAAATAGTAACAATAATTTTTCCTCCTCACCCACACTTAAATCTTACATTGTCCTCAATGTAAAGTCTAAATGCACAGAAAAGAGACAAATCAGGAAGCAAACATAAAATAAAAAAGGAAAGAAATACTCCCTTGGGTTGCCTCCCAAGCAGCTCCTTTGTTATTATGTCATTGGCTCGACTCAATGTCAACTCTCTTTAATCCGAATAGACTGCATTTTCCACATCTATCAGATATATCCAGTTGGCTGTAAACCCCTCAAAGAAAGGTTTAAGCCTGTGGCCATTCACTTTGAAAACTTTTCTTGTATCAATGCTTCGAATCTTAACTGCACCATGCTCAAACACATTAATAACTTTAAAAGGACCAATCCATCTTGATTTCAGCTTCCAAGGAAAGAGTCTTATTCTTGAGTTATACAGCAAAAATTTTTCACCAATTTCAAAACTTGTTCTAGAAAGCATTTTGTCATGATAAAGCTTTGTTTTCTCCTTTATAAATCCCAGAATTCTCATAGGCATCATTTCTAATCTCGTTCAATTCTTGGATTTATAACTTCCTATTAGCAATAGCATTATTAAAGTCCCTGTTGCACTGTTCAATAGCCCAAAATGCCCTATGTTCCAACTCTACAGGGAGATGACAAGCTTTTCCAAACAACAAGCGGTAAGGAGACATGATAATTGGGGTCTTAAATGCTGGTCTATATGCCTAGAGTGCATAACCTAAACGAACACTCCAATCTTTTCTATTAGGGTTCACAACTTTTTCCAGTATTGATTTTATTTCCCTATTAGAAATTTCAGCTTGTCCATTTTGGGGATGATATGCAGTTGATATATTATGAGAGACATGGTATTTTTTTAAGCAATGCTTTAACAACTCGATTACAAAAGTGGGTTCCCCTATCACTAATGATAGCCTTAGGAACACCGAATCTATTGAATATGGGTCCTAACAAATTCAACAACCACTTTAGAATCATCACTTCTAGTTGATTTTGTTTCTATCCATTATGAAACATAATCTACTACAACCAAAATGTAAACATAGCCCAAAGAAGGTGGAAAAGGTCTGATGAAATAAATTTCCCATACATCAAATATTTCAAACACAAAAATAGATCTTAGGGACATTTGATCTCTCTTGGAGATATTCCTAGTTTTTTTGACATGCTTCACACCATTTCACAAATAGATAAGCATCCTTATGCAATGATGGTAAAAAGAATCCACATTCTAAAACCTTATGAGCAGTCCTCTTTGGACCAAAATGGCCACCACATTCAAATGCATGACAAAACTCAAGAATAGATTTAATTTTATAATCAGGCACACATTTTCTCACAATTTCATCAAACATATTAAATAGATAAGGTTCATCCCAAAGGTAGTACTTCGCATCATGTCTGATCCTATCCTGTTGAGCTGTAGATAAATCATTAGGTAGTTCCTTGGTGACCAAATAATTAACAATATCCGCATACCAAGGTAAATTACCACGCAATGCAAACAAATACTCATCGGGAAACAAATTAGATAATGAAAATACTTCTCTGTCTTGGATGATTCTGCTCAAATGATCTGCAACAGAGTTCTCACCTCCTTTCTTATCTCTAATCTCAATGTCAAACTCTTGGAGCAACAAACCCATCTAAGAAGTCTTGGCATAGACTTATTTTTCTTCCAAAGGTGTCTCAAAGCTGCATGGTCAGAATACATGATCACTTTAGTACTCAACAAATAAAAGAAAAATTTCGCTAAAGGAAACACAATTGCGTACAGCTCCTTTTCAGTCGTCGTATAATTGCATTCGGCATCACCAAGTGTCCTCGAGGCATAATATATCACATGGGGGACTCGCCCCACTCTTTGTCCTAAAACTGCACCAACCGCCTTATCACTAGCATCACACATTATTTCAAATGGCAAGTTCTAATCAGGTGGTTGTATAATAGGAGCTGAAACAAGCTTCTCTTTAAGTGCATCAAAAGCCTCTCTACAATTCTCATCAAATTCATATGACACTTCTTTTTGCAGCAATCTACACAATGGTTGTGCCACTTTTGAGAAATCTCTAATGAACCTTCTATAAAAACCAGCATGTCCTAGAAAGGAAGGAATTTCATGAACACAAGAAGGATATGGGAGGGATTTAATCACATCAATTTTTGCCTTATCAACCTCAAAACCTTTAGAAGACACCACATGCCCTAAGACCATACCTTTTTCAAGCATAAAATGGCATTTCTCATAATTTAAAACCAGGTTAGTGTCATTGCACTTTTTTAGCAATATGTTCTAAATTCTCCAAAAATGTATCAAATGAATCACCATAGACAGTAAAATCATCCATGAAAACCTCAATAATGTGAGCAACGTAATTAGAGAAAAGACATCATGTATCTCTGAAAACTAGCAGGGGCATTGCAGAGACCAAAAGGCGTCCTTCGATATGCAAACGTCCCAAATGGACAAGTGAAAGTAGTCTTTTCTTGATCCTCGGGAGCTATGACAATCTGATTGTACCCAGAATAACCATCTAAATAGAAGTAGTGGGAAGACGCTCTAACATTTGGTCCATGGAAGGGAGAGGAAAATAGTCTTTTCTGGTAGAAGCATTAAGCTCTCTATAATGTATCCACACTCTCTATCCATTTTTCACTCTAGTGGGAACTAATTCTCCTTCTTTATTCTCAACAACTGTTAGACCGTTTTTCTTAAGTACTACATGAATAGGACTCACCCATTGATAATCAGTGATAGGGTATATGACTCCCGCAACAAGCAACTTCAGAATCTCTTTCTTAACAACCTCGATCATATGGGGGTTCAAACGACGTTGAGCCTCCCTAGATGTTTTAGCTCCTTCTTCTAAAATGATTTTATGCATGCAAATCGAAGAGCTAATTTCCTTAATGGCAGCAAAAGTCCATCCTATGGCAGTCTTGTGGCCCCTAAGAATGCTAACCAATCATTCCTCGACAGAAGAAGAAAGGTTGTTAGCAATTATCACAGGAAATGTTTTACCTTTACCTAAATATGCATATTTCAAATGTGAAGGAAGTGGTTTTAGTTCAAGGGAAGGGGGTGACACGACAGATGGCGACAACTTCTCATGTGAAATCGGAAGATCAATTTTTGCCAAGATAGGTGTAGAAATAACACAAGTTGACAATTCTTTCACAAGATTAACTAAATCATGATCACATTCTACATGTAAGGTTTGAAGAGTATGCTCATCAATGCTCAAATTCATAATTGCATGCAACAAATTAGTGTGATTTAATTCAAATATGTCTTCAACAAGAGAATCACAAACATCAATAGTGCACAAGGAAGACACTTCATCACTGGGGTGTTTCATAGCATCATATATGTTAAAGGAAGTTTTCTCTCAGTCAAACTCCATTAAAAGAGTTCCATCATGCATATCTATCTTGGTCTTAGCAGTTCTAAGAAAAGGCCTTACTAAATACTTGGGTGAAAGGTCAGTTGAAGTTCAATGTCCTTCCATCCTCAACACATAAAAATCAGCAGGAAAAGCCAACTCATTTACTATGACCAAGTCATCTTCTATGACACCCTCAGGATATGCGACAGACTTGTATGCTAATTGAATGAAAACACTGGTGGGTTTCAAAGGTCTAAGATTTATGGAGGTGTAAATGGATAAATGCATGACATTAATCGAAACTCTCAAATCTTACATACACCCAGAAATCGCAATGTTTCCTATGGTACAAGGTATATAGCAAACATACCAGGGTCTTTTTGTTTTGGAGGAAGTTTCTTTTGTAAAACAGCCGAAACATTCTCTCCAACTGTTAGTTTTTCATTACCCTTAAGTCTTTTCTGATTAGTGCAAAGTTCTTTTGAAAATTTGGCATATTGAGGCTCTTGTTTCATGACATCTAACAACGAAATGTTCACTACAAATTTTCTTAAAAACCTCTAAGACATCTTTCTCAGTTGCCTCCTTTTTATTCTTAGCCAACCTAGTAGGAAAATGTGGCCTAATCTTGATCTCAGGTAATGGTTCTTCAAAAAATTTCTCATTTTGTTTCAACTTGGTTTCAGAGTTCACATTTGGTTCAACTTCTAACTCCTTTTCTAAATCTAAAGGATTTTTCCTCTCAGGTCCTTCTAATTATTTTCCACTCCTTAATGTCACAACACAAGCATCTTCTCTAGGGTTCAAAGGTTATGAGGGAAGTTTGTTAGACAATTGAGCCTTCAATTGGCTCACCTCAGAAGCTAACTACCCCATTTGACTCTCCATGTTCTGAATACTAGCCTCAGTATCCTTTTGAAAATTAATTGAGCTAGAGGCAAGAGACTTAACTATATCCTCAAGACACTAGCCTTGGGATTGGGTTTGGGGAGGTTGACCAGATGAAGTTTGGCCATGATTAAAGCCAGGGGGGTTGTTAGGATTTGGAGGTCTAACTCCTTGACTTCCCCACTTAAAATTAGGATGATCCCTCCATCCTTCATTATAGCTGTTCGAATAAGGGTTATATTTCCTTCGAGACGGTCCAGGAAATCCTCCAAGAGCATTAGCCTGCTCTCCATTTACAAACAAGGTGGGACAAGAATCAGTCGGATGTCCCGTATGTTAGGCAAATACCACATGCTTTGACATGCACATTATTACCACTCAACATCTTTCCAACAAGGTTTGTTAGGTTGTCTAATTTTTGTTCCAAATTATGCACACCAACCTCGTTTACTTTTTGGGTGTCATCTTGTCCTGGCCCAAATGATTGTGTAGCCATATTAACAATTAATTTACGAGCTTCTTGTGGGGTTTTATCCACCATGGCACCACCACTAGCAGCATCGATCATGGATCTATCAGTTACAAGAAGACATTCATAAAAGTATGGATCAGCCAATTGTTCACTTATCTGGTGATGAGGACAACTAGCACATAAACTTTTAAATCTCTCCCAATACTCATGTAAAGACTCTCCATTATACTGACGAATACCACAAATGTCATTCCTAATGGAAGCTGCAAGAGAAGCATGAAAGAACTTTTATAGGAAAAGCCTTTGCATCTTAATCCATGTACTCACAAAACCGGGGGGCAAATAATAGAACCAATCCTTAGCACTTTCTTGCAAGCTAAAAGGAAAAGCACGCAATTTAATCACATCTTCTTCTACTCCTTCAGGTTTCATGGTACTACACACAACATGAATTTCTTTTTAAGTGTCGGTGACGATCTTCACTAGACATACCACGAAAAACAGGTAACAATTGAATAAACCCAGAATGCAATTTAAAAGCAGTAGTCACTTCGGAAAGCACAATGCATAAGGGTTGATAATCTAAAGAAGAAGCTGCAAGTTCCTTGAGAGTATGATTAGCCATATTAAATAAGTTGGAACAGTCTCACCAAAAGAAGTAGCAAAACTGAAAAACTTCTCTAGTGAATAGATCGGTTCTTCTTTGAATCCTTCTTTTCCAATGACTTTACTGTCTCTCAACTTCAAACACCAAGGGTACCTATTCTACAGTCGTAACAACTAGAAAAACAAAAGGGAAAAAAATTAAAAATTAATTAAACTTCGCAAAACAATAATCCCCGGCAACAACGCCAAAATTTGTCGAGTGTTGTCGCAGGCACTACAAATTAATATTTATGATTCACTCACTAACTCTAACTAACTAGTAGGTAGGATAAGTAAGGGTCCATACCACAGAGATTATGTTGTTAAAGATAAAGTAATTATCTAAATTAAAAATGAAAATAAGTAAACTAAAGTTTATTAATTAAAGAAAATAAAATTACTACTATTACAATTCTGCTAAAATGAACTAACTTCTATTTTATCTAAATACAGAAGTTTTGGGGGGATTTTTAAGCGGTGGATTAACTAATTAAAAGTTACAATAATAATCTGTTAACTGATTAAAGTCGAAAATTTGAAGAGTGATAAAAGAGAAATAACAACTTTAGGCAAGAGGCATGTAAATTTATCAGGATATATGAATTGAATCATCGATCATGTGAATAGTTATTGAATAAATTGACTGTAGAATTATCTTAAATGCAAGTAAGTTCCCCATCTTCTCATTAGTTTAATTTATTCACATATAAATCCTAATTAAGTTACCTGACTTGACTAAGAATGCATGAATTAAATCAGTTAAATTAGTTGCATTAAGATTTAGAAGACATCACCAACTATTAGATTTATTTTAATGAGAATGGTCCAACTAAAATAAAATCCAATTTATGTTAAATCTCTAACAATAAATTAATAAGTAAGAAAAGCTCCAACTCTTAATCAATTTTTAGTTGCTACTTTGATTAATTAATTAAGATTAATTAACCTAGCAAGAGAAACATGCATGCAAATTAATCTAAGTGGCCAATTTAAATTAATTAACCATGCTTCACATAAGCTATGTCACAAGTTTTACATAATACCCTAAATACTAAACACATAAAGTTAAGCACATAATATATATCTCAAAAAAAAAAATATCAAGAGTCAATTACAAGTTCTTGCCCAAGAAACTTAAACTAACATAATTACATACACAAAGAAATTGGAAGAAAAGAGAAGAGAAGAACTCGTTGCATACTCCCTGGTGTCACCTTTAGCTCTAAGTGTAGGCGTCTTAACTCCAAATGTATGTCCCAGAATTTCGATGTCAATTAATTATTAAGACTTTAACTTCATGTTAGCTAAGTTAACATCCTAGCACTAATTATGCCCTCTCTCTCTCTCTCTCACTTCCTTTTCCGTTGTTTGCTACTATGGTCTTGTAGCTCTGTTCTTGTATCCCTTCAACAAATGGGTCTAGTTCTATTTATAAGCTCAAGTATGAGCTACTGAGCTACTGCATCGTTCATCTTTTGGAGACTTCTTCAACACCCTTTTAATATTGCCGTCCAAGTTATTATCCAATCAAATGCAAATAGTCTTCCCTTGTGCTGCTATAGTTGTAGTTTTTGCGTCTGTTCATACATGGTTGCCCTTGTTTTATATTTGTTGAATTCAATTCAACCAAGCTACATATACTAGCCTAGCCACCCTTATTGCTATAACTGTTGTCCTTGGGTTCTTCTGTTCTTCCTCCTAAGCATTTCTTCACACTTCTTCTTTGGTCCATTAAATGTTACCGTCCAAAAATGACATATGTTTCTTGTTTTTCTTGACAACAATCTTGAGCAGTGCAATCTTTAACTTGGACTTCAAAGTGGTGCTGTACTGCTATCTACGAAGTCAAATGGGGGAAAGTCCTAACATTTACTTGAATCACGATGCTTGTTTCATAAAAATGTCATTGCTTGGATATTTTTTAATTTCTGAGCTCTACTTGTTTCTTTCTCATGTGGAACCAGAAAAAGATGCAGAAAAAGGATTCATTCTTGGCAAACAAAAGAAACATGAGCTGGAACAAGCCATACAAATTTGTCACATGATCTCGTAATGTTTTGGATAGCTTCTTCTGGTACCCAATTTCGTATCTGTTCCTCACCGAATTTGAATTACTGAAAACATGAAAGTTATAGCCCTTGTTGCAAGGTTTCAGCTGTATTTTGAATCAACTTGTTTAGATGTCGGACAAGTAAGTTATGAGCAAAATTCAGAACCCTGTCAAAACTATCACAAATACGAGTTTAGTTCAATTTACACGTTATGTATCCTTTTGCTTTCTAATTCAATATATGAGCTAAAATGACTCTTTTTGACAAAAAATAAACATAAAGTACTAAGTAAAAGGGATTAAATATGTCGTCGTTTTGGCACTTATCATGTACCCTTTGCCATTTGCAGTCCACTTACCTTGAGTATAGGCCAACCTAAATAGGTCTCTACACTCACAAATTTGCCTCCAGGACCAGCTAGCTGTTGGTGATACTTTGTAGTCCCACCAGCTCTTATGTTTCATATACACATGATGTACCCATTTGACCCAAAATGAGTCCTTCATGTTAGATAACCACCGCACTAATTTGCCTACGACAACAACATTACTAGTTATGCTGTTTCTAACACCAAGTCCACCAGAATCTTTGCGCTTGCATAAGAATTTCCATGCAATAGGGAGAGAGCGAGTATAAATAGCCTTACACATTTTTGCAAAATCTTCTTTAACACATTTTTGGGAAGGATGAATATAGATGCCCGATTAGTGTGCAAAGTGAGTAGGACAGAATTGACCATTGTGACCCTGCCAACATAAGAAACATGTTTAGACCTCCCAAATCCTGATTCGAGCAATAATTTTTTCAACAAGTAAATCACAATTATTGTTGGACAACTTCTTAGATGACACTGCACACTCCAAGATATCTGAAGGGGAGACTGCCAAGTTGAACACCAAACACATTTTTAACAAGGGCCTCAGTCATATTGCGGCAGTAAATGACAGATTTGCCTCTCTTTTCCACCAGGCCAGAAGATATAGAAAAGGTCTCAAAACCTCTCAGCATAAGAGCAATAGAGTTTACGTCCCCACGATAAAACATAAGTAAATCATCAGAAAAACACATGTGGTTAAGGCCGAAGGCGTTACATTTTGGATGAAAGGCAAACTTTTTACTAGTACCTACCGATTTCATGATTCTGGAGAGGTACTCCATACAATTACAAAAAGCAGTGGAGACATAGGATCACCTTGTCTAAGGCCACGCTTACCAGGAAAGAACCCATGTAGGGAACCATTTATGACTAAAGAGTAGAAAGGAGAGCAGACATAAGTCATGATCGAAAGAATGAACTGAGCAGGAAATCTGAGTGCTTGTAGCATTTCCTTAAGAAAGTTCCACTCCACACTATCATAGGCTTTCTGCAAGTCAATCTTCATCATGCATATGGAAGAAGTATTCTTCCTTTTATAATGATTAACCAAATCCTGGGCAATAAGAACATTTTGGACAATATATTTATTAGCTACAAAAGCCCCTTGCAGTTCATCAATAATATCGGGCAGCACCACTTCCAGTCTCATACAAATCATCTTGGAAATGCATTTGTATATAACTGAACAACATGCAATTGGTCTATAACCCTTCACAGAAGTCGGTTGAGTTTTCTTTGGTATGAAAGTGATGGCAGTGGTATTTATCTATTTTAGAAGTTTTCCGCACTCAAAAAAATCAAGCACAACTTCACTGAAGTTATTAGCTACCACATCCCAGGCATCTTTGTAAATTTGAGAACTATACCCATCAGGGCCAGATGATCTCCAGGGATGGAGAAAAGAGCATGCTTCACATCCTCTTTGGTAAAAGGCATACACAACATAGTTTGTTGTTGGTCAGCAATTACAAATCCTTTTCAAACCAGATCAACATTAACAGGTTTGAGATTATCCTTGGCAGTCCCAAGCAACTGAGTATAGTAGCCAACAAAAGGATCAACCATATCATTGGGGTTAGATAACAACTGCCCTGTTTCATCATGAATAGTATAAATACTATTCTGTTGTCTTCTCAGTCTTATGCTAGAGTGGAAAAAATTGACTTAATGTCACCATAATTCAACAAATGAGCTTTACTCTTCTGCTTTAGGTAGCTCCTCTAGCAGCTTCAAACATTATGTACCTCTTAAGAGCTTCAAGTTCCTCATCTCTAAGAGTACAGTTAGTGGGATAGTCTTGCAGGGCTAACTGACAACTCAAAAGATATTTCTGAGCTTTATTAGCATTATTGCATGTAGCATTTCCCTCATTTTCATTAAGAGTCGTGAAAACATTCTTCAAACTCTTCAGTAACCAACCTTAACATTGGGACCTCATAAGAAGGGATATCCCATTTACAGCCTTCACCCTAGTTTCTAGGAGACCTCCCAAGCCAACTTTATTTTGATGCAACAATATTTTAATATTCTATTGTTTATATGACATTGTTCAGGCGCCTGATGTTCCAGGAACACAACTTATCCATTGCACTGAGGGGGTTGGTCCCTCGCACCCTGCTGTTTAGAAGTACTTTCATAAACATTTGTTTCAACCAACTTGTCAGACAAACCATTACCATTAATTCCAAGAACAACATCTGAAGAAGAGGAGCACTCAACTAGCTCTGTAAAGGTGTTTCTCATCTTAATGTCAAGAGGGGCAGGAACCTTACCAAGAGACTTACCATTCCTCTGAACCAACTGGAAGCCATCAACATCCCTGGTTGTATTGTTTTTAACCAGCTGTACATGTTGACTCTCAACTGCAACTTGTGTGTTTTTAGCCACCTAGACTTTCTTTACAGGTCCAGTCACATGCTTACTTACTTTCCTTTCCTTCCTGCATTTATCACCATGATGCCCAAATCCCTTGCATTGTGAGCATACTACATGCTTCCAATCATATGTCACATTGAGAGGGATTAGAAGACCCTACTCATTTTCAAAGTAGATTATATCATGAAATTTTTGCCCTAAGTGAACCTCAATTAACAATTTAGCAAAGCTCAACCTGGTTTTTGCTAGAGTTGTTTCATCAGCTGCAATTACTCCACCAATGGCTGAAGCAATATGAAACATGTTGTCCTGTGCCTAGTACTAAACATCTTGTCCATAGAGTTGACCCAGATAGGTACTCTATCAATGTTCTCCTTCCTCATATCCATGTCAGGCATCCAGGGTTTCATTATAACAGGCTTATTATCAAATATTAAAGAGCCATCTTCAAGAGCCTTAGCTCGACTATCAAAAGTATTCAAATGAGCCTTTTGCACAGGTGATCCAAACCAGATGGACTCAATTCAGTTGGAGTCCAAAACTGAGAGATAGGCCTATTTAAACCTAAGGGCCCGAAAGGGAACCCAAACCCATGAGTCAACCCTTGGTCAAACAAGGCAGCTCAGTCAATCCCGCGTGGATCCCCTCGGAAAAGCCTCCCTCGCACGAAAATCATGCCAGGCGCCTATGCAAGCACACCGCTCCAGATCCAAGCGGTTACGGTTGGGCTCAAGCGGTGGCCGCTAGGACAAGAGGCTGTGCCGCTAGGCCAAGCGGTTTGACCGCTTGCCATGCGGCAAAGCCACTTGCCAAGTGGCATGACCCGTTGTTCTACCGGTTTGGCCGCTCGTCCTAGCGATTTGGCCGCCTGGACCGTTTCTCGTGGACGGCAAATTCGAGGCCCATTCGATTTTCGTGCCAAACCCTGGCAGCTTTCCCTCTTCTATATAAACAAACCTTAGGGTTTAGTTAAAGAGGTTGGTTTTTAGGTTGGCAGTTGGAGACTAGAGGTTGGACATTCTCTCTCTCATATTATAAACCCCAAATTTTGATTCTACTCCTTCTTTAGGATTAGCCCTAGTGTCACGATCCGCCTTTTCTAGTTGCAGGACGTGCGGCGCGCTCTTGTCTCCTAGCGGCAAGAGTGCCAACTGTACACAAGGAACGTCTTTGAGGTGTCCGTGGACACAAGAAAGTGAGGGAGGGATGGAGTTTGAGAGAGGGGTTGGATGATGCACACCATCAACACAGTTTAACAACAATAAGCATTGACATCAATACATTGATATGGAGGACTGCTTCCCCCATAAAGAGTCTTAAAAGCTTTATTCATTCTGACAGGAGTATACATCAAGAGTGCATAACTTTCATACTCGACATCTACTCCTAAAAGTAAAGAACTAGAAAGCTTAAAGACATGTCCAATGGTCAACACGCAGGAAGCGCCTTATAAACATGTTACTAGGGAACTAGAAAGCGTAAAGAAAGCGTAAAGACATGTCCAAGGGTCAACACGCAGGAAGCGCCTTAGAGACATGTTACATTGCAAGGAAAGTAAAGGAAATCTGTAAATTACAAGGTGTGAAGGGCGGAACCTAACATTCTCCCCCACTAAAGTTGTTGACGTCCTCGGCGATGTGATTCGGTCATCAAGTGTTGGTGACGGCTTGGTGCGGATGTTCGCCCGAATAGACTTCTTGCGGGCGGAATCTTCTGGATCTGGATGATACGGCTTCAAACGACTCACATGAAAGACAGGGTGTACTTTCATCCAAGTCGGGGGTTCCACTTTGTAAGCTGTACTTCCCACCTTTATGGTGATAAGGATGGGGCCTTCATATTAGCAGACTAACCGCTTGTCGCTTCCTCTCAGGAATCTCATCTACTCTGGGAGAATCTTCACCATCACAAGGTCTCCCACTTCGAACTCGAGTGGCCTTCTCTTCTGATCGGCCCATTCCTTCATGTGCTTCGAAGCCTTTTCTAAGTAACTTCGAGCAATGTTGGTGTTTTGCTTCCGTTCTCTGGTGAACTCATAAGCTTTCTTGCTTCGGCCCTTGTAATGATCATCCACTGTGTGTGGTAAGAGAGGTTGTTGTCCCGTGACAACTTTGAAGGAACTCCTGTTGGACGAGGAGCTCTTCTGAGAATTGAAGCAGAGCTGGGCTACATCTAGTAGTCTTACCCACTCTCTCTGGTTGGCGCTCACAAAGTGTCGAAGGTATTCTTCGAGGAGCCCGTCGAATCTTTCTGTGTTCCCGTCTTTCTGGGGATGGTATGCTGAAGACATGCTCACCTCTGACCCAAGAAGCTTGAAGAGTTTACCCCAAAAGATACATGTGAACCGAGGGTCTCAGTCACTTACAATGCTTCTAGGCAACCCCCAGTACTTGACAATGTATTTGAAGAAGAGGACGGCTGTCTCTTCTGCTCCAGTAGCTTTCGGGATAGGGATGAAAGTGGCATACTTCGAGAATTGGTCCACTATCACCATAATAGCGGACAAGGGCCCGACCTTCGGTAACCCGTTGATGAAGTCCATGGAGACACTCTCCCATGGTCTCGTCAGCACTGCGAGTGGGTTTAGTAAGCCGCCCTGCTTGAGTCGATCCGGCTTGTCTTGCTGACACAAGAGACACATCCGTGTGTAGCTCATTACGTCGTCCTTCATCTGGGGCCAGAAGTACCCTTGTTTTAGCAAGCACAAGGTTCACTGCCACCCCGGATGTCCTGCCCAAAGGATGTCATGACATTCACTCAGTATTTTCCTCCGAATGCCCTCGGCCCTGGGAACATACAACCTATGTCCCTTTGTGAAGATAAGGCCATCTTCTATCCAAAACCGTCTCGTTTTCCCTTCTTCAATGAGCTGTTGAATGGTCTTCGCCATTGTTTCTTGACCTAGGTGTTGCTTGATCTGGTCGCGGATCGTAGTGGTCACCAGACTTGCCGACAAGTGAGCCGTTTGCTTCAAGGCACCATGGTCAGCCCAACGACTGAGGGCATCCGCGACCTTGTTGTTGACCCCAGGTCTGTATGTAAACTCCACATCAAATTCGGACAAGGATTCCTGCCACCGAGCTTGTCGACCAGTGAGTCTTGGTTGGGTTAAGAAGTGGCTCACCGCAGTGTTGTCTGTGCGAACGAGGAACTTCGAACCCAGAAGATAGTGACTCCAGACCCTTAAGCAATGTACAATTGCTAGTAACTCCGTCTCTTGGGCGGCATACCGCCTCTCGGCCCCATTCAGCTTGCGGCTCTCAAAAGCAACCGGGTGGCCTTCTTGAGGTAGTACTCCTCCGAGGGCGAAGTCTGAGGCATCCGTCTCGACTTCAAAGGGTTTTATGACATCAGGGAGAACCAATACCGGTTCTCTGGTTACCATCTTCTTCAACTTTTCAAATGCCTCATTCTGTGATTCGACCCAAGTCCAACCTTCACATTTCTTCAGCAAGTCTGTGAGGGGAGCCACAATACCAGAATATCCTGCAATGAAGCGCAGGTAGTAATTAGCAGGGCCAAGGAAGGAACGGAGTTCAGAGACATTCTTTGGAAGTTGCCACTCCTTGATGGAAGAGACTTTCTTCGAATCCATGCGCATCTTCCCCTTTCCTACAAAGTGAGCAAGGAAACTAATTTCCTCTTGTGCGAACGAGCACTTCTCTGGCTTCACGAACAGGTGGTGCTCGCGTAACTTCTCGAACACAAGTCTCAGGTGTTCCAAGTGTTCGCTCATGGCCTTGCTAAAGATCACAATATCATTAAGGTATACGACCACGAACTTGTCCAAGTACCCGTGGAAGACATGGTTCATCAAGGTGCAGAATGTTGCAGGAGGATTCGTCAGTCCAAAGGGCATCACTAACCATTCAAAAGCCCCATATCTCGTCACACAAGATGTCTTCGGCTCGTCCCCTTCCGATATCCGTACTTGATGGTACCCCGACCTCAAATCAAGCTTCGTGAAGTATACCGCATAGCCAAGCTGATCGAACAAGTCAACAATCAACGGAATAGGATAGTGATTCCTCACCGTCAACTTGTTGAGTGCCCGAAAGTCAACTTGGCGATCAAAGGACATGCCATTTCTGAACATATCGCTGAAAACCCAGTTACTGGTGAAGATGCTACACATGAGTTTCCTAACGAAGGAATAATGAGTGTCGAGGAGAACACTTGGCAATTATACTTTGATGGAGCCTCAAACCAAAAGGGTTATGGCGTAGCAGTATTATTAGTCAGCCCCGAAGGTGCACATACTCCCATAGCCGTCAAGTTAGATCATGAGGTAACCAACAACGTTGCCGAATATGAGCATGCATCATTCTAGAACCGGCAATAGAGCTACAAATTAAGGATCTAAAGGTATATGGAGATTCAACTCTCATTATAAACCAAGTTTCCAAAAAATGGAAAGTCAAAAGCGAATCCCTGACACCTTACCAGGAATATCTTGAAAAGATAGCCAAATATTTCACTTATGTCCGTTTCACATACCTTCCTAGAGATGACAACCAGTTCGCAGATGTCGTAGCAAAGATGGCTTCCATGACAAATATCCCAGATGATGTAATCTCCATGCCCATTCACATTCAAAGGAGCACTGAGCCCGCCTTTTGTAATGCACTTGAAGTATGCCTTAACGAGGAAGAAGAGGAGGAATGGTTTACCGACATTCTCAATGTACTCGCCAAAGGCGTTTACCCTCCACAGTCCACACCTAGGGCACAAAGAGCTTTAAGAAGACTAGCCGCACAATACATATATAGATGTGCAAGGCAAACTTTATGAAAAGACACCAGAAGGGTTAAGTCTTCTGTGCTTAAAAGAACGTGAGGTCATCAAACTCATGAGCGATATACATAATGGCGTATGTGATCCCCACATGAATGGACTCACCTTGGTCAAGAAAATCCTAAGGCAAGTATACTATTAGACTACGATGGAAAAAGATTGCAACGAATACGTGAGAAAGTGCACACGCTGCCAATTCCATGCTAATTTACATCATAGACCTCCTACCCCTCTACATACATTCACTTCGCTATGGCCATTCTCTACATGGGGTATTGACATCATTGGAAAAATCACCCCTACAGGAAAAGGAGGCTATGAATACATATTAGTCGTAATAGACTACTTTACCAAATGGGTTGAAGCTCGTTCGTACGCAAGGATAGCGTCCAAATACTTGGCAAAGTTCATACATGACAACATCATTACCAGATATGGGGTACCCCACGAAATCATAAGTGATCACGGGTCTCAATTCGAAAAGGATGTTGCCGAGCTTTTCGCTAAGTTTAAAATTCAACATCGACAGTCTTCACCTTACAGGCCACAAACAAATGCAGCCGTAGAATCCGCAAACAAAAATGTGAAACAAATTATAGCCAACATGACGGAAAACTACGAAGATTGGCCCGACAAGCTACAATTCGTCTTATGGGGATATAGAACCACTATTCGGTCCTCAACGGGAGCAACACCCTATTCTTTAGTATACGGAATGGAGGCGGTACTCCCAGTCGAGGTAGAAATTCCCTCTTTGAGGATAGCTTTGGAAAGTGAATTACCCAAAGTAGATTGGGTCCAAGCCCGGTATGACCAATTGATTCTGCTAGATGAAAGACGACTAAATGCCCTACATTATGGTCATGTCTACCAAGCAAGGATAGCAATGCATTTTGATCAACGATTCAAGGGTAGAGGACTAAAAGAAGGAGACTTAGTCCTAAAATAGGTGAGACCGATTGTGGCCGATCCTCGGGGAAAGTTCAAGCCTAATTGGGCCGGCCCATACCTTATTAAGACAATATTATTCGGTGGAGCTGTAAAGTTAATGGACTTAGATGACAACGAGTTTACCCAACTCACAAATATGGATCAACTCAAGCGGTTTTATGCATAAATGTTAAATCTTTGAGAGAGCCCACTAAGGCACCAAATCCAAGTCAAAATCGGTCAACTCGTCCACGTTGGACCCACGACCAAAAAAAAAACAAGATTTGGTTTTACGAACTACATTGGCCTGATTCCGCATGGATATGTAGGTAACCCATATAACTTGGGCCCGTCCACTTTAACAAAATAAATCTCTAAAGGGATTTTTGATCCATTCGACTAATGCATAAATAAGCAAGTCTTTCATAATATGGCTAAGTCCATTACATGCTGTAAATATAAAAATAATAATAAAGTGCGGAAAAAAAAAATAAAAGGGCTATTCTAAGCTACATCTACTTGGGCATGCAAACCCGTTATTTGAATTATACTAAAAAGAAAAAAGGACAAGACTTGCTAGAGAAGTAGAGGTGGACTACTCCTCCTTGTCTTTGACTTCGGGCTCTTGCACGGGTTCGCTAGGCTCATCAAGTTCCATTCGTTCTTTTGGAGCCCATCTCTCCCTACCATAGCTAGAAGAGGCCTCGTGATCATTGGGCCTACTTGAAGTTACCTGCTTGGCCGAATGGGCCGGATTCTTCCTTTTCTTGGATTGGGTCGCTGCCTTGCCTTTTCCCTTACCCTTAGTTTGGGGCTTGGAAGGTTTAGCGGGCCTATCAATTGGAGTTATCCTTACACCACTAGCCTCATCATATTTGCGGGCCTTGAATAACTCCTTTTCTTCCTCTAGGAGCCTCTGGTTGACTTGATGGTCACCGCTCCAAATCCACTCCTCGTAAAAGCTAGACAACCCGTTTGAGTACGGGTAGACTGGCTTAGTCCACACTTGGCGACGGTTCCAGTGTCGTTCCCAATTAGACACCAACGAGGATGTTAAGGGCCTTTGACAAGGAGGTTCACGGATCACGGTCGGGATCCTTTGCCTTAAGCCATATTGGCGGAGAAGGCGATTCGACAGGAAGAACGTCAAGGTATACAAACGAATAATCTTCGTAAAGGGCACATTCTCACTACACCCTACAATCTTGGTGGTATGCCACCACGGGATGAACCAAGTCGGTTGGATATTGGAATAGAGATATGTTATCCACTCCTCCAGAGAGGACTCAGAGAACTTTCGACGCCTCGCCGGAAAGTGTTTAGGGAGGAACTTCCTAGTATCTATTGGAGCCTCAAGCAAGTGGAGCCTCTCTTGGAGCCATATCTACACAAAAATAACAAAGAGGAAAATTCAAGTCAATTTCGCCAAATAAAGTTAAATTCATAAAGATTAAGAATTTATCACAATACTTACTTGTAGGAGTAAAGGGCTCCCGGTGAAGGACTCTTGAGGATTGCTCTTGAGCTTATCTAAAGCAAGGATTGTTTCTCCAACAATCAAGAGCATAGGAGAGCTATCCCACTGTATTTGCTCGGTAACCCTAAGAAGGCAAGCTTTGCCCCTATTTATGGTAAACTTCTTTTCGGATGGAATAAGAGCGTCTTCATTACCACCAACGAACAAATAATGATGGAGGAGGCAAAATACAAAGGCACGTTTCTTGTACCTCATATCCATCGCACCCTAGGCCTTGGAAGTGAAGAAAGTCACAAGCTTGGCAAGGTCGACGTCCTCACCATGAAGCACTTGATCCGCTTGACGAGGAGACAACCCAAGGTACCTTTGGAAATCACCCACGAAAGCATTCCCCAAGTAGGGAACAGCAGAAGGACTTTTGGTTGGAAAGCCAATTATGTCGGAGAATTCCTCCACCAAGGGGCACATCTCCTGAGCACCAAAGCGGAAGACATGGAATTTTGGGTCCCAAAACTCGACTGAACCATGAAGAAAATCCCACAGAATCTTGACTTGTTTAAGGTGAAAGAAGGCATTGAGGTGAAAAGGGGTGAGCTCTAACCTCTGCTCTACAGTCATGGAACTCAACCAAGCATCAAAACCATCGTCAAAGTTCACCATTGTTAAGATTAAGGATTTTCTCTCAAGGAATCCTCTCTCTAAGGGCTTAAAGCAAGTGGTGAGAAGAGAAGAGAAGAGAAAGAAACCCAACTAAATAGAGGCTACGGTTTGATTCTCGTCGAAAATTTAAGGAAATTCAGACAAACGACGAAAAAAGATCAGGCGGCCTTGAAGCTAGTCCAAACGGCTTAGCCGCTAGGACGAGCGGCTTAGCCGCTCCAGCAAGCGGCTTGAGCTAGGACAAGCGGCCAAACAGCAAGCCCAATCGGCCAAACAGCAAGCCCACGCGGCATAGCCACTTGTCCACGCGACAACCGCTAGAGCTCTATCACAGCCTCTAGGAGCTCTAGCGGTCACCCTGTATAGGCGCCTGGTGTACTCTTTTCGCGAGAGACCTCGGTCCACCAGACCCCACGCTAGACAGGGCTCTACCTTCCTGATTCCCACATGGACAAATTTTGGAAGCATCCCCTTATATTTTCCTTACCTTAATTTTCGCTCTTGCCACCTTTCTATGAATTCCGTCTTTATATTCTTTCCTTCTTTTTATTTGGATTATCAAGTTCCACTTTTATTCCTTTTATTTTCGGATTTTCTTTATTAATATTTTCCCCTTTGATTATCTTTTTCTATTTTTACTTTTCTTTACTTTATTTTTATTTTAGGGGAAGGGGTACCCCCAAATATGCTAAATTCTCGGGAATCCTAAATTCCCGAATGTCGTAATTTGTGAGTCCACTCGATGGTGGAGCACCTGAAGGACCGGGCTGAAACATCGCCCAAGCTCTAGTGTCGAAAGCAAATAATGAACCCGTCAAGTAAGCGGGAGCCAACGAATAACGAGGTGGCTCCGACATGTCGGGATAACTGCCATACCCCGTACTCTCCTATCTCCAAGAACCCCTTGGAGAGATTGGAGGATACACGGGCATATGATAGCCCGGATACCCCATATAGGGAGGTGGTGCAGCCACTGCGGAAAAGAAGGCACTTGGGGCGAGCTCCCCGTATCCACTATAGCTCGAGGCGTCCCCTAACGCACCTCTGCACTCTCCTATCTAGGAGGAGGACGCTGTGGTGTGATACCCCAACATTTTCTACAATTATTATATTGATTTATAAATGATTTATAAATAGTTTCGGAAATTAAATCGTATATTCATTTAAGGATTCGATTTATTCAATTAAAGCCATGATAATATTAATTATTATTTTGGGACTTCATAAATTGCATTTATTAATTTTGAGGAGTTTAATTAAAATATTTTGTATATGAATAAGAATTATTCATATGGTTTGAATTAGTTTTAATTAGCTTTTTAAATCAGAAAATTATTAAATAAATTACTAAACCTAGTAGTCTTTGACTTGGGTTGACTGAGGGCCTATATAAGGAAAAATGTGAGACAGTTGATTAGTTTTGCAAACTCAGCCAAAAGCCTCAAGCAATCTCTCTCTCTCGTCGTCCTCTCTCTCTTCTCACCAGCTCTCTCTCTCTCTCTCCTCGATCTGCCCACCTGAGAACCACCGCCGGCCTCCCTTATCGCCGGTAAACTCTTCTCTCTCCCCCTCTCTATCTTTCTCTTTCTCTCTTTCGCTCTCACTCCTCTCCGCTCTCCCCTGTTTTGGGCCGTCACGCCACCTGAACCACCACGGCACCACCAGGCCGCGCCTGGGTGGTCGCCGGTGATGGCCCAGGCTCGGAGACCGAGCCCCCTGCTCCCTCTCCTCTTTCTCTCCCCCGTTCTCTCTCTCATTCTCTCTCTTTTCGCGTTTCACTCTCCTCTCTTCGCCGCGATCACCACCACCGGCCATGGTGGCGAGTGGGTGGTGGTGGTGGTGGTGATGGGTCAAGTTATGGGTCTCATGCATGGGTACCCGTGACCTAGACCTAGTTTTAAAGTTAGGGTTTTGTTTTTATATGTTTCGGAATTATTTATTCGATTTTCACTATTTTTGATTTAATGTTCTTATTTTTCTGCACTCATTCGGAATCGAAATTCGGATATTCAAAAGCCTAGATCGATTGAAATAAATTAAAGAATTTAATAAAAATATCAGATCACTAATTTCGTTACTGTTTGTATTTTCGTATTTAATTAATACTGATTCGGTAATTGTTTTTAATTAGGACCTAACGAGCAAGCGTGATTATCGTCGATTGGTTGGAGCTTAATTACTGTTATTAACGTATTAGTCGTAAGCGCTCATGCCTACCTTCTTCCAAAGCCCCATGAAAACTATTTTGATGTGTTATGTGCTAATTGGGAATTTGTTGTGAATTTAATATGCAAATCATGATTAAATTATATCGTCGTTATTATGAGGTTATTAACCATGATTCACTGCTGTAAATATGATTTATAATTTGCATGTTGATGTTATCATGTTTTGGAAATTAATTAGTCCATATGATAATTATTGGACAATTGTTGAATGGTGAATTATTAGTATTATTATGCTATTAAATAAGTGCTAATTGGTATGGGTATTATTGAATGCTAGTGAGCACCTACCTATTATTGATTGAATTTCTGGGATGATTTGTGAATTTTTGGTTATCATATTACCCTGCCGAAGTGCTGCCAAAATTGTGCTAGACGTTACTTGTCATCATTATTGAATTATCGTCCTTATTGAATTAAAGCATGTTTAATTCTCATCGTATTGAATTATCATTATCATCGTTATTTACTATTCATTGTCTAGAGCATGAAATGAATTAGTGGGTATGCAAATGAATTTCAATGATTCTTCTAAAACCTTAGGTAAGGTTTGCGAAATGTTTTTACTGGGTACGGATGACATTTATTCAGTTTATCTGATTTTTGTTTCTTTTCTTTTCTTCTGTATTTTTGTTTTCGTCACGGAAACCAAAGTGCAGGTTTAGTTGATTGAGGACGTACAGCTTGGAAGGTTAGAGTTGGCGTCGATTCTTAGAACTATTTTTGTTCAGTTTAGATTGTTGGCATTTGATTTGGTTTTGCCCCTTGAAGGCAAGTTGTAATAAATTTGGTTAATGGTTTTAGCTCACTATATACACAACTCTGGTATTAACTGTTTTAGATTGATTAGTTCCTTAGAAGCTCCATTTGATGCCTAGTCTTTCTTTCTGCATAGCATTTACGCCTCAGTGATAAATGTTGTAGTGACAACCCTAGGGTTCGGGACGGTTCAGCGGTGTCGAGTCGTGCACAGCGACGTTGATAGTTTCCGGGAAATCGTTGCGAATTCGGGGGTGTTACAAATGGTATCAGAGCCCTAGGTTTAAAAATGTTGCTTAGGATTAATTAATGAATTAATAAAGATTAGTTTCATTTTGGGGCAAATAAAATGTAATTAAAGCCGTTGAGCGTAGTAGTCCGAGAAGATAGGAATTAATTGAAATCACTTTGCTTGTGATTTATAATGTCCTTATTGTTTGATTGTCTACCTGTAGATGGTAAGGACAAGAAAGACTGCGCGAATGACGACTGCACACCAAAGAGAACGCGCCCTAGCCCATCGTGCACCACCTGCAGAGTATATCGCTTCATCGGATAGCGAGTCGACAGGAAACGACGCGAACGTGCGCCGCGAACCCGCGCAAGACCGCGCCGCGCACGTGATCGTCGCACGTGATAAGGCCGCACGCCCTGTACTGATTCCCGCACCTGTACCCATGCCTATTGCTTCCCCAGTTGCCGCACCTGCTGCATGTGTGGATGAAGAGGAAGATACCTCTGAGCATACAGCACCGGAAGAGCATGATGACATGCCAGATTTGGAAGATATTAGTGTCGAAAGAGACAACAACATGGCGCCTACTCCTGCTGCAAATTAGTCTCCTCCTGTGGAGCCATTCTTCTCTACTGATGCTGATCTCGAGGATACACGTATCTACATACGACGTGCTTATACTACAATCGAGTGTTATTAGTACGAGAAATGCACGAGTCTACATGAAGGCTTATGGGTAGAACTATTGCTGGCTGGTCTACCTAACATCCATCCTTGGATGGGACTCAAGGAGAAGTACGACGACGTGGTCTCCAAGAGTGGTCATCTTCACGAGAAGAAGTACGGTGAAGGTACGACATGGTCTCTCTGCTTTAGAGGCGTTGCAGCTGAGTTATGCCTGTCCGAGTTCGAGTGGAAGGTGAACCGTGTGCTAGTGCCTGCGCCGAAAGGTATGTGCGAGTACTACTGGACCAAGAAGCGCAAATACGCCAATGACTTTAGGAAGCGTTTCATGCCCCAGAAGTTCGTTGGTTATGCTTATCCATACACGCCCTGCAAGGAGGTGAAGCCAAGGAGGAAGGACGATCATGATGAGTCCCCTAGCTCGAAGAAGTTGTGTGCGAGTGCCAAGTAGCACTAGATGATTGCTTTAGTAGTTTTACTTGAGTTTTATTGGAACTTTTAGATTTTTGCGATGGCCCTACGTGGTCAAATATTGATGTTGGTATAGTTGCATAGGCAACAAATATTTATGACTATTATTCACTTGCACTTTGTCTCATTTGCAAGACTATTGCATTTGATTATATGATATCGTTGAGAATTTGTTTATATGATCGCTTTATCACATAATTGAATGGTTGACTCATAGCTTCATAATGATATCTCGTATTGCCTAGACATGAAGGGAAATCCATGTCGGAGTTATGGCGAAATTTTCATTGAGCATGATCATATTAATGTGAGCCAAAGGCTAAGCATGTATTGTATGCAATCAAATGTCATTGTTTATTGCCCTACTAAAATAGTATGGAGCCTCGATGTGTGAGTTGTAAATGTTATTGCTTATCGATCGTGGGAGACCAATGTGTCTACTTTGTTATTGCATATCGAACTATTATGCTTGAGAACTGAGAACATTCAAAGCAAGTATGTTGCTTAGACTTACAATGTAAGGTCGATCATTGAAACTTATATGCTATTTGCTAAATGTGAAGAGACTGGTTTCAATTATAACCTATATCTCTCAATTAGACGTCAATTTGGGTCGAACGTGCCAGCTTTGCTGAAATGGTGATCAACCATTGCTCTTTTATGTCTCAGATTTGTTATAATGGCAACCAACAATCGACTTGCGAGATTAGAAGTAGGTCTTACCAACGTGGTTGAGCACATCACGCGCCAGCTAGAGCACCAAGAGCAAGATCACAACGCGCAGAACCCTGAGACGCGCAACTTTAGGGATTTCGATGCACTCAAACCTCCGACGTTTGAGGGTGGCTCCGAGCCCACCAAGCTTGAGAACTGGATTATAGAGTTCGAGAAGTTGTTTAGGGCGACTAGTCGGCCCAACAACATGAAGGTCAACACCGCTACGCACTACCTGAAGGGTGAGCCTAACAAGTGGTGGAGTGACATAGGAACTGAGTTGCTTGCTACCGAGAATTACAAGTGGACCAAGTTCAAAGAGTCTATTTGTGAAAGGTTCTATCCTAGAGCTATCCGTCGCCAGAAGCAACGGGAATTCAAGAACATCTCTCAAGGGAAGCTATCTGTAGCTGAGTATGCAACAAAGTTCAATGAGCTTGCTGCTTTTGCACCTAACTTGGTGACGACCGAAGCTGAGCATATAGAAAGGTTCAAAGATGCTTTGAAATGGGACATACAGCGTTTTGTTATGGGAAACTCCCTGACGTTCCAAGAATCGTACGAGAAAGCCTTGAACCAAGAACGTGTTGTGGATCATCGTGATTCATTGCTCGAAAAGCATAAACGTGACGAAGGGAGCTCTTCCCAGTCAAGTGGCGCAGATCAGAGGCCAATACCGAACAACGGTAATCACAACAACCAAGGTGGTAACCAAAACCACCACGGGAACAAGAATTGTGACTCGAACAATCATAGAGATACGATCTTAGCTAGGAGAAATACGCCTTGTAGTCGCTGCAACAAGATGCATCCTGGCAAGAACTGTCGTCGCAATGTACTTCAATGCTACGAGTGCAACAAGCCTGGTCACAATGCTTCTGAATGTTGGAGTTGTGGAAGGAACGACAATGGTCATAACCACGATAACAACTTCAATCGTGGTGGCAATGGAAATAGAAATGCTAATCACGAAAATGGTGTTAACTAACGTGGAAATGGGGGTTACAACAATAACAACCGCAACAATACTGCTGCTCCTGCTGCGAATAATCAAGCACAACTTCCTAATCCTGCCAACCCCGTGCAGAACAACAACAACAACAACAACAACAATAGAGGGGTAAACGGAAGGGTCTATGTGCTGAACCGCAACGAAGCTGAGGCGAACCCGAATGTGATCGTTGGTACTTTTCTCTTTAACTCTCAACTTGCTTTTGTTTTGTTTGATAGTGGTGCAACGCATTCGGTTCTTTCTAAGAGCTTTGCATATAAGATAGGTTTAGAGCCTAGTTTTGTGTATAGTGCGAATATTAGGATGCCAGATGGCACGATTGTTAATTGTAAAACGTTGCATGAAAAGTGTCCGATTAGGATAGCTGGTTCCGATTTGCCTGCAGATTTGATTCAGATGGACTTGAAGGATTTTGATGTAATATTGGGAATGAATTGGTTAGCCAGGTATAGGGCTAAGTTAGCGTGTTATGAACAATGTGTGTCATTGTGTGGACCGCAAGGTAGAAGGATTACCTACAAAGGAGTCGTGGTCAAGCCTAAGTTGAAGGTAGTGGCGACCATGAAAGCAAAGGAGTGCACGACTAAAGGTGAAGAAATTTACCTATGTCATGTGGTGGATACAAGCCGAGAAGCTGAAGTTTCGAAACCTATTCCAGTTATTTCGGAGTACGCTGACGTCTTTTCAGACGAGATTCCCGGAATGCCTCTGCAACGCATTGTTGACTTTACGATCGACTTAGCTCCACGTTCTGCTCCAATCTCGAAAGCTCCGTATCTTATGGCTTCTTCAGAGATGAAAGAACTGAAACCACAACTTGAGGACCTACTGGACAAGGGATACATACGTCCTAGTGTATCGCCTTGGGGTGCTCTTGTTTTTTTTGTGTGTAAGAAGGATGGTAGTATGAGACTGTGTATAGACTACCGCGAGCTGAACAAGATTATGATCAAGAATCGTTATCCACTACCGAGGATTGACGACCTATTCGCCCAACTCCGTGGAGCGACTGTCTTCTTAAAGATTGACTTACGTTCAAGATACCATCAACTCAGGATTTCCGAGCTTGACATTCCAAAGACCGTGTTTAGGACGAGGTATGGACACTACGAGTTCACAGTTATGCCTTTTGGGTTGACGAACGCACCTGCGAAATTTATGGATTTGAAGAACTGTACGTTCCAGCCTTATCTCGATCAGTTAGTAGTTGTCGTTATTGACGATGTTTTGATGTACTCAAAGAACGCTGCTGAGCACAAGCAACACTTGCATACCATTTTGGAGATTCTACGACGACATCAACTTAACGCGAAGTTGTAAAAGTGCGAGTTTTGGTTAGAAACTGTTTCTTTTTTAGGACACATGGTGTCTAAGAGTGGAGTTGCTGTCGACCCAGAAAAGATTAGAGCTCTTATGGACTGGTCAGCACCGAAGGGCGTGACTGAGGTTAGAAGTTTTCTTTGGTTAGCTGGTTACTATCGTAGGTTTGTGGAAGGATTTTCGAAGATAGCGCAGCCTATCACAAATTTGATGAAGAAGACGAACAAGTTCGTGTGGTCTGAAAAATGTGAACCTGTTTTTCAAGAGTTGAAGAAACGCCTTACAAGCGCGCAGATTTTGACTTTGCCATCGGGAATGAAGGATATGAAGTCTGTAGTGACGCGTCTAAGCATGGGTTAGGCTGTCTTTTGATGCAACATGGTAAGGTAGTAGCTTATGCCTCAAGACAACTGAAGAAGCACGAGGATAACTACCTTATTCACGACTTAGAGCTCGCTGCTGTCGTGTTTGCTCTGATGATTTGGAGACATTATCTTCATGGTTCTGCTGTAAAGATGTTTATGGACCACAAGAGTCTCAAGTCCATATTCACGCAAAAGGAGTTGAATATGCGACAAAGAAGATGGCTAGAGTTCTTGACGGAGTACGATATCGACATTCGGTATCACGAAGGGAAAGCTAACGTGGTAGCTGACGCTTTAAGTACGTAGAAAGACTTGTCATTCGTTGAACACTGCTTTAGTACTTCCGAAGGAGATCATTCGTGACTTACAAAGTCTGGACATGCAGATTGTACTGAAAGGTGACGTTCAATATATCTTAGCGCATATCTCAGTTCGACCAACCTTGCTCAACGGGATCAAGGATAAACAGAGTGAAGATGAGGATCTTCAATGGATTCTACACCACAAGGACGAGGGTAGATCTGAGGACTTTTCTATTGGTCAAGACGGTGTCATGAGATTTCATGATCGTGTCTGTGTACCGAATGACCCGGAGATCAGGAGTCAGATTCTGGGTGAAGCTCACAATACACCTTATTCTGTACATCCTGGTGGAGACAAGCTTTACAAAGATCTTCGCCAAATGTTTTGGTGGAAAGGTATGAAAGAAGATGTTGCTGAGTTCGTTGCTAAGTGTCTGACGTGCCAGAAGGTCAAGATTGAACACAAGAGACCTGGTGGAATGATACAATCGCTTGAAGTTCCTACTTGGAAATGGAATTCAATTTCAATGGACTTTGTCATGGGTTTACCATTGACACAGAAGAAGAAGAACGCCATTTGGGTCGTTGTAGATCGTTTGACAAAAGTTGTGAGATTCATCCCAATGAATGACACTTGGGAAATGGAGAAGCTGGCGGATGCTTACGTCAAGGAAGTTATGAGACTTCATGGTGTTCCAGAAGATATTATTTCAGATAAAGATTCGAGATTTCTGTCACACTTTTGGCAGAAATTGCAAGAAGCTTTTGGAAGCAAATTTAAGTTCAGTACTGCTTTTCATCTTGCGACCGATGGTCAGACGGAAAGAACGATTCAAACTTTGGAGGATATGTTACGAGCGTGTGCTCTCGAGTATCAAGGCTCGTGGAATACACACATTCCGTTGATCGAGTTCTCTTACAACAATAGTTATCATTCAAGCATTGATCGAGTGTCATATGAAGCATTGTATGGAAAGTGTATCGCCCGTTTGTTGGAACGATATTAGTGAAACTGCAGTTTTGGGTCCTGAGATGATCGAGCAGACCGTCGATGTGGTCAAAGTAATTCAAGCAAAGATGCGTAGTGCTCAAGATCGCCAGAAATCGTACGCAGATAGAGGTCGTAGACCTGAAGAGTTTGAGGTAGGAAGCAAGGTACTTTTGCGAGTATCTCCTACCAAAGGTGTCATGCGTTTTGGTCGTAAGGGAAAATTGAGTCCTCGTTACATTGGTCCTTACGAGATCCTGGAAAGGATTGGTGAGGTTGCTTATCGACTAGCTTTACCTATGGAACTTGCAAAAGTCCATAGTGTGTTTCATGTCTCTCAATTGAAGCGATACGTACATGATCCAACTCATGTCGTTCAACCTGAAGCGATCGATCTCGATGAAAGTTTGACTTATGAAGAGCGTTCTATCAAGATAGTGGACCGCAAAGAGCGCTCAATTCGAACAAAGACTATTCCAATCGTCAAAGTCGTTTGGTCTCGACAAGGTCAAGAGGAAGCAACATCGGAAGCCGAATCCATGATGCGCGAGAAGTATCCAGACCTCTTCCTAGCAGGTACTAGTCCCACTTGATTTTCGGGACGAAACTCCTTTTAAGGAGGGTAGAATGTCACGCCTCGAAATTTCGTTTTGTTTATCGCTTTGCATGAACTGCATGTTCAAACATTGCATGGTGCATGCTAGTCAACTTAGAATCGCGATCGTACTTGCTCATCTTGCATATGTTAGTGTCCTAGAAATCGTTTTATACCTTCATATGGGTAAACTCATTTTGTTTTGGAAGTGATTACTTCATGTCCTTTTAAGGAGGGTAGAATGTGATACCCCAACATTTTCTATAATTATTATATTGATTTATAAATAGTTTCGGAAATTAAATCGAATATTAATTTAAGGATTCAATTTATTCAATTAAAAGACATGATAATTTTAATTATTCTTATTATGGGACTTTCATAAATTGCATTTATTAATTTTGAGGAGTTGAATTAAAATATTTTGTATATGAATAAGAATTATTCATATAGTTTTAATTAGTTTTAATTAGCTTTTTAAATCAGAAAATATTAAATAAATTTCTAAACCTAGTAGTCTTTGACTTGGGTTGACTGAGGACCTATATAAGGAAAAATGTGAGACAGTTGATCAGTTTTGCAAACTGAGCCAAAAGCCTCAAGCAATCTGATCTCTCTCTCTCTCTCCTCACCGGCTCTCTCTCTCTCCCCGGTCTGCCCACCGGAGAACCACCGACGACCTCCCTCGCCGCCGGTAACCCCTTCTCTCTCTCTCTCTCTCTCTCTCTCTCTCTCTCTCTCTCTCGCTCGCACTCCACTCCCCTCTCCCCTATTTTGGGCCGTTCGCGTCACCTGAACCACCACGGCACCACCAGGCCGTGCCTGGCTGGTCGCCTGTGATTGCCCAGGCTCGGAGACCAAGCCCCCTGCTCCCTCTCCTCTTGTCTCTCCCCTGTTCTCTCGTTCTCTCTCTCTTGTTCTCTCTCTTTTCGCGTTTCTCTCTCCTCTCTACGCCGGAGCTCCGGCGACCACCACAACCGGCCATGGTTATGGGTCCCATGCATGTGTACCCGTGACCTAGACCTAATTTTAAAGTTAGGGTTTCGTTTTTATATTTTTCGTAATTATTAATTCGATTTTCAGTATTTTCGATTTAATGTTTTTATTTTTCTGCACTCATTCGAAATCGAAAATCAGATTTTCAAAAGCCTAGATCGGTTGAAATAAATCAAAGAATTTAATAAAAATATCAGATCAATATTTTGGTATTGTTTGTATTTTCGTATTTAATTAATACTGGTTTGGCAATTGTTTTTAATTAGGACCTAACGAACAAGTGTGATTATCGTCGATTGGTTGGAGCTTACTTACTGTTGGTAGCATATTAGTGGTAACCGCTCATGCCTACCTTCTTCCAAAGCCCCATCAAAACTATTTTTGATGTGTTATGTGCTAATTGGGAATTTGTTGTGAATTTAATATGCAAAGCATGATTAAATTATATCGTCGTTATTATGAAGTTATTAACCATGATTCACTGCTGTAAATATGATTTATAATTTGCATGTTGATGTTATCATGTTTTGGTAATTAATTAGTCCATAGGATAACTATTGGACAATTGTTGAATGGTGAATTGTTAGTATTATTATGCTATTAAATAAGTGCCAATTGGTATGGGTATTATTGAGTGCTAGTGAGCACCTACCTATTATTGATTGAATGTCTGGGATGATTTGTGAATTTTGAGTTATCATATTACCTTGCCGAACTGTTGCGAAATTGTGCTAGACATTACTTGTCATCATTATTGAATTATCGCCGTTATTGAATTAAAGCATGTTTAATTCTCATCGTATTGAATTATCATTATCGTCGTTATTTACTATTCATTGTCTAGAGCATGAAATGAATTACTAAGTCGTGGTCTCGTAGTACCACTTTTGTCAACCAATGCAAATTATGTGAATTGAATTAAATGAGAGTAAGACTACTAATGGATCCCTAGGAGTAGTCGAGCAATCGGGTTTGCACGTAATGGTGTAGTTCAAGGGATGTGTGATTCCCAAGTTACTTATGGACACCTCACAGTGTGTCTGGGACGGATCATTCCCCATTTATTAAGTCCTCTAGGCTCGTGTAATTGTACTAGAGGTAGTGTGCACACTAGAGTCATTAAGTCCATGGCGTGATTGTATCTTCGATGAACAGTATGAGTATTCGCTGTTCTATTCGCTTTCTTACATCTCTCTAATCAAGACGGATTGTCTATGTCGTATTTCATATGATCACTATACAAGAATTGTATGTAAAAGAATGTCGTTATGCGTATGCTTGATTATCTGCTTATGTGCATATGCAAATGAGTTTCAATGATTCTTCTAAAACCTCAGGTAAGGTTTGCGAAATGTTTTAACTGGGTACGGATGACGTTTATTCAGTTTATCAGGTTTTTGTTTCTCTTTTGTTTCTTTTCTTTTCTATTGTATTTTTGTTTCCGTTACGGAAACCAAAGTGCGGGTTTAGTTGATTGAGGACGTACAGCTTGGAAGGTTAGAGTTGGCGTCGATTCTTAGAACTATTTCTGTTCAGTTTAGATCGTTAGGATTTGATTTGGTTTTAGCCCTTGAAAGCAAGTTGTAATAAATTTGGTTAATGGTTTTAGCTCACTATATAGACAACTATGATATTAACTGTTTTAGATTGATTAGTTTCTTAGAAGCTCCTTTTGATGCCTAGTCTTTCTTTCTACTTAGCATTTCCTCCTTAGTGATAAATGTTGCAGTGACAACCCTCGGGTTCGGGACGGTTCAGTGGTGTCGAGTCGTGCACAGCGACGTTGATAGTTCCCGGGAAATCGTTGCGAATTCGGAGGTGTTACATGTGGTGTAGGCACCGACTCCGGAGTGCGCACAACAGAAGGCCTAGGAGGCCTCACCACGGGAACAGGCTGCGAAAATAAGCTCAAGGTCAGTAAATCACCAAAAATTCAAATCAAGCATTATTACTTGAAATGAACATACCTCTCGAACGTCGGACTCGTGCATACAGTTCGAGACACGAATCTGGATATCCAAGTCTTAAGGGCATGCATACCCCTAAAGACCTTTCGTGTCTCAGCAGCATCCAACTGTGCACATAAGAAAAAGAATCAGGATAAACACAAAGGAAACATTGCAAAATACAAGGAATTCTCACTTACCCCCCTACAGCCAGCAAGTAGAGGCAATCCCTCAACCTCCTCATCAGGGCCACGAAACTCGGGAACCTGTATAACCTGAGGAGACTCATCCGCTCCGGTATAACTCATAGACAAAGTAGGAGGAGTAGGACGTGGAGGAGAAACAGCCGAGGAGCTCGAAGCACTCTCCAAAGATTTAAGAATGACAGACACATATCTAAATTTCCAAACGAAGTTAAGAAACAAAATTACGTTACTTACCAGATCTGTGGAGAAGTTGGGGCATACCCGTGCCTTAACGAAATGAGTATAAGCTACCATAAGATCCACCTGAAGATCAAGCAGAAGCAAATACTCGAGGGCATTTTCCCGAACGGTGGCCGCCCTCACCTGCTCCACGGTGACAAAAAAAAAGCATAGAATACGAAGGATCCAAAAGAACCCTCGGAGCCGGAAGGTCGGGGAAAGTCTGCCTAATCAGTCTCGCCCCTAAGAACCACTCAAAACCAAAAGGACCCTCAATGAGGATCCTCCTCTGGTCGTACACCCGAGCGCCCAAGAACCTATCCGATAGGCCCGGGAGGTAATCTGTCCAGGGGAGCCAGTCGACCTGCAAAAGCAAGAATGAGCACATAAAAGGATAAAAGGACCAAAGAAGCACAAAGGAAAGTTGCTTACATCCTATGCGGTCAAGGGATATATCGCCTCCCTAAGGGCGTGCAACGTAGTAAAGGGGCAAGAAGCCCGTCCCCTCCAGGTCTGCATTGGTGGAAAGGACAAATTCCTTGTCTCAAGAAGAGGGGCAAGGTCGGAGAAGTGCTCATAAAACCAAATCTAACACATGCAAAGTACATGGATTAGGAATAAGTTATTAATAAAGAGCCGAAACACAAAGAAAAAGAAGGGTAAAAGGAAATTACCTCCATAACCTTCCAATAATCGACTAAGGAGATGCGAGATGCGCTTTCCTCTCCACTGAGACGACTGGACTGCCTCAAACACCGTAGAAGAAAAGAGTATGCGGGAAGACCCCAGTTGTACTCCGCAACTCTATCCGAATCCCGCAAGCACGGGAAATAACGAACATGGTACCTACTAGCCTTATCCGAAAAAAGAGAACAAGCTAGAACAAGGGCCAAGAAAAGGCGGGTGTGCTGCTCCGCTGGGATCTTCTTCAACTTCCTCGGGTTGGTAAAAAACTAGACCTTGACATCGGTCCGACCATACTCCCTACCATCCTAGTTGGTCTCGAAAAGACCAAACATCACCACCATAACCTCCCGGCTCACATCTCCATAAGTGACAGGAGTACCGGTGCAAGGGAGCCCGGAAATGAGACCAAACTCGAAAGGGGTGATCATGATCTCACCCATAGGAAAATGAAAGGTACTGGTAGTATCCCAGTACCGCTCCACAAGACCTCTAACCAATAGGCGATCGGAGCGCTCAGCAGAAGCCATGGAAGCTAAAACGTGACTAAAGCCACAACGCACCACAATAGCGTTCACCGAAGGAGTCACGTACCTACGGGCTTTCTCGTTACCCGAAAGGCTACCGTAACCCCGCATGGCCGTGTCGACGTCCTAAAAATAAAAGCACAAATAATTGCAAAGATAATTAGCTTGGTGATCATAGTAACAACTCTCAGTCTCCGGTTTAGTCCTAAATTTTTACAAATCGTAGAATTTATCATTTTAGCTAAACCAATATGACAAGGGTAAATTTTAAAGAGAGCAAATTTCACACAAGTTCATTCTCCTCAAATATACTCAAAAAACCATTTACCACCACAACAAAAATGAACTTTATTCAAGTTTAATTTCATAGAATAAATATATAATTGCAACGAGAATAAATTTCACACAAATTTATTTTCCACAAATTAAAGATGAATTTCACACAAATTCATTCTTCACATGCATATATAATACAAGAGTCCTACGGGAATTCGCAAATTAACCAGAAAAACGATTTCACGCAAATGGGTTTTTCCACATTTAGCTACACTACAGTTCTCAACCTAGTAATTCTATGTTTGCCTACACATGATTTTCTAAGTGTAAAAGAGCAAGAATAAAAAATATATAAAGTAAAATAACATACCCGACATGTGGTACCAACGGTAACCAAATGCTCCTTCTTGAGGACCAGATCGCTGGGCTCCCAATGATCGGTTGGATGAAAATCGCTACGAGTGAACTCGTCCTGGACTAACCGGCTCTCAGCGACCCAGTAATAGGGTATACCGGAAACGAAAACCCGAGTAAAAACATTCGGGGTCTCATGAACCACAATCTCCTGCCCCTTCCTTTTCCTACCTCCTCTAAGTTTGGGAGCCATGGATGAAGAACAAAAGATGAAGTTTTTGAAATTTGAGTGAAACTCACAAAACTCACAAATTCACACAATTTTGAGTTTTGATACTCAAAAACACAAGAACAACAAACAAAATTAAGTTCTACTAAGAATTTTAGCAAGAAACCTCAAGATTTGGAGCTAGGGGCTTTGATGGAGGTTGAAGAATTTGAGCAAAAATGGAGGAAAGAGAAGGCTCGAAATGGGGAACATGACCCATTTCGGCCTCCCTTTCTCCTCTTAAAGCAAAACCGTGCAAAATGACCTAGTGGTCGGTCAGACCACCCAGTTGGTGGTCAGATCGCAAGCCACGCGGCATAGCCGCTCCGCGTAGCGGATCAACCGCTTGACGTGGCGGTTTGACCGCCTGGCCCACTCTCTCGCCTATGACGTTTCTTTGGGACATTGGTTCAAAATCCGTGGGCTCGACACGAGGTCCATAGCAGTTATTTGTGCGCCAAAGTCCGTTATAAAAACAGGACTACTTTAAACCCACAGGTTTGCACATTTATACTTGGCCAAGTGGCATGGGCTCAAACCCGACCTAAGGTCTGAGCAACATTTTATTGCCCTTTACTACTTACACTATTTCTGACGAAATATTTAAATTGTGTAACCTACAGCATAGGGTTCCCCTTCAACTGAAAAATCGAGGGACGTTTATTGTTGGGACCTACAGCATAGGTTCACCTTTCGACCAAAAACCGAAATATTTTTATCTCTTATATTATTTCTAACGAAATGTTTTCATTGTGTAACCTACAGCATAGGGTTCCCCTTCGACTGAAAATCGAAGGATGTTTATTGTTTTACCTACAGCATAGGGTCACCTTTCGACCGAAAATTGAAAGATTTTTATCTCTTATCTTATTTCTAACGAAATATTTTTATTGTGTAACCTACAGCATAAGGTCCCCTTCGACTGAAAATCGGAGGATGTTTATTGTGTAACCTACAGCATAGGGCTCCCCTTCGACTGAAAATCGAAGGACGCTTATTGTTTGACCTACAGTATAGGGTCGCCTTCCGGCCGAAAATCGAAAGATTTTTATCTCTTATCTTATTTCTAACGAAATGTTTCTATTGTGTAACCTACAACGTAAGGTCCCCTTCGACTGAAAATCGGAGGACATTTATTGTGTAACCTACATCATAGGGTCCCATTCGACTGATAATCGGAGGACGTTTATTGTCCGACCTACAGCATAAGGTCAAACTCTCGGTCAAATCAACCAGGAAATTTATTGCTCTAAACATGATTGTTTATCTTTAACTGATTGTCACCTCACTCACTTTTCCTGTTTTATTGCAGGTATTGGCACAGGAATACTTTGACCTTTGCTCTATTCGAGCTCGGCCAAAGTATGGGCTTCTGTAGACACCAAAAATTGTGTCTATAATAAATCCCCGTAAAAACCCGATGATGAAAGGATTGGATTTTGCGCGAACTTGGGTTGCGAGAATAATTGCTCTGATGATTAGCCCAGTTCATTTGAGTTAGCCAGTGGAAACCTTTTGTACAGGTGAACCAAACCAGTTGGATTCAATTCAGTTGGAGTCCAAAACTGAGAGATAGGCCTCTTTGAACCTAAGGGCCCGAAAGGGAACCCAAACCCATGAATCAACCCTTGGTCAAACAAGGGAGCTTAGTCAATCCCGCGTGGATCCCCTCGGAAATGCCTCCCCCGCACGAAAATCATGTCAGACGCCTATGCAGGCACACCGCTCCAGGTCCAAGAGGCTACGCTTGGGCTCAAGCGGTGGACGCTAGGACAAGTAGTTGTGCCACAAGGCCATGCGGTTTAAGCGCTTGCCTTGCAGCTAAGCCGCTTGGCCTGCCGGTTTGGCCGCTCGTCCTAGAGGTGTGGCCGCCTGGACCCTTTCTCGCGGATGGCAAATTCGAGGCCCATTCGATTTATGTGCCAAATCCTAGCAGCTCCCCCTCTTCTATATAAACAAACCTTAGGGTTTAGTTGAAGAGGTTGGTTTTTGGGTTGGCAGTTGGAGACTAGAGGTTGGACATTCTCTCTCACATATTACAAACCCTAAATTATGATTTTGCTCCTTCTTTAGGATTAGCCCTAGCACCACAAAATAAACCTTCATACTTCATCAAGAGCATGAATTCAAGCAATACAACCCAATAAGTTCATTGTGAGAATCCAGGTAATCCAACTTGAGGGTTTTCAATAATATTTATTTTGCTTGTTATTACTGACGATTTTGGTTTATGTGATATGTACATGCATGACGCGTTTTGAGCAAAAGGACTGGTATTAAGCCTAGGTTTATGGATGAATGATTGTTTTAATTTTGTTATTTATTGCTTTATTATAAATGAATCATGCTTTGTTTGTGGATTGGGGGATGAATCATGTATGTGTCCTTTAAATTACAGGTTTTAGCATGTTTATCGCCTTTTAGCAATAAAAGCATGTAACTTGATAAATTGTTAAAAGTGGTCACAATAATAATGCTTGTTCAAACCCATTAGTTAAAACTAGGAATTTGGACAAATTGAATATTGTTTGTACCTACGCCCCCGAACTCATTTATGAGGTCAATTTCCCCAATAAGGATTGGGGTGCACAGGAGTTGAGTTGACGTCTTTCTAGACTATCGACTTGATCTCCAAGGTTTCCAACTTACCTCAAAATTTGGTGGCGACTTCCGACAATCTTAATCGTGTCCTTTGTACAAAAATCTCTATGTGCATACACACTAAAAGATTCACGAAATTCGATCACCCAACTCGCTATCCCAGGCTGTCCGGAAACCCGACCCCCGAAAGGAGAGCCAAGGGAAGGCACGCGGAAAAGAGGGGAGAAAAATATGGCAGCCTACACATAGTTGACCCGAGTTGAGATATAAGAGCTTTTCTTTATTTTTCGATAGAATGTTTGGTTACTCAGCAAAAGCTTATTGGTTGCTTTCTGTGTTACGTGTGTGTGCGTCCATTTTTCTTCAATGGTGAGCCTATGATGAACCTATGCGATATTCTTGCATGGGGGAGTAGATTGGAATATTTGCAGGTCAATTGTCCATGAGGATCTCTTGTGCTAGTTGGACTGTTGGACTCAAAGTTGTCAAGAAGATTATTATTTTGTCGTTTATTTTCATTTGATGTAATAAAAGGATTGATTAAAATTTTATTGGTTTATTGTTGGAAGTTGTAATCGTCCGCCTTACACTCATTCTTGTGAGTGAGTGTGGCAGTGACGCACTGGATTGTTAGAAGTCTTCCGCTGTTGTTTTGGATATTATGTTGTATAGTCTGTATAAGCAGGTTTCAGTCTGTCGATAACTTTGAATGTCTATCTACAAAGGAAACTTTGCCCGATTTTCGGCGCGAGTTTATTCATTTTTATTTATTTATTATTTAGAAAATCCGGGGTGTTACATCTGTAGAAGCCAAAAGCATGATTCTTGGTGTCGATGTGGACTTAGTTCAACTCTGTGAAAAGTTTGCTATTTCTTCTGAACAAGATGCAATATTTAGGCGTTGTCTCCGACAGGCTTTTGTACTTTGCTTGTTAAACTACCTGCTGTTTGCTAATGCAGAGTCTTCCAGCTTAGGTAGAACCTCGTTGTTGCGAGTGGTGAATCAAATGGCTGAAGGGCACTCTCCTTTGCATCTGCCTGTAGGGAAAACTATTATAGGGCTTGATAGGTTGAAAATCTCGCCTCATGAAACTTTTTCTGGCGGCCCTCTACTGCTTCAAATCTGGTTATGTGAGCATCTAAGGTTGATAGAATCGCCAGAGAAGATGATAGCTCGTACACCTCGAGCCTGGTCAAAGAAATCTTATACCGCTGCAAGCTTCTTAGTTAGGAAAAAGTTATTTAATGAAAAGACCCTTGCTGAATGGGATGCCTTTTTCCATGCAGGATATGTTATCCGTTGGCATGTGATCTGGTGGAGCTTGACCTCTTTGGTGACTTGCTACAATTTTATCCCTCATACTACCATAGTTGGGTTGTACAGGAGTAGCTTCCTTTTTCCTTCTAGAGTCATGAGGCAATATGGGTTGAAGCAGGTTATCTCTCATCAGGAGACTACGAGACCGCCTACCTTGGCTCTGACCACCGAATTTGCACGGGACTCGGGAAAATATTGGCGTAGCCGGGGTCACTGGATACTGTACTTCGTAAAATTGTCCCGACTCAAGATTTTGACACTTATTTAAATTGGCTTTGAGCCCTTTGTCATGAGGAGTGGGGCCAACAAAAGCCTTAGTATGACTTAAGAACAGGAAGCATGAAAAGAAAGGAAGGACTTTATGGGGAAGGCTATCACATACTGAAAAGAGGCAAGCCCCCAGCTCAAGAAAGCGATCATAGGTCATCCTCAAACCAGGGTCCTTCAAAGAAGAACTCTTCAACGAAGTCTTCTAAAGGGGAGAAGGATTAATGTAGTTTTCTTAGAAAGCAAGTCTAGTTATAAAAAAAATAATAGGACTTTGTTTAGCTTAAACCCTCATAGTTGCACTTTTTTTTTTTTTTTGTAACCTTAGGAAGTTTAATTTTTGCAATGTAAGCTTATTCGTTCAATTTCAATAAAGATTATCCCTTTTGAATGAGTTAAAAGGAATTTTGGATTGATTTTGGTCGGGCCCCTTAAAAAGGTTACCTACGTATCCAGTTTGGAATCAGGCCAACATAGTTCGTTCAATTTGTGAACGTCTTTTTTTTCGGATATGTTTTTTTTTAGACGTAGCACTTCTTCAGTTGGTCCATGTTGGTGAGCTGACTGAACTCCATGCCATCAATGTCCATGAGTCTGACTACGCCTCCTGATAAGTTGTCTTTAATGATGAACTGACCGGACCAGTTCGGTCAAAATTTTCCTCTAGGGTCAGTAACTGGGGCACGTAATTCTTTCCAAACTAAATCACCTTCCTTTAGATTTCGAGGTCGAACCTTTTTTGTGGAATTCTCTTGCCATGCGTTGCTGGTACATGTGGGAGTGGTCTAGGGCCTGTAGGCGTCTTTCATCTGTGAACATGAGGTCCTCGTAACGAGCTTGTAACCATTGGGTTTCGGGATTTCACCCTCTAATGCTATGGGCATGGAGCGTAGTTGGACTTCTATGGGTAGCACGACTTCCATTTCATAGACTAGGGAATAAGGCGTCACTCTTGTGGAGGATCTTATGGACGTCCTATACCCCCAAAGGGAAAATGGGAGTTTTATTGGCCAATCGTTGTAGTTTTCTATCATCTTTTCAATGATGGTCTTGAGGTTTTTGTTGGCGGCTTCCACTGCACTATTGGTTTGGGGACGGTAAGGGGATGATTTGTGGTGCCGGATTTTGTAGTTCTTTAGGAAGGTGGTTGTTTCGGCTTTGAAATGGAATCCATGGTCACTAATAATTTCATGTTGAACGCCGTATTGGCAGATGATGTTGTTCATTATGAATTTGGACACTTGTTTGGAGGTGAGGACGGCATAGGATTGGGCTTCAACCCATTTGGTAAAATAGTCTATGGCTACTAGGATGTGTTCATGTCCTCCCGAGCCTTTCAGGGTGATTTTACCAATGATATCTATTCCCCATGCGGGAAATGGTCAAGGGGATGTGATGTTGTGGATCATTGAGGGTGGCATATGCTGCAGGTTGTCATATATCTGACAATTCTTGTATTTCTTGACATAATCGTAAAAATCCCTTTCCATAGTGGTCTAGTAGTATCCCAGTCGTAGGATCTTTCTAGAGAGCATTCAACCATTAATGTGTGCTCCGCACACACCATTGTGTACCTCGTCCATGATCTCTGCGGCTTCTTCGGAGTTCACACATCTGAGGTTGACCCCGGTTTGGGACTTCTTGTATAGAACTCCCTTGTATTCTATGTATTGTGCTGCTAAGAGATGGATGACCCGTTGAGCTCTTATGGGCGCGTCTTCAGGGTAGATTCCCGTGGTGATGTAGTTGAAGACGTATTGGTACCAAGGATCTTCTTCGATCGGAGCTAGGATTAGGCTCGTGCCAAGATTGTTGCAAAACGCTAGCTTGCTTCTTCTTGTGGGATGGCATCATTAAGGGAGTTTAGCTACTCAAATTCCTGTAAAAGAGATAATTTGCATTATTGCTTTGTGAAGTTTACTTATATTGCTTAAATTTATTAGTTAATGATTTGTTCATCTTTGAGTTCATTGAATTTATCAATATAGCTAAACAAAGAAAGAAATGAGCAAGAGGAACTTTTATTGATTTATAGCAAAAGATAAGCACAGATGATTATAGAGAATTGGGTCTCTAATTCCCGTCAAAAAGAAACTAGACTTAGAAAAAGTAAAAAGGGAAACACTCCCTATTCAAGACTCAACCTAAAGATTTAGCTAAGATCCTAACTCGATAAAACTTGGGGACTCAGACTCGATTCCTCTAGCCCTTGCAGGTAGCCAACTAGTTCCAGGCTCTGTCGGTATCATCTTCTTTCTTCTTGTCCATTATTTCTTGTACGTCATTTTGCGGGAGGATACCCATATCATAGAGCCGGTTGTACGAGTCAATTTCTTGGTACATGAGGCGTTCTTGGTAAACAGGTTGCAGATTCTTCGTGAATTGGCGGATTTGATCACTCTGCGCAGATTTCTCAACCATTTTGGCCACCTTCTGCCTGCAACGTTGAAGGAAGGCAAGGAACCCCTCATCTTTTTATTGCTTGGTGATTTCTAACTCTTGAAGGGTCATAGAGAGAACAACATTTTCCTTGTAGCGTGCAAGGAAGATTATAGTGAATTTTGACCAAGTATGGTAGTTTTCCAAATTCAAGGTATAGAACCAACGACAGGTCGATGCATCAAGAGTCTGTGGGAACAAGTGTATGTAGATACTTTTTTCAATTCCTCTCAATCCCATGGAAGTAGTGAAGGCCTTGAGGTGATTTTGTGGATCATCAGTTCTAGTGAATGTCGGAACCTCGGGCATGGAGAACTTTGCTGGAAGCTTGCCCCTAACTTCGGGATTGACCTTACCATCATCGGGACTGTAGTTGGTAATAGGGTCAATCTTTTTGAGCTTAGTGACTTGCTCATTCTCTTCAGAGTTGGAGTCAGAGAGGATACTTGTGCTTCATTGCCTTTCTTTCTTTCCAAATCCTCAATGATCTCAACAAGCTTCTCGTCAGTGATTTTGGTCATTGTGAAATTGGGAGGGGTGATAGGTGTGGAGAAAAAGGTATGTAGTGATGGCGAATTTATTGACGGTGAGGCTGTTTGTGCCTACTTTGTGGTGGAGGTAAACGGGAACATCGCGTTATAGACGGTTGCAGACGAACTAGCCTTGCTGAAGGTCGAGCCCAACTTTTCTCAAGATTTCCTTTCTTCTTCGGACCCCCTATCCTGAATAGGAAGCACAGAGCACTTAGTAACAGGAAAAAACCATGAGACTGTCACCTAAGAAAAGTGTTGACCCTCACAAAGAAAACACATTGTCCTAAAAAGATCCTTAAGCCTAAATGCGCAAACATTTCCCTAATATCAAAGGAGAGTAAGGTCAATGAACGAAAATAAGAAAAATAGAAAAAGATAGACTACCCTTTTTTTTCCTAGATTCAAAGAAAATGGAAAATGGGACACAAAAAAAATAAAATAAAGAATTTCGATCCTCAATTTATTTTTTTTGCAAATTTTTTTCCGGCGGCTTTTTTGCTTTTGTTTTTTTTTTTTCACCGAATCTGGACTACATCAAAAAACAAGAAATAAAGAAATAGAAAACGTGAGAGGGAAAAATGGAACCACTGACTCTTTTTTTTTTCCTAAAAAGATCCTAAGAAATTTCTCATGACTTTTATAGAATATATCATTAGGACAAATGATGAGTGTTCATTGAATTGAATTCTCGCACCATTTTTGGGCATTAGGAATTAGCTACAAAAATAAAAGAAAACGACTCCTAGCACGTAAGTACATGTTGGCACATAGTCACGACATTCATGCATTCAAGCAAGCATTACCATGACGCAATTAACAGGCAAACATGTGATCAGACGGGCTTACAACGACACATGCACAACAAGCAAGTGAATGCACGAATGTGGGCTAGAGGCTTTTGGCTCCTGTGAGGTCATCACAACAAATTTCAATTTTCGTTCGGCGGATGGTCGACACATCGATTGTAATTCTTTTTCACCAACAAGAGTCGATGAGTCGTGGGTGAGGAAGCGTCGGTTTGCACGATAGGACAGTTGTATATTCTTTTAGATATACGGGTAGTGAACGAGTTATGACAGAAATTTCCTCGAGGTTCGATAAGGGTCAAAAGGTCGTGCAAAAGCACATGCAAATGACGCAAATGATGCAATACGGAACATGTTATTAAACAATTAAGCAAACTTGACTTTCGAGTCTCACCCTCTTAAATAAATCCCCTGTGAAGTCGCCACTGTAAGGACTAGGAATTTCTATGGCAACGGAGTGCGTCCTTATAGAAAATTTGTATGCTGGGGGGTTCAGATAAGTTCAAGGAACCGCCGAGTTAGAAAAACTTTTTGAAAATACTTGAATTGAATAAAAATCATAAACGAGGTCACAAATCTGCTATCGGCTTTTTATCGAAAGGACAAACCGAAGGGACAACCCAATAGCGCGATAAGTGAACTGATCATGTTTTTAGAAAGAGTTCCGCTCATGTAGAACATATGAGTACCCAAGAATAAAGGGATCGGGGGCGAAGGTAGGAGGTGGGAAGGTGTTAGGTACCCAACTCAAACTCGCCCGTATTATGAGGGCCTCTACTAACTCAAGTTTGCTTAATAATTTAAAGACATGATTCCCACACAAATCGGATTAACAACCTAGACTTAGACTATTAATTGGTTCATTACAAGCATCGCAACATTTTATTATTGACCCTTATTTAGACATGCATTCGATAGGAAAGTTGACCATCACTACAACTAGACATGCTTAAAATTGAAAGACAACATTTAGGATGCAAAAAAAGACATGATTAGCATAATGTCTACATTTTGACTACTAGAATATAAACAGTTAAACAATTAATTTTATTTGGGCCCTCGGGAGTCAGTACCTGAACTCTAGGTTATTTAGCAATTGAATAGTAAAAATAGATCTCAAGTAAAGAAAGAGGGGGAAGCTCGGTGTCAATACTCCCGAGAATAGAATATAATTGTTTATGGAAGAAAGAGAGAGAAGCTTAGAGTCAATACTACTGAGAATAGAGGGTGTCAACTGTAGACAGTGTGTTTTGAACTGAGGGAGGAGGGTTGTATTTATAGGCGCAGGAAGTAGGGCTGGACGGGTTACAGTAGCCGATTTTTTGGAGTTGGGCTGAAAAATAATCAGGCCTGGGAGCACAGCCAGCATCGCTAGCGGCTTAGGTCAGCGCCACTAGCGGCTCAGCTCACAGCCGCTGACGGCTGTGATAAGCCAGCTGTTGGATGTTGTCATAATGGCGACCATCCAGTCTATTTCAATTTTCTGAATGAATTTAGTGTTCCAAAAAATATGAAAAGATCGTTTTACCCTTGTGCGGTAAAAGACGGTTCTACCCCCGGTTCGCAACTTGGCTACCGGGAGTCTGAAAAAGTCATGAGAGGTGTCATTGGAAAGCTCTTGAACGAGGCTTCTGAATGGCACTAGAATAAAGGAGTGATCGAGGAAAAACTTGAGACCTTATCTTACCTATTAAAGCAAAAATAGCGTTCAAATTTATAAATTACTCCTTTCATAATCGGGCTTTTGCGGAGAAATCTGAAGGCGCTTTTTTGGCGTCTACAACAACCATCAGGCAAGGGAAAGCCCTCCACGGTCTCTCCATCAGCAGTATGTGGAGGGAACTCCTCTAAAACCATCAGCATTATGTGGAGGGAACTCCTCTACTACAGGTCCCCCACTCTCACCAATATACCTCACCTCGTTGCTCGGCAAAGTCACGCTTGGGGGCTAGCCCCAAGGAACTCTGAAATGGGACCTCCTGTGATCCTTAGGAGCCAAACGATCCGACTGCAAGACACAAAAGTCAGTATATCACGCATATAGCTGAAAAGACACAGATAAATATCTTACCTCATAAGTGAGATCCGGCATCAGACGACCTAAGCAATAGGCGAGGTACATGGTCGTGTGGTCCAACCCAGCAATCTCCGACTAAAAAAACTTCGTGGCCGCCATTCCACGAGTCATGAACGCCGGGTCTTCTACGCTTAGGCTGCCTAGGTAAAACATGGTCATAGGAGGATCCTCCGGGACCAAATGACCACCCAAGTAAGGATAGACCAGCCGAGTCAAACGATCCCCCAAATACCACGCAAAGCCGAATGCCCCCTCAAAGACCACCCTCAAGGAAGATACCCTAAATGACTCAATGGTAATATGGTAAAAGGCGGACCACGACACCTGCAGATTACCATATCAAAAGTTCATTCACACCAAATGGACCAAAAAGAAATATACACATACGCCAACAAAAAGACAACATACCTCACGGCGGCAATGACTCTCGAAGGTAGCCGGAAAATGCTCCGAAGAGGTAAATAGGTGGTTATCTCTGCCAATCCACCGTGAACCTAGTGCGAACGTCCTCAAACCAGGACTGTGAGGACCAAAAGCGGGAAAATACTCAAAGAACCACAGCTGCCATACGAAAAAAAATTGATAAACTGCAATTATCCTAAAAGCTTGCATATACAAAGGAAAAAAGGGAAATATATGTGCCTACCTACAAGCCTGGCGACACCATCTCACCAAGGTAGCGTATGCAGGAGCACCAAAGTTGTATTCGTGGACCTTGGACAAGTCAGCCAAACATGTCAGGAAACCAACCTGACACACGCTATTCTTTTGAGCGAAAATGGTCGAGCCCAACAAGCAACCTAAAAAAATACGGGCCCTCTGCCCCATAGTAAGCCCCTGCTCCTCCAAGGCCACCCATAACCTCGGCAGCGAAACTCGGTCATCTCTGAAATGGGCGGACACAGGCCCATAAAGCTCAAGTAACCTATCACTCTGCCGATGGCAACTCACGTCGTATTGTATACGACGCCCTCTAAAAGATAAGCCCGTCAGCACAGCAAACTTATAAGGGGTAGGAAATATCTCCCCCACAGGCGTATAGAAAGTGTTCGTGGTATCCCAAAACCTCTCCAATAACCCTCGAGTGAAAATCCTGGTGTCCCTAGAGTGACAAGCCGGGATAACAGACAAAAGGTGCCCAAAACCTGAACCCTGCACTATATCGTTAGCTCCCACAGAAAACTTCTCCAACATTATGGCCCAATGGGAAGTAGACCCATGAGCCTGCAGCAAAACACCAATACCCTAGCCAACAACCAAAATTTTCTGAACACCCCATATACTACAATTACAGCCAAACTAATTCCACACAAATTATATACAGATGACCACCAATCCATTACAAGTCCCTATTTGTTCGCGTGCCGAAGCACTAACAATTCAAATTTTCGGTTCAAAAAAAACATACACTGAACATAGCCAAAAAAAGAGAGAGTTAGAAAACATACCAACTAAAGTTTAGACAGATGACTCTGCCTGTCGAGTAGAAAAATACTACAGTCCCAAACCCCAGTCGGGCGCCAATCCATCTGCATGAAAGAATTTGGTATAAACGTGCCCCGTCTGCATGTCGAGCAAGGGGCGTACTAGTGGAAGGAAGCCCAGTACGAAACGTCCCGGTTCTCCTCCTCTTCACCCATGGGATGTTTTCCTTTGTCCGGAGCCATTGAAGAAGAATGAAGCTTTCTCTCTCTACAAGTGAAATTTTAAAAGCTTCAGATTCGCAAGAAACAAGCACCCATTCAACAATTCAACCCAAAATTCAGTAACTAGGCGGAAAAATAAGCAAGTTCAAGACAAAAATCGAAGAATTTGATCAAGAATCAACTTACCTCAAGGATGTTGAAGCTGTGATACCCCAATATTTTCCATAATTATTATATTGCTTTATAAATGATTTATAAATAGTTTCGGACATTAAATCATATATTCATTTAAGGACTCGAATAATTCAATTAAAAAGCCATAATAATATTAATTATTATTATGGGACTTTCATAAATTACATTTATTAATTTTGAGGAGCTTAATTAAAATATTTTATATATGAATAAGAATTATTCATAAATTTTTAATTAGTTATAATTATCTTTTTAAATCAGAAAATTATTAAATAAATTCCTAAACCTAGGAGTCTTTGACTTGGGTTGACTAAGGGCCTATATCAGGAAAAGGGTGAGACAATTGATCAGTTTTGAAAAATGAACCAAAACCCTCACAAACTCTTTCTCTCACCCGAAATCACACACACTCTCTCTCTCTCCTCTCACGGCTCTCTCTCTCTCTACTGTGCTCCCTCTCTCACTCGGCCGCCCAGGTCACTGGACCACCGGCGTCACCCCCCTCTTCTCCCGCCGGTAAGCCTATCTCTTTCCCTCTCTCTTTCTCTTCCTTTTCCTCTCTCTTTCGCGTCTCCCCCTCCCCCCTTACCGGACCACCAGGACAACGCTTGGGTGGCGACCGGTGAGTGGTCGGCGTGGCCCTGTTGTCCCTACTTCCTCTCTCTCTTTCTCTCTCTCATTCTCCCGCTCCCTATCTCGTTCGCACTCTCTTTCGCTCTCTTTCTCTCTCCTCCTCGCCCGGAGCACCGGCGACAGCCATGGTGGCCAATGGGTGGTGGTGGTAGTGATGGATCAGGTTATGGGTCCCATGCATGGGTACCCGTGACATAGACCTAGTTTTGATGTTAGGGTTTCCTTTTTATATTTTCGTAATTATTAATTCGATTTTCAGTATTTTTGATTTAATGTTTTTATTTTTCTGTACTCATTCGGAATTGAAAATCGGATTTTCAAAAGCCTAGATTACTTGAAATAAATCAAGAAATTTAATAAAAATATCAGATCAATGTTTCGTTACTTTTTGTATATTCGTATTTAATTAATACTGATTCTGTAATTGTTTTTAATTAGGACCTAACGAGCAAGCGTGATTATCGTCGATTGGTTGGAGCTTACTTACTGATGGTAGCGTATTAGTGGTAAGTGCTCATGCCTACCTTCCAGAGCCCCATCAAAACTATTTTGATGTGTTATGTGCTAATTGGGAAATTGTTGTGAATTTAATATGCAAAGCATGATTAAATTATATCGTCGTTATTATGAGATTCTTAAGCATTTTTACCGCTGTAAATATGAATTATAATTAGCATGTAGATGTTATCATGTTTTGGAAATTAATTAGTCCAGATGATGATTATTGGACAATTGTTGAATGGTGAATTATTAGTATTATTATGCTATTAAATAAGTGCTAATCGGTATGGGTATTATTGAATGTTAGTGAGCACCTATATATTTTCAGTTGAATATCTTTGGATGATTTGTGAATTTTTGGATATCATATTGCCCTGCCGAAAATGTGCTAGACATTACTTGTCATCATTATTGAATTATCGTCGTTATTGAATTAAAGCATGTTTAATTCTCATCTTATTGAATTATCATTATCATCGTCATTTATTATTCACTGTCTAGAGCATGAAATGAATTAGTAAGTCGTGATCTCGTAGTACCACTTATGTCAACCAATGCAAATTATGTGAATTGAATTAAATGAGAGTAAGACTCCTAATGGATCCCTAGGAGTAGTCGAGCAATCGGGATTGCACCTAATGGTGTAGTTTAAGGGATGAGTGATTCCCAAATTACTTATGGACACCTCACAGTGTGTCTGGGACGGATCATTCCCAATTTATTAAGTCCTCTAGGCTCGTGTAATTGTACTAGAGGTAGTGTGCACACTAGAGTCATTAAGTCCATGGCGTGATTGTATCTTCGATAAACAGTATAGGTAATCGTTGTTTTATTCGCTCTCTTACATCTCTCTAATCAAGATAGATTGTCTATGTCGTATTTCGTATGATCACTATACAAGAATTGTAAGTAAAAGAATATCGTTATGTGTATGCTTGATTATCTGCTTATGTGCGTAAGCAAATGAATTTCAATGATTCTTCTAAAACCTCAGGTAAGGTTTGCGAAATATTTTTACTGGGCACGGATGACGTTTATTCAGTTTATCTGATTTTTGTTTCTCTTTTGTTTCTTTTCTTTTCTTCTGTATTTTTGTTTCCGTCACGGAAACCAAAGTGCAGGTTTAGTTGATTGAGGACGTACAACTTGGAAGTTTAGAGTTGGCGTCGATTGATAGAACTATTTCTTTTCAGTTTAGATCGTTGGGATTTTGATTTGGGTTTAGCCCTTGAAGGCAAGTTGTAATAAATTTGGTTTAATGGTTTTAGCTCACTATATAGACAACTCTGATATTAACTGTTTTAGATTAATTAGTTCCTTAGAATAAGCTCCTTTTGATTCCTAGCCTTTCTTTTTGCTTAGCAATTACTCCTTAGCGATAAATGTTCCAGTAGCGCCCATCGGGTTCAGGACGGTTCAGTGGTGTCGAGTTGTGCACAGCGACGTCGATAGTTCCCAGGAAATCATTGCGAATTCGGGTTTGTTACAGAAGCACTCAATAATGGTCAATTACTCGACAATGGCTCTCGATGAAGATGAAGAAGAAAGAAGTAAAACGCGAAAAAAAAAATCGCGACAAGCTAATTTAGTCTGCTTAAGACGAGCGCCGCTAGCGGCTCTCACCAAGAGCCCAGCGCCACTAGCGGCCTTGTCGGGCTTGCACACGCGGGCCCCTACCTGCTGTCCCACGATTTTTTCCAGCCCAGAAGCCGTTACTTCAGTTCATTCGCGGCAAATATCAGTACCAAGTGCGCGGGGGCCAGTCTCTTTGGCCCACAAATTTAAATTCAATAGTTGGCCCATCTTACGGTGTAACAATTACTTTAGGTAAAACTAACCCAATTATTTTTGCAGGTCCCAAATACATGAGTCCGGATATACGTCTTGATGATATTTATCGCCCGGAGTGTCAAAAATATTTTAAGCCCGGTAAATCTTCAAGCCTCATCAATGTCCCAAAGTCTCAATATCCCAAAAATCCCAATGACCCGAAGTCTCAATATCCCAAAGTCCCAATGTCCTAATGTCTCAATGTCCCAAAGTCCCGAAGTCTCAATGTCCCAATATCCCAAAGTCTCAAAGTCGCAAAGTCCCAACGTCCCAAAGTTGGTTCAGGCAATGACCGCTTGCGGTTAAACTATCCTTCCCTACGAATGTCACAAATTTGGGCCAGTCAATGATTGCTTTAACTATTGCGGTTAAATTTTCCTTCTAAGAGGTCACTTATTTTAGTCAGTCAATGATTGCTTAAATTATTTCGGTTATACTGTCCTTTGTTTTTTATATGTTTCAGTCAATGATTGCTTAAGATATTGCATTTAAATTGTTCATATGTTTTAACCATTTTACAGCCGTCATTTTGATCGCGCTGTCTCGTCGATCTTTTCGTTTCATGTGCAGGGACAAAATCTCAGTATTCGCCGAGTAGTGCATAGTCACTGTTTGCTTAGAATAAACCATTTATACTATTCACTCTCACCAGTGTTACTTCCCATGTAACCGTTATTTTTAATCGCGCTGTCTCGTTGAATTTTTCATTTCTCGTATAGGGATAAAATCTCGACACCCGCCGAGCGGTGTTTAGTCACTGTTTGTCGAAGCACTCTACGTTGATCATTCTCAAAGTATAACAAATTTTTTCATTCACTCTGAATTCAGGTCCCTAACAGATGTTTAGACCATCTACGAGCAGTGTTCTATCCTGCTAACCATAACCTTTAATTTTTCTTGTGTTCACGAAGATGAAATCTTAGCATGCTACGAGCATGTCCCAACTCAGGTTTGTCTTCATATGCATACATAGTGCACACTCTCACACACCATGTGCATATCAGCATTCTGCATGTCGCATTCGGAGTACTTTGATCTTCGCTTTTACTCAAACTCGATCAAAGTGGGGGCTTCTGTAGATGCCAAAAAAGCGCCTTCAGATTTCTCCGCAAAAGCCCGACGATGAAAGGAGTAATTTATAAACTTGAACGCTATTTTTGCTTTAATGGGTAAGATAAGGTCTCAGGTTTTTCCTCGATCACTCCTTTGTTCCAGTCCCATACAAAAGTCCCGTTCGAGAAATTTTCAACGACACCTATCATGAACTTTTCCGACTCCCCGTCGAGAAGTTGCGAACCGGGCGTAGAACCGTCTTTTACCGCCCAAGGGTAAGATGGTCTTTTCATATTTTTTGAAACACTAAATTCATCCGGAAATTAAAATAGACTGGATATCGTCATTATAACGACATCCAACTGTCACATGACAGCCGTCAGCGACTCTGGAATAAAATCTAGCGCCACTAGCGGCGCTGGCTGTGCTCCCAGGCCCGATTATTTTTCAGCCCAAGTCCAAACAAATCGGCTGCTGTCACCCGTCCAACCCTACTTCCTGCGCCTATAAATACAACCCTCCTCCCTCAATTCAACGCACACAGTCTACAGTAGACAATCTCTATTCTCGGGAGAATTGACACGGAGCTTCTCCCTCTTTCTTTCAAACTTGAGATCTTGTCTTTACTATTCTTGTCCAACATAGCCTACAATTCAGGTACTAACTCCCGAGGGCTCAAATTAACTTGGTTGCCTAATTGTTTATTTTCTTGTAGTCATAATGTAGATATCATGCTAGTACACGTTTTTTATCGCTTCCTAAATATTGTATGTCTAGTCGTTGTGCTGCCCAACTTGTCAATCAAATGCATGTCTAAATAAGGGTCATTAATAAATGTTGTGATGCTTGTGATGAACCAAGTAATACTCTAAGTCTAGGTTGTTAATCCGGTTTGTGTGAAAATCATGTCTTTAATATATTAAGCAAACTTGAGTTAGTAGAGGCCGTCATAATACGAGCGAGTTGTGTGCCTAACACCTTCCCACCTCGTACCTTCGCCCCCGAACCCTTTATTTTTCGGTACTCATATGTTCTATATGAACGGGAGTCTTTCTAAAAACATTATCAATTCACTTATCGCGCTATTGGGTTGTCCCTTCGGATTGTCCATTCGGTTTGTCCCTTCGATAAAACGTCGATAGCAGATTTGTGACCTCTTTCATGGTTTTTATTCAAGTCAAGTCTTTACAAAATCTTTTCTAACTCGATGGTCCATTGAACTTATCTAAACCCCCAGCTTACAAAGTTTTTATAAAGACGCACTCCGTGGCCGTAGAAATCTCAGGGTATCCTTACATAAGGAAACTCGGTCCTCTCTAAAATGGGCACACACATGCCCATACAGCTCAAGCAATCTATCACTTTGCCGATAGTAACTCGTATCATGGGAAAATAATAAGTAAGCAATGAAGTCGCCACCAATTTTTAAGGAGAAAACCATTAAAAAATGCACCCAACTCCTAATAGGAATTGACTAATACCCAAAAGGAGCCAAAGTGGTATCAATAGGTGTTGTTGCGAAAGTATAGGTTTAGCAACGAAAGCAATCGTTGCGAATGAATAAATGCAACGACATGTGGTATTGTTAAAACTCTATTTCATTCGCGCTTGTACAACAACAATAGAGGTTTGGTAATGAGATGTTTGTTGCCAAAAAGTCTATTTTGGTAACGAGATCGTTGCGGTAATCTTTAGTAATGAGATTTCATGTAACATACCAAACTTGTTGCCAAAAAGTTATTTTCGTTGGCAAAAATATTTTTGACAACGACTTATGTCGTTGCAATAAGTATTTTTCTTGTAGTGTTTTATCTTTTGTTCAAACGTTTATTTACATAATATTTTTATGTGAAATAATTCATGGTCTCGAAATACGCCCATTTTATACTAAATAGACATTAGATTATGTTTATTTGTATCTCGTCATAATCATTACAAATTTAAAGAGCAAACTTACAACGTTCACTAGGCAATATATGCCAAAGATTTTTTATTTTTTTTTTGATAGGGCAGACAAAATGGTAAGTCAAGGAATCAAATACGACATTAATTAGGAAAACCAGCAGTGATTGCCAATCGTTCAGATCTATCCTTAAACCAAACAAATATAGTCCTCTTAAAAAACAAATTACTAACACGCTACAAATTGACTAGCTACATGTACACGATATTATACGCACAACAAGCATTTTCCTTGCTTGAAATTATTTATTAGCTTCCATGTTTCTTGTATTAACTGGGAAGGAGGAGGATGATATTGCTGGTGTCCATAATTGCGCATTCTTCACCTTGGAAATACTTGCCAGCACTTCCATTGGCGTCACATCACCTACCACTGTCACCTTCTTCGCTGCGAAATCTACGTCAAATGATTTCATCCCTGCTTGTACCCAAGGAGGAAAAAAAGAAGAAGAGAAAGATGTCACACTGCTTTGATATATAAAAATCCCACAAACGAATCATCAACAATTAACGCAAGAAAAATATAAGATTAGTGACATTTTTTTTTGTGCCATAATAGAGTAAAAAACTGCATCAAAACCTTTTTGTGAAAAAATAAAAATTTGCTTCAAGATAGTCACAAGAAATGTCATACAATTGATTATTGTGAAACTATTTATATCTGCCGCTATACGTGTGCACTTTTGTGGCAAAACAACTGCGGCAAATTTTGACTTAGTCATAAATTTTGTTAACAAATGTATATCTTCAACGAGCATTAGTATTTTGATATATATATATATATATATATATATATATATATATATATATATATATATATATATATATATATATATATATATATATATATATATATATATATATATATATTCACATCTTATTTTTCATTTAGTTTAGTTCAACAAAGTCAAATTTATTTCTTTTCAATTTAAGTTCATGGACGTAAACAATGAGAATTGATACATATAGCGTTAAAATGATTTTGATGGATACTTTTAACAAAGTCCAGTATAAAACTGGCTTGAAAACTTTGTTTTATTTTTGCCCGTTTGATGGGTATAAAAATTTGTGTAGACTTAATCCATGGTAGATCAATATTCTAAATGTCACTCCATACTTTACCTGGAGCCACCTTCTTTGGCGTCACCCCTCTAATAATAGAGTCACCCCATACTTTACCTAGAGTCACCTCTCTAATAGTAAATCCTCCCCCTACTTCATCTGGAGCGCGCCACCCCTCAAATATACTTGGCTCACGGTGGACTAAGTTCACACAAGACTAGATGTTTGATGGGAGATCGATTTTGAAGACTTGTACGGGCTCGGGATAGATTCAATGTGTGGAAAACAATGAAACAAAAAATCAATTCAGTGTAGTTAAGTTCAGTTTAAATTATTATGTTTTATTCAGGTAAGACTACCGCTTGCATATATACATAGAAGCTTGTTAATTATACGTACGCGTAATGGTAAACACATTTTTTATTTGATAAGAAACGTAACACTATCTTCTACATTTCTTTCTTTAACAAAACTAATATATTTGCAATCAATTTGGTTGTTGATTTTTAAAAGATATTCTTGATTTATTATGGATTGCTTGGCTCGTATAAATGGAGGTCCTCTCCAACGCCACATCAAAATAGGGACTAGCAAGAACGCAAACAGAAATAACAAATTAACATTATTTCCATGGAAAATTAATTGGAGAGGCTAGAAAGAAATAAGTGTATATTGATATGTATGATCAAATAATAGAACGCCTGACAAGCCTAAATCACAGAAATCAACAGTACACTACTGAAACTGAAAGTGGGCTTGCAAAATGAATGAATGAAAACGGACAGACCCATGTCCATGTGCATATAATTACATGCATCAGATGCATGCTTACCTGCCATTCTAGAAAGATGCTTTTTCAATTTTCTCTCACAACCGCTGCAATGAAGTGATACCCTTAGAACTACCACCTGAAATCATGAATCCTTCCATTAAAGTCACACCCACCCATATAGTAGTAATAGTAACAGTACCATCCTCATTAATCATTAATTAAAATGGTGCATTTACAAATTTTGATTTTTTGTTGTTGTGGCAATATTACGTCTACATCATGCTTAACTATTTTAGTTGCGATATAACTCATTTGCTTTAGTATAAAGATCATGCTTAATTACAAAAATTAAAAGATGAACACGATGAAAAAAACCAATTAAAGTTAATTTCAATACTGTCAAATACCAGAAATAAACTCATTATAGTCTAACAACTTAGGAGACGTTTGGTTGTGGGTAATAATTAAGGGGGTAATGGAGCAAATTAAAGTATAAAATGGTGAAGTGGTGATGAGGGTAATGATTAAGGGGGTGATTGAGAAAATAAAGGGAAAATCATTACCCTATAGGAGGTGGGTTTCTATTATCTCTCAAGATGGGGTAATCATTACCCTTCCTTTCACAAAATTTAACCTCCACTACCTCACATACCACCCATTTTAGCCTATAAATTCAATCTATAACCCCTTTAATTATTACGCCCAACCAAATGTCCCTTAATTCGTTTGCCACATACAACCATTTTGTTTCATCGGAGGAAAATAAATCTAGCTAGCAAGTTTTATGTGGGACCAACTCCACTAAAATGGGATCATTATTATGAAATGAAAGAGTTACTTATTATGAACAAAGACTTTTATTTCACTCAAAAACGAACTTTATCTCATCGAAAATCGATCCAGTAAAAACGTCTTATACAAGTTTTTGTGTCCGCTATCAAATCAACTGAAATTATGATTTTTTTTTTTCTTTGAGCAAATCTTCTTTTTCGTTTGACCATGATCCATGAACTTCCAATGGTGCTTTAGAACCTTATAGAGATAAACTTTCCCTAGGTATTATAGAGGTATTGTTTAGTTATTAATAACCAGTAAGCAACAAAGCAAGTCTTGTATGGACTTAGTCTACTATGGACTAACAACACTAGTGAAAATATTTAAAGACATGAAAAATATATTGAAAAAGATTTAGACTATTGATCTACCATGAACAAAGTCCACACAAATTTTTGTAATAACTAATAGTTGGCCAAACTCCGATCCTTGCTCTTATGTTAACTTACTCTCTATATAAGTAGTTATTAAGCCAAACAAACTTTAGATCGTGTTTCATTAATGAGCTAGGAAAATAATTAAAACATGCTATATATGTAACTTAACTGATGGCAACCTTTTGACATGATATGAGATGAGAAAATACTACCTCAAACAGGATTCACAACATAGCTAGCTTATACAACCTCAATTATATTACAAAAAAAAGTTCCTTTAGTATATACTTATTAGTATAGTCAAACTTCCATTTTGATAGTTTTTGTGATTCCATGGATCGTATGGTGATCTATTTGCACAAATACCTCAACGATTCCCACTCCTTAATACATAGATAGAGCCAACATATAACAAATAAAATTAAATAAAAGTAGCAAACCTGGTCAGAAGATCCGGACGATGAAGATGGCTTAGGACCTTTGGAACCGTAATCGGACTTGACAACCGCAGGCCGCTCAGTGTTCTTAGACTCGTACGGTACCAACTTCATAACTGGGTCGAAATCCGATAACCCGTCTAGGAAAGAAGTATCATCATCCAACAAATACCTTGAAGATTCAGGAGGGCTAATATAATCAACACCTTGTTTAACTGTTGTGCACCCTGTAGCTTTTGTGATAAAATCAGATGGCTTAGATAAGCTCTTTTTTTTACCCACAACCACTTCATGATTATTATCATCATGGATATAAAAAGAGCTGGGACTATAATTATAATAATTATTATTATTATAATTATTATTACTAGACGTAATAGTTTGTTTTTTGGCAATGAAATTGGTGTTATTATTTGATGATTTCTTGGTTTTCTTTTTTCGACCAATACTACTAATTGTGATTATTGGGGAGGTTGGAAAACGGGGTGTTGGGTTAATGGCCGGAGAGCCGTTTTTAGTGCTAAAAGGAGTTGTGGGCGCGCTTTGGCTAAAAGGGGTTCTTCTTTTTTCATCTGTTATGATTGGGTTGTGGCGGTCGAGTAATCGACCGCCAATGGTTGAAGTGGAGGAGGATTGACCGCCAATGGTTGAAGTGGAGGAGGATGAAGATGAGGATGAGGATAATGCCGAGGGTAGAAGCTCCATGGTTGATGAGGTTATGGCTGTTGAAATTTGTGAAGTGCAGGAAATGTTGATTCCTTTCATGTTGTTAAGGAATCTGCATGAAAGAGAGAGAGAGATAGAGAGCAACTTTGGGGGTTTGGGCGGGGGTTGTGGAGGAAGAGCTTGTGAAAGAAGACTTGTTTGTGTGGTTTTATGCTCTCAGAAAAGGGTTGGTTTGGGTGGGACTATGGAATGGATAGGATATGATTATGGCCGTGGCAGCAGTAAAAGAAAATGGAGCTAATAAATGAGTATATATATTACAGAACAATAATGAGAACGTTTATCCCCACACCCAAATGAATAAAAACATCAAAAAGGAATAAATGTTATTGATCTTTTTAGCAGTGGCGACAATCTTTATAGGATGAGAAATTACTTTTTCAAAACAATTTAGCTTAGCTTGTACGTATTGAAGAGTACATCACAATTTAGATTTCGTTCGATTTACTTTCAAAAAATTGAACTAAACTAAAATAAAATTATTTTTTTAACTTGATTGTTAAATATATAAAATTCGTCCAAACATATTTAATATTGTACTCATTTAAAAGTATGTTTTGAGATTGTTCCGATGACATAATTATCATCATTAATGTATTTCGTAATAAAAAGTTATCTCAATGATAAAGTTACACATGAACTGAATTGAACTAAATTAGATTAGATTAAATAATATTAAGTTGAAGGAAACAAAGCGTTAGTGGGGCTGAAAGTTGAAGGTAAAAACTTGGATGCTAGATAGCAACCGGCTATTATGAGGCGATTTATGAGGTTCTGCAACCGTTTATCGACCTTCTACAGGTGGTCGCGATACAAACTGATTCTCTGTGCAATAGTAGTATTTTCTAGTTTGTTCGCTATGTGTTCACTATGTGTTCACTTTGTGCTATAATCCACGGACCTCTACACGTGATGTCAACCTCATCTTGAGGTAACACTAGCTAGGAGTTACCCTCGAGATGAGGGTCTCCTAGTTCTCTCTTCTACTTCCTTACCTTACCAAAAGAAATAAAAAATAATGACATTAGCTACCCAATCTCAACTGTAGAAATGTTTATGTTTTAAGCATTTGTCAATTTGCTCTAGCTACCTCATAAAACCCTTTTTAACTTCTTTCATCTTCTTCCTTAAGCTTGTGAAAATACAACACGATATATTTTTTGGATCGTCTACTTATTATATATCCAAAGTTTTAAATGGGGTTGTTCCTTTACATGAAAGGATGATAATTAGTTTTGTATTCTGTGTGATAAAAGAATTAGTTAAGCTACTACTTATCAACTTAGGCTTTAATTGTTTTTTTTATCACTAGGCTTTAGTTACTAGAAGAACAACAACAACAAAATTTAAAAATATTTAAACACTAATAATAATAAAAATCAAAATTGGGTCGAGTAGCCGAACGGGTAGGAGGAAGCTGATATATATGCTTTTAAATAAAGAGCAATTTAGATTCCTAAAGAATATGATGCTCCAGCCATATTGACCACCATAATGCAAATTTGTTGTGCGAGCCTTGATCGAATAAGACACAAAGGTACTTTTTATTTCAATATGCTCATCCAAGCTCCCACAAGCCACAACTGTCCCATTGGAATCAGATGCCTTTCTTTATAAGTTTCCTTTTCTCCTCCCTTTACATCACTCAAACTTTGCACCTCGCAACGTTTGCGGCCTCCATTACTGTCCTCTAGCTACTTATCTCCCTAGTCCCTCTGTATTTCAAAACCAATATTGGTTCAACCTATCCAATGAGCTAGGCTCTCGCCCCTGTGTACTGCGGTTAAAAGATCATTTTATGGTGAGACAATTAAAAGTAGTATTTTTTTATTTAAAATGTACTCCCTCCGTCTCATAAAATCCTAAACGTTTGCTTTTTGAATGTCAAACTTAACAAACTTTGACCATTAATCTATGAAAATATATAAAAATTCACAATAGGAAAATACTTTTGTTAGATTTATTTTTTGAAATAATTTCAAAAAATCGTATCGTTATAATTTTTATAATCATGTAATGGTAGTTATAAACAACTTTCCTAGAAAAATAAAATTTCTAAAAAATAAAATCTGCTAACATATTTGCGTAGATATCGAAAAGTTAGGTGGATTAAAAAAAAATTCACCTCAAACGCATATCGGGGTAAAAATTTATATTTATTTGAGGAAAAAAAATTGAGAATGTGGCCCGAAAGTTCGTCTCGGGGCCTAATCAAGTCGAGTGCAAGTTTGGTCTTATGTTCCGAAGTCCTGACAACCAAATTCGATGATCAAGTTCACTATATTGTTCTGGGGACATAGTATCCCACCAACGGAAAACTGTTTCCTTTCTTTTTGAAGGGAGAACATTTACACCTATATTGGGTGAAAATGTTTTTCCCCCTGAAAACCATTTTCCTTCCCATTGCAAACCAAACAACGGAATATGGGAAAACTGTTTTCCAAAAAACTGTTTTCCAGAAAACTGTTTTCACCCCAACCAAACGGAGCCTAAGGCATGAACGGTTCTCTCTGCCTAGATATGCGTATTCGCAGTTTCACACTACTGTTACGGCTTACTTTCCAATCATGAATAAAGTTGTGGGGCTTTTATTTTGCTGGAAGAGTTTATACTAGGGAGCCCTTTTCAATGCGCCTTAGGCTGGAAATTTACTTTTTTTTCCCTCTATTCTAATGACAAAAGCAATTGGCTTACGAGAAGGAGTTCGTATGGCTCGATACCAAGGGCACAAGAATATAACGATAGAAGGAGATAACATGACAGTGATTAAAGCTATAAGAGGGGAATGACATATCCCCTGGGAAATAGAAAATGTCATTATAGACACTAAAAAAATATCTTCACTTTTTTGACAGGGTGGAGGTGCTTCATTTTCAGAGAGGCGAATGCGATTGCTGACTTCATGGCACATCATGGCCACTCCTGTCTACAGATGAGCTCTTGGCCTACCTTTTTTGACATGTCCCTTACCAATCTTCTGGTTAGGGACTCTTTAGGCTAACTTTAGGGTTGCCTTGTTGTCTTGCCTTTTCAAAAAAAAAAAATTTTAAAAAAAATAATGATTTACTCTCTTTTTCCTAATTTCTTTTTCTTTGGTATATTTTCGCACATTGCACGACTTGTGACCATCAAAGACCATTTACAGTAAAACCTCTATAAATTAATATTATCAGGACCAGAAATTATTAATTTAGAGAGATTATTAATTTATCGAGTAATAATTCAGCAAATTCTCTCACTGTTGAGATTGAAGAAAAGTATTATTTTAAAGAGGTTATTAATTTATCGAGTATTAATTTAAAGAGATTATTAATTTATCGAGTATTAATTTAAAGAGGTTATACTGTAATTCTCTTTCTCAACAATTTCGGTCGTCTTTTATTTTATACAAAGACTTCTAGCATTCACTAGCGAGTGTTTCGCCCGATTTCGAGGGGGTCGAACACTCGGAAGATGCTCGGGTCTCGATACGAAGGTCCAAGCTGTTGTCTGCCTCGAGAGTCGACTAATGAACCTGCACAAGGTAAACGAGGGTAAACTACCTCGAGGGGTCGACCCGACAAGACCCCTCTGATGGTAAAGTTAGAAAATGAAGATGTAAGTGAGGTAATTTTGTGTAAGAGCAGGTACAGTCGAGTCGAAGGCGTGGGGATTTGATTCAATGACTGGTTATGAGGATCACACTTGAATGACACAATGTCAGAGGATTCTCTCTCTATTGCCTCAATCAGCGTGAATGTTCTCTGAATGGAATGACTTACCTTTGCCTTGATTTTCGTGCAGGTATTTATAGGGCGAAAGTCGGCTAGCCTCGTCGAATGAACAGTAGACACGTAGCCTTGTCTGTACGTCCCTCTCTATGTCGGCTTAGATAGGGTGGTCACGTGAGTTTTAGTACGACCCTCTGAGGAAGATCCACGTTAGGGATAGTACAGTTGATGTCGTCACTGTCGTCCTTGGTGCCTGGGAAGAGTGGGCGCCAAGGCATTTGCCTGAAACTCCAAGGGAATATCCGTCCAGTACATATGCTGGCGTCATCTTCGAATTCATAGCAATCCTCTGGGTCGATTCCTGTAGGGGTCGACCGTTCACAGTCTTGTGGGAGAATAAATGTTGGTCTTCTGACTGGTGCACGTCTTTTAGTCGAGGTAGATCTTCTCGGGTATAGCGTGGGTGTTGAGTAATGGCCGAGGGAGTCCTCGTCCTGGGACTGCCCTCAGAGGTAGGGAGCTGCTACTTATGGGTTTTTGACGACCTTGACTCTGCAGAGGGCCGAAACCTCTCTGGTGTAGCGAGGACAGGCCATGGTCGATTACTCGACCCTCAGTATTTTGGTTATATCATTTTGCCCTCACATCTTAGTAGGAGGAGGGTTATCTTTCGTCGAGTCATGCTGAGATGTGGTTGGTCCATTGACGGGTGTTTTTCCATTGGGCTTCTATTTCGGGTCCATTTCTCTCTTGGAAGGGCCCCTTTTTCGGGATGAGTAGTCGGTGGATACAATTAGGCCGTCCACCTGTCAGTTATGCGGATGCCGTGTTTTTCTAGGTCTCTTCGTCTATAAATAGTCAGAGCTAGCCTCACTTTCCCCTCTTCATTTCTGCTTTTGAGTATTTAGAAAGAGAAAGTGAGTTTTCCAAAATTCTCGTGAATCTCCGGTTGGTTTGTCGTTGTTTGTTCGGTCTACCATTGTAGAGTCGTCTTTCGCTTTCCACAAGGTATAACGTCGGGGTCAGACGGCTCGCCTGAGGCATCTCAACCAGGAACTTGGGGATCTCTCCCAGAATGTTCCGTTCGGGGTTCGTCTAGTCAGGGGCCTGGTCCGTCGGGTGAGGAGTCTTGCCCTCACTCTTCGAGTCATCCAATTCCCCCGATCCCGCCGGGGTTTTCCTTTTCCGAATTTCGTCCAGGTTTTGAATGGTTGAGCCCGGACGAACTACGTCTTCCGGACTGGGTCACCCCGTTTCGGCTTCAGGAGGAGTCTTGGCACGCTAGGGTCATGTCAGACCCTGACATTCCGCTAGGCTTCAAACAGGATGTTTTGAATGTGTTTCAAATGAGTGTTGCGTTGGGAGATATCCTTGTTTTAGACGGGGTCGAACCCTTACGCCCTGTCTCTCCCCTGTAGGGAGACAAAGACGAGATATCCAAAGCTCGTTTTAAACAAACTTGTCATTCAGGCAAGGGGGGCCTGGATTGCTCCTCCCCTTTGAGTGATTTTGAGCAGATAGGAGAACGACTTTTCTGCCCTCATATTATGAAGTATGTCTTTGCCCTCCGACTATCTTTTCTAGTTTCTCCACCGTCATTCTGCTGCCGATTTTGATCCATCTTGTTTGTTCGTTTTGTAGGGAGCATAGACAAAGGAATTCCCCTGGGAAGATGGCGGGCCAATCTAGTGCCTCGGGCATTTTGCCCGATTCTTCAGTTGATCGGTTAGCTCGATCTACCGACCATACGGCTAATACTTCTGGCTCGCCTGGTGGTATACTCGAACCTGTTGGGTCGGAGCATGAGGAGGTTGGGGCATCTCATGATTCTTTGGAAGATGGTGAGTTCAGGACCGAGGATTTTCCTTCGGCTGAGGAAGAAGATCCCATTCTTCCTTCTACAAAGGAGAAGAAGAAGTCGAGGTCTAGCGGGAGAGAGGCTTCTCCGACTTTAGAGCCTCCGGTAGAGGTGGAACAGGTCGATCATGGGTATATGGAGATGAACCCCGGCCAAGAAACCGTAGAGGAGGATCTAGCAGATGGGGGGTCGAAGCAGGGGAAGAAAGTCGATGTTGTTCCCATCCATATGAAATGGTCGGTCTGGGCTGGCAGGTAGATGGAGGATATTGATTTGTTGGCGCCGCGGTATCATTTGCCACCAAGAAAGTCTTTTATTCGTCCCAGCAAGTCGGAGGGGTGTTACCCCGCTCCACCACATTGCATTCCCTTCTCCAAGAAGGTTTTTGACGAGGGTTTAAAGTTTTCCCTTTCTCGTCTGATCAAGAGGATAGTGGGTCTCTTCGGCATCCACTATTTTTAGCTCCAAGCGAACTCTTGAAGGTCGTTAATAGGCCTGGCGGCTGTGGCTTATTTACATAAACTCGAGGTGAGAGATGCTGTTCTACGTCATCTGTACACTCGAGTGAAGTCGACCAAGCTCGGGACTTGGTACTTGAGCCCTAGGAAGGGCTTTTCCATGTGCCGGTCCTTGAGCAATGTCATCTTGTGGAAGGAGAAATTCATGTTCCTGCAGTGTGAGTAGGGATGGGATGGAGAGTGCCCTCCTTGGAGGAAAAATTATCTAGAGGAGATCGATGATGGGTTGTGTGGCCCGCAGCGTGAAGCTTTGGACACCTTGTCCACGGTCGAGCGCAGAACTGTGGAGTATTTTCGCTACCCTAACAAAGATGAGGGTATGTGCGAGGAGGTTAAAGCCCTTCCCCACTGGAGGATTGAGAAGTCTTGGTTCTTCAATGAACCTTTCTTGGTCTCCGTGAGTTTTCGGTCGACCATGAGCCATGGTATAACGACCTTGATTTTAGTTTTCTTTTGCTTCGGATCTACCCGTTGATCGACAATTTATCTAATTCTCTTTATTTTCCTTTCTATTTTGTAGAGACTGCCCTTGTCGAGCTGTTGAAGATGCTGGATGAGGAGAAGATGGTGGCTGGGACAACCTCTAAAACTTTTCTTGGACCTTTTGAGGACACGGTCAAGGTTCAGAAGGCCCTTTCCTCGGTAACCAATTTTTTCTTTGTCCGCCTGTTGTAGTTGACTTTCCCGTACCCGGTATTGATAATTTCTTTACTTCCACAGCCTCCCAAGAAGAAGAAGGCGACAGTCCATAGGAGGAGGGTCGGGCCTCTACCGAGGAAGGAAAATTCCTCGTCTAAGGCCATATCTGGGGGAGATCCTCCTTCCAAGAAGAGATTGAACGATGACGTCCTGACGTCTCCTGAGAGGGCTTCTCCTTCAAAGAAGAAGAAGGCTGACCCTATGATCAAAGGGTCGATTTCGATGAGCCAGCCTGCTGCTAATACCTGGGGGTAGTTACCCGTCCAGTCGAGTCTCAGGGAGTAGAGGTTGTTCCTTCCAATTATGTTGTGGAGGGAGCGCTCTCTTCACCTAGCTTAAAGAGCATCGATGAGATGTTAGCAGTGCGGTTGACTCGGAGGGACAGTAATGAATTTATGGGTCAAGCATAAATGGTCAGTAGGCGTGGCCCTGAAGGTCATGCCCTCAAGATGCCCGCCTTTCTGAAAGCTTGTTCGGTCGAATAGGCCAAGATTGCTGAGGCCGTCTACCCCAACCTTTCCATGAGCGAGACATAGAGCAAGTATCTTCGGAGGTGGGGTCAACAGATGTCGTGACGACCCTTCTGAGGCGTATGACCATAAGTGTAACACCCCCGAATTCGCAACGATTTCCTGGGAACTATCGACGTCGCTATCCGCGACTCGACACCGCTGAACCGTCATGGACCCAAGGGTTAGTTACTGCAACATTTATCACTAAGGAGTAAATGCTAAGGAGAAAGAAAAGACTAGGCATCAAAAGGAGTTTCTAAGGAACTTAATAATTCTAAGCAGTTGCTTTCGAGGCTTGACCTCCTTGCAGGGCGTGTACGGATAGGCATAACCACCAAACTTCTGAGGCATGAAACGCTTCATAAAATCATCGGCGTGTGTGCGTTTCCTCATCCAGCAAGTCTCGCACATGTCCTTTGGAGCAGGAACTAGCACGCGGTTTACCTTCCACTCGAACTCGGACAGGCATAACTCAGCTGCAACGCCTTTAAAGCAGAGACACCATCTCGTACCTTCACCATAATTCTTCTCGTGAATATGACCACTCTTGGAGACCACGTCGTCGTACTTCTCCTTGAGTCCCATCCAAGGATGGATGTTAGGTAGACCAGCCAGCAGTAGCTCAACCCATAAGCCTTCATGTAGCTTCGTGCGGTTCTCGTACTGATAACGCTCGATCGTAGTAAAAGCACGTTGTATGTAGATACGTATATCCTCGAGCTCAGCATCAGTAGCAAAGAATGGCTCCACAGGAGGAGACCAATCCGCAGCAGTAGTAGGTGCAGCAGTAGGTGCAGGAGTAGGTGCAGCAGTAGGTGCAATGTTGTTGTCGCTCTCAACACGAATATCCTCCAATTCCGGCATATCATCCTCCTCATCTGGTGCAGTATCCTCGGAGGGATCTTCATCTTCATCCACATATGCAGTAGGTGCGGCAACTGGAGCAGCAATAGGCGCGGTTACAGGCGCAGGGCGTGCAGCTATTGGCGCGGGATGTCCGGCCTCGGCGCGCGCGGCCATCACGGGCGCGGCGCGGTCTTGCACGGGTCCGTAGCGTACATTCGCGTCATTTCTTATCGATTCACTATCCGATGAAGCAACATATGCGGCAAGTGGTGCACGATGGGATAAGGCGCGTGCCCCTTGGTGTGCAATCGTCATTCTAGCGGTCTTTCTTGTCCTTACCATCTACAGGTAGACAATCAAACAATGACAACATTATAAATCACAAGCAAAGTGATTTCAAATAAATCCTATCTTCTAGGACTACTACGCTCAACGGCTTTAATTATATTTTATTTTCCCCAATATGAAACTAATCTTTATTAATTCATTTATTAATCTAAGCAACCTTTTTAAACCTAGGGCTCTGATACCATTTGTAACACCCCCGAATTTACAACGATTTCCTGGGAACTATCGACGTCACTATCCACGACTCGACACCGCTGAACCGTCACAAACCCAAGGGCGTTACTGCAACATTTATCACTAAGGAGTAAATGCTAAGCAGAAAGAAAAAACTAGGCATCAAAAGGAGCTTCTAAGGAACTTAATAATTCTAAGCAGTTATTATCAGAGTTGTCTATATAGTGAGCTAAAACCATTAACCAAATTTATTACAACTGGCCTTCAAGGGAAAAACCAAATCCAATAAATAAATAATAATCAATTCCCACGACGTAATCCAAACAGAAACAGTTCTATAAACTGACACCAACTCTAACCTTCCAAGTTGTACGTCCTCAATCAATCTGCACTTTGGTTTCCGTGACGGAAACAAAAATACAGAAGAAAAGGAAAGAAACAAAAGAGAAACATTGAATAAACGTCATCCGTACCCAGTAAAAACATTTCGCAAACCTTACCTGAGGTTTTAGAAGAATCATTGAAATTCATTTGCATACGCACATAAGCAGATAATCAAGCATACGCATAACGACATTCTTTTATATACAATTCTTGTATAGTGATCATACGAAATACAATACAGATAATCCGTCTTGATTAGAGAGATGTAAGAGAGCTTATAAAACAGCGATTACCCATACTGTTTATCGAAGATACAATCACGCCATGGACTTAATGACTCTAGTGTGCACACTACCTCTAGTACAATTACACGAGCCTAGAGGACTTTATAAATGGGGAATGATCCGTCCCAGACACATTGCGAGGTGCCCATAAGTAACTTGGGAATCACTCATCCCTTGAACTACACCATTAGGTGCAATCCCGATAGCTCGACTACTCCTAGGGATCCATTAGGAGTCTTACTCTCATTTAATTCAATTCACATAATTTGCATTGGTTGACATAAGGGGTACTACGAGATCACGACTTACTAATTCATTTCATGCTCTAGACAATGAATAGTAAATAACGACGATAATGATAATTCAATACGATGTGAATTAAACATGCTTTAATTCAATAACGACGATAATTCAACAATGAAGACAAGTAATGTCTAGCCAAATTTCGGCAGCACTTCGGCAGGTTAACACGATATCCAAAAATTCACAAATCATCAACAACATTCAATCCATAATAGATAAGTGCTCACTAGCACTCAATAATACCCATACCAATTAGCACTTATTTAATAGCATAATAATACAGCAGTGAATCATGCTTAATAACGACGATATAATTTAATCATGCTTTGCATATTAAATTCACAACAATTTCCCAATTAGCACATAACACATCAAAATAGTTTTCATGGGGCTTTGGAAGAAGGTAGGCGTGAACGCTTACCACTAATACGTTACCAACAGTAAGTATGCTCCAACCAGTCGACGATAATCATGCTTGCTCGTTAGGTCCTAATTAAAAACAATTATCGAATCAGTATTTATTAAATATGAAAATACAAAATGTAACGAAATCTCAGTTTGATATTTTTATCAAATTACTTGATTTATTTCAACCAATCTAGGCTTTTCAAAATCCAAATTTCGAATCCGAACGAGTACAGAAAAATATAAACATTAAATCGAAAATACTGAAAATCAATTAAATAATTACGAAAAATATAAAAACGAAACCCTAACTTCAAAACTCGGTCTAGGTCACGGGTACCCGTGCATGGGGCCCATGACCCGATCCTTAATCACCACCACCACCCACTGGACACCATGGCCGGTGGTGGTGGTCGCCGCAGCTCCGGCGAACAGGAGAGAGAAAGAGAGCGAAAGAGAAAACGAGCAGGAGAGAAAGAGAAAGCAAGGGGGAGGGGGAGACGACGCCGGCCACCTGCCAATGGTCCCTCAAGCAACGGCCTGAGGGCGTGGCGGTGGCGCGTGGTCGCGCGCCCAGCGAACCTAGGGGAGAGTGAGGTCGCGGGCGAGAGAGAGAAAAAGGGCGAGCGAAAGGGAGAGAGAGAGAGAAAGAGATTACCGCTGGCAGGGGGCGGTGGTCCGGTGATCTGAGCGGCGGGAGAACGCCGGCGAAGTGTTGAGGAGAGAGAGAGAACTCGATGAGGGAGAGGGACGAGAGAGAGGACGGTGAGAGGAGACAGAGTGCTTGTGAGGGTTTTTGGCTCAGTTTGCAAAACTGATCAATTGTCTCACCTTTTCCTTATATAGGCCCTCAGTCAACCCAAGTCAAAGACTACTAGGTTTAGGAATTTAATTAATAATTTTCTGAATTAAAAAGCTAATTAAAACTATATGAATAATTATTATTCATATATAAAACATTTTAATTAAACTCCTCAACATAAATAAATATAAATTATGAAAGTCCCATAATAATAATTATTATTATGGATTTAATTGAATAAATAGAATCCTCAAATGAATATACGATTTAATCTCCGAAACTATTTATAAATCATTTATAAATCAATATAATAATTATAGAAAATATTGGGGTATCACACTAGGTATGCCGACAATGTCATCCAACCAACCACCATGAGAGAGCTGGAAGCAATCAAGCAAGGTGAAATGAAAGCTTCACTGATTTTGTCAAGAAATGGAGAACTAAAGTGGCTAAAATGCTCGACCGTCCATCTGAGGAAGAGCAAATTCGGAAACTCATCAAGAACTTATAACCTCCTTACTTGAATCCTCTCAAATACCAAGCAATTACTTCATACGCACAACTCAATAGTGTGGGATTGCTCATAGAGGATGATCAAACACTCAAAAAGGAGAAAAATAAGGACTTCTTCAACAAGGGCACTTATAACTCAAGATACAAGAAGAACCCCAATTCGGGAAACTCTTCCAACAAGGTTAATGAAATCAATGCTGTCTACGACAAACCGCAAAGGCAATACACCCCATTGGGTATGACCTATGCCAAATCTTTGGAAAAGCTTGTCCAGAATGACTACCTCAATGTCGTGGCCTCCACTCCGGATCCCGATGTCGAAAAGAGGAGCCCGTCATGGAACCCTAATCTGTATTGCAAATTTCATAGAGGAAAAGGACACGACACTGAGAAGTGTTGAACACTCAAGAATAAAATCCAGGATCTTTTTGACAATGGGACTATTCCCAAGCGAAAGAATGTTCCCACTCCAAATAACAACACCAATCCTCTAGGCGCGGTATTGGTCATTATAAATGCAAAAGAGGAAAAAGACCCCTCTCGCCTGATTGTGCCGATTGGACATCGCGTCCCACCATTTAAGATCGACTCCCTCCATCTAGAGGTAACCGAGCTTTGGGAAAGCGATAACGATGAAGAAGATGCTACCCTCCAGATTTCTAAAGTATGGTATGACTCTACAGACGACGAATCTCCTAAAGTTCAACACCTCCCGAGGTCGGGAAGGCACTACATACCTCCCCATCTCCAAAATAAGGATCCACTACAAAATACAGCTTCAGTTTTACCGCAAGTGAGAGGTTCTCCTCTGGTCCAGAATAAGGACCAAAATCCTCCAAACGAGGATGATAGCACCGCACTGCTTAAACAACTTCAAAAGAGTAAGGCCGATATCTCTATATGGCAACTCCTGACTACTTCCCAAGTACACAGGAATGCTTTACTAAAGGCGCTTAATCAAACCATGGTTTCCCCCGAAACTACTCCGGATGACCTGGTCAACCTTCTCACAAAAGGAAATTCCTCACAAGCAATTGCATTCACTAATGAAGACCTTCCACCCGAAGGAACTCATCACAATAAGGCACTCTACCTAACTTCCATATGCGAGAAGAAACAAGTCCCAATGACTTTAGTAGACAATGGATCCGCTGTCAATGTTTGTCCTCTAAGGACTGCCCAATGTTTGGGCATAAACGTCAACAACCTCACACACACTGCACAAGGGTTAAGAGCCTATGACAACTCGAAACGAAACATTCTAGGCATATTCTCAATTAACCTTAACACCGGGCCCGTTGAGAAAATGGTACAATTCCATGTCATCGACATCCCAGCTTCCTTCAATTTACTCCTAGGGCGCCCCTGGCTCCATGGACTAAACGCGATAGCTTCAACATTACACCAAAAGGTCAAAATGATGGTCGGATGGGTAGTTTTAGAGGTTAGAGTTGATTCTGTGATCGCTAGCATTGAAGACGTTCCAGTTCTTAAAGTGGAGCACACTGTGCAAGATGAACATTTCTGGGGCTTTATGACTGAAGGCGTCACCGTATTCGAGCAAGATATAGCTCCTTTTGCACCATATTCCCACCTAGGAATTAATGCCATTTTAAGAAACCAGGGGCACTTCCTTGGTACATCTCTAGGCAAAGATGTCTCCAAACCACTTCTAGTTTGGTCATCCAAAACCGGAAACAAACTTTTTGGGTTGGGCTATAACCCCACCAAGCAGGAGTTATGGGAACATATCGCTAAAGAAAAGGTGAAGAAAAAGGCCATTAAGGAAAATAAAGTCTATGACATCCCCATGGCACCATACCCGCACAAACAAAACGTGCAATTCGTCCAGTCTGGAGATCCATTCCCTTATTATGGCTTCCCTGAACCCTATGTTCTCCCGGCTTGCGGAATCCAAGTTCCCGGATTCGAACTCTTTCAAGGCTGCTATGTACTAGAAGAAACTCCTTTGCCTGTAAGAAGGAGGCTGAACTTTGATTGGGTAGAGCACACACCCAACAATGCTTTGGGTCTATTATTTGTACAAGAGCGTCGCCATCCGAAAGATGAAGAGCTCCATAATGTCAATAATGCAATTCAGGATGCAAACTTTGACCCAACTAAGTTGATTACTCCAAACAAGGGTCAACTCACAAAGCAGAAACGTACTATAAGCTGGACAGGAGCCAATGGGAAGAAGATCAAGATCACGATCTCCGAAGAATCCAAACCGGACTCCGACACTGATTCCGACCGGACCGAGTCCAATTCCGAAGAAGAGTCTAATATAGTAGAGTCGGGTGGTCCACCCAAATCTATGTTTAATTCTGTTTGGAAGTCGAAATATGTTAAATCCAATAGTAATGGCTCAGTTCATGTTTCCCCTATCAATGAAATAATAACTCATTCTGCTTACTTCTTGGACTACTTTGTAGCTAATAATTCAAAAGATGAACAAGAATTGCCCAAAGAAGTAACAAAAGCACTATTAGAGCATCAACAAAAGACTTCAATTGTGGAAGAAACAGAATTAATCAATCTTGCAAACGATCAAGAGCCGCGCCAAGTGCGCATTGGCTTATCGTTAACTCCCAAAGAGCGAGAAAGCTTTATAAATCTCTTATAAGAATACATAGTCGTTTTCTCTTGGTCCTACAAAGATATGCCGGGAATAAGTCGCGAAATAGCACAGCATACAATACCGCTCAATCCGGATTCAAAGCCAATAAAGCAGAGACTTTGGAGAATGAAGCCTGAGTTGGCAATGAAAATCAAAGAAGAGGTGCAAAAATAGCTCGCAGCAGGTGTAAAGACCCGGGATTTTCACCAACCTTGTTTCCACGGAGTGCGTCCTTATAGAAAATTTGTCAGTTGGGGGCTTAGATAAGTTCAAGGGACCATCGAGTTAGAAAAGCTTTTGAAAAGACTTGAATTGAATAAAAACCATAAAAGAGGTCACAAATCTGCTATCGGCGTTTTATCGAAGGGACAAACCGAAGGGACAAACCAATAGCGCAATAAGTGAACTAATCATGTTTTTAGAAAGACTCCCGCTTATATAAAACATATAAGTACCCAAGAATAAAGGGTTCGGGGGAGAAGGTACGAGGTGGGAAGGTGTTAGGAACCCAATTCGCCTGTTTAGGACGGCCTCTACTAACTGAAGTTTGCTTAATAATTTAAAGACAGAATTCCCATGCAAAACCGGATTAACAACCTAGACTTAGACTATTAGTTGGTTCACCACAAGCATCACAACATTTATTTTAACCCTTATTTAGACATGCATTTGATTGACAAGTTGGGCAGCACAACGACTATACAGACAGTATTTAGGAAGCAAAAAAGACGTTATTATAGCATCATATCTACATTATGACTACTTAGAAAATAAACAAATAAGCAAGCAATTTAATTTGAGCCCTCAGGAATATGTACCTGAACTGTAGGCTATATTTGACAAGAGTAGTAAAAGTAGATCTCAAGTTTGGAAGAAAGAGGGAGAAGCTCAGGAGTACTCAACTGAGAATAGAGGTTGCCAACTGTAGGCTGTGTGTTTTGAACTGAGGGTGAAGGGTTGTTTATATAGGCGAAGGAAGTAGGGTTGTACGGTCGGAAATAGAGCTGAAAATGAGACAGACTTGAAAAATGAGCCGGGCCCGAAGGAAAAGTCAGCGCCGCTAGCGGCCCTGAGACTTTTCCCAGGGTCGCTGACGGCTGTCAGTAGACAGCTGGATGACGTCATAATGACGTCATCCAGCCTATTTTATTTTCCGGAGGATTTTTAAACGTTCCGAAAAATATGAAAAGACCGTTTTACCCCTGAAAGGTAAAAAACGGTTTTACCCTTAAATCGCAACTTGGCGAGCGGGAGTCGGAATGAGGCATGAGACGTGTCATTGGAAAGCTCTTCAACGGGGCTTCTGAATGGAATGGAAAGAAGGAGTGTTTAAAGGAAAAACCTAAGACCTTATCTTATCTATTAAAGCAAAATAGTAGTTCAAGCTTAAAAAATTACTCATTTCATCATCGGGCTTTTGCGGAGAAATCTGAAGATGCTTGTCTGGCGTCTACAGAAGCCCCCGCCTTGATCGAGCTTGAGTAAAACCGAAGATCAAAGTACTCCGAAGGCGACATGCAGGATGCTGATGTGCAAACGGTGTGTGAGAGTGTACAATATGCATGCATATTAAGACAAACCTGAGTTGGAACACGCTCGTACTGTGCTAACATTTCATCCCTGTGAACACAAGAGAAAAAGAAAGGTTATAGTAGCAGGATAGAACACCGTCCGTAGATGTTGTAAACGTCTGCTGGAGACCTGTATTCAGAGTAAATGAAAAGGTTAGTAATACTTTGAGAGTGATCAACATAGGGTGCTTCGACAAACAGTGACTAAACACCGCTCGGCGGATGTCGAGATTCCGACCCTGTATCAGAAATGAAAAAGTCAACGAGACAGCGCGATTAAAAATTATCGTCCATGAAGTGGTTAGAACATATGAACAGTTTAAATGCAATAGTTTAAGCAATCATTGACTGAAACATAAAAAGAAAAAATAATGGACAGTATAACCGCAACAGTTTAAGAAATCATTGACTGACACATATAAGTAACCCTGTAGAGGGATAGTTTAATCGCAACAGCTTAAGCGATCATTGATTAACTCCGAAAATTTGTAACCTTGTAGAGGGACAGTTTAACCGCAATAGATTAACGGATCATTGACTAACCCCAAAAATTTTATAGTGTCGTGTTGTTTAGCAAGTGCCGTCAAAAATTTCGGGCTTAGAAATAATTTGGGCGCTCCGGGTTATGAGACTCGTCGCCGTGTAGATCCGAGTTTCAGTACCTGGGACCTGCAAAAATAAACGGGTTAGTTTTACCAGTAAATAGTTGGTACCGTAAAATGGGCCAACTGTTGAATTTAAATTTGTGGGCCTGAGGTCTTCGCTCCCGCGTGCTTGGTGTTGATATTGCCGCAAAATGAACTGTAATAACGAACTCTGGACTGGAAAAAGGGCCCATAGGTCAGCAGTGGGGCCCGTGTTGCAGGTCCGCAGGGCCACTAGCGGCCAAGGCCAGCCCCGGCGGCGCTGGGCCTTGTTGTGAGGGTGCTAGCGGCTCTGGCCAGCGCCGCTAGCGGCGCTGGGCTTGAGCCACATAAAAAAGCGCTTCGGCGCTTTCTCTCTCCTCTTTTGCGTTTTGAGTTTCTTCCTCACCGAGCCATTGCCGAGAGCAAGTTTATTGAAGTTCCACCATTTTTGAGTGCTTCACTCCACTTGACGTAAGTCGATTATTGTCCGTTTTCTTCGGCTTTTGTCTTGAACTTGCTTATTTTTCCGCCTAGTTGCTGAATTTTGGGTTGCATTGTTGAATAGGTGCTTGTTGTTTGCGAATCTGAAACTTTTGTTTTCCCACTGGAAAAACTCCATTGTGTTCCCATGGCTCCCGTAGACAAAGGGAAGCGTCCCTTGAATGATGAGGAGTATGACCGGAGCCTTTTTCGCACCGGGTGGCCTTCTAACCGAGGGCCTCCGACTGGTCACGCGGATGGGGCTCGACTGTACCATGATTCATTTATGCGTATGGACTGGCGCCCACCTGGAGTTTGGAAGCGCAGTGTTCTGTTGCCGGCTAGACGGAGTCATTTATCTGACCCGGAGCTGGTACGTTTTCTAACTCATTTATGTTTTTGTTCAGTATATTTTCAACTGAAAATTGGAACTGTTAGTGCTTCGGCACACGAACAAATTGGGATTTGTACTGGATTGGTGGTTAGTTGTATTTAATTTGTGTGAAATTTATTTTAGCTGTATTTGTTGTATATGGGGTATTGAGAAAATTTTGTTGGTTGACTAGGGTGTTGGGGTTTTGCTGCAGGCTCATGGGACTACTTCCCATTGGTCTATGATGCTGGGGACCTTTTCGAAGGGGGCTAGGAATTTGAAACTGGACTCGGGTCTCGCCGATTTTTTGACTGTTATACCTGCTTGTCACTCGGGGGATTCTTGGATTATTGCCTGGGGGTTACTGGAGAGGTTTTGGGATTCCACGAACACTTTCCATACACTTGTGGGAGAGATGTTTCCTACCCCTTATCAGTTTGCTGCGCTGACGGGGTTATCCTTTAGAGGGCTTCGTATTCAGTACGACGCGAGCTATTGGCGACAGAGTGACACTTTGCTGGATCTTTACTGGCTTGTATACACCCATTTTGATAAGGATCAGGTTTCTTTGGCGCGGTTGTGGGAGGCCGTAGCTGCGCAGGGGATCACCGAGAAGCAGAGGGCTCGTATTTTCCTGCCTTGCTTGCTGGGGTCGACGATCTTTGATCAGAAGAAGAGCGTGTGTGAAGTCGGTTTGTTGACATGCTTGGAGGATTTGACCAAGGTGAGTGAGTACAACCTTGGTGGGCCTGCTTATGCTTCTTTGGTGAAGTGGTGTCGCCGGGCCTGTAGGCCTAAGGAGACGAGTGAGAGGACATCTATCACGGGCCCATGGAGGATACTAGAGGTAGACTCTTTTTTTTTTAGTCCTCTCTTTTTTGCCTATGTCTTCAATTGTGGAAATCATTTTTTGTGTTTGCTTGTGTGGCAGCTGTGGTTCTTTGAGTACTTTCCAGCTTTCAGTCCTCATCGTCCTGGTTTGAGGATGTTTCCTTTAGGTTCACGATGGGTCGGCAGGGATGCCCATCCGTTTGCTTCTCTGGAGCATTTTCGGGCTACCTTTGAGAGACACGCTGTGTCCATGGTACGTTGCTTGTTGATTTGTGCATTCCCTTTTGTTCATTTTGTGTGAATGAATTTTGACTTGGTAATCTGCAGGTGTTGTGGTCCACCTTTGATGAGGTTCCTAGGGTTCCTCCCCATATTACCCTAGAGTCTTTCAGGGTATCTTCTCTACGAGTGGTCTTCGAGGGGCCATTCAGCTTTCTATGGTATTTGAGGGATCGCTTGACTCGTTTGGTCTATCCCTCCCTAGGTTCTCATCTGGTTCCAGAGGATCCTCCTTTGACCATGTTTTACCTACGTGGTCTGAGTGTGCGGGATCTGGGGGTCGTGATCCGTGGTAGGGCGGCGTAGGAGTTTATCGTGCCGGAGGTCGTTGGCTTCGACCAGACTGCCGTATACCTGATCTATTGCTTGGATCGCTTGATGCCGGACCTTACTTCTGAAGTAAGAAACTTGTATGCATCTTTTAACTGTGTGTGTAATATACTGACTTTTTCTGTCTTGCAGGAGGATCGTCTAGTTCTTCCGGGCCCTAGGAGGTCTCATTCTAGAGCTTCTCGGCGTCAGCCCCCAAGTGTGACCTTGCCGACCAACGAGGTGAGGTATTTTGGAGAGAGTGGGGAACGCATAGTGGAGGAGTTCCCTCTTGATATTGCTGATGGAGAGGCGGTGGAGGGCCTGCCCTTGCCTGATGGTTGCACCGGGGTGAGTCAGTCATCTTCTCTGTCTCTTTTTTATACTTGTGCTTGCTTTTGAGTGTTTGACTCTATTTTGTGGCTCTCTATCTCATTTTTAGTTGAACCGGGAGGAGACCTCTCAAGTCTTCAAGCTCATCCATCTGTTGAAGAAAGGCTACGGTCGAGCGATGGGCAAGGGGAGGAGTTCTCGGTCTAAGACCGTTGAGGTAAGTGAACTGTCTTCTCTCTCTTTTTTGTTTGTTTAGCTAAGTGAAGTGCTTAACTTAACATTTTATCTTTAATTATCTGCAGATGTCTCAGTCTTCATCTTCGGTAGGACCACGCCACTCTTCTGCAGCGAGGGCTTCTTCAGCGAGCAGACCATCTATTGCTCGTTCTCCTCCTGTGGTGGTGACCGGACCTCCTGTTGATGAGGCGCTCGGGCCTTCTTCAGCGAGCAGAGATGTTCTCTCATGCTGATTTAATAGGTAGCCCACTGCTACGCCCTTGGCTGGGCATTGGGCGAACGCCCCTGGATGGGATACGTCATATGCTGGGCCTTCACATCAGGATGTGGCTATGGATTTCGCCAGTCAGGCCATGGCGAACTTCTTTGCCTCGGGGTTTTCGGGAGGTACCCCTATGCGGGCCCCAGCGTATGATGGACGGGACATGAGGCCTGGGGACAACAGGCCCATATATTGCACTTCTTTCCCTTATTCAACCGGAAACTATGGTCAGGGGCCGTCCATTGATGATGAGGCGGGAAGCAACGATTCCAGTTGAAAAATGTTGGGCCACCTTTGTAAACATTGGCCTTTGAATTTCGAACTCCTGTTTTTGGTGTAACACACACACATTTTTTTTTTTGATATGCATGATATCTTATGATGACTCCATTATGCCCGTCTAATCTACTTATGTAATGTGTCGTGCAGTAGGGCCACTAGCGGCGCTGACCAGTCCTGCTGACAGCCCTTTTTGTGGAATTTTTGCTTTTTTGGCCCGCGTTCCTGCTTATAAATAGGATTTTTGGGGTGCTTGATGTTGTACCACTTTTTTGTATACTTTTAGCTCTCCCAAACTTCTCCAATTTTCTGCCATGGTGAAATCCTTTGAAGATCTCTTCGATGCCTGGTGCAAAAATCTGACCGTAGAAGTTAAACTTGAACTAGCCCCGTTTCATGTTTCTACCTTGCTAAACTTAAAACCAAACCAAATATTGTGGCCCCTTCTTCGGTCTGCTTTGAATTATTGGGATCCTGACATGCATGTTTTCTGATTTGGGAATTCTGAATTATGCCCTTTGATTGAGGAATTTGCTGCGATCACTAATATTCCTGAGGTTCTTCCCCCAACTATGTCTTATGTGAGAGATGGTTTTAGGGATCAATACAGAAAATCCTTGGGCTTGTCATCTGCAGAAGCCAAAAACATGGTGCTCGGTGCAGATGTGGACTTGGTTCAACTTTGCGAAAAATTCGCTATTTCTTCTGAAAAAGTGCTATATTCAGACATTGCCGTCGACAGGCTTTCGTACTGTGCCTGTTAAACCTCCTGTTGTTTGTTAATGCAGAATCTTCCAACTTGGGTAGAGCCTCATCGCTGCGAGTGGTTAATCAAATGGTTGAAGGACATTCTCCCTTACATCTGATCGTAGGAGAAACCATTATTGGGCTTGACAGGTTGAAAACATCTCCTAACAAAGCTTTTTCGGGCAGCCCCCTGCTGCTTCAAATCTGGTTATGCGAGCATCTGAGGTTGATAGAGTCGCCGGATAATCTTATTATCCGTGTTTCTCAGACTTGGCCAAAGAAAACCTATACTGCTGCTAACTTTCTGGTTAGGAAAAGGCTATATTCAAAAAAGTCCCTTGCTGAATGGGATGCCTTTTTCAAAGCGGGACTTATCATCCGTTGGCATGTGCCCTGGTGGAGCTTGACTTCTTTTGTGGCTTGTGATGACTTGATTTTTCATATTACCATACTGGGTCTGTACAGGACCAGTTTCTTCTTTCCCTCTAGGGTCATGAGGCAATATGATTTGAAGCAGGTGATCCCTCGTCAGGAGACTACGAGACGAAATGTCGTAGCCTAACCACTGAATTTGCTGTGGAGTGTGGAATGTATTGGCGTAGCCGCCATCACTGGACTGTACCTCGGATGATTGCCCCAACTCAGGTCTTTGAGATCTACCTAAACGACTTTCTTGCAGTGATGGAGAAGCGAGACGAGCCCTTCGTCATGAGGAGTGGGACCAACTAAAGCCTAGGTATAACTCACAAACAGGAGGCAAGAAAAGAAAGCAACTGTCTCAAATGGGAGACTACCACGTACTGAAGAGAGGCAAGCCCCCAGCTCAAGGGAGCGATCACAGGTCATCCTCATGCCAAGGTCCTTCAGTGAAGAACTCTTCAACGATGCATTCTAAAGGGAAGAAGGATTAAAGTAGTTTTCTAGGAAAGCAAGTCTAGTTTTTCAAAGGAGAATAATAATAGGAATTTGTTTAGCTTAAACCCTCATAGTTGCATTATTTCCTTAGGATGTTTTAATTCTTGCAATGTAAGCTTATTCGTTCAGTTTGAATAAAGATTATCTTTTTTGAATGAGTTGAAAGGAATTTGTGGATTGATTTTGGCCGGGCCCCTTTAAAAGGGTTACCTACGTATCCAGTGTGGAATCAGGCCAGCGTAGTTCGCTCAAATAGTGTATGTCTTTTTTTTTTTTCTTTTTTTTTTTTTTTTTTTTTTTAAGTTTACGATTTTTTATTTTTTTTTTTAAGTTTTTTATTTTTTAGACGTAACACTTCTTTAGTTGATCCATATTGGTGAGCTGGCTGAACTCGATGCCATCAATATCCATGAGTCTAACGGTGCCTCCTGATAAGATGTCTTGTATGATGAATGGTCCGGACCAGTTTGGTCGAAACTTGCCTCTGGGGTCGGTTACTGGGGCTCGTAATTCTTTCCAAACTAAGTCCCCTTCCTTTAAATTTCGAGGTCGAACCTTTTTGTTAACGCTCTTGCCATGCGTTGTTGATACATGTGGGAATGGTCCAAGGCCCGTAGGCGTCTTTCATCTATGAACATGAGCTCTTCATAGCGGGCTTGCAACCATTGGGTTTCGGGAATGTCTCCTTCTAAGGCTATGCGCATGGATGGTAATTGGACTTCTATGGGTAAAAATGCTTCCATTCCATAGACTAGGGAGTAAGGTGTTGCTCCCGTAGAGGATCTTATGGATGTCCTATATCCCGAAAGGGTAAATGGGAGTTTGATGGGCCAATCTTTGTAGTCTTCTATCATCTTTTCAATGATAGTCTTGAGGTTTCTGTTGGTGGCCTCTACTGCGCCATTCGTTTGGGGACGATAAGGGGATGATTTGTGGTACTGGATTTTGTAGCTTTTGAGAAGGGTGGCTGTTTCCGCTTTGAAATGGGATTCATGGTCACTTATGATTTCATGTGGAACAACATATCGGCAAACGATGTTGTTCCTTATGAATTTGGACACTTGTTTGGAGGTAAGGACGACATAGGACTGGGCTTCAACCCACTTGGTAAAATAGTCTATGGCTACTAGGATGTATTCATGTCCTCCCGAGCCGTTCGGGGTGATTTTCCAATGATGTCTATTCCCCATGCAGAAAATGGCCAATGAGAGGTGAAGTTATGGAGCATTGACGGTGGCATATGCTGCAGGTTGGCATATATCTGACACTTCTTACATTTCTTAACGTAGTCATAACAATCCTTTTCCATAGTAGTCCAGTAGTATCCCAGTCGTAGAACCTTCTTGGAGAGCATTCGACCATTCATGTGTGGTCCACACATGCCATTGTGTACCTCGTCCATAATCTCTGCAGCTTCTTCGGCGTTCACACATCTGAGGTTAACCCCATTGTGGGATTTCTTGTACAGAACTTCCTTGTATTCTATGTATTGCGTCGCTAAGAGACGGATGACCCATTGAGCTCTTAGTGGTGCATCTTGAGGGTACACTCCTTTGGTGATGTAGTTGAAGACATCTTGATACCAAGGATCTTCTTCGATTGGAGCCAAAGTCATTTCTGTGTCGAGGTTGTTGCAAAAGGTTGGTTAGCTTCTTTCTTGGGGAGTGACATCGTTGAGGGAGTTTAGCTGCTCAAATTCCTGTAAAAGTGAAAGTCTGTATTCTTGCTTTGCGAAGTTTACTTACATTGCTCAAATTGATTAGTTAATGATTTGTGCAACTTTGTATTCGTTGGATTTGTCAATAGTTAAACAAAGAGAGAAATGAGCAAGAGGAATTTTTATTGATTTGCAAAAATAGATAAGCACACATGACTTTAGCGACGAGGGCCTCTAATACCCGTAAAAAAGAAAATAGACTTCGAAGGAAAATAAAAGGGGAACACCCCCTAATCAAGACTCAACCTAAAGATTTAGCTAAGACCCTAACTCAACAGGACTTGGAGATTCAGACTCGACTCCTCTAGCTCTTGCAAGTAACCAATTAATTGCAGGGCTCTTCTTCTTCCTTCAAAGGCGGTGGTACTTCCCCGCTATCTATGATCTTTTGTATGTCATCCTTCAGGCGAACGCATTTATCTGTGTAGTGGCCGAAAACCTGGTGATAGTGACAGTAGAGGTCTTGGTCTTTATGTATTTCCTGAAGATCGTCAGGAGGGACTGTAGATCTAAGGTCCCCTCTCCATATAAGGGTATTCATGACATTACCAATGGGGACATTCAGCTGGGTATACTCTTTTTGGTAAAAGCGACGCCACCTTTTTATAGCCCACGAGCTAGGCGACCACATGGTCCCTCGATAAATGAAAGTGGTGAATATCCTCTTCAGACGCTTGCATTGGTTAGTGTGGTGCCCATTAGCTTCACAGTATTTGCATCGAAGATAGGGGCTTCCATCCCTGGGAAGAATGCGTGGGGTAGGCCTCCTTGGATGGGCATATCCATACTTGACCATCTTGCTGAACATTTCATCTTGTTGGAAGCAAGCTTCTCCCTTGGCCAGAATGATATTGCATTCTGTGGGTCGTTCCAACGAGACGATTTTCTCTTCCATCCGCTGAATTGCATTGTGGTGATGTGCCACGTAGATGGAAATTCCCTCGATAGTTTCCTTTACTTCCTCAAACTCATCCAGTTCTCCTATCTCTTCAGAAGGATAGGTCTCGAATTCCCTGGAACTGTATGAGTTGTGAGATTTAGTGTCTTCTTCTATGAGGGCTACCTCTTCAGGGGAGAATCCCCACAGGTCAATGTCTTCGCTATCGTGCTCTATCTTTAAGACAGGATTCTTGTCAATAGTTGCCTTGATGGGGTTAGCTTTCCAAATCTAGGGGGTAGAACTATCGTCGAGCATGTGTATCAAGGGTCTGGGAAAACAGATGGGCATAGAGTTTCTTGTGGATTTCCCTTAGAGCCATTGCAGTAGTGAAGGATTTCAGGTGATCCTGCAGGTTGTCAACTCCCGTGAAGGTGGGTACTTCAGGCATAGAGAATTTTGCCGGAAGTTTACCCTTGGTCTTAGTGTCAAACTTTCCTACGTTGGCACTATAGTTGGAGATCAAGCCGCTACTTTTGAGCATAGAGGTGATCTTAGCCAGCATGGCATCTGACCCTTCTTCCTCAGAATCGTAATCGGAAGGGATCCTTGATTCTTCTTCTCTTTTTCTTTCTATGTCTTCAACTTTGAGTCGAACCTTTTCCAACTCGCTCATGAGGTCATCAAATCTTTCATCCATGGTCTTAGGCATTGTGAAGATGGGAGGGGTGATTGGTGTGGAGAAAAAGGTATGTAGTGACGGTGAATATATTGATGGTGAAGCTGTTTGTGGTGCAGGAAAACGACGACCTGGAGGTGTAGACGGTTGCAGACGAACCAGCCTCGCTGAATGCCAAGCCCAACTTTTCTCAAGGTTTCCTTTCTTCTTTGGACCCCCTATCCTGAATAGGAATCACGGAGCACTTAGTAACAAGAATCATGAGACTCTCATCTAATGAAAAATTGACTCACATATAGAAAACACATTGTCCTAAAAGAAAAACAAAAGCCCTTAAGCCTGAATGCGCAAATATTTCCCTAATATCCAAGAAAAATAAAGTCAATGAACGAAAATAAGAAAAAGATGACTATCCAATTTTTTTTTTCTAGACTCAAAGAAAATGAAAAATGGGATAAGATAAAATAAAAAGAAATTTCGCTCTTTTCTTTTTCTTTTTTTTTTTTTGATTTTTTGATTTTTCGGCATTTTTCTTTTTGCTGTTTTTTTTTTTTTTTGATTTTTTTTTTTGGACCGAATTTGAATTACATCAAAAGAAAAAGAAAATACAGAAATAAGAAAAGGGAGAGGGGAAATTGAAAGACTGGCTCTTTCTTTTTACTAAATAGATCCTAGAAATTGTTCATGACCTTTAGAATATATCATTGGGAAAATGATGAGTGTTCATTGAATTTGAATTCTCGCACCATCTTCGGGCACTAGGAACTAGCTAAAAATAAAAGAAAAGACTCCTAGCACGTAAATACATGTTGGCACATAATAACGTAATTCATGCATTCTTGTCAGCACAATAATAACGCAGTTTTAAGGCAAACAGGTGATCAGACGGGCATTACAACGACACATGCACAATAAGAAAGCGGATGCGCGAATGTGGGTTGAAGGCTTTTGGCTCGTGTGAGGTTACCATGAAAAATTACAATTTCCGTTCGGAGGATGGTCGACACATCGATTGTAATTCTTTTCATCAACAAAGGATTGATGAGTCATGGGCGAGGAAGCGTCGATTTGCACGATAGGACAACTGTATATTCCTTTAGATATACGTGTTGTCTACGAGTTGTGACACAAACTTCCTCGAGGGTTGATAAGGGTTAAAAGGTTGTGCCAAGGCACATGCAAATGATGCAAATGATGCAAAATATAGGGAACATGTTATTAAACAATTAAGCAAACTTGACTTTCGAGTCTCACCCTCTTAAATAAGTCCCCAGTTGAGTCGCCACTGTAAGGACCCGGGATTTTCACCAACCTTGTTTCCACGGAGTGCATCCTTATAGAAAATTTGTCAGTTAGGGGCTTAGATAAGTTCAATGGACCATCGAGTTAGAAAAGCTTTTGAAAAGACTTGAATTGAATAAAAACAATGAAAGAGGTCACAAATCTGCTCTCGGTGTTTTATCGAAGGGACAAACCGAAGGGACAGCCCAATAGCGCGATAAGTGAACTAATCATGTTTTTAGAAAGACTCCCGCTTATATAAAACATATAAGTACCCAAGAATAAAGGGTTCGGGTGAGAAGGTACGTGGTGGGAAGGTGTTAGGCACCCAACTCGCCTGTTTATGACGGCCTCTACTAACTCAAGTTTGCTTAATAATTTAAAGACAGAATTCCCATGCAAAACAGGATTAACAACCTAGACTTAGACTATCAATTGGTTTATCACAAGCATCACAACATTTATTTTAACCCTTATTTAGATATGCATTTGATTGACATGTTGGGCAGCACGACTATATAGGCAGTTATTATAACATATTATCTACATCATGACTACTTACAAAATAAACAAATAAGCAAGCAATTTAATTTGAGCGCTCAGGAATTTGTACCTGAACTGTAGGCTATATTTGACAAGAATAGTAAAAATAGATCTCAAGTTTGGAAGAAAGAGGGAGAAGCTCAGGAGTACTCAACTGAGAATAGAGGTTGCCAACTGTAGGCTGTGTGTTTTGAACTGAGGGTGAAGGGTTGTTTATATAGGCGAAGGAAGTAGCGTTGTACGGTCGAAAATAGAGCTGAAAATGAGACGGGCTTGAAAAATGAGCCGGGCCCGAAGGAAACGCCAGCGCCGCGGCGCTGGTCTGGGCCGCTGACGGCCTATTTTTATCTTCCGGAGGATTTTTACATGTTCCGAAAAATATGAAAAGACCGTTTGACCCCTAAACGGTAAAAGACGATTTTACCCTTAAGTCGCAACTTGTTGACCGGGACTAGGAATGAAGCATGAGACGTGTCGTTGGAAAGCTCTTTAACGAGGCTTCTTAATGGAATGGAATGAAGGAGTGTTTAGAGGAAAAACCTGAGACCATATCTTGACTATTAAAGTAAAATAGCAGTTCAAACTTAAAAATTTACTCCTTTCATCATCGAGCTTTTGCGGAGAAATCTGAAGACGCTTTTTTGGCGTCTACAGCAGGTTTCATCAGGGTTGCCCAATATCCAGAAGGGGTTGCTAACACAGTGCATGTTCCAAAAAAGGATGGCAAAGTAAGGATGTGCGTTGACTTTAGAAATCTGAATAAGGCAAATCCAAAGGACGACTTTCCCCTGCCACATATCGATGTATTGGTGGATAATACCGCAGGACATGCCCTCTTATCATTCATGGATGGCTATGCAGGGTATAACCAAATACAAATGGCCGAAGAAGATATGGAGAAAACCACTTTCATTACCCAATGGGAGACTTATTGCTACACCCGTCATGCCTTTCGGGTTGAAGAACGCGGGAGCAACATACCAAAGAACCGCAACTTCCCTTCTACATGACATGATACACAAGGAAGTCGAGGTGTACGTAGACGATATGATCATTAAATTGAAGGAGAGAGAAGGGCATATACCCTCTCTAAAGAAATTCTTTGATAGGATTCGGAATTAGAACATGAGATTGAATCCTCAAAAGTGCGCATTTGGAGTAACTTCGGGCAAGCTCTTAGGATTCGTCATAAGCACAAGAGGTAATGAAATCGATCCTACCAAAATCAAAGTCATAAGGGATATGCCATCTCCCAAAAATGATTAGGAGATAAGAGGGTTCCTCGGACGTCTCCAATATATAAGTCGATTCATATCCAAATTGACTATTACATGCGAGCCCATCTTCAAGAAGCTCAAAAAGGACACTAAATCTACATGGGATGAACAATGCCAACAAGCCTTTGAAAAGATTAAGGAATACTTAGCTAAACCACCCGTATTGGTTTCACCCATTCTGGGAAAATCACTTATGCTATACCTAATAGTCACAGAAACCGCCATGGGGGCTATGTTGGCCCAAAAGGTGGAGAATGATGAAAAGGCTATATACTACCTTCGCAAGAAATTCCTAGAATACGAAACACGATACTCCACCCTAGAGAAAACGTGTCTCGCATTGGTCACTGCAACCAAGAAGCTTCGACACTACATGGTACAATATTCCGTTCATATAAAGTCAAGGATGAATCCATTAAAGTACTTGTTCGAAAAACCCATTCTTAGTGGAAGAATAGCAAGATGGACTGTCATGCTTTCAGAATTCGATTTAACTTTTGAACACCTAAGGCGATAACAGGATATGCCATTTCTGAACATCTCGCTGAAAACCCAGTTACTAACGAAGATGCCACGCATGACTTGGAAATTATACTTCGACGGAGCATCAAACCAAAAAGGTTATGGTGTAGAAGTATTACTAGTCAGCCCGGAAGGCGCACATACTCCCATAGCCGTCAAGTTAGATGATGAGGTAACCAACAACGGCGCCGAATATGAAGCATGCATCATTGGTCTAGAAGCGGCCATAGAACTACAAGTTAAGGATCAAAAGGAATATGGAGATTCAACTCTTATCATAAACCAAGTTTCCAAAAAATGGAAAGTGAAAAGCGAATCCCTGGCACCTTACCAAGAATACCTTGAAAAGATGGCCAAAAATTTCACTTATGTCCGTTTCACATACCTTCCTAGAGACGACAACCAGTTCGCAGATGCCTTAGCAAAGATGGCTTCTATGATAAACATCCAGATGATGTAATCTCCATGCCCGTCCACATTCAAAGGCGCACTGTGCCCGCCTTTTGTAATGCACTTGAAGTACGCCTCAAAGAGAAAGAAGAGGAGGAATGGTTTACCGATATTCTCAATTTATTCACCAAAGGCATTTATCCTCCACAGTCCACAGCTAGGGCACAAGGAGCCTTAAGAAAACTAGCCGCACAATACATACATGTGCAAGGCAAACTTTATAAAAAGACACCACAAGGGTTAAGTCTTCTGTGCCTAAAAGAACGTGAGGTCACCAAATGGGTTGAAACTCGTTCGTACGCAAGGATAGCGTCCAAACACGTGGCAAAGTACTTACACGACAACATCATTACTAGATATGGGGTACCCCACGAAATCATAAGTGATCACAGGTCTCAATTCAAAAAGGATGTTGCCGAGCTTTTGACTAAGTTTAAAATTCAACATCGCCAGTCTTCACCTTACAGGCCGCAAACGAATGGAGCCGTAGAATCCGCAAACAAAAACGTGAAACAAATGATAGCTAAGATGACGGAAAACTACGAATATTGGCCCGACAAGCAACAATTCGCCTTATGGGGATATAGAACCACCATTCCTTCCCAATCGAGGCGGTACTCCCAGTCGAGGTAGAAAATCCCTCTTTGAGGATAGCTTTGGAAAGTGAATTACCCGAACTAGAGTGGGTTCAAACCCGGTATGACCAATTAATCTTGCTAGATGAAAGACGACTAAATGCCCTACATTAAAGGTCATGTCTACCAAGCAAGAATGGCAAGGCATTTTGATCAACGATTCAAGGCTAGACGATAAAAAGAAGGAGACTTAGTCCTAAAAGAGGTGAGACCAATTGTAGCCGATCCTCAGGGAAAGCTCAAGCCTAATTGGGTCGGCCCATACCTTATTGAGACAATATTATCCGGTGGAGCAGTAAAGCTAATGGACTTAGACGGCAATGAGTTCACCCAACTCACAAATATGGATCAACTTAAGCGGTTCTATGCATAAATGTTAAATCTTTGACAGAGCCCACTAAGGCACCAAATCCAAGTCAAAATCGGTCAACTTGTCGACGTGGGACCCACGACCGAAAAAAAAATAAAATAAAATAAAACGATATTTGGTTTTACGAACTACATTGGCCTCATTCTGCATGGATATGTAGGTAACCCATATAACTTGGGCCGACCACTTTAACAAAATAAATCTCTAAAGGGAGTTTTCATCAATTCGATTAATGCAAAAATAAGCAAGTCTTTCATTAATATGGCTAAAGTCCACATGCTCTAATATGAAAAAAAGAAGTGCGAAATAATAATAAAAAAAAGACAATAATAAATAAATAAAAGGGCAATTCTAAGCTACATCTACTTGGGAATGCAAACCCGTTATTTGAATTATACTACTAAGCAAAGACAAGACTTGCTAGACAATTAGAGGTGGACTACTCCTCATTGTCATTGACTTCGAGCTCTTGGACGGGTTCACTAGGCTCATCAAGTTTCATTCGTTCTTTTGGAGCCCATATTTCCCTACCATAGCTAGAAGAGGCCTCGTGATCATTGGGCCTATCTGGAATTACTTGCTTGGCCGAATGGGTCGGATTCTTCCTTTTCTTGGATTGGGCCTTTGCCTTGCTTTTTCCCGTACCCTTTGTTTGTGTCTTGTAAGGTTTAGCGGGCCTATCAATTGGAGTGATCCTTATACAGTTTGGCTCGTCATATTTGCGGGCCTTGAACAACTCCTTTTCTTCCTCCAGGAGCGTTTGGTTGACTTGATGGTCACCGCTCCAAATCCACTCCTCGTAAAAGCTAGACAACCCGTTTCAGTGCGGGTAGACCGGCTTAGTCCACACTTGGCGACGGTTCCAGTGACGTTCCCAATTAGATACCAAGGAGGATGTTAAGGGCCGTTGACATGGAGGTTCACAACTCATATTCGGGATCCTTTGCCTTAAACCATATTGGCGGAGGAGGCGATTCGGCAAGAAGAACGTCAAGTTATACAACCAGTAATCCTCGTAAAAGGCACGTTCTCACTACACCCCACGATCTTGGTGGTACGCCACCACGGGATGAACCAAGCCGGTTGGATGTGGAAATAGAGATAGGCTATCCACTCCTCCCGAGAGGACTCGGAGAACTTTTGACGCCTCGCCGGAAAATGTTTAGGGAGGAACTTCCTAGTATCTATTGGAGCCTCAAGCAAGTGAAGCCTCTCTTGGAGCCATATCGACACAAAAACAACAAAAAGAAAAAAATTCAAGTCAATACAAGATAAGAATTTCACCCAATAAAGTTAAATCCACAAAGATTAAGACATTATTAGAATACTTACTTGAAGGAGTAAAGGGCTCCCGGTGAAGGACTTTTGAGGATTGCTCTTGAGCCTATCTAAAGCAAGGATTGTCTCTCCCACAACCAAGTGCATAGGAGAGCTATCCCATTGTATTTGTTCGGTCACCCTAAGAAGGCAAGCTTTACCCCTATTGATGGTAAGTTTCTTTTCAGAGGGAATTAGAGCGTCTTCATTACCACCCACAAACAAATAACGATGGATGAGGCAAAATACAAAGGCACGCTTCTTGTACCTTATGTCCATCGCACCTTGGGCCTTGGAAGTGAAGAAAGTCACAAGCTTGGCAAGGTCGACATCCTCACCATGAAGCACTTGACCCGCTTGACGGGGAGAGAATCCAAGGTAACATTGGAAATCACCCATGAAGCATTCCCCAAGTAGGGAACGGCAGGAGGACATTCGGTTGGAAAGCCAATTATGTCGGAGAATTCCTCCACCAAGGGGCACATCTCCTGAGCACCGAAGCGGAAGACATGGAATTTCGGGTCCCAAAACTCGACTGAAGCATGAAGAAAGTCCCATACATCGAATCTTGACTTGTTTAAGGTGAAAGAAAGCATTGAGATGAAAATGGGTGAGTTCTAACCCTCTCCTCTACAGTCATGAAAGTGAACAAAGCATCAAAGGCATCATCAAAGTTCACCATTGTTAAGATGAAGAATTTTCTCTCAAGGAATTCTCTCTCTAAAGGCTTAAAGCAAGTGGTGAGAAGAGAAGAGAAAGAGAACCAACTATATAGAGGCTACGGTTTGATTCTCGTCGAAAATTTAAGGAAATTCAGACAAACGACGAAAAAAGGTAAGGCAACCTTGAAGCTAGCTTGGAAGGCTAAGCCGGTAGGACAAGCGGCCAAACCGCAAGCCCAAGCGGCATAGCCGCTTGTCCACGCGGCAGCCGCTAGAGCTCTAGCACAGCCGCTAGGAGATCTAGCGGTAATCCTGTATAGGCGCCTGGCATACTCTTTTCGCGAGAGACCTCGGTTTAACCGACCCCACGCTGAACAAAGCTCTACCTTCCTAATTCCCACTTTGACAGATTTTGGAAGACTCCCCTTATATTTTCCTTACCTTAATTTTGGCTCTTGCCACTTTTCTATTTATTTATTCCCTCTTTATTTTCTTTCCTTCTTTGTATTTTGATTATCAAGTTCCATTTTTATTCCTTTTATTTTCTGATTTCCTTTATTAATATTTTCCCCTTTAATTATCTTTTTGTTTTACTTTTCTTTACTTTTTTTTTATTTTAGGGGAAGGGGTACCCCGAAATGTGCTAAATTCTCGGGAATCCTAAATTCCCGAATGTCGTGATTTGTGATTTACCACTCGGACCCACCAGTACTCGGACCCGCCATAGACGACTCTCCGGGTCCACTCGATGATGGAGCAACTGAAGGACCGGGCTGAGACATCGCCCAAGCTCTAGGGTCGAAAGCAAATAATGAACCCGCTAAGTAAGCAGGATCCAATGAATGACGAGGTGGCTCCGACATGCCAGAATAGCCGCCATACCCCGTACTCCCATGACTCCAAAAACCCTTGGAGGGAGTGGAGGATACATGGACATATGATAGCCCGGATACCCCATCTAGGGAGGCTGTGCAGGCCACTGCGGAAGAGAAGGCACTTGGATATCCACTCTAGCCTGAGGCGTCCCCTGACGCACCTCCACACTCTCCAGTCTGGGAGGAGGACGCTGCGGTGTAGACACCAACTCCAGAGTACGAACAACTGAAGGCCTAGGAGGGCCTCACCACGGGAATAGGCTGCGAAAATAAGCTCAAGGTCATGAAATCACCAAAAATTCAAATCAAGCACTATTACTCGAAATGAACATACCTCTCAAACGTCGTACCGACGCATCGTGCATACACTCAGACACGCGAATCTGGATATCCAAGTCTTAAGGGCATGCATGCCTCTAAAGACCTTCCGTGTCTTAGCAGCATCCAACTGTGCACATAAGAAAAAGAATCAGTATAAATACAAAGGAAACGTTGCAAATAACAATGAATTCTCACTTACCCCCTACAGCCAGCAGGTAGAGGCAATCCCTCAACCTCCTCATCAGGGCCACGAAACTCAGGAACCTATATAACCTGAGGAGACCCGTCCGCTCCGGCATAACTCACCGACAAAGTAGGAGGAGTAGGACGCGGAGCGGAAACGGCCGAAGAGCTCGAATAACTCTGCAAAGATTTAAGAATGTCAGACACATTTCTAAATTTCCAAACGAAATTAAAAAACAAGAGTACATTACTTAGAGGATCGGTAGAAAAGTTGGGGCAAAACCGCGCCTCAACGAAATCACTATAAGCCAACATGAGATCCACCTCAAGGTCAACTGGAAGAAAATACTCAAGGGCATTCGCCCCAACGGTGGCCGCCCTAACCTGCTCCACGGTAAGGTGACAAACATAAAGCATAGAATCCGGAGGATCCAAAGGAACCCTCGGAGCCGGAAGGTCAGGGAAAGTCTGCCTAATCAGTCTCTCCCTCAAGAACCACTCAAAACCGAAAGGACCCTCAACGAGGATCCTCCTCTGGTCGTACACCCGAGCACCCAAGAATCTATCCGAAAGGCCCGGTAGATAATCCATCTAGGGAAACCAGTCGACCTGCAAAAGCAAGAATAAACATACAAAAGGATAAAAGGACAAAAGAAGCACAAAGGAGAGTTGCTTACTGTAATACCCCGTATATTTTTAATTATTTATTATATTCAATAATGTGATTAATTGATTTGGAATATGAATATTTGGATGAAAGAATATTCATTCCTTATTAATTGGTGTTTGAAAAGGAAAAGATATTTTCCTTTTGATAGTTTACTTAATTGAGTTGTGTTCTAGTTGGATTAGGACTCTAACTAGGTCAAGGTTTCCTAACCTCTATAAATACCTTTAACACTCCTAAATCTGATTCTTTTCCTCTAAATTCGTGCCCTAGAGAGTCCATAATACTCACTCACGTTTCCTGTCTTGCAAGCCTCACAAAAACCCTAAAATCTGTCCAGCACACAGTTTCGGATTGAAAAATCCGTTTCACCTGTTCTACTTAGTTTCTAGACTTGAATTTTGGATATGTTTTAGAAATAGATGTCTAGGACCAGACTGAAAAGTTTCGTAATTGTTAGAGATCTTTTGATACCCCAAATCGTTTTTCTCTTGAAGCAGCCCAATGCTGAAACGAGATTCAGATCCGCCTACTTTGCTTTATCATATCTCAAAACCTAGACATTATTTGTTCAAACCGTTCAGGTGGAATTGAACCTTAGGGTGTCCTCAGCATGTACGCCAAATTTGAAAGGATATCGAGTTCGTTATATGGTTTATTCGAGCGTTTGTTTCAGATCGCGCGTGCTGATTTCAGATTTCAGATTTGTTCTTTGTGATTAATGGTGATTGAATTGAAAGGTAACCATCATTCTTATCGGTTGGAGACGTATGATACTGTTATTTGAGTATTTATTCATGTGTAACCTTCATGTTTAAAGATATTTGTTTTGTTTTTACGTGTATTGATTGGTTTTACATGATAGTTGAACATGATTGAAATTATCGTCATTAACTGTTTACATGTTATTGATTATCAATTGATACAATTAAGATATGATTTGAAACAATGAGAGTCTATAGGTAGATTGTGATATGGTGATGGATTAACTGCAAAGGGGCATACTTTTGAGATAGATGTCAGTTACTCTAATTGAGATAACTAGATGAGTACACTAAGAGTAGTTTATGGTAACTATTTGAGTGATAGTTAGTGCAACCCGAGAATATATTGTACTTTGGGAAACCGTGCCGACTTGTGATTCATACATCATTAAAACCCGAAACGGTGTGTGATTGAGGATATCATTGTGAATTAACCCATGGTGGGTAATCGATTTAGGTATGAACTTGAGAATGAGTTGATACATGTTATTTTGGTTTGTGGATCAATAGGTTTGTTAGCTACTTAGGCCTTGGCATGTTGACGAGTAGCCTAAGAGATTGACTTTTAGGTGATGAGCAATTATTTTTATGAAAAATTGAAATCTCGTAATGATTTGATTATGACTTGGTCTGAGAGTGGACTTTTAAGAGCCTGTGATGGCTATGTTATCGAGAGCCTGTGATGGCTATATTCTTGAGAGCCTATGATGGCTATGGTTATATATTTGATATTGGTTTTTGTGGCTTTGTCACCGCTAGTTCGCTTTCCTCATGTCCAAGTCTAGGAGTTAATGACCAAGAGCAAAGTGGTGTTCAAGAGCATTTGGGAATTGAGACATTATAGTTATATCCTTTTGGGATTTAGTGTAACGTCCAAGAAGACCTAAGTTGTGTATTGATTATGTGACACAACTGCACTTATAGCTTTTCAATATATTCGTACGAAATTATGACGTTGTATATTTTTCGATGAATGTTGAGTTACTCAGCTTTGCTGACTGGTTGCTTTTGTGCTACGTGTGTTTGTTGTCCATTTCTCTTCAATGGTGGACCTATGATAAACCTATGCGATATTCGATTGCATGGGGGAGTAGATTGGTGATTGGCTCATAGGTTGCATTGAAGATCAAGTTTGGACGATCGAATAGAGTTGCCAAGAAGTTGGTCTTGTATATTTTGTAATGAATAGTCATTTATTGTAATATCTAGTTTGTTGGAGTTGTATCGTTTAGCCTTGCACACATTCGTTGGAGTGAGTATGGCGATAACGCCATGGATTTTGTATAAAAGCCTTCCGTTGTAGTAAATATTATTGATTAATAAAGGTTTTTATTGGTCCCAAAATCCGGGGTGTTGTAAGGACCCAGGAATTTCCAACCTTGTTTCCACGGAGTGCGTCCTTATAGAAAATTTGTCAGTTGGGGGCTTAGATAAGTTCAAAGGACCATCGAGTTAGAAAAGTATTTGAAAAGACTTGAATTGAATAAAAACCATGAAAGAGGTCACCAATCTGCTATCAGCGTTTTATCAAAGGGACAAACCGAAGGGACAAGACCGAAGGGACAACCCAATAGCGCGAAAAGTGAACTAATCATGTTTTTAGAAAGACTCCCGCTCATATAAATCATATGAGTACCCAAGAATAAAGGGTTCGGGGGCGAAGGTACGAGGTAGAAAGGTGTTAGGCACCCAACTCGCCCGTATTATGACGGCCTCTACTAACTCAAGTTTGCTTAATAATTTAAAGACATAATTCCCATGCAAAATCGGATTAATAACCTAGACTTAGACTATCAATTGGTTCATCACAAGCATCACAACATTTATTTTTAACCCTTATTTAGACATGCATTTGATTGGCAAGTTGAGCAGCACAACGACTATACAGACAATATTTAGGAAGCAATAAAACGTTATTCTAGCATGATATCTACATTATGACTACTTAGAAAATAAACACTTAAGTTATTAATTTAATTTGAGCCCTCAGGACTTTGTACCTGAACTGTAGGCTATATTTGACAAGAATAGTAAAATAGATCTCAAGTTTAGAAGAAAGAGGGGGAAGCTCAGTGTTAATACTCCTGAGAATAGAGGTTGCAAACTGTAGGCTGTGTGTTTTAAACTGAGGGTGGAGGGTTGTTTGTATAGGCGTGAGAAGTAGGGTTGGACGGGTGAAATTGAGCTGAAAACGAGACGGGCCTAAAAAATAAGCCGGGCCCGAAGGGAAAGGCAGCGCCGCTGACGGCTGTCAGCAGCCAGCTGGATGACGTCATAATGACGTCATCCAGCCTGTCTTTATCTTCCGGGGAATTTTTAATGATCCAAAAAATAGGAAAAGACTGTTTTACCCTTGAGTGGCGAAAGATGATTTTACCCCTAATTCGCAACTTGGCGACCGGGGGTCGAAATAAGGCATGAGACATGTCGTTGGAAAGCTCTTGAACGGGGCTTTTCGATGGAATGAAAATAAAGGAGTGTTTGGAGGAAAACCTGAGACCTTATTTTAAACTATTAAAGCAAAATAGCAGTTCAAGCTTAAAAATTACTCCTTTCATCATCGGGTTTTTGCGGAGAAATCTGAAGACGCTTTGTTGGCGTCTACAGAAGCTCCCACTTTGATCGAGCTTGAGCAAAAGCGAAGATCAAAGTACTCCGAAGGCGACATGCAGGATGCTGATGTGCAATGGTGCGTGAGAGTGTACAGTATGCATTCATATGAAGACAAACCTGCATTGGAACACGCTCGTAGTGTGCTAAGATTTCATCCCTGTGAACACAAGAGAAACTGAAAGGTTAATAGTAGCAGGATAGATGGCCTAAACGTCTGCTGGGGACCTGTATTCAGAGTGAATGAAAAAGTTAGTAATACTTTGAGAATGATCAACATAGAGCGCTTCGGCAAACAGTGACTAAACACCGCTCGGAGGATGTCGAGATTTCGTCTGTTTTCGAGAAACGAAAAAGTCAACGAGACAGCGCGATTAAAAATAACGGCTGCGGAAATGGTTAGTAACATGAGAGTGAGTAGTATAAATGCTTTATCGAGCAAACATTGACTAAACACGACCTAGCGGATGCCGAGATTCCGTCCCTGCATAAGAAACAAAAAGGTCGACGAGATAGCGCGATCAAAATGACGGCTGTAAAATGGTTAAAATATATGAACAGTTTAAATGCAATAGGTTAAGCAATCATTGACTGAAACATAAAAAACAATGGACAGTATAACCGCAACAGTTTAAGCGATCATTGACTGAATCATATAAAATAATGGACAGTATAACCGCAACAGTTTAAGCGATCATTGACTGAAGCATATAAAAATTTGTAACTTTGAAGAGGGATAGTTTAACCGCAATAGCTTAAGCGACCATTGACTAACCCTAAAAATTTGTAATTTTGCAGAGGGATAGTTTAACCGCAATAACTTTAGCAATCATTTACTAACCCCAAAAATTTGTAATCTTGCAGAGGGACAGTTTAACCGTAATAATTTTAGCAATCATTGACTAACCCTAAAAATTTTTAATGTCGAGTTGCTTAACAAGTGCCGTTAAAAAAATTTCGGGCTTATGAATAAATTGGGCGTTTCGGGTCGTAAGAGTCGTCGCCGTGAGGATCCGAGTTTCAGTACCTGGGACCTGCAAAAATAAATGGGTTAATTTTAGCTGTAAATGGTTGGTAGCGTAAAATGGGCCAACTGTCGAATTTGAATTTGTGAGCCCGAAGGCTTTGGTTCCGCGCGTTTGGTACTGAAGTTGCCGCGAGACGAACTGTAATAACGAACTCTTGAACTGGAAAAAGGGCTTTGGGTTAGCTTGTGGGGCCCGTGTTGCAGGTCCGCAGGGCCGCTAGAGGCCCAAGCCAATGCCGCTAGCGGCGCTGGGCTTCGGTTTGACGCCACTAGCGGCTCTGGCCAACGCCGCTAGCGGCGCTGTGCTTGAGCCAAATAAAAGCGCTTCGGCGCTTTCTCTCTCCTCTTTTCACGTTTTTTTCTTCTTCCCAACCGAGCCATTGTCAAGAGCTTTGGGTTGAAGGTCCTCCATTGTTGAGTGCTTCACTCCACTTGAGGTAAGTCGATTCTTGTCCGTTTTCTTCGATTTTTGTCTTGAACCTGCTTATTATTCCGCCTAGTTCCTGAATTTTGAGTTGCATTGTTGAATGGATGCTTGTAGCTTGCGAATCTGAAACTTTTATTTTCCCACTTGTAGAGAGAAAAAGCTTCATTGTATCCTCATGGCTCCCATGGACAACGGGAAGCGTCCTATGTATGACGAGGAGTATGACCGGAGCCTTTTACGCACCGGGTTGCTTTCTACTCGAAAGCCTCCAACTTGTCACGCGGATGGCGCTCGACTGTACCAGGATTCGTTTATGCGGTTAGACTGGCGCCCGCCTGGGTTTTGGAACCGTAGTGTTCTATTGCCGACTAGACAGAGTCATTTGTCTGACCCAGAGCTGGTACGTTTTCTGACTCAACTTTTTTTGTGTTCAGCATATTTGAACTGAAAATTGGAACTGTGAGTGCTCCTGCACACGAACAAATTGGGATTTGTACTGGATTGGTGGTCAGCTGTGTATAATTTGTGATGAAATTTATTTTAGCTGTAATTGTGCTGTATTGGGTATTTGAGAAAATTTTGTTGGCTTGGCTAGGGTGTTGGGGTGATGCTGCAGGCTCATGGGACTACTTCCCATTGGTCTATACTGTTGGGTACCTTTTCGGAGAGGGCTAGGAGTTTGGTGCTGGACTCAAGTCTTGCTGATTTCTTGACTGTTATCCCTGCCTGTCACTCGGGGGATTCTAGGATCGTTACCCGGGGTTTACTGGAGAGGTTTTGGGATTCCACGAACACCTTCCATACACCTGTGGGAGAGATGTTTCCTACCCCTTATCAGTTTGTTGTGCTGACGGGGTTGTCTTTTAGAGGGCGTCGTATCCAGTATGACGCGGATTATTGGCGACAGAGTGACACCTTGTCGGATCTTTACGGGCTTGTATATGCCCATTTTGACCAGGATCGGATTTCCTTATCGCGGCTATGGGAGGCCGCATCTGTGCAGGGGCTGACCGAAGAGTAGAGGGCTCTTAATTTCCTGGCTTGCTTGCTGGGGTCGACGATCTTTGCTCAGAAGAAGAGCGTGTGTCAAGTCGGTTTCTTGACATGTTTGGAGGATTTGTCCAAGGTGCGTGAGTTCAACCTTGGTGGAGCTGCTTTTGCTTCTTTGTTGAAGTGGTGCCGTCGGGCCTGTAGGCCTAAGGAGACGAGCAAGAGGACATCTATCACGGGCCCATGGAGGATCTTAGAGGTAGACTCTTTTTTTTTTTATTATTATTATTCCTCTCCTTTTGCCTATGTTTTCGACTAGGGAAGTTATCTTTGCTTGGGTGTTTATTTGTGTGGCAGTTGTGGTTCTTTGAGTATTTTTAGCCTTTGATCCTCATCGTCCTGGTTTGAGGATGTTTCCTTTAGGCTCACGATGGGTTGGTAGAGACACCCATTCGTTTAATTCTCTGGAGCATTTTCGAGCTACCTTTGAGAGCCATGCTGTGTCCACTGTACGTTGCTTATTGATCTGTACATTCTTTTTGTTCATTTTGTGTGAATGAATTTTGACTTGATAATCTGCAGGTGTCGTGGTCCGCCTTTGAGGAGATTCCTGGGGTTCCTCCCCATATTACCCTAGAGTCCTTCAGGGTATCTTCTCTACGAGTGGTCTTCGAGGGGCCATTCAGCTTTGTATGGTATCTAGGGGATCGCTTGACTCGGTTGGTCTATCCCTTCTTGGGTACTCACCTGGTTCTGGAGGATCCTCCTCTGACCATGCTTTACCAGCGCGGCTTGAGTGTGCGGGACCTTGGGGTCGTGATCCGTGGTAGGGCAGCGTAGGAGTTTATCGTGCCGGAGGTCGTTGGCTTTAACCAGACGGCCATGTATCTGGCCTATTGCTTAGATCGCCTGATGCCGGACCTTACTTCTGAGGTGAGAAATTTGTCCGTATTTGTAAATTGTTTGCCCAATATATTGACTTTTGTGTCTTGTGGACGGATCGCCTAGCTCTTCCGGGCCCCAGGAGGTCTCGTTCTAGAGCTTCTCGGGGTCATCCCCCAAGTGTGACCTTGCCAACCAACGAGGTGAGGTATCTAGGGGAGCGCGGAGGGCGCATAGTGGAGGAGCTCCCTCTCGATATTGCTGATGGAGAGGCGGTGGAGGGCCTACCCTTGCTCGATGGTTGTACGGGGGTGAGTCATCTCTCTCTTTTTTTGTCTCTCTCCTATACTTGTGTTTGTTTTGAGTTTCTGACTCTATTTTGTGACTCTCTCTTTTTTTATAGTTGAACCTGGAACAGACTTCTCACGGCTTTAAGCTTATACACCTGTTAAAGAAAGGCTATGGTCGGGCAATGGGCAAAGGGAAGAGTTATGGATCTAAGACTATTGATGTAAGTAAATCCCTTCTTCCTTTGTTTCGGCTAAGTGAAGTGCTTAACTTGACATTTTCGACCATCTGCAGATGTCTCAGTCTTCATCTTCGGTGGGACCACGCCACTCTTCTGCAGCGAGGGCTTCTTCAACGAGCAGACCATCCATTGCTCGTTCTCCTCCTGTGGTGGTGACCAGGCCTCCTATTGATGAGGTGCCCGGACCTTCTGTCCCATATATTCCGGAGATGTTCTCTCCTGTTGATTTCCGGCCATCCTTCGATAGGTTGCCTGCACCTACGCCCTCGGCTAGAGATTGGGTGAACGCCTCTGGGTGGGATATGTCATATGCTGGGCCTTCTCATCAGGATGCCGCTACAGATTTTGCTAGTTAGGCCGCAGCGAGCTTATTTGCCTCGGGATTTCGGGCAGGTATCCCTATGCGGGCTCCAGCGTATGATGGACGGGACATGGGGCCTGAGAACAGTAGGCCCATATATAGCTCTTCTTTCCCTTACTCGACCGGACACTACGGGCAAGGGCCGTCCGTTGATGATGAAGCGGGCAGTGACGATTCTAGTTGAATGATGTTGGTCGCTTTGTGAACATTGGTCTTTGAACATTGAACTCCTGCTATGGGTGTAACATTTAAACACATTTTTTTGTTTTTTGATATGCATGAATATGTTATGATGACTCAATTATGCCCATTTGATCTACTTTATGCAATGTATTGTGCAGTAGAACAAAGCTATAAATTTAGGGAATAGTAAAAAAAATGCAAGTAAAACGCAAGATTTTCACATATTATACCCCCTAAAAAAAAAGAAATAAAAAAATAGAAAAAAATGGAAAAGATAAATCTAAGAGAGTCTCGGGCTTTGTTATTCCACGCGGGTGCTAAGAACTGAACTGAAATCGGGTCGCTTGGATCAGAAATGTGGGCCGGAGCAGAAAGGAAATCGGGCTGGGGCCAGAATCTAGGCCGCTAGCGGCGCTGGGCTGGGCCGCTAGCAGTGCTGGATTGGGCCGCCAGCGGCACTGACCCGTCTGCTGACAGCAGTTTTTTTTTTGCATTTTCGGCCCGCGTGCTTGCCTATAAATAGGATGTTTGGGGTGCTTGATGTTGTACCACTTTTTCATATCCCCTTTAATTTTCCTAGGCTTCTCCAATTTTCCGCCATGGTGAAATCCTTTGAAGATCTGTTCGATCCTTGGTGCAAAAATCTGACCGTAGAAGACAAACTCGAACTAGCTCCGTTCCATGTTTCTACCCTGCTAAACTTAAAACCAACCAAAATATTGTGGCCCCTTCTTCGTTCTGCTTTGAATTATTGGGATCCTGACTTGCATGTTTTCCGGTTTGGTAATTCTGAATTATGCCCTTTGGTTGAGGAATTTGCTGCGATCACTAATATTCCGGACGTTCTTCCCCCAGTTCTGCCTTATGTGAGAGATGGTTTTAGGGATCTATACAGAAAATCCTTGGGCTTGTCATCTGCAGAAGCTAAAAATATGGTGCTTGGTGCTGTTGTGGACATGGTTCAAATTTGCGAAAAATTCGCAATTTCTTCTAATAAGGTGCCATATTCAGGTGTTACCGTAAACAAGCTTTTGTACTGTGCCTGTTAAACCGTCTGTTGTTTGTTAATGCAGAATCTCAAAACATGGGTAGAGCCTCGTTGCTGCGTGTCGTTAATCAAATGGTTGAAGGACATTCTCCTTTACATCTGGTGATAGGAGAAACCATTATTGGGCTTGACAGGTTGAAAACATCTCCTAACCAAGCTTTCTCGGGCAGCCCCCTGCTGCTTCAAATCTGGTTATGCGAGCATTTGAGGTTGATAGAGTCGCCGGATAATCTGATTATCCGTGTTCCTCGGACTTGGTCCAAGAAGACTTATACTGCTGCTAGCTTTCTGGTGAGGAAAAGGCTATATTCTGAAAAGTTCCTGACTGAATGGGTTACCTTTTTCCAGGCGGGACCTATCATTCGTTGGCACGTGCCCTGGTGGAGTTTGACTTCTTTAGTGGCTTGTGACGATCTGATCCTCCATACTACTATACTGGGTTTGTACAGGACTACTTTCTTCTTTCCTTGTAGGGTCATGAGGCAATATGGCTTGAGACAGGTGATTCCTCGTCAGGAGACTACGAGACCCAATGTAGTTGTCTTAACCACTGACTTTGCTGCTGAGTGGGGAAAGTATTGGCGTAGCCGGCATCGCTGGGTTGTACCTCGGATGATTACCACAACCCAGGTTTATGAGACCTATCTGAACTGGCTATCCTGCAGCGATGGGGAAGCCAGACGAGTCCTTCGTCATGAGGAGTGGGACCAACTAAAGCCTAGGTATGACTCACAAACAGGAGGCAAGAAAAGGAAGGAATTGTCTCGAATGGGAGACTATCATGTATTGAAGAGAGGCAAGCCCCCAGCTCAAGGAAGCGATCACAGGTCGTCCTCAAGCCAGGGTCCTTCAAAGAAGAACTCTTCAATGGTGCCTTCTAAAGGGAAGAAGGATTAAAGTAGTTTTCTAAGAAAGCAAGTCTAGTTTTCAAAAGAAGATAATTATAGGAATTTGTTAAGCTTAAACCCTCATAGTTGCATTATTAGGAAGTTTTAATTCTTTCAATATAAGCTTATTCGTTCAGTTTGAATAAAGATTATACTTTTTGAGTTGAATGGAAGTTGTTGATTGATTTTGGTCGGGCCCCTTTGAAAGGGTTACCTACGTATCCAGTGTGGAATCAGGCCAGCGTAGTTCGTTCAATTAGTGTTCGTCTTTTGTTTTGTTTTTGTTTTTTTTTTAAGTTTTTTTTTATAGGCGTAACACTTCTTCAATTGATCCATGTTGGTGAGCTGGCTGAACTCGATGCCATCAATATCCATGAGTCTGACAGCGCCTCCTGACAAGATGTCTTTGATGATAAATGGTCCGGACCAATTTGGTCGAACCTTGCCTCTAGGGTCGGTTACTCGGGCTCGTAGTTCTTTCCAAACCAAGTCCCCTTCCTTTAAGTGCGAGGTCGAACTTTTTTATTGAATGCTCTCGCCATGCGTTGTTGATACATGTGGGAATGGTCTAGGGCTCGTAGCCGTCTCTCATCTGTGAACATAAGCTCTTCATAGCGAGTTTGTAGCCATTGGGTTTTGGGGATATCTCCTTCTAAGGCTATGCGCATGGATGGTAGGTGGACTTCTATGGGCAGAACTTCTTCCATTCCGTAGACTAGAGAGTAAGGTGTTGCTCCCGTAGAGGATCTTATGGATGTCCTATACCCCCAAAGGGAAAATGGGAGTTTGATGGGCCAATCCTTGTAGTTTTCTATCACCTTTTTAATGATAGTTTTAAGGTTTTTGTTGGCGGCTTCTACTGCACCATTGGTTTGGGGACGGTAAGGGGGTGATTTGTGGTGCTGAATTTTGTAGCTTTTAAGGAGAGTGGCGGTTTCGGCTTTGAAATGGGATCTGTGGTAACTTATAATTTCATGGGGAACACCGTATCGATAAATGATATTGTTCCTTATGAATTTGGATACTTGTTTGGAGGTAAGGATGGCATAGGATTGGGCATCAACCCACTTGGTAAAATAGTCTATGGCTACTAGGATTTATTCATGTCCTCCCGAGCCCTTTGGGCTGATCTTTCCAATGATGTCTATTCCCCATGCAGAAAATGGCCAAGGAGAAGTGAAGTTGTGAAGCATCGAGGGTGGCATATGCTCCAGGTTGGCGTATATTTGACACTTCTTACATTTCTTGACATAGTCGTAACAATCCTTTTCCATAGTAGTCCAGTAAAATCCCAGTCGTAGGACCTTTTTGGAGAGCAATCGACCTTTCATGTGTGGCCCACACACCCCATTGTGTACTTCGTCCATGATCTCTGCAGCTTCTTCGGCGTTCACACATCTGAGGTTTACCCCGTTGTGGGATTTTTTGTACAGAACCCCCTTGTATTCTATGTATTGCACCGCTAAGAGACGGATGGCTCGTTGAGCTCTTAATGGGGCATCTTGAGGGTATACTCCTTTGGTGATGTAGTTGTAGACTTCTTGATACCAAGGGTCTTCTTCGATCGGAGCCAATGTCATTTCTGTGTCGAGACTATTGCAAAATGCTGGCTCGCTTCTTCCTCTTCAGGAGTGGCATCGCTGAGGGAGTTCAGCTGCTCAAATTCCTGTAAAAATGGAAACCTGTATTCTTGCTTTGCGAAGTTCACTTAAATTACTCAAATTGATTAGTTAATGATTTGTGCAACTCTGTATTCATTGGATTTATCAATAGTTAAACAAAGAGAGAAATGAGCAAGAGGAGTTTTTTTTTTTATTGATTTGCAAGAATAGATAAGCACACATGACTTTAGGGAAGAGGGTCCCTAATACCCGTCAAAAGGAAACTAGACTTAGAAGGAAAAAAAAAGGGGAACACCCCCTGTTCAAGAATCAACCTAAAGATTTAGCTAAGACCCTAAGTCGACAGGACTTGAAGACTCAGACTCGATTCCTCCAACTCTTGCAAGTAACCAATCAGTTTCAGAGCTCTTCTTCCATATTTCCCTCCCTTAGTGGTGGCGGAACTTCTTCTCTGTCGATAACACCTTGAATGTCGTCTTTCAGACGTAGGCAGTCATCTGTATGGTGTCCGAACAGACGATGATACTTGCAGTAGGGTCGGTTTTCTCACGGCTCTGATCTTGCTTCTTCCAAAGGGATGCAAGGCTGAATGTCACCTCTCCACAGTAGCGCATTCATAATTGCTTCCATTGGCGCAAAGAGAGGGGTATACTTTTCATGACTATGCCAACACTAGCTGACCGTCCAGGTGTAGGGTGGCCACATTGTCCCTTGGTCGATGAAACGCACGACAAGACCTTTAAAACGCCTGCACTGGTTGATGTGATGTCCCTCAGCTGCGAAGTAGGTGCATCTTACAAAGGGGTTCCCGTCTCTTGGCATAAGCTTTGATGTAGGGGTCCTTGGGCGGACGTACCCATACTTGGACATATTGTGATACAAGAGGTCTTGACGCCACCAAGTTTCATCTTTGGTTAAGATGATTGTGTTTCTGCGCTTGGAGGTGCGCTCTTCCAGAATCTCAACCTTCTCCCTGATCTCTTGTATCTCCTTGATTATACGAGACAAACTTCCTTTTATTTGGTTTCTGTCGTCCATTATTTCATAGCTTTTTATGGCAGGCTCTTCCTCTCAGGACTTTTGAGAACTCAGAGTAGTCTCATCATCATGAATGAGGTGAGAGTAATCTTGGGGCTCCTCTATTGCGACGTGATTGATAGCATCTAGGAGGTTATCGAAACTTCCGGCTTCCTCATCTTTGAGTGATGGTAGTGTGCCATCATCTATCTTGTCCGGGATGATGTGTCGAAGGGCCCAATAATCATTCGTGTCGTGCCCTTTTCCCTGATGATACTTGCAGTATCGGCCCTCCCTCCAATTGCGGCCTTTGATACTTGGTTCTGGGGTGGGACCTATGGGTCGGAGCATGTCCTTGTCTACCAATCTTTCAAGAGCAGTATTGAGGGTTATTCCCAATGGCGTGAACTTCCTGGGTACACGGCCTTCTTTAGGTGAGACGTTGGAAGAGGATGTATCACTTTTAGGTTTCCTCTCTGACCCTTGGGGAGCGGGATTAGGCTTTCCTAGAGTCATGTATTTGCGATTTTCAGACGAAGGGATGAACATGGGCGTATCCCACAACTGTCGTGACTTGATGTTGGTGATGTCAGCTTCCAAACGATCTATTCGGTCAGTCATCTCCACCAGATATTCTTGGACTGTTCTAATCATGATGTGACCTAATGGCTTGAATCAAGAAGCAGACCGGATCAGACCCAATCTTCCTTCTTCGAAGTGTATCTGAACAGGAAGCACCGGCGCTTACTAACGAAACATGAGACTCTCATCAAATAAATAAAAAATTGACCCACACGTAGAAAACACATTGTCCTAAAAGAAAGGTCCTTAAGCCTAGATGCCCAAACATTTCCCTAATGTTCAAAGGAAATAAAGTCAATGAACGAAAGTAAGAAAAATAGAAAAAGATACTTATCCTAATTTTATTTTTCTAGACTCAAAGAAAATGAAAAATGGGATAAAAACAAAAAATTCGGCCGCTTTTTTTATATTTTTTTTTTGATTTTTCGGCGTTTCTTGTTTTTGCTTCGCCCTTTTTTTTTGATTTTTTTTTTAACCGAATCTAAATTACATCAAAAGAAAAAGAAAAAAAATACAAAGTAAGAAAAAAGGGGAGGGAAAAATTAAAGACTGACTCTCTAGAAATGGTTCATGACTTTCAGAATAGATCATTGGGAAAATGATGAGTATTCATTGAATTTGAATTCTCACACCACCTTTGGCCACTAAGAACTAACTAAAATAAAGGAAAAGACTCCTAGCACGTAGGTACATGTTGGCACATAATCACGTAATTCATGCATTCAAGCAAGCATTATAACAACGTAGTTTACAGGCAAATATGTGATCAGACGGGCATTACAACGACACATGCACAACAAGCAAGCGGATGCATGAATGTGGGCTAAAGGCTTTTGGCTCCTGTGAGGTTACCATGACAAATTACAACTTCCGTTCGGCAGATGGTCGACACATCGATTGTAATTCTTTTCATCAACAAAGTATTGATGAGTCATGGGTGAGGAAGCGTCGATTTGCACGATAGGACAACTGTATATTCCTTTAGATCTATGCGTTGTCTACGAGTTGCGACACAAGCTTCCTCGAGGGTCGATAAGGGTCAAAAGGTTGTGCCAAGGCACATGCAAATGATGCAAAATAAATGGAACATATTTTTAAACAATTAAACAAACTTGACTTTCGAGTCTCACCCTCTTAAATAAGTTCCCAGTGGAGTCGTCACTGTAAGGACCCGCGAATTTCCAACCTTGTTTCCACGGAGTGCGTCCTTATAGAAAATTTGTCAGTTGGGGGCTTAGATAAGTTCAAGGGACCATCGAGTTAGAAAAGTATTTGAAAAGACTTGAATTGAATAAAAACCATGAAAGAGGTCACGAATCTGCTATCGGCGTTTTATCGAAGGGACAAACCGAAGGGACAAAACCGAAGGGACAACCCAATAGCGCGAAAAGTGAACTAATCATGTTTTTAGAAAGACTCCCGCTCATATAAAACATATGAGTACCCAAGAATAAAGGGTTCGGGGGCGAAGGTACGAGGTGGGAAGGCGTTAGGCACCCAACTCGCCCGTATTAAGACGACCTCTACTAACTCAAGTTTGCTTAATAATTTAAAGACATAATTCCCATGCAAAACCGGATTAACAACCTAGAATTAGACTATTAATTGGTTCATGACAAGCATCACAACATTTATTTTTAACCCTTATTTAGATATGCATTTGATTGGCAAGTTGAGCAGCACAACGACTATACAGACAATATTTAGGAAGCAATAAAATGTTATTCTAGCATGATATCTACATTATGACTACTTAGAAAATAAACACTTAAGTAATTAATTTAATTTGAGCCCTCAGGAATTTGTACCTGAACTGTAGGCTATATTTGACAAGAATAGTAAAATAGATCTCAAGTTTAGAAGAAAGAGGGGGAAGCTCAGTGTTAATACTCCTGAGAATAGAGGTTGCCAACTGTAGGCTGTGTGTTTTGAACTGAGGGTGGAGGGTTGTTTATATAGGCGTGAGAAGTAGGGTTGGACGGGTGAAAATTGAGCTGAAAACGAGACGGGCCTGAAAAATGAGCCGGGCCCGAAGGGAAAGGCAGCGCCGCTAGCGGCGCTGGCCTAGGCCGCTAGCGGCCCTGGGACATTCTCCAGGGCCGTTGACGGCTGTCAGCAGCCAGCTGGATGACGTCATAATGACGTCATCCAGCCTGTCTTTATCTTCCGGGGAATTTTTAATGATCCGAAAAATAGGAAAAGACTGTTTTACCCTTGAGTGGCGAAAGACGATTTTACCCCTATATCGCAACTTGGCGACCGGGGGTCGGAATGAGGTATGAGACTTGTCGTTGGAAAGCTCTTGAACGGGGCTTTTGGATGGAATGAAAATAAAGGAGTGTTTGGAGGAAAACCTGAGACCTTATTTTAAACTATTAAAGCAAAATAGCAGTTCAAGCTTAAAAATTACTCCTTTCATCATCGGGCTTTTGGGGAGAAATCTGAAGACGCTTTTTTGGCGTCTACAGGTGTTACAAATGGTATCAGAGCGGGTTTGTTTTGGGCTTAACGCTTGCATCTTCATATGCTTGCGTTGTTTTTTATTAAAGTGGAGAAAGTTGTTCGGAGTTGACTCTGATAGAAATAGTATCAGAGCGGGTTAGTTTTGGGTTTCACGCATGCATCTTCACATGCTCGCGTTTCTCTTTGTTGTGCTTATATGCCAATTTGTTTTACATGAATTTTATTTTTGGCGGGCCTATAACCCAAAGGCTAAGAATCGGACTTTTATGTCCTAGTTGTTGCGTAGTGATTTTCGAGGCCGAAAATCTTTTTAAGGAGGGTAGAATGTAATACCCCGCATATTTTTAATGTTTATTATATTTAATAATGTGATTAATTGATTTGAAATATGAATATCTGGAGGAAAGAATATTTATTCCTTATTAATTGGTGTTTGAAAAGGAAATTATATTTTCCTTTTGATAGTTTACTTAATTGAGTTGTGTTCTAGTTTGATTAGGACTCTAACTAGGTCAAGGTTTCCTAACCTCTATAAATACCTTTAACACTCCTAAATCTGATTCTTTTCCTCTAAATTCGTGACCTAGTGAGTCCATAATACTCACTCACGTTTTCTCTCTTGCAAGCCTCACAAAAACCCAAAAAACTGTCCAGAACACAGTTCCGGATTGAAAATTCCGTTTCGCCTGTTCTACTTACTTTCTAGACTTGAATTTTGGATATGTTTTATAAATATATGTCTAGGACTAGACTGAAGAGTTTCGTAATTGTTAGAGATCTTTTGATACCTCAAATCATTTTCCTCTTGAAGCAGCGCAATGCTAAATCGAGATTCAGATCCGCCTACTTTGTTTTATCATATCTCAAAACCTAGACATTATTTATTCAAACCGTTTGGTGGAATTGAACCTTAGGGTTTCCTCAGCATGTACGCCAAATTTAAAAGGATATCGAGTTCGTTTGATGGTTCGTTCGAGCGTTTGTTTTAGATCGCGTGTGCTGATTTCAGATTTCAGATTTGTTTTTTTGTGATTTATGGTGATTGAATTGAAAGGTAACCATCATTCTTATCGGTTGGAGACGTATGTTACTGTTATTTGATTATGTATTCATGTGTAACCTTCATGTTAAAAGATATTTATTTTGTTTTTACGTGTATTGATTGGCTTGGCATGATAGTTGAACATGATGGAAATTATCGTCATTAACTGTTTACATGTTATTGATTATCAATTGATATAATTAAGATATGGTTTGAAACGAAGAGAGTTTATAGCTATATTGTGATATGGTGATGGATTAATTGCAAAGGGGCATACTTTTGAGATAGATATATGTTACTCTAATTGAGATAACTAGATGAGTACACTAAGAGTAGTTTATGGTAAATATTTGGACTGATAGTTAGTGCAACCCTAGAATATATTGTACTTTGGGAAACCGTGCCAACTTTTGATTCATATATCGTTAAAACCCGAAAAGCTGTGTGATTGAGGATATCATCGTGAATTAACCCATGGTGGGTAATCGATTGAGGTATGAACTTGAGAATGAGTTAATACATATTATTTTGGTTTGAGGCTCAATAGGTTTGTTAGCTACTTAGAACTTGGCATGTTGGCGAGTAGCCTAAGAGATTGACTCTTAGGTGATGAGCAATTATTTTTATGAAAAATTGAAATCTCGTAATGATTTGATTATGAGTTGGTCCGAGAGTGGACTTTTAAGAGCCTGTGATGGCTATGTTATCAAAGCCTGTGATGGCTATATTATTGAGAGCCTATGATGGCTATGGTTATATATTTGATATTAGTTTTGCGGCTTTGTCACCGGTAGTTCGCTTTCCTCATGTCCAAGTCTAGGAGTTAATGACCAAGAGCAAATGGCACATGTATTAGGCTAATTGAGTGATTAGCAAAGTGGTATTCAAGAGCATTTGGAAATTGAGACATTATAGTTATATCCTTTGGGATTGAGTGTAACGTCCAAGAAGACCTAAGTTGTATATTGATTATGTGACACAATTGGACTTATAGCTTTTGAATATATTCGTCCGAAATTATGACGTTGTATATTGTTCGATGAATGTTGAGTTACTCAGCTTTGCTCACTGGTTGCTTTTGTGCTACGTGTGTTTGTTGTCCATTTCTCTTCAATGGTGGACCTATGATGAACCTATGCGATATTCGATGGCATGGGGGAGTAGATTGGTGATTGGCTCATAGGTTGCATTGAAGATCAAGTTTGGACGATCGAATAGAGTTTCCAAGAAGTTGGTCTTATATTTTTTGTAATGAATTAGTCATTTATTGTACTATTTAGTTTGTTGGAGTTGTATCGTTTAGCCTTGCACACATTCGTTGGAGTGAGTGTGGCGATGTTGCCTTGGATTTTGTATAGAAGTCTTCCGCTTTAGTAAATATTATTGATTTATAAAGGTTTTTATTGGTCCGAAATTCCGGGTGTTACACTTACATCCTGAGCGGTCAAGGGATATATCACCTCCCTAAGGGCGTGCATTGTAGTAAATGGGCAAGAAGCCTGTCCCCTCCAGGTCAGCATCGCTGGAAAGGATAAATCTCATGTCTCAAGAAGAGGGGCAAGGTCGGGAAAATGCTCATAAAACCAAATCTAAGACATGCAAAGTACTTGGATTAGGCACAAGTTATTAATAAAGAGCCGAAACACAAAGTACAAGAAGGGTAAAAGGAAATTACCTCCATGACCTTCCAATAACCGACTAAGGAAACGCGAGATGTGCCTTCCTCTCCACTGAGGCGACTGGACTGTCTCAAACACCATAGAAGACAAGAGTATGCGGGGAGACCCCAATTGTACTCCGCAACTCTGTCTAAATCCCGCAGGCACGGGAAATAGCGAACATGGTACCTACTAGCTTTGTCCGAGAAGACGGAACAAGCTAGAACAAGGGCTAGGAAAAGACGGGCGTCCTGCTCCACTGTGATCTTCTTTAACTTCCTCGGGTTGGTCAAGAACTGGACCATGACGGCGGTCCGACCATAATCCCTACCATCCCAGCTGGTCCCAAAAAGACCAAACATCTCCACCATAACCTCCCGGCTCACATCTCCATAAGTAACAGGAGTACCGGTGCAAGGGAGCCCGAAAATGAGACCGAACTCGAAAGGGGTGATTGTGATCTCACCCATAGGAAAATGAAAGGTACTGGTAGTATCCCAGTACCGCTCCGCAAGGCCTCTAACCAATAGGCGATCGGAGCTCTCGGCAGAAGACATAGACGCTAAAAAGTGACTGAAGCCACAACGCGCCACAATAGCATCCACCGAAGGACTCACGTACCTACGGGCTTTCTCGATGCCCAAGAGGCTACCGTAACCCCGCATGGTCGTGTCGACATCCTAAAACAGTACAAAAAAAAAATGCAAAGAAAATTAGCTAGGTGATCCTAGTAACAACTACCATTCTTCGGTTTAGTCCTAAATTTTTACAAATCGTAAAATTTAGCATTTTGGCTAAACCAATATGGCAAGAGTAAATTTTAAAGAGAGAAAATTTCACACAAGTTTATTCTCCACAAATATACTCGAAAAATTGTTTACCACCACAACAAAAGTAAACTTCATTCAAGTTTATTTTTCACAGAAATATATAATCGCAACGAGATTAAAATTTCATGCAAATTTATTTTCCACAAATTAAAGATGAATATCACACAAATTCATTCTTCACATGCATATAAATTCAAGAATCCTACGGGAATTCGCACATTGACCAGAAAAACAATTTCAAACAAATTGGTTTTCCACATTTAACTACACTACAGTTCTCAACCTAGAAATTCTATGTTCGCCTACACATGATTTTCTAAGTGTAAAAGAGCAAGAATTAAAAAAAATGACATACCCGACATTTGGTACCAATGGTAACCAAATGCTCCTTCTTCTTGAAAACAAGATCGCTGGGCTCCCAACGATCGGTAGAATGAAAATCACTACGAGTGAACTCATCCTGGACTAACCGACTCTCACCCACCCGGTGATGGGGTATACCGGAAACGAAAATCCGAGTGAAAACATTCGGGGCCTCATGAGCAACAATCTCTTGCCCTTTTCTTTTCCTACGTCCTCTAAGTTTAGGAGCCATGGATGGAGGGAGAAGGCGGCCCAACTCATCAATCGCCACTCCGAAGAGGACCAGGTAAGGATTGTGGTCCGCAACCTTCAACTCAAATACCAAGAACTTCTAATGTTCCAACCCATTGAGATCTTTGATAGACTCTACAAGGTTGGGATCCAAATTGAGGAACATCTTCAATCCACAAAGAGTAAGAGCAACTACTCCAAAGACAAAAAGGGTAATGGTTTCAAAGGCCCCGAGGTTAACTCTTTAAATAAAGATAATGCTAACAAACCTCGAAGGGTCTTCACCCCATTGGGCATGAGGTTAAGCAAAGCATTCGAGAAACTCCAACAAATTGGGCATCTTCACCCAACATATCCAACTCCAGATCCATCTCCACAGAATCGAAGCAAATCATGGGATTCTGATGCTTTTCGCAAATTCCATCGAGGTCGAGGTCGAGGTCATAACACTGATGACTGCTGGTTTCTAAAGCATAAGATCCAGAGATCTCATAGATAATGGGACCATCCCAGCCCCTGATATGAAGAAACCCAAAAACAACAGTAATCCATTAGGCCATAACCACTAGGCCTAGAGGTCTCCACTCTAGAGGCTCATTTTTGAAGTTCAAGCCAAGAGCGTCAAGAGAAGCATCAAGATGTCAAGCAGCGCCTTCAAGACTAGTCTTTTCTTAGGATTTTGCTTTCTTTTCGAGTTCAATAAGATTAGCATGAGTCGGAGAGTCCCTCCAATTTCTTTCTTTCCCAATTCGAGTTCAAGTCTATTTTAGGAGTTATCAAGTCTTAGCCGTGTGTTTCTTCCTTTCGATTCAATAAAGTCAATTACTTTTCTCTATTGTGTTATATCTTTTATCCATGGAACATTCAAATTCAATGATGAATCCAAGTTGCAATAATTCATTAATGCTAAGGGAAAAGATGATCAATTCAAATCAATGGACAAAAAAAAAAAGAATAAAAGCATGTGTCCATGAGTCAAGTCGAGGACAAGAGGCATTCATTTGTCACCCTTTATCAATCCTTTTCAATCCACATTCAAAATCCACTTGCAACCAAGTTGGGCCTCAAACACATAGCCATTCAATTCATAGCCACATAATCCTTAACCTGGGGGGTTTAATAGTGTGCAAGCAACAATGTCACCATCCATGAGAGATGTGGAATTTCAAGAGTTCAGAAGAGTTGAAAAAAAAGAGAAAGAGAAATAGAAAAAAAAAGAAAAAGAAAAATGTTCAAAGTGCAAAAGCAAAAGAGAAAATCAAAGTAAAAGAAAAAGAAATGAAATTCAGTTCAATCCACTTCTCGAAACATAAGGTGATAATATTTACCCTGGGGGCTTTGATGGGACTTTGAGCCTTAATAACCCTTTCTTTGGTAACCCAAACCCAGGCCTTGCGTTACAACCCAAAAGTCCTCTTAGAGATTTGAAACTGAAAACATGTACAGCCCGCTAGGTTGAAAACCCGAAAGGGCGGCCTAGGCAAAAGTTAGGGCATTAAAGTCAAGTAAAAAGACCGTTGGGCCCATTCATTCAATGGCCTAGGCAAAAGTTAGGGAAAGCCCACTGGATCGATCATCAAAGACAATGATTTAGGCAAAAACTAAGGGCATAATAAAAAATAGAAATCCACGAACTACGTCTGGCCTGATTCCGCAAGGATACGTAGGCAACTTCTCTCGAGGCCCGGCCATATTCTAAATTCAATCATCAAAAATCCCTTTTTACATTCTCTAAAATCAACTTGGTTTTCTAAGAATCACCTCAAGTGTTCCGTGGATCATTCATTAGAGCCTAGAACTTGGACTCGATTATTGAACCCATGTCTTTCTATCCATGACCTCCACAATCAATGTGCTTCCCTTATCAACCCTTCCAATTCTATTCCGCAATTCAAATATTTATCTTTTTCGATCCATACCTTTCCTTTGCTCACCCATCATGTCTATACTCTCTGGCTCGCGCAAAGTCTTTCAATACTCGAATAATCAAACTCCGCGCTCAAGGCTCAACATCAATCCAGCAAGTGTTCCTCTAAATCATGATATGGTAGATCATTCAAGAAGTTCCACCCATTCAAGGTGAAGGCTCTATGGAGACCATCCTACTCCATTCGATCAAGGAAATTGTTTTTACTTGGACCCCTAAGTCTTTTCCAAAATCGATTTTCAAAATCTTTTCTATTTTTCAATCTGCTTTCTATGTTGGGGTTTTGAGTCCCATTTCAAGTTCAAGTAAATCTCCTATGTGTGTCTATTGGTCGAATATGTGTTCACATTGCTATGTTTATGTGTTTGCATTGTCATGTTTATGTGTTTGCATTTCCATGTTTGTGAGTGTCTTTGCAATTGCATTTACAGGGAATACTCAACTCAAGTCAACCCCTCGGTCACTTTGGCGACCCCGACAACCATCTTCAATATTCAAGTCAATATTCAAATCATTCAAGTCAATCTGGCGATAATGATTTCCATATTCAATTCCAATGTCAATTTGGCGATCCTGATAGCCGTGTTCAATTCAATCAAGTCAATTTGGCGATCCTGACAGCCGTATCCATCAATATCAAATCAATCCGGCGATCCTGACTGCCATATTCAAATTAAAGTCAATCCGGCGATCCTGACTGCCATAATCAATTTCAAGTCAATCCGGGAACCCCGACCGCCGTCTTCAATTCAAGTCAACTTGGCAATCCTGATAGCCATCGACACCAACATCGACGTTTTTATCGACAGGTTCAATATGTGCTTGCATTGCATGTTTTCAAAATGTGCATACTTTTCCCTTCGCTCCACTCGAGCTCGGCCAAAGTGGGGGCTTCTGTAAACACCTAAATCAGTTCCCCCTTTTTAAATGCCCAATGATGATAACCTATAATGAACATAATGAATTGAATGTCAATACTTGAAATAATTGGGCTTATTTGTGTTCATTTCTTCATCCTAATTCCGGACCCTTCACATTTCCATACCATCAAATAGCCCTTTCCATAAGCTTTCCAACTCCATCTCATTTGTCCCAATCGGACACCGGAGTCAAAAGTTATGATTTAATGAACTTTTGGGCTAAAAACAATGTTCTCATACCCGTATATCACGGTTTATGACTGATTTTTAGCCATTCAAGGATTAATTGGAGTATTAGCCCACTAGGCATGTATTCCCCTATGAATTTTCTTTCCAATGATGTATTATGGGCCCAAAATCCTATTAGAAACGAAGGAGATATGATCCGATGATTGATTAATCCATTAAAACAGAGACCTCTCTAGTGTTTGGGCCATAAGTCACAGGATACTTGTGCTATTTGAGCCCAAATTATGCCAAAAGAAAGCCCTTTGAACAAGGAATCGAACGCACCAAGAATCAGGCCAATCGGAGGTCAACCGCGCCCTCCAACAGCCTTTTCGTGGGAGAGGAGGCCGTGAAGCGGGCCGCCGGCCCCAGCGGCCAGCTGCTGAGCCCCCACGGCCCAGCGGCAGCCGCCAGAGCCCAGCTGCACTATCGAGGCCGCCGAGCCCCGAGCGGGCCTCCGGAGGGCCGCTGGACACCTTTTTTGGCCCGGGAACTCTAATTTGACCTCCTTTTCGGCCCATTCCCTATAAATACCCCTCTAAACTCCGTTTTTGGGGACAGAACTCATTATTACGGGATTCAACTCAATCAAATCCTAATCTCTCTCTCTCCTCTACTCCATTCAACCCTAGTCACATCAATCAAACCCTAATCAAGAACAAGTCTCATCTCAAGATCAAGTCCAATATCAAGAGCAATTGACATTCAATTCTAGTACAATCAAGGTTCAATCTGAGGGCTCATCTTTTCAACTTTTAAATCTATTTTCAAATCATGTTTTATTTATATTATGATCATGGTTAATATTCTTTGCATGTTTTAATTGTTTTATTTAGTTCATCATATGTAGATTGTTTTTAATTATTCTTTTCATGATTATCATGCATAGGTTAGTTTAATTATTATCCTTACATGATTTTCATACTTTTTAGTTTATTTTCTAGTTTTCTTATATTTTATCATGTTTATTGTAAATATCATATCTTTGCATGTTTTCCATGATTAATCAATTCAATTAGCATGCTAACATGTAATTAAAGTTTATATCTTTTTATTTTACTTCCTTTGAAGTTACTAACAAGTTTGTTCATGCAAATTGGCAATTGGCGCGTTAAGTTAGCACGGTAAGGTTGGGGAACATATTTCTATTATAATGGTTGTGTTCTATAAATTAAATCATGCAATTGGATAATCATATGCAAAGCGATAACTTTAATAATTTGGTTTGTTCAACCCACCTAGTTAATTTAGGATCTTGGACAACCGGATTGTTTGGAACCTTGTTATGTGAATTAAGAATCAACATGGATAGGATTTGTAGAGGTCGTTGATACGGGCGATTTAGATGAGATTCGTTTTGCCTTTTTTGTACCCACACCACCGAACTCGATATTTGGCCTTTGGGTTATATGAGTCATAATTCCCAATAGGAATTGGGTGCACTTCGATGGTTTCCAATTGTTTACTGAAACATTGGTGGACTTCATTTGTTCAATAATCCCTTAATCTATATCAATCAATCTCTTCTATTTAAGAACCAATTTATCATTATTATTATTTCAATCAGGCGCCGAAAGGCGAGGGTTCTTACAAAATTACCTTGTTTTTCTTCTAACTCGTAGGTTTTTAGCATATTTATCGAGTTCTAGCAATAAAAGCATGTAACCTGATAAATTGTTAAAAGTGGACACATTAATAATGATTGTTCAAACCCATTAGTTAAAAACTACGAATTTGGACAAATTGAACCTTAGCTTGTTTGGAACCGTAGCATTAATAATTATATTAAATCGATTAGTAAAGGCCGTTGTTGTTAACGAGCGAGTTGGGTGCCTAACACCTTCCTAGCTCGTACCTACGCCCCCGAATTCGTTAATGAAGTCAATATCCCCAATTGGGATTGGGGTGCACAGGAGTTGAGTTGATATCTTTCTAGACTATCGACTTGATCTCCAAGGTTTCCAAATTACCTCAAAATTTGGTGGCGACTTCCGAAAATCTTAATCATGTCATTGGTACAAAAATATCAATGTGCATATACACTAAAAGATTCACGAAACTCGATCACCCACCGCGCTCTCCCAGGCTGTCCGAAAAACCAGACCCCCCCGAAAAGAGGGCCGAAAGTAAGGCACGCGGAAAAGAAAAGAGGGGAGAAAAATACGGCAGCCTACAGGTATCTCCACACCTACTCTCTTCGTCTGTTTTCGACTAATTCTTTTTGTAGATCGCTAATCTTTTTTATTTGCTTCTTTCAAGATGACATTTTTCTGAGCGCGACGATTAGGGTCGACGAGGCTCAAAGGCATCAATTGGTCCTTCAGTGTCAGGAGTGGCAGGCTAAAGCCGAGGCTAATGTTCGGGAGGAGGCTCAAGCCGAGTTGTCGGGATTTCGTGCTGAACTGGAGAAGGCGAAGGCTGACCTCGAAGAGGGAAAGTCTCTTCTCACTGAGAGAGATCGTTCCCTTAAAGAGTTGAAAAGGGAGCTTAGGCGGCTAACAAAGCCAATGCTCGGGTTACTGGACTCCTCGAAGGTGCCAAGGCTGATGCTGATGAATGGAAGACCAAGGCAACTCGGGCCCAGGTCGACTTGAAGGTGACCATCGATCGCCAGACTCGATTTTGGAATGAGGCCTTGGTCCGAGTGTATGGGGATGGCGATCTGGGAGCTTTTGTGGTTGAGTCTCTGGTCCGGATTCGAAATCTTTGAAACTCTGCTGATCCTTTCTCTCAAGGTTAGGCGGACAAAATCGAGGCATCCATCGCTTCTGACCTGTAGGAGATGGAAGCGGTAGTTTCCCAGAGACGAGCAGAGGAGGAAGAGGAGGCGGAGTAGGCTCGACTGTTTGTGGTCTTCGTCCCCGACTTCTGGGGATTGTATTTGTTTCTTTCATGGTGGTTGGTCACCCTTGTTGTAAACTCTTTGCGCCCCCTCCGCTTTTGAGGGTCGAGTAATAGAGATGGCAATGTTTGTGGGCTCAACCTGTTTTGATGTTCCATATTATCAGTTTCAATATCTGGTCATTTATTGTCTGCTGAGGTGTCATTGCATGCATGACAGTTGTCGCGAATAACCGTTGTTGTGCTCTATGTTTCGCTTATAAATAGGCTTGTTGTGCTCATTGATGTCATTATCCCCAAAATTTCATAAGGATGTCTTTAACAACTATTTTTATTTCTTCAGGCTCTAGTGATGAGTCGTCTGTGGACACTGAGGTAGTGTCTCGGTTATACTGCCTCCGATCGGGCAAACATGTTACAAAGAACACTCGATCAAACAAAACACAAGATAGTGGGCCTTCGAAGCCACCTCGGAGTGGGACTTCAACAGACCCTGATGAGTTCAGCGAAGCTAATCTGGCCAAGTTGACGGTTCCTGACTTTGCTCGCCTCTTCAAGGATACTTCTCTGTCTCAGCGTCTTCGTACCCGGAAATGGATGGTGTTTCAGCGACTTCAATCCCAGGGAATCCTAGAGTGCCTTCAAGTCGAGCCTTTAGTTGTGATGCTACCTAGCGAGGGAGGAAGTCGACCTGACTCTCCACCTCCGGTTCCTGCTAAGGTCGACCCCTTCCCGAATATTTCTTCTTCTGCAGTAGAATTTGATGGGCATGATGGCCGTGTTCAAGGTGGACATCGCTAAGAGTCGGCAGATGAGCAAGTTCGTAAGGCTCAAGAGATCCGTAGACGAACTTTAGAGCGGGAGATCCATTAGGTCGAGAAGGCTGCTAGGAAGGTGGTATTGGATGAGCAGACACAGGTGGCCTGGAAGATCGATCAACTCATGAACGACCTCCGTGAGGCGAAGCGGGTAGTCGAGGATAAGGCTCGCGCTCTTAACGAGGGTAGAGAGCTCCACCGCTCCTTGGTGCAGAAGCAACAAATATTGGAGCAGGAGATTAAGCACAAGAGTGAAGCTTTAGACCTTTAGGCTTTTTTCTCTATTACAAGTGTTGAGGCTTACTATGTAGCCCTTTTGTAATAATGTGTACCCTCGATATTTTAAATGAATATTTGAATGAATTTATGCTCATGCCTTTGTTTGTCCTGTTATTTCTTACCTTTGCCAGTCGAGGGATGGATGGGGTAACCAAAGCGTTTCTTGTTTCTTCAGGTGGGAACGTGAACCGGGTTTACACTGTACCTTCATTCCACGTGTCTCCTAAAGAGAGGCGTTATTTGGTCTCCCCTGGTATTTTGCCTATAAATACCTGAGTGAACTTTTCACAATTTCATCCATCTATCCTCGCATCACTTTCTCTCTCTAGAAATACTCTTTCAAACTTCAATAATTTTTCACCAGACTTTACTTTGTCTTTGTAATGGCTGGTTCCAAGAGGAAATCTGCGACAGTTCATCGTGGAGAGTCCAGTAGGCAGGCTAGGAAGGTCGAAGGTGCTGGGAAGAGTCGTGCCTCGACTTCTTCCGAATCTTACCCTCCAGCTACTCCTCGGTCTTCTCCTGGATCGAGCCCGGGTTCTGAGGCTCGAGATCTGATCACTTTCATCAGGAGATCTCGAGTGGAGCATCGAGAGTTGTGATACGGTAGTTCTTGCTGTCCATGAACCAACTCCTCCCCCGGCTGTCAGGGGGCCCGATCTGCCTGCTCGATTGGTTTCTTTGTCGAAACGGTTGGCTAGCCGTCTCCAAAAGCTTCACTGAGAGATTGGTGGCGTATGTGAGCGAGAGGAAGCCACTCGGGCTAAGGTCCACCGTTGGGAGCAGAAGGACAATGCCCTCCTGGATGCAGGGGCCGAGCTGGCCACTCGGATTACTGGTAGGGTCAAGGAGATGAACGGCCTCCGGGAGCGGAGAGAGGAGCTCCTTGATGAAATTAGGGTTCTGAGGAATCAGCTAGAGGGTCAACCCCCGACTTCTCCCCCTTGTCCCTTAAAGCTTTGTTTGGGGTCGGCTATCTCTTCCCTGACCTCCTTCTTCTCCTCTTCAGTGGGAGCAGGTCGGGGAGTCGACCTTTTTCTTTTTATTGCTTTAGTAGATCTTGTACTTTGCAATTTCCTTCTAAAATTTGAGATCTTGCTTTACTATTTTTGTCAAATATATAGCCTACAGTTCAGGTACAAATTTCTGAGGGCTCAAATTAAATTAATTGCCTAATTGTTTATTTTCCAGTAGTCATAATGTAGATATCATGCTAGAATAACGTTCTTATTGCTTCCTAAATATTGTCTGTATAATCGTTGTGCTGCCTAACTTGTCAAATCGAATGCATGTCTAAATAAGGGTTAAAAATAAATGTTGTGATGCTTGTGATGAACCAATTAATAGTCTAAGTCTTGGTTGTTAATCCGGTTTTGCATGGGAATTATGTCTTTAAATTATTAAGCAAACTTGAGTTAGTAGAGGCCATCATAAAACGGGCGAGTTGGGTGCCTAACACCTTCACACCTCGTACCTTCGCCCCTGAACCTTTTATTCTTGGGTACTCATATGTTCAATATGAGAGGGAGTCTTTCTAAAAACATGATCAGTTCACTTATCGCGCTATTAAGTTGTCCCTTCGGTTTGTCCCTTCGATAAAACGCCGATAGCAGATTTGTGACCTCTTTCTTGGTTTTTATTCAATTCAAGTCTTTACAAAAGATTTTCTAACTCGATGGTCCCTTGAACTTATCTAAACCCCCAACTTACAAATTTTCTATAAGGAGGCACTCCGTGGCCGTAGAAATTCCGGGTCCTTACAGTGGCGACTCCACTGGGGATTTATTGAACAGGATGAGACTCGAAAGTCAAGTTTGCTTAATTGTTTAATAAAATGTTCCACATTTTTGCATCATTTGCATCCTTTTGGCCCTTATCGACCCTCGAGGAAGTTTGTGTCGTAACTCGTAGACAACCCGTATATCTAAAGGAATATACAGTTGTCCTATCGTGCAAATCGACGCTTCCTCACCCATGACTCATCAATCCTTGTTGATGAAAAGAGTTACAATTGATGTGTCGACCATCCGCAGGACGAAAATTATAATTTGTCATGCTAACCTCATAGGAGCGAAAAACCTCTAGCCCACATTCGTGCATTCGCTTGCTTTTTGTGCATGTGTTGTTGTAATGTCCGTCTGATCACAGGTTTGCCTGTAAACTGCATTTTTATAATGCTTGCTTGAATGCATGATTATCGTAACTATGTGCTAACATGTACTTACATGCTTGCTTGTTGTGCATGTGTCGTTGTAATGCCCGTGTAATCACATGTTTGCCTGTAAACTGCGTTGTTATAATGCTTGCTTGAATGCATGATTGTCGTAACTATGTGCCAACATGTACTTACGTTCTAGGAGTCTTTTCTTTTATTTTTAGCTAGTTCCTAATGCCCGAAGATGGTGCGAGAATTCAAATTCAATGAACACTCATCATTTTCCCGATGATATATTTTCATATAGCGTCGAAGTCATGAACAATTTTCTAGGATCTTTTTAGCAAAAAAAAAGAGTCAGTTTCTCCAATTCCCCTCTCCCACTATTTTACTTTTCTTTTTTGTTTTGAAGTAATTCAGATTCGGCAAAAAAAATAAAATAAAAAAAAAGCCAAAAATAAAAAAAAAATTCCATTTTCTTTGAGTCTAGAAAAATTTTAAAAAAAAGGATAGTCCGTCTTTTTCTATCTTTTCTCATTTTCGTTCATGGACTTCATTTTTCCTTTTATATGAGGGGAAATAATTGGGAATTTTAGGTTTAGGTTTTTATTTTCTTCTTATTCATTTCTTTGCATTGCATTGTACGTATTAGACGCTCCATGCTAGGATTTATAACTAATCGTCATGCATACATTGTCATCATCATGCATTCGAGTTCATATAGACGTCCATAGGCACATTCACCTTAGGGCTATCGAGGGTCTTCTAAAAATAATGAGTCTTTGTTTTCAAGTCCTTTCTTTGGCGTCTTCCTAAGTTGAGACTTGTGTTCAGGATTGGGGGCTCGAGGAAGAATTACGGAGACAAAGGTTGGGCTTGATCATTCGGAAGATTGGTTCGTGTACAAGCTACCTCCAAGACACCACCACATTTCAAAAGACCATCACCCCATAATCCATCACCACGACAAAGCCCGCCACCACTCAATACATCCCTTACCTCACCGATCATACCCCCAAACTTCACCATGGTTAAAACCACCGACGAGAGGCTTCATGATCTCATGAGCGAGTTAGAAAGGGTGCGACTCAAGGTTGAAGATTTGGAAGAAAAGAAAGAGGATGAAGCAAGAATCCTCTCTGACTCCGACTCTAAGGAAAAAGACCAAGTGCAAAGTTGGCTAAGATTATTTATGTGCTCGAAAACAGCGGCCTGCTTGTCAACCACCATGCTAATGTTGGTAAAGTTGATCCCAAAGTGAAGGGAAAGCTTCCAGCCAAGTTCTCCATGCCCGAGGTTCCGACATTCACCGTCACTGATAATCCACAAGACCACCTCAAAGCCTTCACTACTACCATGGGTTTAAGAGGAGTTGACAAAAATATCTACATTCACTTGTTCCCACAGACTCTTGATGCCCCGACTCGTCGTTGGTTCTACGCCATGAATTTGGAGAACTACCGCACTTGGTCAGATTTCACTACAGTCTTCCTTGCACGCTACAAGGAAAATGTTGCTCTACCTATGATCCTTCGAGAGTTAGAGATCACCAAACAAGAAGAAGATGAGGGATTAACTGCCTTCCTTAGGCCTTTGGAAGCTATAGATAGCCGAACTGGTTGAGCGACCTTCGCAAACTGATCAAATCCACCAACTCATTAAGAACCTGCAACCTGCTTACAAGGAACACCTTAGGTATCAAGCAATTGACTCCTACAACCTGCTCTATGCAGTGGGCATCCTAATTGAAGATAACCTTCTTAAGAATTCCACTAAGTGGTGAACAACGCGAGTATCTACAGCGGGGGATGTCCTCCATATCCATGTCAAACAACCTGTGCTCGAGAAGTTGAAGAGAGTTAAAATGTCCTAGTGTCAAAGTCTTGTTTAGTCCAGTCAAGTATAATGATGTCTAATCCGTCTTTTCAATTCGTCCATGGAGTCTAGCTTATTTCTCGTGTAATGCTTTTCTTAGATTCAATAAAGATTGCATTTTGATTCCCATCGTTGTCTTTGTTCAATCCTATGACGAACTTAAGTTGCCTATGACGGAATAAAAAAAAAAATCAAAAGAAAAAATTCAAAAGAAAGCCTTCATTGTGAAAAACATCAAACAAAAACTCCTTATTGATCATCCCCGTAGAGGACCTACGGTTGAACCGTCCATGCTGAGGACAGGAGGCATTCATTTGGCACCTCACATCAATATCCTTTAGTATCCTATACATCATTACCACTTGCAACCCTTTGAGCCTTAAACACATAGCCATTCATTTCTTAACCACATCATCCTTACCCGGGAAATGGGTGTGTGCGACATTTGAATAGAAGCAACCTTCTAGGCAAGGTGGACCGACCTACAAAAAAAAGGCCACCGAGAGAAATGCAAAAAAAAAAAAAAAAGGAGAAGAGAGAACTCGAAAGTTCAAGAGCAAAAACAAAAAAAAAAAAAAAAAAAAAAAAGGAAAAAAATTCAAGAGCGATCAAAGATCCAAAAGAGTGCAAACACTTCATGCACAACCAAACGGTGACATTACCTAAACATAGGTTCCTTAGCCACCTCGCCTAGATCACAAACTTCTATACCATCTAGCATACTTTTGGGAGGGGATTTACATTTGGTTTATTTGAGCCTTTATCCTTTCTTTGACACCTCAACCCAGCCTGACATTACAACCCAAAAGCCCTCCAAGAGGTACGACCATTCAATTGTATAGTCTTGAACTACGTTGGCCTGATTCCAGAAACTGGATACGTAAGAAACCTCAAGGAGGTCCGGCCACGACAACCACTTTGTCACGTGATCAAAAGGAGTTCTCCCATTCCACCATTATCATCGAAGGCTAAAAAAAGCAATGAGTCCGGTAGGTTGAAAACCTGAAAGGGCGGCTTAGGCAAAAGTTAGGGCAACCAAAAAATATATAAAACAAATTCAACATCTTGAGGCAACTTCAATTTCCGAGGATTTAGAACATTATTTCCAACTGGGTGCTTTTTCGGAATGAGTCGGTTCCTTGTCCGCTATGTTCCAAGTTAGCCATTTCGTCCCCATACCTTAAGTTAGGACATTTTGAACCGCCGCATCAACACCCATTCCTCCTCGAGTAGGTCATAACCATCAAGAACCACACATCAAACTGGGGGCTGATTCTTCCTTGACTGCAGCCAGTCTTGTCCACTTGTCTCTTACTCTGTCAAGATCACCACATGAATGGAATTCTTGATCACAAAAACTTTTCCCATATGAAGACCCTCTTCAGACCCTATATAAGAGTCGTGCATGTTAGGCTAGGCCGCATGGAGCTGTGAGTCCATAGAGTCTGCATACATCATATTTGCATAAGTACTAGAGTCGCCTTCAAAGGCATGCATGTATACATAACAATACAAGAAAATCTATTTATGGCAACGAGTCTTTGGCAACGACATTGGAGGAGTCGTTGCGATAAATATTTATAGCAACGACCCCAAATAATCGTTGCGAACAGTTGTTGCCATATACGCGAATTTTGTTTCCCTCCCAGCGAAATAATTGGCGTGTGCTCTTGAAAATTTGGGTAAGTTTTTTGCAACGAATTATGTCGTTGCAGTACATGTTACCAATTTACAGCAACGAGAGATGTCGTTGTCTTAGTTCAGGCAGATATATAGCAACGACATGTCGTTGCGATAAATATAAAACAAAATAAAGACTCCAACTCAATAACCTTTTCTCTTATCCTCTCAACTCTCACCCATCAAAAACCGACATATTAGATATTACCCAACCCTTTCTCTTTGTCTTCAACCCCACTCTTTCCCTCTCACTCTCAGCCATCAAAGCTTCAGCAAATTCTTCGCAAATTCTTCGCAAACCGTGACCAAATTTCCAGCGACGCTGACCTTGCTTCGGCCCGACTGATTTTTCAATCCGAATCCGATTTTCAGCCGTCCATCCCTACTTCTGTACGCCTATAAATAAAAACCTCCTTCCTCAGTTCAAGACACACAGCCTACAGTTGGCAACCTCTATTCTCGGTTGAGTACTCCCGAGCTTCTCCCTCTTTCTTCTAAAATTTGAGATCTTGCTTTACTTTTTTTGTCAAATATAGCCTACAGTTTAGGTACAAATTCCTAAGGCTCAAATTAAATTAATTGCCTAATTGTTTACTTTCCAGTAGTCATAATGTAGATATCATGCTAGAATAACGTTTTTATTGCTTCCTAAATATTATCTGTATAATCGTTGTGCTGCCCAACTTGTCAAATCGAATGCATGTCTAAATAAGGGTTAAAAATAAATGTTGTGATGCTTGTGATGAACCTATTAATAGTCTAAGTCTAGGTTGTTAATCCGGTTTTACATGGGAATTGTGTCTTTAAATTATTAAGCAAACTTGAGTTAGTAGAGGCTGTCATAAAACGGTCGAGCTGGGTGCCTAACACCTTCCCATCTCATAAAACGGTCGAGCTGGGTGCCTAACATCTTCGCCCCCGAACCTTTTATTCTTGGGTACTCATATGTTGTATATGAGCGGGAATCTTTCTAAAAACATGATCAGTTCACTTATCGAGCTATTGGGTTGTCCCTTCGGTTTGTCCCTTCGATAAAACGCCGATACCAGATTTTTGACCTCTTTCATGGTTTTTATTCAGTTCAAGTCTTTACAAAAGCTTTTCTAACTCGATGGTCCCTTGAACTTATCTAAACCCCCAACTTACAAATTTTCTATAAGGACGCAATCATATTATTGTATACTTAGAGATCAAACGGGCATAATTGAGTCATCTTATTATATCATATTATATCATACATACGATAAAAATGCATAAAAACAGGTGTTCGTAATCTCAAGGTCAATGTGTACAAGGAGGTCCAACACTACTCAACCAGAATCGTTGTTGTCTGCCTCATCATCAATGAACGGTCCCTGACCATAGCTCCCTGTCGAATAGTGGAGAAAAGAGCTATAAATGGGCCTGCTGTTCTCAGGCCTCATGTCCCGCCCATCATATGTCGGTGCACGCATAGGGGTACCTGCCAAAAACCCCGCGGCAAAGAAGTTCTCTGTGGCCTGACTGGCGAAATCCATAGCCACATCCTGATGCGAAGGACCAGCATACGACACATCCCATCCAGGGGTGTCCGCACAACCTCCAGTCGAGGGCGTAACAACAGGCCTGCTACCAAGAGAAGGCTCGAAATCCACAGGAGAGAACATCTCAGGAATATACGGTACAGAAGGTTCGGGCGCCTCATCCACAGGAGGCCTAGTCACAACTACGGGGGGTGAACTAGCAATAGACAGTATGCTCGCCGAAGAAGCCCTCACAGCAGAAGAGTGTTGAGGTCCTACCGAAGACGAAGACTGGGACATCTGCAGATAATCAAGGTCGAGATGTTAAGTTAAGAACTTCACTTAGCTAAACAAAAGATAAAAGTCTACTTACGTCAACGGTCTTGGACCGAGAACTCTTCCCCTTTCCCATCACTCGACCATAGCCTTTCTTCAACACGTGAATGCGCTTGAAGATCTGATAGGTCTGCTCCCGGTTCAACTACAAAAAAAAGAAAAAAAAAAAAGAGAGCCACAAAATAGAGTCAGCACTCAAAATCAAACACAAACACAAGAAGGGACAAAGAGAGAGAGTTTACACCCATGCAACCGTCAGGTAAGGGCAAGCCCTCCAATGCCTCTCCGTCAGCCATGTGAAGAGGGAACTCCTCTACTATGCATCCCCCACTCTCCCCAATGTACCTCACCTTATTGGTTGGCAAGTTCACGCTTAGGGGCTGACCCCGTGGAGCTCTAGAATGAGACCTCCTAGGACCCTGAGGAGCTAGACGACCCGCCTGCGAGACACGAGAAGTCAGTATATCACGTACAACTAAAAAGATGCAGATATGTTTCTTACCTCAGACAGACATCAAATGATCCAAGCAGTAGGCCAGGTACATGGTCGTGCGGTCCAAGCCAGCAACCTCCGGCATAAGAAACACCGTGGCCGCCATACCACGGATCACGACTCCCAAGTCCCGCACGCTCAAGCCACGCAGATAGAACATGGTCAAAGGAGGATCCTCCGGAACCAAGTGACTACCCAGGGAGGGATAGACTAGCCGAGTCAAGAGGTCCCCCAAGTACCATCCAATGCCAAATGGCCCCTCAAAGACCACCCGCAGGGAAGACACTCTGAAGGACTGCAGGGTAATGTGGGGTGGAACCCCAGGAACATCAGCAAAAGCGGACCATGACACCTGTAGGTTACCAGTTCAAAAGTTTATTCACACCAAATGAACCAAAAAAAATGCACAAGTCAACAACAACATACCATAGATGCGGCGTGACTCTCGAAGGTGGCCCGAAAGTTCTCCAGAGAGGTAAACGAGTGGTTATCCCTACCAATCCACCGTGAACCAAATGGGAACATCCTCAAACCAGGACGGTGAGGACCAAAAGCGGGAAAGTACTCAAAGAACCATAGCTGTCATACAAGAAAACAAAAAGGATGATTTCCACATTCAAAGGCATAGGCAAAGAAAAAAAAAAGTAAAGTATGAGAGCCTACCTCTAGTATCCTCCATAGGCCCGCGACGGATGTCCTCTCACTCGTCTCCTCAGGCCTACAAGCCCGACGACACCATTTCACCAAAGAAGCATAAGAAGAAACACCAAGGTTGTACTCATCGACCTTGGTCAAATCCTCTAAACATGTCAAGAAACCGACTTGACATAAGCTCTTCTTTTGAGCAAAGATGGTCGACCCCATCAAGCAGGCTAGGAAAATATAGGCCCTCTGCTCCTCAGTAATCCCCTGCTCCGCCAACGCTCCCCACAACCGCAGCAAGGAAACCCGATCCTTATCCAAGTGGACAGACACGGGCATGTAAAACTCAAGCAAAATGTCACTCTGTCGCCAGTAGTTAGCGTCGTACCGAATACGACGCCCTCTAAAGTATAGCCCCGTCAGCACAACAAACTGATAAGGGGTGGGGAACATCTCTCCTACAGGCGTGTGGAAAGTCTTCATGGAATCCCAAAACCTCTCCAATAACCCCCTAGCAATGATCCTAGAATCCCCGGACTGACAAGCAGGGATAACATATAGGAATTGGAAAAGACCTGAGCCCAATACCAAGCTTCTAGCCCCCACTGAAAAGGTCTCCAGCATCATAGCCCAATGAGAGGTAGCCCCATGAGCCTACAACAAGACACCAACACCCTAGCCATCAAACAAATTTTCCTCAACACCCCATGTATACTACAGATACAACTCAAATTATTCTACACAAATTATATACAGTTGACCACCAATGCAGTACAAGTCCCAATTTGTTCGTGTGTCGAAGCACTTATAGTTCCAATTTCCAGTTCAAATATATTGAACAGAAAGAAAAGGAGAGTCAGAAAACATACCAGCTCCAAGTTAAACAGATGACTCTGCCTATCCGGATATAGAACACTGTGGTTCCAAACACCAGTCGGGCGCCAGTCCAGCCGCATGAAAGAATCCTGGTACAACCGAGCTCCATCTGCGTGACTAGTCAGAGGTGCTCTAGTAGAAGGTAACCCGGTGCGGAAAAGGCTCCGGTCATACTCCTCCTCGCTCATGGGATGTTTTCCTTTATCCGCAGGAGCCATGGGAACACATTGAAGCTTTCTCTCTCTACAAGTGGGAAAATAAATGTTTCAGAATCGCAAGAAACAGACACCCGTTCAACAATGCAACCCAAAATTCAGCACCTAGGCGGAAAAATAAGCAAGTTGAAGACAAAAACCGAAGAAATCGGTCAAGAATCAACTTACCTCAAGCAAAGTGGAGCACTCAACAATGGAGGAAGCTTGAAATTGGCTCCCGACAATGAAGAGGAAGAAAGCACGCGAAAAAAAAGAAGAATCACCGAAGCGCTTCTTATTCGGCTCAATCCCAGAGCCGCTTGCGGCCTTCTTCTAAGGTCCATGCCCCTTAGCGCAGCTGGCTTGGGCCGCTAGCGGCCCTGCAGACCTGCACGTGCGGGCCCACTGCTGTCCCACGGCCCCATTTTCCAGTCCAAAGTTCGTTACTTCAGTTCGTTTGCGGCGAATATCAGTACCAAGTGCGCGGGAACAAAGTACTCCGACCCACAAATTCAAATTCGACAGTTGGCCTATTTTACGGCACCAACTATTTTCAGGTAAAACTAACCTGTTTATTTTTGCAGGTCCCAGATACTGAAACTCGGATCTACACTGCGACAACCCTTACCGCCCAGAGTGCCAAAATTATTTTTAAAGCCCGGAAATTCTATCGGCCTTACTAAACAGCTCAATATTACAAATTTTGTGCCAGTCACTGATCGCTTAAGCTATTGCGGTTAAATTGTCCTCCTGCGAAACTACAAATTTTAGGGTCAATTAATGATCGCTTAAGCTATTGCGGTTAAACTATCCCTCTGAAAGGTTACAAATTTTTGGGGTTAGACGATGATCGGTTAAGCTATTGCGGTTAAACTGTCCTTCTGCGAGGTTACTTATTATGTGTCAGTCAATGATTGCTTAAACTGTTGTAGTTATAATATCCGTTATTTTTTTTATATATATGTTTCAGTCAATGATTGCTTAAGCTATTGCATTTAAATTGTTCATATGTCCTAACCACTATACGGCCGATTATTTTTAATCGCGCTGTCTAGTTGACTTTTTTCGTTTCTCATACAATGACGGAATCTCGACATCCGTCGAGCGGTGTTGAGTCACTGTTTGTCGAAGCACTCCACATTGATCATTCTCAAAGTATTATAACTTTTTCATTCACTCTGAATACCGGTCCCTAGCAGACGTTTAGGCCATCTACGAGCGGTGATCTATCATGCTACCATAACCTTTATTTTCTCTTGTATTCACAGAGATGAAATGTTAGCACGCTACGAGCATGTCCCAACTCAGGTTTGTCTTCATATGCATTCATATTGTACACTCACACACCGTGTGCACATCAGCATCCTGCATGTCGCCTTCGGAATACTTTGATCTTTGGTTTTACTCAAGCTCGATCAATGTGGGGGCTTCTGTAGGTGCCAAAAAAGCGCCTTTAGATTTCTCCGCAAAACCCGATGATGAAAGGAGTAATTTATAAACATGAACTGCTATTTTTGCTTTAATAATTAAGGTAAGGTCTCAGATTTTTCCTCCAAACACTCATTCATTCCACATCATTCAAAAGCCACGTTCAAGAGCCTTCCAACGACACGTCTCATGCCTTTTTCCGACTCACGATCGCCAAGTTGCGGTTTAGGGGTAAAACCGTCTTTTACCGTTCAAGGGTAAAAAGGTCTTTTCACATTATTCGAAATATTTAAATTACTTCGGAAAAAAAAAATGGACTGGATGTCGTTATTATGACGACATCCAGCTGGCTGCTGACAGCCGTCAGCGGCGCTGACCCGACTCATTTTCCAAGCCCGTCTTCTTTTTCAGCTCAATTTCAGCCGTCAAACCCTACTTTCCACGCATATAAGTACAACCCTTCACCCTCAGTTCAAAACACACAGTCTACAGTTGACAACCTCTATTCTCGGTTGAGTACTCCCGAGCTTCTCCCTCTTTTTTCTAAAACTTAAGATCTTGCTTTACTATTTTTGTCAAATATAGCCTACAGTTCAGGTATAAATTCCTGAGGGCTCAAATTAATTAATTGCTTAATTGTCTATTTTCCAGTATTCCTAATGTAGATATCATGCTAGAATAACGTTTCTATCGCTTCCTAAATATTTTCTGTATAGTCATTGTGCTGCTCAACTTGTCAATCGAATGCATGTCTAAACAAGGGTTAAAATAAATGTTGTGATGCTTGTGATGAACCAGTTTTTTAGTCTAGGTTGTTAATCCGGTTCTGCATGGGAATTATGTCTTAAAATTATTAAGCAAACTTGAGTTAGTAGAGGTCGTCATAACACGGGCGAGTTGGGTCCCTAACACCTTTCCATCTCGTACCTTCGCCCCTGAACCCTTTATTCTTGATACTCATATGTTTTATAGGAGCGAGAGTCTTTTTAAAAACATGATCAGTTCACTTATCGCGCTATTGGGTTGTCCCTTCGGATTGTCCCTTCGGTCTGTCCCTTCGATAAAACGCTGATAGCAGATTTATGACCTCTTTGTTTGTTTTTATTCAATTCAAGTCTTAACAAAAGCTTTTCTAATTCGATGGTCCCTTGAACTTATCTAAGCCCCCAACTGACAAATTTTCTATAAGGACGCACTCCGTGGCCGTAGAAATCCCGGGTCCTTACAACTTGGCTAACCAATCCATTCCCAAAATAATGTCAAATTCCTTCAACTCGAACTGAATCAAGTCTCCAGGTTGCTCGGAACTAGCTATACTAATCGAACACTTCTCGTGAACGAATTACAACTAACATTCGACCCATTAGGATTTGTAATGTTTGCCCTATACACTGAACTACGTTCTAGACCTATCTTAAATGAAAAACTCTTAGAAAGAAAAGAATGCGATGTACCACTATCAAATAAAACAAAAGCGGGATAAGAATTAACAAGAAAAGTACCAGCGATCACATTGGGGTTTGCTTCTACCTCATTGCGGTTCATCACATAGATTATGCCATTAACCCCTCTATTGTTATTGTTGTTCGGCGAGGGATTAGCAGGGGCTGGAACTTGCGCTTGATTGTTCACAGAAAGAGCAGCGTTGTTCGCGGTTGTTGTTGTTGTTGTTGTTGTTGTTGTTGAAACTCCCGTTTCCACGGTAGTTACCACCCTTCCCACGATAGCCATTTCTATTCCCACCACGATTGTAGTTGTTATCGTGGTTTTTCCCATTGTCATTTCTTCCTTGGCTCCAACACTCAGAAGCTTTGTGACCACTTGTTGCATTCATAGCACTGCAGCACGTTACCACGACAGTTCTTACCAGGATGCTTCTTGTTACAATGAGTACAAGGCGTATTCCTTCTAGCCATTATCGTAGCTCGATGACTATTCGAGTCACTATTCCTATTCGCACTGTGAATCTGAGCACCACCTTGGTAATTGTTTTTATTCCCACTTGGTCTTGGCCTTTTGTCACCATTGTTAAAATACGTGGGATTGCCTTCATCGCGCTTGTTCTTTCCCAGATGTGAATCACGACGTCCCACAATCCTCTCCTGATTCAGGGCCTTGTCATAAGATTCCTGAAAAGTGATGGATTGTCCAACGATAAAACGTTAAGTGTCCCATTTCAATTCATCCTCGAACCTTTCGATTCTTTCAGCTTCAGTTGTCAGCAAATTAGGAGCAAAAATGGCAAGTTCGTTGAACTTGGCAGCATACTCAGCCACAGACAGCTTGTCTTGGCTCAACCCTTCAAATTCACGATGTTTCAGGCGTCGTAGGGAACTAGGATAAAATCTAACACTAATGGATTCCTTAAAACGATCCCAATTATAGCTCGGCACTACAAGCAAGTCAGTTCCCACAACGTTCCACCATATGGTGGCCTCACCCTTCAGGTAATACGCTGCAGAGCTAATCTTCATGTTGTTAGGCCGACTCGTAGCCAGGAACAACTTTTCTAACTCAATGATCCAGTTCTCCAATTTATTCCTATCAACACCACCCTCGAACGTAGGAGGTTTAAGAGCGTCAAAGTCTAGAAAACTACGCGTTTCCGAAGCTTGTGCGGTTTCCATCTCTTCTTGATGTGCCATTTGTCGCGCCATGATCTCGACCACATCAGTCAGACCATCTTCAAGTCTAGCAATTCTATCAGCGTTGGTTGTCATTTCGCGATCTGAGAATATAAAGTAATGGTATGAAGACCATTCAAACAATTTGCACATCTCGACCCATTAAGGTCTAATTGAGAGATATAGGTTGTAGTTGAAACCTTCCTCTTGACATTTAGCAAATACCATATAAGTTTCAAAGATCGACCTTACATTGTAGGTCTAAGCAACATACTTGCTTTATTGTTCTCAGTTCTCATGCATAATAATTTGATAGGCATGTAATACACTTCAGACACATTGGTCTCATATGAATAGACAATGACATTCATAATTCACATATTGAGGCTCCATACTAGTTTAGTAGGGCAATAAACAATCACACGTAGTCAATTTCACATCTTTTAGCTCTTCGCTCACAAATGATTTGATAGTGCTCAATGAAAATTTTGCAATAAATTCGACAGGGATTTCCCATCATGTCACGACGATATGAGATAACATTCGTACTTTTAGTCAACAATGCAATTATGGGATAATGACAATAATGTAAAAATATCACAACGACATTCATATAACCAAATGAAAGAGTGTTGCAATAAGATAGATTGAAAAATAAGTAACAATCATAAATATTTGTTGCGTAGGCAACTACATCACAGCACACCAATCTTGACCACACTGGGTCATCACCATAATGAAATAATGTTTCTAAACAAAACGACTAACCCTAGTCAATAAAACAACTAAACATCAACGAGGTTTTGCTTCGATCCAGGAGGTGTATCATAGTCATCTTTCCTACTTGGTTTCACTTCCCTACAGGCCGTGTAAGGATGCTCGTCATCTCTAAACTTTTGAGGCATGAAGCTCCTTCAAAAGTTATCCACAATCTTGAGCTTCTTCGACTAGAAGCTCTCACAGATGTCCTTTGGAGCAGGCTTAAGACATGGTTAACCTTCCACTCAAACTCAGACAAGCATAGCTCATTGGCAACACCCTTCCAACATAACGCCCATCATTCGCCCTTGCCCTACTTCTCGTCGTTGATGTATCCGCTCTTCAGTACTACATCGCCATAGTTTTTCTTGAGACCTCTCCAAGGATGCATGTTGGATAAGCCGGCAAGTAAGAGTTCTACCCAAAACCTTTGTGTATCCTCGTACGGTTCTCATATTCGTAACGCTCGATGACAGTGTAAGCAAGATGGATGCAGGCACGGATGTCATCTAGCTCGGCATCAGTGGCAAAGACCGGATACACATCAGCAGGAGGCGAAGGAGTTACAGATTGTAGACGCCAAAAAAGCGTCTTTAGATTTATTCGCAAAAGCCCGATGAAGAAAGGAGTAATTTATAAACTTGAACGCTATTTTTGCTTTAATGGTTAAGATAAGGTCTCAGGTTTTTCCTCTGAACACTCCTTTATTCCAAGCCCATTCAAAATCCCCGTTCAAGAGCTTTCCAACGACAACTCTCATGCCCCTTTTCGACTCCCGGTCGCCAAGTTGCGATTCAAGGGTAGAACCCTCTTTTAAGTCCAAGGGTAAACCGATCTTTTCATATTTTTCGGAATACTAAAAATCCTCCGTAAAATAAAAATACACTGGATGTCGTCATTATGACGACATCCATCTGGCAGCTGACAGTCGTTAGCGGGCCTGGGATAAATCCCAGGGCTACTAGCGGCGCTGACCAAGATTCCAGGGCCGCTAGCGGCGCTGACCTTGCTTCTGGCCCGGCTCATTTTTCAAGCCAAATCCGATTTTCAGCTCATTTTCAGCCGTCCAACCCTACTTCCCCACGCCTATAAATACAACCCTCCTCCCTCAGTTCAAAACACACAGTCTACAGTTGACAACCTCTATTCTTGGGAGTATTGACACCGAACTTCCCCCTCTTTCTTCCAAATTTCAGATCTTGTCTTTACTATTTTTTGTCAAATATAGCCTACAGTTCAGGTACAAACTCCTGAGGGCTCAAGTTAAATTAATTTCCTAATTATTTATTTTCTAGTAGTCATAATGTTGATATCATGCTAGTACACTTTTTGTATCGCTTCCTAAATATTGCATGTTTAGTCGTTGTGCTGCCCAATGTGCCAATCGAATGCATGTCTAAATAAGAGTTAAAAATAAATGTTGTGATACTTATGATAAACCAATTAATAGTCTATGTCTAGGTTGTTAATTCGGTTTGTGTGGGGATCATGTCTTTAAATTATTAAGCAAACTTGAGTTAGTAGAGGCCGTCATAATACGGGCGAGTTGGGTGCCTAACACCTTCCCACCTCGTACCTTCACCACCGAACCCTTTATTCTTGGGTACTTATATGTTCTATATAAGCGGGTGTCTTTCTAAAAACATGATTAGTTCACTTATCGCGCTATTAGGTTGTTCCTTCAGTTTGTCCCTTCAATAAAATGACGATAGCAGATTTGTGTCCTCTTTCATGGTGTTTATTCAATTCAAGTCTTTACAAAATCTTTTCTAACTCGATGGTCCCTTGAACTTATCTAAACCCCCAAGTTACAAATTTTCTATAAGGACGCACTCCGTGGAAATCAATACATATAAAAAAGGATTGGACGAAAATCCTGGGTCCTTATAGTGGCGACATCACTGGGGATTTATTTAAGAGGGTGAGACTCGAAAGTCAAGTTTGCTTAATTGTATATTAACATGTTCCATATTTTTGCATCATTTTCATCATTTCATGTGCTTTGGCATAACCTTTTAACCCTTATCGACCATCGAGGAAGTTTGTGTCGCATCTCGTAGACAACCCGTATATCTAAAGGAATATACAGTTGTCCCATCGTGAAAATCAATGCTTCCTCACCCATGACTCATCAATCCTTGTTGATGAAAAGAGTTACAAATCATGTGTCGACCATCGGCCAAACAGAAATTGTAATTTGTCGTGGCAACCTCACAGGAGCCAAAAGCTTCTAACCTATATTTGTGCATTCGCTTGCTTGTTGTGCATGTGTCGTTGTAATGTCCGTCTGATCACATGTTTGCCTGTAATTGTGTCTTTATAATGCTTGCCTACATGCATGAATATCTGATTATGTGCCAACATGTACTCACGTGCTAGGAGCCTTTTCTTTTATTTTAGCTAGTTTCTAATGCCCGAAGATGGTGCGAGAATTCAATTCAATGAACACCCATCATTTCCCTATGATATATTCTAAGAAGTCATGAACAATTTTTTAGGATCCTTTCAGCAAAAAAAAAAAAATCAGTCTTCCAATTTCCTCTTTCCCTTTTTCTATTTCATTATTTTCTTTTTCTTTTGATGTAATTCAGATTTGATTGAAAAAAAAAGAATAAAAATCGAAAAAAAAAATCGGCAAAAACAAACAAAATAAAGATCGCCGAAGAGCAAAAAAAAAATCAAAAAAAAAGTAAAGACCGAAATTCTTTTATTTTATTTTATTTTATCCCATTTTTCATTTTCTTTTAGTCTAGAAAAATAAAAGATAGGATAATCCACATTTTTTCTATTTTTCTTATTTTAGTTCATTAACTTTATTTGCCTTGGATATTAGGGAAATATTCGGGCATTTAAGCTTAAGGACCTTTCCTTTTTAGGACAATATGCTTTCTATATGTGGGTCAACTTTTTATTAGGTGAGAGTCTCATGGTTTTTCTTGTTACTAAGTGCTCCGTGATTCCTATTCAGGATAGGGGGTCCGAAGAAGAAAGGAAACCTTGAGAAAAGTTGGGCTCGGCCTTCGGCAAGGCTGGTTCGTCTGCAGCCGTCTACAAATGTACAGGTTCTCGTTTACCTCTACCGCAAACAGCCTCACCATCGATAAATTCACCATCACTACATACCTTTTTCTCCACACCAATCACCCCTCCCAACTTCACAATGCCAAAGACCACTAATGAAAGACTGGATGACCTCATGAGTGCGCTAGAAAAGCTACGACTCAAGGTTGAAGATATAGACAGAAAAAAAGAAGAAGAAACAAGGATCCCTTTCGATTCCGATTCTGAGGAAGAAGGGCCAAGTGCCATGCTGGCTAAGATCACCTCTGTGCTCAAGAGTAGTGGCTTGATTTCCAACTACAGTGCCAATGTAGGAAAGTTTGACACTAAGATCAAGGGCAAACTTCCGGCCAAATTCTCTATGCTCGAAGTACCTACCTTCACTGGAGTTGACAATCAGCAAGATCACCTGAAGTCCTTCACTACCGCTATGGCTCTAAGGAGAATCAACAAGAAACTCTATGCCCATCTGTTTCCCCAAACCCTTGATACACATGCCCAACGGTGGTTCTACACCCTGGATCTAGAAAGCTACCTAACCTGGTCTGATTTTACCACGACCTTCCTGGCTCGATACAAGGACAACGCTACTCTCCCCATCACTTTGAGAGAGCTTGAAATTACCACTCAAGAGAACAATGAGGGATTCACTAAATTCCTCCGTCGATGGAAATCCAAGATAGCTGAAATGGTGGAAAGACCCTCTAAAACTGAACAAATCAGGCATTTCATTAATAACCTGCAACCGGCCTATAAGACTTACCTTCAATATCAGGCCACCGACTCATACCAGCGTCTCTACGATGTTGGCATCCTCATTGAAGATGATCTCAACAAAAATAAAGACCAGGTCACCCCTAAGCCCTTCACTTACGGGAGAGACAAGAGGACAACTGTTGGGGCCTCCTCTGGTGCTCAGGTTAATGAGGTAGCATCTGTGAATACCTTTGCTGAAAGAAAGTCACCAAGAGAATTCACCCCTCTTGGAATGACCTTGTCACATGCCCTTGAAAGAATGATAAAAAATAATCTGCTGCAACCCATCGGACCTACTCCAGAACAATCTGTTAAGAGTCGCAACAGGAAAGAGGGAGAAAACTGCAAGTACCATCAAGAAAAAGGGCATGACACCGACAATTGTTGGGCCCTTAAACACGCTGTCGAAGATAGAATTGAGAACGACACCATACCCTTACCAAAACCTGGTCAAGCACCCAGCAACTCCAACAACCCTTTGGGTGCGATCCTGCATATTAGTATTGAAGATGCCTTGGGACTCGAGATTGCCGGGATATGGGACAGTGACGAGGAAGATGTATGGGAGGTCCAAACCAGATCACCCATAGGTGTGGCCCACTTAACACGTTCCGGCCGTCATTATAGGCCACCAAACATCTACAGTGACAGGGTCCAACCTCCAGCTTAAGAAGAAGTTGAAGAAGTTCCGGCAAAAGACAAAGAATCTCCTATCACAGGGCAGCTCAGAAGAATCAAAGCAGATATCTCCATTTGGCAACTCTTAGCCTCGTCCTACGAACATCGACAGGCCATTTTGGAAGCCTTGTCAAAAGTCTCAATATCACAAGATATGAGGCCTGACGAATTGGTCAGTTTCTTGGTAGGAGATAAACCTCAACCGACCATTACCTTCTCCGACAGTGAACTACCTCCCGAAGGATCCTCACATAATAATGCTTTGTACTTGACTGTATTTGTCCTGGGCAAGTATGTTCCTATGACCCTAGTGGACAATGGATCTGCCGTGAGTGTATGCCCGTTGAGAACCGCAGCAAAATTGGGCATCGATATCAAGAATTTGTCTCACTCAGCACAAGGTCTGCGTGCTTATGACAACTCCAGTCGAAAAGTTCTCGGCACCATAACTATGAATGTCACCTCTGGGGCTATAGAGAAAATGGTCCAGTTTTACGTGATGGATATTCCGGCCACTTTCAACTTGTTATTGGGGCGACCTTGGCTCCATGGTTTAAATGTTGTAGCCTCTACCCTCCATCAGAAAGTCAAGATGATGTTAGAGGGAGAAATTGTGGAAATCGAGGCCAACCCTATCAAAGAAATCATTGACAAGACTCCTGTCTTGAAAATAGAACATGATAGCAAGGATATTGACCTTTGGGGATTCTATCCCCGAAGAAGTAGCCCTCATAGAGGAAGACACCAAATCATACAACTCAAATAGTCCTAGGAAATTCAAAACCTATCCTTCTGAAAAAATAGGAGAGCCTGATGTGTTCGAAGAAATAAAAGAAACCATCGAGGGGATGTCTATCTACGTGGCACACCACCACCATGCAATTCAGCAAATGAAGGGCAAAATCGCCTCGTTGGAAAGACCCACAGAATGCAACATTATTCTGGCCAAAGAGGAAGCTTGTTTTTAACAAGACGAAATTTTTAGCAAGATGATCAAGTATGGATATGCCCATCCAAGAAGGCCTACCCCTCGAATGCTTCCCAGGGACGGAAATCCCTATCTTCGGTGCAAGTATTGTGAAGTCAATGGGCATCATACCAACCAATGCAAGCATCTAAAAAGGGTAATCGCCACCTTCATTGATCAAGGAACCATGTGGTCACCTAGTGCCTGGGCTATAAAAGGATGGCACCGCTTTGACCAAAAACAGTATACACAGCTGAACTTCCCCATCGGCAACGTCGAGAATACCGTCATATGGAGAGGAGACCTTAAACCCATGATTTCCGCTGACAACCTCCAGCAGATGAACAAAGACCAAGACTCCTACTGCCGCTATCACCAAACCTTTGGCCACTACACGGATGACTGCATTTGCCCGAAGGATGATATACAGAAAATCATAGATAGTGGAGAAATTTCGCCGCCTCTAAAAGAAGAAGAGGAAGCCTGGAATTAGTTGGCTACCCGCAGGAGCTAAAAAATCGAGTCTGTCTCCCCAAATTTTGTCGAGTTAGGATCCTAGCTAAATCTTTAGGTTGAGTCTTGAATAGGGGGTGTTCCCATTTTTACTTTCCTTCTAAGTCTAGTTTCTTTTTGACGGGAATTAGAGACCCTATTCTCTAAACTCATGTGTGCTTACCTCTTTTTGCAAATTAATAAAAATTTCTCTTGCTCATTTCTTTCTTTGTTTAGCTATTGATAAACATAAAGTTGCACAAATCATTAACTAATCAATTTAAGCAATGTAAGCAAAATTCGCAAAGCAATAATACAGATCGTCTCTTTTACAGGAATTTAAGTAGCTGAATTCTCTCAACAATGCCATTCTACAAAGAAGAAGCGAGCCACCCTTTTGCAACAACCTCGACACAGAAATGACCCTGGTGTAGACACCAAAAATTGTGTCTATTAAGTCCCCGTAAAGACCCAATGATGAAATGATTGGATTTTGCTCGAACATGGGTTGTGAGAATAATTGCTCTGATGATTAGCCCAACTCATTTGAATTAACCAGTGGAAGCCTTTTGCACAGGTGATCCAAACTAGTTGGACTCAATTCAATTAGAGTTCAAATCTGAGAGATAGGCCTCTTTGAACCTAAGGGCCCGAAAGGGACCCCAAACCCATGAGTCAACCCTTGGTCAAACAAGGGAACTCAATCAATCCCGCGTGGACCCCCTCGGAAAAGCCTCCCCCGCACAAAAATCATGCCAGGCGCCTATGCAGGCACCCCGCACCAGGTCCAAGAGACCACACTTGGGCTCAAGCGGTGGCCGCTAGGACAAGCGGTTATGCCGCTAAGCCAAGTGGTATTATCGCTTGCCTTGCGGCTAAGCCGCTTGCCAAGCAGTTTGACTGCTTGGCCTACCAACTAGACCGCTTGTCCAAGCGGTTTGGCCGCCTGGACCCTTTTTAAACATAGTGCCCGTTCGGAGAATGAAGCCTGAGTGGACACTGAAAATCAAAGAAGAGGTGCAAAAACAGCTCGCAACAGGTTTTATCAAGGTTGCTTAATATCCAGAATGGGTTGCTAACATAGTGCCCGTTCCAAAAAAGGATGGCAAAGTAAGGATGTGCGTTGACTTTAGAGATCTGAACAAGGCATGTCCAAAGGACGATTACCCTTGCCACATATAGATGTATTGGTGGATAATACCGCAGGACATGCCCTCTTATCATTCATAGATGGCTATGCAGGGTATAACCAAATACAAATGGCCGAAGAAGATATGGAGAAAACCACTTTCATTACCCAATGGGGGACTTATTGCTACACCGCTAAGCCTTTCGGGTTGAAGAACGCGGGAGCAACATACGAAAGAACTGCAACTTCCCTTCTACATGACATGACATACAAGGAAGCCGAGGTGTACGTGGACGATATGATCATTAAATCGAAGGAGAGAGAAGGGCATATACCCTCTCTAAGGAAATTCTTTGACATGCTTCGGAATTACAACATGAGATTGAATCCTCAAAAGTGTGCATTTGGAGTAACTTCGGGCAAGATCTTAGGATTCGTCATAAGCACAAGAGGTATTGAAATATATCCTACCAAAATCAAAGCCATAAGGGATATGCCACCTCCCAAAAATGAAAAGGAGATAAGAGGGTTCCTAGGACGTCTCCAATATATAAGTCGATTCATATCTAAGTTGACTATTACATGCGAGTCCATCTTCAAGAACCCCAAAAAGGACACTAAATCTACATGGGATGATCAATGCCAACAAGCCTTCGACAAGATTAAGGAATACATAGCAAAACCACCCGTATTGGTTCCGCCCATTCCAGGAAAACCACTTATGCTATACCTAACAGTCACAGAAACCGCCATGGGTGCTATGTTGGCCCAAAAGGTGGAGAATGATGAAAAGGCAATATACTAACTTCGCAAGAAATTCCTAGAATACGAAACACGATACTCCACCCTAGAGAAAACGTGTCTCGCATTGGTCACTGCAACCAACATGCTTCGACACTACATGCTACAACATTCCATTCACATAAAGTCATGGATGAATCCATTAAAGTACTTGTTCGAAAAACCCATTCTTAGTGGAAGAATAGCAAGATGGACCGTCATGCTTTCAGAATTCGATCTAACTTTTGAACACCAGAAGGCAATTAAAGGACATGCCATTTCTGAACATCTCGCTGAAAACCCAGTTATTAGCGAAGATGCCATACATGACTTTCCAGATGAAGGAATAATGAGTGTCGAGGAGAACACTTGGCAATTATACTTTGACGGAGCATCAAACCAAAAAGGTTATGGCGTAGCAGTATTATTAGTCAGCCCCGAAGGCGCACATACTCCCAGATCCGTTAAGTTAGATCATGAGGTAACCAACAACGGCGCCGAATATGAAGCATGCATCATTGGTCTAGAAGCGGCCATAGAACTACAAATTAAGGATCTTATCATAAACCAAGTTTCCAACAAATGGAAAGTTAAAAGCGAATCCCTGGCACCTTACCAGGAATACCTTGAAAAGATAGCCAAATATTTCACTTATGTCCGTTTCACATACCTTCCTAGAGACGACAACCAGTTCACAGATGCCTTAGCAAAGATGGCTTCTATGATAAATATCCCAGATGATGTAACCTCCATGCTCATCCACATTCAAAGGCGCACTAAGCCCGCCTTTTGTAATACACTTGAAGTATGCCTCAACGAGGAAGAAGAGGAGGAATGGTTTACCGATATTCTCAATTTACTCGCCAAAGGCATTTATCCTCCACAGTCCACACCTAGGGCACAAAGAGCCTTAAGAAGACTAGTCGCACAATACATACATGTGCAAGGCAAACTTTATAAAAAGACACCACAAGGGCTAAGTCTTCTGTGCGTAAAAGAACGTGAGGTCATCAAAGTCATGAGCGATATACATAATGGCGTATGTGGTCCCCATATGAATGGACTCACCTTGGTCAAGAAAATCCTAAGGCAAGGATACTATTAGACTACAATGGAAAGAGATTGCATCGAATACGTGAGAAAGTGCACACGCTGCAATTTCACGCTAATTTACAACATAGACCACCTACCCCTTTACATACATTCATTTCACCATGGTCATTCTCTGCATGAGGCATTGACATCATTGGAAAAATCACCCCTACAGGAAAAGGAGGCCATGAATACATATTAGTCGCGATAGACTACTTTACCAAAAGGGTTGAAACTCGTTCATACGCAAGGATAGCGTCCAAACACCTGGCAAAGTTCATACACGACAACATCATTACTAGATATGGGGTACCCCATGAAATCATAAGTAATCACGGCTCTCAATTCAAAAAGGATGTTGCCGAGCTTTTCACTAAGTTCAAAATTCAACATCGACAATCTTCACCTTACAGGCCACAAACAAATGGAGTCGTAGAATCCGCAAACAAAAACGTGAAGCAAATGATAGCTAAGATGACGGAAAACTATGAAGATTTGCCTGAGAAGCTACAATTCACCTTATGGGGATATAGAACCACCATTTGATCCTCAACGGGAGCAACACCTTATTCTTTAGTATACGGAATGAAGGCGGTACTCCAAGTCGAAGTAGAAATTCCTTCCCTAAGGATAGCTTTGGAAAGTGAATTACCCGAAGTAGAATGGGTTCAAGCCCGGTATGACCAATTAATCTTGCTAGATGAAAGACGACTAAATGCCCAACATTATGGTCATGTCTACCAAGTAAGGATGGCAAGGAATTTTGATCAACGATTCAAGGCTAGAGGATTAAAAGAACGAGACTTAGTCCTAAAAGAGGTGAGACCAATTGTGGTCGATCCTTGGGGAAAGTTTAAGCCTAATTGGGCCGGCCCATACCTTATTAAGACAATATTATCCGGTGGAGCAGTAAAGCTAATGGACTTAGACGGCAACGAGTTCATCCAAGTCACAAATATGGATCAACTAAAGCGGTTCTATGCATAAGTGTTAAATCTTTAAGAGAGCCCACTAAGGCACCAAATCCAAGTCAAAATCGGTCAACTCGTCCACGTGGGACCCACGACCGGAAAAAAAAATAACAGTAAAAAATAAAAACCACATTTGGTTTTACGAACTACATTGGCCTGATTCCGCATGGATATGTAGGTAACCCATATAACTTGGGCCCGGCCACTTGAACAAAATAAATCTCTAAAGGGAGTGTTGATCCATTCGATTAATGCAAAAATAAGCAAGTCTTTCATTAATATGACTAAAGTCCATTACATGCTCCAATATGAAGGAAAAAAAAAGGGCGAAATAAAAAAAAAACACACAACAATAATAATAATAAATAAATAAAAAGGGCAATTCTAAGCTACATATATTTGACCTCAAAAAAAAAAAACTACATCTATTTGGGCATGCAAACCCGTTATTTGAATTATACTACTAAGAAAAACACTAGACTTGCTAGACAATTAGAGGTGGACTACTCCTCCTTGTCTTTGCCTTCGGGCTCTTAGACGGGTTCACAAGGCTCATCAAGTTCCATTCGTTCTTTTGGAGCCCATCTTTCCCTACCATAGCTAGAAGAGGCCTCGTGATCATTGGGCCTAATTGGAATTAATTGCTTGGCCGAATGGGCCGGATTCTTCCTTTTCTTGGATTGGGCCTTTGCATTACCTTTTCCGTTACCCTTAACTTGGGGCTTGGAAGGATTAGCGGGCCTATCCATTGGAGTGATCCCTATACCGTTTCGCTCATCATATTTACGGGGTTTGAACAATTCCTTTTCTTCCTCTAGGAGCCTTTGGTTGACTTGATGGTCACCGCTCCAAATTCAGTCCTCGTAAAAGTTAGACAACCCGTTTGAGTGCAGGTAGACCGGCTTAGTCCACACTTGGCGACGGTTTCAGTGTCGTTCCCAATTAGACACCAAGGAGGATGTTAAGGGCCTCTGGCAAAGAGGTTCACAACTCACATTCGGGATCCTTTGCTTTAAGCCATATTGGCGGAGTAGGCGGTTTGGTAAAAAGATCGTTAAAGTGTACAAACCAATAATCCTCGTAAAGGGCACGTTCTCACTACACCCTACGATCTTGGTGGTACGCCACCACGGGATGAACCAAGCCAGTTGGATGTGGGAATAGAGTAGGCTATCCACTCCTCCCGAGAGGACTCGGAGAACTTTTGACACCTCGCCGAAAAATGTTTAGGGAGGAACTTCCTAGTATCTATTGGAGCCTCAAGCAAGTGAAGCCTCTCTACACAAAAACAACAAAAAAACTACAAGGCAATACAAGATAAGAATTTCACCCAATAAAGTTAAATCCACAAAGATTAAGACTTTATCACAATACTTGCTTGAAGGAGTAAAGGGCTCCCGGTGAAGGACTCTTGAGGATTGCTCTTGAGCCTATCTAAAGCAAGGATTGTCTCACCCACTACCAAGTGCATAGGAGAGCTATCCCATTGTATTTGCTCGGTCACCCTAAGAAGGCAAGCTTTGCCCCTATTGATGGTAAGCTTCTTTTCGAAGGGAATAAGAGCATCTTCATTACCACCAACAAACAAATAACAATGGAGGAGGCAAAATACAAAGGCACGCTTCTTGTACCTCATGTCCATCGCACCTTGGGCCTTGGAAGTAAAGAAAGTCACAAGCTTGGCAAGGTCGACATCCTCACCGTGAAGCACTTGACCCGCTTGATGGGGAGACTATCCAAGGTACCTTTGGAAATCACCCATAAAAGCATTCCCCAAGTAGGGAACGGCAGGAAGACTTTCAGTTGGAAAGCCAATTATTTCGGAGAATTCCTCCACCAAGGGGCACATCTCCTGAGCACCGAAACAGAAGACATGGAATTTCGGGTCCCAAAACTCGACCGAAGCATGAAGAAAGTCCCATAGGATCTTGACTTGTTTAAGGTGAAAGAAGGCATTGAGGTGAAAAGGGGTGATTTCTAACCTCTCCTCTACAGTCATGGAAGCCAACCAAGCATCAAAAGCATCATCAAAGTTCACCATTGTTAAGATTAAGGATTTTCTCTCAAGGAATTCTCTCTCTAAGGGCTTAAAGCAAGAGGTGAGAAAAGAAGAGAAAGAGACCCAACTATATAGAGGCTACGGTTTGATTCTCGTCGAAAATTTAAGGAAATTCAGACAAACGACGAAAAAAGGTCAGGCGGCCTTGAGGCAAGCTTGGACGGCTAAGCCGCTGGGACAAGCGGCCAAACCAGTCCAGCCAACGGCTTGACCGCTAGGACAAGCGGCCAAACCGCAAGCCAAGCGGCATAGCCGCTAGAGTTCTAGAACAGCCGCTAGGAGCTCTAGCACAGCCGCTAGGAGCTCTAGCGGCCACCCTGTATAGGCGCCTGGTGTACTCTTTTCGCGAGAGACCTCGGTTCAACCGACCCCACACGGGACAGAGCTCCACCTTCCTAATTCCCACTTGGACAGATTTTGGAAGATTCCCCTTATATTTTCCTTACCTTAATTTTTGCTCTTGCCACTTTTCTATTTATTCCCTCATTATTTTCTTTCCTTCTTTTTATTTTGATTATCAAGTTCCACTTTTATTCCTTTTATTTTCTGATTCCCTTTACTAATATTTTCCCCTTTAATTACCTTTTTCAATTTTCACTTTTCTTTACTTTATTTTTATTTTAGGGGAAGGGGTAAATTCTCGGGAATCCTAAATTCCCGAATGTCGTGATTTGTGATTTTCCATTCGGAAAATAGTTGATTAAGTTCACATATGGGCATTTGCGTAACATATTTGTGCATGAATAACATGTAATAATTTGTAGCAGGTTTAATACAAGCCCGAAAGTTCGAAATGCACTACAACAAATATCATTTGCCATCTTCGCCAGTACTCGGACCCGCCTGAGACGACTCTCCGGGTCCACTCGATGGTGAAGCACCTGAAGGACCAGGCTGAGACATCGCCCAAGCTCTAGGGTCGAAAGCAAATAATGAACCCGCTAAGTAAGCGGGGTCCAATGAATGATGAGGTGGCTCTGACATGCCGGGATAACCGACATACCCCGTACTCTCCTGACTCTAAGAACCCCTCGGAGGGAGTGGATGATACATGGGCGTATGATAACCCGGATACCCTATGTAGGGAGGAGGTGCAGGCCACTGCGGAAGAGAAGGCACTTGGGGTGAGCTCCCAGTATCCACTCTAGCCCGAGGCGTCCCCTGACGCACCTCCACACTCTCCTGTCTGGGAGGAGGACGCTGTGGTGTAGACACCAACTCTGGAGTACGAACAACCGAAGGCCTAGGAGGCCTCACCACAGGAAAAGGCTGCGAAAAAAAACAGCCCGAGGTCAGAAAAGCTACAAAAAAACTCAAATCTAGCATTACTACTTGAAATGGACATATCTCTCGAACGTCGGACCAACGACTCGTGCACACACTCCGAGACATGAATTTGGAAATCAGGCTCTCAAGGGCATGCATGCCCCTAAAGACCTTCCGTGTCTCGGCAGCAACCAACTATGCACATAAGGAAAAGAATCAGCATAAATACAAAGGAAACATTGCAAATAACAATGAATTCTCACTCACCCCCCTACAACCAGCAGGTAGAGGCAATCCCTCAACCTCCTTATCAGGGACAGGAAACTCAGGAACCTGTATAACCTGAAGAGACCCGTCCGCTCCAGTATAACTCACCGACAAAGTAGGAGGAGTAGGACGCGAAGCAGAAACAACCGAAGAGCTCGAAGCACTCTACAAAGATTTAAGAATGTCAGGCACATTTCTAAATTTCCAAACGAAATTAAGAAACAAAAGTACATTACTTACCGGATCGGTAGAAAAGTTGGGGCATAACCGCGCCTCAACAAAATCGGTATAATCCACCATGATATCCACCTCAGGATCAGCTGGAAGCAAATACTCAAGGGCATTCGCCCCAACGGTGGCCGCCCTCACCTGCTCCACGGTAAGGTCACAAACATAAAGCATAGAATCCGGAGGATCCAAAGGGACCCTCGGAGCCGAAAGGTCGGGGAAAGTCTGCCTAATCAGTCTCTCCCCCAAGAACCACTCAAAGCCGAAAAGACCCTCAATGAGGATCCTCCTTTGGTCGTACACCCGAGCACCCAAGAATCTATTTGAGAGGCCCGGTAGATAATCCATCCAGCGGAACCAGTCGACCTGCTAAAGCAAGAATAAGCATACAAAAGGATAAAAGGACCAAAGAAGCACAAAGGAGAGTTGCTTACATCCTGAGCGGTCAAGGGATATATCGCCTCCCTAAGGGCGTGCAGTGTAATAAATGGGCAAGAAGCCCGTCCCCTCCAGGTCTGCATCGCTGGAAAGGACAGATCCCCCGTCTCGAGAAGAGGGGCAAGGTCGGGGAAATGCTCATAAAACCAAATCTAACACATGCAAAGTACATGGATTAGGCACAAGTTATTAATAAAGAACCGAAACACAAAGTACAAGAAGGGTAAAAGGATATTACCTCCATGACCTTCCAATAATCGACTAAGGAGACGGGAGATGCGCCTTCCTCTCCACTGAGGCGTCTGCACTGCCTCAAACACCGTAGAAGACAAGAGTATGCGGGAAGACTCCAGTTGTACTCCGCAACTCTATCCAAATCCCGCAGGCACGGGAAATAGCGAACATGGTACGTACTAGCCTTATCCGAAAAGACGAAACAAGCTAGCACAAGGGCCAAGAAAAGACGGGCATGCTGCTCCGCTGTGATCTTCTTCAACTTCCTCGGGTTGGTCAAGAACTGGACCATGACGTCGGTCCGACCACACTCCCTACAATCCCAGTTGGTCCCAAAAAGACCAAACATCTCCACCATGACCTCTCGGCTCACATCTCCATAAATAACAGGAGTACCGGTGCAAGGGAGCCCGGAAATGAGACCGAACTCGAAAGGGGTGATCATGATCTCACCCATAAGGAAATGAAAGGTACTGGTAGTATCCCAGTACCGCTCCGCAAGGCCTCTAACCAATAGGCGATCGGAGCGCTCTGCAGAAGCCATAGACTCTATGAAGTGACCGAAGCCACAACGTGCAACAATGGCGTCCACCGAAGGAGTCACGTACCTACGGGCTTCCTCGATGCCCGAGAGGCTACCGTAACCCCGCATGGTCGTGTCGACATCCTAAAACAACAAACAAAAAAATGCAAAGAAAATAAGCTAAACAACTACCAGTCTCCGATTTAGTCCTAAGTTTTTACAAATCGTAAAATTTAGCATTTTAGCTAAACCAACATGGCGAGAGTAAATTTCAAAGCGAGTAAATTTCACACCAATTTATTTTCCACAAATATACTCGAACAACTGTTTACCACCACAGCAAAACTAAACTTCTTTCAAGTTTATTTTTCCCAGAAATATATAATTGCAACTAAAAATGAAATTTCATGCAAATTTATTTTCCACAAATTAAAGATGAATTTCACACAAATTCATTCTTCACATGCATATAAATACAAGAATCCTACGGGAATTTGCAGATTAACCAGAAAAAACAATTCCACACAAATTGGTTTTCCACATGCAACTATACTACAGTTCTCAACCTAGAAATTCTATGTTCGCCTACAGCATAGGGTCCCCTTCGACTGAAAATCGAAGGACGTTTATTGTCTGACCTACAGCAAAGGGTCAAACTCTCGGTCAAATAAACCGAGGAATTAGTGATTGTTTATCTTTAAATGATTGTCACCTCACTTAGTTTCCCTGTTTTATTGCAGGTATTGGCACAGGAATACTTTGACCATCGCTCTAGTTGAGCTCGGCCAAAGTAGGGGCTTCTGTAGACACCAAAAATTGTGTCTATAATAACTCCCCGTAAAAACCCGATAATGAAAGGATTGGATTTTGCTCGAACTTGGGTTGCGAGAATAATTTCTCTCATGATTAGCCCAGCTCATTTGAATTAACCAGTGGAAGCCTTTTGTACAGGTGATCCAAACCAGTTGGACTCAATTCAATTGGAGTCCAAAACTGAGAGATAGGCCTCTTTGAACCTAAGGGCCCGTAAGGGAACCCAAACCCATGAGTCAACCCTTGGTCAAACAAGGGAACTTAGTCAATCCCGCGTGGACCCCCTCGGAAAAGCCTCCCCCGCACGAAAATCACGTTAGGCGCCTATGCAGGCACACCGCACCAGGTCCAAGCGGCCACGCTTGGGCTCAAGCGGTGGCCGCTAGGACAAGCGGCTGTGCCGCTAGGCCTAGCGGTATGACCGCTTGCCTTGCGGTTAAGCCGCTTGCCAAGCAGTTTGACCGCTTGGCCTGCCAGCTAGACCGCTTGTCCTAACGATTTGGCCGCCTGGACCCTTTTTCGCGGACGGCAAATTTCAAGGCCCATTCGATTTCCGTGCCAAAACCTGGAAGCTCCCCCTCTTCTATATAAACAAACCTTAGAGTTCAGTTGAAGAGGTTGACTTTTAGGTTGGACATTCTCTCTGAAAGGTTGGTCTTTTGGTTGACAGTTTCTCTTAGAAGTTGGTAACTCTCTCTCTCTCTCTCTCATATTAAACCAAAAATTCTGATTCTAACTCCTGCTTTAGGATTAGGCCTAGCACCACAAAATAAACCTTCACACTTCATCAAGAGCATGAATTCAAGCATAACAACCCAATAAGTTCATTGTGAGCATCCAGGTAATCCATCCTGAGGGTTTTCAATAAATTATGTAAATTGCTTGTTATTACTAACGAATTTGGTTTATGTGATATGTACATGCGTGGCGCATTTTGAGCAAAAGGGCTTGTATTAAGCCTAAGTTTATGGATGAATGAATACATATTTATTATTTATTGCTCTTTATTGAATTATGCTTTGTTTGTGAATTGGTGGGTGAATTACCTTGTTTGCCTTCTAACTCGCAGGTTTTCAGCATATTTATCGTTTTCTAGCAATAAAAGCATGTAACTTGATAAATTGTTAAAAGTGGTCACATTAATAATGATTGTTCAAACCCATTAGTTAAAACTAGGAATTTGGACAAATTGACCCTTGTTTGGAACCGTAGCATTAATAATTATATTGAATCGATTAGTAAAGGTCGTTGTTGTTAACAGGCGAGTTGGGTGCCTAACACCTTCCTAGCTCGTACCTACACCCCCGAGCTCATTAATGAAGTCAATTTCCCCAATAGGGATTGGGGTGCATAGGAGTTGAGTTGACGTCTTTCTAGACTATCGACTTGATCTCCAAGGTTTCCAAATTACCTTAAAATTTAGTGGCGACTTCCGACAATCTTAATCATGTCCTTGGTACGAAATCTCTATGTTCACATACATTAAAAGATTCACGAAATTTGATCACCCAACGCGTTCTCCCATGCTGTCCGGAAAACCCGACCCCCCGAAAGGAGGGACGAGGGTAAGGCACGCCGAAAAAAGGGGAGAAAAATATGGCAGCCAACACCTGGCTCCGATCGAAGAAGATCTTTGGTAACAAAACGTCTTCAACTACATCACCAAAGGAATATACCCTCAAGACGCACCACTAAGAACTCAACGGGCCATCCGTCTCTTAGCAGCGCAATACTGAATACAAGAGGGTTCTATACAAAAAATTCCACAACTGGGTTAACCTCAGATGCGTGAATTCCGAAGAAGCCGCAGAGATTATGGACGAGGTGCACATAATGGGGTGTGCGGACCACACATGAATGGTCGAATGCTCTCTAGAAAGGTCCTACGACTGGGGTACTATTGGACCACAATGGAAAGGGACTGTTACGACTACATCAAGAAGTGCAAGAAATGTCAAATATATGCCAACCTGCAGCATATGCCACCCTCAATGCTCCACAACTTCACATCCCCTTGGCCATTTTCCGCATGGGGAATAGATATCATTGGTAAAATCACCCCAAAAGGCTCGGGAGGACACGAATACATCGTAGTAGCCATAGACTATTTTACCAAATGGGTTGAAGCCTAATCCTATGCCGTCCCTACCTCCAAGCAAGTATCCAAGTTCATAAGGAACAACATCATTTGCCGATACGGCATTCCACATGAAATAATCATTGACCATGGATCCCATTTCAAAGCCGAAACATCCACCCTCCTCAAGAACTACAAAATCCAGCACCACAAATCATCCCCTTACCATCCCCAAACCAACGGCGCAGTAGCAGCGGCCAACAAAAACCTCAAGACTATCATTGAAAAGATGATAGAAAAACTACAAAGATTGGCCCATAAAACTTCCATTTTCCCTTTGGGGGTATAGGACATCCATAAGATCCTCTACGGGAGAAATTCCCTAGTCTACGGAATGGAAGCAGTTCTACCCATAGAAGTCCAATTACCCTCCATGTGCATAGCCCTAGAGGGTGAAATTCCTGAAACCCAATGGTTACAAGCCCGCTACGAAGAACTCATGTTCAAGGATGAAAGACGCCTACGGGCCTTAGACCACTCCCACATGTACCAATAACGCATGGCAAGAGCATTCAACAAAAAGGTTTGACCTCGGAATTTAAAGGAAGAGAATTTAGTTTGGAAAGAATTACGCGCCCCAGTTACTGACCCCAGGGGCAAATTCGACAAAACTGGTCCAGCCCGTTCATCATCAAAGACATCCTATCAGGATGCGCAGTCAGACTCATGGATATTGATGGCACAGAGTTCAGCCAGCTCACCAATATGGACCAACTGAAGAAATGCTACGTCTAAAAAGAAATAAAAAAATAAACATTTAATAAATCCGAAAATTAAAAAAAAAGGCATACACAAATTGAACGAACTACGCTGGCCTGATTCCACACTGGATACGTAGGTAACCCTTTTAAGGGGCCCGGCCAAAATCAATCCAAAAAATTCCAATCAACTCATTCAAAGAGTGATAATCTTTATTCAAACCGAACAAATAAGCTTACATTGCAAGAATTAAACTTCCTAAGGTTACAAAGAAAAAATAATGCAACTATGAGGGTTTAAGCTAAACAAATTCTTATTATTTGTTTTAAAAACTAGACTTGCTTTCTAAGAAAACTACCTTAATCCTTCTTCCCCTTAAAAGGCTTCGTTGAAGCGTTCTTCATTGAAGGACCCTGGCTTGAGGACGACCAATGATCGCTCCCTTGAGTCGGGGGCTTGCCTCTCTTCAGTTTATGGTAGCCTCCCTCATGAGGCCCTTCCTTTCTTTTCTTGCCTCCTGTCTTTGAGTCATACTTAGGGTTTCGTTGGTCCCACTCCTCATGACGAAGGGCTCGTCTCGCTTCTCCATCACTGCAGGAAAGCCAATTCAAGTAGGTCTCAGAAACTTGAGTTGGGACAATCACCCGAGGTACAATCCAGCGTCCCCGGCTACGCCAATACTTTCCCCATTCCTCAACAAATTCAGTGGTCAAAGCTATGATAGTTGGCCTTGTCGTCTTCTGACGAGGGATAACCTGCTTCAACCCATAGTGTCTCATAACCCTAGAAGGAAAGAAGAAAGTACCCCTGTACAGACCCACTATGGTAGTATGAGGAACAAAATTATCACAAGCCACTAAGGAAGGTAGACTCCACCAAGACACGTGCCAACGGACAGTGCATGGAAAGAGGCATCCCATTTAGCAAGAGATTTTTCAGACTATAGCCTCTTCCTAACCAAGAAGCTAGCGGCAGTATAGGTTTTCTTTGACCAAGCTTGAGGGACACGAGCAATCATATTCTCTGGTGACTCTATTAGCCTTAGGTGCTCCAATAACCAAATTTGAAGCAGCAGGGGGCTGCCAGAAAAAGTATCGTGAGGAGAGATCTTCAACCTGTCAAGCCCAATAATAGTTTCCCCTACAACCAGATGCAAAGGAGAGTACCCTTCAGCCATTTGATTAACTACTCGCAGCAACGAGGCTCCACCCAAGTTAGGCGACTCGGCATTAGCAAATAATTGGCGGTTCAACAAACAAAGTACAAATGCCTGTCGACGACGACGCCTAAATATTACACCTTTGTCAGAGGAAATAGCAAATTTTTCACAAAGTGGAACTAAATCCACGTAGGCACCGAGAATCATGCTTTTGGTTTGTGCAGATGACAAGCCTAAGGATTTCACGTATTGATCCCTAAAGCCATCTCTCAAATAAGGCACAACTGGAGGAAGAACATCAGGTATATTAGTGATCGCAGCAAATTCTTCAACTAAAGGGCATAATTCAGAATTACCAAAACGAAAGACGTGCAATTCGGGGTCCCAATAATTCAAAGTTGATCGAAGAAGGGGCCACAGTATTTTGGTTGGTTTTAAAGTCAGCATGGTAGAGACGTGGAACGGCGCTAGGGATGTAAATGGATTCATGATCCGCGGATACCCGCTCCATCCGAACCGAATATATGGATTAAAACCCGATTAAATGGATGATGGAGCGGATGACGGATGGATCGGATGGCGGATGGAGCGGATGATGGATGAGATTTCTCATCAGCTAACCCGATCCACGAATCCATCCGTCACCCGTTTAGATATAAAAGTGTAAAAGAATTATATAAAAAAGATATCAAACCTATGTTATATTTACATCTTAGTTTAATTTTACTTGTTCTCTAATTTATATTGTTATTGTTTAAAACTAAATTGTGTTATTATAAAAGTTTTGTTTGACTACTAACAATTTTATTATAGTTGGGTCTAATTATTGTTTTTAATCCATAAACCGTTAAGAATCCGATCCATCCACTAATCCGCGGGTGACGGACGAATTGGATATGGATTGGATGGTTCGCGGATGACGGATGGAGCGGATTGATTATATGAATTTCGCGGATGGAGCGGATGATGCTCCACCCAATCCGAATCCGATCCATTTACATCCCTAAACGGCGCCAATTCAAGTTTATCTTCTATGGTTAAATTTTGGACCAAGCATCGAACAGGTTTTCAAAGGATTTCACCATGGTAGAAGATTTCAGAAATTTGAGAGAGCTAAAAGCCTAAAAAGTAATACAACATCCAGTAATCCCGTAAATCCTATTTTAGGCAAAAACGCGGGTCAAAAGAAGTCAGAAATCCACGAAAAAGCCCAAACCAGAGCCGTCTGCTTGATTTAGCGGCCCTGACCCTGGCGCGGTCAGATTTTTCCTCTCGCTCCAGTTCGCCAATTGATCCAGTCCCCTTGATTTAAGCCTAGTTTTGATACGCGCGCTGAATTACGAAGCCCTAGACTCTCTTAGTTTTATCTTTTTTATTTTTATCATTTTTTCATTTTTTTAAGGGGTATAATATGTGTAATTTTTGCTTTTCTTGCAATTTTTACCTTTTATTTATTTTATTCCCTAAATTGTGGTTGTTTCCCTACTGCATAACACATTGCATACTTAGAGATCAAACGGACATAATCGAGTCATTATATCATACATATCATAAAAATGCATAAAAACAGGAGTTCGAAATCTCAAAGTCAATGTCTACAAGGAGAGCCAACACCGATCAACCGGAGTCGTCATCGCCATTGCTGTCAGCCTCATCATCAACGGACGGCCCCTGACCATAGTTTCCAGTCGAATAATAGAGATAAGAGCTATAAACGGGCCTGCTGTTGTTGGGCCCCATGTCCCGCTTATCATATGCAAGTGCGTGCATAGAGGTACCTGCCGAACGCCCCGCTCTGAAGAAGCTCTCAGTGGCCTAACTAGCGAATCCACAGCCACATCCTGATACGAAGGCCCAGCATACGGCACATCCCATCCAGGTGCATTCGCCCAACCTCCAGCCGTAGGTGTAACAACAGGTCTGCTATCGAAAGAAGGCTGGAAGCCTGCAGGAGAAAACATCTCAGGGACATACGGCACAGAAGGTTTGGACGCCTCATCAATAGGAGAGGCCCGGCCACAGATACGGGAGGTGAACGAACAATAGACGGTCTGCTCGCCGAAGAGGCCCGCACAGCAGACGAATGTCGAGGTGCCACCGAAGACGAGGACTGAGACATCTGCAGACAATCAAGGTTGAGATGTTAAGTTAAGCACTTCACTTAGCTAAACAAAAGATAAAAGCCTACTTACATCAGCGGTCCTAGACCGAGAACTCTTCCCCTTGCCCATCACTCGACCATAGCCTTTATTCAGCAGGTGAATGAGCTTGAAGATCTGAGAGGTCTGCTCTCGGTTCAACTACAAAAAAGAAGAGTCACAAGATAGAGTCAGCACTCAAAAGCAAATACAAACACAAGAAGGGGATAAAAAGCAACTTACTCCCGTACAACCATCAAGCAAGGGCAAACCCTCCACGGCCTCTCCATCTGCTATATATGTAGAGGAAACTCCTTTACTATACATCCCGCGCTCTCCCCGATGTACCTCACCTCATTGGTTGGCAAGGACACGCTTGAGGGCTGGCCCCGAGGAACTCTAGAATGGGACCTGGTGGGACCCTGAGGAGCCAGACGATCCGCCTGCGAGATACAAGAAGTTAGTATATCACACACATAGCTAAAAAGATGCAGATAAATTTCTTCCCTCCGAAGTGAGGTCCGGCAACACACGGTCCAAGCAGTAAGCTAGGTACACGGTCGTGCGGTCCAAACCAGCAACCTCCGGCATAAGAAACTCCGTGGCCGCCACACCAAGTCCCGCACACTCAGACCGCGCAGATAGAACATGATCAAAGGAGGATCCTCCGGAACCAGATGGCTACCCAAAGTAGGATAAACCAGTCGGGTCAAACGGTCCCCCAAGTACCATATAAAGCCAAACGACCCTCAAAGACCACCCACAGAGAAGACACTCTAAAGGACTCTAGGGTAATATGGGGCGGAACCCCAGGAATACCATCAAAAGCGGACCATGACACCTGCAGGTTACCAGTTCAAAAGCTCATTCACATCAAATAACCAAAAAAAAATGCACAAGTCAACAACAACATACCGTAGATGCGGCGTGACTCTCAAAAGAAGCCCGAAAATGATCCAAAGAGGTAAATGAATGGTTATCTCTACCGATCCACTGTGAACCTAATGGGAACATCCTCAAACCAGGACGGTGAGGACTGAAAGATGGAAAATATTCGAAGAACCATAACTGCCACACAAGCAAACAAAAATGGATGATTTTCACATTCAAAAGCGTGTGCAAAGGAAAGAGTGAAGCATGTGAGCCTACCTCCAGTATCCTCCATGGGCCCGAGATAGACGCCCTATCACTCCTCGGTTTAGGGCTACAAGCCCGACGACACCATCTCACCAAGGAAGCATAAGCAGAAGCACCGAAGTTGTACTCATGGACCTTGGTCAAATCTTCTAAACATGTCAAGAAACCGACTTGACATACGCTCTTCTTTTGAGCAAAGATGGTCGACCCCAACAAGCACACCAGGAAAATACGGGCTCTCTTCTCCTTAGTAAGCCCCTGCTCAGCCAAAGTCGCCCACAACCGCACCAAAGAGACCCGATCCTTATCAAAGTGGGCAGACACAGGCCCGTAAAGCTCAAGTAGGTTGTCACTCCGCCGCTAGTAGCTCGCGTCATACCGAATACGACGCCCTCTAAAGGATAGCCCTGTCAGCACAGCATACCGAATAAAGGGTGGGGAAGATCTCTCCTACAAGCGTGTGGACAGTGTTCGTGGAATCTCAAAACCTCTCCAATAACCCCCTAGCAATGATCCTAGAATCCCCAGAGTGGCAAGCAGGGATAACAGTCAAGAAATGGTCAAGACCTGAGCCCAATACCAAGTTCCTAGCTCCCACTGAAAAAGTTTCCAGCATCGTTGCCCAATGGGATGTAGCCCCATGAGCCTGCGACAAGACACCAACACCCTCGCCAACAAACAAAATTTTCTCAACACCCCATATACTACAAATACAATTAAAATAATTCTACACAAATTATATACAACTAACCACCAATCCAGTACAAGTCCCAATTTGTTCGTGTGCCGAAGCACTAACAGTTCCAATTTTCAGTTCAAATAAAAAAATACTGAACAGAAAAAAGAAAGTCAGAAAACATATCAGCCGCAAGTTAGACAGATGACTCTACCTTTCCGGTAATAAAATACTGCGGTTCCAAACCCCAGCCGGGCACCAGTCTAGTCGAATAAATGAATCCTTATACAGTCGAGCTCCATCCGCGTGACTAGTCGGAGGTGCACTAGTGGAGGGAAGCTCAGTACGGAAAAGGTCCCGGTCATACTCCTCCTCACCCATGGGACATTTTTCTTTGTCTGCGGGAGCCATGGGAGTACAAGGAAGCTTTCTCTCTCCACAAATGGAAAATTCAAAGTTTCAGATTCGTAAGAAACAAGCACTCATTGAACAATGCAACCGAAAATTCAACAACTAGGCGGAAAAATAAGCAAGTTCAAGACAAAACCGAAGAATTTGGTCAAGAATCAACTTACCTCAAGCAAAGTGGAGCACTCAACAATGGAGGAAGGCTCGAAATTTGCTCTCGACAATTATGCTCGGCGAAGAAGAAGAATGGCACGCGAAAAAAAAAAATCGCTGAAGCCATTTTATTCGACTCAAGCCCAGCGCCGCTAGCGGCCCTCAGCCGAGGCCCAGCGCCGATAGCGGCACTGGCCTAGGCCGCTAGCGGCCTTGTAGGTCTGCACACACGGGCGCACTTGCTGTCCCACGACCCTTTTTCCAGTCCAAAGTTCGTTATTTCAGTTCGTTTGCGGCAAATATCAGTACCAATTGCGCGGGAGCAAAACACTCTGGCCCACAAATTCAAATTCGGCAGTTGGTCCATTTTACGGTACCAACCATTTTCAGTTAAAACTAACCCGTTTATTTTTGCAGGTCCCAGATACTGAAACTCGGATCTACACTACGACAACTCTTACAGCCCAAAATGCCAAAATTATTTTTTAAAGCCCGGAAAATCTATCGGCCTTACCAAATAACTCAATATTACGAATTTTGGGTCAGTCAATGATCGCTTAAGCTATTGCGGTTGAATTGTCCTCCTGCGAGATCACAAATTTTGGGGTCAGTCAATGGTCGCTTAAGCTATTGCGGTTAAACTGTCCTCCTGCGAGACTACATATTTGGGGTCAGTCAATGATCGCTTGAGCTATTGCGGTTAAACTGTCCCTTATACGAGGTTACTTATTTTGTATCAGTCAATGATTGCTTAACTGTTGCTGTTTTACTCTCCATCATTTTTTATATGTTTCAGTCAATGATTGCTTAAGCTATTCCATTTATATGTTTTAACCATTGTACAGTCATCATTTTGATCGCGCTGTCTCGTTGACCTTTTTGTTTCTTTTACAGGGACGGAATCTCAACATCCGCCGAGCGGTGTTTGGTCACTGTTTATCAAAGCACTCCACGTTGATCATTCTCAAAGTATTACTAACTTTTTCATTCACTCTGAATACATGTCCCCAGCAGACGTTTAGAACATCTACGAGCAGTGTTCTATCCTGCTGACATAACCTTTGTTTTCTCTTGTGTTCACAGGGATGAAGTCTTAGCACGCTACGTGCATGGTCCAACTCAGGTTTGTCTTCATATGTATACATATTGTACACTCTCACACACCATGTGCACATCAGCATCCTGCATGTCGCCTTCGGAATACTTTGACCTTCGCTTTTACTCAAGCTCGATCAAATTGGGGGCTTCTATAGACGCCAAAAAAGCGGCTTTAGATTTCTCTGCAAAAGCCCGATGATGAAAGGAGTAATTTATAAACTTGAACGTTGTTTTTAATTTAATAGTTAAGATAAGGTCTCAGGTTTTTCCTCTGAACACTCCTTTATTCCAAGCCCATTCAAAAGCCCCGTTCAAGAGCTTTCCAACGACACCTCTCATGCCCCTTTCCGACTCCCGGTCGCCAAGTTGCGATTCAAGGGTAGAACAGTCTTTTACCGTCCAAGGGTAAAATGGTCTTTTCATATTTTTCGGAATACTAAAATTCCTCTGGAAAATAAAAATAGACTGGATGTCGTCATTTGTAGTATCCCGAAAATCTAAACTCAATTATTAAACTAAAATAGTAATTAATTAGCATAAAATTTTTCGCTTAGTTTGTTAAGTAGGATTAACGTGACTAATGCATGCACTTATGTAAATATTTTCTAAACTATATGCTAATCTTGTTTAAAACTAAAACCTATTTGATTAGTTGACTAAACTATTTGATTTACGTGTTCAATTTATGTTTACGGTTTGTTTAGGCATGATTAGGCTTTCGGTTGTGTTGATGACCGAATTAGAGAATGTTAAGCTAGGATTAGCAAATTTTCATTTTCCCTAATCGGTTTACTATTCACCTATGACACCTAAGCTACTTACTTGTCAACTTACCATGTTATGGCTTTACACTTGTCAATTGTTGGCTTTGACACAATGTTACCTATGCTTACTAAGCCTAAAGACCAAAAACAAGCCATGTTACTATGTTTCCTAAGACAACCTAACTAATAAAACTACCAAGTAAAAATTATAAAAGGGGAAGGGGAAGTTACGGTTAGGAAGAGGAAGAAGAGAAAGAAGAGAAAAGCTTATTACCTTTATAAAACTAAATAAAAGAAAAACTAAAGATTAAAAGTTTTTTACATATTCTCTTACTCAAGATTTGTACCATATTTGCAAGCAAACCAAAAGCCTTCCAAAAGCTTACAAAGAGTACCTTTGCTCATCTTTTTCTCTTCCCAAAACCGAACACAATCACAACAAATATACACTTATATTCTCATATTTTCTCATCATGTTTCCAATCCAATTTCACTTGAACTCTTCTAAGCAAACAAAGAGCAAAATGAAGTATAGAGAAGAAGGGGAAAACCATAAGAAAGACAAGAGAAAATAGAAGAAGATTTGGTAAGAACACATAAACTAATCCATGCATAAACTCATTCATATTATTTCCTTTTGTTTCTAATAATCATTTCTTCCTACTCTAAACTCTAACTATTCCATTATTTATTTTCTTCACCATTGTTATCATCACCTAAGCTCCACCATCACCTGAACGTGAAGCTCCCGGACCTTCAAGAACCTCCAAGAGATATCATCAAGGTTTAACTCTTTGTACCATTATTATTTATCTAAAAGTTTAAGTCATTATTATCACCTACAAGGTCATAACTAAATAACAAAACCCTAGCAACTATAATTATGACTACAATCGAAAGTATAAAGAAAAAGGTTTAAGAACCTAAGATCTAGTTAATCTTGACTTAAAAACTCGAAAACTATTGTTGCATGTCCTTTTACCACCTTACGTAAACTTGATCTTGACTTATTATGGTCAAAATCATTTATTCATTATTTTTCCTAATTTTCCTTAATTTCGAACCAAGCTTTTTTCAAAGGTTAAAAAGGGTAAAATGAAAGAGGAGTTAACAAGTAAAATGATAATCAAGATTTAAGAATTAAAAGAGTAATTTTCGGTAATAAAAAGGCCCAAGGCTGAAAGGAAATAAAAGAAGAAGAAATAAAAGAGTGATTATTAATCCTTGAAATTTTTTCTTGAATTAAAATAGGGGACTTGTGCTAGTAGTGTGATCAAGGAAGCTAGGAGAGGAAGTGTGTATTTTTGAAGCTTATGAAAAGTATACTCATGTCCATTAAAACCCCCTTTTTTAATCTTAATGAATTAAAGAAGATAATCATGGATTTCTTATAATTATATGCTACTTGTACTTATATATATATATATATATATATGATTGTGTGTATGTTTATGAAGTTATATAAATGATTGCATGTGACTATTTGTGATATGGCCGAATGGTTTATGAGTTTGATGTTAAATTGTGAATGATTGTTTATAAAGTATTATAATTATGAATATGTGATTGAGGTATGACCAAATGAGTTTGAGGATAATCGATTATGTTTACTTTATTGATTGCATGTGAAATCGTGACTATGTTTGAGTATGATTATGGATCAATTAAGCTTATGACCGATTTGATGTTGAGTGATAATAAGCCTATGGATTTATATACATACATATTCGAAGTGTTGCATACAACTTAGTGAATTATTGTGGAAAAGGAACAAGTTTGGAAAGTTTATGATTAATGTTAGTATAATTATGTTATTAAGATGAATGTGACCTACTTGAGACATTACAAGCATGTCTACTAACTTACTTGTAGTGTGCTCCCAAACTTGGTACCCTTGGGAAATTGAAGAGCATGCCAGTGTGCACACTTTAATAAAATATTGTAGGATTAAACACATTATTGATTAAGCTGTAGGGATTAACTAATCCTGAGTTTCTTGCTTATCATGGTTTAATATGAGTTTGTAGGGTATAAACCCGAGATGATATGATTATTTCCAAAAAGGCCAAGTGAATGAATTATGATTTCTAGGGTCATCAATTGAACCCGAGTGTAGGACTCCCAGAGTCTGAGTTGTGCTATGCTCTTCCTCACTACCTAACATAAGTGTCTAAATCCTTACATGTTATGGTTTACTCGCTATCTAACATAGGAGTTTAATTTTGCATGTTATTACTTGAGTGATTTTATGGTTTATTAGACCTCAAAGGTTATTTTCTGAGTAATTATGAGTTTGTATATGATATTGGTTGCTTATTGATCTTTGCATGTGAATGTTGTACGTATGCATGGCTTTGTACGTAAAGGAACTTATTTACTATATTTATAAGGACAAACAATCTCTTTAAGATACTATTATGAGTATTATTATTATTATCTCAAGTGATTGTTGTTATTGCTAAATGTATTTTAAGTATAAACAAAATGTATTTTACAAAATGGGGTGAGTATTGCTTAGCTTTCGCTAATTTTCTTTTGTTTTTGTGTCATCTCTTCTTGCGTGGATTATTATATCTTTTTAACAGATTTTGGGCAAGGGAGATAGTGAAGATGGAAGGAACCCTTTTGTGCATGCTTACTGCATGTCTTTGCTGTTGGTTGACCCTGTGGATTCCGCAAACGGAGGAGAACCCCGTATAACTTAGTAATATAACAAAGGATGTAGTCTTTGAGCAATATAACTATGTAATTCCGCTGTTATAATATAATGTAATTCAGTTTGTTGTTGTACTCTTTATCGATCTTCGCCTTGTGCTTGTCTCGTTACAAGTACGGCAGTAATGTCTTGGATTGGATTTAGGACACATAAGCATGATTAATTAGTGTTATCCAATCCGGGGCGTTACATCATTATGACGACATCCAGCTGGCAGCTGACAGCCGTCAGCGGCCCTGGGATTTCTGGACCGACTCATTTTTCAAGCCCAATCCGATTTTCAACTCATTTTCAGCCGTTCAACCCTACTTCCCCACGCCTATAAATACAACCCTCCTCCCTCAGTTCAAAACACACAGTCTATAGTTGACAACCTCTATTCTCAGGAGTATTGACACCGAGCTTCCCCCCTCTTTCTTCCAAACATGAGATCTTGTCTTTACTATTTTTGTCAAATATAGCCTACAGTTCAGGTACAAACTCCTGAGAGTTCAAATTAAATTAATTGCCTAATTGTTTATTTTCTAGTAGTCATAATGTAGATATCATGCTAGTACACGTTTTTTATCGCTTCCTAAATATTGTATGTCTAGTCGTTGTGCTGCCTAATTTGTCAATTGAATGCATGTCTAAATAAGGGTTAAAAATAAATGTTGTGATGCTTATGATGAACCAATTAATAGTCTAAGTCTAGGTTGTTAATTCGGTTTGTGTGGGAATCATGTCTTTAAATTATTAAGCAAACTTGAGTTAGTAGAGGCCGTCATAATACGGGCGAGTTGGGTGCCTAACACCTTCCCACCTCGTACCTTCGCCCCCGATCCCTTTATTCTTGGGTACTTATATGTTCTATATAAGCGGGAGTCTTTCTAAAAACATGATTAGTTCACTTATCGCGCTATTGGGTTATCCCTTTGGATTGTCCCTTCGGTTTGTCCCTTTGATAAAACGCCGATAGCAGATCTGTGACCTCTTTCATGGTTTTTATTCAATTCAATTCTTTACAAAATCTTTTCTAACTCTATGGTCCCTTGAACTTATCTAAACCCCAACTTACAAATTTTCTATAAGGACGCACTCCGTGGAAACCAATACATATAAAAAAGGATTGAACGAAAATCCCGGGTCCTTACACAGAGTTGTTGTCACTTGCATCACCAATATCCTCTAAGTCTGGCATGCTGGGTGAATCAGGGACTCCAGCTCCATACTCAAATCGCATCTCGAGATCAACAGGATTAGGCTCAACTTTCGGCTCGTCAGCAGGAGCATCGTCAGCCTCAGGTACGGCTCAGTAGGTTCCTCTTCATATTCAGGATCCTCATTAGCTTCCAAGTCCATTAAAGTATTATTCCAACTTTGCCTTCTAAACCAAAAATCCCACAATCCAAAAGAAATAACAAGTCTAGAGAATAAGCCCACAGTTAATCTCCAAGGCTACACGTCCTCACTCAGCAACACCTGCACTTTGGTTTCCGTGACGGAAACAAGGTACAGAAGAAAAGAGAAGAAACAAATAAAAACAAAAATTAGATAAATTGAATAAACGTCGTCCATACCCAGTAAAAACACTTTCGCAAAGCTTACATGGGTTTTAGAAGAATCATTGAAATTCATGTGCATGCACAAGTAGTTATACATTCACGCACATGCATACTCAATATTCAATTACATTGAATTCTTGCTTTAGTGATCATTCGAACACAACACAGACAAACCATCTTGATTAGAGTAATAAGATAGCGAATAGAACAGCTATTACCCACATTGTTCATCGATTGATATTGACATGCCATGGACATAGTCCAGTGTATACTCACACTATCTCTAACATAATAATTGATAGGTAAAGAATTAAACAATGGGAAATGATCCATCCCGAACACGTTACAAGGTGTCCATAAGTAACTTGGGAATCACGCATCCCTAGACTACATCAATTAGATATAATTTCGATTTCTCGACTACTCCTAGGGATCTATTAGGAGTTTTATTCTCATTTACAATTCAATTAACATAATTTGCATTGGTTGACTTAGTGGTACAACGAGACCACGACTCACTACTTCATTTCATGCTTATGACAATGAATAATAATAATGACGATAACGACATTTATACATAATAAGAATAATCATGCTTCATATATGCCTAATGAAATTTCGGCAGCACTTCGGCAGTAAAACATGATATCCAAAATTTCACATTCAACAAATACATCCAACAAAGTATATTAGGTGCTCATTAGCACACAATAATATCCCATTCCATTTATCACGTATATTATATCATTAATAATATTAAAATTCTCCATCACAAGACTTATTCAATAATTAACATATGAACTAATTAATTAAAGAAACTTCATAAAACTCAACATGCTCATTATATTTCATAATTACAGCGAAGACTATAATTCTAATTCTCATAATAAACGACGATATAATTTAATCATGCTTCGCATATTAAATTCACAACAATTAGGAATTAGCACATACAAGTCCAAACCTTTTTATGGGGTTCGAAAGGAGGTAGGCACAATCGCGTACCTAACAAACGCTCACTAATTAGTACGTAAGCTCCATGTACGAAGATGATCACGCTTGCTTGTTAAGTCCTATTTAAAATCATAGATTGGTAATTGGCCACTCTCCTACTCTTAAGCACACCATTCTCAGTTGCTTACATGGCTCTCCTATTGTAGGCCACTCAGGCAGGCAGGCTACTCTACAAAGATTTAAGCAATTCTTCTATTGGAAGGGAATAACTAAAGATGTACATGCCTTCATCAGATATTATGCAGCCTGTCAGAGAAGCAAACATGACTTAACTGCATCCCCAGGCTTGTTGCAGCCTCTGCTTGTACCTACAAGGGTATGGTCAGATATATATCTATGGATTTTGTAGAGGGGTAGTTGATAAACTCAGCAAGTACAATCACTTTGTGGCATTGTCCCACCCTTGTTCTGCACTAAGTGTGGCTCAGGCTTTCAATGACAATGTGTTCAAGATCCATGGCTTGTCTGACTCCATAGTGAGTGATAGGGATCTTTTTTCTGTCAGTGCATTCAGGAAGGAATTGTTTTCTCTACAAGGAGTTGATTTGCTCATGTGTTCTGGGTATCACCCTCAAACAAATGGTCAAAGAGAGGTAGTAGTAGACACCCTAATCCATTCTCATCCCCTGGCACTGCAAAAGCCCAATGATGATGGTAATGAATTAATTTGGACGTAAGGACATTGTTCAAAGGTCTAGACCAATTTCCTTGAAACCTCAGTCTTTCGATAACCATTGTTTTAAGGATTCCAACCTAGTTGACCTTGCCTCAATGGTTCACGGATTGAAAGATATCATGCTTGAAGATTTGGGTCAAAACCACTTGATCCCAACCGCCCTGGGTTCGTCCAAGGGCAATTTCGTAATTTACCGAGCACAAAAGATCAAAAAGCCCTTGTCGCGCGCGCGCCTCTAGGTTCATTGGGTAACGGTAAGGACTCAGCGCCAAACGCGCGGCAGTAGAGGCGAATTCGCCAGTGGTGTGTCGCTGAACGCGTAGCGGCAACCGCTGGTCCCAACTGGCGTCTGTGTGGTCGGTGTGCCTCATTTTTTTGCTGGGCTGAGTTTGGCGCCCACTACAAGAAAAAGGGTCTTGGGCGACGAAAATAAGAATTTTGGGGGGTCAACTTTTTTTTTTCCGCACATATTATACTTTGTTGAAACTTTTCCATCGCCCATGGTACATATTTGGGCGACCAAATAAAGAAAATCGTGGCACATGTTTGTTTTGGCGACCATTTCTTATTTCGCCGCCCAATGTGACGTTTTGGGCTACGATTCTTATTTCACCGCCCAATGTGAAGTTTTGGGCGACTATTTCTTATTTTGCCGCCCAATGTGACGTTTTGGGCGACGATTATCGAGAATCGTGGCCCATGGAATAAAGTTAGAGCGTCAGGTTTGCATTTATGTGGCCCAAAGCATACATTACAAGCAGGTTGAATTGGGGGGAAACCAAATAATACGTGGGAACTGAAAAAATTGAAGTAAAAAAACAATTAAACAACACAATAGTCAAAACACATCCAACCTCACCAAATCCCTCACTTATCTGAAACCCTCCCCATCTCTCAAAAGGACTCCTCTCAAACACTCACACCGACAATTCTCACTGCTCCAATTGTTGCTCAGCTTGTGGTTCGACGGTTGTCAACGGCGGGTGGTCGACGGCAGGTGGTCGGCAGCGGTGACTACATCTGTCAATTTCTTCGTTTCTCACTCCGACTTTCTCTCTCTTCGGGTATGGAAATCAGATGCTTAATTCTTTCTGAAAATTTCTTTGGTGGTGGTTTTGGTTTGTTTTTCTTCTAAATGGTGATGAATTGATGATATTTGTGTTTTATGGGTTTGAGAAATAAGGGTTTCAAATTTTATTGTTTGGGTACTAGGGTTCTGGGTAATTTAAGTTGATTTTATTAATGGAAGCCAAGTTAAGTGATTTGGTTCTATCCTCTGGTTCCCCTTGTTTAATGGATTATAGTAGCTAACAATTCCCCAATTTGTAAGGTCTGCTTTCCTACTTTTTTTTTTAGTCAAAGAGGGATTTAGCGGGGCTGAGCTTGCATAGAACATGAGTGGGTTGAGTGAGTTAGAGCCTGTACAAAAGAGAGAGAATTAGAGACAGCAAAATGTGGTGACTTGAGTGAGTTGAATGGATTTCTGCTCACATAAAAAGAAAAAAAAAACAAGATAACAATGAGTATAATTAAATTGGGGTAATAAATAATAATGATGGTTGTAGGCAGAGAGTTTGACATTAACGGCAAGTGGAATGTCAATTTCAGGTTGACATTCAAAAATCCTTTACACTTCATTTACAGCTTGACATTCAAAAATTGCATGTTTTAGTGTCTCAGCAACCACTCCACAGATCACACATGTACCATCAGTAAGGAGGTGTCGATGGCGCAGCAAATCAAAGGTGGCATGGCAGCCTGTACACCTTTCATTCTGATAATGTTATAGTGAAAGTAGCTTGTCTCTCAATTTGCAGGACATCAGCGAAAAAGCTAAGAAAAATAGATTGAAGCAAACCAGAATTCCATCAAATAGTGCAAAGTCGACAGCTAGAATCCTTCATGAAATGGTTTGTGATTCTCTAGTGTCTGTAGCTTGCCTAATCTTGAAATATTTATTATGCATTATGCATTGCCTAATCTTGAAATATTTATTTGTAGCTTGATGCTCCGCCAACACAAAGGACAAATGAAGATGCGGAAGGGGGTAATATACTTGATGAAGAGGAAGAGGAGGATAAAGGTAATAGGAATCGTATATGTGTTGCAAATTGATTTTGTATATTATGGATATACAATAAGTGTTGTTTGTGAAGAAACTAATTTGTGTTCAACATTTAGGCACAAAAGTGACAGATGGGATCCAGATGCTTTAGTAAATTATGAGTTCAAAAAGCTTCATGCTAAACAAATGGAGGAGCATGGTGTTGACAATTTGTCCATAGAAGCAGCGTTCCAAGAGCTATTGAAGGAAGCTTCTGGTTATATTAGAGGTCTTGGTGCTGGACCTAAACCACCAAAGAAAAGCAAAACTCCAGTAGTTGACTCCACTCAACCTAGGAGTGAAATTGAAGTGCTCCAACAGGCAGCAACGGAGTGAGAAGCTGCTCTATGTGAGCAAATAGATGAGCTGAAATCTTCTAACCAGGGGCTGAAGGAAGAGATGGATAACATGAAAAAACAAGCTGAACTTTCAAAGGCTGAAGCTTTGATCAGAGAACAAAGAATGAGAGCTGAATTTATGGAAATTGTGCGGACTCAGATGGCTGGATGAGTTTCAGGTACATATGTTCTCTTCTCTACTAGTCTCGGTGTCCTTTTCAGTCATTTCTATCCCATATGGCAGCTGTTGGTGTTGGGTGCTAATGTTTATTTTGATAAGTTTGTTGATTAAAATTCTGGAATTTGTGTTTCGGTATGCAGCGACTAAGTTATATATTGGGATAGGTGGTGGACTTTACACCTCCGAATGGTATTTGGCCATGGTGACAGATATGATAATTAGGTTGTTAATTAAAATTCTGGAATTTCTGTTTGGGTATGCTGCTTCTAAGTTTAGGTATTATAAGGACCAGTAGCAAGGGAATTTCTAAAACCACCAATTTTATTTTCATATTGTCTTGGTACTATAGTTTCCTTGTTATTGTGTTCCTTGCTTCTTGAATTGTTGGGCAGACGAGCGTAATTCTTCAGTCTTGTCTGCAAGTGTAGTAGCAATATTTTCTCCTCTGTCAAGAGTCCTGTCAATGTTCTCCAACATCATACTCTTCACATATGAAACCTAGGCCTTTACTTTAACTAGCTTTTCAATTTCTTGAGGATGATTAATTATATATTGATGTCGTTTCACTTTGTCTTTTAATATTTTCAATATTGTACGCCAAATAACTTTGAAAAGAGAAGACTTTATTTCTCTAACATTTGCATTTGAATTTGTAACAGGATTTGCACACGTTGAGTTTTGGGGAAGTTAGATGCTACAGAGAGCTACGCATGCACATATCAAGTTCTTTTTTGTGTAGAAAGATTGGTGTAGCTAGTTATATTAGCTTTGTAAGTAGCTAACTAACAGTGACATGATCGTACATATATATATATGAAACAATATTTTGTAGGGCTTATGTGGAGGTTTTGGCTAGAGAATCTCACTTTTGGTAGTTAAGGTGTCTAAACTCTTTTGACAGATGATTATGAAATATCGAATCATTGGAATGCCCATTAATTTGGCTTTGGTAGTAATATTTATTTTCATATCTGTATGTAAGAACCATGTAAAGTAAAATATAGTTGCGCAATATTTGAAACTCGACCTTACAAAACCATTTGGGCCACAGATTTAGGAATTTCGTCGCCCAATAACAGCACTAATTAAGAATTTCGTCGCCCAATGACAACACTTTGGGCCACAGATTTAAGAATTTCATCGCCCAATGACAGCACTTTGGGCCACAGATTTAAGAATTTCATCGCCCAATGACAGCACTTTGAGCCACATTTGTAAAATATTCGTCGCCCAAAACTCAAAAGTGGGCTGCAAAAATAACAGTTTCGTAGCCCTTTCTACATCGCTTTGGGCCACGAATTTACCTTCTCGTCGCCCAAAAGCGTCCCCGATGTGGCCAATAACCAGCATCTATGGCGGCAAAATATCAACTTTCGTCGCCCGAGGTATGCGCGACGAGGATAGGCCCACGAACAGGGCGACGAAATATTTTTATCGCGCAAACTTTGGGCGACAAATTTGGATTTTGGGCGACGAATATGTTTGTCGCCCAATGTCTTTTTTCTTGTAGTGGTTGGACTCCGGCCCTAGGCCCCTAATTTCGTCTCCTAACTCTAACTTTTGAAAGAGGTTGGTTAGTTTATAATTTAGAGAGCAATTTCAAGAGCACAAAAACCCTAAATCATAAACAATTCTGAATTTGAAGACTCAAGGATTCTACTAGTCCCGTTCGAATATAACTTCCAGGTTAACCTTACTGAGGGCCTAAATTATTTATTTCATTTCTATTTTGTTATTTTAATCATGTTTTACTTAACTTTTAATTATGGTTCAATTATTATGCATGTTTTGATCTTTATTAATAACTAGGTGTATGCCCCGTGCGATGCACGGACTTGAAGTTTATCATTAGAAAATATATTTTGAATGATATTAAGAAAATAGGTTAATGATTTATCAATACCGTCTATAATAACTAATATGAAGTTACCCGTACAAAACCAAAATTGTGCTATGTGAGTATAAAATTGCTTATGTGACATACAATAATAATTGTTTAGATTTACATGATAAGTTAAATTTATATGTTTTCATACTTTAAAAAAAGTATTCAAATAAATAGTTAAATGACAGATTCACAACCGCGCACCATCTTGATATAATGTCCTTGGGGACCGTTAGATTTATACATTCGTGTGCTTATGTAGTCCATAATTTTATCTACCGATCTTATTAATAGCCAATATACTACTATTGGTTTTTATCTCTCTTTGATTTATATATTTTTTTTATAGAAAGTTACTTATGTGTCATGTAATGTGTTATGGCAACGGTTTGATCCATGTAGATGAAATAATTCCCTTTCTTTTATTATACTTAAAAGAATTTATCGAATAAAACAGTGTTTAACCTACTTTATTCACATTATTTTACCAAATTAGCGTATTACTCCATCTCCATGAACCATGTACTTTTGTCGGGGTATAGAATCACTATGAAAATTAGATGCATATATAAAACGTTAATTTATTAGTTAGTTTTAAAGTCTTTGTGCATTTATTACTTTGACTACTGTACCTTATTAAATTCTTATATCTAGTTTTTGGTATAGTTTAGTTTAAGGTTTAATTATGTTCATGTATCCTTCATTCAAATAAATAAATAAATGTTTATGTATCCTATTTATTAATTATATAATATGGTTCATTTTCTCATTAATTGGTTAACTTGGCATTAGCTTTTGAATATAATGATGATTGGACATGGTGACATGCAAAACACGTGTGAATACAACAGCGCTATTATAAACTTTTATATAGGATCATTTTATTGTATGTTCGAAAATTTATACGCCAAAAACATTGTTCAAGAAAATAGTTAAGTGATAGGTTTACAATTAACTACCATTTTCACGTGCTCAGTCAATCGAAATATTAATACCTCTACATGCTTGTGTAATTCTATAACTTTCTACCATGACAATACCCATTACTAATGTTTTTGTTTCTCTTTGGTCTACATTGTATTAAAATTATTAGTAATATCTTTTCATTTTAAAATAATATATTTATGTTTAACGTCATGTATTATGCAGCAGTTGTTTGGATCCACATGGCCAAACTAATTTCTTATTTTTCTTATTAAAAGAAATTGGTTAAAAAATAATAGTTAAATTTACACCAATTTTACTTAAATGTCATGTATTATGCAGCAGTTGTTTGGATCCACGTGGCCAAACTAATTTCCTATTTTTCTAATTAAAAGAATTGGTTAAAAGAAATAAAAGTTATATTTACACCAATTTTACTTAAATATTGTACAAATTTACTACATTTATCCATTTTCATGGAGAATCACTTATAATTTTTTTTAGTGTCATGTATTATGCAACGGTTGTTTATTTGGGTCCATGTAGACAAATTAATCTTTTATTTTTCTAATTAAAAAAATACTAAAAAAATAATTATGTTTACAACTACCTTACTTAACTATTCTACTACTCTACTATATTTCTCCATCTTCATGGAGAATCATTAAAAATTTCAGATGGTCTACCAAAACATGGATTATATATGTTAGGACTATTTTCTCTTATAAATTAGATTCATTGTACCTAGTTTTTAGAGTAATTTATTTTAAGTTCATGTACCACATCTATGAAATTAATAATGTTCATGTATCGTAATTAATTAGATAACCATGCATGTATTATCATTAATTATTTGGGTGACATGGCATTGCCTTTTAGATATGATGATGATTGGGATAGTGACATGGCATGACACTGTCGATGCAGCGACTGTCATGATCCAACTTTATATATATATATATATATATATATATATATATATATATATATATATATATATATATATATATATATATATATATATATATATGTATAGGATTTTCATCCATCTGTTTCCACGGAGTACGTCCTTATAGAAAATTTGTAAGTTGGGGGTTTAGATAAGTTCAAGCGACCATCGAGTTAGAAAAGCTTTTGTAAAGACTTGAATTAAATAAAAAACATAAAAGAGCACACAAATCTGCTATTGGCATTTTATCGAAGGGACAAATCGAAGGGACAATCCGAAGGGACAACCCAACAGCGCGATAAGTGAACTGGTCATGTTTTTAGAAAGACTCCCGCTCATATAGAACATATGAGTATCTAAGAATAAAGGGTTCGGGGGCGAAGGTACGAGGTGAGAAGGTGTTAGGCACCCAACTCGCCCGTATTATGACGGCCTCTACTAACTCAAGTTTGCTTAATAATTTAAAGACATGATTCCCAAACAAACCGGATTAACAACCTAGACTTAGACTATTAATTGGTTCATCACAAACATCACAACATTTATTATTGACCCTTATGTAGACATGCATTCGATTGACAAATTGGGCAGCATAACGATTAGACATATTTGGACAGACAATATTTAGGAAGCAATAAAAGACGTTTACTAGCATGATATCTACATTATGACTTCTAGAAAATAAACAATTCGACAATTAAATTAATTTTAGCCCTCGGGAGTTAGTACCTGAACTGTAAGCTATGTTTGACAAAAATAGTAAAGACAAGATCTCAAGTTTGGAAGAAAGAGGGGGAAGCTCGGTGTCAATACTCCCGAGAATAGAGGTTGTCAACTGTAGACTGTGTGATTTGAACTGAGGGAGGAGGATCGTATTTATAGACGCAGGAAGTAGGGCTGGACGGGTGAAGAGGAGCCGAAATTTGGATTTTAGACTGAAAAATAGTCGGGCCTGGAGGTTTAGTGAGCGGCGCTAGTCACAGCCGCTCACGGCTGTCAGCTGCCAACTGGATGTCGTCATAATGACAACATCCAGATTATTTTAATTTTCCGGAGGACTAAATTCGCATCCAAATTTATATTACTGGTCAGCAGATTAACATAGACTTTATCACATGAGTACTCTTTTACAGTTGCCATTTCTCGGTTAGTACTATCAACATGTCTAATCTGACAGAAGTCGTTCAAGCACAGTGTTTGAAAAGCTCCCAGACATTCCCAACCCTTCCCGAACAAATGTATGTGCATAACTTCGTGGTAGCCATTTAGCAATTTGGGTTGAAAGAGCCTCCAACTTTACTATAAGGTTTACCCTTTCTATCTTACAGTTCCATAAAGAAACTTATGTAGCCAAAAGTGAAAGGCTACTACCAATTACCAAAGGCCCAAACTGAATTCACATTTTCTTACCATTAACTAGTCATTTAAGGTACACCATGAAGCAGATTTAGACTCTCCTATGGACCAAAGTAGTTCTTGTGGAAATATGTCAAAGAAACTATTTTCCAGATGAGCACAATGCGCAACTCTATAACTCCGTAGTTACTAAACACTAACATTCCTAGTGTAATTTGGAAGGCATTAGGGCTAGGTGCTCAAGTCTATTGCTGTATTGTAATTTGTAACACAACAGATGAAATCTCTGACTAATCTTTTATTTTTGTAGTCCTTAATTGTAACTGGCAGTCGACCCATGCATCTGAATCTAGAATCTAGAATCTAATGGGAAGAGCCTTACTGTATTAGTCATGGAAAAGAGCCTCATACACTGGGTTTAGAATTTGGTTTTGCTGTAATAGTTGATTCAGTATGTAGAACAAAATTCATAAGCAATTTGGAATTGACCTTTCTCACAACTAGAAAGCTTGAAAAAGAAATCCATCACAAGTAGCTGAATATGCAACTCTCATTAGTCAAAAGCTTCTATCAAGTGCTGAATGTGGTCAACTTTGTATTACATGACAGGCGAAGCAGATACACTTTTAATACTGAATTTGCCTTAGTTACGAATCTTAATACTGCACAGAAGTTTTCTGAAGTCTAAATAATAACATCAGCTCAATAATCAGGTTTAGTGGCCACTTGGCAATGCAAGACCAGCTGCTCAAATCACTGAACCTTCAGACAAAAGGATGCTCCATGCTTCACTAGGGTGATGTCAGCCTGGTATTATCCACGTGAGCTCTACCTATCTAAGCTAACAGCAAAATTGAGTCCTGAGAGAACTATCTCTCTTCAACCTCCTCAAAATAAGAAGCAGGCATCTCTGACAGAGATGACAATGTGGAAACGCATTTGAACTGTAGAAGAAAATTAAGAATCAAATTAGATCAACTAACTGAAAATACACAAGATCATATTCACAAAGATGCTTCTTGGAAAGGCAAACAAATTGTATACCTTATGATGCTTGTATTTATTTCTTACGGCTACCAACAATCCTCCTCTTTTATCCAATTGCAATTCTTGTATACGAAGAATGCATTCTTTCAAATCCGCCGGTTTATATCCAGTGTAACTTTGCAAGTTTGAATTCTGCAAAATGCATAATCAGCTACTTTACATTCTGTTTCACACATGAAACAACCAACCATGAAACAGACTGAACAGACACTTACCCACGGATGTTTCTTAGGGTGGATTGTGAACTTTGCTAGGAAAATGACTGCTGCTGCTACCATAGAAGGTAAGAACTTAACACATCCATAATCTAGCAAACTGAGCTCAGCTAAGTAGTAACCCAAAAATTCCAATTGCAGATTTGGATTCTGCGAGACACAAAATCTGTTAGACCTGAAATGACATTCTATGATTTGTAAATAAAGGCACACAAACAGCACCATAGCTTGACAATTACCTTAGATTTCTCCTGAGCAACCCTGGTGAATCTCCTGAAATTCGATACACAGACCAGAAATCAATAACATATACACCAGCGTAATAAAACCCCTCCATGTTACCAGATTACAGACAATCCAACCACAAATGCAACAAGCACCTTGCACTCACCTAAGGAATGTCTTTACAGTTGGATTGCCCATTTCATAATTGAGGGTTTTCAGCACATCAGCCTCCATTTCCACAACCTGCAGAATTTAATATGGAATGACACCTTTAATACAAGTACTTCCAAATTCAGATTTGGTCAACTGGAACAAAAGGAAACTTACCTCTTGTTTAGTGTAAGTATTTTCTGTCATATCGCAAAATTTTTCCACAGGCTTGGGATCTATTTCTTCGTACTTTCTAAAAAATACATGGAAAGCAGACTATGAGTAAATGAGCTAAACAGGAAAGAAAAATGAACAACAGAACACGGATCAAGACTTACGATGCAATGAGCATCGAAGAGACACCGAGAAGCTGAAGTTTTTGCCGGTTAATAGGTTTCTTTGATAAGTATCTATCGATGTGAGAAATGGTCAAGTAAAGTGTGTCAGAAACGACTTTGAATTCTTCAGCAAGCTCTACCAGCCAATCCACCAATATCCCTCTCATATTTGCACTCACATCTTTCTGAATCCTTTGCATGTAATCTGACAATGGCCTTCTCTTCTCCTCCATCTACAAATTGAACACAAATTCATCAAATTGAACCAAAACCTACAAAACCCTATCTCACAATTAAACCACAAAAGAACAAAAGAACCCCAAACTAAATCAAAGATCCAGTAAATCTAATGGATCAAGTACAAAAATCAGCGTTTCTCCCAAATCAACTATTTTCAATTTCCCATCTAGATTAGCAGAAACCCGCCATTTCTGAAACAATCAATCCAAACAATTAACCCAAATTCCCCCAAAATCAGTTTCAATTTCCCATCAAAAATACTTTATTTCTGAGCAATAATCAACAATCCTATTATTCCAATCACCAAAAGAACACAACAAAATCCAACAGAAATCACTTTTAGTTAAGCTACACAAAACATACCTCCATATTACGAAGATAATCATAGATGCTAGAAACATAAGGCCCACACATTTGGGGGTCATCAGACATCGCATCGATATCTTCGGGCACGGCCTTTTCTGACTCAACGACATCTTCTGCGGGCGTTTTCTCCGGTGCCGGTGGCCAAGCCGAGACCGGCTTGCTGGCCTTCCGGGGCCTGCCCCTGCCAGACTTCTGAGTTTCCGAACACGGGTTCAAGTTTAGATTACCCAAAACATTCGATGAAATCTCCCCTAAAACCACCCTTCTTTTGTTCGCTGGCTGTGGTGGGTCCGATAGGGCTTCAGCTGCCCTTCTCTTTGCTGCCCTTGTTAGCCTCATGGAATTGGAATTCTCCTGATTCGCCATTGATCAGTGCTCACAGAAAGCTAGAGAGAGAAAGAGAGTGAGAGATTTGGAGAGAGAGAAGAGAGGTGAAATGAGGGATGGAGAGAGAGGGTCTTTGTAGAGGGATAGATAGGGCGCCATTTCTGAATGTTTAAAAAATGCGAAAGTGAAGCGCGGTTGTTGCTATTTTCAGACTGGTTAATTGGTTCTGGGAAATTTTGGCGTACTTTCGAATTTCGAAATCAAAAAGGAAAATATTTGGGGTAAGCCAAATGTTTTTTGTTTCCGCGTTTGAGCTCGCGTTTGAGCTCGCGTTTGAGTGATTTGGCGGTTTCAGAGTTCTGCCAAATGTTAAAATGAAAATTTTAGTGGCAGGAATATTTTTGATATTAAAACTTAAAACTTTTAAAAGTGGGTGGGTGGGCGGGCGGGCTAAGTTTGCGCCAACCTTTTGTTTAAGTGTCTAGGGAACCGACACATGGAGCAGTAGAAAAAACTTTGGGGTTGGAAGAAATTATATTTTTAGCATTAGGGTTTTACCCGTATTAGGCACGGACGATCGAATTATCAATATATTTTTATATTTAAATTGATTTCTGAATTTTTTTAACTAGATACAAGTATGTAAAGTATAATGAAAAATAGAGATTGGTCCAAATTTTACATATGTCATACAACTGAGAATTCTCCTATTTAAATAATATCAGTCACTTGTCACTTAATTTGCTATTGTACATCATATGTATAACTTAATAAAATGTCACTCTAAATTTGACCCATGTCAATTTATTTAAACATATTCTTATAATTTTGTGTCTAACCTGTGTTTATACCCTAAAATATCAAACATAGCAAAATATTTAAAGCTTGTCATATGAATAACGATTATCCTCACACATAATAGTCAATTTTCATGTAGCCTACTATTATACCAATTGATATTATTTTTGTTTTTAGACAACCATTGGTTTGATCAGACTATCCCTTAATATGTATTTAAATAATTGGAATCTAAAAGTGGAAAGACTAACCTTCTTTCAATTGGAAAAAATAGCGATAACTCACCATCTAGAAAAAGGCGATATGATATGTAATTTATTAAAATGGGACACTTGTACGTTGACAATTATATACCTACACTTATTTCAAAAATATCAGTCACATGTTAATTGTCACATAAACTGCTCTATCCTCAAAAATATTAGTCAAATATCACCTACCATGTAATACCCACAACTATTTATTATAACTTGAAAATGATAACTTTAGATGTGCCCAGTGTCACATTATATGTGTTTATCCCCGTAAATTAGGCAAACAAATATTAATCACATATTTGTTGTCATTTGACCTACACTTATCGCCGCAAATACTAAATATTACCTACTATGTAATACCCACAATATATTGCTTAATAAAAATGATGAGTCTAATTGTGACCCTCATCACATTACATGCGTTTATCCTCTAAAACTACGCAAATATATTTTTTCACGTTAAAATAATTATTTTTGCCCATATATATAAAACTCACAACTATAAAACTCAATATAATTTGTGACATTAAATACTCTAATACTTTTAAATATAAAACTCAATAAAATTAATGACCCAAAATAGTATTTAATTAAAAAGTATTCAAGTATTAAATAGATATTTTTAATAAGATAATTAATAAATTAACTTAAATATCACCATAAAGATCATAGTGACAAAAAAGAAAAAAAATGTAGTACCCACTAAGGAAGTGACACATGTCATATCACCAGCGCTTTTACCCATTTATATATATATATATATATATATATATATATATATATATATATATATATATATATATATATATATATATATATATATATATATATATATATATATATATATATATATATATATATATATATATATATATATATACTAAGACTTTACCCGTGCTATGCACGGGCGACCTATTTATCACTTTTATTTATGTACATGAAAAATAGAAATTGGCCGAAATATTACACACACCACTCACCGTTCTTCAACTAAAAAATAAAATAATATCTATCACTTGTCAGTTAACTTGCAATTGTACATCATATAGTATACTTAATAAATTGTCACTCCAAATGTGACTCATGTAATTATATTTTAAGTATATCCTTACAAAATTTATGTCTAACCTGTGTTTATACCTTCATATAAAACGTAATTAAATATTTAATGCTTGTCATATTAACAACGCTTATCCCCACAAATAATATTTTCCAATAGTCTACGCTTATACAAACTAATACAATTCTTGTTATTAAACAACTATTATTAAACAACTATCAGTGTGATCAGACTGACCCTTAATGTGTTTTTCATTAGTTCTCAAAAAAAGTTAAAATACTTACCTTCTTTCAATTTGAAAAAAATATTGACAACTCATTATCTAAAAAAAGGGAATATAATATGTAACTAGTTACATTCCCCGTGCGATGCACGAAATATTTTATTAAATTATATTTAAAAATCACCATGTATTTACTATACACGCTTTAAATTAAGGTTGAAAATTTTAGACAAAAAACTTCGAATAGAAGAGTACAGGTTAAAAATCAAATGCTCAACATACATCCTAACAGTACACCTCTAATCGCATCATTTGACTTGGCCGAATTTGATCAACTGCAATGCTTCATATTCTCCAAAGTTATTGGGAGAGACACACAATAATTAAGCAATGGTCAAACTAATTAAAGTTAGCAACATACATTGAACTAAGTAGGCATGCATTTATATTACATAAGTATGTCTAAAGTGCTAAATTAAAGTCTTAATTAATTTGCTAAGAAAGCATTGGAGTAGATGATGAGTTGAAGTTCATGTTTCATACCCCACAGGAAATGTCTGTCCATATGACATTTGTATATGAAAAATGACTCCGTTTTTCCTATAAAAATAAAATATTTATTACAAATTAAATTTAAATGTTTAGAATATATGTTTTCGTTACTAATATTCAAGTGTGATTTACAACTAGTATAATACAAATATGGATATCTTAAGTGTCTTATCCTATTAATTTATACCAAACCTTTTCAAAACCAATCTAATCAATTATGATTTATTATTTTTAGATTTATGTAACTAAAGATATGTTTTTTTTTTTTAATTTGAAATGATATGCACATAAATCAAATAATAAATTCGAGTAATAATGAACTTCTGACATTTGGATTGATTCGTCAAGCTATATGTCCAAGTTGTGCACATGTGATATTTACATGTCATCTTCACACGAACATTTCCTCTTATGTAGCATCCTACATGTCATTACCGTATGGAAATCACCCAACTTTTATAGGATATATATATCTCATTTTGAAGGTTTTTTCAAATACAATCCATTGAAGTAATATTTATAATTTTTCGACTTATGATGAGGCATTCATGAGTGACACTTGGATGAAGAGTTGTTATGCTATGTGGCAAGCTTTGTTTACATGATGCTTTGGTGCCATCGTCACACGAATTTACACCTCTTGTGTGGTATCCTATGTATTGTGCCCACACGAATTGGACACACTTTTATACGTATACCGATGTGGCACATATGTGTTACCTTCACACGAACATATCCCTCCCATGTGGCGTCCCACCTGTCATCCTCACAAGAAAAGAACCCAACTTTATAAGACATAGTACATATGTATCTCATTTTGAAGTATTTTCCGAACCTGTTCAAATGGAGTAAGAATTAGAATTTTTTAATTTGCATAACAAAAGTTATTTTATTTTATAATTTGAATAATATTATAATAATTATATTATGTTGTATTTATGATCAAGCATTAATGATTGACCCACTTGGATGGGTGGCTTAGGTGGCGGCATACGTGTCATCACCACACGAATTTGGGCGCTGCGTGACATCCTACGTGTCTCCCTCACATGAATATAGGCGCTTGCGTGGCATCCCACGTGGCGTGGCCACACGAAATGAACTCACTTATATATATATATATATATATATATATATATATATATATATATATATATATATATATATATATATATATATATTTATATATATATATATATGATAATACATTCATCAAAAGGTGACACTTGTACGTTACCTGCTTACGCCCACAATTATATAACTCTTATTATATTATGTGGATATCTATTCTCCAAAATATCCATCATCTTCTCTATATCCAATAAAAGTTTTTATTATTTTTGAAACTGGACATTAAGGTCATTTTAGATTGTATTAATGTCATTCTATCTAAAGAAAAAATAAGGAATGTGAATAGGCTATAGGAATTACTATAGGATGTTGACAACTAATTACTGACCAAAATAAAAACAAAACGATAAAAATAATTAATGTCCAATCAAATTGTGATACTTGTGACGTTACTTGTGATCTTACCCAAAACTATATACATAATTATACTTATTCCACAAATACCAGTCACATGTTAATTGTTACATAATCTACGGTTATCCCCGCAAATATTAATCAAATATCACCTACCATGTAATACTTACAATTATATTACAACTTGAAAATGATGACTATATATGTAACCATGGTCACACATCCGTTTATCCCGTTAAAATTAGGCAAATGAATATTAGTGACATGTTTGTTATCACATGACCTACGCTTATCGCCGCAAATATTAGTATAACCATATAATACCCACAATATATAACATATTAAAAGTAATGACTCTATACGTAACCCTTATCATATTACACACGCTTATCCCTAAAATAAATTGCCATGCCAAAATACTTTTGTTTCCCTCAAGTATAAAACTCAATAAAAGTGGTGACATTAAGTTCTCTTATACTCATAAATATAAAAATTAATAAAAAGTGATGATCCAAAATATTATATAAATTATAAAATGATCAAGTATTAAATATAGACTTTTATTATTACATTGAATACATAAAATTAATGATCATCATAAAAATCATAATGACAAAATAAAAAGAAAAAACAATAGCCACTAATAATGTGACACATGTCACATTATCAGCGCTCTTACTTAAAATATAATATATATATATATATATATATATATATATATATATATATATATATATATATATATATATATATATATATATATATATATTAGATAATTTAAAAATGTTCACTTTATATGTGACCCTTGTCTCATTACTTGCTCGTATTCCGGTAAATTTAAGCCAATAAATATTAGTCACATGTTCGTTGTCCCATGGCCTATGTTTATAGCTGCATATATTAGTTAAAAAAACCAACCAATCTATCATTTAAAATGTCCATCAATAATAAAAAATAGAAGGTTGAAATGTTTAAAATATATTTCATTATGTAAAAGCTAAAAGATAATTAAAAGAAATAAAATTTTAATAAATTTATTATAGTTTTACTAAATAATATTTTATATTAATGTTATTATTGTTAAATTTCATTCCCACAAAAAAAAAAAGAAAATCATGATTTTATATTAACTACTATCTAAATAATGGCAATGGTTTAATTAAAGTTATTAACACTCCATATTAATTTGCCTTAATAATTATTCAAATCATAACCCCTTTAAAAAAAAAAAAAGAGTATAATTAATGACTTGGGTATAAGCCAACCGGAGAGTGACACTTGTCACCTCACTAGTGCTTATACTCAAAAATCTATCTATCTATCTATCTATCTATCTATCTATCTATCTATCTATCTATCTATATATATATATATATATATATATATATATATATATATATATATATATATATATATATATATATAGAATAGAGTTCATGTGAGATGGCTAGCTACAATGAGATGGTGAGAAATAATGTCAGCCCTCAAATCAATTAGATCTAACGGACAAGATTGCATGCGTTTTTTTACTTGTTTTGGTTCATTTTCTGTTTTTCTCTCTCCTTTTCAGTAATTGAATTCCCTGCGTTCGTTATTTTTCCCCCTCCTCCCCTCTCCTTCTTTCTTTGTCGTCTCTCTTTCTTAGATATGGCGATATCAATGGTGGAAGATCAACTTTGAGGAATACGAACTCGCTTCATTGACCATTGGTCCTTTTTAGAGCTTCTCGGATTCTCGCCTACGATATTCAAATCCTCAAGGTTTCTCTTTCTTTCTCTTAATTTTTTCATTGTTAGTAGATTAAAAATTCAAGAAGTTTAGGGTTTCACTGTTCATCGCTGAGGATATCTCAATTCCTAAAAAGGATTTTTGTATTTATCTTAAAATTCATCTATTGAGTATTTGCTTGATCCTCCTAAACCCCTAAAAATTGGGGCTTTTTTATTTTTCGTTCACACACTCTCAAACCAACGATTGAAGGTTTCAATTTGTTGTTATTCAATCGTTTTTTTATGTCTGATATGATTATCGAATTATCTGTCCTAGCTTATTAGTTCATCTAAATTCACTGTTAGATCTATTTCAGATGTTGAAGAAAACTGAAAGTTCATTAGATTTTGCATTCTACGCCATGTGTTTCTCAGCTTATTGGTTCATAGTTATGTAATACATGATCCATTTATACAATCAGTATCTTCCTTGATTATATTGGAACTAAAGATGAGTTCTACATATCACTATTTTGGCGTGTGAAATTTTTATAATAGTGCTCAACACATGCTGAGTAGGAATCAAGAGGCAACAGATTATTTCCTGAATTTGTTTTTGTTGGACTATTGATTTGTGGGAAATAACGTATGCTTATTCCTTAGATCAAAAGTGACCTTATAGATTCCTACAAGTGACCCCTTTTTCCTATTAAAGTGACCCCTTACTCCTATTAAGGTGACCCATCTTTTGTTTGCAATTCACTTCTAATTTTTTTTTGTTTATTGATCTTGACATTGTTCCTTGTGTCATATATGGGTTTCATTTCTCTCTGTGTTCAATATTAATGAGTTATGCACCTAGTTGATGTAAGAGAGTACAAAGTAGATATCAAATTACTCTAAACTTTGAACTGGTAGAACATATGCAAGATTTTATAGTTCTATGTTGCGTATGGTGTTGATTTTACATGTGTGTTTTTTTGCTTGAACATTCAATATGAGTTTGTGTGTTTTTGTTTGAACATTCAATATGTGTTTGTGTTTCTATTTGTGTTGTTGTATCAATGCTCTGTTGTTAGTTTTAATGCATCCTTTAGCTATTTGTCAACTCTCTGTTTTTTGTATAAGTGACCTTTTTTCTTTCTTTGTCCAGTAAAGTGACTCATTTATCAGTTTAAAGTGACCTCTAAGAGTTATTGCAGTATAGTTTTGAACTTTCACCCTAAGAGCTATTGTAGTTTAGTTTTCAACATTCTTCTATTGATGTTCACCATTTTGATTTGTTGCTCTACCCTATAAGTGACCTTAATATGTTTAATAAAGTGATCCCTATCTCTTTTTAGAATGACCTCAAAGTTGTCTTATAAGTCCCTATTTGTTTATATTGTAAATGAACTATTTATCTTCTTAGAGTGACCCCTTAGTTTGTTTGTTTTACATTCACTATAGCTTGTCTTAAAACTGTTGCAAGGTTTAAAGGACATATTCGTTCCCGACTTTTATACGCATTAGCCTCTCGGTTTCGATTGAACCTGTTTCTAGGGTTCACTGGGTGTCACCGTACCCCCCTTGCGTTTTAAGACGAGCTATGGTTTAAAAGTCTACAAGTGACCCAATGTACCTTTAAAAGTGACCCCTGACCCATTTTGAAGTGACCCCTCAATAGTTCTTATTTTTTGTTTGTAAACTTTTTTTTCTCGTAAAGTGTCATTGCTTATTTGGTTTTAAAATCAATAAAGTTGAGTAGGTAATTTCTACAAATCCTATTAAGGATGGTTGTGAAGGCAATCATATTATGTTTTTGTCGATGAAATAAAGTGATTCATTTGTTGTGCTTTAGTGGCCCTTGCTATTTAGCTTGGATGAATTTAATATGTGAGTGTCTTCTTACCATACTCATCTGAAATAAACTCTTAGCTTGGATGCATGTTTTTCAGGACTGCTAGGGGATTAAGATTTGGAACATGAGTGGTTGCTGGTAAATGCAAAGGTAAAACTACTTAAACTCATTGTTTAAAGCTACTGAACTCTGAATTTGCTGCACATATATATGATGTGAATATCTGTGGAAACGGTTGCGATTATAGTATTAATGATGGTTTTTCCGTGTTCTCAATTGTGTTCTCAGGCCTATTAGCTCAATTGGTAGAGCACTGTGCACTTGCACAGAGATGTAGGTTCGAATCCTACACGGGCTATGAAATGATTAACATTTTATGCATCAACAATGTGTTGTTTAAGCAAAAAGTAGGAGGGCTTTACCTTTGATTCAGTTAAAGCACAAGTTTGAGGTAGAAGTTTCCAAAACTGAGTACCTATACACAAACATTGCAGAAAATGACAATTTATAACATGAATTTATCAATTTGCTTCATAAGTTTAAATTTGATACCAATTTATAGTTAAAGTGAATGCTGTATAGATAAAGTGATCATTGTTTAGGTATAAAGTGACCCTTATTTAATAAAAAAGTGACCCTTATTTAATCAAAAAGTGACTCACATTGTCAAGTAGTAGCCTATGTAGGATTCGAACCTACATTCATTGTGCAAAGCACATTGCTCTACCAATTGAGCTAATAGGCTTTCATATCAATACCAATAATACATAATAATGCTTTTCATATATAGGCCAAACTATGGGAAAAAGACAAATCAAATGACATACAAAATGGCTTGAGATGCAAACTCTTCCAATCTGGAAAAAATAAATAAATATATCTGATAAACATGTTTCAAATACTCAACTCTTCCAATGCCGAATTCCTCATAGATTCTAGGAACTTGGCAGACTCCTCCCTCAGTGCAGTTTTACACTAGGTAGAGAACAAAGTCTTACTGTGTTTTGCGTCAAACCTCTTTTGACTTTGGCAAAAGTTTGCATGAGGATTGTGAAACCATCAGACATCTTTCCTCAACAAACATTAACAAGCAGAAACATAAATGACCACATAGTGCCTTGCAAGTGACCCCAACAACACTTACGAGTGACCCTCAAAATAAAAAACAAAGAGCAAGCAAAAGCAGCTCAAAGTTACCAAGGACAGTGATATATATTACAAAAATAGACAGCAAACCTCTGAAAATTACAAGACTAGTATAAAAATTGCAAAAATATGAAACAAACGCATTAACCTAATGTATGTTACCATAAGTTGATGATAAAATGACCTTAACAACACTTAAGAGTGACCCTGAAAATAAATGGTGACTTGGTAAAAGCTAGCAAAAGCAGCTCAAACTACTAAGTACACAGTGCCAACTAATACAAAAGTAGACCGAGCATACAAAAGAGCATAAATAGAGAGCTAGTTACAGTTGAGCAGCAACACTAAATATAATCCATGCACAATAGTGAACCTCTCCTGGAAGATTTTACACAGACCTAAATAATACTCTGATTCACCCCCGAAGAATAAGGTAAGAACCACCCGAAGCAACTCAAATTGTCAAGTATACAGTGATAAATAACAAAACTAAACAAAGAAGACTCATACTATACTAGAGTAATTAGTATAACGAGAAGCCAATGTCGATTTCAATAAACCGTCCAAATAAACACCATTAATTTTATAGGAGAAACCACAATGCTGAATAACTAAATACTCCATTTTTCATTGCTTTTGATACTTGAATAACAAGAATGCTATATGCACTAGAATAATGTCAATTTCAATAAACAGAAAACTTGAATCAATATGTAATACATAAGTTGCTTGCAGTCACTTTAATAAGAGGAAGAGGTCACTTGTAGGATTATACAGGGTCATTTGTAGGATTATACAGGGTCACTTACTGAGTACACTGGGGTCACTAATTGAATTAATTTTTGTTGAGATACAAGAAGGGTGTATCTTGCATTAGTATTTGTTGAGAATGTCAATTGTTATACACAACAGATTATTTATCTGTTCAAGAAGCAATTCAATTATCACAACATATGAAAAAAAAGAGTACTTTAAATTGTCATCTTAAGTTCTCTTAAAACTGACCCTGTTTTTTCACACAAGTGACCCTCGATTTTCAGTTACATTTCTTTTAAAAACGAAGCTGGGCTGGTGAAGACGGTTCAAAAACAACAATAACAAATTGGAGGGCAAAAACACAAAGATAAGATGAACCCTAATTTTGAACCAATTTCACAACATAATTCCGAACTTGAGACAATGAATGAAAGAGATAATTCAATTTCGATATCAAATCACAATCAAACCAATCTCGCAATCAAAACTCAACAAAACCCTAAATTGACAAACAAACACACAACCAAATGAAAACATACCAAATCGACGAGAAGAACACAAAATTGAAACTCTTACCGCTGTTGGAAAGGAGAATATTTCGTTCAACAGCGCAAGTAGGATAAAACGAGAAGGGAGATTTTGTTTCCCATGGAGGAGAGAGAATCAGAAGCAAGACCTGAAGTCGCGTAGAAAGGGAGAGGAGGAGAGAGAAAATTCAGTCCAACTAAAACCTGAGTATTTTAAAGTTGCGCAAAATTACACTATGCCATTAATAACCTGGGTGAAATATGGGCCGTGAGATCCGCGCGAATGGACGGCTACGATGACTTCTCACCATCTCACTGTGGCATGACTTCTCACCAGATCCCAACTCTCTCTCTCTCTCTCTCTCTATATATATATATATATATGTATATAAATTTGGAAGGAAAAATTTGGCATGCACAATGCACGGGCTAGGTTTACGCTTGATAGTTACCTCTTTTTTGTAAGTGAAGTTAGCTTACCTCTTAAGCCTGACCTATATATATCCATCTAATAAAACTTGTGTAGACTTAGTCTATAGAGGACCAATGACCTAAATCTTTTTAAATATATTGTCTATGACCCTAAATATTTTCAATATTTTTGTTGGTCCATGTTGGACTAATTCCACAGAAGATATGCTATTTGGTTGAGCGTAAAACCTTTTCCCCCTCCATCTGGTGAAAATATTTTCATTTAATCAAAAAGAAGGGAAAACTGTTTTCGTTTTTATGGGATACCATGTCCCTGGAGTACTAATAGTAAACTTGATTATCGAGTATTGTTGTCTAAAGTTCGAGTCATAAATTCAGACCCGCACCCAACATGCTCAGACATGGACCGGATATTCAGACCGTTTTCTCAACTTTTTTTTATCTTTTTTCAAATAAATATAAATTTAATTCTAACGCGTTTGAGATGATTTTTTTTATTTCACCTAACTTCGATATCACGCAACTATGTTGGCCGAATTTAGTTTATTTTTACTTTTAAAATTAAAATGATAGGAATGAAGTTTTTATTTTTTTTGCAACAAAAAATACATCAATACATAGCTACAAATTGAAACCAAATTTACAAGCACCCTTAGCTAGCTTATGAGCATGAACAACTAAATCTCTAGAAACTTTAACAAAAACCAAACGATCAAAAGAGGAAAAACATTGATGGATATCCTCCACATAATCCATAACCTCCACTGATGATTTGATACGCCCAACAACCATATCAACAAGCAGCAAGGAATCTGTGCGGATCGTAATTGAAGACCAATTATTTCTTATAGCACAACGCACTCCCTGCAAACATGCAACAACTTCCTCCACAAGCGCAGAGATTGCATATAGTACTATGTAACCAGATTCATAACTAACCATACCACACTTGGAAATCTCACACCAAGCAGCAGCAGCTCTAAAACTACTGACTGTTCAAGCGCCATCAACAACAACAAACTTCATGTCACCTGGTACTTCCGTCCATGCTGCCTTAAAGCAAGAATGATCACAAGAAGCCTCAGTAAACATATTTTCATGATGTAAGCTACTTTGAAAATTAGTAATCTGGCAAGCATAAATCCATGAATCTGCAAACTGATTAGCCTTCTGAATGATCTGCACTAGGTTGAAAGTCCCACCTCTGAAAACCAAATTATTTCGTGAAACCCAAATACTCCAGAGAGTTGCAGAGAAATACACAATAGCAGCATTATCACTGTCATGCAGCTTCAACAAGTAGCAAAAAAGATCACAAAACCAATCAACAAAAGGAAATGAGAGTTATTCTTTAATTTTAACCCCAATCTTTAACAAGCCGAACCCCTCTAGATGAATTCGCACTCACGAAACGAAAGTGCAATAGCCTCCTTTGCAGCACAACAAAACCGACAAGAAGCAGCCTCTTGAAAGCCAAGACGTTGTAAATTACTCTCCACAGCAAGAGAGTTATTAAGCAACTTCCATAGGAATGTTTTCCATTTTGGAGCAAGTGGTGAAGCCCAAAATCTTCTCCTTAATCTCCTTTTCCATGCAACCTCTATATCAATTCCCAATGTTTCCTGAATAAGCATAGCATATCATGTCTTACTTGAATAGCTACCTGTAGGCTAACAAATTTTTCTCCCCATTTTCCTGATTTCCGGGCGGCCAGCTGGATAGCCTAGGAGAGCGTGTCTTTGGGTTTCGTGAATCTTTAAGTGTAAATGCACATGAATATTTTCCTTTCGTACTAAGGACATGATTAAGATTGTCGTAAGTCGCCACCAAATTTAAGGAAATTGGGAAACCTTGGAAGCAAGTCAATAGTCTAGAAAGACGTCAACTCAATTCCTGTGCACCCCAATCCCTATTGGGGAAGTTGACTTCATAAATGAGTTCGGGGGCGTGAGTACGAGTTAGGAAGGTGTTAGGCACCCAACTTGCCCGTGGACAACAACGTCATTTACTAATCAATTCAATGCGATTATTAATGCTACGGTTCCAAACAAGGTTCTTTGTCCAAATTTCTATTTTTAACTAATGGGTTGAGCAAACACTATTTACGCGACCACTTTTAACAACTTATCAAATTACATGCTTTTATTGGTAGAAAACGATAAATATGCTAAAACCTGCGAGTTAGAAGGCAAACAAGGTAATTCATCCACCAATTCACAAACAAAGCATAATTCCATAAAGAGCAAAAAATTATAAATATGCATTCATTCATCCATTCATTAGGCTTAATACAAGCACTTTTGCTCAAAACGCACCATGCATGTACATATCAGATAAACCAAATTCGTTAGTAAATAACAATCAATATATATAATTTATTAAAACCCTCAGGTTGGATTACCTGGATGCTTACAATGAACTTATTGGGTTGTTATACTTGAATTCTTGCTCTTGATGAAGTATGAAGGTTTATTTTGTGGTACTAGGGCTAACTTAAAGAAGGAGTAGAATTAGAATTTAGGTTTAATATGAGAGAGAAACTGTCCAACTTAGAGACCAACCTTTTCAGAGAGAATGTCAAACTTAGAGACCAACCTTTTCATAGAGAATGTCCAACCTCTTCAACTGAACCCTAAGGTTTGTTTATATAGAAGAGGGGGAGCTGCCAGGGTTTGGCACGGGAATCAAATGGGCCTCGAATTTGCCATCCACGAGAAAAGGTCTAGGCGGCCATGCAACTAGGCCGAGCGGCTGAACCGCTAGGAAAAGCGGCTTAGCCACTAGGCAAGCGGTCAAGTCGCTTGGCCTAGCGACATTGCCGCTTGTCCTAGCGGCTCAAGCGTTGCCGCTTGGACCTGGAGCGGCCTGCCTGCATAGGCGCCTGACGTGCTTTTCGAGGGGGGGGGGAGGCTTTTCCGAGGGGATCCACGCGGGATTGACTGAGTTCCCTTGTTTGACCAAAGGTTGACTCAAGGTTTTGGGTTCCCTTTCGGGCCCTTAGGTTCAAAGAGGCCTATCTCTCAGTTTTGGACTCTAATTGAATTGAGTCCAACTGGTTTGGATCACTTGTACAAAAGGCTTCCACTGATTAAATCAAATGAACTGGGCTAATCATCAGAGCAATTATTCTCGCAACCCAAGTTCGAGCAAAATCCAATCCTTTCATCTTCAGGTTTTTATGGGGACTTATCATAGACACAATTTTTGGTATCTACAGAAGCCCCTACTTTGGCCGAGCTTGAATAGAGCAAAGGTCAAAGTATTCCTGTGCCAACACCTGCAATAGACAGGCAAACTGAGTAAGGTGACAATCAGTTAGAGATAAACAATTATTTTAGGATAAAGTAGTAATTTCCCCGGTTTATTTGAACGAGAATTTGACCCTATACTGTAGGTCACACAATAAATGTCCTTCGACTTTCAGTCGAAGGGGACCTTGTGCTGTAGGTTACACAATAAAAATATATTCATCAGAAATAAGATCGGTAATAAATGATAAAATCCTTTGATTTTCGGTCAAAGGAAGACCCTGTGCTGTAGGTTACACAATAAATGTCCTTCGATTTTCAGTCGAAGGGGAACCTGTGCTGTAGGTTACACAATAAAATATTTCGTTAGAAATAGGATAAATGATAAAAAAAAATCCTTCGATTTTTAGTCCAACAGTGACCCTGTGCTGTAGGTCAAACAATAAATGTCCTTCGATTTTCAATCGAAGGGGAACCTATGTTGTAGGTTACACAATAAAAATATTTTGTCAGAAATAGGATAAATGATAACAATCCTTAGGTTTTTAGTCGAAGGGTGACCCTGTGCTATAGGTCAGACAATAAATGTCCTTCGATTTTAAAGAAAACCTGTGCTGTGGGTTATACAATAAACATATTTTGTTAGAAATAGGATAAATGATAAAAATCCTTTGATTTTTAGTCGAAGGGTGACCCTGTGCTGTAGGTCATACAATAAATGTCCTTCAATTTTAAGTCTAAGGGGAACCTGTGCTGTAGGTTACGCAATAAAAATATTTAGAAATAAGATGGGTAGTAAATGTTATTGTAAAGGGTAATAAAATGTTGCTAAGACCTTAGGTAGGATGCGAGCCTATGTCATATGCCGAGTATAAATGTACAAACCTGTTAGTTTAAAGTAGTCCTACTTTCATAAACGGACTTTGACGCGTAAATAACTGCTATAGGCCTCACGGGGGGCCCACTGATTTTGAATCAATGGCCCTTAGAATATTGTAACGGAAAACTGTATGGCGGTCAAAGCGCCACGTCAAATGGTTAAACCGCTAGGTGGAGCGGCTAAACTGCTTGCTGGAGCCGTTTGGGCTAGCGGCCAAGCCGCGTGGCTTGCGTTTCAACCGCCAGCGTGGCGGTCTGACCGTCCACCTAAGCGGTTTGACCAGTCGCTAGGTTTTCACGGTAGAATAAAGGGGAAAATAAGGGGGAGGCCGAAATGGACCTTCTTCCATTTCGTGCCTTCTTCTTCTCTCTCCTCCATTTTTCTTCAAACTTTCAACCTCCATCAAAAGCCCTAGCTCTAAATCTTGAGGATTTCTTGCTCAAATTCTTAGTAGAACTTGATTTTGTTAGTTGTTCTTGTGTTTTTGAGTGTCAAAACTCAAAATTGTGTTCACACAATGAGTTTTGTGAGTTTCACTCGAATTTCCAAAAGCTCCATTTTTTTGCTCTTCATCCATGGCTCCCAAACTTAGAGGAGGTAGGAAAAAGAAAGAAGCAAGAGATTGTTGTTCAGTAGGCCCCGAATGTTTTCATTCGGGTCTTCGTTTCCGTTATACCCCGTCACCGGGTGGCTGAGCACCGGTTAGACCAGGATGAGTTCACCCTTAGTGATTTCCGACCTACCGATCGTTGGGAGCCCCACTGTTAGTAGCACAAGGAACACAAGAGGGGGGGGGGGGTGAATTGTGTTACCCCAAATTTGCGAAATTTAAAACAAGTATAAAAGAACTAGAATTAAAGCACTCATGATTTACGTGGAAAACCCTTTCTAACTCACAAAGGATAAAAACCACGTCCAGAAGGACTTTAAAGACTACTTCTTTTATTAAGAGAATAGTACAACTCGATCAAGTTAACTCTAACTCAACCCTAGCACTCTCGTCCAAGCCAAATGCACTTAGAAACTCTTCCAAGCCAAACGCACTTAGGCACTCACCCAAGCCAATCTCCGAACAACTAACTCTACCTGTCTTAATCAATGGAACAATGTTACCCTTGATGAACTTCAATAATTTGAAAGGTACAATATAAAATCTATAGCTTTGCAATGAATAAACGTATTGAAACTTATAGCTATGAGGCAACGTTCTGCTTTCTGTGAAAACGTTTGTTAATTAGACTCTCTCAAAGTAATATTACGTTCAGATCAATTGAGAGGCGTAAAAACTGATTTAGGTTTCAACTTCTTTTTATACGCATAACCAAGAAGTAAAAAGCAACTAGAAAACCTATTTGCAACTAGCCTGGAATGTAAATTATATATGGAGTATATGCGAGTGACTTACTAACCTCATTGCTCTTGACAACTTGTCGTTTCATATTGTCACCAAACATCACCATATTTACTCTCAAAGGCCATGAGTGAGAGAAATTCAAGATATATCCAAACATGACATATTTAGTCATTACTAATATTTACTCCCTCTTATATAGCCTACACAAGTCAAGCAGTTCTTGATTTTGGAAACCCAAATCTTTTTGGTTTCCTTTGGGTTAGTAGCATTAATATTATGCAAAGAGTCTTTCTTAACCCACATTTGTTTAAACATGACATCATTCTTATCATGAGAAATTTTCTTTGAAGGACATTCATGAGTAAAATGACCAATAATACCACAATGCATGCATACACGATGTTTTGGCACATCAACATATTTTCTATATTTCTTTTTAGGACTACTCTTAGCTACAATCCTATTTCTTTGATTGGAAGGTGTATTAACATGCTTCATATACATCTCATAATCTTTTTGTCCAATATATCACAAAATTTCTTTATGTGTGGCAGTAGTCTTATTTTTCTCCAATTTAGATAGATTGTTTTTAAGGGTATGATTTTCTTTAGTAAGAGCATCTAAACGTTTCTGCAGTAAATGGGAATGATCAGTGGAAGCATCAGATTCTTTTACAAAGTTGATTTTATATATACCTTCTGTAATTCCACAGAACGTTCCTTCAACTTTTTATCCAACGTTCCCTTCTCTTTTGCTAAGTTTTCGTTTAAGCGTTTTTCCTTTTCTAACTCTAGGGAACGTTGTTTCAAATTCTTCTCCAACGTTCCTCTTTCCTTTTCTAAGATGACGTTCCTTTCTTTAAGCGAATTATTTTCTTTTTCTAAATCTTCTATTTTATTTGTCAGAACTTCCTCTTCTTCCTTCAATATTGAGCATAGTCAACGTTTCATTAATGTTCTCTACTTCACATATTTTAATAGTGGAGATTTTTTCTAATTTCTCAAGAGTATCAATCATATTTGTTAGATCATTAATTTCATTCATCAAGATTAAATTACTATTTTCAGCCTCTTCTTTGATTTTAGGCAAAGTCTCTTGAGAACTATTAACAATAACATCTATAATTTAGATTTTAGTTCATTCAAAGTTACCTCAAGATCTTCTTCTTCATCTGTCGTCTCATCATCAGAATTTGCCATAAATGCTAGGTGAGCTTGCCGAGGATGTTCTTCTTCTTCAGCCGAATCTACTTCTTCTTCTCTCAATGCAGCCATCACTTTGTCTAACTCTTTGTCTACTGTGGTTGATAGATTTGCTCTTTTATCTTTCTTGGAAATTCAGATTTAAAACTTTTTAAGAACTTGGAAATTTTTTTAACAATGAACATAATATTTTCTTCATCAAAATCTCCGGTTGGCTCATCATCATTATTGGCTTTGAAAGCAAGTCCTCTATCTTTGTTTGATGACTCTGGGGCTCGAGTTTCAGGTTTCATCTCATGAGTTAACTGAGATCCCATCAATTGGTCCAGTTGTAGTTTTGTGAGATCCCTAACTTCTTGAATTGCAGTTACTTTAGGCATCCATTGTTCTGTATTCGGTAGACTCCCAGAATTTTTCTAACTTGATCTTCCACTGCATAATCTCTACCAAGGGACTTTAACTCATTTATAATAATAGTAAAACGAGTAAACATATCCTTAATCGATTCATTTTTCTTCATCTCAAAAGATTTGTATTGTTGAACTAGTATATCGATTTTAGATAATTTCACTTCATTAGAGCCTTCATGAGCAGTTTGCAAAGTATCCCATATTTCCTTAGCACTAGAACAAGCAGATATTCTATTAAATTCATCAGAATCTAAGGCACAGTGTAAAAATTTCATAGCTTTAGCATTTTTTTTCAATTTTTCTAAAATTAGTTTCAGTTCATTTATCCTCTTCTACTTCTTTACATGCCGTGTGAATAATTTTAAACGTTCCATTCTTAACTACTTGCCATACCTGATAGTCTTCAGATTTAATGTAAATTTTCATACGATTTTTCCATCCAGAATAGTTGCGCCCGTCAAAGAATGGAGATCTCACAGCAGATTGACTCTCTTTAATACCATTCAATGTGTTTGAGATCAACATTCTCTTCAAGCATGAACCTGTATCTAAGAGAAAACGAGGCTCTGATACCAATTGTTAGTAGCACAAGGAACACAAGAGGGGGGGGGGGGAGGTGAATTGTGTTACCCCAAATTTGCGGAATTTAAAACAAGTATAAAAGAACTAGAATTAAAGCACTCACGATTTACGTGGAAAACCCTTTCTAACTCACAAAGGATAAAAAACACTGCCCGAAGGACTTTAAAGACTACTTCTTTTATTAAGAGAATAGTATAACTCGATCAAGTTAACTCTAACTCAACCCTCGCACTCTCGTCCAAGACAAACACACTTAGAAACTCCTCCAAGCCAAACGCACTTAGGCACTCACCCAAGCCAATCTCTGAACAACTAACTCTAGCTGTGTTAATCAATGGAACAATGTTACCTTGATGAACTTCAATAATTTGAAAGGTACAATATAAAACCAATAGCTTTGTAGTGAATAAACATATTGAAACTTATAGCTATTAGGCAACGTTCTGCGTTATGTGAAAACGTTTGTTAATTAGACTCTCTCAAAGTAATATTACGTTTAGTTCAATTGAGAGGGGTAAAAACTGGTTTAGGTTTCAACTTTTTTTTATACGCATAACCAAGAAGTAAAAAGCAACTAGGAAACCTATTTGCAACTAGGAAACCAAATCTCTTTTTCCTTTACTTGGTAAACAAGATTTTTATAAAGAAGAATAAATATCTATATCATATAAAGCACATATATCAAAATCAGTTTTTATGAAGAAAATTAAATAAATATCTTTAGTATTTTCTTCTTAGTTAAAAACCATGTAGCCAAATATAAGAATAAATAGATTTCATTAAAATCTCTTTGCAAATAATATCTTTGGCACAATAAAAAGGATATAAATAATAAGAGATTAAATTTAAGATACCGCTCTTAAATTTAACTCAGTCGATTGAACGTTTCATTTTATGTGTGTAGGCAACGTTCCAGTGAACACTGAAGTTTCAAGGATTGTTCCCAAACACAAAGACCTTTTTATACGTTTATTAATTTGTTGCCTAATAAATATAAATTCCACATTTATGTCATTGCTTAGTTTTAACATGAACTCTAAGAAATAAATAAATAACCTAGAGAACATGAGAATAACTTGTGTCTTCTTCTTGATCTTTATCTAGCAAACTCTTGCATAAATAAATTCCTGAAACACTAACACACAAGTTAAGTAGCATCACTTTGTAATTAAATAAGTTTGTCATCTTCAAAACTCAACTGCTCAACACCCACGATCTTATTTTCAAGAACAAGGAGCGTTTGGTTACCATTGGTACCAAACGTCGGGTATGTCGTTTTTTTTTTTGGTCTTTTACACTTAGAAAATCATGTGTAGGCAAACGTAGAATTTTTAGGTTTAGAACTGTAGTGTAGCTAATGTGGAAAACCAATTTGCGTGAAAATATTTTTCTTGCTAATTTCCATAGGATTATTTTTGTATGTGAAGAATGAATTTGTGTGAAATTCATGTTTAATGGTGGAAAATAAATTTGTGTGAAATTTATTCTCGTCGCAATTATCATTTCTTTTGTGAAAATAAACTTGAATGAAGTTTGTTTTTATTTTTATTTTTATTTTAACGATAGATGATTTTGAGTAGATTTGTGGAGAATAAACTTGTGTGAAATTCGTTCTCGTTAAAATTTACTCGTGTTATATTGGTTTAGTTAAAATGCTAAATTTTACGAGTTGTAAAAATTTAGGACTAAACCGGAGACTGGTAGTTGTTACTAGGATCACCTAGCTAATTGTCTTGCAATTATTGTGTTGTATAGGATGTAGACACTACCATGCAGGGTTACGGTAGCCTTTCCGGGATTGAGAAAACCCGTAGGTACATGACTCCCGCGGTCGGCGCTATTGTGGAGCATTGTGGCTTTGGCCACCTTCTAGCATCCATTACTTCCGTTGAGCGCTCCGACCGCTTGCTCGTTGGAGGTCTTGCGAAGCGGTACTGGGATACTAGCAGTACTTTTCATTTCCCTGTGGGTGAGATCATGATCACCCTTTCGAGTTCGGTCTCATTTCTGGGCTCCCTTGCACCGGTATCCCTCTCACTTATGGAGAGGTGAGTAGGGATGACATGGTGGAGATGTTTGGCCTTTTCGGGGCCAACTGGGATGGTATGAAGTATGGGCAGACTGATGTAATGGTCCAGTTCCTGACCACCCAGTGGAAGCTGAAGAAGGTCACGGCGGAGCAGCCAACTCGCCTTTTCTTGGCCGATGTTCTATCTTGTTCCGTCTTTTCGGATAAAGCTAGTAGGTACCATGTTTGCTATTTCCCGTGCTTGCAGGATTTGGACAGAGTTGCGGAGTAAAATTGGGGTCTTCCCGCATATTCCTGTCTTCTACGGTGCTTGAGGCAGTCCAGCCGCCTCATTGGAGAGGAGGGCGCGTCTCGCATCTCCTTGGTCGGTTATTGGAAGGTTATGGAGGTAGTTTCCTTTTACCCTTCTTATACTTTGTGTTTTTAGCTTTTTACTCACAACTTGTGCCTAATCCATGTGCTTTCATGTCTTAGATTTTGTTTTACGAGCATTTCCCCAACCTTGCCCCTTTTCTCGAGACAGGGGACTTGTCCTTTCCAGCGATGCAGACTTGGAGGGGACGGACATCTTGCCCATTCACTAAGCTGCACGCTCTTAGGGAGGCGATATATTCCTTGACCGCTCAGGATGTAAGTGATTATCTTTTGCGCTTTTATCGTACTTTTTATCCTTTTGTGTGCTCATTCTTTGCTTTTGTAGGTCGACTGGTTCCCCTGGACAGATTACCTCCCGGGTCTCTCGGACCAGAGTCCTTTCAATTGTTGGGTGCTCGGGAGTATGACCAGAGGAGGATCCTCATTGAGAGTCCTTTCGATTTTGACTGGTTCTTGGGAGAGAGACTGATTAGGCAGACTTTCTCTGACCTTGGGGCTCCGAGGATTCCTTTGGATCCTCCGGATTTTATGCTTTACGTTCGTCACCTTACCGTGGTGCAGGTAAGGGCGGCCACTGTCCGAGCGAATCCCCTTGAGTATTTGCGTTCAGCTGATCCCGAGGTGGATCTTATGATGGTGTATATCGTGTTTCCTGAGGCTCGGTTGTGCCCCTACTTCTCTACCGACCCGGTATGTAATGTACTTTTGTTTCTTAATTTCGTTTGGAAATTTAGAAATGTGTCTAATATTTTTATGTTTTGCAGAGTGCTGCGAGTTCTTCGTCGTCTCATGCGACTGCCTCTTCTCCGCACCCTACTCCTCGTTCTATATCGGTGAGTTATAAAGGAGCGGATGGGTCACATCGGGTTTTATTGATTTCTGAGTTTCGTGGCCCCGATGAGGAGGTTGAGGGATTGCCTCTACCAGCTGGTTGTAGGGGGGTAAGTGAGAATCCATTGTAATTTCAATATTTCCTTTGTGTTTATACTAACTTTTTCTTTCTTTATGTGCACAGTTGGAAGTTGCTGAGACACGGAAGATCTATAGGGTATGCAGTCCCTTAAAAATTGGATTTATAGATTCGCGATTTAGAGTGTATGCACGAGTCGTCGGTCCGACGTTCGAGAGGTATGTTCATTTCAAGTAATAGTGCTTGATTTGAATTTTTTGTAATTTCCTGACCTTGAGCTTATTTCGCAGTCTGTTCCTGTGGCGAGGCCTCCTAGGCCTCCAGTTATTTGTGCTCCGAAGTCGGTGTCTACACCGCAGTGTCCTCCTCCAAGGTAGGAGAGTACGGAAGTGAGTCATGGGACGCCTCGAGCTCGGGTGGACACGGGTAACCGCCCCAGGTGCCTTATCTTCCGCAGTGGCATGCACCGCATCCCTAAATGTGGTATCCGGGTTATCCCATGCCATGTATCTGTAGACACCAAAAATTGTGTCTTTGATAAGTCCCCATAAAAACCCGATGATAAAAGGATTGGATTTTGCTCGAACTTGGGTTGCGAGAATAATTGATTTGATGATTAGCCCTGTTCATTTGATTTAACTAGTGGAAGCCTTTTGTACAGGTGATCCAAACTAGTTGGACTAAATACAATTGGAGTCCAAAACTAAGAGATAGGCCTCTTTGAACCTAAGGGCCTGAAAAGGAACTCAAACCCTTGATTCAACTCTTGGTCAAACAAGGAAACTCAGTGAATCACGCGTGGCCCCCTCGGAAAAGCCTCCCCCGCTCGAAAAGCACGTCAGGCGCCTATGCAAGCAGAATGCTCCAGGTCCAAGCGGTCACGCTTGAGTTCAAGCGATGGCCGCTCCAGGTCCAAGTGGCCACGCTAGAGTTCAAGCAATGACCGCTTACCTAGCGGCTAAGCCGCTTGACAAGCGGTTCAGTCGCTCAGCGTAGTTGCATGGGCGCCTGGACCTTTTCTCGTGGATGACAAATTCGAGGCCCATTCGATTTTCGTGCTAAACCCTGGCAGCTTCCACTCTTCTATATAAACAAACCTTAGGGTTCAGTTGAAGAGGTTGGATATTCTCTCTGAAAAGGTTGGTCTCTAAGTTGGACAGTTACTTTCTCATATTAAACCAAAAGTTTGATTCTACTCCTTCTTTAAGTTAGCCCCTAGCACCACAAAATAAAACTTCATACTTCATCAAGAGCAAGAATTCAAGCATAATAACCCAATAAGTTCATTGTGAGCATCCAAGTAATCCAACCTGAAGGTTTCAATAAATTATATATATTGCTTGTTATTTACTAACAAATCTGGTTTATGTGATATATACATACATGGCGCGTTTTGAGCAAAAGGGCTTGTATTAAGCCTAATGAACGGATGAATGAATGCATGTTTATTATTTATTGCCCTTCATGGAATTATGCTTTATTTGTGAATTGGTGGATGAATTACCTTGTTTGCCTTCTAGCTCGCAGATTTTAGCATATTTATCGTTTCTAGCAATAAAAGCATGTAATTTGATCAGTTGTTAAAAGTGTTCACGTAAATAATGTTTGTTCAAGCCATTAGCTAAAACTAGGAATTTGGACAAATTGAACCATGTTTGGAACCGTAGCATTAATAATCGCATTAGTAAAGGTCGTTGTTGTCATAAGGCAAGTTGGGTGTCTAACACCTTCCCAGCTCGTACTCACGCCTCCGAACTCATTTATGAAGTCAACTTTCCCAATAGGGATTGGGGTGCACAGGAATTGAGTTGACGTCTTTCTAGACTATCGACTTGATTCCAAGGTTTCCAAATTTCCTTAAATTTGGTGGCGACTTCCGACAATTTTAATCATATCCTTAGTACGAAAGGAAAATCTTCATGTGCATTTACACTCAAAGATTCACGAAACCCAGAGACACGCTCTCCCAGGCTATCCAGCCGCCCGCCCGAAAATCAGAAAAAAGGGGAGAAAATCCGGTAGCCTACAGTGGCGACTTCACTTGGGACATGATTAAGTGGGTGTACTTTGGAAATCGATTCAATGCTATTATTTTTGCTTGGTTCACTACCTTGAGTGTTAGTATTATTTTGTGACTTGTCATTTATCTTATTAAATTGCATTCATTGCATTCATGTGCATGCGCTTGCGCGACTTCCGAGCTTGTTTTTACAAGTTCTAACTAATTTCTTAGCCAATGGAGTGTTGTGAAGTGCCTTGGTGAGAATTCACTCGATTCTTCTTTGCGAAGAAACATGGATCCCCCCACCTCATGTACCTTCCTACGCATTCGTCCATTCAACGAGTAAGATGACAAGAATGTATCACATTGTCACGCATCCCGCAGATTGTTGTACATTCTTGATCATGAGTGTACCTTTTGACCAAAACCCTTAAGCCTACCCCATTCCATGAACTAGAACCAATATTTTAAGTCGAAACTCAGTCCCATGTCTATGCTAGATTTTCATGATCATGTCATTTGCGCTGTTGTGCTAATTGCCCATATGTGAACGCAATCTTTGCATAATCGTTTTGGTCGTCATAGAATATTAGGTTTGACCCCAATTAGGATCTTTTCCTTTTTGAGTCTAGATTTCGTCTTAAGTTTGAGTCTAGAATATTTATTTTTAGAAAACAATATCCCCGAATGTTCTATATGATGCTCGTTACCTTAGAAAAGATTTTAATGGTTTATTCTTTCCTTTTGTTTAGGTAGTGAGTTTTAGTCAAAGATCTTGATAATATCTCTTCCCTTTCCTATTAGTCAAGAGTATATTATCTTTTTCTTTATCCCATATAGAGTCGAGATAATATCTCTCCCCTTTCCTTTTAGTCAAGAGTATAATATCTATTACTTTATTCCATATTGAGTCGAGATAATATCTCTCCCCTTTCCTTTTAGTCAAGAGTAAAATATCTTTTGCTTTATCCAATATTGAGTCGAGATAATATCTCTCCCCTCTCCTTTTAATCAAGAGTATAATATCTTTTGCTTTATCTCATATTGAGTCGAGATAATATCTCTCCCCTCTCCTTTTAGTCAAGAGTATAATTTCTTTTGCTTTATCCCATATTGACTCGAGATGATATCTCTACCCTCTCCTTTTATTCAAGGGTATAATATCTTTTATTTTTATCCCGTGTCGAGATCTTTTGACCTAAACCCATTACTTAGTCCCCAAGGGTAACTATGTTGATAGAATATTCTAGATAGAGATTTTCCACTTTTGTTTTGAAACTTTTCTTTTGTGGAACTTGTTAGTCTTTCCTTTTCTAAGTCTTATCCGCTTTCCATGATTGAGAAGAAAACTGTCGGTCAGAAAAGTTGGGAGCGCGATCATAGTAATCAACATTTGGTTACGAATCTCGTATTGGAGTCTCCCCCTTCGAGAAAAGTTAGGTCTGACGCAGTATTTGTTACTCCCCATCCATATCGTCCACTTGATTCTAAGTTGACCGAAATGGCCGAAGGTGATATGCCACCTCCACCACCTAAGACTACCGATGAGATGTTGACCGAAATGATAGTGACAATGTTGGAAACCATGGGAACCGTGTGACATGGATAGAAAGCAAGGTTAAGGAAGCTGACCCTTTTAATCAAGATGATCCTCCACCTCGAGATGACAAGGTAGAAGAGCTAAGTGCACAAATTAAGAACCTTGGGTTAGCTCTGACTCAAAACAAGATCATAAGTGACTACATGATCAATGCTAAAGATACTCCTCTCACATCAAGGGGAAAGTCCCACAAAAGTTCTCTATGCATGAAGTCCCCACCTTCAAAGGGATCGATGATCCAAAAGATCACATAAGGGCTTTCACCACCACGATGGGCCTAAGAGGAGTTGATCCTGACCTCTACATTGACCTCTTCTCACAAATCTTGGACCCCACTGTTAGGGCATGGTTCTTCAAGCTTGAACCCAGTCAAATTCAGGAATGGAACGAGGTGTCTATTTTGTTCCTCACTAGTTACGCCGACAACGTCATCCAACCAACTACGATGAGAGAGTTGGAAACAATAAAGCAAGGTGAAAATGAAAGATTCACTGACTTTGTTAAGAAATGGAGAACTAAAGTGGTCAAAATGCTTGACCGTCTCTCCGAAGAAGAGCAAATTCGGAAACTTATCAAGAATTTACAACCTCCTTATTTGAATCCTCTCAAATATCAAGCAATTACTTCATACACACAGCTCAATAGTGTGAGATTGCTCATAGAGGATGATCAAGCACATAAAAAGGAGAAAAACAAGGACTTCTTCAACAAAGGCACTTATAACTCGAATTACAAGAAGAATCCCAACTCGGGAAGCTTTTCCAATAAGGTTAATGAAGTCAATGCTGTCTACGACAAACCATAAAGGCAATACACCCTATTGGGCATGACCTATTGTAAAGCTTTGGAAAAGCTGGTAAAAAATGACTACCTCAACGTCGTGGGTCCCACTCCGGATCCTGATGTCGAAAAGAGGAGCCCATCATGGAATCCTAATCTTTATTGAAAATTCCATAGAGGAAAAGGACATGATACCGAGAAGTGTTGGACACTCAAAAATAAAATCCAGGATCTTTTTGACAATGGGACCATTCCTACGCCAAAGAATGTTCCCACTCCAAACAACAGCACCAATCCTCTAGGTGCGATTTTCGTCATTACAAATGAAGAAGAGAAAAAGGACCCCTCTCGTCTAATTGTGCCAATTGGACATTCTATCCCGCCATTTAAGTTTGACTCCCTCCATCTAGAGGTAGCCGAAATTTGGGAAAGTGATAGCGACGAGGAAGATGCTACCCTCCAAAATTCTAAAGCATGGTACGACTCTTCTGATCATGAATCTCCTGAAGTCGAACACCTCACGAGGTCGGGAATGCACTATATACCACCCCATCTCCAGAATAAGGATCCATTACAAAACACAGCTTCAGTCGTACCACAAGTGAGAGACTCTCCACTAGTCCAAAACAAAGACCAAAACCCTCCAATCGAGGATAATTGCACTACACTACTTAAGCAGCTTCAACAGACTAAGGCTGATATTTCCATATGGCAACTTCTGACTACATCTCAAGTACATAGGAATGCCTTACTAAATGCACTTAACCAAACTATGGTTTCCCCTGAAGGTACTCCGGATGACTTGGTCAATCTCCTCACAAAAGGGAACTCTTTGCAAGCAATTGCATTTACTAGGGAAGACCTTCCACCCGAAGGAACTCACCACAACAAGACACTCTACCTATCTTCCATATGTGAGAAAAAACAGGTCCCAATGACCCTAATAGACAACGAATCCGCTGTCAATGTGTGTCCCTTAAGGACCGCCCAATGCTTGGGCATAAACGTCAACCACCTTGCACATGCCGCACAAGGGTTGAGGGCCTACGACAATTCCAAACAAAACGTCTTAGGCATATTCTCAGTTAACCTTAACACTGGACCAATTGAGAAAGAGCTCTGTTATTTGCATTCTGAGAATATGGGTCAAACCATATTCTCAAATGATGTGGCATTGACTTTCAACTAAGTGGCATATCTACTATGCATGTGGCACATGCTTGCATGGTGGATGACTTGTAATAGATTAGGAGGGAATTAATTCTGAAATCCTCTCATAATCTCTCTCCTCACATTTCTCTCTCCTGACATCTGTATCGTCATTTTAGTTTTGAATACATGCAAGCTCTCCTCTCTCTCCTCTTGTCACTTTATGTCTGAAAAGTGAAAACTCATAGCCTCTCTCTCGTCACTTCATTGGCTCAGCTCACCTCTCCTCTCATTTATCTGAAAATCGCAGAGTGTTTGTTTCTCTCTCTTCACAAACCCTAGCCACATCAATATTCACTCTAACAACACACACATTAAAAAGGTCGATCTTTTGGTGTGGATAGTTGCTTCCATTGTTGCTGAGAAAGTCGTCGAAGGTGAGAAGAAGAAGATATCTTAAAATTGAAAGAGGAATGCCAAGGTTAGCTCTTAAAATTCGTGTTATTGTTTTTGGGTATGTTAATTCGTGTTATTGTTTTTGGGTATGTTATTTTTTGAAAATGATTTGTTGTTGTACCCTTATTTTGCTATTAAAATTCTGAAATTAACGATTAGGGTTCGTTAGAGCATAAATTTAAAAATAAGTTTTGGTAGCTATGGTAATTTGAAGGTAGAGGAACCATAATTCTAGTTGTTTAATTTGAAATTAGATTTGGTAGTTTTGGCAATTTTGATCTGCTAAACTATGAACATAGTTAAACCCTAATTTTTGATGCATGTGTAGTTAATCCCTAAGTTAATCCCTAATTGTGTGTCATATATATTTATTTAGATGTGCTGTATTTTTAAGGGTGGTTGTAAGGCGTAGAAATATTTGCTGGCTATGTTTAGTAGACGTAGTTAAGTATGGTGATATGTGAAGTATATGTAGTTCAGACTGCATTATTTTGTCCCTTCCCCCTTTTTAGGTATGATATATATTGTGATTTGTGAAAACTGATAAAGGCATGATAGTGTGAGCATAATTGGAGATAATGTTTTTTGACAATGTCTTTAAATGTTGTGTATCCTGTATCTTTAAGGGTGATTGTATAATTTAGAATGTTACGCTGGCTATTTGTAGTTATTTACTCTGTATCCTTTATGTTTAAGGGTGATTATATGATTTATAATGTTATGCTGGCTATTTATTTGAGTAGTAACTCCCCATGTTGCTATTGTATGGTGATATTTGTAGTAATGTAGAATGCGTGACATTTGGTATAATTGGAGACCCTAAATGGAGACCCCAATTGGAGATTCTGTTGTTTGGTTGGAGTGATAGTTTTATAAATGTCTCCCCTTCCCATGTGTATTTGTATATGACAGGGTCTATAAATGTTGAAGGGTTGACAGTGTGGAGTTGTGTGTGTGTGTTTATTGCAGTGAATAGTTATGACTGTTTGAATATAGTTAAGGATTAGTATTAGTGATAGTTTAGAGAGAATAGGTTCCTGTTTATTGATAGGATTAAGGTTAAAGTATGAAAGCTGTGAACTTTATAAAAATTGTAGTAGTATTGTGGTTAGGGAGGTGGTGTTAGGCCACATAGCTGATGAGTTGGTTGTTTTATTAACTTGTTATGAACTGTGTGGCCCACATAGGTATTGTTGGTGATGGCAGAATTTGAGTGTCATGGTTTGGATGACGCAAACAACCCTGAAGTAAGATATGAATCATCTTCTTCAGGTAATGAAAGTGACACTGTGTATGAGAATGGAGAAGGTAGTTATGAAGAAGTTGATGAAGGTGATGAAGTTGATGGAGGTTATGGAGGTGAAGAAGTTAACAGTGTAGAAGAGGATGATATAGAAATATCGGGATTATTTGAGGAGGAAGAAGTAGTTGTCCCTGAGTTGGGAAGGGCTTTTGCCAGTGTTGATGATGCACATACATTTTTGCAGTCATATGGAAAGAGCTTAGGGTTTGCCTTTGTTATGTTCTCTCACAATAAGAACAAGGACGACGATTTGAAATCTCAGTTGTTTGCATACCATAGGGATGGGGAAAGGCCATCACAAGGTAAAAATGACCGTAGGAAACTAAGTGTGAAGTGTAAATGTAGGGTGCGTGTTGGGGTTAGGAAGCATGGAGAAGGTTCTTGGATAATAGGAAGTGTTAACTTGGTGCACAATCATGAGATGAGTCCGTCTAAGTCAAGATTTCTACCGGCGTTTAGGAACACAATACCTGTTGTGCAGTCAATAGAGTACTTAGAGGAGTCTGGTGTTAGGACAAACCAGATTGTGAAAGCAACTACTGCTTCTTATAGTGGTGCTAGAAAGATGCCTTCTTTGCCTAGTGATATCCGCAACCATTTAGCCAAGATAAAGAGGGCAAGACCAAAGGCCGGGGATGCTAATGCACTTCAACAGTTGTTCTTGAAGTTACAAATGCTGAATGTTGATTTTTACTATGAGATAGATGCTGATGATCAAGGGAAGATTCGTAATGTGTTTTGGGTGGATGGTAGATCTAGGGCGGCGTATAAGGAGTTCCATGATGTTATTTCGTTTGACACTACGTACTTGTTGAATAAGTACAAGATGCCATTTGCCCCGTTTGTTGGGGTTAACCATCATGGACAGTCAATATTGGTTGGGTCTGCTTTGTTGTGTGGGGAAGACGCGGATACATTTAAATGGTTGTTTTTAGCTTTTTTGAGAGCAATGGGAGATGTTAGTCTTGGGGCGATAATTACAGACCAATGTCAGAGCATGGGTAAAGCAATCAAAGAGATATTTTCTGGTAGTAGGCATAGGTTGTGTTTATGGCACATATTGAAGAAATTCCCGGACAAGTTTGGGGGGTACAGTAGATACCATGAGCTGTTGAATGTGCTTTATGACGTCGTGTATGAGAGTCAAACCTTTGATGAGTTTGAGGACATGTGGGAGTGTATGGTGACGGAATTTAGGTTAAACAAGATGAGGAAGCGGTGGGTTTGGATACAGTATTTGTACAAGTGGCGCAGCAAATGGGCTTCTGTTTTTGTGAAGGATCAGTTTTGAGCCGGCATATCGTCAACTCTACGTAGTGAGTCGATGAATGCTTACTTTAAAGACTATGTACACAACAAAACGTCCCTGAATCCTTTTTGGATAGGTTTGAGATAGCTTTGGCAGCTAAGATTGAGAAGGAGACAAAGGCAGATTCAGATTCGTTGCATGGGAAAGTGAGGTGCCTAACTAAGTTTGTAATGAAGGCTTAGTACCAAAAATCATATACGACCGCCATGTTCCAAAAAGTACAGACTGAGATTGTGGAAACAATGTACTGTGAAGTTTTGTTGATTGGGGAAGCAGTGGGGGAATGCATTTACAAAGTTACTGAGAAGAAAGACAAAGAAGATGGGACAGTTGATACCCATGAATTTAGGGTGAGTTATGATACAGGAACTGGGGAAGTTGATTGCATATGTGGCATGTCGGATTGGAAAGGGTTGTTGTGTAGGCATGCACTTTCATTGTTGAAATGTAGGCGTGTTGTTTGTGTGCCAGACATGTACATTAGTCGACGTTGGAGGAAGGATGTGAAGAGGGATCACAGTAAGGTGATGCTTGTAGGAGTTGGGGGAAAATGGACTGTTGAGATGGAGCGGAGACGAGATCTGGAGAGAGAATTCTATGAAGTTGCAGAACGGGCTATAGGTTCGGAGGAAATGTGTACCTACTTTAAAGGTGTGTTGAAGGGTATTGGAGACGTATTTGATGTATATGAACCATGGGGCCAGCCAAGTGAAAGGGAAGATGTGGATGTAGAGGGACCAATGTATGAAGATCCGTTGGTTGTGAAGGCAAGGGGTAGGCCTGGTCTAGGGAGGAAGTTGACCTTCAAAGAAAGGATGCGGAAAGGCAAAGGCAATGGTGAAGCTGATACACAGGAGGAAGAGAGGGAGCCTGATCGGTTAAGTAATGAACCATGTACACCCAATCCAAGAAGAAGTAATCGCGAAGGTGGTTTGGGATCTGAAGGTACTCCATGTAATTTGAGAAGAGGGGACCTTAGAGCTGATGAAGGAGTTGCTCCAAGCACACCCGGTGTTAGAAGGAGTGTCCGTTTGGTGAGAAAATTCATATATTTGGCATGGTATAAGTTATTAAATCCAATAAGAAGGATGTTTATTGATTGTAGTTTTATTTAATGGCTTGACAGGCTAATATAGTTGCTAATTTAGAAGGTAATATAGAGGAGGAGGATTCGAGTCAATGAAGACTGCATGTGTTTTGTTATGCAACACCTATAATTCAGGTAAAGTAGTGAGTGACGTACAAATACAGTGTCATATAAGTAAAGGTTATCAGGTATGATTTGGGCATCATTTGAAATCCAATTGTTATGATGCAGGCGGATTTCAGATATTAAAGGAAGAAGATATTGTGATTTTGTGGAGGTTGATTTGTAGATGTGAAGGGACCTGAAGATGTATGAAAGCTGAAGTTTATGTTTACCTTATATGTAGTAGGGTTATTAAGCATGGACATTGTTTAGGAAACTTAAAATTTAGAATTACTATGTAATGGACCAAAAGTTTGTTGTGTTTGTTTGTCACTTATTATAATGTGATTGTGTTTAATTACATTAGTTCAGGGTTTAATATCCTTTGGTATTTTATATGCTGCACAACAATGTTTTAGAAATTATTGCAATGAAAGCTAAAGTTCTTGATATACAGATTTGAAGACATGGATACATTTTTCAAATTAATGGTGACCAATGAGTATGCGGAGGAAATGGTACGTAAAATGATAATGTGATGGTACATTGATGCTTCCCTTGGTTAGTGTGAATAGTAGATATTACTGAAATGAATATTTAATATAAGTTTTGTTATGTTTCAGAGAATTCCAGTTGCTTTCTGGGAAGTTCATGGTGCTGAATTTGGTAAGAGGTGTGTCCTCAAAATACCTGGGCCGAGTAAGAGGACGTGGAAAATCAGGATTAGGAAGCGTGGTGCTGATAATTTCTTTGTTGAAGGGTGGAATGCTTTTGTAATTGATAATAAAATCACGTTCGGTTTTTTTTTTTACTTTTTAAATATCAGGGGGAAACTAATTTTAGAGTTCATATATTTGATATGTCTACGGTGGAGATACCGTACCAAATATTCTGGCAGGAAAGGCAGAGTGGGGACCCCAATATGGAGGGGATAGTAGATAGGGATGATTCTGATAATGGTCAGGCTGTGGTGAGAATAGTTGATAGGCCTGATTCTCAAGTTCGTCATGTGGTGATAGAGCCTAAGACTGGGACTGATGATGATACCGACTCGTCGGTGGAGATTATTGGTGAGAGGTGGGTTTATAATGGTGGTGGTGATGATGATGATGATGATGATGATGATATTCCTAACTATTTTTCTCATGACGGTGCTGGAGAGGATGGTGAAGCTGGTAATGATGATGGTGGTGGAGAGGAGGGCGATGCCATGTCTCATGGCGAAGCAAATGTTGAGAATGATGGTGGCGCTGAGGTAGATGTTGAAGGCTCAGGTAAAACCGTAAAAGCGTTGTAATTGTAATTCGTCCTGGTTGACAAAAGATAGATTTAATATTAATGAAGGTTTTTCATTTTATTGTGTAGAACCGAAACAGATTGTGTCATTGGCATCGAGGCGTAGACAAGTTACCGATGACGAGATTAATAGCGCAACATTGATGGCTGACACATACATCTCAATCTATGCTCGACTTCGGATCCCTACATTTAAGAAGACCTTAACACCCGCTGAAGTGTACACTGGATTGTATTTGGCAAGTATCTTAGTAACAACTTTATGTTTACGCATATAGTAACTCAATAAGTTGAAACTGTATCTCAGATTTGAACTAACCCTTCTGATCTTTTGTTTGCAGACAATCCCAAAAAGTTGGGCAATTGAACACTTGGGTCGTAAGGATTGTGAGTTGTCATTGTGCGTAGAAGGGGATGTAAATCGAAAAGGGAGGAGCCCCAAAATATCGCTACTGTTATCTTGTCCAAGGGTGGAGGGAGTCTGTTAGGGATAATGCATTGGAGCAGGATGATGTTTGCATTTTTCAGTTGTATGCTCGAACTGGCAATGCGTTTCCCAAACCCCTATTTGACGTTCGTATTTTCCGGGTTGGAACTCCCCCTGCTGGTTTGTTGGTAAACTGTTGAACTGTAATCTAATTTATGAATAGAATAGTTAAACATGAACAATTTATGTTTAGTATGCATGATGGTACCAGATTCAATTTTGTGCAGTGTAGTTATGAATCTGGTAAGGCATGGTGTAAAAATGGGATGCTGAAGAATTTGCATGTATTTTGGGTATGGTTGGGTAGTTCTGTAATTGTACCAGGTTCAAATTTTGGAGGATGTTAGATATGAATCTGGTACACCCATTTTATTTGATGGGATTTTAACGAACTTGGTGGTATGTAATGGGTTATTTGAAACTAAACTATTATGTGGCATGACGACATGTTTAGATTGAATTGTTTTTGAGTGGGATAGATCCCATATCAGGGAACATTTTGTATGTCATATGTTTTAGTTGTTCACTTTGTATGTGAACGTTGTTTCACAATAAATATTACATTACATATGATATATACAACATACAGGGAAACCAAAAAACATATAAACTAGTAAAGGTACAATAATTATTCAAACTTATTGGCAATTTTACATAACTACATACATGGATCCTATATAGCAGCAATATAAGTAACATATACAAAGTACTTGAACACGTCCTAGTAAAATTCTATCTATCTACATGTTTCCATTGAGGAGGAACATTTGAAGTTGCACCATACAATATGCGCAATTCACATATTCGGGATTGTTGTGGGGGTAAGGAATATCTTCAAACATTGCCCAGTGACCGTAACCCGCTTCCGGACAGAGCTTTTCAACGGGGGCGTTCAAGATGAATGGTTGGGCCATGTCAGTCATCAACCTAAGACGTAAACGAAAAGCATTAAGATCATTTCGACCGTTTGGAGAGCAGGCATATTATGAGTCCGCTGACCTTATCATTCCCATAGTCAATTACTCCTATCACATACTTTGCAAATAAGGATCCCAAATCCTTAGCCAATTCCAAAGTATTTCGGCCTTCTTCTTGTTTGGAATCTTCAAAGTAGTAGTGAATTCCAACTGCCGTCAATGCATCAACATTAGTATCTTTAGCCAATGTCATGATTTCTGATTGGCGGTGTTCGGGGAGTTTTTTGAGGGGCTTGAAAAAGAAATCAGGAACGTTAAAATCATCCATATTGCGTATATGATATAAAATACAATTTGAGGGATGTTGAAATTGGAGAAGGGGTAAGGGCCCTAATTATAGGAAATGAGGATGGACACAATTAGAAGTTATGAGTAGTTATTTACAATTTAGAGCAGTTAAATTGATGAAATTGGCCAGTATGAGCGTGTCACAATAGTAGTAAACGTTATCCTATGGAAACGTAACTACCCATTTTAAGGGATTATAGTTACAGTATCTACATCAGGACTATAGAAACCGACATTGCATGGTGAAGTAATTACTCATATTTATATAATTATAAAATAACCACATATATAATATAATAATAAAACTAAATGAAAGTTACAAGGAAACACAGTTAAAGTATCTACGTATCCGAAATGTAGTAAACGATATTGCATTATGGAGTAACAACTCATTATATGAAACGAAGTCCATCAACCGTTATTAACCATCAAATGACATCATCTTATACCATATGATTCAAATTGAAACATGTAATAACTCTACAAATAGGACATAACCATTAAATAATCCATATAACAAACATAACAAATATCCAAATTTAAAACACAATATAAAAGTATGAATTTATCCATATAAAAAACATAACAATAATCCATATTACATAATCGTAAATCATCCAAATCCAATATTCAAACTGAATTCATATTACATTATCATAATAACACAAAATCATAAAACATCCATCCATCCATCTTAAAAACATGTTCGCCTTCTTCAAATTCCAACTGCACACCAGCGCCTTAACTCCTTTGTGCCTAAATAAACAGTATATATGTTATCGATGTACATATATGCTTTGTAACATTAGATTAGTTGTGTTAAAATAGATGAATGGAAAGTTAAACATATGTAACAACATTCAAAAATAAGGCATAACATTATCAACAAATAACTTGGCAAGATGAAGTGTTTTTGACAGAAGTAAAGAATTAACATTACGATTACCTGGAACAAGCAATGGAATTGAAGAGACTGATTATCAATGACGCTCATATTGACAAAAGGACTCCACAGAACCAATATCCCTCCACACAGGCCAACATGGTCAACAATGAACGAATTGTCGAATGGAAGACTTGTTATAATATCCTCTGCGTTCATACGGCTCACTCTAGTTTCTGTTATAACCACCAGTTGAGGACGATGGAAATGACATATCTCTAAGAAGGATTTTTCAAACCCAGCCCTACCAATCCCTCTCGCATTCCACAAGACAAACTTTGTTCCAGACTCGAAATCCATAGAATTGTCAAGCTGAGGGAACAGTTTGCGTGTCTCATTCGTCCAGGCTTCTGCAAAGATATGTGTCCCCGATACACTCCAAAATTCACTCATAGGGACAAACTTGATGCGGTAGTGTCTAGGTGTTGGGATAATAGTATCATCCCAACCTCTAAGTTTACTCAACTTGAATTCACATTGCTTTAAAACTTTATCAACACAGAACACAACAACCGCATTTGATGAGCTATACATGTCAACCTCGCAAGCTTCACTTCGAAGTAGAAGACCACGGGGTGGTGGGAGTGGGATGGGGGATGGATCTACAACACCGAGGAATTCTGGTGGAACAATTAAGTTTGAGTTTTCTGTTTGTAGTGAATAAAAAGCTTCGATTATCAACCTTTTGTTTTAGGTTTTGGGATTTCACCATGCCTTTTGATGAAAAGATTCAAGAATTCGGTGGGTGTGTTTTGTGGGGACATAATAATCATCTTCCTCAACATCTTAATGGGGACATCAACGAATTTTCCTTTTCTGGTGTAGGCTTGGTATTGGATTGTGTTAGGGTCTTTTTCAACAGTATTGGGTGTGGGGGGATCTAGTAAACTCAAATGCATATACCTCTCCCACTGGAAAGAGGCCCCTTGAGTGGAATCTGGAGTCACAGCATTCGGATAACAGTGAAGGTGCATTTCACGTAGGACCGATGGCAATACATGTAGGACACTTTCCTCCATGGCTAGAGGTTGGCTTGGACTTTGGAAGGATTGTAAACAATGGTAATATGGATTAGGGTACAAAATCGCCTTGATGAAGAAAGCAACAAACCTAGTAGCTTATATATTGGCTGGATACAATTACCATATTACCCCACAAATAAGGAATTTAAATTCAACATAAAGTTATCAAACAGAGTACTTCAAGGGTTCATACATAATTTACGATTAAGTAGTATTCTGGTTACTGTAGTACTAAATGTTATTACTTCATTTTTGAGGACTCAGTACAACTTAAACGTAAGGATAACTTATGATCGATATAGTAAAATGAACCATATTGTGACGTACCTATAACGTCCAACATCTTGATCTTGTGACCAATTTGTGGCTAAATAAACACTGAGGTACATAGGAAACAAAACATGATACTATTATTCACCCATTCGATAACTAAAATGTACTGTATTATTGTAGTATTTTTATGTCAATAGTATACAATATTGGTGGGTGATTTGAGACTGAAGTAGTGTGAAATGTATGTCTAAAATGGACCCTTTGTAATGTCCATAATACAAAAACATGATCTTGTATGTTATTACTTTTACTGACTTATGTTAAAAACATGACAATGACCTTTACCAAATTAGGGAATCTGGCATCATAGGAAAGATATGAACCTTGTTTTGGGGGGAAAATTTGAATTCTGAACCAAAAATTTGTTTTTGAGGGGGGAAATATTTGAGGGTTGATTTGTGGACATGGTGGTATTTGCAGGAACATTGGAAATTAAGGGTAAGTTGTAATTTGACATGTAAAATTACTACTTATACATTAACTTTCTTTCATATTGACAAATTCCATAAGTCATTATATCTTGTTACTAATTTTTTTTAATCATATTAATAAGGACAAAATCAATTATTCATTGTATGAGTACTATCTCTCATCATCTTTAACACACGTCCAAAGTACATATTGTTAACCAACATATTTTCATATTGATAGATTTTATTACTAATTGTACTAGATTACTATTGAAACATTAGAAGTTTCAAAACAACTAAAATGAAGTAAACAAGGTTGTATATAGATGTATGCTTAACCTACACTTGAAGTTAACTATTCAAAATATAGTGTTCAATGTACGTCTGAAATGGACCCTTTTAATGTCCATAGTACAAAAACATGATCTTCTATGTTATTCTCTCATCATCTTTAACACGCGTCCAAAGTACATATTGTTAACCAACATCATTTTCATATTGATAGATTTTATTACTAATTGTACTAGATTACTATTGAAACACATGAAGTTTCACAATAACCATATGGAAGTAAACAACGTTGTATATAGATCTATGCTTAACCAATAATTGAAGTTTTTTTTTTTGCTCGTTGTAACCTACAGTTGAAGTTAACTATTCAAAATGTAGTGTTCAATGTACTTAAATATCATAGTACTTAATAGAGAAAGCAATCAAATAAAAAGTGCTAAAATTATCCATATTACAGAACCCATAATTTGAGATTAAAAAGACAAAAGCAAATTAAAGTAAACAAATATCCATAATAAATAACGAGCATAAGACAATCAAATAACATTTGAACATAACCGCCTTTTCCTGTCCTTTGCAACCACATTCAGCATGACCTTAAAACCCCCTTTGTGCCTAAACAAACATACGTTATGCAATATGAATAGGTTTATTAGATGTGTAGTACAAATTAATTAGTAGATAAAAATTTATGGCACGAATTAAGGAATAACACCTGAAATATGACTAAAATAAACTGAAACTAATAGAATCAGTATGAAGCGGATTACCTGAACCAAGCAATGGAATTCATCGATTTCATTAGCAATGACGCTAAAACTGACACTTGAACTCCACATAAACAGTAAACCGCCAGACAGCCCAACAGGGTCTACAATGAATGAATTGTCGAAGGGAAGACCTTTAGTTACCACCTCTGCATTCATACGGATGACCCTTGATTCAGTGATAATGACCATTTCCGGCCGATGGAAATGACATATCTCTAAGAAGGCTTTCACAAACCCGGGTCTACCAATTCCTCTCGCATTCCACAACACAAACTTTGTTCCAGACTCAAAATCCATAGAATTGTCAAGTTGAGGGAACAATTTGCGTGTCTCAAGCGTCCAAGCTTTTGCAAAGATATGTGTCCCCGGTACTCTCCAAAATTCACTCATAGGGACAAACTTGATGCAGTAGTGCCTAGGTGTTGGGATAATAGTATCATCCCAACTTCTAAGTTTACTCAACTTTAATTCACATTGCTTTAACATGTTATCAACACAAAACACAACAACCGCATTTGATGAGCTATACATGTCAACCTCGCAAGATTCACTCCGAAGTAGAAGGCCACGGGTTGGTGGGAGTGGGATGGGGGATGGATTGACGATAGATAGTAAAGCGGGTGGGATGATGAAGTCAGAGTTATCTGATTGCATAGTATGGAAAGCTTCTATTACCATGGTTTTCTTCTCTTGACTGACGCCATCAGACAGGGCATCTGAAATGTCCGGTAGATGAGCGCGTTTGGGGAATTCATCCCCTTCTTTCATGAACAGATTCTGCAACTCTGTAGGAGTTTTGTGTGGAGACATGATCATCTTCCTCAACATCTTAATGGGCACATCAACGAATTTACCTTTTTTATTGTAAACTTGGTAGTGGATTGTGTTAGGGTTTTTCTCATTCTCATTAGTATTTGGTGTGGGGGGATTCAGAAACCTCAAACGTAAAGACCTATCCCATTCGATGGTCTCCCCTTGACTAGAATCTGTAGACACTGCTTGGGGGTAATAGTGAATGTTCATTTCTCGTAAAATAGATGGGTTGAAATGCATCACTTTGTTTTAGTTGGGATTTCAATCTATTTGTGGAGTAGGCTTTCAATTAAGATGAGCAAACCATCAAGAAAGGACTATATATAGTTGGTTGCTAAATTACCAAGTTGCCCCTCATTCAATTTCAATTGATGCACGTAGGTTGTAGTTGCCACTTAATTACAAGATTTAGGTTGTAGGCTTAAGACAATATGTGGAACGTTACCCCTTAATTACCAGAGTTTTACAAAGGATCAATGGTAATTAGGACTGAACATAATGAATTGAACCATATTTTAACGTACCTATGATCATTAACGTAAGCGAATCAAATAATGATTTAGGTTGTAGGCTTAACACTATATGTGGAACGTTACCCCTTAATTACCAGAGTTTTACAAAGGATCAATGGTAATTAGGACTGAACATAATGAATTGAACCATATTTTGACGTACCTATGATCATTAACGTAAGCGAATCAAATAATGATTTAGGTGGTAGGCTTAACACTATATGTGGAACGTTACCCCTTAATTACCAGAGTTTTACAAAGGATCAATGGTAATTAGGACTGAACGTAATGAATTGAACCATATTTTTACGTACCTATGATCATTAACGTAAGGGAATCAAATAATGATTTAGGTTGTAGACTTAAGACAATATGTGGAATGTTACCCCTTAATTACCAGAGTTTTACAAAGGATTTATGGTAATTAGGACTGAACATAATGAGTTGAACCATATTTTGACGTACCTATGATCATTAACGTAAGCGAATCAAATAATGATTTAGGTTGTAGGCTTAACACAATATGTGGAACGTTACCCCTTAATTACCAGAGTTTTACAAAGGATCAATGGTAATTAAGACTGAACGTAATGAATTGAACCATATTTTTACGTACCTATGATCAATAACGTAAGGGAATCAAATAATGATTTAGGTTGTAGGCTTAACACAATATGTGGAACGTTACCCCTTAATTACCAGAGTTTTACAAAGGATCAATGGTAATTAGGACTGAACATAATGAATTGAACCATATTTTGACGTACATATGATCAATAACGTAAGGGAATCAAATCATGATTTAGGTTGTATGTTTAACACAATATGTGGAACGTTACCCCTTAATTACCATTTTTTGGCGTACCTATGATCAATAACATGGGGAATCAAATCATGATTTAGGCTGTAGGCTTAACACAATATGTGGAACGTTACCCCTCAATTACCAGAGTTTTACAAAAGATCAATGGTAATTAGGACTGAACATAATGAATTGAACCATATTTTGACGTACATGTGATCAATAACGTAAGGGAATCAAATCATGATTTAGGTTGTAGGCTTATCACAATAAATCACTTCAATGATTGAACCAAATTGTTGTTTAAATTACGACTTAACATAAAAAAATTTAACCATATTCTTGTATAATGTGAACCTTTCACAATTTTTTCTTCCATAATTCATATTCTCTCCTTATTTGTTCCAAAGTTTTATTAATTCTATTCGTTATTTTATGTATTAAAATAGATTTGGTATCAAATAACCGTGTTTAGGTTTTAAGCGGTTTGGAATTTCATTTACAACTTAGTTAGCCTTGTTATGAGATATGGAAGGATTTTGTCTTAAGACTGGGGCCCACACCATGTCTGAATTCTTTCCCCATGTTGTCACTTGTCAACTTCCTATTGTCTATGCATGCTTTCTTTTTACTAGGATAGTACACTTTGGGGGTAGCATGTACCAGGTTACCATTTTACAATGCTTTGGCCTTTGTCAATGAAAAGGACAACACTTGTATCTTGGCTTTATTTAACATTGTTGCAAGGCTTACACGGTTACATGGATGTATATGCTTAGTAATAATTTTTGTATGGGCTACAAAGTGAAAGATATATAAAACAGAAGTTCAGCCATAAACACCTTTAACAGAACATACAACTGAGTTTTTGTAACATAATATTAACTAGTCATCATGGGAGGAATTACACACAAAATCCATAACTTTATAACATTTGAAGTACAACATTAGGAGTACATATCATTACAAATATGAAAAGATTACATAACAGGAGTACTATATAAAAGATTTATAACTATTTTTACATATCATAATCTATGAGAGCACCCTTTGATTGACGTGATACATTTGTAATTGAACCATGCAGTACGAGCAATCAACTTGATCAGGATTATTGTGTGGATTATCAACGGGCTCGAACATAGGCCAATGACCTAATCCAACTTCTGCACAAATTTTTTCATAAGTGAATTTGAATTTGAAAGGTTGTCCACAAAACGTCATTTTTCTTAGTCTACCCAGGTAAATATGCATGTTCCTTTTAACATTTACCGAACGTGCAATTTGGAGTAACTTTATAAATCCTTGAATCTTGTCTTCGCCAAACTCAATTACACCTATTACATATGTAGCAAATTCTGATCCCATTTGACTGGCCATCTCCAAAGTTTTAATCCCAGCCTTTTGTTGATTATCTTCGAAATAGAAATAAATACCAACAGCAACTATTGCATCAACATCATATGCTTCGGCCATTTCCATAACCGTCGTTTGACGTCTAAGAGATAGGCCTTTCATTGGATTTGAATAAAAATCCATGTTAAATTATTTATAATTATTTACGAAATGTTGGAGGATGAAACATACTACTTGTAATTTGTTACTTAACATGGGTATTTATAGATACAGAAATAGCCGTTTATGGCAGTTACGCAATAACGTCTACACAGTCAAAACATACTTATCTTATAGGAAACGTTGCCTTTTTTTGTAGTAAACAGTTGAATATGTATATTGTTACTTAAGCAATTAGTTAATTTATATTGTCCTAATTCAACTCTATTACTAATTACTAATTGATTATTATGTACATATTATTAATTTTTAAATATATTGGATAACTCTTTGTACTAGATTATTATTTACATATTTTAAGTTACATAACAACACAAGAGAAGTAAACACCGTTGTATAATATAAAATTTGTGTAACATCAATATTTGTATCCTTTAGACTAAAAGATGTAAATCTATGGCTTTGACTGACTTGAGTTAAAAAGATGACAATGACCTTCAACAATTTTGGGAACTTCTATCTCATATTTTTGTCATCACAGACCTTAGCCACCCCCTAAAAAAAGTACGAATCCTATGCAAGTTATTTTTTGCGGAATTTTTGAATTGGTAAACCTGAAATGTGTTTTGGAGGGAAGACATTTTTGGGGGGTGCATTTTGATGGGGGTATTTTTCACGAATTGGTTACTCATTCTATGTTACTAAAAATTGTCATCATATTCATATTGACCAATTCGATTACTCATTCTATGTTATTACTAATCATGATCATATTCATTTCGACCAATTCGATTACTCAATCAATGTTATTACAAATCATGATCATATTCATAGTGACCAATTCGATTACTCATTCAATGTTATTACTAATCATGATCAAATTCATTTTGACCAATTCGATTACTCAATCAATGTTATTACTAATCATGATCATATTCATATTGACCAATTCGATTACTCATTCTATGTTATTACTAATCATGATCATATTCATTTTGACCAATTCGATTACTCAATCAATGTATTACTAATCATGATCATATTCATATTGACCAATTCGATTACTCATTCAATGTTATTACTAATCATGATCAAATTCATTTTGACCAATTCGATTACTCAATCAATGTTATTAGTAATCACGATCATATTCATATTGACCAATTTGATTACTTAATCTATGTTATTACTAATCATGATCATTTGCATATTGACCAATTCGATTACTCAATCAATGTTATTACTAATCACGATCATATTCACATTGACCAATTTGATTACTCAATCTATGTTATTTCACTTACAATTGAAGTTAACGATCGATTGGCAATTTAGTGTTCATGAGTCGTATAATATATAGGCTTTGTAATGTCCATAAAACAAAAACATGCCACTCTATGGTATTACTTTCACTGACTTGACTTAAAAGCATGACAATGGCCTTAAACACTTTAGGCAAATTCACATCATAGTTTGGTCATCACAGACATTACTTTAAAAGTACAATTACTTTGAAATTGATTTTTGGCAGAAATTTTGAATTTGTAACCCAATATGTGTTTTGGAGGGTTGATTTATGGACTTCGAAATTGGAAAACTAATGCTAAGTTATATTTTGGCCTTTCTTCCGGTTTTCCCATAATATTAAGATGTTGGTTAATAATGAGTTTTACCATTGTAAATGAAGCTTACAAATACTCATTTTGACACCTTCTTCCTACATATCCCCAACCAATCCTTACTAACAAATCAACATAAAATATCTGAAGCTCTTATCAAAAACAAATTATATATCTTTAACAATAAGTATTTTTATAGAAAGGTGGCATGTCCAATGTACTTTTCAGTTTTCACAGCATTGCTTGTAGTAACAAATCATATCCTACCTATGTAGCCTATCTTTTGTTACCCAATGTGTAAAAACAACACCTACACGCACTTTCGTTCTTTCATATAAATAGAAATTACTAGCCTGAATAATTGGAGTGTTATGGACAAAGTATCCCACAACATTAAATGCGTTAGTACTTCCGGTTCTCAATTGATTTACTGCATCCCCAATTCTAGGGTACTCTTCTCATCCCATATTGTCACTAACCCTAATTGCGTCTCCATATATATTGTAAACTATGACAATTTACTCTACAGTCATTTACTCTCTTCATAACTTGTAAGACATTATTTATTTCCTATGGAGTCAAAGGCATCAGTGTTTGAAGCTAAGAGTCCTCTACCAATTCCAATGGGTATGAATCATTTATTGTGTAATATACTACCTTACGTTTGCTCATTTATTGTCAATATTGTTATTTAGACATTTATGCTTAAACTTTTTAATAATTTTAATGTTTGTCCTGATGTTAACTCAGACAACAAGGACGACTCTGATGAGGATTGTTTACCAGAAGGGCTAACTCAAATGGGTTGTGAGTTTCTGTACAAGCACTATGAGAAATTTATGACCAAACTAGAGAATGAGGTTGTTGAGTTCTTGACTAGGGTCATGTACTACAACAAGAAAACTAAAGTTAAGAAGTGGATGTTTATGGATGACCCCTTGCCAGAGATGCTGAAACTCCTACGCAAAGCACGTGTAACTGATGGGCCACAATGGAGGAAGTCAATGACACCAACTTCCAAAGGCAAATCTGTTGCAAGGACTACCCCTATTGCCAATGTTGATCAATCTTCCAGTACTCCTAAGGGTAAAATTGGCCAATCATCCAAAGGTAAATATGGAAAATCTGTTAATGGAAAGGAAAAATCAACTGGTCTAGGCGTAAGGAAGAATCTCATCCATGACTTCATCCAACTCAACTCTACTTAATTGACAAGTCAATTGGAAAGGGGTTTTATTTTGTCCTGACATACTCTACAAATGTCATATTTTGGGGGTTGTGCTGTATGGATGTTGTTGTTTTTAGTAGTATTAAGTGGACAAGTTGTTTTATGCTACTTCTCATCTAATTTTATTTCTATGTTCCTTTTGTAACTAAGCCAACCTATTAATTAATGTCAGGGTTTGTAAATGAATGGTTGTTATGTTGTTTTACAATGTTGTGCAATATGTTGCTATAATATTAGAAGTATTTCCCACAATTTAAAATTATCTATTTGCATATAAATGGTCATATTTAATATCATTATTGCTCGCATGTATGTATTAGGACAAATCTTAGCTTATAACGAGTAACAACATGTTGGCTTTGAAGTAAACATCATTGCATGGTGTTGTAAGCAATATGAACAAGTGTTGTAAGTGACTTGCTTCATTGATGTATTTTCATTTCTTCAGTGTACTCCACTAGACATAGTATGCAATATTCCTTTTGACTAGTCAAAGCCCATTCATTCAATACCGACCTAATAGAAATTAATAGCGGTCAAGCCCTACTCTAACTTTCATATTGACCACTTCTCTCCTACACACACCTCCTGCCCTTTATTTATAGCCAAGCAGATACATGTAAATGCAATTGTCCACACAACAAACAACAATCTCATTGTACTATAATTTTCGTACTACTGTTCGTCTGAAAGGTGATTGCTATGTCAAATTCAATTGTCAAGAAATTTATCATCATCGTGACCAATGAATCAACTAGTCACTAGGTAAAAGTTTCCTACACATTTGTTTAACGTTCACTCTGATTTGTTATTATACGATTTCAATCTAACTTATTTTGTTTCCTTTTTCACATCTGTAGAAAATACCAAAGGAATTCATTGATTTAATTGATGGAAATATCTCGTCTGAATCTTTCATTGAAGGACAAAGTGGAAGATCATGGAAGGTTGATATTAAAAAAGAAGGAGATGATTACATATTCAGCAATGGGTGGAACAATTTCTTAACCGACCATGGGATAAGAGCAGGGACCTTAGTTTTTTTCAAGTACAAGAGGGATTCTAAATTTAGGGCCAAATTTTTTGAGGATTCTGGGTGTGAATCAGCAAAGTCTTACTTTGTTGGAACTCCTTTGTACAATGACGCTTAAGATGTATCAACTTTGTACTAGCATCAAAAGTTCAATAATAAATTGGCTCTTCTTTTGTTCTTTTTGTTGTTGTTGTTCTTGTTGGAATGTTGTGGTTGTACTACTGTTGCAACCATTACGTATGAGTTGAACTACTCTTTTGTCATTCGATCAATAGTAAACATAAATTTGCATATTCCTGCCAGTTCAAATATGGTACTTTCTTTCAACATAAAAACTTGAAACATATCAACATACTATCATACACTAATAATTACAACATAGTACAAATAACAACATACAAACATCAACACTGTCAAATAATGCTATCTCAAGAACATACATTTTTATTTGTACTACTGCAAAGTTCTTCTAAACAAAATGCCATTCCCAATAACTCATTTCACACCCTTCCCTTGCTTATTCTTAGAACACAAATCTTTAACTTCATGTTTCAACTTGTTGTGGGGAGAAGATAACATTTCCATGATAATCCTCCTCCTTGTGAATGCAATAGAAAACTACAACAAAGGGGAAAACACGTAATTATTTAGGATATAATCATAACTGGTAATCACACTATTACAATCATTGTTTCTTTCATTTGCCTTACCAACTTTTGCTGTAGGTCTTCTTTGGACATTGGCCATACTTCTATAGTCCCCATCATGTGGACACTACCATCAAACCTATGTACAATGCATAACAAATCATCAATAACAGTCAGTTTTGATAACACAACATGTTACATCCACGTCTCCAAACTTATGAACTTACGCATTTTTCTGTCTGGGCACATTCCCATTACACAGCGTCCACTTTGCCAAATCAACGTGAGCAACATATTTGGAAATCAACTTCTCTAAACAGATCATCTACAGGACGAATACCATATTAAATCTTCACTCATACAGTAAGCTAAACTAAACCTACCATAATGTTCACTATAGACATACCAACTTCTGCTCAAGTCTGTAATCATCCACCACCGGGCCCTTCCACCCATGACCCAGCCTCAGTGTTCTCTCTGTCATAGAAAAAGACTCCAACTTGGTGACACGCTTTGCGGCCATATCAAAATGATAAGCTAACCAATGACCACAATTACAAACTGGGAAGAATATCTACAATAGCAGGACTCAATGTTATTCAATACTCAAACACAAAGGATAACTTTTCACTATTTAAGAATATATAAATTACACTTACATCTTCGCAGCCACGTGGAGATACTCCCAGTTTCTCCAGCTCACTTGTAACCACCTCAAGTTGCTTGACTTAATGCTTTTGAAATACATACAAACTCTTTCCTCCTTCAAAGCTAATGCCTTCAAAACAGAATAGATAATCTAAATAAACAAGTTTCACTTTTAGAATTTTACATAATAATGCACTTCATATTACCGCATAATGAGGATCAAATATAAATCGACCCCTCCCACTTCTGTGTTCATGGATATTCTTCATGTACGCCCAAACCATCACCACCTATTCAAACATAACAGAGCTCTTTGATTATCTACATTGCCATTAAGGACATAACTAAATGAAAATAATTTGTAAATTTCCTTCACTATTGAGCCAATCGATGCCCTTCGCTAATGACTGCAATTCGCCTTTATCCAGATTATAAATCGGTGTATCGATCAATATCAACCTGCATGCCTTTCAAATTGTTAAAATCTGTCTAATTAGGATGTTTATTCCACTTACATTGAACAACAATATACTTACTCTTTTGGAATACGATCACTACCGGATATGAAACTAATAATCTTCCATTCACCGGGACCCGTACGCCGTCTTTTGAAAGATGGTGACTTCTGTCTGTCCGACGTTTCCCAAATAGTAACTTTCTCGTCCTGCCTGGTTCCTTTGCATCACCATCAACACTTTTCCCATCCAAATTCTTCAGATCAACATTTCCATTCCCACCAAAAAAATCACCTTCAGTATCATCACCATCATTATCATCAACATCATTATCATCACCATCATTATCATCAACATCACCATGACCAGCCACAATCTTTTCACCCCCAAAACCATCATCAACCACATCATTATCACTAGCACTGTCATCACCACCACTCTTATCACCACCAACACCACCAACACCACAACCAACACAAACATCACCACCACCACCATCAGCAGCAACCACATCAATGTTAACACCATCTTCACCAACAACATTACCCCCACCACTATTATCACCACCCGCATCACTACCACCACCATCATCACCAATGACTTTACCCTCACCACTCTTATCACCACCACCATAATCACCACCACCACCTCCACCAGAATCACCACCACCATAATCATCACCAACCCCATCAAATTTATTATTTTGGGGGGGAGTAAAACAAGGACTGAAGGGGTCATGAAATTCTCCCTTGTATTCATTGGAGGGAGGAGGTGTCATCAGCGACAACGCGTCATGTGATTTACTCCTTATCACCTTCTCATTCTCGGGAGTGAACAAATTATAATTTAAATTTACAATATTCTCCTCATCACCAACTCTACGAGTTCTCCAATAACACTGTACAGGAGAATTTGGTGTACCACCAGTAGCTGGATGCGGTGTTGACTCTGAAGGTTCAAAATCACCAGCATCTTTCTCCTTTTCAAATGACTGTACAAACACAGAAGATTTCCCCTTCCCAAAACCACTCTTTGACCTGCATTTAACATCCTTCTTCTTTACTCCTGGATATTCACTCACACTGCCAACTTCAACAGGACGCTTATGCACACTCTCCCTCACTTTCCTCTTTGCCAACAATAACTTATCTAACACAAAAGAAGCAAAATCATACTTCTTACATGATCCTTTAACATTCAACGCCACCTTTATCATTCTAGGACTTAACATATTCCCCTGTGTAGGACACAAAAACTTCCCAAAATATACACAAGGAAATGTACTTTAAACTTTTCAAATAAGTTTTGCTTTCTAATCAGATCCAATAAAGCAACAACAGATATAAAGCTCCTCTTAGTGTTCCCTTTAGAGACTCTCTCCTACATGTTCTTCAACCTGTCATAATTCACTTCATCCTTCATGTCATCGGACAACTCTATATCTCCTTTAGGAATCCCTAGAATCCAAGCAACATCATTGGATTTTACCTCCAGCTTCAGACCATTCCTAATTTCCAGTTCCCCCGTTCTGTCATTTAATCTTTCGATCAGCCAATAACACAACTCCCTATCAAGCTTTAAGTTGTCCATATCAAGAAATGACCCAAAACCCATTTCTCTCACCCAACTCTGTTGTTCATCAGACAACTTAAAATGAAGACGTGCCACTCTCTCAGGCACGCTCCTCATGTTTGGTACCTGCAAAATCATTTACAAATGTAAATAGTTTTGATAATCTTTGGAGGTTAATAAACTTCATTCAGGGTACTACGCTAACTACTCATTACCTTTCTACGCTTAGATGAGCACCCTTTAGCTCTACTTGGCTTCTTCTCTTTCAAAACACTTTCTTCTTCTTCATCATCTTCATTTGCATAGATTTCATCATCTTCATCTTCATCTTCATCAGATTCATCATCATCAACATTGTGTTGTTCATCATAGTTTTCTTCATCTTCATAACCCATTTCATCCTCTTCCACATTTTCCACCTCTTCCAAAATTCCCTTCCTCTTCCTAGTTCCCACTCTTTCGGGAACATCTTCAAAACAACTTTCATTCTCAACTTCTTCAAGTACTTTTTTGGACTTCCCTAATCTCCTCCTTGTCCTCATCACCTTTAATCACTCACTAACAGGCTACAATTTGTTCAAAAGTATTGTAATAGTACTGTTTTATGCACTATGATAGTACTGTTTTATGCACAAAGAACTAGGTGTTCTATGCACAAACAAACTAGTTAACTACTACTACTTCTTTGCAAACCTGTAGTCCACAAAGCACACAAGTCCACAAACTACATGTTAATTAAATAACAGGGCTCTATTAAAAATTACTTTACTGTAATTCATTTGAATAATACTTCATTACTGACAATGCTGAACAAGTTTACGCATAAACAAATCAATTACATACTACAACTTCACAAACATGCAGTCCCCAAATCACATGAACAATTGACAACTATATTATAAGTCACTATCATACAACATAACATTTACTAACATACGAAACTCAAGCTTAATTTATCATACAAAATTAAGCTACACAAGTGGAGATTACACGTAGCATAATTGGACGATTCTTCCACATGCAAGCACTACAAATTGCTCTTCCATTCAAATTATACAAACTAAATCACAATTTTAATTACTTACCTGTCAAACTCGAATGTAACAACGATTTCTCAACTCCTCCTTAGTCGTTCAATATCCAAACGTAACTCAACAAGCTCGAAATTCCCCCAATTTACTTCACATCCAGCTGCTAACCCTAAAAAATCGACTGAAAACTAACATTTCCCTCAATTTCGTACCTCAACCAACTCAATTTCTTAAAAATCAACTGTTACTATTCTCTGACATTTAGGGTTTCCAAATTCCAGAAACGCCTTCAACCAAGTTTTGCAGTTTTGGGGTTCCGATTCAAAAATTAATAGATACAGATCAATTTAATTGCAGAAATTGTGTGGAATATTCTTTGATTATGTCGAGATCGAGAGAGATGTTCTTCGATTTTGTGGAGATCGAGAAAATCAGAGGTTCTTTAATTATGTGGAGATCGAGAGAGTGAGATGTTAGAGATTATGTGTGAGTGAGTGAGAGAGAGAGTTAAATGTTCTTTGAATTCAGTGTTTTAAGTTTATTGAAATTGTCCATGATTAAGGTTAATGAAATTGTTCATGATTAGTGTCTTAATAATTCTGTGTTTAAGTTTTCCTAATTGTCCATGTCATTTCAGCATGTGCCAAGGTATGAAGTGGCCACTTACTCCATGCCACTTAAGTGAAAGTCAATGCCACATCATTTTGAGAATATGGTTTGACCCATATTCTGAGAATGCATGAACAATTAGGGATTGAGAAAATGGTGCAATTCCATGTCATGGATATTCCAGCTTCGTTCAATTTACTCTTAGGACACCCATGGCTCCATGCACTAAAATGTCAAAATGATGGTCGGAGGGGTAGTTCTAGAGGTTAGAGCCGATTCTATGATCGCTAGCATTGAAGACACGCCAGTTCTTAAAGCCGAGCACACTGCACAAGACGAAGAATTTTGGGGTTTTATGACTGAAGGCGTTGCCCTACTTGAACGAGATATAGCTCCTTTCGTACCATATTCCCACCTAGGAATTAATGCCATCCTAAGGAATCAGGGGCACTTCTCTAGCATTGCTCTAGGCAAAGATGTCTCCAAACCACTTCCAGTTTGGTCATCCAAAGCCGGAAATAATCTTTTTAGGTTGGGCTATAACCCTACCAAGCAGGAGTTACGGTAATACATCGCTAAAGAAAAAGCGAAGAGAAGGGCCATTAAGGAAAACAAAGCCTATGACATCCCCATGGCACCATACCCGCACACGCTAAACAAACAATGCATCCAGTCTGGAGATCCATTCCCTTATTAATATGGCTTTCCTGAGCCTTATGTTCTCCCTGTTTAAGGAATCTAAGTTTCCGAATTCGAAGTCTTCCAAGACTACTACACACTGGAAGAAACTCCTTTGCCTGTAATAAGGAGGCCGACTAAACTTTGATTGGGTAGAGGACACACCCAACAATGTTTTGGGTCTACTATTTGGACTAGAGTATCGCCATCCAGAAGATTAGGAGCTCCACAATGTCAGTAATGCAATTCAAGATGCAATCTTTGACCCAACTAAGTTGATCACTCCAAACGATGGTGAACTCACAAAGTAGAAACGCACCATAAGCTAGACGGGAACCAATGAAAGAAGATCAAGATCACGATCGCCGAAGAGTCCAAGCCCGACAATGACATTGACTTCGACCGGACTGAGTCTGATTCTGAAGACGAGTTTAATATAGTAGAGTCGGGTGGTCCACCCAAATCTATGTTTGATTCTATTTGCAAGTCTAATGATGCTAAAGCCAATAGTAATGGCTTAGTTGATGTTCCAACTTCTTCTATTAATGAAATAAGTACTGATTCTGCTTACTTCTTGGATTACTTAGTAGCTAACAATTCCAAAGATGAACAAGAATTGCCAAAAGAAGTAACTAAAGCACCATTAGAGCATGAAAAAAGACTTCAATTATGGAAGAAACAGAATTAATTAATCTTGCAAGCGATCAAGAGTCGCGTTAAGTGTGCATTGGCTTATCGCTGACTCCCAAAGAGCGAGAAAGCTTTATAAATCTCTTAAAAGGATACATAGACGTTTTCGCTTGGTCCTACAAAGATATGCCGGAAATAAGCCGTGAGATAGTGCAGCTACAATACCGCTCAATCCTGATTCAAAATTGGTAAAGCAAAAACTTCAACTGAGTGGACATTGAAAAGAAGAGGTGCAGAAACAGCTCGCAACAGGTTTTATTATGGTCGCTCAATATCCAGAATGGGTTGCTAACATAGTGCCCGTTCCAAAAAAGGACGGCAAAGTAAGGATGTGCGTCGATTTCACAGATCTAACAAGGCAAGTCCAAAGGACGACTTTTCCTTGCCACATATAGACGTACTGGTGGACAATACCGCGGGACATGCCCTCTTATCATTCATGGACGGCTATGCAGGGTATAACCAAATACAAATGGACGAAGGAGATATGGAGAAAACCACCTTCATAACCCAATGGGGAACATATTGCTATACTGTCATGCCTTTCGAGTTGAAAAATGCGGGACCAACATACCAAAGAATCGCAACTTCCCTTCTACATGACATGATGCACAAGGAAGTCGAGGTGTATGGAGACGATATGATCATCAAATCCAAGGAGAGAGAAGGGCATATAACCTCCTGTAGACGCCAAAAAAGTGCCTTCGGATTTCTCCGCAAAATCACGATGATGAAAGGAGTAATTTATAAACTTTAACGCTATTTTTGCTTTAAAAAGTAAAATAAGGTCTCCAGTTTTTCCTCGATCGCTCCTTCATTCCAGTCCCATTGAAAAGCCCCATTCAAGAGCTTTCCAACGACACCTCTCATGACTTTTTCCGACTCCCGGTCACCAAGTTGCGAATCGGGGGTTGAACCCTCTTTTACCGCCTAAGGGTAAAACAGTCTTTTCAAATTTTTTTAAACACTAAATTCCTCCGGAAAATCAAATTAGACTGGATGTTGTCATTATGATGACATCCAGCTGGCATCTGACAGCCGTCAGCGGCTCTGGAATAAAATTCAGAGCCGCTAGCGGCGCTCGCTGAGCTTCAAAGCCCGACTATTTTTTCAGCTCAACTCCAAAAATCGGCTCCCCTTTCACCCGTGCAACCCTACTTCCTTCTCTATAAATACGACCCTCCTCCCTCAGTTCAAATCACACAGTCTACAGTTGACAACCTCTATTCGCGGGAGTATTGACATCGAGCTTCCCCCTTTTTCTTCCAAACTTGAGATCTTGTCTTTATTAGTTTTGTCAAATATAGCCTACAGGTACAAACCCCTGAAGGCTCAAATTAAAATAATTTCCTAATTGTTTATTTTCTAGTAGTCATAATGTAGATATCATGCTAGAATAACGTCTTTTATTCCTTCCTAAATATTGTCCTTCCAAGCATGTCTAGTCGTTGTGATGCTCAACTTGCCAATCGAATGCATGTCTAAACAAGGGTTAAAATAAATGTTGTGATGCTTGTGATGAACCAATTAATAGTCTAAGTCTAGGTTGTTAATCCGGTTTGTGTGGGAGTCATGTCTTTAAATTATTAAGCAAGCTTGAGTTAGTATAGGCCGTCATAAACGGGCGAGTGGGGTGCCTAACACCTTCCCACCTCGTACCTTCTCCCCCGAACCCTTTATTCTTGGGTACACATATGTTCTATATGAGCGGTAGTCTTTGTAAAAACATGATCAGTTCACTTATCGCACTATTGGGTTGTCCCTTCGGATTGTCCATTCGGTTTGTTCCTTCGATAAAACGCCGATAGCAGATTTGTGATCTCTTTCATGGTTTTTATTCAATTCAAGTATTTACAAAAGCTTTTCTAACACGATGATCACTTGAACATATCTAAACCCCCACCATACAAATTTTCTATATGGACGTACTCCGTGGAACACCTAGATTGGAGGAAAATCCCGGGTCCTTACAGTGGCGACTTCACTGGGGATTTATTTAAGAGGGTGAGACTCGAAAGTCAAGTTTGCTTAATTGTTTAATAACATGTTCCATATTTTGCATCATTTGCATCATTTGCATGTGCTTTGTCACAACCTTTTGACCCTTATCAACCCTCAAGAATGTTTGTGCGCAACTTGTAGACAACCCGTATATCTAAAGGAATATACAGTTGTCCTATCATGCAAATCGACAATTCCTCACCCATGACTCATGGACCCTTGTTAGTGAAAAAGAATTACAATTGATGTGTCGACCATCTGCCGAACGGAAATTGTAATTTGTCATGGTGACCTCACAGGAGCCAAAAACCTCTAGCCCACATTCGTGCATTCGCTTGCTTGTTGTGCATGTGTCGTTATAATGCCCGTCTGATCACATGTTTGCCTGTAAACTGCGTCGTTGTAATGCTTGCCTGAATGCATGAGTATCGTGACTATGTGCCGACATGTACTTACGTGCTACGAGTCTTTTCTTTTATTTTAGCTAGTTCCTAATGCCCAAAAATGGTGTGAGAATTAAATTCAATGAACACTCGTCAATTTCCCAATGATATATTCTATAAAAGTCATGAGCAATTTCCTAGGACCTTTTTAGCAAGAAAAAGAGTCAGTTACTCCAATTTCCCCTCTCCCATTTTTCTATTTCTTTTTTTTTTGATATAATCCAGATTCGGTCAAAAAAAAAAAAGAAAAAGCAAAAAAAAAAAATGGCGTAAAAAAAAAAAGGCCGAAAAAAAAAATTGCGAAAAAAAAAAAAAAATGAGGACCGAAATTCTTGTTTTTTATTTTATCCCATTTTCCATTTTCTTTGAGTCTAGAAAACAAAGAAAAATAGGGTAGTCCGTTTTTTCTATTTTTTCTTTTTTTCGTTCATTGACTTTTTTTTCCTTTGATATTAGGGAAATATTTGGGCATTCAGGCTTAAGGATCTTTTCTCTAGGAAAGTGTGTTTTTTATATGTGTTCGACATTTTTCTTAGGTGAGAATCTCATGGTCTTTTCTTGTTACTAAGTGCTCCGTGCTTCCTATTCAGGATAGGATCCAAAGAAGAAAGACTTGACAGAGGTTTAATTTGACTTTCTACAACACATTGATCCAGATCACCTCAACTGCACCATGATCAGAACGGTTCAAGAATACCTTGTGGAAATGACAGACCGAGTTGATAGGTTTGAAGCTGACATTACCAACATTAAGTCAAGACAGTTATGGGATACGCCAATGTTTGTCCCCTCATCTGTAAATCAGAAATTCACAACTCTGGGAAAGCCTAGTCCAATTCTTCAAGAGCTAGAAAAGAAACGTAAGAGCGGCGAATCTTCCTCCTATGTCTCGCCAAAGGAATTTCTCATGCCCCGAAACAAGTCAAAGAGGGAATTTGCCCCATTGCGAATAACTCTCGGTACGGCTTTTGAGAGGCTACTGGACAAAGATATGCTTCAACCCATAGGTCCCACTCTAGAACTATTTATCAAGGGCCGTAACTGGAAAGAGGGCGAATACTGCAAGTACCATGAAGGAAAAGGGCATGCACAAATTGTTGGGCTCTTAAACATGTCATCCAAGACAAAATAGATTAATGACACTCTACCATTACGTAAAACTGAAGAAGCTGAAAGTGCTGATAACCTCCTAGGTACTATCAACCATATCACAACTGAAGATCCCAAAGATTACTCTCACCTCATTTACGATGAGGAGATTGCTTTGATTTCGTAAAGATCTTATGAAGAGGGGTCAGATATGGGAGAAGACAAGACGGAGGATGATAGGAATCATGTACAGGAAAGTTTGGGCCGCATAATCAGGGGAATTCAAGAAATAAGAGAAAATGTTGACATCCTAGAAGAACGTACCTTCAAGCGCAGGAACACAGTCATCTTGGCTAAAGAAGAAACTTGGTGGCGTCAGGACCTCCTCTACCACAAAATGTCCAAGTACAGATACGTCCATCCAAGGACACCCATGTCAAGGCTTCTCCCAAGAGACGGAAATCCGTTTCTATGCTGCACATACTGCGCAGCTGAAGGACACCACATCAATCAATGCAGGCGCTTTAAGGGACTAGTCTTGCGCTTCATCGACCAAGAGGCAATGTGGCCACCATACACTTGGACAGTCTGCTGGTGTCATTATAGTCAGGAATGGTACACCCCTCTCTTTGCACCAATGTAAGCTGTTATGAACGCGTTGGTGGAAAGAGGTGACATTAAACCTTGCATCCCTCTAGAGGATGCCAAATCTGCGCCAGAAGAAAATCGTCCCTACTGAAAGTATTACCGAGTATTCGGACATCATATATACGACTGTCTTCGCCTAACGAATGACATTCAGAGTGTCATTGACTCAGATAGTCAATTTGAACCACGTCTAAAGTAAAGGTATCCGCATTCCGAACACAACGCCAAAAAAGCCTCGTCGAATAACAAGGTTAATTATCAACGTGATAGTCAATTTGAACCACGCATCGAAAAGAACTACCAACTCCCCGAAAAGGTCGAACAGCTGGTTGAATTGTGCATATAGGTGTGGAGTTCTATCAAGTGACTAGAAACCGACTATCACCGTTGACCGTGTCCACCGTCAACCCGGAGTTGGGGGTGGAGGAGTAGGTTTGATTAGGGAACGACCTGCTCTAAGATAGTCCTCGACCTTATTTAGGACCTTTTGAAGGGCCGTCGGACTGCCCCTCACGGTTGTTTGTGACCCCTAAGTACAAAACACAACAACAAATTTGGTGACCACAGTGGGAGTTCCGAAATACACTCCAGAATACACCTTTACATGCTATTGGGGATCAAATTGGTTACTTCAAATACATATATTACGAGGAGGGTTAATTTTGATGTTGAATATTAAATGGATTTCGCCGATAAAATCCATCGTGAGAGTCGTCATATAAATGACCAAATCGCTCGAATTAGGATCCGTCTCGATGGTCTATAGAGACAAAAGAAAGATCTTTAAATCACTCGATTTAAGCGAAAATTGTTAGGTCTCCAAGAACTCGACATTTTAAATGATCTATGGCAAGAGTTATCCGAACAAATAAATCAACGGGAGAACAAACTCAGTAGTTTACGAAGGGATATTCAAACTATTATTCAAAATTCTTTGTATGTAGAAGAGCCATCATCTATTCGAGAAGATGAAAAATCCTTATATCTCGACGAAGAAATTATAATAGTCGATAGCGATGGCAACTCCTAATATGACAAGGAAAGTATAATAAGTAAGGATGAAATGATTATTCAAGATGTCATCTATTCGAAAAGATGAAAAATCCTTATTTTTCGATGAAGAAATTATAATAGTTGATAGAGATGGCAACTCCTTATATGACGAAGAAAGTATACTAGATAAGGATGAAAATGATTTATTCAAGGTATCATCAATTCGAAAAGACGAAAATTCCTTGTATTTCGATGAAGAAATTATTTTACTCGATGGGGATGGAAATTCCTTATATGATGAAGAAAGTATACTTGATGAGGATGAAAAATATTTTATTGAAATTAAGGGAATCGAGTCTGAATACTCAGAAAGTGTGGCTTCTAACGAATTAGAAGTTAAAGATGAGTGTTTCGAAAATAAAAATGTTGATTAACGCATTATTTTGGAAGAATCAAATTTTGAGAATGATACTGCTACTCTCAATTATAGAATGGTTGGGGGGCAATGTTGCACTTCTTATAACGATTTAAAAGATGGAAAATACTCAAATGAAACAAACGAATTAAGCCATAAAATTAAGGGAATGAAGTTATCTTTATTCACAATTTTATTGCCATCATTTGAGTATATGGTGTTTATCCCAGTCATGAGAGACTATAAGTCTCTAGGTAATCAGAGGGGAGTCTAAGAAGAACGCCCCTAGTCAATATCGAATTAATTGGCTATTAGGGGGCAACATAGCTCAACAGATCGAAAAGATTGTTATAGGTTAATGAAACACAAAGTTAATTGTCTCGAAAAGTTAATTTATTCACAATCGAAGTATAGTACATACGAATCTCACTACAATCGTTCCATATGTACTAGGGGGGCAGTTGTTACACTCGAAAATAATCTACCAGGATATTCGAATAGACCGATAAAAATATATTACGAAAATATATTATTGCTTATAAAATAAAGATAGTGGTTGAAATGCAAAACTTCCATTATCTCCTACCACTACCCACTAATACACTAGCCATGGTAGTTATTTCCTACAAAAACTACCCAATTAAACACTATCCATGAAGTGAATGTGTTAACCATTCAAAGAAGGATATGGGATAGTGGTTGACTACACTCCACCCATGATTGAATAATGGGTAGTTACTAGAAGACCAAGGACTCTCCTATTTTCCTGTAAATAGGATTGATGGAACAATGAAGAAGGGCAGACCGAGTCTCAACGCAAAGATGCGTATCCCTAGGAGTAGAGTAATGTAGTCTCTAGTGTAGTCGTAGTTTTAGGAGTAGATTAAACGTAACTTAGTGTATCATATTCCATTAAATCCTCTCGTTTGTACTCTGTTTACATCAATCGAATGAATGTCTTTTCTCCGAATTAGTAGTATATCAAACCCCCCTCGGACCCTCCTCGTTAAAGTAAAGGTATCCACGATCCCAACACAACGCCAAAAAAGCCATGTCGCATAACAAGGTTAATTATCAACGTGATAGTCAATTTGAACCACGCATCGAAAAGCACTACCAAATCCCTGAAAATGTCGAACAGTTGGTCGAATTGTGCATATAGGTGGGGAATTCTATCAAGTGACTAGAAACCGACTATCACCGTTGACCGTGTCCACCGTCAACCCGGACTTGGGGGTGGAGGAGTAGGTTCGAATAGGGAACAACCTGCTCTAAGATAGTCCTCGACCTTATTTAGGACCTTTTTAAGGGCCGTAGGACTGCCCCTCACGGTTGTTTGTGACCCCTAAGTACAAAACACAACAACAATAGGACATCCATAAGATCATCCACAGGAGCGACACCTTATTCCCTAGGTTACGGAATGGAAGCAGTGCTACCCATAGAAGTCCAACTACCCTCCATGCGCATAGCCTTAGAGGGTGAAATTCCCGAAACCCAATGGTTGCAAGCCCGGTACGACGAACTCGTTCACAGAGGAAAGACGCCTATGGGCCCTAGAACATTCCCACATGTACCAGCAACGCATGGCAAGAGCATTCAATAAAAAGGTTCGACCTCGATGTCTGAAAGAAGGGGACTTAGTTTGGAAAGAATTATGTGCCCCAGTTATTGACCCCATAGGCCAATTTCGACCAAACTGGTCCGGTTCGTTCATCATCAAAGACATCTTATCGGGAGGCGCAGTCCGACTCATGGACATTGATGGCATCGAGTTCAGTCAGCTCACCAACAATTATTTTTTTTTAAAGGTAAGGAGGTGGGCGATTAGAAGGTCCTCCTCTCGAGGGTTACTCCCATCGCATCAGAAAAAAGGATATTGCGAAATTCAATAGTCGGGTAATTGTCCCACGTGAAATTGTCATGATTAGAACTGCGTAACTTGGCCATCCAGTCTGCTGCTCTATTTGCCTCACGGTAGTGGTGTTGGATACGATATTGTGATGTCTGTTGAATAAGCAAACGAATGTCCATTATCAGGCTAAAAATGATCCGAGGGATTTGACATTTTGCTTGGATAGCCTGAATTGCGACTTTATTATCCCCTTCTATAACTATATTTGAGTACCCCATTGATATGACTTGTTGTAAACCATTTCTGAGTGTCATGGCTTCACCAACTAGTACAGGGGCAGTGCCTAAAAAATAACTACCTGCTCTGAGCATTTTGCCTGTTGAATCACAGACTATATAGCCTGCTCCTGATCCCGAAGCATTTTTGGCACCATCAAAATTGAGTTCAACAAAGGTTGGTGGGGGTGGTTTCCAAGCGACTAACATTGGCGAGGAGCCTTGAGGAACATGCATTTGAACATTATTTGTTTCGTGGTATGTGCTATATGTTGAATCTAAATTATCTCTAGTTATCCATTCGTGATAGGCGCTTTGTGCTTTAAGGATCGTGAGATGGACATTAGGCGTTAAGTTTTGAAATACAAGCTCATTTCTAGTCTTCCAAATATACCATAGGAAGTATATACTCTTTTGAACTTCTTCGGTGATATTGAGATTTCTCAAATGATCCCACCATTCAAATATATGAAGGGTTGAGTCCTTAAGCGGTAGCCAGTTAAAACGATAGGCTTCGTGCCAGATATTCTTAGCAAATGGACAGTCTGAAAACATATGAAATATGTTTTTTTGATCCTGAGTGCAAAGTGGACAAGAATCGTCTATATTAATGCCTCGTTTAACAAGATTTTTGCGATTGGGTAGTCCATTATGAAAGAGCTGCCATAAGAAAATTTGTAATTTTGGAGCGATATTTATCGTCCAAATCCATTTATGTGGCCAATTTTTTTTTGTTCTTTTTTTAGCCCATGGCATAACCAAGTGGTTGATTTGATGTTAAAGTTGCCATGGCTAGAAAGACCCCAACAGAAATGATCTGGAGTATCTGTTGATGGGATCAGAATTCCTTTGATAACATTAATTAATGAATGAGGAACAAATTGGGCGAGTTTTGCAAAATCCCGATGGGAATTCGCAAAGATGAAATCATTAACTTTTAAATTTATATTTTCCACATTTTGAGAATGAAGCCCTAGATGCATAATCAAATTTTCCTGAAAGACCCAATTATCAGTCCAAAAATAAATATTCCCACCATTACCGACGATCCACCGAATTCCTTGTTGCAAGATAGGACGTTGTCGCAGAATATGCTTCCAAATCCAGGAGTCATGACTTTTAGGTTGTACACTAAAAAAGCTATGTTTACGCAAATATTTGCTTCGCTCGAGAGTAACCCATAGATTATTATGGTCGGTTAGAATTTTCCATCCTAATTTTGCCAGAAAAGCTCTATTAACAGGTTCTGTTTTACGTAGCCCAAGACTTCCCGCAGATTTAGGTTGACAAATTTTATCCCATGCAACAAGGGGCATGGTATGGTCCGAAGAAGTGTGCCAGAAGAAGTCACGGTGCATGGAGTCCAAAATATTTGCCGTATGCGAAGGTAGTTTAAAACTTTGCATGATATGTGAGGAAAGAGCTTCAAGATCGGACTGAATAAGGACCAATGTCAGCTCACCAACATGGACCAACTGAAGAAGTGCTACGTCTGGAAAAAAAAAAAAAAAAATTCAAAAAAAAAGAGAGATACACAAATTGAACGAACTATGCTGGCTTGATTCCACACTGGATACGTAGGTAACCCTTTTAAGGGGCCCGACAAAAATTAATCCAAAATTCCATTCAACTCATTCAAAAGGGACAATCTTTATTCAAATTGAACGAATAAGCTTACACTGCAAAAATTGAACTTCCTAAGGTTACAACAAAAAAAAGGTGCAATTACGAGGGTTTAAGCTAAACAAATTCCTATTACCTTTTCTTAAAACCTAGACTTGCTTTTTAAGAAAACTACTTTAATCCTTCTTCCCTTTAGAACGCTTCGTTGAAGAGTTCTTCTTTGAAGGACACTAGCTTGAGGACGACATATGATCGCTTCCTTGACGTTGGGGCTTGCCTCTTTTCAGTACGTGATAGCCTTCCTCAAAAGGCCCTTCTTTTCTTTTCTTGCTTCCTGTTCCTGAGTCATACTTAGGCTTTAGTTGGTCCCACTCCTCATGACGAAGGGCTCGTCTCGCTTCTCCATCACTGCAGGAAAGCCAGTTCAAGTAGGTCTCTGAAACTTAGGTTAGGGAAATCACCCGAGGTACAATCCAACAATCCCTGCTACGCTAGTATTTTCCCCAGTCTTGAGCAAATTCGATGGTCAGAGACAAGGTAGGCGGTCTCGTAGTCTCCTGAAGAGGGATAACCTGCTCCAACCCATATTGCCGCATGACCCTAGAAGGAAAGAAGAAAGTACTCCTGTACAGACCCACTATGGTAATGTGAGGGATAAATTTACAACAAGCCACCAAAGAGGCCAAGCTCCACCTGGTCACATGCCAACGGACAACAGGTCCTGCATGGAAAAGGGCATCCCATTCAGCAAGGGTCTTCTCAGCATATAACCTTTTTCTAACCAAGAAGCTAGCAGCGGTATAAGCTTTTTTTGACCAGGCTCGAGGGGTACGAGCTATCATTTTCTCTGGCGATTCTATCAGCCATAGATGTTCACATAACTAAATTTGAAGCAGTAGAGGGCTGCCAGAAAAGGCTTCGTGAGGCAAAATTTTCAACCTATCAAGCCGTAAAATAGTTCCCCTACAACCAGATGCAAAGGAGAATGCCCTTCAACCATTTGATACACCACTCGCAACAACGAGGCTCTACCCAGGTTGGAGGACTCCGCATTAGCAAACAAGAGGCGATTTAACAGGAAAAGTACAAAAGCTTGTCGATGGCAACGCCTAGATATCGCATCCTGTTCAGAAGAAATAGCAAACTTTTCACAGATTTGAACTAAGTCTACATCGACAACAAGAATCATGCTTTTGGCTTCTGCAAATGTCAAACCTAGAGATTTCCTGTACTGATCACTAAAACCATCCCTCAAATACGATAGAGCTAGGGGAAGAACATCAGATGTTTTAGTAATTGCAGCAAATTCTTCAACGGAAGACGTGCAAGTTTGGGTCCCAATAATTCAGAGTAGATCGAAGAAGGGGCCACAAAATTTTGGTTGGCCTTAGATCCAAATAAGGTTGAGATATGGTATGGAGCCAGTTCAAGTTTATCTTCTATGATCCGATTTTTACACCAGGCGTCGAACAGGTTTTCTAAGGATTTCACCATGGTAGAAGTTTCAGGAAATTTGAGAGAGCTAAAGTCTGATAAGAGATACGACATTAGACATCCCGTAAATCCTATTTATAGGCAAAGAATCCGGCCAAAGCTAGAGGCTGTGACCAGCGCCGGTAGCGGCCCTCACCTCCAGCCCAGCGCCGCTAGTGGCCCCGACCTCGGCCCCGTCGATTTTTTCTCTTTTTGTTCCAACCCGCCCACTTGGTCTATTCCCCTCGGTTTAAGCCCAGTTTTTTAGATACACAACGGAGTTACAAGGTTCGAGACTCTCTGAGTTTTATTCTTTTCCATTTTCTTATTTTATTTTATTTTATTTTTTTTACGGGGTATAATTTGTGTAATTTTTGCTTTCTCTTACAATTTTACCCTTTTTCTTTATTTTATTCCCTAAATTGTGGCCTACTCTTTACTGCATAATGCATTGCATAGTTAGAGATCAGACGGGCATAATCGAGTCATCATAGCATACATATCGTATAAAATGCATAAAAACAGGAGTTCAAAGTTTCAAGGCCAATGTTTACAAAGCGGTCCTACATTGCTCAACCGGAGTCATCATCGCCATTGCTGACAGCCTTATCCTCAACGGAAGGCCCCTGACCATAGTTCCTAGCCGAATAGTGGAAAGAGCCCTGAGTACTGAAGGGGATATAAATAGGCCTGCTGTTGTTGGGCCTCATATCCCGTCCATCATACACTGGTGCATGCATAGGGGTACCTGCCGGAAACCCCGCCCTAAAGAAGCTCTCCGTGGCCTGACTAGCAAAATCCAGAGCCACATCCTGATATGAAGGCCCAGCTTGAGACACATCCCATCCAGGGGAATTCGCCCAACCTCCAGCCTTAGGGGTCACAGTACGCCTACTATCGAAAGAAGGTTGAAAACCCGCTGGAGAAAACATCTCTGGCACGGGAATGTGCGACACAGAAGGTTCGGGCGCCTCATCAACAGGAGGCCTTGTCACAGCTACAGGAGGTGAACGCGCAATAGACGGGCTGCTCGCCGAAGAAGCCCTCGCAGCTGAAGAATGTCGAGGCCCCGACGAAGACGTAGACTGCGAAATCTGCAAACAAGTCAAGAATGAAATGTTAAGTTAACCACTTCACTTAGCTAAACAAATGACAAAAGTCTACTTACATCAACAAACCTGGATCGAGAAATTTGCCCTTTACCCATCACCCGGCTATAGCCTTTCTTCAACAGGTGGATAAGCTTGAAAACTTGAGAAGTCTGCTTCCGGTTCAGCTACAAGAAGAGACAAAAGATATAGTCAGCATTCAAAAGTAAACACAAAACACAAGAAGGGATAAAAAAACTTACCCCCGTACAACCATTAGACAAGGGCAAGCCCTCCACGGTCTCTCCATCAGCAGTATGTAGAGGGAATTCCTCTACTATACGTCCCCCACTCTCACCAATGTACCTCACCTCATTGCTCGGCAAGGTCACGCTTGGGGGCTGGCCGCGAGGAACTCTGGAATGGGACCCCCTCGGACCCTGAGGAGCTAAACGATCCGCCTGCAAGACACCAAAGTCGGTATATCACGCATATAGCTGAAAAGGCACAAAAAAAGATCTTACCTCAGAAGTGAGGTTCGGCATCAAACGACCCAAGCACTAGGCCAGGTTCACGGACGTACGGTCCAAGCCAGCAATCTCCGGCTCAATAAAATCCGTGGACGACATTCCTCGAGTCACGACCCCCAGGTCTTCTACGCTCAGACTGCGCAGATAGAACATAGTCGTAGGAGGGTCCTCCAGAACCAAATGACCACCCAAGGCAGGATAGACCAGCCGAGTCAAGCGGTCCGCCAAATACCACACAAAGCCAAATGGCCCCTCAAAGGCCACCCGCACGGAAGATACCCTAAAGGACTTGATGGTAATATGGGGCGGAACCCCGGGAATTCCGTCAAAGGCAGTCCGCGGCACCTGCAGATCACCAGATCAAAGTTCATTCACACCAAATGGACCAAGAAAAAAAAAATACACATACACCAGCATGACTGTCGAAGACAACATACTTCAGACGCAGCATGACTGTCGAAGGTAGCCCGAAAATGCTCCAAAGAGGAAAATGGGTCGTTCTCTCTATCAATCCACCGTGAACCTAGTGGGAACATCCTAAAACCAGGACGGTGAGGACCAAAAGAGGGAAAATACTCAAAGAACCACAGCTACCATACGAGTAAAAAAAAAAATGATAAGATACAACTCTCCTGTAAAGCATGCATATGTAAAGGAAAAAGGAAACATATATGCCTAATAGTATCATCCACGGGCCCGAGATAGACACCCTCTGACTCGTTGGCCTAGGCCTGCAAGCTTGGCGACACCATCTTACTACAGTAGCATATGCGGGAGCACCAAAGCTGTACTCATGGACTTGGACTTTCAACTAGTCGTCCAAACATGTCAAGAAGCCAACCTGACACACGCTATTCTTCTGGGCAAAAATGGTCGCCCCCAATAGGGAAGCTAAGAAAATATGGCCCCTCTGCTCCTCAGTAAGCCCCTGCTCCGCCAAGGCTCCCATAACCTCGGCAAGGAAACACAGAACTCTCTAAAGTGGGCGGGCACAGGCCCATATAGCTCAAGCAACCTATCACTCTGTCGATGATATCTCGCGTCATACTATATACGACGACCTCTACAAGACAAGCCCGTCAGCACAGCAAACTGATAGGAGGTAGGAAACAACTCCCCCACAGGCGTAGGGAAAGTGTTCGTGGTATCCCAGAACCTCTCCAATAAGCCCCGAGCGATTATCCTAGTGTCCCCAGAGTGACAAGCCGGGATAACAGACAAAAAGTGCCCAAAACCCGAACCCTGCACTATCTCCCTAGATCCCACAGAAAATGTATCCCACATCATGGCCCAATGGGAAGTAGACCCATGAGCCTGCAGCAGAACACCAATACCCTAGCCAACAAACAAAATTTTCTCAACATCCCATATGCTACAAATACAGCCAAAATAATTCCACACAAATTATATACAATTGACCACCAATCCAGTACAGATCCCACTTTGTTTGTATGCCGAAGCACCAACAATTAAAATTTTTGGTTCAATTTTTTTTTATACTGAACAGAACCAAAAAAGGAGAGAGTCAGAAAACATACAACCTGAAGGTTAGACAGACCACTCTTCCTATCCAGTAGCAAAACACTACTGTCCCAAACCCCAGTCGGGCGCCAGTCCATCCGCATAAACGATCATGGTTCAAATTTGCCCCGTCTACATGTCGAGTAAGGGGCGTACTAGAAGAAGGAAGCCCAGTACAAAAGAGGTCCCGGTTCTCCTCCTCGTCACCCATGAGACGTTTCCCTTTATCATTGGGACCCATAGAAAAAGAATGAAGCTTTCTCTCTCTACAGGTGGAAATTTAAAGTTTCAGATTCGCAAGAAACACGCACCCATTCAACAAAGCAACCCAAAATCCAGCAACTTGGCGGAAAAATAAGCAAATTCAAGACAAAAATCAAAGAATTTGGTCAAGAATTGACTTACCTAGAAGATGTTGAAGCACTCAACAATGGAAGTTACTGTCGACAATGGCTCTCGATGAAGAAGAAGAAGAAAAAAGAAGCAAAACGCGGAAAAATCCGCGACGAAACATTTTAGGCTGCTCAAGTTGGGAGCCGCTAGCGTCTCTCACCAGTAGCCCAGCGCCACTAGCGGCCCTACCAGGCCTGCGCACGCGGTCCCCTCTTGCTATCCCACGACTTTTATTCTAGCCCAGAAACCGTTATTTCAGTTCGCTCGGGGCAAAGTTTAGTACCAAGCGCGCGAGAGCAAGACCCTCTGGCGCACCAATTTAAAATTCAACAGTTGGCCCATCTTACGGTACCAATTATTATCAGGTAAAACTAACCCAATTGTTTTGCAAGTCCCAAATACACGAGCCATGATATATGCCCCGACGATGTTTATCACCCGGACTGTCAAATTTTTTTTTTAGCCTAGTAAATCCGCTGGCCTCATCCAAGTTTTTACGCATAGCCAGTTTTCAAAGTCGAGTCAATGACCGCTTAAACTATTGCGGTTAAACTGTCCTTTTCTACGAAAGTCCCAAAGCCTCAATATCCCAAAGTCAGGTCAGTCAATGATCGCTTAAGCTATTGCGGTTAAACTGTCCCCTCTACGAGGTCACTTATTTTTGTGTGTCAGTCAATGATTGCTTAAACTGTTGCGATTATATTGTCCTTTGTTTTTTATATGTTTCAGTTAATGATTGCTTAAGCTATTGCATTTAAATTGTTCATATGTGTTAACCATTTTACAGCCATCCTTTTTGATTGCGCTGTCTCGTCGACTTTTTCGATTCTCATGCAGGGACGGAATCTTGGCATCCGCCGAGTGGTGTTTAGTTACTATTTGCTCAAATAAAGCATTTATACTATTCACTCTCACTAGTGTTACTTCCCATTTACAGCTGTTATTTTTAATTGCGCTGTCTCGTTGGCTTTTTCCTTTCTCGTATAGGGACGGAATCTCGACACCCGCCGAGCGGTGTTTAGTCACTGTTTGTCGAAGCACTCTATGTTGATCATTCTCAAAGTATTACTAACTTTTTCATTCACTCTGAATACAGGTCCCCAGCAGACGTTTAGTCCATCTACGAGCGGTGTTCTATCCTGCTAACCACAACCTTTATTTTCTCTTGTGTTCACATAACAGGGATGAAATCTTAGCACGTTACGAGCATGTCCCAACTACATGTCTTCATATGCATACATACTGTACACTCTCACACACCATGTGTACATCAGCATCCTGCATGTCGCCTTCGGAATACTTTGATCTTCGCTTTTATTCAAGATCGATAAAAGTGGGGGCTTCGGTAGACGACAAAAAAGTGCCTTCAAATTTCTCCGCAAAAGCCCGATGATGAATGGAGTAATTTATAAACTTGAACGCTATTTTTGCTTTAACAGGTAAAATAAGGTCTCAGCTTATTCCTCGGTCACTTCTTCATTCCATTCCCATTCAAAAGCCCCGTTCAAAAGCTTTCCAACGACAGCTCTCATGACTTGTTCAGACTCCCGGTTGCCAAGTTGCGAATTCCGAGGTAGAACAAACAATCACAGAAACCGCCATGGGTGCTATGTTGCCCAAACGGTGGAGAATGATGAATAGACAATATACTGCCTTAACAAGAAGTTCTTTGAATACGATGTGCGCTACTCCACACTAGAGAAGACGTGTCTCGCATTGTTCACTGCAACAAAGAAGCTTCGACACTACATGCTACAACACTCTATCCATATAAACTCAAGGATGAATCCACTAAAGTACTTGTTCGAAATACCCATTCTTAGCGGAAGAATAGCAAGGTGGACCGTCATGCTTTCAAAATTCGATCTAATTTTTGAAGACAAAAAGGCGATGAAAGGACATGTCATTTCTGAACATCTCGCTGAAAACTCAGTTAATAGCGAAGATGCCACACATGACTTTCCTGACGAAGGAATAATGAGTGTCGAAGAAAGCACCTGGCTGTTATACTTTGACGGAGCATCAAACCAAAAGGGTTATGGCGTAGGAGTATTTTTTTTGTCAGCCCAGAAGGTGCACATACTCCCATAGCTGTCAAATTAGACCACGAGGTAACTAACAACGGTGCCAAATATGAATCATGCATTTTTGGTTTAGAGCGGTAATAGAACCACAAATTAAAGACCTAAAGGTATATGGAGACTCAACTCTCATCATAAATCAAGTCTCCAAAAACTGGAGAGTGAAAAGCGAATCCCTGTCACCTTACCAAGAATATCTTGAAAGGATAGCCAAATATTTCACTCACGTCTGTTTTACATACCTTCCTAGAGAGGACAACCAGTTCGCGGATGCCTTAGCAAAGATGACCTCCATGATAAACATTCCAGATGATGTAATTTCTCTGCCCATTCACATTCACAGGTGCACTGGCCCATATTTTGTAATGCACTCGAAGTATGCGTCAACGAAGAGGGAGAAGAGGAATGGTTTACTGACATTCTCAATCTATTAGTAGAATGCAATTACCCTCCACAATCAACACCTAGGCCACAAAGGGCTTTAAGAAGACTAGTCGCACAATACATACATGTGCAAGGCAAACTTTAAAAAAAGACGCCACAAGGGCTAAGTCTTCTATATCTAAAGGAACGTGAGGCAAGCAAAGTCATGAGCAACATACACAATGGTGTATGTGGTCCGCATATGAATGGACTGACTTTAGTAAAGAAAATCCTAAGGCAAGGATACTATTGGACTACGATGGAAAATGACAGTATTGAATACGTGACAAAGTGCACACGCTTCCAATTCCACGCCAATTTACAACATACACCTCCTACTCCTCGACATACAATCACCTCACCATGGTCGTTCTCTGCATGGGGCATTCACATCATTGGAAAAATCTCGTCTACAGGAAAAGGAGGCCATGAATAAATACTAGTCGCGATAGATTATTTCAACAAATGGGTCGAAACTCGTTCGTACACAAGAATAGCCTCAAAGAACGTGGCAAAGTTCATACATGTCAACATTTTTACCAGATATGGAGTACCCCACGAAATCATCAGTGATCACGGGACCCAATTCAAAAAGAATGTTGCCGAACTTTTCACGAAGTTCAAATTCAACATCAATAGTATTCACCTTATAGGCCACAAACGAATGGAGCAGTAGAATCCGCAAACAAGAACGTAAGAAAACGGATAGCTAAGATGACGGAAAACTACGAAGATTGGCCCGACAAGCTACAATTTGCCCTATAGGGATATAGAACTACTGTTCGATTCTCGACAGGAGTAACGCCTTATTCTTTAGTATACGGAATGGAAGTGGTACCCCCAATCGAGGTAGAAATCCCTTCCTTAAGGATAGCTCTAGAAAGTGAATTACCCAAAGTAGATTGGGTCCAAGCCCGACTAAATTCCCTACATTACGGTCATGTCTACCAAGCAAGGATGGAAAGACATTTTGATCAACGAATCAAGGCTAGAGGACTAAAAGAAGGAGACTTAGTCCTAAAAGAGGTAAGACCAATTATAGTCGACCCTCGGGGAAAGTTCAAGCCTAATTGGGCCGGCCCATACATCATCAAGACAATATTATCTGGTGGAGCAGTAAAGTTTATGGATTTAGACGGCAACGAGTTCACTCGACTCACAAATATGGACCAACTTAAGCGATTCTATGTATAAATATTAAATCTTTGAGTGAGCTCACGGAGGTACCAAGTCCAAGTCAAACTTGGTCAAACCCGTCCACGCGGGGCCCACGACCGAAAAAAAAAACAAGATTTGGTTTTAGGAACTACATTGGCCTGATTCCGCGTCGATATAGAGGTAACCCGTACAACTTGGGCCCGACCACCTTAATAAAATAAATCTCCAAGGGAAGTTTTAATCCATTCAATTAATGCAAAAATAAGCAAGTCTTTCATTAATATGGCTAAAGTCCATCACATGCTCTAATAAAAAAAAAGTGCAAAAGTACAAATAAAAAATAAAAGGCCAATTCTTAACTACATCTACTTGGGCATGCAAACCCGTTATTCAAATTATACTACTAAGCACAAAAACCAAGACTTTCTAGATAGCTAGAGGTGGACTACTCCTCCTTGTCTTTCACTTCGGGCTCTTGGGCGGGCTCGCTAGGCTCATGAAGTTCCATTCGTATTTTTGGAGCCCATATTTCCCTACCATTGCTAGAAGAGGCCTCGTGATCATTGGGCCTAACTGGGGCTACTTGGTTGGCTGAGTGGGCCGGATTCTTCCTCTTTTTGGATTGAGCCTTAGCCTTGCCTTTTCCCATACCCTTAGTTTGGGGCTTGGAAGACTTAGCGGGCCTATCAATGGGAGTTATCCTTATACCGCTTGGTGCGTCATATTTGTGGGCCTTGAATAACTCCTTTTCCTCTTCTAGGAGCTTTTGGTTGACTTGATGGTCACCACTCCAAATCCATTCCTCACAAAAGCTAGATAACCCGTTTGAATGCGGGTATACCGGCTTATTTCACACTTGGCGACGGTTCAAATGTTGTTCCCAATTAGACACCAAAGAGGACGTTAAGGGCCTTTGACAAGGAGGCTCGCAACTTACATTTGGGATTATCCTTTGCCTTAAGTCGTATTGGCGGAGGAGGCGGTTCAGTAAGAAGAACGTCAAGGTATACAAACCAATGATCCTCGTAAAGGGCACATTCTCATTGCACCCTATAATTTTGGTGGTACGCCACCATGGGACGAACCAAGCCGGTTGGATGTCGGTGTAGAAGTATGCTATCCACTCCTCCCCAGAAGATTTGGAGAACTTTCGGCGTCTCGCTGGAAAGTGTTTAGGGTGGAACTTCCTAGTGTCAATGGGAGCCTCAAGCAAGTGAAGTGTCTCTTGAAGCCATATCTACACAAAAACAACAAAAGGAAAATTCAAGTCAATACAAGATGAGAATTTCACCACATAAAGTTAAATCCACAAAGATTAAAACTTTATCACAAAAAATTACTTGAAGGAGTAAAGGGCTCCCGGTAAAGGACTCTTGAGGATTGCTCTTGAGCCTATCTAAAGAAAGGATTGTCTCTCCCACAACAAGGTGCATAGGAGAGCTATCCCATTGAATTTGCTCGGTCACCCTAAGAAGGCAAGCTTTGCCCTTGTTGATAGTAGACTTCTTTTCGGATTGAATAAGAGCGTCTTCATTGCCACCTACAAATAAGTAATGATGGAAGAGGCAAAATACAAAGGCACGTTTCTTGTACTTCATATCCATCGCATCCCGGGCCCTAGAGGTGAAGAAAGTCAGGAGCTAGCAAAATCAACGTCCTCACCGTGAAGCACTTGAGCACCTTGACGTGAGGACAACCCAAGGTACCGTTGAATATCACCCGAAAAAGCGTTCCCCAAGTAAGGGACGGCGGTAGGACTTTCGGTTGGAAAGCCAATGATATCGGAGAACTCCTCCACCAACGGGCACATCTCATAGGCACCAAAACGGAAAACATGAAATTTTGGGTCGCAAAACTCAATGGAAGCATGAAGAAAGTGTAAGGACCCGGGATTTCTACGGCCACAGAGTGCGTCCTTATAGAAAATTTGTCAGTTGGGGGCTTAGATAACTTCAAGGGACCATCGAGTTAGAAAAGCTTTTGTAAAGACTTGAATTAAATAAAAACCATGAAAGAGGTCACAAATCTGCTATCGGCGTTTTATCAAAGGGACAAACTAATAGCGCGATAAGTGAACTAATCATGTTTTAAGAAAGACTCCCGCTTATATAAAACATATAAGTACCCAAGAATAATAGGTTCGGGGGCGAAGGTACAAGGTGGGAAGGTGTTAGGCACCCAACTCACCCGTTTTATGACGGCCTCTACTAACTCAAGTTTGCTTAATAATTTAAAGACATAATTCCCATGCAAAATCGGATTGTCAACCTAGACTTAGACTCTTAATTGGTTCATCACAAGCATCACAACATTTATTTTTAACCCTTATTTAGACATGCATTCGATTGACAAGTTGAGCAGCATAACGACTATACAGACAATATTTAGGAAGCAATAAAAACGTTATTCTAGCATGATATCTACATTATGACTATTTAGAAAATAAACACTTAAGAAATTAATTTAATTTGAGCCCTCAGGAATTTGTACCTGAACTGTAGGCTATATTTGACAAAAATAGTAAAGCAAGATCTCAAATTTTAGAAGAAAGAGGGAGAAGTTTAGTGTTAATACTCCTGAGAATAGAGGTTGCCAACTGCAGGCTGTCTGTTTTGAACTGAGAGTGAAGGGTTGTTTATATAGGCGAGGGAAGAAGGGATGTACGGTCAAATCTGAGCTGAACAACGAGACGGGCTTGAAATATGAGCCGGGCCCGAAGAGAAGTCAGCGCCGCTAGCGTCATAATGACATCATCCAGCCCATTTTTATTTTCCGGAGGATTTTAAATATTCCGAAAATGCAAAAAGACTGTTTTACCCTTAAACGGTAAAAGACGGTTTTACCCCTAAATCGCAACTTGGCAACCGTGAGTCGGAATGAGGCATGAGACGTGTTGTTTGAATGCTCTTGAACGGTGCTTCTGAATGAAATGTAATGAATGAGTGTTTGGAGGAAAAACCTGAGACCTTATCTTAACTATTAAAGCAAAATAGTAGTTGAAGCTTAAAAAAATTACTCCTTTCATCATCGGGCTTTTGCAGAGAAATATGAAGATGCATTTTTGGCGTCTACAGAAGCCCCCACTTTGATAGAGCTTGAGTAAAAGCGAAGATCAAAGTATTCCGAAGGCGACATGCAGGATGCTGACGTGCACACGGTGTGTGAAAGTGTACAGTATGTATGCAAGACAAACATGAGTTGGGACATGCTTGCGGCGCGCTAAGATTTCATCCCTGTGAACACAAGAGAAAACAAAGGTTATGGTAGCAGGATAGAACACCGCTCGTAGATGATCTAAACGTCTGTTGGGGACCTGTATTCAGAGTGAATGAAAAAGTTAGTGATACTTTGAGAATGATCAACATAGAGTGCTTCGACAAACAGTGACTAAACACCGCTTGGCGGATGTCGAGATTCCGTCCCTGTACGAGAAACGAAAAGGTCAACGAGACAACACGATTAAAAATAATCGGTCGTAAAGTGGTTAGGACATACGAACAGTTTAAATGCAATAGTGTAAGCAATCATTGACTGAAACATATTAAAAATAATGGACAGTATAACCGCAATAGTTTAAGCAATCATTGACTAACACATAACATCGCAGAAGGATAGTTTAACCGCAAAAGCTTAAGCGATCATTGACTGACCCCAAAAATATGTAACCTCGTAGAGGGACAGTTTAACCGCAATAGCTTATGCGACCATTGACTGACCCCAAATTCGTAGTTTCGCAGAAGGACAGTTTAACCGCAATAGCTTAAGCGATCAGTGACTGGCCCAAAATTTGTAGTGTTGTGTTGCTTAGCAAGTGCCGATAATAATTTGCGGGCTCATAAATAACTTGGGCACTCCGGGCGGTGAGAATCGTCGCAGTGTAGATCCGGGTTTCAGTGTTTGGGACCTGCGAAAATAAACGGGTTAGTTTTGCCTAAAAATAGTTGGTACCGTAAAATGCGTCAACTGTCGAATTTGAATTTGTGGTCCAGAGGGCTTCGCTCCCGCGCGCTTGGTACTGACAATTGCCGCAAATGAACTGAAGTAACGAACTTTGGACTGAAAAAGGGGCTGTAGGACAGCAAAGGGCCCGCGCGCTTGGCTGTTGTTGGAAGGTTATCTCCATTCTTGGTTGTAGTCGGAAGGTCGCTTCTAGGCTTGATCATGATTTCCGGGCTTGCTGGTTTCGATGGAGAGCGGGTAGACTCTAACTCGCAGTGGAAATATGCGCATTGGGAAAAGATGCAATAGACATGCCCGACTAACCATGACAAGATGCACAACACATGACATAGTAATATGCATGGGGCACAGGGGGATTGACATGTAAACAAGTAGGGATTCAAGACACTGAAAAATTAGGTACACATATGATGTATGCAGACTCTATTGACTCACATCTCCATGCAGCCTAGCCTAATATGCACGACTCTCCTATAGGGTCTTAAGAAGGTCTTCATATGGGAAAAGTTTTTCGTGATCAAGCATTTCATTCTTGTGGTGATCTTGACAGAGTAAGAGACAAGTGGACAAGACTGGGTGCAATCAAGGGAGAATCAGCCCTAACTTTTGCCTAGGCCACCCTTTCGGGTTGTTTTTAGCCTTAGGTGATAATGGTGGAATGGGAGAACTCCTTATGAATATGTGACAAAGTGGTTGTCGTGGCCGGACCTCGTTGAGGTTTCCTACGTATCCAATTTATGGAATCAAGCCAACGTAGTTCTGGACTATACAATTTAATAGTTGTACCTCTTGGAGGGCTTTTGGGTTGTAATGTCAGGCTGGGTTATTGTGTCAAAGAAAGGATAAAGGCTCAAATAAACCCAATGTAAATTCCTCCCCAAAGAAAGGATAAGGGACCTATGTTTAGGTAATGTCACCGTTTGGTTGTGCTTGAAGTGTTTGCACTCTCTTGGATCTTTAATCGCTCTTGAATTTTTTTCTCTTTTGGTTTTTTTTGGTTTTTGCTCTTGAACTTTCGAGTTCTCTCTTCTTCATTTTTTTTGCATTTCTCTCGGTGGCCTTTTTTTTTGTAGGTCGATCCACCTTTCCTAGAAGGTTGCTTCTATTTGCATGTCGCACACACCCATTTCCCGGGTAAGGATGATGTGGTTAAGAAATGAAAAGGCTACGTGTTTAAGGCTCAAAGGGGTCGCTAGTGGTAATGATGTATAGGGTAGTAAACGATATTGATGTGATGTGCCAAATGAATGCCTCCTGTCCTCGGCACGGACGGTTCAACTGTATGTCCTCTATAGGGATGATCATTAAGGAGTTGTTGCTTAATGTTCTCCACAATGAAGGCTTTCCGTCATAGAGCAACTTAAGTTCGTCATAGAATTGAACAAAGAACAATGATGGGAATCAAAATGCAATCTTTATTGAATCGAAGAAAAGCATTACACGAGAAGTAAGCTAGACTCTATGGACGAATTTAAAACACAAACTAGACATCATTAAACTTGACTGGACTCAACTAGACTTGCACATTAGGAAACTTCGACTCTCTTCGACTTCTCGAGCACAAACTGTTCACAGGGACACGAAGGACAACCCCCTGTAGATACTTGCGTTGTTCATGACATAAGTGGAATTCTTAAGAAGGTTATCTTCAATTAGGATGCCCACAACATAGAGCCGGTTGTTTGAGTCAATTGCTGGATAGTTGAGGGGTTCCTTGTAAGCAGGTTGCAGGTTCTTGATGAGTTGGCGGATTTGATCAGCTTGCGAAGGTCGCTGAACCAGTTCAGCTATCTTTAGCTTCCAACGCCTAAGGAAGGCAGTGAATCCCTCATCTTCTTCTTGTTTGGTGATCTCTAACACTCAAAGAGTCATAGGTAGAGCAACATTTTCCTTGTAGCATGCAAGGAAGACTGTGGTAAAATCGGACCAAGTTGGGTAACTTTCCAGATCTAGGGAGTAGAACCATCGTCGAGCATGTATATCAAGGGTCTGGGAAAATAGATGGGCATAGAGTTTCTTGTTGATTCCCCTTAGAGCCATAACAGTAGTGAAGGATTTCAGGTGATCTTGCGGGTTGTCGACTCCCGTGAAGGTGGGTGCTTCAGGCATAGAGAATTTGGCGGGAAGCTTACCCTTGATCTTAGTGTCAAACTTTCCTACGTTGGCACTATAGTTGGAGATCAAGCCGCTACTCTTCAGCACAGAGGTTATCTTAGCTAGCATGGCATCTGACCCTTCTTCCTTAGAATCGGAATCCGAAGGGATCCTTGACTCTTCTTCTCTTTTCCTCTCTATATTTTCGACCTTGAGTCGAACCCTTTCTATTTCACTCATGAGATCATCAAGCCGCTTGTCAGTGGTTTTAACCATGGTGAAGTTTGGGGGTGTGATTGGTGACGTAAGGGATGTATTGAGTGGTGGCGACCTTTGTGGTGGTGATGGATTATGGGGTGATGGCCTTTTGGAATGTGGTGGTGTCTTAGATGTAGCTGGTACACGAACCAATCTTCCGGATGATCGAGCCCAACCTTTGTCTCCGTAATTCTTCCTCGAGCCCCCAATCCTGAACACAAGTCTCAACTTAGAAAGACGCCAAAGAAAGGACTTGAAAACAAGGACTCATTTTTTTAGAAGACCCTCGATAACCCCTAAAGTGAATGAATCTAAGGACGTCTATATGAACTTGAATGCATGATGACGACAATGCACCAACAGAGCTACGACAACAATATGCAAGATGCATGGTGGACTGTCCTTGGTATGTATGACAATGTATGGATGTTTCCTAGAATGACCCTAGAGGACTTAATGAATAACCTGTCTAAACTTCTAGTGCATGAGACGTAATGAACAAATGGAGACATTGATGAATGCAAGACTCGAATTTTTGTTCAAATGACTATGCAAACATGACGACTAGTTATGAATCCTAGCATGGAGCGTCTAATACGTACAATGCAATGCAATGCAATGCAATGCAATGGGAAGAAATGGAAAAGAAGAAAATAAAACCTAAGCCTAAATGCCCGATTATTTCCCCTCATATCAAAGGAAAAATGAAGTCGATGAACTAAAATGAGAAAAATAGAAACAGACGGACCATCCTATTTTTATTTTTATTTTTGTAGACTCAAAGAAAATGGAAAATGGGATAGAATTAAAAAAAAAAAAAGATTTTTTTTTTCGGCGGTATTTTTTTTTTTTTTTTTTTTTCCTGTTCGTTTTTTGTTTTTTTTTTTTGCCGAATCCGAATAACATCAAAACAATAAAGAAAAGAAAAGAAAAAGAAAAGTGGGAGAGGAGAATTGGAGAGACTGACTCTTTTATTTTGTGCTAAAAGGTCCTAGAAAATTTTTCATGACTTCGACACTATATGAAAATATATCATCGGGGAAACAAGTGCTCATTGAATAGAATTCTCGCACTATTTTTGGGCATTAGGAACTAGCTAAAAATAAAAGAAAAGTCTCCTAACACGTAAGTACATGTTGGCACATAATCACGATATTTATGCATTCAAGCAAGCATTACAACAACGCAGTTTACATGCAAACATGTGATCAGACAAGCATTACAACGTCACATGCACAACAAGCAAGCGGATGCACGAATGTGGGTTAGAGGCTTTTGGCTCCTGTGAGGTTACCACGACAAATTATAATTTCCGTTCGGCGGATGGTCGACACATCGATTGTAATTCTTTTCATCAACAAGGATTGGTGAGTCATGGGCGAGGAAGCATCGATTTGTACGATAGGACAACTGTATATTCCTTTAGATATACGGGTTGTCTACAAGTTGCGACACAAACATTCTCGAGGGTCGAAAAGGGTCAAAAGGTTGTGCCAAGGCACATGCAAATGATGCAAAAATATGGAACAATGTTATTAAACAATTAAGCAAACTTAACTTTCGAGTCTCACCCTCTTAAATAAATCCCCAGTGAAGTCGCCACTGTAAGGATCTGGGATTTCTACGGCCACGGAGTGCGTCCTTATAGAAAATTTGTCAGTTGGGGGTTTAGATAAGTTCAAGGGACCATCGAGTTAGAAAAGCTTTTGTAAACACTTGAATTAAATAAAAACAATGAAAGAGGTCACAAATCTGCTATCGGCGTTTTATCAAAGGGACAACCCAATAGCGCGATAAGTGAATTAATCATGTTTTTAGAAAGACTCCCGCTTATATAAAACATATAAGTACCCAAGAATAATAGGTTCGGGGGCGAAGGTACGAGGTGGGAAGGTGTTAGGCACCCAACTCGCCCGTTTATGATGGCCTCTACTAACTCAAGTTTGCTTAATAATTTAAAGACACAATTCCCATGCAAAACCGGATTAACAACCTAGACTTAGACTATTAAATGGTTCATCACAAGCATCACAACATTTATTTTTAACCCTTATTTAGACATGCATTCGATTGACAAGTTGAGCAGCATAACGACTATACAGACAATATTTAGGAAGCAATAAAAACATTATTCTAGCATGATATCTACATTATGACTATTTAGAAAATAAACACTTAAGCAATTAATTTAATTTGAGCCCTCAGGAATTTGTACCTGAAATGTAGGCTATATTTGACAAAAATAGTAAAGCAATATCTCAAATTTTAAAAGAAAGAGGGAGAAGCTCAGTGTTAATACTCTTGAGAATAGAGGTTGCAAACTGTAAGCTGTCTGTTTTGAACTGAGGGTGAAGGGTTGTTTATATAGGCGAGGAAAGTAGGGTTGTACGGTCGAATTTGAGCTGAAAAACGAGATGAGCTTGAAAAATGAGCCGGGCCCGAAGGGAAGTCAGCGCCGCTAGCGGCCCTGGCCTGGGCCGCTGACGGCTGGCTCAACCAGCCTATTTTTATTTTCCGGAGGATTTTAAATATTCTGAAAAATGCAAAAAGACCGTTTTGCCCTTAAACAGTAAAAGACGGTTTTACCCCTAAATCGCAACTTGGCGACCGGGAGTCGGGATGAGGCATGAGATGTGTCGTTGGAAAGCTCTTGAACGGAGCTTGTGAATAAAATGTAATGAAGGAGTGTTTGGAGGAAAAACCTGAGACCTTATCTTAACTATTAAAGCAAATAGCAGTTCAAGCTTAAAAAAATTACTCCGTTCATCATAGGGCTTTTGCGGAGAAATCTGAAGACGCTTTTTTGGCGTCTACAGAAAGTTCCATAAAATTTTGACTTGTTTGAGGTGAAAGATGGCATTAAGATGGAAGGGAGTAAGCTCTAACCTCTCCTCTATGGTCATGGAGGCCAACCAAGTATCAAAGGCATCATCAAAGTTCACCATTGCTAAGATTAATGATTTTCTCTCAAAGAATTTTCTCTCCCTAGGGGCTTAAGTAAGTGGTAAGAAGAAAAAAGGCCAGGTGGCCTCCCAGTTCGTCTGGACAGCTGAGCCGCTCCAGGAAACGGCTTGACAGCTAGGACCAGCGGCCAAACCCCTTGGACCAACGGCCAAAGAGCTAGGACCAGCGGCCAAAGAGCTAGGACCAGCGGCCAAACCGCTAGCCCAAGCGGTAGCCGCTTGAGCTCTAGCACAGCCGCTAGGAGCTCTAGCGGTCACCTTGTACAGGCGCCTGACGAGCAACTCCGCGAGGCGACCTCGGTCCACTCGACATCTCCATTGACCGAGCTCTACCTTCCTAATTTCCACTTGGACAGATTTTGGAAGCATTCCCTTAGATTTTTCTTACCTTAATTTTGGCTCTTGCCACTTTTCTATTTATTCCCTTTTTATTTTCTTTCCTTCTTTTTATTTTGATTATCAAGTTTCACTTTTCCTTTTCATTTTATTTTCTGATTCCTTATTTTCTTTAATTATCTCTTCCCTTTTAATTATCTTGTCCTATTTTCTTTTTCTTTACTTTATTTTTATTTTATTTTAGGGAAAGGGGTACCCCAAATGTGCTAAGTTCTCGGATTTCATGTTTTGTGATTTCTCATTCGAAATTAGATGATTAAATTCACATATGGGCATTTACGTGATATTTTTGTGTGTGAAGAAAAGGCAATATTTATAGCAGGTTTAATACAAGCCCGAAAGTTCATAATGCACTACAACAAATACCATTAGCAATCTTCGCTGGTACTCGTACTCGCCTGAGACGACTTGTGATACCCCAATATTTTCTATAATTATTATATCGATTTGTAAATGATTTATAAATAATTTTAGAGATTAAATCGTAATTATATTCAAGGATTCGATTTATTCAATTAAAGCCGTAATAATATTAGTTATTATTATTATGGGACTTTCATAAATTTCAATTATCAATTTTAAGGAGTTTAATTATAGGAATTATTCATATTATTTTAATTAGTTTTATTTAGCTATTTAAATCAGAAAATTATTAAATAAATTACTAAACCTAGTAGTATTTGACTTGGGTTGACTAAGGGCTTATATAAAGAAAAGAGGAGGCAATTGATCTGTTTTGCACAACTGATTAAACCCTCAAGCAATCACTCTCTCGTCTCTCTCTCACCCGCCGGCCCCTCTCTCTCCTTTATCTCTCTCCTGTATAACTCCTGTATAACTCACCGACATAGAAGGGGGAGCAGGGCGCGGAGAAGAGGCAGCCGCATGAGACCACGAAGAACTCGCAGCACTCTGCAAAACTTAAAAATATTAGACACATTTCTAAATTTCCAAACGCAATTAAGAAACAAAAGTACATTACTTACCGGGTCGGTAGAGAAGTTGGGGCACAACCGAGCCTCCGCAAACTCGGTATATGCCACCATAAGATCCACCTCAGAATCAGCTGGAAGCGAATACTCAAGGGCATTCGCCCCGACAATGGCCGCCCTTAACTGCTCCACGGCAAGCTGACAAACGTAAAGCATAGAATCCGGAGGATCCAAAGGAATCCTTGGAACCTGAAGGTCGGAGAAAGTCTGCCTAATCAGTCTCTATCCCAAGAACCACTCAAAATCGAAAGGACCCTCAATGAGGATCTTCCTCTAGTCATACTCCCAGGCACCCAAGAATCTGCCCGAGAGACCCGGGAGGTAATCCGTCCAGCGGAACTAGTCGATCAACAAAAGCAAAGAATGAGCACACAAAAGGATGAAAAGTACGATAAAAGCGCAAAAGATAATCACTTACATCCTGAGCGGTCAAGGGATATATCGCCTCCCTAAGGGTGTGTAGTGTAGTCAATGGGCAAGATGTCCGTCCCCTCCAGGTCTGCATCGTTGGAAAGGACAAGTCCCCTGTCTCGAGAAGAGGGGCAAGGTCGGAAAATGCTCGTAAAACCAAATCTAAGACATGCAAAGCACATGGATTAGGCACAAGTTGTGAGTAAAAAGCCAAAAACACAAAGTATAAGAAGGGTAAAAGGAATTTACCTCCATAACCTACCAAAAATCGACCAAGGAGACGCGAGACGCGCCCTCTTCTCCACTGACGCGGCTGGACTACCTCAAATACCGTAGAAGACAGGAATATGCCGGACGACCCCAATTGTACTCTGCAACTCTGTCCAAATTCCACAAGCACGGGAAATAGCAAACATGGTACCTACTAGCTTTATCCGAAAAGACGGAACAAGCTAGAACATAGGCCAAGAAAAGGCGAGCGTGCTGCTCCACCGTGACCTTCTTCAGCTTCCTCGGTGTGGTCAGGAACTGGACATTACGTCAGTCTGCCCATACTTCATACCAACCCATTTTGCCCCGAAAAGGCCAAACAGCTCCACCATGTCATCCCTACTCACCTCTCCATAAGTGAGGGGGAGACCGGTGTAAGGGAGCCCGAAAATGAGACCGAACTCGAAAGGAGTGATCATGATCTCACCCATAGGAAAATGAAAAGTACTGGTAGTATCCCAGTACCGCTCCGCAAGTCCTCTAACGAGCAAGCGGTCGGAGCGCTCAACGGAAGTGATGGACGCTCGAAGGTGGCCAAAGCCACAACGCTCCACAATAGCGTCGACCGCGGGAGTCACATACCTATGGGCTTTCTTGATCCCGGAAAGGCTACCGTAACACTGCATGATAGTGTCTACGTCCTATACAACACAATAACTGCAAGATAATTAGCTGGGTGATCCTAGTAACAACTACTAGTCTCCGGTTTAGTCCTAAATTTTTACAACTCGTAAAATTTAGCATTTTAACTAAACCAATATAACACGAGTAAATTTTAACGAGAACGAATTTCACACAAGTTTATTCTCCACAAATCTACTCGAAAATCATCTATCGTTATAATAAAAAAAAAAAAAAAAAACATCACTCAAGTTTATTTTCACAAAAGAAATGATAATTGCTATGAGAATAAATTTCACACAAATTTATTTTCCACCATTAAAGATGAATTTCACACAAATCCATTCTTCACATACAAAAAAAATCCTATGAAAATTAGCAAGAAAACAATTTCACGCAAATTGGTTTTCCACATTAGCTACACTACAGTTCTCAACCTAAAAATCCTATCTACACATGATTTTCTAAGTGTAAAGAGCAAAGAAAAAAAAACGACTTACCCGACATTTCGTACCAACGGTAACCAAATGCTCATTCTTCTTGAAGTTAAGATCGTGGGACTCCCAACGTTCGGTAGGATGGAAATCACTACGGGTGAACTCATCCTGGACTAACCGGTGCTCGATCACCCACCCGGTGACGGGGTATACCTGTAGACGCCAAAAAATCGCCTTCAGGTTTCTCTGCAAAAGCCCGATGATGAAAGGAGTAATTTATAAACTTGAATGCTATATTTGCTTTAATAGGTAAGATAAGGTCTCAAGTTTTTCCTCGATCACTCCTTTATTCCGGTCCCATTCAAAATCCCTGTTCAAGAGCTTTCCAACGACACCTCTCATGCCCTTTTCCGACTCCCGGTCGCCAGGTTGTGAACCGGGGGTAGAACCGTCTTTTACCGTCCGAGGGTAAAATGGTCTTTTCCTATTTTTTGGAATACATAATTCATCCGGAAAATTAAAATAGACTGGATGTCGTCATTATGACGGCATCCAGCTGGCTCACCACAGCCGTCAGCGGCGCTAGATTAAAATCGAGTGTCGCTAGCGACTGTGAGCTGGGCCGCTAGCGACGCTGACTCAGTCTCAGGCTCGACTACTTTTTCAAGCCCAATTCAAAAATTCGGCTCTTTTCAGCCGTCCAGCCCTCTACTTCCCACGTCTATAAATACGACCCTCCTCCCTCAGTTCAAAACACACAGTCTACAGTTGACAACCCCTATTCTCAGGAGTATTAACACTGAGCTTCTCCCTCTTTCTTCCAAATTTATTCTTGAGATCTTGTCTTTACTATTTTTGTCAAATATAGCCTATAGTTCATGTAAAAACTCCTGAGGGATCAAATCAAATTAATTGCTTAACTGTTTATTTTTCTAGTAGTCATAATGTAGATATGATGCTAGTACACGTTTTTTATCGCTTCCTAAATATTGTCTGTATAGTCGTCGTGCTGTCCAGTTTGTCAAATCGAATGCATGTCTAAGTAAGGGTCATTAATAAATGTTGTGATGCTTGTGGTGGACCAATTAAATGTTTAAGTCTAAGTTCTTAATCCGTTTTGTGTGGGAATCATGTCTTTAAATTATTAAGCAAACTTGAGTTAGTAGAGACCGTCATAATACGGGCGAGTTGGGTGCCTAACACCTTCCCACCTCGTACCTTCGCCCCTGAACCTATTATTCTTGGGTACTCATATGTTCAATATGAGCGGGAGTCTTTCTAAAAACATGACCAGTTTACTTCTCACGCTATTGGGTTGTCCCTTCGGTTTGTCCCTTCGATAAAAACGCCGATAGCAGATTTGTGACCTCTTTCAAGGTTTTTATTCAATTCAAGTCTTTTCAAAATGTTTTCTAACTCGATGGTCCCTTGAACTTATCTAAACCCCCAGCTTACAAATTTTTAATAAGGACATACTTTACGGAAACAGATGGATGGAAAAATCACGGGTCCTTACAGTGGCGACTTCACTGGGGATTTATTTAAGAGGGTGAGAGTCGAAAGTCAAGTTTGCTTAATTGTTTAATAACATGTTCCATATTTTGCATCATTCGCATCATCTACCTGTGTCTTGGCACAACCTTTTGACCGTTATCGACCCTCGGGGAAGTTTGTGTCGCAACTCATAGACAACCCATATATCTAAAGGAATATACAGTTGTCCTATTGTGCAAATCGACACTTCCTCACCCATGACTCCTCGACTCTTGTTGGTGAAAAAGAATTACAATTGATGTCCTGACCATCCGCCGAGCAAAAATTGTAATTTTTCGTGGTAACCTCACAGGAGCCAAAAGGAACTACCCCACATTCGTGCATTCGCTTGCTTGTTATGCATGTGTCGTTGTAATGACCGTCTGATCGCATGTTTGCCCGTAACTATGTCATTGGATTGCTTGCCTGAATGCATGAGTATCGTGACTAAGTGCCAACATGTACTTACGTGCTAGGAGCCTTTTCTTTTATTTCTAGCTAGTTTCTAATTCCCAAAAATGGTGCGAGAATTCAATTCAATCAACACCGGTGATTTTCTCGATGATATATTCTCTAAAAGTCATTAACAATTTTCTAGGATCTTTTTTGAAAAAAAAAAAAATGAGTCAGTTGTTCTAATTTTCCCTCTCCCTTTTCCTATTTCTTTATTTTCTTTTTTTTATTTTATGTAATCCAGATTCGGTCAACAAAAAAAGAAATAAACAAAAACGCAAAAAAAGAAAAACGCCTCCGAAAAAAAATTGAAAAATCAAAATAAACACTGAAATTCTTTTTTTTTAATTTTTATCCCATTTTCTATTTTTGAGTCTAGAAAAAAAATAAAAAAATAGGATAGTCCGTCTTTTTCTATTTTTCTTATTTTTGTTCATTGACTTTATTTTCCTTTGATATTAGGGAAATATTTGGGCATTTAGGCTTAAGGATCTTTTCCTTAGGACAATGTGTTTTCTATATGTGGGTCAACATTTTTTCTAGGTGAGAGTTTCATGGTTTTTTCTTGTTACTAAGTGCTCCGTGCTTCCTATTCAGAATAGGGGGTCCGAAGAAGAAAGGAAACCTTGAGAAAAGCTGGGCTCGGCCTTCGGCAAGGCTAGTTCGTCTTCAACCGTCTACACCACCAAGTTCCCAACAACCTCCACCACAAAAAAAAGCATCACCATCATCCCATAATCCCTTACAACCACAAAGGTCACCTCACCCATCACACCCCCAAGCTTCACAATGACCAAAACTACTGTCGAGAAGCTTGATGAGATCATGGGCAATTTGGAACGAATGCAACTCAAGGTTGAGGATTTGGAAAGAAAGGGGATGAAGCAAGAATCCTCTCTGACTCCCACACTGAAGAGGATGAGTAAGTCACTAAGCTCAAAAAGATTGACTCTATGGCCAACTACAATCCCGATGATGGTTAGGTCAACCCCAAAGTCAAAGGCAAGCTTCCAACCAAGTTCTCCATGCCCGAGGTCCCGATATTCACTTGAACTGATGATCCACAAAAAGTCACCTCAAGGCCTTCACTACTGCTATGGGTTTGAGAGGAATCAACAAAAGTATCTACATACATTTGTTCCCACAGACTCTTGATGCCTCGACTCGTCGTTGGTTCTACACCTTGAATTTGGAAAACTACCATACTTGGTCAGAATTCGCTATAATCTTCCTTGCACGTTACAAGGAAAATGTTGTTCTCTCTGTGACCCTTCGAGAATTAAAGATGAGGGATTCCTTGCCTTCCTTCAACGTTGGAGGCTGAAGGTAGCCAAACTGGTTGAGAAACCTGCGCAAAGTGATCAAATTCGCCAGTTCATCAAGAATCTGCAACCTGTTTACCAAGAACGCCTCATGTACCAAGCAACTGACTCCTACAACCAGCTCTATGATGTGGGTATCTTAATTGACGATAACCTCTACTCTCAATATCACTGTGTGTTTGGCCACCGCACGGATGACTGCATCCGCCCGCAATAAGGTATACAAGAAATCATGGACAAAAAAGGAGAAGAAGACGCCTATGAAGCCTAGAATTAGTTGGCTACCTGCAGGAGCTAGAGGAATCGAGTCTGAGTACCCAAGTTTTTTCGAGTTAGGATCCTAGCTAAATCTTTAGGTTGAGCCTTGAATAGGGAGTGTTCCCCTTTTTACTTTTTCTAAGTCTAGTTTCTTTTTGACGGGAATTAGAGACCCTCTTTTCTAAAGTCATGTGTGCTTGTCTTTTGTTGCAAATCAATAAAAATTACTCTTGCTCATTTCTTTCGTTGTTTGGCTATTGATAAATCCGATGAGCTCCAAGTTACACAAATTATTAACTAATCAATTTAAGCAATGTAAGTAAACTTCGTAAGGCAAGAATACAAATTATCTCTTTTACAGGAATTTGAATAGCTGAACTCCCTCAACGATGCCACTCTACAAGAAGAAGCGAGCCAGCCTTAGTACCAAGACTTCTTCAACTACATCACCAAAGGAATATACCCTCAAGACGCACCAATAAGAGCTCAACAGGCCATTCGTCTCTTAGCGGCGCAATACATAGAATACAAGGGGGTTCTATACAAGAAGTCCAACAACAGGGTCAACCTCAGATGCGTGAACTCCGAAGAAGCCACAGAGCCTGTGGACGAGGTACACAATGGTGTGGGCAGACCACACATGAATGGTCGAATGCTCTCTAGAAAGGTCCTAAGACTAGGATACCATTGGACCACTATGGAAAGGGATTATTATGACTATGTTAAGAAGCGCAAGAAGTGTCAGATATATGCCAACCTGCATCATATGCCACCCTCAATACTCCACAACTTCACATCCCCTCGGCCATTTTCCGCATGGGGAATAGATATTATTGGTTAAATAACTACATAAGGCTTGGGAGACATGAATACATCCTAGTAGCCATAGACTATTTTACCAAATGGGTTGAAGCCCAATCCTATGCCGTCCTTACCTCCAAACAAGTGTCCAAATTCATAAGGAACAACATCATTTTCCGATACGGCGTTCCGCATGAAATCATCAGTGACCATGGATCTCATTTCAAAGCCGAAACAACCACCCTTCTCAAAAGCTACAAAATCCACCACCATAAATCATCCCCTTACCGTCCCAAAACCAACGGCGCAGTAGAAGCCGCCAACAAAAACCTCAAAACTATCCTTGAAAAGATGATAGAAAATTACAAAGATTGGCCCATAAAACTCCCATTTGCCCTTTGGGGATATAGGACGTCTAAAAGATACTCCACAGGGGCGACACCTTATTCCCTAGTCTACGGAATGGAAGCAGTGCTACCCATAGAAGTCCCACTACCCTCCATGCGCATAGCCTTAGAGGGTGAAATTCCTGAAACGCAATGGTTACAAGCCCTCTACGAAGAACTCATGTTCACAGATGAAAGACGCCTACGGGCCCTAGACCATTCCCACATGTACCAGCAACGCATGGCAAGAGCATTCAACAAAAAGGTTCGACCCCAAAATCTAAAGGAAGGGGACTTAGTTTTGAAAGAATTACGTGCCCCAGTTACTGACCCCAGAGGCAGAGTTCGACCAAACTGGTCTGGTCCGTTCATTATCAAAGACATCTTTTCAGAGGGCGCAGTCAGACCCATGGACATTGACGGCATCGAGTTTAGTCAGCTCACCAACATGGACAAACTGAAGAAGTGCTACGTCTAAAAATAAAAAATAAATAAATAATAAATAAATAAAAGAGACATACACAAATTGAACGAACTACGCTTGCTTGATTCGACACTAGATACGTAGGTAACCCTTTTAAGGGGCCCGACCAAAATCAATCCAAAATTCCATTCAACTCATTTAAAAAGGGATAATCTTTATTCAAACTGAACGAATAAGCTTACATTGCAAAAAAAAAAAAAAAAAAAAAACAAAACAAAAATTAAACTCACTAAGGTTAAAAAAATACACGAAAAAAAGGTGCAACTACGAGGGTTTAAGCTAAACAAAATCTTATTACTTTTTTTTTTTTGAAAACTAGACTTGCTTTCTAAGAAAACTATTTTAATAATCCTTCTTCCCTTTAGAAGGCTTTGTTGAAGAGTTCTTCTTTGAATGATCCTGGCTTGAGGATGACCTATGATCGCTTCCTTGAGCTGGGGGCTTGCCTCTTTTTAATACATGGTAGCCTTCCTCATAAGGCCCTTCCTTTCTTTTCTTGCTTCCTGTTCTTGAGTCATACTTAGGCTTTAATTGGTCTAACTCCTAATGATGAAGGGCTCGTCTCGCTTTTCCATCACTGCAGGAAAGCCAATTCAAGGAGGTCTCAGAAAATTGAGTTGGGGCAATCACCCGAGGAACGGTCCAACGATCTCTGCCACGCCAATATTTTGCCCAATCTATAGAAAATTCAGTGGTCAATGCTAAGATAGGTGGTCTCGTGCTCTCCTGACGAGGGATAACCTGCTTCAACCCATATTGTCTCATAACCCTAGAAGGAAATAAGAAAGTACTTCTGTACAGACCCACTATGGTATTATGAGGAACAAAATTGTCGCAAGTCACTAAGGAAGTCAAGCTCCATCAGGTCACATGCCAGCGGATAACCGGTCCTTCATGAAAAAAGGCATCCCATTCAGGAAGGGTCTTTTCAGCATATAGCCTTTTCCTAACCAAGAAGCTAGCAGCAGTATTAGTTTTCTTTGACCAGGCTCGAGGAGTACGAGCTATCATCTTCTCTGGTGACTCTGTCAATCTTAGATGCTCACATAACCAAATTTGAAGCAACAGGGGGCCGCCAGAAAAAGCTTCGTGAGGGAAGATTTTCAACCTATCAAGCCCTCTAATAGGTTCCGCTACAACCAGATGCAAAGGAGAGTGACCTTCAGCCATTTGATTCACCACTCGCAACAATGAGGCTCTATCCAATTTGGAAGACTCTGCATTAGAAAACAGTTGGCGGTTTAACAGGCAAAGTACAAAATCCTGTCGGAGGCAGCGCCGAAATATTGCATCTTTTTCAGAAGAAATAACAAACTTTTCATAGAGTTGAACCAAGTCCACATCAACAACAAGAATCATGCTTTTGGCTTCTGCAGATGACAAGCCTAGTGATTTCCTGTATTGACCACTAAAACCATCTCTCAAATAAGGCACAGCTGGGGGAAGAACATTAGACATATTAGTGATTGTAGCAAATTCTTCAATTAGAGGGCATAATTTAGAATTACCAAAACGGAAAACGTGCAAGTCGGGTTCCCAATAATTCAGAGCAGATCGAAGAAAGGACCACAATATTTTGGTTGGTCTTAAAGCCAACAAGGTAGAGACATGGAATGAAGCCAGCTCAAGTTTATCTTCTATGGTCAGATTTTTGCACTAGGCATCAAACAGGTTTTCATAGGATTTTACCATGGTAGAAGCTTTGGGAAATTTGAAAAAGCTAAAGTCTGAAAAGTGATACAGCATCAAGCATCCCGTAAATCCTATTTATAGGGCAAAAACTCAGGTCAAAAGAAGCCAGAAATCTGTAAAAACGCCCAAACCAGAGACGTCAGCGGCTCTGGCCAGGGCCGCTATTGGCAGTGACCAGCGCTACTAGCGGCCCTCATCTCCAGCCCAGCGCCACTAGAGGCCGTGATCCTAGCCCATTATGTTTTTCTCCTTTTTGCTCCAGCCCTCCCACTTGGTCTTTTCTGCTCGGTTTAAGCCCACTTTTTGTACGCACAACAGAATTACAAAGCTCGAGACTCTCTTAGTTTTATCTTTTCAATTTTCTATTTTTATTTTCATTTTTTGAGGGGGTATAATATGTGTAATTTTTGCTTTTTCTTGCAAATTTTACTTTTTTCATATTTTTAATCCCTAAATTATGGCCTACTCCCTACTGCATAACACATTGCATACTTAAAGATCTGACGGGCATAATCGAGTCATCATAGCATACATATCATATAAATGCATAAAAAAAAACAGGATTTCAAAGTCTCAAGACCAATGTTTACAAAGCAATCCTACACCGCTCAACCGGAGTCGTCATCGCCACTGCTATCAGTCTTATCATCAACGGACGACTCCTGGCCATAGTTCCCAGTCAAATAATGGAAGGAGCCCTGGGTACTAAACGAGCTGTAAATAGGGCTACTGTTATTAGGCCTCATATCCCGCCTGTCATATGCTGGTGCATGCATGGGGGTACCTGCCGAAAACCCCGCTCCAAAGAGGCTCTCTGTGGCCTGGCTAGCAAAGTCCATAGCCACATCTTGATACGAAGGTCCAGTATGAGGCACATCCCATCTAGGGGCATTCGCCCAACCTCCAACCATGGGGGTAACAATGGGCCTACTATCAAGAGAAGGTTGAAAACCTGCTGGAGAAAACATCTCAGGCATGGGAATGTGCGTCATAGAAGGTCCGGGCGCCTCATCAACAGGAGGCTTGGTCACAGCTACGGGAGGTTGATAGAATACACCGCGTTAGACACAAGAAGGGGGGTTGAATTGGGTCTACTATTTTTCGCTGTTTTTCGTTTCTGTTGGCTAAGGACCAGAGGAAGGACCAGTGTTCCTTCTTCTGTATTAAGACAGAATTAATGCGGAAACGTGTAAAGTAAAGAGCAATGTAGACACAGTATTTTTACCATGGAAAACCACCCTGAGGGTCTATCAGGTGTAAAAACCACGACCTGCCACCCCAGCAGGATTTAACACCAAACGTTGTATTATACGAGCCGATGTGTCACACAAGTTGTACAAACTCCGGAGCAACCACACCTACGGCTGGTTTAAATGAAACCACCAAAGAACGACCGGTTACCTCAAACCGTCAAAGAGGCACTAGGTTACCTCTAGTCCTATGCCACACACGGACACTAGTGACTACCTCTAACCTCTACTTAATCGCCAAGCCACGCTTGCGAACACCTTCCACAAGGGATACAACCTTTAAGTACTTCTTTACAAGGATATGAAAGGTTACAAATAAGCACTATGTGGCTGACTTTAGTGAGACAAGGAACAGAACTTGGAACAAGGAACTCAGGGCCGTTTTACTTCACTGTGTATGAAGGGCACGAGTAAAGGAAGAAGGGTTTTACTTTTGTAAGATAAATCTTTTGAAAGCTCAACACCTTGCTTGCCTTAGCTAAGTGATCAGCCCACCTCTTATATAGAGGGAGTTTACTTAGCCAAGTCATTTTGCTCAACACCCAAAGGAATATGAAAGTACAATATTAAGGAATCTTTTCCAAACTCAATGGGACATCTCAAATCTGATTTGTTTAGTCCTAGGAAGCAACCTAGTAAACAAAGGAATCAGATTCTCCATAATCCAAAACATTGATGTGGCTTGTGTAAGAGAACCTTGCACAAGGCTCCATAAAGTGATAGATTCCTTTGTCTTTTGGCCTTTTGTTTTTCAACTCTAAAACCATGTGTTTTATGCTTTTGAAATCTGAAGATAATATCTTCCAATAAGGCCAAAAACACCTTGGACGAAAGTCCACTTTAAAATCCAGTTGTAAAAACATTTTTGAAATCCTTCGAAACTCGTGCAGTGCTGGGAACTGACAGGGGTCTGGTCCATCATCTGGTCCATTGTTCCTAACAGCCTTCAATCTTAATGTTGGCTATTTGTTAACATGTTCCAAGCCTTACCAAGTCTTAACATAAGTCAAAGCACGTTACATGAATCCTATTCTGAAAGACACCCATATATCTTCCTTCATAGTCTTCACGTATCTTGTCCATGATGGCTAATTGGAAAGACACCCATATATCTTCCCTCTTTAGTCTTCACGGAGCACCAAGAGGGCTAATTGGAAAGACACCCATATATCTTCCTTCTTAGTCTTCATGGTACTTCACCAAGCAAGCTATCCATCCATGAGGTTAATTCAAGGCTACATAAGATCACGCTTAACAAACTCATTAGTATTAATTAGGTGCATAAACATAGTTTGTTAATCATCAAAACTCTAAGGGCTCAACAAATTCTCCATTTTTGATGATGACAAACCTACTATGCTTGTGAACCACATAATATGAATTAAGAGCATGAATGTTAAGAGTGATTACCTCACATATGATCGTCATTGCAAGTGTAGATAGTCGCTTAATGGAATCACAACATTTTAACACAAAGAGCCTTGATATTTTTATGAAACGAGAAAACGTCGGCTATTGAGCCGCCAACTTGAATTACTAAGCACACGCATCTCTTCCCCCTTTTGGCATCTCAAAAAGCAATATCAACAATAATCATGCAACAAAAATGAGCAATACCAAACACAATCATGCACAATCCGCACCCCTTGGGTACTATCACACAAGAAGACCAAGCATGCAAAGTTGCTCAAATCTAACAGTCCAAAGATATTGTCCATTCAAAAGTAGCCATTAAGCAATGCAAGTTCACAAAACATGATCAATACCAAACCATGAGCATAATTGTCTTAGGAGGAAGAGAAATAAAGATTGTTTTTAGGATAGACAGGTAGGTGGGTTCATGATTGAGCCAGTGTGCCAATACCAAGAGGGACTAGAGGCAGGAGTGGACTACTTTGGTGCAGCAGGTTTGGGCAAGAGCTGAGCAAGGAGATCCATCAGTGCATTGTGCTTGCGATTAGTGTCTTCCTGCAGAGCCTCCAATTTCTTGTCCACATTAGCCTCCAAAGTCTCCATACGACCCTCTAGAACCTCAATCTTCTTCTTCTCATTATCTTGAGAACCACCAGCAACATTCCCCAAAGGACCAGACAAGGTACCAGTAGGTGGACCTAAGGCAGAACCAACAGCAGCTCTCACAACATGACCAAGATTAGGATTACGACCTTCCAATCCTTGTTCCCTAATCTCTCCGTAGCCACAGAAAACCAAGATACGTGACTCAAAGTCATCCCAAATCCTGATGTTGTACATGAAACGAAGAGGGATGTTGAAGTGTTGAAAAATCCTAGTCAAGAAGAACCCATAAGGCCGACGATGGTTCACATCAGCACTACGAATCACTCTATGAATGTGTTGAACTAGAAATGATGGTAGGTTGATTTGAATCCTCTTTCCCAACATGTATGTCAATGTAAGCTCAAGAAAGGTAGGCTCTCCCCTCTTCTCACCCTTAGGAATCACATTCCTCATCACAAAAGCAAATAATAGCTCGTAGAAGGGAGTCAAGTCCTTCTTTTTGACACGAAAAGCACCGGACAAGGAAGTGTCTCCGGTTAGGGTTTGACATATAGTCAAGGGAGAGTGGGGAGGACCTAGATTCCGCCAACCATCACTAGTATACACATCATAACCAATCAAACGCAAACTCAACACCTTAGAAACCAAGTAAACATCAAACTCCAATTCATTCCCTTTCACATTACCATAAACCGTCCCATCAACAACCTCACAACTAGTATAAAAATCAAGCACATCCTCTTCGGCATAGACATATGACCAATCAACAAACACATCCCACCAACCTTGGGCTTTCACCGCATCAATAAAATCAATACAACCATAACGTTCAAGAATTTCAGGAATAAGAACCTTACCAGCGGCAGCCTTGCGTACCACGGTCCTTTTTGCCTCCTTTTCCTTCCTCCTACCATGAGCGGAGTCGATTGATGATGAGCTATCAACCGGTTCCACCTTGTGCTTCTTCGAAGATGAGGCCTTGGAGATTGGAGAATGGGTTATCTTGGCTTTTCTTTTGGTTGTGGTTGTGGCTAATTTTGTGGTGGTATGGGTTTCGGTTGAGGTGGCTTTCTTTTTGTGCTTGGTTTTGGGTTATTTTGGTTGTGGTGGTGGAGGGACCTCTTCATCAGGAAAAAGAAGTCAATTTAATTGGAGACTCAATTGCCTTGCTTCTCGTGATACGAGGTGAAGGAGTAGGTGCTGATTTTATGGGGTCAAGATCGACCGCAAGCTTGTACATGAGTTTTTCTTGCCTTTTGGTTAAACTTCTTTGGTGGTGGTTGAGGTTTTGTGGATTTGGAGAGTTTGCTCACATCTCCAGTCTTCTTCCTTGCTGGAAAACGAATGGGAGTCCCATCATCTTCATCTTCGCTTTGTTCAATGTCGACCAGAACACAGTCGGGAACGGAGTCAAGAGCAAAGGTAACAGGATCCATGGGTTGATCTTCTGTTCCCTCCTCCATTTCCCCCTCTGTTCCTTCTCTTCGTATGTTACGAAGCAGCTGTTGAAAGTCGGACTGGTGGCCCCAATGGTGGATCAAAAGCTATGGGCTCCACAGTTTGGGGGCCTCCCTTAGCTTGGGTGAGCCAACATCTCCTTCATCATCAGAAGCATCCACATCATCCTCTACAACCACACTTGGATTTCCTCCATCAACATCACCAAGGCCCAACGCCCCATTCACTTCCCTCAAATCATCATTCGTAAATCTCGATCTTTTATTCACATGCAACTTAGACTTGTTCCTCTCTTCACTTTCAACATCCTTATCCTCATTGTCACTCTCTTTCTCTTTTTCCACGGATTTCAAACTCTTTTTACCTTTCTCACTCTTCTCACCTTCTTCACCATCCGAAGAGACCTTAATGGGATCCTTTGGTTCATTCACATCTCGATTCACCTTTTCCCCCTCAGTTGATGCACCGACATTTTTATCTTTCACAATAGATATCACACTCTCAATTAAATTCATCATCTTATCTCGAGATTCCATAGGATTTTCTGGATATTCCACGGCTAATGGCTCAATTTCTTCGGGAGAGGGTGATTTTTCCTTTTCTCTTCCAACCCGTACGGCAGGTCTCCTTTGAGGAGAAATGGGCTTAGTCCCAATTTGAGCATTAAGGTCTTCATCTTCTTCAAGTTGTGTGATAATCACCATGCCGAATCTCAAGAACTTTCTCTTCTCAAATTACCCCAAAAGCTTGACCGAAGTTGGGGTTTTTGTGGGTTTTTTGTGAGGAGAGAGAATTGGGATTTTTGTGGGTTTTCTTTTTAAATGTCGATTTCAGCAAAAGGGAAAGGTATGTTTGTGAGTTAGATTTTGAATGAATTTTGGGATTTTGGTTGAGACCATAAATGGTAAAGAGTGGTGATATGGGCGGTTGTGTAATTGAGTGTAGGAGAGAGATGGTTGATGTGAGAGGAAAGAAAGATGAAGAAGTAAAGTGGAGAGAGAGGGAGCTGATGGTTTTGGGAAGTGGTGTCCAGCCGTCTTTGGGAAGTGGGAGAAGTGATGGTTGAGTGGGTAAAGGGGTTTAAATGTTGGACAATTCAATTGTCCCCTTTTCTCTTGCAAGACCGGTCACGTGGGTGAGAGAGAGAGAATCTTTGTGGGTTATTTTGTGAGAGAGCTCTCCTAATAATAAGCTGACATTCTTTTCATAGGAGAGAGAAAGATCTTTTTATGCTCAGATTTTATTTGGTCCATATTTCACAAACAAACAAAACTCATAGCACTTAAGAACAATAAGGACAATATCCTAGGGACCAAGATGAGTGCAATGCAACATTTAGGTCATGTAATAGAACTTGTGACAAAGTTCAATTTTGGACTTGCACAATTAAATTAAATAAGCTCATAAATGCATCATTCTCATCATTTAATATGCTTAATTAAATGCACCAAGGGGGAGTCAAAGCATATACCTAGGAAATCCTTGTAAGGCCAAGCTCAAGCCTTATCTTCTCGAATCGTTCCCAGCTAAGGGCCTTTGTGAAGATATCCGCAAGTTGATTTTCCGTCATTGCAATATTGCCTTTTTCCACATGATCTCTCAAGAAATGATGCCTAATGTCAATGTGCTTGGTTCTCTTATGTTGACAAGGATTTTTAGCAATATTAATAGCACTTGTGTTGTCACAATAAATAAGCATGCAATCAATAACAACACCAAAGTCTTTTAATTGTCGCTTAATCCATAACATTTGAGCACAACATGAAGCGGCGGAAACATATTCGGCTTCGGCCTTAGACAAATCAATTGAATTTTGTTTCTTAGAGCCCCATGATATCAAGCATGAACCAAGAAAATGTGCCATACCGGAAGTGCTCTTGCGGTCAACGAGATAACCCGCATAGTCCGCATCGGCATACCCGATTTGATCAAGACTAGATCCGAATGGGTACCATAGGCACAAATTATCATTACCACGTAAATATCTCAATATTCTTTTTACCGCTATCATGTGAAATTTCTTAGGACAAGATTGAAAACGTGCATACAAGCCTACACTAAAGATAATATCGGGTTTACTTGCGGTTAATTAAAGGAGAGAACCGATTTTACCTCGATATGTCTTTTCATCAACTTTCTTACCATCTTCATCCATGTCGAGCTTAGTTGATGTCGCTATAGGTATGTCCGTTGGCTTGGCGGTTTCCATTCCATATTTTCTCACGAGCTCTTTGAGATACTTTTGTTGGTGAATGATAATTCCTTCACGAGATTGCTTGATTTGCAAACCCAAAAAGAAGTTGAGTTCGCCCATCATGCTCATCTCGAATTTACTTGTCATTAGGTCCGAAAATTCCTTGCACAAACATTCGTTAGTAGCACCAAATATAATATCATCGACATATATTTGGACAATTAATAAATGCTTGTCTTTCACCTTGAGAAATATTGTGTTGTCAATCTTCCCTCTTTAAAACTCATTTTCCATTAAGAACTTGGAAAAGCGCTCATACCATATTTAATGGAAGAACTTGCATCTTGGTTGACTTCTGTTGAGCTCTTCCCAGAGGGAACAGTGGGAGGACCAGAAGAGGGATCAGAGGCTGTTGATTCAGTTCCCCATGTCAGTGGCGCTTCACCTTCTGAGGGTCTGGGCTTCTATTTTCCCTGAGGTCCTTTCGCCATTCCTTCTGGTTTAGGATGAGTAAAGTCATTGTAGTTCCGGACAAGTCCGATTTCGAAATCATCATCCTGCAAAAGATTCTCATCCAAGATGTTACCTTCATCAAATATCACATGGATACTTTCCTCAACAAGCATTGTTCGTTTGTTGTACACTTTGTAAGCTTTGCTATGTGAGTAGTATCTAAGGAAAACCGCTTCATCACTCCTCGCATCAAATTTGCCAATATTGGATTTTCCATTATTATGCACATAACATTTACAACCAAAGGTACGAAAATGCATGATGCTAAGCTTTCTCCCTTTGAAGAGTTCATAAGGAGTTTTTTTGAGCAAGGGTCTTATCATGCAACGGTTCATGATGTAGCAAGCCGTGTTCACGGCCTCGGCCAGAAAGTACCTAGGTAGTCCACTAGCAATTAACATGGTACGTGACATATCTTCTAGTGTCCTACTTTTTCTTTCAACAACACCATTTTGTTGCGGTGTCCTAGGGGCCGAGAAGTTATGATCAATGCCATGCTCGTTGCAAAAATCAATCAATTTATCATTATCAAATTCAGTACCATGGTCGGAAGGCATGCTAACTAGTTGATTACCGGTCATTCGTTGGGTCTTTTTCAAAAACACAACAAAAACGTCAAAGGTCTCGTCCTTTGAGGAAAGGAACAATGTCCATGTAAAACGAGAGTAATCATCAACTATAACAAACACGTAGCTTTTGCCACTTCTACTTACCACTCTCATGGGGCCACATAAACCCATATGGATGAGTTCAAGTGGCCCAGACGTGCTAACCATGGTCTTTGGTTTAAATGAAGTCCTTACTTGTTTTCCTTTAGCACATGCATCACACATCTTATCTCTAGATAACTTAATTAATGGTAAACCAACAACTAAGTATTGAGACGCTAGTTTGTGCAACAAAGATAAGCTAGCATGTCCTAATCGTTTATGCCAAAGTAAAGGATAATCATCAAGCACACTCAAGCATGACATATCAACATGGGGAAGTAAAGATATATTATCTTTATAAACATTGTTGTGTCGCTTCCCTTCCAACACAGCACCACCGGTTTTAGTACTTACAATCATGCAACTATTTTTCGAAAATTCAACATTATTTCCATGATCACATAGTTGCGAAATACTCAATAGGTTGTGTTTTAAACCGGCTACCAAGAACACGTTATCGATAGAGTGTGTAGGTGACGAGCCAATCTTACCGACTCCTATGATATTACCTTTCTTACCATCACCGAAAGTTACACACCCACCGTTGAAGGCCGTTAGTGAGAGAAAATTATATTCATCTCCCGTCATGTGCAGTGAGCAACCACTATCCAAGTACCAAGATTGGTTGCTCTCTCCCACCAACGCCTACAAAACCGATCAATTGTGAGATATAGGAACCCAAGCAGCTTTGGGTTCCTTTCCAACATGAAGTGTAGATAAATCACTTTTCTTCATCCATTTAGAGTTTATATTTTTCATTATAGCACAATTTTTAACCTCACAATTTTTTTTCACATGACCGGCTTCACCACAAAACATACAAAGTCGGTTAGAGGATAAATCAGAATACTTCGAGTGGGGATACCAAGAAGCTTTCTTACTTTTAAACCCTAATCCACTTTTAGTTCTGTTTTAGCTCTTTTTCATCCAAGCTGCTGCTCTAAAGCCACTGTTCCAAGCATCTTTCCTTCTAACACTTTCTTGAGCATAGGATAGGTAAGTTTCGAGTTTTTGATTCTTGACTTTTTCGATTTGTGAAATATTTTTAGCACAGTCAAGTTCTTCTTTTAACGACTCGAAACATATGTGTACTACATCAGCACGAATAGCATTTTCACACAATTCTCTTATACGCATGGTTTCAAGTTCCTCTTTTAACTTGGTGATATCTCCCGGGAGTCCATCTATCGTTCCTTCCAGAACTACACAATGTTCCCTATGGATTGCATGTTTGGTTTCTCGGTCTTTCTTTTCTTTAAGCACATTTTTCATTTCCATTTTAAGACTAATAACGTTATCATGCAATTTTTCATTTTCAAGACATACACCATGAAAATCAGAGGATATAGTGTCTATCATAAAAAGCATTTCATCGGGAGAATAAGCATGCATATTATCATTTAAGCTAGAAGAAGAAGCTACCTCAAACGAAAGTTCCTCCGAGTTGCCAAGTGCCATGAGAGCAAGATTAGTAACTTCGGTGACCTGTTCAGATTCTTCTTCCTCCTCGTCACCCCAGGTGGCGTACATGTTCTGCATGAATTTCCCTCTAGCTTTCGCGAAGGCACTTTTCTTGTCCATGCGTTCCCTCATCTGTTCATTGCTAGGACAGGACAATCTCTCATCATATGACCCGGTTTGTGACACTTGTAGCAGTTTTGAGCAGCATCACCAGCTTCCTTGAAAGTTCCTCTTCTGTCGCTGGGTCGAAACTTTCTATAGAATTTTTTGATCCTTCTTGTCATCAAGGCAAGATCATCTTCCATATCAAGATCGACTTGCGCCTCTTCATCTTCGACCTTCAAAGCAATTCCCTTGTCTTTTCTAGTCTCTTCCTTAACCCGTGTGCTCACTCGGATCTCATGAGTTTGGAGATTCCCAATGAGCTCATCCACGATCAAGGAATCCATTTGCTTTGCTTCTTGGATGGCGGTGACTTTGCTATCCCATAAGGAAGGTAAGATCCTTAAGATCTTTCGAACAAGTTCCTCGGATGTGAAGAGCTTACCGAGAGATTTTAACTCGTTGGTGACATTAGTGAATCGAGTGAACATGTCCTTGATTGACTCTTTTTTATCCATAGAGAAGAGCTCGTACTCTCTCACCAAGATCTCGATCCTTGATTGTTTTACTTGGTTCGTTCCTTCGTGGGCTACTACAAGAGCATCCCAAATTTCTTTGGCGGTGTCCCAACCGGCAATACGGTTGTACTCGTCGGCACCAAGACAGCAATGGAGGATTTCACGGCCTTGGCATTCTTCTCAAGCTTCCCAAGATCAACGTCGTTGTAGTCATCTTCCGGCTTGGGAATGAGAACTTCTTCTTCGTTCAAGATGGGCGGAATGACAAGAGGGCCGCGTGAAGTTATTTGCCAAAGCTGATAGTTTTCGGCTTTGATAAATATCTCCATGCGAGTCTTCCACCAACTGAAATGTTGGCCATTGAACAACGGGGGTCGTGAGATAGATTGACCTTCAAGTGTTTGGGTAGGTGCACTCATTTTTGTGGATCACTCAAAAGGGGTTAGATTTTTTGTTGAGAACCCTCTCTGATACCAATTGATAGATACACCGGGTTAGACACAAGAAGGGGGAGTTGAATTGGGTCTACTATTTTTCGCTGTTTTTCGTTTCTGTTGGCTAAGGACCAGAGGAAGGATCAGTGTTCCTTCTTCGTTAATGCGAAAACGTGTAAAGTAAAGAGCAATGTAGACACAGTATTTTTACCGTGGAAAACCACCCTGAGGCTCTATCAGGTGTAAAAACCACGACCTGCCACTCCAGCAGGATTTAACAACAAACGTTGTATTATACGAGCCGATGTGTCACACAAGTTATACAAACTCCGGAGCAACCACACCTACGGCTCATTTAACTGAAACCACTGAAGAACGACCGGTTACCTCAAACCATCAAAGAGGCAGTAGGTTACCTCTAGTCTTATGCCACACACGGACACTAGCGACTACCTCTAACCTATGCTTAATCGCCAAGCCACGCTTGCGAACACCTTCCCCAAGGGATACAACCTTTAAGTACTTATTTTCAAGGATATGAAAGGTTACAAATAAGCACTATGTGGCTGAGTTTAGTGAGACAAGGAACAGAGCTTGGAACAAGGAACTTAGGGCCGTTTTACTTCACCGTGTATGAAGGGCACGAGTGAAGGAAGAAGGGTTTTACTTTTGAAAGATAAATCTTTTGAAAGCTCAACACCTTGCTTGCCTTAGCTAAGTGATCAGCCCACCTCTTATATAGAGGGAGTTTACTTAGCCAAGTCATTTTGCTCAAAACCCAAAGGAATATGAAAGAACAACATTAAGGAATCTTTTGCCAAAGTCAATGGGATATCTCAAATCTGATTTGTTTAGTCCTAGGAAGCAACCTAGAACACAAAGGATTCAGATTCTCCATGATCCGAAACATTGATGTGGCTTGTATAAGAGAACCTTGGACAATGGTCCATAAAGTGAAAGATTCCTTTGTCTTTTGGCCTTTTGTTTTTCAACTCTAAAACCATGTGTTTTATGCTTTTGAAATCTGAAGATAATATCTTCCAATAAGGCCACTTTAAAATCCAGTTGTAAAAACTTTTTCGAAATCCTTCGAAACTCGTGCAGTGCTAGGAACTGACAGGGGTCTGGTCCATTGTTCCCAGCAGCCTTCAATCTTAATGTTGGCCATTTGTTAACATGTTCCAAGCCTTATCAAGTCTTAACACAAGTCAAACCACGTTACATGAATCCTATTCTGAAAGACACCCATATATCTTCCTTCATAGTCTTCACGTATCTTGTCCATGATGGCTAATTGGAAAGACACCCATATATCTTCCTTCTTTAGTGTTCACGGATCACCAAGCTAGAGGGCTAATTGGAAAGACACCCATATATCTTCCTTCTTAGTCTTCAAGGTACTTCACCAAGCAAGCTATCCATCCATGAGGTTAATTCAAGGCTACATAAGATCACACTCAATAAACTCATTAGTATTAATTAGGTGCATAAACATAGTTTGTTAATCATCAAAACTCTAAGGGGTCAATAGAGGTGAACGACCAATGGACGGCCTGCTCGCCGAAGAGGCCTTCGCAGCAAAAGAATGTTGAGGTCCTGCCGAAGACAAAAACTTTGACATCTACAAACAATTAAGATCGAGATGTTAAGTTAAGCACTTCACTTAGCTAAACAAAAGATGAAAGCTTACTTACATCAACAGTACTAGACCGAGAACTCTTCCCCTTGCCCATCACCCGATTACAGCCTTTCTTCAACAGGTGAATGAGCTTGAAGACTTGAGAAGTCTGCTCCCGGTTCAGCTAAAAAAAAAAAAAAAAAACAACAAGAGGTAGAGTCAGCATTCAAACGCAAACACAAAATACAAGAAGGGATAAAAAGAAACTTACCTCTGTACAACTATCGGGCAAGGGCAAGCCCTCAACATTCTCTCCATCAGAACTATGTAGAGGGAACTCCTCCACTATACGTCCCCCGCTCTCACCAATATACCTCACTTCATTAGTCGGCAAGGTCACGCTTGGGGGATGGCCCCAAGGAACTCTAGAATGGGACCTCCTGGGACCCTGAGGAGGCAAACGATCCGCCTGTAAGACACAAAAAGTCATTATATCACGCTTATAGCTGAAAAGACGCAGATGAACTTCTTACCTCAGAAGTGAGGTCCGACATCAGGCGACCCAAGCAATAGGCTAGGTACACAGCCGTGCGATCCAAGCCACCAATCTCCGGCTTTAGAAACTCCGTGGCCACCATCCCATGAGTAACGACCCCTAAGTCCGCCATGCTTAGACTGCGCAGATAGAACATGGTCATGGGAGGATCCTCCGGAACCAGATGACCACCCAAGGCGGGATAGACCAACCGAGTCAAACGGTCCCCCAAGTACCACACAAAGACAAATGGCCCCTCAAAGACCACCCGCAAGGAGGACACACTAAAAGACTCCATGGTAATATGGGGCGGAACCCCAGGAACATCGTCGAAGACAACCCACGACACCTGCAGATTACCGGTTCAAAAGTTCATTCACACCAAATGGACCAGAAAAAAAAAGTGCACAAGTCACCAACAACATACCACAGATGCAGCATGACTCTCGAAGGTAGCCCAAAAATGCTCCAAAGAGGTAAATAAATGGTTATCTCTACCAATCCACCGTGAACCTAGTGCAAAACATCGTCAAACCAGGACCGTGAGGACTAAATGCGGGAAAATACTCGAAGAACCACTGCTGCCATACAAGCAAAAAAGGATAAGCTTCAAATTCAAAAGCATGCATGTGCAAAGAAAAAAAAAAGAAACATATATGCCTACCTCCAGTATCTTCCAAGGGCCCGAGATAGACGCTCTCTCACTCGTCGCCCCAGGCCTGCAAGCCCGGCGACACCATCTCACCAAGGTACCATAAGCAGGAGCACCAAAGTTGTACTCATGGACCTTTGTCAAATCCTCCAAACATGTCAAGAGGCCAACCTGACGTACGCTCTTCTTCTGAGAGAAAATGGTCGATCCCAACAAGCATGCTAGGAAAATACGGGCTCTCTGCTCATCGGTAAGCCCCTGGTCCGCCAAAGCCGCCCATAACCGCGACAAGGAAACCTGGTCATCTCTGAAATGGGCGGACACAGGCCTATAAAGCTCAAGTAACTTGTCACTCTGTCGATGGTAACTCACTTCGTACCGAATACGACGCCCTCTGTAGGATAAACCTGTCAGGATAGCGAACTGTAAGGAGTGGGGAACATCTCTCCTACATGCATATGGAAAGTGTTCGTAGTGTCCCAGAACCTCTCAAAAATAATCCTAGTATCCCCAGAGTGACAAGCAGGGATAACCGTCAAGAATTGCTCAAAACTTGAGCCCAATACCATATCCCTGGCTCCAACCAAAAATGTCTCCACAATCATGGCTCAATGGGAAGTAGACCCATGAGCCTGCAACAAAACACCAATACCCTAGCCAACAAACAAAATTTTCTAGACACCCCATATACTACAAATACAACCAAAATAATTCAACATAAGCTATATAGAGCTGACAACCAATCCAATACAAGTCCCCAATTGGTTCGTGTGCCGAAGCACTAACAGTTCAAATTTATATGTACTAAAGAAAAAAAAAGAGAGTCAGAAAACATACCAACTCAGGGTTAGCCAGATGACTATGCTTGTCTGAGTAAGATACTACAGTCCGAGACCCCAGCCGAGCACCAGTCCAGCCGCATGAACGAGTCCTGGTACAGACGCGCCCCGTCTGCATGACGAGCCAAAGGCATACTAGTAGAAGGAAGCCCAGTACGAAAAAGGTTCCGGTTCTCCTCCTCACCCATGGGACGTTTCCCATTGTCTGTGGGAGCCATGGAAGGACAACCAAGTTTTCTCTCTTTCCAAGTGGAAAATTAAAAGTTTTAGATTCGCAAGAAATAAGCACCCATTCAACAATGCAACCGAAAATTCAGCAACTAGGCCGAAAAATAAGGAAGTTCAAGACAACAATCGAAGAATTTGGACAAGAATCAAGTTACCTCAAGCAAACTGAAGAACTCTATAATGGTGTTGCTCGAAAATGGCTCTCGGCGAGTGAAGAAGAAGAACTGAAATGCGAGAAAGAAAAAATCGCGACGAAATCAACTTATTGGGTTCAAGATGAGCGCCGCTAGCGCCGCTCACCAAGAGCCTAGCGCCGCTAGCGGCCCTGCAAGGCCTGCGCGCGCGGGCCCCTACCTGCCGTCCCATGACCTTTTTCAGCCCAGAAGCCGTTACTCCAGTTCGTTCACGGCAAATATCAGTACCAAGCGCGCGGGCAAGTCTCTTTCACAAATTCAAATTCGACAGTTGGCCCATGTTACGGTACCAACTATTTTCAGGTAAAACTAACCCAATTATTTTGCAGGTCCCAAATACTTGAGCCTGGATGCATGCTGCGATGACTTTTACCGCCCGGAGTGTCAAAATTATTTTAAACCCGGTAAATCTGTCGGCCTCGTCAATATCCAAAAAAAAAATCCCAATATCCAAAACAATCCCGATGACCCAATAGCCAAAAAAAATCCCAATGACCTGATGTCCCAATATCAAAAAAAAATTCCAATGACCCGTGTAGACGCCAAAAAAGCGCCGCCAGATTTCTCCGCAAAAGCCTGATGATGGAAGGAGTAATTTATAAACTTGAATGCTATTTTTGCTTTGATAGGTAAAGTAAGGTCTCAGTTTTTTCCTCGATTACTCCATCATTTCCACTTCATTCAAAAGCCCCTTTTAAGAGCTTTTCATTGCTTTCTTTCCATGTCCAAATACGATTCCGCACCTAAGAATTATGGCCAAAAAAAATTAAGGGTCAAAATAGATGTTGCCGAATACTGTGGACCGTATTTCCAACCCAGCGCCGGTAGCGGCGCTAACACAGCATCTCGCCCGACTCTTTTTTCAAGCCCAATTCAAAAATTTGGCTCCTTTCACCCGTCTAACCCTACTTCCTGCGCCTATAAATACGACCCTCCTCCCTCAGCTCAAATCACACAGTCTACAGTTGACACCCTCTATTCTCAGTAGTATTGACTCTAAGCTTCTCCCTCTTTCTTCCATAAACAGTTCTATTCTATTCTCGGGAGTATTGACACCGAACTTCCCCCTCTTTCCAAACTTGAGATCTTGTCTTTACAATTTTTGTCAAATATATCCCATAGTTCAGGTATAAACTCCTGAGGGCTCAAATTAAATTGCATGCATAATTGTTTATTTTCTAGTATTCATAATGTAGATATCATGCCAGTAAACGTCTTTTTTTGCTTCCTAAATATTGTCTGTCCAAGCATGTCTAGTCGTTATAATGCTCAATTTGTCAATCGTATGCATGTCTAAAAAACGGTTAAAATAAATGTTGTGATGCTTATGATGAACCAATTAATAGTCTATGTCTAGGTTATTAATCCGGTTTGTGTGGGAACCATGTCTTTAAATTATTAAGCAAACTTGAGTTAGTAGAGGCCATCATAATACATGCGAGTTGGGTGCCTAACACCTTTCCACCTCGTACCTTCGCCCCCGAACCCTTTATTCTTGGGTACTCATATGTTCTATATGAGCGGGAGTCTTTCTCAAAACATGATCAATTCACTTATCCCGCTATTGGGTTGTCCCTTCGGTTTGTCCCTTCGATAAAACGCCGATTGCAGATTTGTGACCTCTTTCATGGTTTTTATTCAATTCAAGTCTTTATAAAAAAATTTCTAACTCGATGGTCCCTTGAACCTATCTAAACCCCCAGCTTACAAATTTTCTATAAGGACGTACTCCGTGGCTGTAGAAATCCCGTGTCCTTACAGTGGCGACTTCACTGGGGATTTATTTAAGAGGGTGAGACTCGAAAGTCAAGTTTGCTTAATTGTTTATTAACATGTTCCATATTGCATCATTTGCATGTGCTTTGGCACAATCTTTTGACCCTTGTCAATCCTCGAGGAAGTTTGTATCGCAACTCGTAGACAACCCGTATATCTAAAGGAATAAACAGTTGTCCTATCGTGCAAATCGACGCTTCCTCACCCATGACTCATCAATCCTTGTTGGTGAAAAAGAATTACAATTGATGTGTCGACTATCCGCTGAACGGAATTGTAATTTGTCGTGGTAACCTCACAGGAGCCAAAAGTCTCTAGCTCACATTCGTGCATTGGCTTGCTTGTTGTGCATGTGTCGTTGTAATGCACGTCTAATCACATGTTTGCCTATAAATTGCGTTGTTATAATGCTTGCCTGAATGCATGAATATTGTGACTATGTGCCAACATGTACTTACGTGCTAGGAGTCTTTTCTTTTATTTTTATCTAGTTTCTAATGCCCGAAAATAGTGCGAGAATTTAATTCAATGAGCACTCGTTTACACGATTACATATTTTCATATAGCGTCGAAGTCATGAACAATTTTCTAGGACCTGTTAGCAAAAAAAAAAGAGTCAGTCTCTCCAATTCCCCTCTCCCACCTTTTCTTTATTTTTCTGTATTGTTTTGATGTAATTCAGATTCGGCAAAAACAAAAAGAAAAGCAAAAAAAAAAAAATGCCGTTACAAAAACGCCGAAAAAAAAATTCGGAAAAAAAAAAGATTGCCAAAATTTTCTTACTAATTTATTTATCCCATTTTCCATTTTCTTTGAGTCTAGAAAAATTTAAAAAATAGGATTTTTTTTTTTTTATTTTTCTCATTTTCGTTCATTGACTTCATTTTTACTTTGATATAAGGGTAAATAATCGGGCATTTAGGCTTAGGTTTTTACTTTCTTCTTTTCCATTTCGTTGCATTACATTGCATTGTACCTATTAGATGCTCCATGCTAAGATTCATAATTAGTTTCATGCTTGCATTGCCGTCATTTTGCATCTGCATTTGTACAAAAGTCAAAGTCATACATTCGTCTATGTCTCCATTTGTTCACTACGTCTTATACACTAGAAGTGATCTAGACAAGTCATTCATTAAGTGCACTAGGGTCATTTTAGGAAGCATCCATTCATTGTCATACATGTCAAGCTCATCCGTCATGCATCTTGCATAATGTCATAGTAACTCTGTTGTCACATTGTCATCATCATGCATTCGAGTTCATATAGACGTCCTTAGATTCATTCACCTTAGGAGCTATCGAGGGTCTTCTAAAAATCATGAGTCTTTGTTTTCAAGTCCTTTCTTTGGCGTATTTCCAAGTTGAGACTTGTGTTCAGGATTGGGGGCTCGAGGAAGAATTACGGAGACAAAGGTTGGGCTCAATCATCCGGAACATTGGTTCGTATACAAGCTACCTCCAAGATACCACCACATTCCAAAAGGCCATCACCCCATAGTCCATCACCACTATAAAGCTTGCCACCACTCAATACATCCCTTACCTCACCGATCACACCCCCAAACATCACCATGGTCAAAACCACCGACGAGAGGCTTGATGAGTTCATGAGTGAGTTAGAAAAGGTGCGACTCAAGTTGAAGATTTGGAGGAGAAGAAAGAGGATGAAGCAAGAATCCTCTCTGACTCCGCCTCTGAGGAAGAAGGACCAAATGCCAAGCTGGCTAATATTAATTATGTGCTCGAAATTAGCGGCCTGCTTGCCAACTACCATGCTAATGTTGGTAAAAGTCAATCCCAAAGTCAAGGGCAAGCTTCCAGTCAAATTCTCCATGCCTGAGGTTCCGACATTCACTGGCACTGATAATCCACAAGACCACCTCAAAGCCTTCACTAAAGCCATGGGTTTAAGAGGAGTTGACAAAAATATCTACATTCACTTGTTTCCACAGACTTTTGATGCCCCAACTCGTCGTTGGTTCTACACCTTGAATTGGGCAAACTACCGCACTTGGTCAGATTTCACTACAGTCTTCCTTGCACGCTACAAGGAGAACGTTGCTCTACCTATGACCCTTCGAGAGTTAGAGATCACCAAGCAAGAAGAAGATGAGGGATTCACTGTCTTCCTTCAGCGTTGGACGCTAAGGATAGCCGAACTGGTCGAGTGACCTTTGCAAACTGATCAAATCCACCAATTCATCATGAATCTACAACCTACTTACAAGGAACCCCTCAAGTATCAAACAATTGACTCCTACAACCTGCTCTATGATGTGGGTATCCTAATTGAAGATAACCTTCTTAAGAATTCAACTTAAGCTGTGAACAATGCGAGAATCTGCAGGGGGATGTCCTCCATATACCTGTCAAACAGCCCGTGCTCGAGAAGTTGAAAAGAGTCGAAGTCTCCTAGTGTACAAGTTTAGTTGAGTCCAGTGAAGTCTAACGATGTCCAGTCTGTCTTTTCAATTCGTCCATAGAGTCTAGCTTACTTCTCGTGTAATCACTACAAGAAAAATACTATTTCTCCACACTAAAAACCTCTATTTTTCTACATTTGCAGGTGTGTGAAAAGATTTTTTCCACGCTTTAAAAGCGTGGAAAAAATCAATCTGGAGAATTACCACGCTTACTAGTGTGATATATTTTCCACGCTTGTTATATTGTTAATCTGAATATTTTTTTCACGCTTATCACTGTGGTTTACCTGAAATTTTCCCCACGTTTATTGGTGTACCAATCTGAAATTTTTGCTACGGTTATTCCCCCACCCATCTTTTACGAGTGCTTGAAACATGCTACAACTTGCTAGTGCCCTTTGATGATTTAAAAATAAGGGAGCATCACAAATCTATTGCAATAATATCTTTCATAATTAAAAATAAAAAAGACAGTGAAGGGATCATTCATCATACAAAACCAATAACGGTTTGTGGTCAAGTACGGAAAAAAATAAAAAAAAAAAAGAAGAAATTACAATTCTACCAGGTTTACCAAACATTAACAAAGTACAACTCAATCTAAAATACTAGACACAATGACTCTTGATCTTGCACTCTTCAATCAGTAATTTGAATTTTTTGAAATGTTGAGATGCTAGAACTCCCACCTCACCTCTAATCCCTTGATGGATCTTCAACATTCTGCAAAATTCAAAGTAAAAGAAATCTTCACACACATGAACAAAGTTGTCAAGAATCACATAGAACTATAATTAATGAAGCATAAAACACAGATTGTGGTCGGGAGAGCGAATACGGATGGGATATAAACATGACTATTAAGATACAAAAAGGTTATAAACAAGACTATTAAGAGCTTTGTCCCACTGTTGTGTGGTATTTTAGTGTTGCAGCTTTAGTAGCACTGGTAGGCGCACGCACCAGAGTTGTAGAAGCACCCTCCTTCATATCCTTGAGCTGAACGGTATAACAGAAGAAAGCAATCAGCATCATACAACTATATCTTATAGCATGAATACATGCATAAAAGAACTTACAAGTGATGCATATGACTTCTTAGGAGCATCTGCATGTCCATTTGATGTAGTCTCAACAATTGGTTGGACATTTTGATTAGACACAATAGGGGCTTGTGGAGCAGTTGTTTCTGTGATAGTTGCATTCTGCCCAATAATGGGCTCTTCAATAACTTCTTTTTCGTTCTCAATAATAACATCTGCTGCTACTGTGACATTATCTGGGACTTCAGTGGTCTCTGCAAGAACAAAAAAGGACTTAACATCTTACAAAGTCACCCCTAGACCCAGCTAATGGGAACAAACAGACAATAGTAGCATACACAAGACCTGAAGCCTACCCTGAACTGGAGTCAAAGGTGCTGTTGCTGAATAGTACCAAATGCTTCAAGTTAGACAAGAAAAAAGATTTCCAGAGAGCCAAATTCTGATAGACAAGGACCTCAGAAGTTGTTCCCTTTTCTCAATGTACATATCACAATAACCATCAAAATATAGTCCTTTGCCGCTGAATAGTACCAAATGACAACAACAACAAAAGTAATAAACCATCAAAATAGCAACATCAGTATCCTACCTCTGAAGAACCTTGTTCCGCACAATATTATGACAACACAGATGCAAAAGTAAATGCTCAAAAGTTCCTGAATCAGTTTCGCACGTAACAGAACCTGCAGTAGCTTCTGGTTCTTTACAATTTAAGCCTATTTTGACCAACTCATTAATAAGTGAGCACAAAAAAGAAATCACATAACATACTACCTCCAATACATGACAACTAATTTTAGGAATTCGACATGTCAAATACATCATCATTCAGTAACAGCACATACATATTCAAGACATATCAACAATACAGGATAACAAAGGCATTTGTGGTATTGTGCTTGGCATGGAAATACAAGTTGAATAGAACAGAATTCACTTAACAAGAAGCAAAGCCAACTGAATCATTAACAATTCACTTACACTCTTCACTGCTAAAGTGATCAACTTAACCCTCAAATGTATTATTCAGTCGAAAAACTAAGATATTCTATTAATGGAACATAAAAGCCTTAACAACGCAAAAAACATTAGCTTGCAGCCCATTCCAACAAGAATCATAATGACGTTTCCATATTGGCTAAGACATGAACCATAACTACATTGCAACTCATTCACCAATTTAAGCTTATTTATTTAAAAACAGTACTTCAAAACCAAAACTAGCAGGTACCTGCAATCACTTTCTTCAAAATCTAGTCAGTTCCACAAGCATACAATATCCTAACTATCCTGATTAAAAGGCGATAGAGCATACCATATCACATCATCCCTTCCCAGTTCTAAATTTCTAATGGCATAACACACTGAATATATACAAAGAACCAACAATGCAATAAGCGGAAAAAAAAAATGCGTTCTTCAGCTTAAGTAAATGAGAGAATGGTGATTGAACAACATTACCTCAAAAAGAAAGAAAGAAAAATCAGAACTGAAATCAAGCAACTAAATCGCAATCGTGTCATCTGAAGCGAGTGGTTAAAACCCTAAGATTAAAGCTCACAACCAAATCAAAAGGAAAATAACTAAAATTAAACGAAATCACAAATCCACATTGAAGTTCACAAAAGCAATTGAAAACGAAAGAAAAACGAGAAACATTTACAGAGACAGACGAGCGCAAAATTTCATCAAAACCTTTGAGCCCTAAAGCACATTGCTCCCGCGAAACAAATGAAGGGTAGAAGATTAGATGTCTACCTTATAATTCACCTTGTAATTCAAGGATTTGTGAGCTTGAGCGTGCCTATGGCTATAGCGAATGCGGAGAGTCTGTGCGAAAGAACTGGGAGAAACCTTAAAGAGAGAGACATAGAAAGAGAGACTTATACGAATAATGAGGCGAGAGAGAATAATGAGGTGAGAGAAAGAGCGAGTGAAGCTTTTGAGGGAAGACGTCCACAAGTCACTTTTGTTTTTCTTTTTTCTTTTTATTTATTTCCACCTTTGGAAGCGTAGGAAATGCGCGTATTTTATTTGCCACACCTGCCAGCACAGAAAAGTCCCGTGTTTTTTTTAATTCAATTGACGCTTGGGAATACGTGGAAAACAAAGTGTAACATTGGCATATTTGTTGTAGTGAATGCTTTTCTTCGATTCAATAAAGATCGCATTTTGATTCGCATCATTGTCTTTGTTCAATCCTACGACGAACTTAAGTTGCCTATGACGGAATTAAAAAAAAATTTCAAAAGAAAGCATTCATTGTGGAAAACATCAAACAAAAACTACCTAATGATCATCCCCATAGAGGACATACAGTTGAACCGTCCCGTGCCGAGGACGGGAGGCAGTCATTTGGCACCTCACATCAATATCCTTAACTACCCTATACATCATTACCACTTGCAATCCTTTGAGCCTTAAACACATAGCCTTTCATTTCTTAACCACATCATCCTTACTCGGGGAATGGGTGTGTGCGACATGAGAATAGAAGCTACCTTTTAGGCAAGGTGGACTGACCTACAAAAGAGCCACCAAGAGTAATACCAAAAAAAAAGAGAGAACACGAAAGTTTAAAAGCAAAAAAAAAAAATTAACAAAAGAGAAAAAAATTTCGAGAGTGATCAAATATTCAAAAGAGTGCAAACACTTCAAGCACAACCAAACGGTAGCCTTACCTAGCCATTAGTCCCTAAGCCACCTCGGCTAGATAAAAAATTTCTATACCATCTAGAATACTTTGGGAAGGGGATGTACATTGGAATTCTTTAAGCCTTAATCCTTTCTTTGACACCTTAACCCAGCCTGACATTACAACCCAAAAGCCCTCCAAAAGGTACGACCATTCAATTGTACAGTCCTGAACTATGTTGGCCTGATTCCAAATACTGGATACCTAGGAAACCTCAAGGAGGTCCGGCCACGATAACCACTTTGTCACATGATCATAAGGAGTTTTCTCATTCCACCATTCTCATCTAAGGCTAAAAAAAATGAGTCCTGTAGGTTGAAAACCCGAAAGGGCGGCCTAGGCAAAAGTTAGGGCAACCAAAACAAATATAAAAAAAATATAAAACAAATTCAACATCTTGAGGCAACTTAAATTTCCGAGGATTTAGAACATTGTTTCTCATTTAAAAACTCTTTGGTCAGTCATCTAGAGTCATACTCCTCACCTTTCTCGTAGGCTTGCACACAGACTTCCCAACTGTCGGCTTTTTCAGAATGACTCGGTTCTTTGTCCGCTACGTTCCAAGTTGTCCATTTCGTCCCCATATCTTAAGTTAGAATATTTTGTATCACTGCATCAACATCCTTGCTCCTCGAGTAGGTCCTAATCATCAAGAACCACACATCAAACTGGGGGCTGATTCTCCCTTGACTGCACCTAGTCTTGTCCACTTGTCTCTTACTATGTCAAGATCACCACAAGCATGAAAGTCTTGATCACAAAAACTTTTCCCATATGAAGACCCTTTTTAGACCTTATAGGAGAGTGGTGCATGTTAGGCTAGGCTGCATGGAGCTGTGAGTCAATAGAGTCTGCATACATCATATTCGCATAAGTACTAGAGTCGCCTTCAAAGGCATGCATGTGTACTTAATTTCTCAGTGTCTTGAGTCCCTGCGTGTTTAGATGTCAAATCCCCTTTGCCCCGTACATGTTGCTATGTCATGTCTTGTGCATCTTGTCATGGTCGGTCGGGCATGTCTGTTGCATCTTTTCCCTATGTGCATATTTCCACAGCAGGTTTGTGTCTACCCGCTCTCCATCGAAACCAGCAAGCTCGGAACTCACGATCAAGCCCAGAAGCGACCTTTCAACTACAACCAATAATGGAGATAACCTTCCAACAACAGTCTTCACGCGCGGGCCCTCTGCTGTCCCTCAACTTTGTTTCAGCCAGAAACCGTTATTTCAGCTCGTTCGCGGCAAAGATCAGTACTAAGCGCGCGGGAGCGAGTCCCTTTGGCCCACCTAGTTCAAAATTCAACAGTTGGCCAATTTTACGTACTAACTATTCAGGTAAAACTAACCCCATTATTTTTGCAGGTCCCAAATACTGAAACCCGGATACATACCGCGACAACCTTTATCGCCCGGAGTGTTAGGATTATTTTATGCCCGGTAAACCTGCTGGCCTCGTCAATGTCCCAAAGCTTCAAAGTCTAAAAAATCCCAATATCCGAAAGTCTTAATGTCCCAAAGCCTCAAAATCTCAAAAATCCTAATATCCTTGTTAGAATGCACGACCCTAAGACACAAGAAGGGGGGGGGGGGGTTGAATTGTGTCACTAATTTTCGTCTAATCTTCGCTTAATGAAGTAAAGGTCCAACCAAGGAAACTGAGGTCTTATGGTTTTTCCTTCTAACAGAGTTTAAGTGCGGAAGCAAGATAATAATAAAGCTTAAATGACACAAGACGTTTTTAATATGGAAACCACCCAGGGCTCAACTGGGAGTAAAACCACGACCTACTCTCTCTACGAGGGTTTCACAACACCTTGTTGTATTCCGAGCCAACGTTGTACAAGCCCATTCCTAACTTGCTACAACCACAACTACCCTTAGTTGGCAAGTTCTACCTGCCTCTATCACACAAGAACAGGCGCAACTTTTCTCCAAGTTGCCAAGATCTACAACTTCCCGTACAAGTTGCCAAGTCTCACACCAACAACGGGCTATGAGCAAACCTACAACTTCCCTACAAGTTGCCAAGACTCACAAGCCAACACTCGGCTTTGAGAAAATACACAAGCTATCTCTAACTTACAAATTCTCTAGAAAAGGTAAAGTAACACAACCTTTTTGGTGCTTCTAGACTAAGCAAGTAAGGTTACAATATTTCCTAAGTGTTGAGACTTATGAGAGTAGGAACTGATTGAGGAACAGTTGCTGGGCCTTCTTGCTTTGGGTATGTGAGGGAAATTTAAGAGAAAAGTAAAGAGAGGTTTTTGTGAAAAAGGTTTTGATAAAATCAGAATATCCTCTCTTAAGTTTTCCACAAACTCACCCCATCTCTTATATAGAGGGAGTTAGAGGCCTTTGCTTAAGAGTTAAGTATTTTCAAAAACCAAGGCTCCAAAATATCAAATCAAGTCACATATTATCTTTTGTAAAGCAACCTTCAAAATCAGTTTGATAAGTACAAAGGAGCCACCCTGATGTCTCAGAAATGCAGCAACCGATTTTCAAGGTGAGGTTGCTTGCTTGACTTATGCAATGCACAAGGCTCTAAAAAGGAAGTTTCCATTTTAAGCCTTCTGTGCTTTAGCAAATCTGAAGTTCTTTTGCAGGTTACCACTTTTGGGTGGTTGTTTTTAGTGCACTAAAGAACCCATTGGATAAAAGGAGTTTGCTAAGCAGGTTGCAAGATATTTCGGTTTTCGAAATTCATTTGTAAAATCTGGACTGGTGATAGGACCTGACAGTGGGACCCAAGTTCCAGCTCAGGTTCTATTTCCAGTTTTACCCTCAAGTTAATTTCGCCCATTTTAATTTCTCTTGTTCCAAACTCTATGAAATTAATCTCAACACTTTACATGAATCTAAAATAGAAAATACCAATCTTCTATCTTGTTTTTCATGTAGCATGTAGTTCATCTTTTGAACTTTTCCATCTTGTTGGGTATATGCGAACTAATCACAATTAAATCCAAGGCATTAGTAATTTAATTAGCATAAGTATATTTAGTTGTAATCATCATCAAAACACATAGGGTCCAACAAATTCCCCCTTTTTGATGATGACAAACTAGATATGCTTATGCCAAAAACATGAAAGCTTAAATGCCATAATTGAATATACCTTAACCTTTGATCATCATTCCAAGAGAGATGAAAGCTCGAACAAGAAGGCTTCTCTTCACTTGAAGCCTCGGTCATGAATACAATTCAAGAAAACTTTGACTAACAACCTTAGTCAATATAGATCAACATAAGCACTAGCATATTCTTCCCCCTTTTGGCACATCAAAAAGCAACATCACACACAAAATAGCAATGATCATGATGAATATAATGAGCAATACGTCAAACACATGCATATCCGCACCACTTGGGTACTATCACATAAGAAGACTAAAGCATGTAAGATAGCTCAAATCAATGCATCAAAGGATATTCGTCAATTAAAATGCAAGCATGATGCAATGGTGGTCACAAAACAAGGACCAAGTGACCGCAAAAGATTGTTTGTGAGTTTAGAACCAAAAGCAAGGAAAAGATTGTTTGTGGGACACTAACTGAGATAGCACAAGATCAAGGCTCGGGGATGATCTGAGAGAGAAGGCTCATTAGGGATGTATGCTTATTGTCATTATCCTCCTTAAGCTCCTAAAATTTCTTATCCACCCGAGCCTCCATAGCATCAACCCTTTGTTCAAGAGCAATAACCCGTGAGGCTTCATCGACGGCCAAGCTGTTGGATCCTGTCTCAAGAGTCACAGGGGCTGACTGAGAGACTGGAGCAGGCATAAGAGGTGGAATTGGTACAGTTGTTGCAGCAGGAGGAGGCACTTGAACCAGAGCAAATGATGCTGGAAGATTCTGTGCAGAAGGACCAAAGGAAGGAACAAAGACAGGACGGAAGGCAGGACCAACCTCTGGTTGCTGACGAATAGCATTGTACCCACAAGAGATCAAGGTACGACTCTCAAAGTCATCATAATAAGCCATTCCATGAACGTTCTGAAGAGGAACACAAAGATGTTTCAAGACCTTAGTGAGCAGAAATCCATAAGGTCGAATATGATTGACCTCTTCACTCCTTGTAGTGCATTGAATATGGTTGATCATAAGGGAGGGTAGATTGAGCTTCACACCACGCCCGATAAGATAGGTAATGGCGAGTTCAAGTAAAGATGGATCTCCTCTCTTTTCTCCTTTAGGCACAATGTTCCTTATGACAAAAGAGAACATGAACTTATAGAAAGGGAGCATATCCTTCTTTTGAACCCTCACCGACCCGGTTAAGGATCCATCACCCGTGATACATTGGCAAATGGTCAAGGGGGTGTGTGACTCTCCAAGGTAAGGCCATCCATCACTACCTTCAACCTCAAAACCTTTGTTCTCAATACCCAAAGCTTGCGCTAACAAAGCCCCATCAAACTCAATATCATGCTCACCAATTCTCCCATAAACCGTACCCGAAATAACTTCACAAGACTCAAAGAATTCCAACAAATCCTTCTTAGCAAACTCATAACTCCTATTGGTAAAGACTTCCCACCAACCTTGATGTTTAATAGCATCCACAAAATCATTGCAACCATGATTATCTAAGAGAGAGGGCACAAGAATTTTACCCACGGCCGCTCTTCTAGCATATCTGGATGGTGCAAAGACTTCTTCGGGCTTCATCCTTTTCTCCGTCCTTCTTGAACTTGAGCTACCCGTAGGTGCATTGCTCTTCCTCTTGCGAGGGTTTTCTGTTTTGATCATGGAAGGAGAAGGCTCGGTCATGTCCACGAGATCATCATCATCAATGAAGGAGGTAGTTTTTGTGGCTTTTGTTGGCTTCGGAGGAGGTGAGTTTGTAAGGGTGGTTTCACTATCAAGGATTTCAGTGAGTTTGGACATTTTCTTTTGTGGGATTGGTTTTTTCTTGGGATCGGCTTTCTTTGGTGCTTGGATTTTCTTTGTGGAGGTTGCGGTAGATGGGGGCTCTTTCTCATCAGGAAACGAGGTCAACTGGATAGGAGATCCAGAAGCTTTGCTCCTTGTCACGCGAGTAGTTGGCGTAGGCAAGGGCTCTTGAACTTGCTTCCCTTTCTTCTTGGAGTAAGTGGCCGCAATTTCCTTTATCAACTCCCTTTGTCTCCTGCGTAGGGCAGTCTCCTTGGAGACATTGGGCTTTCTGTTCATGATCTCATTGCGGGTCTTGGAGCTCAAGAATCTAAGTGGCCTTCCATCTTCTTCGCTGTCTTCAGCAGTGGGAACACTGTCAGGAAGGAGTGGAGGGAACAGGGTCATCACTTGGTGGAGCTTCATTTTTCTCCAAATCATCTTCCCCACTATTTCCATCAAGAGAAGACACGAAGTCTACATCCTCAACCGTATCATCAATCTCCTTGGTTATACCCAAGCTTCCTTCAGCTTTGCCCTGATCAATACTCACATTCATTCTATTTGCAAGCGTCTTCATCCTAGAACCATTCTTGTTCATTGGACTCTCATTTTTCTCTCCCTCTTGTCTCTCCTTTTTCTCACCCATCTCATTCACTAGAGCAGCTATCTCATCATCATTGCAAACCGAGCTTACAAGCTCTTAAATCTTGCTCTTAGGAGTAGACACATCATCATACTTCTTGTCAAGGTTTCTTACGCAACAAACACTCACATTCTCGGTTACCTTGACCAAAACACCAACTTCCTTCTCATTCAATTTCTCAACACAAATTTTCTCTTGTTTTTCAGAATTTTTCTTCAACATTCTCTCGGCCAAACTTCCAACCGGTTTCTCACTCACAAAATGACTCACTTTCAACAACATCCCTTCTTTCATTCTCATTCTTCTCATTCGAAACTTCAACCACATTTCCATCAAACAAACTATCAACACTTTTCAATTTTTCGGCCATGGATTTTTCTTTTTCAAACGTTGCAAGCAATTCATCAATTAAACCGAAATCATGACTAGCCATAAAAGTATCACAAATACTCCCAAGTTGAAATATTAAATTTCTAGCCTTCAAGGAATCAACATACCGAAGAGGAAAGGAAGCGGGCACCGGCCTTCCTTCTAAGTAACACCAACTTCGTATACATCACCTATAAATTTCGAAATTTCTTGGTGACATACCTCACTTTCTTCCTTTGAAGACTCGTTAAGATCAAAAGAGGCTTGTTCCCCCTCACTTGGTGCATGGCTTGCGTTATCCTGAGAACTTGAGGAGGCTTGCTTGCTTTGCATGCCTTGGAGAATTTCACCAAAAAGCTACAAAAGGGTTTTGGGCTTTTCGGCCATGGAGACACCACCGTGTGGAAGATCTCGAGAGGAAATCATGGGAGTGTCTTGTGGTAGAGCTTCTTCACCAATTTCGTTCACATTCACCATTGGAATCTTTCTCAATTGATTTTCTCAAATTTCCTAACAATCTTGACCAAAATTCAAGAGGGTTTGAAGAGCTTTGGGAACTAGAAGATGAAAGCCCAATTTCAATGGGATTTTCTGGAGTATTAGTGAAGATGGTTTTGAAAGTTGTTGATGATCTTGTGGTTACCATTAATAAGAGAAGAAGATTGTGAGAGAAAAGGGGTAAAGAGAGTGAATTATGAGAGAGAGAGAAAGAGTTGGTTGAAGATGGCGGTTGAGTGTGGAAAGGAGAGAGGAAGTGACTGATTAGTGGTGGAGGAGAGAGAAGATGATGATGGTTTTACGGGGGAAAGGGGAGCCGACTTTGGGAAACGAAAAAGGTGGAGGTGGAGTGAGAGAATTCAATTGCCCAGCAGTTAAAGCATTTTCCCTCAAAATATTTGACAAGGAGTCACGTGGGTATTAGGAGGGATGAGAAGATTTTGTGGGCTAATTGATTTATATGAAAGATGGCTTTCTTTTTGAAGTTTTGGCTTATATGAGGTCAACTTGTGAGGCCCACAGCAAGTGAATCACCAATACTTTAGCTTATGCAATCTGAATATAACCAATATCCAATGGGCCAAGATGAGTCTCAAACAATTATTTAGCTTATGCAACAAAACTTAATAAAAAGTTTGGACATGGACATGCACAATAAATTCAGATTTTGCTCAATTAATTCAACAATCACAATCACTATTTAATTTCCACAAAAGCAATTTCATTTTATCCAGGGGAAAATTAATGCCAATACTTAGTTGATTTTTATCAACCCAAGTTCAAGTCGGATTTTCTCAAACTGTTCCCGACTGAGTGCCTTAGTGAAGATATCCGCAATTTGTTCTTCCGTTTTGCAAAAGTTCATGGGTATAAGACTGTTTTCAACATTATCTGTCAGAAAATGATGCCTAATGTCAATATGTTTAGTCCTCTTGTGTTGACATGGATTTTTAGCAATATTAATGGCACTAGTGTTGTCACAAAAGATAGGAATGCAATCAACTACCACACCAAAATCATTTAATTGTTGTTTAATCCAAAGAAGTTGAGCACAACAAGATGCAGCAGACACATATTCGGCCTCGGCCGTTGACCAGGCAATAGAGTTTTGTTTCTTACAACCCCACGAAATCAAGCAAGAACCAAGAACCAAGAAAGTGAGCCATGCCGGAAGTGCTTTTTCTATCTACAAGATAGCCGGCATAATCCGCATTGGCATAGCCAATGAGATTGAAAGAAGTCCCCTTGGGATACCAAAGCCCTAAGTTATCATAACCATGCAAGTATCTCAATATTCTCTTAACGGCTAACATGTGAGATTCTCTAGGACATGCTTGGAATCTAGCATATAAGCCTACACTAAACACAATATCGGGTCTACTTGCGGTTAAGTAAAGAAGAGAGCCGATCATACCTTGGTAGGTCTTTTCGTCAACCTTCTTACCATTTTCATCCAAGTCGAGCTTAGTAGCCGTCGGCATTGGTGTATGCATGGTCTTGCCATTGTCCAACCCATACTTCTTCACCAGCTCCTTTAGGTACTTTTGTTGGTGAATCATAATCCCCTCTTTGGATTGCTTGATTTGCAAACCCAAAAAGAAGTTGAGCTCATCCATCATGCTCATTTCGAATTCATTCGTCATTAGATCCGAAAACTCTTTACACAAACACTCATTAGTAGCACCAAAGATAATGTCATCAGCATATATTTGCACAATTAACAAGTGTTTGTCTTTTCCTTTAAGAAACAAGGTGTTGTCAATTTTCCCTCTTTGAAAGCCATTTTCCATTAAAAATTTGGACAACAGTTCGTACCAAGCTCGGGGAGCTTGTTTCAAACCGTATAGTGCCTTGTCCAATTCAAAAACATGATTTGCAAATTCAAGACTTTCAAAGCCGGGGGTTGATCAACAAATACTTCCTCTTTCAAATAACCGTTCAAGAAGGCACTCTTGACGTCCATTTGATAGAGGGTTATACCCATGAATGCAGCAAAAGCAATAAGAATGCGAATAGCCTCAAGCCTAGCAACAGGTGCGAAAGTTTCATCGTAGTCAATACCTTCCTCTTGATTGTATCCTTTCACCACCAGTCTGGCTTTGTTCCTGACTACGGTCCCTTGCTCATCAAGCTTGTTTCGGAACACCCATTTTGTTCCGATTATCATTCGGTCTGAGGGACGAGGCACAGGATGCCAAACCTTGCTTCTTTCGAACTGATTCAGTTCGTCGTGCATAGCAGTGACCCAGTCTGGATCGAGCAAGGCTTCTTGATGGTTCCTTGGTTCAATGATGGACAAGAATGCAAAGTGTGCACAAAAATTTTGAACCGAGGACCTTGTCTGGATTCCTTTGTTGAAGTCACTAATGATCAGATCCAAGGGGTGTGATCCACTATGCTTCTAAGGTCTCACACTCAATGGGTGAGTTGAGCCTTCGTCTTGGTTGGTTGTACATGAAGTATGCCTGGGAGGAACAGACGAGGGACCAGTACCATCATAAACTTTTCCCCCTATCGATGGCGTCCCATCTTTAGGAGAATCAAATTGCTTGTATTCATCTTGTGGTTCCTTTTCTGTACCTTCCAAGCTAGGAGAGTCGAGATGGATTCTTGCCAGACCAATCTCAAAATCATCATCCAATAAATCACTTTCAACCAAAACGTTAGTTTCATCAAAAATCACATGAACACTTTCCTCAACAAGCATGGTTCGTTTGTTATAAACTTTGTAAGCTTTACCACGTGAGGAGTATCCAAGGAAAACAGCTTCATCACTTCTTGCATCGAATTTGCCAAGTTGGTCTTTTCCATTATTATGCACAAAACATTTGCAACCAAAAGTACGAAGATGCATAATGGATGGTTTTCTCCCTTTGAAGAGTTCATAGGGAGTCTTTTTAAGCAATGGCCTAATCATGCAACAATAAATGATGTAGCAAGCCGTGTTCACGGCTTCGGCCCAAAAGTACTTAGGAAGTCCACTAGCAATCAACATGGTACGTGCAATATCTTCTAGTGTCCTATTTCTCCTTTCATCTACACCATTTTGTTGTGGTGTCCTAAGAGCCGAGAAGTTATGGTCAACACCATTTGTGTCACAAAATTCAATGAATGATGCATTATCAAATTCAGTTCCATTGTCGGATCTCATGCTTACAAGTTCATTCCCGGTTGCCTTTTGAGTTTTCTTTATGAATGCATCAAATAGTTCAAATGTCTCATCTTTTGAAGTAAGAAACAAGGTCCAAGTAAAGCGAGAGTAATCTTCAACAATCACAAGCACATATCTTTTTCCCGCTCTACTAACTACCCTCACGGGTCCACATAAATCCATATGAATGAGTTCAAGTGGTTTAGAGGTGCTAACCAAGTTTTTCGACTTAAAAGAACACTTGACTTGTTTCCCTCTAGCACATGCATCACAAACTTTATCATTCTTAAACTTAATTGAAGGAAGACCAACAACTAGGTTTTGAGACAACAACTTTTGTATCAAGGATAAACTAGCATGACCCAACCGTTTATGCCAAAGAGATGCATCATCATGAAGGACACTTAGACATGACATTTCAACATGGGGAAGAGATGAAAGATTAGCTTGGTAAACATTTTTGTCTCGCTTCCCTTTCAAGACAACTTTTCCATTTTTGGTACTTACTATCATGCAACTATTGGAAGAAAAATCAACTTTGTTTCCATGATCACATAGTTGTGAAATGCTCAAAAGATTATGCTTTAAACCTCTTACCAAAAACACGTTATCGATGGAATGTGATAGTGATGATCCTATTCGTCCAACTCCAATGATCTTTCCTGTTTTGCCATCACCAAATGACACATTACCACCGTTGAAGGCTGTTAGTGAGAGAAAATTTGATTCATCTCCCGTCATGTGCCGTGAGCAACCACTATCCAAGTACCAATATTGGTTGCTCTCTCCCACCAACGCCTACAAAGTCAATCAGAGGTTAAATTAGGAATCCAAAGAGATTTGGGTTCCTAAGTGGATGACAAATCACTTTTCTTGACCCACTTAGCCTTAGCATTCTTTTTCATAACATTTTCTTTGACTTTACAAGTCATGCTCAAATGACCAGTCTCACCACAAAACATACATAAGCGATTAGCAGGTAAGTCAGTGTACTTAGCCCTAGGATTCCAAGGTTTTTTCTTACTAACAAACCCTAATCCGCTTTTAGTTTTGTTGTGGTTTTTATTCAGCGATTTCATTGCCCTACTGTCATTGTTCCACATATTGTTCCTTACACTGTTCCTTTCCTCAGATTTCTTGGCAATTCTTAACTCCTCTTCAAGTTTCTTGATCTTGACTTTTTCATTCAAGGATATGATTCTAGCATCTTCTAAGTCAGATCTTAAGGACTCAAAGCATGTATGCATAACCTCAGATCTAATAGCATTTTCACAAGTTTCACGAATTTAGTGACTTTCAATTTCATGCATTAAATCCGAGTTGTTACGTTGAAGTCCTTCAAATATACTGTTCAAAGCAGAGGAGTGTTCTTTAAGAATAGCATGCTTGTTTTGAAGAATTTTCTTATCATGCAAGACTTGTGTTAACTCGGTAGACAACTCTTTGTTTTCAACACAAACGTCTTGAAATTCTTCAGCCAAGGTACTTATCATGCTTAGCATTTCAGTTAAAGAAGTTCCATTGGAATTATCAATAAAGCGATTATCATTTACCTCAAATGATTCGTTGTGGTTAGAATCGCTTTTGGCCATGAGAGCTAGCTCAGCTTGCTCTGTGGCTTCCTCTGGTTCTTCTCCATCTTCCTCGTTGCACCAAGCGACAATCATGTTGTTCATGAACTTTACCCTTGTTTTCCTGACCGTACCCTTCCTGAAGGTCTGTTCCCTTCTCTGATCCCTTGGATGTGATACCCCAATATTTTCTATAATTCTTATATCGATTTATAAATGATTTATAAATAGTTTCGGAGATTAAATCGTATATTCATTAGAGGATTCTACCTATTCAATTAAAGCCATAATAATATTAATTATTATTATGGGACTTTCATAATTTATATTTAGTTATTTGAGGAGTTTAATTAAAATGTTTTATAAATGAGTAATAATTATTCATATAGTTTTAATTAGTTTTAATTAGCTTTTTAATTCAGAAAATTATTAAATTATTTCTTAAACCTAGTAGTCTTTGATTTGGGGTGACTAAGGGTCTATATAAGGAAAAGGGTGAGTCAGTTGATCAGTTTTGCAAACTGAGCCAAAACCTCAACCATTCTCTCTCTCCTCTCTCTCGCCGTTTTCTCTCTCTCTCCCTCACGATCACTCTCTCTCTTCTCTCTCCCTCACCGGCGACTCTCTCTCTCTCTTCCCTGCCACGGCCAGCCACCGGCCACCCCTCACGCCGGTAATCTCTCTCCCTCTCTTTCTTTTTCCCTTTCTCATTCCTTCTCTTCGCATCCCCTCCCCCTCGCGTTTGTTGTAGCGGACGGCCGCGACCGTCGCCAGGCCGCCGTCTGGATGGCGGTCGTCGACCGCCAGGGCGCGACGGGCCTGACCCCGTCGCCACCCCTCTTCTCTCCCTTTCTCTCTCTCACTCGCACTCTCTTTCTCGTTCTCTCTTTTGCTCTCTTTCTCTCTCCTCTTCGCCGGCGCTCCGGCGACCACCACCACCGGCCATGGTGGCCAGTGGGTGGTGGTGGTGATGATGGGTCGGGTCATGGGCCCCATGCATGGGTACCCGTGACCTAGATCGAGTTTTGAAGTTAGAGTTTCGTTTTTATATTTTTCGTAATTATTTAATTGATTTTCAGTAATTTTGATTTAATGTTTTTATTTTTCTGTACTCGTTCGGAATTCCAATTCGGATTTTCAAAAGCCTAGATTGGTTGAAATATATCAAGGAATTTAATAAAAATATCAGACTGAGATTTCTTTACTGTTTGTATTTTCATATTTAATAAATACCAATTCGGTAATTGTTTTTGATTAGGACCTAACGAGAAAGCGTGATTATCGCCGATTGGTTGGAGCATACTTACTGTTGGTAGCGTATTAGTGGTAAGCGTTCATGCCTACCTTCTTCCAAAGCCCCATCAAAAACTATTTTGATGTGTTATGTGCTAATTGAAAAATTGTTGTGAATTTAATATGCAAAGCATGATTAAATTATATCGTTTATATTATGAGATTTCTTAAGCATGTTTACCACTATAAATATGATTTATAATTATCATGTCGATGTTATCATGTTTTGGGGTTAATTAGTCCATATGATGTTTATGGACAATTATTGAATGGTGAATTATTAGTATTATTATGTTATTAAATAAGTGCTAATTGATATGGGTATTATTGAGTGCTAGTGAGCACCTATCTATTATTGATTGAATGTCTTTGAATGATTGTGAATTTTTGGATATCGTGTTACCCTGCCGAAGTGCTGCTGAAATTTGGCTAGACATTACTTGTCTTCATTATTGAATTATCGTCGTTATTGAATTAAAGCATGTTTAATTCTCATCGTATCGAATTATCATTATCGTCGTTATTTACTATTCATTGTCTAGAGCATGAAATGAATTAGTAAGTCGTGGTCTCGTAGTACCACTTATGTCAACCAATGCAAATTATGTGAATTGAATTAAATGAGAGTAAGACTCCTAATGGATCCCTAGGAGTAGTCGAGCTATCGGGATTGCACCTAATGGTGTGGTTCAAGGGATGAGTGATTTCCAAGTTACATATGGACACCTCGCAGTGTGTCTGGGACGGATCATTCCCCATTTATTAAGTTCTCTAGGCTCGTGTAATTGTACTAGAGGTAGTGTGCACACTAGAGTCATTAAGTCCATGGCATGATTGTATCTTCGATAAATAGTATGGGTAATCACTGTTTATAAGCTCTCTTACATCTCTCTAATCAAGACGGATTGTCTATGTCGTATTTCGTATGACCACTATACAAGAATTGTATGTAAAAGGATGTCGTTATGCGTATGCTTGATTATGACCACTAGAGGTAGTGATGAATGTTGCAGTATTGCCCTTGGGTTTGTGACGGTTCGGCGGTGTCGAGTCGTGGATAATGACGTCGATAGTTCCCTGGAAATCGTTGTAAATTCGGGGGGTGTTACAAAGGGTATCAGAGCCCTAGGTTTAAAAAGGTTGCTTAGGTTTAATAAATGAATTAATAAAGATTAGTTTTATATTGGGGAAAATAAAATATAATAAAAGCTGTTGAGCGTAGTAGTCCTAGAAGATAGGAATTATTTGAAATCACTTTGCTTGTGATTTATAATGTTATCATTGTTTTATTATCTACCTGTAGATGGTAAGGACAAGGAAGTCCGCTAGAATAACGACTGCACACCAAGGGGCACGCGCCTTAGCCCATCGTGCACCACTTGCCGCGTATGTTGCTTCATTGGATAGTGAATCGACAGGAAACGACACGAACGTACGTCGCGGACCCGCGCAAGACCGCGCCGCGCCCGTGATGGTCGCGTGCACCAAGGCCGTGCATCCCGCGCCAATAGCCGCACGCCCCGCGCCTGTACCCGCGCCTATTGCTGCTCCAGTTGCCACACATGCTGCATATGTGGATGAAGATGAAGATCCCTCCGAGCATACCGCACCGGATGAGGAGGATGATATGCCGGAATTGGAGGATATTGGTGTTGAGAGCGACAACAACATTGCACCTACTGCTGCACCTACTCTTGCTGCGGATTGGTCTCCTCCTGTGGAGCCATTCTTTACTACTGATGCTGAGCTCGAGGATATACGTATCTACATACGACGTGCTTTTACTACGATCGAGCGTTATCAGTACGAGAACCACACGAGGTTACATGAAGGCTTATGGGTAGAGCTACTGCTGGCTGGTCTGCCTAACATCCATCCTTGGATGGGACACATGGAGAAGTACGACGACGTGGTCTCCAAGAGTGGTCATCTTCACGAGAAGAAGTATGGTGAAGGCACGAGATGGTGTCTCTGCTTTAAAGGCGTTGCAGCTGAGTTATGCCTGTCCGAGTTTGAATGGAAGGTCAACCGCGTGCTAGTTCCTGCTCCAAAGGACATGTGCGAGACTTGTTGGACAAAGAAGCGCAAACATGCCGACGATTTTAGGAAGCGTTTCATGCCTCAGAAGTTCGGTGGTTATGCCTATCCGTACACGCCCTGCAAAGAGGTGAAGCCTCGAAAGAAGGACGACCATGATGAGTCCCCTAGCGCCAAGAAGATGCGTGCTAGTGTCAAGTAGAACTAGATGATTGACTTAGTAGTTTTACTTGAGTTTTATTGAACATTTATACTGTTGTGATGGCCCCGCGTGGTCAAATTTTAATGTTGGTGTAGTTGCTTAGGCAACAAATATTTTGACTATTATTTACTTGGAACCTGTCTTGTTGCAAGACTACTTCATTTGATTATATGATATCGTTGAGTATTTTTTTTATATGATCGTTTTATCACATAATTGCATGGTTGACTCATAGCTTCATAATGCTATCTCGTATTGCCTAGACATGATGGGAAATCCATGTCGGAGTTATGGCGAAATTTTCATTGAGCATGATCATATCGATTGTGAGCCAAAGGCTAAGCATGTATTGTATGCAATCAAATGTCATTGTTTATTGCCCTACAAAATAGTATGGAGCCTCGATGTGTGAAATGTGAATGTTATTGCTTACCTATCGTGTGAGACCAATGTGTCTACCTTATTATTGCATATCGAACTATTATGCATGAGAACTGAGAACATTCAAAGCAAGTATGTTGCTTAGACCTACAATGTAAGGTCGATCATTGGAACTTATATGCTATTTGCTAAATGTCAAGAGATTGGTTTCAATTATAACCTATATCTCTCAATTAGACCTTAATTTGGGTCGAACATGCCAACTTTGCTGAAATGGTGATCAACCATTGCTCTTGTATGTCTCAGATTTATTATAATGGCAACTCAAGACCGACTCGCGAGATTAGTAGTAGGTCTTACCAATGTCGTGGAGCATATCACGCGCCAATTAGAACACCAAGAGCAAGATCGCAACGCGCAGAACCCTGAGACGCGCAACTTTAGGGATTTCGATGCACTCAAACCTCCGACGTTTGAGGGTGGCTCTGAGCCCACGAAGCTCGAGAACTGGATCATTGAGTTCGAAAAGATGTTTAGGGCGACTAGTAGGCCTGACAACACAAAGGTCAACACCGCCACGTACTACCTGAAAGGTGAGGCCAATAAGTGGTGGAGCGATGTAGGAACTGAGCTGCTTGCTACCGAGGATTTCAGGTGGACTAAGTTCAAAGACGCTATTCGTGAAAGGTTCTATCCTAGAGCTGTCCGTCGCCAGAAGCAACGGGAATTCGAGAATATCTATCAAGGAAAGCTGAATACGCAACAAAGTTCAATGAGCTTGCTGCTTCTGCACCTAACTTGGTGACGACCGAAGCTGAGCGTGTCGAGAGGTTCGAAGATGGTTTAAAATTGGATATTCAGCGTTTTGTGATGGGAAACTCGCTGACGTTCCAAGGTTCGTATGAGAAAGCCTTGAACCAAGAGCGTGCTGTGGATATCGTGTTACCCTGCCGAAGTGCTGCCGAAATTTGGCTAGACATTACTTGTCTTCATTATTGAATTATCGTCGTTATTGAATTAAAGCATGTTTAATTCTCATCGTATTGAATTATCATTATCGTCATTATTTACTATTCATTGTCTAGAGCATGAAATGAATTAGTAAGTCGTGGTCTTGTAGTACCACTTATGTCAACCAATGCAAATTATGTGAATTGAATTAAATGAGAGTAAGACTCCTAATGGATCCCTAGGAGTAGTCGAGCTATCGGGATTGCACCTAATGGTGTGGTATAAGGGATGAGTGATTCCCAAGTTACTTATGGGCACCTTGCAGTGTGTCTGGGATGGATCATTCCCCATTTATTAAGTCCTCTAGGCTCGTGTAATTGTACTAGAGGTAGTGTGCACACTAGAGTCATTAAGTCCATGGCGTGATTGTATCTTCGATAAACAGTATCGGTAATCGCTGTTTTATAAGCTCTCTTACATCTCTCTAATCAAGACGGATTGTCTATGTCGTATTTCGTATGACCACTATACAAGAATTGTATGTAAAAGGATGTCGTTATGCGTATGTTTGATTATCTGGTTATGTGCGTATGCAAATGAATTTCATCTTCTAAAACCTCAGGTAAGGTTTGCGAAATGTTTTTACTGGGTACGGATGACGTTTATACAGTTTATCTGATTTTTGTTTCTCTTTTGTTTTTTTTCTTTTCTTCTGTATTTTTGTTTCCGTCACGGAAACCAAAGTGCAGGTTTAGATTGATTGAGGACGTACAGCTTGGAATGTTAGAGTTGGCGTCAGTTTATAGAACTGTTTCTGTTCGATTAGATCGTGAGATTATTATTTATTTATTGGATTTGGTTTGGCCCTTGAAGGCCAGTTGTAATAAATTTGGTTCATGGTTTTAGCTCACTATATAGACAACTCTGACAATAACTGTTTAGAATTATTAATTCCTTAGAAGCTCCTTTTGATGCCTAGTCTTTTCTTTCTGCTTAGCATTTACTCCTTAGTGATGAATGTTGCAGTAACGCCCTTGGGTTTGTGACGGTTCGTGTGTTTGAAGTGGTGCACTCATACTTAAGGATCTCTCAACAATTTCAGAGTTAGCTTAAGGATGTCACCATTATAATAAATCATGAAGTGGAAACCAAGGGAACTGAGGTCCTATGGTTGTTCCTTCTGACAGAGTTTAAGTGCGGAAGCAAGATAATAATAAAGCTTAAATGACACAAGACGTATTTAACGTGGAAGCCACCCAGGGCTCAACTGGGAGTAAAACCACGACCTACTCTCTCTTGTAGGATTTCACAACACCTTGTTGTATTCCGAGCCAACGTTGTACAAGCCCATTCCCAACTTGCTACAACCACAACTACCCTTAGTTGCCAAGTTCTACCTGCCTCTATCACACAAGAACAGGCACAACTTTTCTCCAAGTTGCCAAGATCTACAACTTTCCGTACAAGTTGCCAAGACTCACACCAACAACGGGCTATGAGCAAACCTACAACTTCCCTACAAGTTGCCAAGACTCACAAGCCAACACTCGGCTTTGAGCAAATACACAAGCTATCTCTAGCATTCAAATTCTCTCGAAAGGGTAAAGTAACACAACCTTTTTGGTGCTTCTAGACTAAGCAAGTAAGGTTACAATATTTCCTAAGTGTTGAGACTTATGAGAGTAGGAACTGATTGAGGAACAGTTTCTGGGCTTTCTTGCTTTGGGTATGTGAGGGAAATTTAAGAGCAAAGTAAAGAGAGGTTTTTGTGAAAAGGGTTTTGATAAAATCAGAATATCCTCTCTTAAGTTTTCCACAAACTCAGCCCATCTCTTATATAGAGGGAGTTAGAGGCCTTTGCTTAAGAGTTAAGTATTTTCAAAAACCAAGGCTCCGAAATATCAAATCAAGTCACATATTATCTTTTGTAAAGCAACCTTCAAAATCAGTTTGATAAGTACAAAGGAGCTATCCTGATGTCTCAGAAAATGCAACAACTGATTTTCAAGGTGAGGTTGCTTGCTTGACTTATGCAATGCACAAGGCTCTAAAAAGGAAGTTTCCATTTTAAGCCTTGTGTGCTTTAGCAAATCAGAAGTTCTTTTGCAGGTTACAACTTTTGGGTGGTTGCTTTTAGTGCACTAAAGAACCCATTGGATAAAAGTAGTTTGCTAAGCAAGTTGCAAGATATTTCGCTTTTCGAAATTCATTTGTAAAATCTGGACTGATGATTGGACCTGACAGTGGGACCCAATCAAGTTCTATTTCCAGTTTTACCCTCAAGTTAATTTCGCCCATTTTAATTCCTCTTGTTCCAAACTCTATGAAATTAATCTCAACACTTTACATGAATCTAAAATAGAAAATACCAATCTTCTATCTTGTTCTTCATGTTGCATGTAGTTCGTCTTTTGAGGTTTTCCATCTTGTTGGGTATATGCGAACAAATCACCATTAAATCCATGGCATCAGTAATTTAATTAGCATAACTATATGTAGTTGTAATCATCATCAAAACACATAGGGTCCAACAATCCCCAAGTCTCAATGTCCCAAAAGCCACAAAATCTCAAAAACCCCAATGTCCCAAAGTCTCAAAGTCTCCGAAATCCCAATGTCTCAATGTATCAAAGCCTCCAAAATCCCAATGACCCGATGTCCCAATATCCAAAAAAAAAAATATCCCAGTGACCCGATGTCCCAATATCCAAAAAAATCTCAATGTCCCGATGTCCCAATGTCTCAACGTCCCAAATATCCCAATGTCTCAATGTCCCAAAGTCTCAACGTCCTAATATCCCAAAATCCCAAAGTCACAAATGTCCTAGTGTCACAAATTTTGGTCAGTTAATGATCGCTTAAGTTATTGCGGTTAAACTGTCCTTCTGCGAGGTCACAAATTTTGGGTCACTCAATGATCGCTTAAGCTATTGCGGTTAAACTATCCTTCTGCGAGGTCACAAATTTTGGGGTCAGTCAATGACCGCTTAAGCTATTGCGGTTGAACTGTCCTTCTGCGAGGTCACAAAATTGGGGTCAGTCAATGATTGCTTAAGCTATTGCGGTTAAACTGTCCTTCTGCGAGGTTACTTATTTTGTGTCAGTCAATGATTGCTTAAACTGTTGCGATTATACTGTCCTTTTTTTTTTATATGTTTCATTCAATGATTGCTTAAGCTATTGCATTTAAACGGTTCATGTATTTTAACCATTTTACACCTGTCATTTTGATTACACTGTCTCGTCGACCTTTTTGTTTCTTGTGCAGGGACGAAATCTCGGCATTCGCCGAGTGGTGCTTAGTCACTATTTGCTCATAATAAAGCATTTATACTATTCACTCTCATCGGTGTTACTTCCCATCTACAACCGTTATTTTAATCGCGCTCTGTAGTTGACTTTTTCGTTTCTCGTACAGGGACGGAATCTCGACACCCGCTGAGCTATGTTTAGTGACTGTTTGTTGATGCACTCTGCGTTGATCATTCTCAAAGTGTTACTAACTTTTTCATTCACTCTGAATACAGGTCTCCGGCAGACTGTGAAATGGTCGCTTAAGCTATTACGATTAAATTGTCCTTCTGCGAGGTTAATTATTTTGTGTCAGTCAATGATTTTTAAACTGTTGCGGTTATACTGTCCTTTGTTTTTTATATGTTTCAGTCAATGATTGCTTAAGTTATTGCATTTCAACTGTTCATATGTTTTAACAATTTTACAGCTGTCATTTTTGATCGCCCTGTTTCATCGACCTTTTCGTTTCTTGTGCAGGGACGAAATCTTGGCATCCGCCGAGTGGTGCTTAGTCACTGTTTGCTCAGAATAAAGCGTTCATACTATTCACTCTCACTAGTGTTACTTCCCATTTACAACCGTTATTTTTAATTGCGATGTCTCGTTGACTTTTTCGTTTCTCGTAAAGGGACGGAATCTCGACGCCCGCCGAGCGGTGTTTAGTCACTGTTTGTCGAAGCAGTTTACGTTGATCATTCTCAAAGTATTACTAACTTTTTCATTCACTCTGAATACAGGTCCCCAGCAGACGTTTAGACCAACTACGAGTGGTGTTCTATGCAGCTAACCATAACCTTTAATTTCTCTTGTGTTCACAGAGATGAAATCTTAGCACGCTACGAGCATCTCCCAACTCAGGTTTGTCTTAATATGCATACACATACTGTACACTCTCACTCACCGTGTGCAAATCAGCATCTTGCATGTCGCCTTTGGAATACTTTGATCTTTGCTTTTACTCAAGCTCGATCAAAGTGGGGGCTTCTATAGACGCCAAAAAAGCGCCTTTAGATTTCTCCGCAAAAGCCCGATGATGAAAGGAGTAATTTATAAACTTGAATTCTATTTTTGCTTTAATAGGTAAGATAAGGTCTCAAGTTTTTCCTCGATCAGTCCTTTATTCCGGTCCCATTCAAAAGTCCCGTTCAAGAGCTTTCCAACGACACCTGTCATACCTTTTTCCGACTCCCGGTTGCCAAGTTGTGAACCGGGGTAGAACCGTCTTTTACCGTCCAAGGGTAAAACGGTCTTTTCATATTTTTTGGAATACAAAATTCATTCGAAAAATTAAAATAGACTGGATGTCGTCATTATAACGACATCCAACTAGCTCACCACAGCCGTCAGCGGCCCTGGATTAAAATCCAGCACCGCTAGCGGCTGTGAGTTGGGCCGCTAGCGGCGCTGACTCAGCTTCAGGCCCGACTATTTTTTCAAGACCAATTCAAAAATTTGGCTCTTTTCAGCCGTCCAGCCCTAGTTCACACGCCTATAGATACGACCCTCCTCCCTCAGTTCAAAATACACAGTTTACAGTTGACAACCTCTATTCTCAGAACTATTAACATTAAGCTTCTCCCTCTTTCTTCCAAATTTATTCTTGAGATCTTGTCTTTACTATTTTTATCAAATATAGCCTACAGTTCAGGTACAAACTCCTGAGGGCTCAAATCAAATTAATTGCTTAACTGTATATTTTTCTAGTAGTCATAATGTAGATATCATGCTAGTACACGTTTTTATCGCTTCCTAAATATTGTCTGCATAGTCGTTGTGCTGCCCAATTTGTCAAATCGAATGCATGTCTAAATGAGGGTCATAAATAAATGTTGTGATGCTTGTGGTGAACCAATTAATAGTCTAACTCTAGGTTGTTAACCCGGTTTGTGTGGGACTCATGTCTTTAAATTATTATGCAAACTTGAGTTAGTAGAGGCTGTCATAATACGGGCGAGTTGGGTGCCTAACACCTTCCCACCTCGTACCTTCGCCCCTGAACCTATTATTCTTGGGTACTTATATGTTCTATATGAGCGGGAGTCTTTCTAAAAATATGATCAGTTCACTTATCGCACTATTGGGTTGTCCCTTCGATAAAACACCGATAGCAGATTTGTGACCTCTTTCATGGTTTTTATTCAATACAAGTCTTTACAAAATATTTTCTAACTCGATGGTCCCTTTAACTTATCTAAACCACCAGCTTACAAATTTTCTATAAGGACATACTCCGTGGAAATAGATGGATGGAAAAATCCCGGGTCCTTACAATACCGGAAACGAAGACCCGAGTGAAAACATTCGAGGCCTCCTGAATAACAATCTCTTGCTCCTTCCTTTTCCTACCTCCTCTATGTTTGGGAGCAATGGATGAAGAGCAAAAAAAAAATGGAGTTTTTTGAAATTTGAGTGAAACTCACAAAACTCACCAATTCATACAATTTTGAGTTTTGACACTCAAAAACACAAGAACAACTAACAAAATCAAGTTCTACTAAGAATTTGAGCAAGATAACCTCAATATTTAGAGCTAGGGGCTTTGATGGAGGTAGAAAGCTTGAGGAAAAATGGAGGAGAGAGATGAAGAAGGCACGAAACGGAAGAAGGTCCATTTCGGCCTCCCCCTTCTTTTCCCCTTTATTCTACCATGAAAACCTGGCAACCGGTCAAACCGCTTAGGTGGACGGTCAGATCGCCACGCTGGCAGTTGAACCGCATGCCACGCGGCTTGGCCACTAGCCCAAATGACTTGACCGTTAGGAGGAGCAGTTCAACCACTCCACCAAGCAGTGTAATCGCTCCAGGAAGCGGTTTAGCCCCTCCACCTAGCAGTTTAACCGTTTGACGTGGCGCTTTGACCGCCATACACTTTTCCGTTACAATATTCTAAGGGCCATTGGTTCAAAATCAGTGGGCCCCACGTGAGGCCCATAGCTGTTATTTGCGCGCCAATGTCCGTTTATGAAAGCCGGACTACTTTAAACCAACAGGTTTGTACATTTATACTCGGCCTATGGTATGGGCTCGCATCCTACCTAAGGTCTGAGCAACATTTTATTACCCTTTGCAATACGTTTACTACCCATCTTATTTCTAAAGATTTTTATTGTATAACCTACAGCACGGGTTCCCCTTCGACTGAAAATCGAAGGACATTTATTGTATGACCTACAGCGCATGGTCACCCTTCGACTAAAAATCGAAGGATTGTTATCATTTATCCTATTTCTAACAAAATATTTTTATTTTGTAACCTATAGTACAGGTTCCCCTTCGACTGAAAATCGAAGGACATTTATTGTCTATCCTACAGCACAGGGTCACTCTTCCACTAAAAATTGAAGGATTTTTGTCATTTACACTATTTCTAACGAAATATTTTATTGCGTAACCTACAGCACAGGTTCCCCTTCGAATGAAAATCGAAGGACATTTCTTGTCTGACCTAAAGCGCAGGGTCATCCTTGGACTAAAAATCAAAGTATTTTTATCATTTATCCTAGGCCTATTTCTACAGCGCAGGGTCATCCTTGGACTTGACCTACAGCGCAGGGTCATCCTTGGACTAAAAATCAAAGTATTTTTATCAGACCAAAAATCGAAGGATTTTATCATTTATTACCTATCTTATTTCTGATGAATATTGTAAAACCTCTATAAATTAATAATGTCGGGACCGCGTAATTTTATTAATTTAGAGAGATATTATTTAATCAATAAATTAATATTTTATTAATTTAAAGAGAGCTAATTTATAAAAGGTGATTTTTATTGACTATATAAATGATGGTCATGTACAATGTGACTAATTAATATATTACATCCACTCAAAAACAAATATACAATGTTCATAAGTTGTGGTACTACTCAAAACTTAATGCAAGTTCGTGATGGTATGGAACCACTATATAAACAACATCAAACATTCCTAATTAGTCAAACTATATCAAACACAACCAACCATGGCTTCACATCTAAAAGGTGTACGTCCAAAAATCAACAATGACAGATCAAATACGTAAAGCACTACATGAGTATAAAAGAATGCAACATTGGAACTTTTGAATGCAGTAAAGATAGTTAGAGATGAAATGCAACTAGATTTAGCTTTTAAGAAAAAAAAAACAACAATAGAGTCATATTATACTAGTTGTCCTAGTTATATTTGTAATTTTATATAATTATTAATTTATAATTTTGATGGGACCTTTAACTGACATGAGGATCTTTTAGAAAATTGTTATCTTATTATTTTATCAAAATTATTAATTTAGACCCTAGGCCCGAGTTGGGACCGAGCAAAATTACTATCTTATAGTGATTTTTAATTTATCGAGTATTAATTTAAAGGGGTTCTACTGTATATTTTTATTGTGTAACCTACAGCACAAGGTCCTCTTCGGCTGAAAGTCGAAGGACATTTATTGTGTGACCTACAGTATAGGGTCAAATTCTCGGTCAAATAAACCGGGAAAATTACTACTTTATCCTAAAATGATTGTCGCCTCACTTAGTATGCCTATTTATTGCAGGTGTTGGCACAGGAATACTTTGACCTTTGCTCTATTCGAGCTCGGCCAAAGTAGAGACTTCTGTAGACACTAAAACTTATGTCTATGATAAGTCCCTATAAAAACTACCCTATGATGAAAGGATTGGATTTTTCTCTAACTTGGGTTGCGAGAATAATTGCTCCGATGATTAGCCCAGTTTATTTGATTTAACCAGTGGAAGCCTTTTGTACAGGTGATCCAAACCAGTTGGACTCAATTCAATTGGAGAACAAAACTGAGAGATAAGCCTCTTTGAACCTAAGGGCCCGAAAGGGGACCCAAACCCTTGAGTCAACCCTTGGTCAAACAAGCTAATAACTTAGTCAATCCCACGTGGACCTCCTCGGAAAAGCCTCCCTCGCTCGAAAAGCACGTCAGGTGCCTATGCAGGCAGGTCGCTCCAGGTACAAGTGGCCACGCTTGAGTTCAAGCGTTAAACCTCTTGCCTAGCGGCTAAGCCGCTTGACAAGTGGTTCAACTGCTTGTCCTAGCGGTTCAGCCGCTCGGCCTAGTTGCATGGCCGCCTAGACCTTTTCTCGTGGACGGCGAATTTGAGGCCCATTCGATTCCCGTGCCAAACCCTGGCAGGTTCCCCTCTTCTATATAAACAAACCTTAGAGTTCATTTGAAAAGGTTGGACATTCTCTCTGAAAAGGTTGGTCTCTAAGTTGGACAGTTTCTCTCTCATATTAAACCTAAATTCTGATTCTACTCCTTCTTTAACTTAGCCCCTAGCACCACAAAATAAACCTTCATACTTCATCAAAAGCAAGAATTCAAGCATAACAACCACATAAGTTCATTGTGAGCATCCAGGTAATCCAACCTGAGGGTTTCAATATATATATATATATATATATATATATATATATATATACATATATATATATATATATATATATATATATATATATATATATATACATATATATATATATATATACATATATATATATATATATATATGTATATATATATATATATGTATATATATATATATATATATATATATATATATATATATTTTGCTTGTTATTTACTAACGAAATTGGTTTATGTGATATGTACATGCATGGCGCGTTTTCAGCAAAAGGGCTTGTATTAAGCCTGATAAATGGATGAATGAATGCATATTTATTATTTATTGCTTTTTATGGAATTATGCTTTTTTTGTGAATTGGTGGATGAATTACCTTGTTTGCCTTCTAACTCGCAGATTTTAACATATTTATCTTTTTCAAGCAATAAAAGCAAGTAATTTGATAAGTAGTTGAAATTGGTCACGTAAATAATGTTTGTTCAACCCATAAGTTAAAACTAAGAATTTGGACAAATTGAACCTTGTTTGGAACCGTAGCATTAATAATCGCATTTAATTGATTAGTAAAGGCCGTTGTTGTCAACGGGCGAGTTGGGTGCCTAACACTTTCCTAGCTCGTACTCACGCCCTCGAACTCATTTATGAAGTCAACTTCCCAAATAGGGATTGGGGTGCACATGAATTGAGTTGACGTCTTTCTAGACTATCGACCTGATTCCAAAGTTTCCAAATTTGGCGACTTCCGATAATCTTAATCATGTCCTTAATACGAAAGGAAAATCTTCATGTGCATTTACACTCAAAGATTCACGAAACCCAAAGACAAGCTCTCCTAGGCTATCCAGCCGACCGCCCGGAAATAAGGAAAAAGGAGAGAAAAATTCGATACCCTAGAGTATCCTCCAGTCCCTCCAAGGGGTTTCTGGAGTCAGGAGAGTACGGGGTATGTCAGCTATCTAGTCATGTCGGAGCCACTGCACCATTCACTAGATCCTGCTTACTTGACGGGTTCATTATTTGCTTTTGACCCCAGAGCTTGGACGATGTCTCAGCTCGGCCTTTTAGGTGCTCCATCATCGAGTGGACCTGCGGAGTCGTCTAAGGCGGATCCGAGTACCGGCGAAGATGGCCAGTGATATTTGTTGTAGTGTATTTTGAACTTTTGGGCTTCTATTAAACTACTATAAATATAGCATTTTATTTACGCACAAAAATATCACGCAAATGCCCATATGTGAATTTAATCATCTGACATCCGAATGCGAAATCACAAAACACGAAAATCGGGAATTTAGGATTCCCGAGAACATTGCACATTTGGGGTACCCCTTCCCCTAAAATAAAAAAATAAAGTAAAGAAAAAGAAAATAGGAAAAGGTAATTAAAAGGAGAAAATAATAAAGAATCAGAAAATAAAAGGAATAAAGGTGGAACTTGATAATCAAAATAAAAAGAATGAAAGAAAATAAAAAGGGAATAAATAGAAAAGTGGCAAGAGCCAAAATACTAAGGTAAGGAAAATCTAAGGGAAGGCTTTCAAAATCTGTCCAAGTGGGAATTAGGAAGGTAAAGCTCGGTCATTGGAGAAGGCGTGTAGAGCTAAGTTGTCTCGCGAAGTTGCTCGTCATGCGCCTGTGGAAGGTGGCCGCTACAGTTCCTAGCGGCTGTGCTAGAGCTCCAGCGGTTGCCGCTTGGGCTAGCAGTTTGGCCGCTTGTCCTAGCGGTCACGCTGCTGGCTGGAGCGGCTTAGTCGCTCGTCCTGACGGTTAAGCAGTCCAGACTAGTTGAGAGGCCGCCTGACCCTTTTTTTGTCAGTTGTCTGAATTTCCTTAATTTTTGACGAGAATCCAACTGTGACCTCTATATAGTCGGGTTTCCACCTCTTCTATTCTTACCACTTACTTTGAGCTCCTGGAGAGAGAAAATCCTTAATCTTAATGATGGTGAACATTGATGATGTCTTTGATGGTTGGCTGGCCTCCATGACTGTAGAGGAGAGGTTAGAGCTTACCAGCTTCCATCTTAATGCCTTCTTTCACCTCAAACAAGTTAAGATTTTGTGTGACTTTCTTCATGCTTCTATTGAGTTTTGGGACCCAAAGTTTCATGTTTTCCGTTTTAAACCCATGAGATGTGCCCGTTGGTGGAGGAGTTCTCCGATATCATTTTCCAACCGAAAGCCTCCTGCCGTTCCTTACTTGGGTTACGCTTTTTTGGGTGATTTTCAACGGTACCTTGGATTGTCTTCACGTCAATTTGCTCAAGTGCTTCACGGTGTGGACGTTGATCTCGCTAGGATCGTGACTTTCTTCACCTCTAGGGCCGGGATGCAATGGATATGAGGTACAAGAAACGTGCCTTTCTATTTTGCCTCCTCCATCGTTACTTGTTTGTAGGTGGCAATGAAGACGCTCTTATTCCATCCGAAAAGAAGCCTACCATCATCCAGGGCAAAGCTTGCCTTCTTGGTTGTGGGAAAGACGATCCTTGCTTTAGATAGGCTCAAGAGAAATCCTCAAGTGTCCTTTACCAGGAGTCCTTTACTCCTTCAAGTAAGTGTTTGTGGTAAAACTTTAATCTTTGTGGATTTAACTTTATGTTTTGAAATTATCATCTTGTATTGACTTGAGTTTTCCTTTTGTTGTTTTTGTGTAAATATGGCTTCAAGAGAGACTTAATATCCTCGTAACCCCTTCATTAGATAACCGAAAGTATCTTCTAAAGAAATTCCCGACGAGGCGTCGATACGTCTCTCTATCCTCCCGTGAGGAATGATTGGAATTTTTTATACCAAAATCCAAATGGATTGGTTCATTCCGTGGTGGCATACCCCTAAAATCGTGGGATGTAGTGAGGACATGCATTTCACCCAGATCGTAGGATTTCGTACCTTGACTTTCTTTTTGCCGAATCGTCTTTTGCGACAATACGGTTTACGGCAGAGAATTCCGAATGTAAGCTGCGCGTGCCCTTGTCAACGACCCCTGACTCCTTCCTTAGTGTCCTGTTGGGAGCAACATTGGAGTCGTTGTCAAATAAGTGTCAAACCAATATTATTTCCCCAATCTCATGGGCTGACGATCTTTTATGAGCAGTGGATTTGGAGTGCTGACCACCAAGTTAACCAAAGGGTCTTAGAAGAAGAAAATGAGTTATTCATGGCCCGCAAATATGACGAACCAAGCGGTGTAAGGATAACTCCCATTGATAGGCCCGCTAAGTCTTCCAAGCCCCAAACAAAGGGTAAGGGAAAAGGCAAGGCTAAAGCTCAATCTAGAAAGAGGAAGAATCCGGCCCACTCGGCCAAACAAGTAGCTCCAGTTAGGCCCAATGATCACGAGGCCTCTTCTAGCTATGGTAGGGAAAGATGGGCTCCAAAAAAACGAATGGAACTTGATGAGCCTAGCGAGCCCGCCCAAAAGCCCAGACTTAAAGACAAGAAGGAGTAGTCCACCTCTAGCTATCTAGCAAGTGTTGTTTTTTGTGCTTAGTAGTATAATTAAAATAACGGGTTTGCATGCCCAAGTAGATGTAGTTTAGAATTGCCCTTTTATTTTTTTATTATTATCTTTGCATTTTTTTTTATTAGAGCATGTAATGGACTTTAGCCATATTAATGAAAGACTTGCTAATTTTTGCATTAATCGAATGGATTAAAACTCTCTTAGAGATTTATTTTATTAAAGTGGCCGGGTCCAAGTTGTATGGGTTACCTACATATCCATGCGGAATCAGGCCAAAGTAGTTCGTAAAACCAAATCTTGTTTTTTTTTCGGTCCTGGGCCCCGTGTGGACGGGTTTGACCGAGTATGACTTGGACTTGGTGCCTCAGTGGGCTATCTCAAAGATTTATTATTTATGCATAGAATCGCTTAAGGTGGTCCATATTTGTGAGTTGAGTGAACTCGTTACCGTCTAGTTTCATTATCTTTACCGCTCAACCGGATAATATTGTCTTGATGATGTATGGGCCGGCCCAATTAGGCTTGAACGTTCCCCGAGGGTCGACTACAATTGGTCTTACCTCTTTTAGGACTAAGTCTCCTTCTTTTACTCCTCTAGCCTTGAATCGTTGATCAAAATGTCTTGCCATCATTGCTTGGTAGACATGACCGTAATGTAGCGCATTTAGTCGTCTTTCGTCTAGCAAGACTAACTGATCATATCGGGTTTGGACCCAATCTACTTCGGGTAATTCACTTTCCAGAGCTATTCTTAAGGAAGGGATTTCTACCTCGACTTGGAGTATCGCCTCCATTCCGTATACAAAAGAATAAGGCATTGAACCTGTCGAGGATTGAATAGTAGTTTTTTATCCTCATAGGGCGAATTGTAGCATGTCAGGTCAATCTTGTAGTATTCCTAGAATTTAAACTCAATTAGTAAACTCAAATAGTGATTAATTAGCACAAAATATTTTCACTTAACTTGCTAAGTATGATTAACGTGTCTAATGCATGCACTTACGTAAATATTAACTAAGCTAAATGCTAATCTCTTTTTAAGTTAAAACCAACTTGATTAACTAACTAAACTACTTGATTAATTTACTTAACTTATGTGTACGATTTGCTTAGGCATATTTAGACCTTTGCTTATGTTGATGACCGAATTAGGACATGTTAAGCTAGGATTAGTAAAACTCACTTTTCCCTAATTAGTTTACTATTCATTTTTGCTTGCTTGTCAATATTACATGCCATAGCTTTACACTTGTTATGCATTTGCTTTGACACCATATTTCCTATGCCAACTAAGCTAAACTAGCAAGAACATGCCATGGTCTAATGTTTCATGCAACTAGGCTAAGTAAACAAGCAAAATGAAAACTATACAAGAGAAAGGGAAAGCTACGGTTAATGGAGAATGAAGAATAAGAAAGACTTTAGCTAATACAAATCAAAGCAAAAAGAGGAGAAAGAAACCAATAAAATGAAAAGGCAAGATCTTACTTTCTTCTTCTTAATGTTAACACCACAAACACAAGTAAACTAAAAGCCTTCAAAAGCTGACAAAGCTCATCTTTTTCTCTTTCCAAAATTGTACACTCTTAAACATATATTCCATATTCTCTTTGCATCATTCTTCATCCTAAAGCTCATATATCTTTCTAAGTGAAACAAGAACAAACTAAAGTAGAAAGAAGAAGGGGAAAGCCGTGAGGTAGAGAAGAGAAAAGAGAGCAATTTTGGTAAGAAAAACTTAACAAACTCATGCACTAATCATCTTTAATTATTCCTTTGCTTCTAATCATTATTCCATCATTTATTCTAAACTCTAATTTGTTCATCGCTTCTTTTCTTCACCACCGTCTCCACCACCTTAGCTCCACCATCACCCGAACACGAAGGTCTCGGACCATCAAGAACCACCACGAGACACCACCAAGGTTTAAACTTTTTTCATCGTTATTCATTTAATGCTTAAGTAGTTATTATCACCTAAAGTTCATAAATAAATAATAGAACCCTAGCAATTACATATATATAGTTATAATCGAAAATATAAGGAAAAAGGTTTAAGAAATCAAGATCTAAATAATCTTAACTTAAAATTCGAAATCTATTGTTGCATGTCCATTTACAAGCTTACATAAACTTGATCTTGACTCATTATGACCAAAATTATTTATTCACTATTTATCTCTAATTTTCCCTAAATCTCTTTAAACTTGAACTTAGCATTTTCGAAAGTTGAAATGATAGAATAAAAGATGAACTATCAAATGAAATGATAATAATGATTTAGAGATTTAAAAAAGTAATTTTCGGTATAAAAAGTCCCAAGGCCGAAAGGAAATTAAAAAAAATGAAAGGAATGTTTATTAATGATTGAACATGTTTGTTTAATTAATTAGGGACTTTTGCTAGTAGTGAGTGATCAAGAAAGATAAGGAAGGGAAGTGTATTTTTTGGAAGCTTGAGGTAAGGTATACTCATGTCCACTAAAACACCCTATTTCGATTTAATGAACTAAGAAGATAATCATGGATTTTCCTATAATTGTATGCTAGATGTACTTTGATATATATATGATTTTGGATATGATTGTGAAGTTGTAAAAATGGTTGTGTATGAATAATTCGTGACATAGCCCAATGGATATAAGGTTGCATGTTAATGTGATGAGTGCGTAAATTGAACTAAGATTCATGTGATAAACGCACTCATTTGATTAGTTTCATGATAATTATATCGTTTCTTTATGAGATTTTATAATTATTTTGATAAGGATGCCTACGTGGGGTATGTTTGTGTTTTGATGTATTTTTAGGACATTTTAAGACCCCGGGGCTTGGTAGAGGCTTTGGAGATGATTTGGAGTTACAATCATCAAAGAAGAAGTCGAGGAAGATGCCTTAGAGAAAGCCAAGCGAGAAGAGAAGTGCAAAAATGAAATTCAGACAAAATTGCACTTGCACGACTATGCAAGTTCGAAGGCTAAACCTTGCATGACCATGAAAGTAAGTCAGTGAGCTCAAAAAGGGTTGCACGACCATGCAACTTGCCTTCATATTTTCCGCACAACCATGCAACCTGCCGGAAATCGAGTTTTCAAGTCGAGACCTTTCCCATTCCTTTGGCTTTTCACTTGGATCCGACTAGAGACATTTTGGGGGTAATAAAAGGGGAGAGAACTCATCTCTGTAAGATCATCTCTTAGCACCCCATATTCTCTCTCAAACTTTTATGCTTATTTTTAGATTAGAATCAACTCTAGTTTATTATTGCAATTTGAAGATTGAAATTGTTCCTTTCAAGCAGCTTTGTTGAAGTACTTGAGTATTATCAATTAAAGCACTTTTGGGTATTTCTTATCCCTACTTTCTCTTCCCATCTCTCAATTTCTTTTAGATTAATTTTACTTTAGTTTATGATTGTTCTTGAATTGTTGTTCATTCATGTTTAATTTAGTTTTCATTGTTTGATTATTGTTCTTGAATAGTATGAGTAGCTAATTCCCCTTGATCTAGGGTTGATGTAGCTTGATTGAATTGCTTGATGTATAAGTAGATAACTGGAAACTAGCATATCGTTAGAGTGTTGCACAATGATTGATTGTTTGATTATTGTTTATCCTTGGTGATTAATTTAAATTCGAGAGAAGAATCTTGATCGCCCGAACTCAATCTTTCATCAAGTTTGCCTAACCACGAGAGTAGGTTAGAATTAGTTGGGGCTTTTTGGAGAGAATTATGTTCTTCATGTTCTTGATATTGGCTTGGCTCCATGAGAATAGGTAGTTGAATTTTATATTGAGTTTCTCCTTTAATTCTTCGAGAGAAGGTTTTAGGTTCTTTGTCCGTCCTTGCAACATTCGACATGACATGCTAGTTGAAGTTTATTTAATCGCATCAAATAGTTTAATTAAGTGAAATCAACCCTAGGTTCTTTAATCTTGCTATTTTTCCATCATTGTTACCGATTTTAGTTCTTTGCTAAAATAACCAAAAATCCGCTTTTAATTGCTTAGCTTGTTAAATTTAAGAAATCTTACTATTTGGAATCGAAAGATTCCTGTGGATACGATATTTTATTACAACGATATACCCGTGCACTTGCGAGCCTATCATAATGTTTGTTTAATAATTATATAAGGATTGAAGTTTATTAAATAAGCTTGATGATTATATATATGATGGCCGAATGAGATCAAGGGTGATTATTAACACCTACTTGATGTTTGCATGTAAAGTTGTTATTGTGCTTAAGTGTGTAATAATCGGTTATACTTACATATTTAAGTGACCGAATTGATGTTAAGTAATGATAATGAATTGCTAAAGAGTTTTATAAGTATATATACCTATGTACGAATATATGAAGTATTACATGATTATTTTGATATGGGACAAGTTTGAGAAATAAATGATTCATGTTTTTCGATTATGCAAATGATGATATGTAGTCATGATTATTGAGATGAAAATGTCCGACTTAGACAAGCATGTCTACTAACTTACTTGTAGTGTGCTCCCAAACTTGGTACCCTTGGGATATTGAAGAGCATGCCAGTGTGCACACTTTAATAAAATGTTGTAGGATTAAACCCTTTGTGATTAAGCTACATGGATTAACTAATCTTGAGTATCTCGCTTAATCATGGTTTAATCTGAGTTTACATAGGGTATAAACCCGAGATGATATGATTATGCCAAAAAGGCCAAATGAATAAATTCTTATTTGTAGGGTCATTGAACCCGGGTGTAGGACTCATAGAGTCTGAGTTGTGATATGGTCTTCCTCACTACCTAACATAGGAGTATAATCTCTGCATGTTGTGACTCAAGTTATTTTATGGCTTAATAGACCTCAAAGGTCATTTTCTGAGTAACTATGAGTTGCGTATGATAATAGTTGCTTAGTACTCTTTACATATAATTCTCGTACGTATGCATGACTTTGTACGTACAAGAACAAGTTAACTATGCTTATAAGAACAAACAATCTCTTTAAATAATGATTATCGATACTTATGATTGATGGTTGTTAATGTTAAATGTATTTTAAGTATAAACAAAATGTTAAATGATTGCTTAGCTTTCGCTAATTTTCTTTTTTTTGTGTCATCTCTTCTTGCATGGATCTTATATAATTTTGACAGATTTTGGGCAAGGGATAGAGTGAAGGATGGAAGGGACCCTTTTGTGCATGCTTACTGCATGTTTTTGCTGTTGTTTGACCACGTGGCTTCCGCAGATGGAAGAGAATCCCATATGATTTAGTAGAATAACTTGTAATGTAGTCTTTGAACAATACAACTATGTAGCCTCTACTTTTATAATATAATATAATTTAGTATGTTTGTTGTTCTTTATATCGATCTTTGCCTTGTGCTTGTCTCGTACAAGTACGACAGTAATGCCTTGGATTGGATTAAGGGCCCATTAGCATGTTTAATTAGAGTTATCGAATCCAGGGCGTTACATGATGGTATCAGAGCATATAAAATATTTAAAAGAAGATTAGGAAAGCTATAAGTTAAACCGTGACATGACCGAGAGAGATGGGTAGACAATAGAACGGGAATTCTTTGAACTTCTTTGTGTATGATTTGCATGTGCTTATATCTGATTGCTCGATGATCTTATTTGACTCACTATCTGTTATCTATTTATCTTATGTCATAGATGCAGCAACCTGACCCTTATGTGCTCGTGAACCCTCTTAACATCCCTACCCCTCCATCTCACCTTGAGACTTTACGTAACCACCCTGAGGAAACTATAGATGAATATGTGCTACGTTTTCAGCTTGCTTGTAGAGTCTTTTCCCCCCTTACTAGTGAAGCCGCTGATTTTCCTGGCTGGCAAGTGTATAACCTCTTAAGGACTTTTCTTTCAGTTGAACCATGGTTAAGTGTGAAGTTGAACTATATGAGTATTATGACTGATGGGATTCACTATAATTGGGATCACTACATGTGTGGTGATGATTGGTACTTGACCCTAGGTTGTGAGAATAGTGGATGTGTTGTGAGAATAGTGTACTCTTGATTCCCGAGACTATAGTGCAGTATAGGAGGGGACGAATGCTTCGATATCACCATTGGCTTCTAACACTCAAAATTCTGTCATTGCTCGACCATCCGCGACTCCACCACCACCACCTCGGCAAACCGTATACCGACCACCAGCAGCTATGCCTACATCCACTTCTCCGGAGCAGCCGGTGCCACTCAGCGTGATACCACCAAGGGGACTTGCAAATGGATTTTTGGTGCAATATGATAGGGGAAGTTCTTCGGGTGGATGTTAGATGTCAAGGGTACAAGTGATAATGCATGGGTAAAGCTTTGTGTTATTTAGTTGTTTATGCACTTGTTTTATGTGGTAGTTGAACAATATGCAATTCGGTGCTGTAATATTTAGCCTATGACCAAGACATTAGCCAGATAGGTCATATGGCATGTTTTGATGTTAGCCCTAACTTGTGTTGCACTTTTGTAGGCTAACCGGATGTATTGCTATCTAGCTTGTTTTCTTGTTTTATCTATGATTATAATGCATGATTTAAGTGGTAATTGTTTGCATAGTAGATAACAAAACACTAGAGATCATGTTTAGGAGGAACTCACATCACCAAAAGATTATATGCCTTGCTTAACTATTGTTATTCCTATAGTTAAAATGTCTGGAAGAGAAGAACCAACTACACCTGTAAACCCTAATGATAACCAAGGACAAGCTGAACGTCTACAATTACTAGAGACCGTGTGCCAATTCTTTAGCAATGCAATTAAGCAACAAATGGAAGATAACGAGAAAGAGAAAGCAAAAGCCGAAGCTAAGGCTAAAGACCCACAAGTTGTTATGTTTAAGAATTTAGCTGCCCATTCACCACCTACTTTTAAGGGAGGATCTGACCCATTAGCTTTAGAAAACTGGATTAGGAACATGGAGAAACTATTTGAGGCTATAGCTAGGTTGTCCTGAGAGTCTGAAAGTGAAAAGTGGACAATACTTCCTTAGAGGAGAGGCAGATGATTGGTGGCAAGTATCTAAGGAAGCTTACCTAGAGGATAAGGAATTTGATTTGCAGAAGTTTGTGATAAGGATTAGGGAGAGATTTTACTCTAGAGCTTTAAGAAGGAGCAAACAACAGGAATTTGAGGATTTGACCCAAGGAAATATGAGTGTGACCGCATATGCGGCGAAATTTCATGGGTTATCTCGATTTGCTGAGAATTTGGTTAAGGATGAGAAGGAAAGAATTGAAAGGTTTGAGAATGGACTTATCTGGCATATTCAGGAATTACCGGAAGGATCATCTAGTACTGTTCAAGAGGCTTATGATAAGGCTATCAACATTGAGAGAATTCGTGATAGGAGAGCTGCGATAATTAGGAAACGTCGTTACTCCGAGGAAAAAAGTGAAGGATCTAATGGAGGTAACTGGAGAAAGAAATATAGGTGTTATACACCAGCTAAGAGTATCAGTTCTTATCGCGCTAGTAGTCAAGGAGAAAGTTGGAGAAATGGAGGATCACAGTTCTTTTCTAGGAATGGAAATGGGAATACTGATTGTTGTAGATGCGGGAGGTTTCATGCCGATCGTCCGTTCCCTTCTAATCAAGGAAGTTGTTGCATATGTCGTCAACCTGGGCATAGAGCAAACATGTGTCCTAATAGAAGGCAATTTCCCAATGGAGATAATTTTACCCGTAGTGGCAACTCGTCAGCTAACCCCAACCGTGGCAACAAGAATACTCCGACACGAGGAAACCCGAACGCAGCGCCACGTGTGACCTTTGCACGACCTATCGTTAGCCAGACAGCCAGTAACAACAAGGGAAGGATAGATACTATGAGTCAGCGTGACGTAGACGCAAACCCGAGTGTTGTGATCGGTACTTTTATTATTTCATCTTATCTTTATTATGTGTTACTTGATACTGGTGCAACTCACTCATTTATAGACACATCATTCATGACTAAACATAGGTTAACACCAAATTGCTCATGTGAAATTTATATTACCAAACCTAATGGTATTGTTGTGTCCCGTCGAAACATGAGAAATGATTCTCCTATAGTAACTATTAAGACGTCATGACCTGGGGTTTGATTCAGTTTGACTTGTCAGACTTTAATGCTATCTTAGGGATGAATTGGTTGAGTAAGTATCGTGCGAGAATTGAGCGTCATTTGTAGAAAGTTTCGCTTAAGACCCCACGAGGAAATAGAGTTTCGTTTCGAGGAGTGATAATTGAACCTCGAATTAAGATTGTCTCTACAAAGAACATTAAATCACAAATTAGGAAAAAGGTTATCCAGCATATCTGTGGTATGTGAGTAATGAGAAACCGATCTCAACTGAATTAGGTAAAATTCCAGTTGAATCTGAATTTCCTGATGTCTTTCCTGATGAGATTCCCAGTACGCCGCCACAAGGAACCATAGACTTCACTATCGATCTTATCCCAGGAACCGCACCTATATCTAAAGCACCTTATAGGATGGCCCCAGCAGAAATGAAAGAATTGAAGAACCAGTTAGAGGATTTATTAGAGAAAGGGTATATTCGACCTAGTGTTTCGCCTTGGGGAGCCACTGTCTTATTTGTGACGAAGAAAGATGGTAGTTTAAGGTTGTGTATTGATTATCGAGAGTTGAACAAAGTCACTATCAAGAATAAATACTCGTTGCCTAGAATTGATGACTTGTTTGACCAGTTGAAAGGGGCAGGGATATATTCTAAGATTGATTTGAGATCTGGATATCACCAGTTGAGGATTAAGGAGGAAGATATACCTAAGACATCATTTAGAACTCGTTATGGGCATTATGAGTTTACTGTTATGCCTTTTGGGTTAACTAATGCTCCAGCCGCATTTATGGATCTTATGGATCGTATTTTTCAGCCTTACCTTGATCGGGTTGTTGTAGTTTTCATAGACGATATCTTAGTGTATTCCAGGAATAAGGATGACCATGTCAAGCACTTGAGAGTTGTATTACAGACCCTTAGAGATCATCAGTTGTATGCTCATCTTTCTAAGTGTGAATTCTGGTTGTAAGAAGTAGCATTCTTGGGACATGTTATCACTAAGGATGGGTTTCTATTGACCCTAGTAAGATTAAGGTAGTTAAGGAGTGGATTAAACCTACTAACATGGGTGAAGTCCGCAAATTTTTTGGATTAGCCGGTTATTATCGGAGATGATTTGTAGAGAACTTTTCTAAGTTAGCTCAACCCTTAACTAATTTGCTTAGGAAGACTACAAAATTTGTATCGAATGAGAAGTGTGAACTAGCTTTTCAGGAGTTGAAAAAGAGACTGACAACTGCACCTGCTTTAGCTTTACCAATAGAAGGAGAGATATATCAAGTTTATAGTGATGCGTCTAAGAATGGATTAGGTTGTGTGTTGATGCAGAATGGAAGAGTGATTGCTTATACTTCACGACAGTTGAAATCATATAAGGTTAATTATCCTACCCATGACCTAGAGTTAGCCACAGTTGTGTTTGCCCTTAAGATTTGGAGATATTATTTGTATGGAGTTAAGTGTAGAGTTTTCATTGATCATAAGAGTCTTAAGTACATTTTTACCCAAAGAGAATTGAATTTGAGGCAGAGAAGATGGTTAGAATTGCTTAAGGATTATGATTTGGAGATTAAGTATCACGAAGGGAAAGCAAATGTAGTAGCAGATGCACTTAGTAGAAAGACTAGACATTACATGGAAGCACCTGAGAAATTAAGAGAAGAGATGGAGAAATTGAATTTGGAGATTGTTAAATCAGGCGTACCAGACGGAGTTATTACTAGTCTTACCGTTCGACCTACTTTGTTTGATGAGATTCATGAATTGCAAGTTAATGATCGGCAGATTCAGAAGATTAGGGAAGCTTTGAGGTTAGGAAAAGCCGAAGGATTTGAAGAACATTAGGAAGGAAGTTTATGGTTTAAAGGACGATGGTGTCTGCCTAACAATGATGAATTGAGAAAGAGAATTCTGGAGGAAGCACACATTACACCTTATTCTGTTCACCCTGGAGGAAACAAGTTGTTAAAGGATTTGAAGAAGTATTTCTTGTCGAAAGGAATGAAATCTGAGGTAGCTCAATTTGTAGCCAGATGTCTTACTTGTTAGAAAGTTAAAAGTGATTTTCAGAGACCTGGAGGATTACTGCAGCCTTTGGAGATTCCAAGTTGGAAATAGAAATCAATATCTATGGATTTCGTTACTGGATTACCAGCTACTACTAAAGGAATGAATGCTATTTGGGTAATAGTAGATAGGCTAACCAAGGTAGCGAGGTTTATAGCCATCAAGGATACTTGGAGTATGAATCAATTGGCTGAAGCTTATGTTAAGGATATTGTGAGATTACATGGAGTACCACAAGACATTATTTCAGATAGAGATTCGAGGTTTTTATCACATTTTTAGGAGAAATTGCAAGTTGCATTTGGGACTAATTTGAAATTTAGCACTGCATTTCACCCTGCTACAAATGGACAACCTGAGAGAACCATTCGTACTCTTAGGATATGTTGAGATCTTGTACTTTGTAGTTCAAAGGAACTTGGGAGAAGCAATTGTCGTTAATTGAGTTTTCTTATAACAACAGTTATCATGCTAGCATGACCAAGCACCTTCTGAGGCATTATATGAAAGGAAGTGTAGGAGTCTGTTGTGTTGGAATGATATTGGTGAGACCGTGATATTAGGACCAGAGATGATTCAGGCGACTACGGATCAGATTCGAGTGATTAGAGATAAGTTGAAACGCCTCTCAAGACCGGCAGAAGAGTTATAGTGATCGGAGAAGGAGTCCACTTGAATTTCAGATTGAAGATAAGGTTATGTTGAAGATTTCACCGATGAAAGAGATTAAGAGATTTGGAAGGAAAGGGAAATTAAGTCCTCAGTATATTGGACCCTATAAGATAATGGATCGAATAGGAGTAGTTACTTATTGATTAGCTTTACCACCTGAACTTTCTAAAATTCATGACGTATTTCATGTATCCCAATTTCGGAAATACCTACCAGATGAGACCCACGTGATAAAACCCGAGCCAATCAGTTTAGATGAGGATCTAACTTTTGAATAGAAGTTAGTAGCTATTCTAGACCGTAAGGATAGGCTACTTCGGAATAAAGTCACACCGTTAGTGAAAGTACTTTGGCATAGTCAGACCGTAGAAGGAACTACTTGGGAATCTGAAGCTGACATGCAGACCTAATGCCCTACCTTTTCGAATATGGTTAGTCGTTGCTTCAAACTTCGGGACGAAGTTTCTTTAAGTTGGGTAGATTGTAGTATTCCGAAAATTTAAACTCAATTATTAAACTCAAATAGTGATTAATTTAGCATAAAAGTTTTTCGCTTAACTTGCTAAGTATGGTTAACGTGTCTAATGCATGCACATACATTAATATTAACTAAACTAAATGCTAATCGTTTTAAGTTAAAACCAACTTGATTAATTTACATAACTTATGTTTACGGTTTGCTTAGGCATATTTAGACCATTGCTTATGTGGATGACCGAATTAGGACATGTTAAGTTTGGATTAGTAAAATTTCACTTTTCCCTAATTAGTTTACTATTCATATTTGCTTGCCTGTCAATATTACATGCCATAGCTTTACACTTGTCATGCATTTGCTTTGACACCATATTTCCTATGCCAACTAAGCTAAACTAGCAAGAACATGCCATGTTCTAATGGTTCATGCAACTAGGCTAAGTAAACAAGCAAAATGAAAACTATACAAGGGGGAGGAAGCTACGGTTAAGAGAGAAGGAAGAATAAGAAAGGCTTTAGCCTTTACAAATCAAAGCAAAAAGAAGAGAAAGAAACCAACAAAATGAAAAGGTAAGATCTTACTTTCTTCTTCCAAATATTAACACCACAAACACAAGTAAACTAAAAGCATTCAAAAGCTTACAAAGCTCATCTTTGCTCATCTTTTTCTCTTCCCAAAACCGTACACTCTTCAACATATATTCCGTAGTCTCTATGCATCATTATTTCTCCTAAAGCTCATAAATCTTTCTAACTGAAACATGAACAAAATGACGTAGAAACAAGAAGGGGAAAGCCGTGAGGTAGAGATAGAATAAATCTGTTTAATCTTGAACTTAGCATTTTCGAAAGTTGAAATGATAGAATAAAAGAAGAACTATCAAATGAAATGATAATAATGATTTAGAGATTTAAAAGAGTAATTTTCGGTAATAAAAAGGCCCAAGGTTGAAAGGAAATAAATAAGAAAGAAAATTACAGAGTTGTTTATTAATGCTTGAACATGTTTGTTTAATTAATTAGGAACTTTTTCTAGTAGTGAGTGATCAAGGAAGATAAGGAAGGGAAGTGTATTTTTTGGAAGCTTGAGGAAGGTATACTCATGTCCACTAAAACCCGCTATTTCGATTTAATGAACTAAGAAGATAATCATGGATTTTCCTATAATTATATGCTATATGTACTTTGATATTTATATGATTTTGGAGATGATTGTGAAGTTATGAAAATGGTTGTGCATCATTATTTCGGGAGATAGTCGAATGGATATGAGGTTGCATGTTAATATTTGCTTAATAATTATATAAGGATTGAAGTTTATTAAACAAGCTTGATGATTATATATATGATGGTCGAATGAGATCAAGGGTTATTATTAACACCTACTTGATATTTTCATGTAAAGTTGTGATTGTGCTTAACTGTGTAATAATCGGTTAAACTTACATATTTAAGTGAACGAATTAATGTTAAGTAATGATAATGAATTGCTTAAGATTTTTATGAGTATATATTTATATACCTATGTACGAATATATGAAGTATTACATGATTATTATGATATGGGACAAGTTGGGGAAATAAATGATTCATGTTATTCGATTATGCAAATGATGATATGTAGTCATGATTATTGAGACGATTTTGTGTCATCTCTTCTTGCGTGGATATTGTATCATTTTGACAGATTTTGGGCAAAGGAGAGAGTGAAGGATGAAAGGAATCCTTTTGTGCATGCTTACTACATGTTTTTGCTGTTGTTTGACTCTGTGGCTTCCGCAGATGGATGAGAACCCGTATGACTTAGTAGAATAACTTGTGATGCAGTCTTTGAACAATACAACTATGTAACCTCTACTTTTATAATATAATATAATTTAGTATGTTTGGTTTTCTTTATATCGATCTTTGCCCTGTGCTTGTCTCGTACAAGTACGGCAGTAATGTCTTGGATTCGATTAAGGGCCCATTATCATGTTTAATTAGAGTTATCCAATCCGGGGCGTTACAAAGCTTCGTAGTTTTCCGTCATCTTAGCGATCATTTGCTTTACGTTCTTGTTTGCGGATTCTACGGCTCCATTCGTTTGTGGCCTATAAGGTGAAGACTATCGATGGTGAATTCTGAACATCGTGAAAAGTTTGGCAACATCCTTTTTGAATTGGGTCCCGTGATCACTTATGATTTAGTGGGGTACTCCATATCAGGTAATGATGTTGTCATGTATGAACTTTGGCACGTGCTTTGATGTTATTCTTGCGTACGAACGAGCTTTGACCCATTTGGTGAAATAATCTATCGCGACTAGTATGTATTCATGGCCTCTTTTTCCTGTAGGGGATATTTTTCCAATGATGTCAATGCCCCATGTAGAGAATGACCATGGTGAGGTGAATGTATGTAGAGAAGTAGGAGGTCTATGTTGTAAATTGGCGTGGAATTGGCAGCGTGTACACTTTCTCACATATTCAATACAGTCGTTTTCCATCGTAGTGATGTAGTATCCTTACCTTAGGATTTTCTTTACTAAAGTCAGTCCATTCATATGGGGACCACAAACACCATTGTGTATGTCGCTTATAAATTTGCTTGCCTCACGTTCCTTTAGACATAGAAGACTTAGCCCTTGTGGAGTCTTTTTATAAAGTTTGCCTTGCACATGTATGTATTGTGCGGCTAGTTTTCTTAAAGCCCTTTGTGCCCTAGGTGTTGATTGTGGAGGGTAATTGCCTTCGGCTAATAGATTGAGAATGTCAGTAAACCATTCCTCTTCTCCCTCCTCGTTGACGCAAACTTCGAGTGCATTACAAAAGGCAGGCTCAGTGCGCATTTGAATGTAAATGGACATGGAGATTACATCATCTGGAAAGTTTATCATGGAGGCCATCTTTTCTAAGGAATCCGTGAACTGGTTGTCCTCTCTAGGAAGGTATATAAAACAAACGTGAGTGAAATTTTTGGCTATCCTTTCAAGATATTCTTGGTAAGGTGCCAGGGATTCGCTTTTCACTCTCCACTTTTTGGATACTTGATTTATGACGAGAGTTGAGTCTTGATATACCTTTAAGTCTTTAATTTGTAGTTCTATTGCCGCTTCTAAACCAATGATGCATGCTACATTCGGCGCTGTTGTTAGTTACCTCGTGGTCTAATTTGACGGCTATGGGAGTATGCGCGCCTTCTGGGCTGACTAATAATACGCCTACGCCATAACCCTTTTGGGTTGATACTCCGTCAAAGTATAACTGCCAGGTGCTTTCTTCGACACTCATTATTCCTTTGTCAGGAAAGTCATGTGTGGCATCTTCGCTATTAACTGAGTTTTTAGCGAGATGTTCAGAAATGGCATGTCCTTTGATCGCCTTTTGGATTTCAAAAGTTAGATCGAATTCTGAAATCATGACGGTCCACCTTGATATTCTTCCACTTAGAATGGGTTTTTTGAACAAGTACTTTAGTGGATTCATCCTTGACATTATATGGATAGAGTGTTGTAGCATGTAGTGTCGAAGATTCTTTGTTGCAGTGACCAATGCGAGAACGTCTTCTCTAGTGTGGAGTAGCGCGTTTCGTATTCTAAGAACTTCTTGTTAAGGTAGTATATTGCCTTTTCATCATTCTCCACCTTTTAGGCCAACATAGCACCCATGGTGGTTTATGTGACTGTTAGGTATAGTATAAGTGGTTTTCCCTGAATTGGTGGAACCAATATAGATGGATTAGCTAAATATTCCTTAATTTTGTCGAAAGCTTGCTGGCATTGATCATCCCAGGTAGATTTGGTGTCCTTTTTGAGCTTTTTGAAGACGGGCTCACATGTAATAGTCAATATGGATATGAATCAACTTATATATTGGAGCCGTCCTAAGAATCCTCTTATCTCCTTTTCATTTTTGGGAGAGGGCATATCTCTTATAGATTTGATCTTGGTAGGGCCGATTTCAATGCCTCTTGTGCTTATGACAAATCCTAAGAGCTTGCCAGAAGTTAGTCCAAACACACACTTTTGCGGATTCAATCTCACGTTGTAGTTACGAAGTCTGTCAAAGAATTTATTTAGAAAGGGTATATGCCCTTCTCTCTCTTTGGATTTGATGATTATATCGTCTACATACATCTCGGCTTCCTTGTGCATCATGTCATGTAGAAGGGAAGTTGCGGTTCTTTGGAATGTTGCTCCCTCATATTTCAACCCAAAAGGAATGACAGCATAGCAATATGTTCCCCATTGGGTTATGAAGGTGGTTTTCTGCATATCTTTTTCGGCCATTTATATTTGGTTATACCCTGCATAGCCGTCCATGAATGATAAGAGGGCATGTCCTGCGGTATTGTCAACCAGTACATCTATATGTGGCAAGGGAAAGTCGTCCTTTGGACTTGCCTTGTTTAGATCTATGAAATCGACGCACATCCTTACTTTGCCGTCCTTTTTTGGAATGAGCACTATGTTAGCAACCCATTCTGGATATTAAGCGACCTTAATAAAACCTGATGCGAGCTGTTTCGGCACCTCTTCTTTGATTTTCATTATCCACTCAGGTTTCATTCTCCGAACTTTTTGCTTTACCGGTTTTGAATCAGGATAGAGCGGTATTGTTTGCTACGCTATCTCACGACTTATTCCCGGCATATCTTTGTAGGACCAAGCGAAAACGTCTTTGTATTCTTTTAAGAGATTTATAAAGCTTTCTCGCTCTTTTGGGAGTCAGCGATAAGCCAATGCGCACTTGGCGTGGCTCTTGATCGTTTGCAACATTAATTAATTTTGTTTCTTCCACAATTGAAGTCTTTTGTTCGTGCTCTAATAGTGCTTTAGTTACTTCTTTGGGCAATTCTTGTTCATCTTTTGAATTATTAGCTACTAAGTAATCCAAGAAGTAAGCAGAATCATTACTCATGTCATTAATAGAAGAAGTTGGAACATCAACTAAGCCATTACTATTGGCTTTAATATCATGAGACTTGCAAATAGAATGAAACATAGATTTGGGTGGACCACCCGACTCTACTATATTAGACTCGTCTTCAAAATCAGACTCAGTGCGGTCAGAGTCAGTGTCGATGTCGGGCTTGGAGTCTTCGGCGATCGTGATCTTGATCTTCTTTCCATTCGTTCCCGTCCAGCTTATGTTGCGTTTCTACTTTGTGAGTTGACCCACGTTTGGAGTGATCAACTTAGTTGGGTCAAAGTTTGCATCTTGAATTACATTACTGACATTGTGGAGCTCCTCATCTTCTAGATGGCGATACTATTGTCCAAATAGTAGACCCAAAGCATTGTTGGGTGTGTCCTCTACCCAATCAAAGTTTAGCCTCCTTCTTACAAGCAAAGGAGTTTCTTCCAGCATGTAGCAGTCTTCGAAGACTTCGAATTCGGGAACTTGGATTCCACAAACAAGGAGAACATAAGGCTCAGAAAAGCCATAATAAGGGAATGGATCTCCTGACTGGACGAATTGTCCGTTTAGCGTGTGCGGGTATGGTGCCATGGGGATGTCATAGGCTTTGTTTTCCTTAAGGGCCCTTCTCTTCGCTTTTTCTTTAGCAATGTATTCCCGTAACTACTGCTTGGTAGGGTGATAGACCAACCCAAAAAGATTATTTCCGGCTTTGGATGACCAAACTTGAAGTGGTTTGGAGACATATTTGCCTAGAGTAGTGCCAGGAAAGTGCCCCTGATTCTTTAGGATGGCATGAATTCCTAGGTGGGGTTATGGTGCGAAAGGAGCTATATCTCGTTCAAGTAGGGCGACGCCTTCAATCATAAAACCTCAAAATTCTTCGTCTTGTGCAGTATGCTCAACTTTAAGAACTGGCGTGTCTTTAATGCTAGCGATCATAGAATCGGCTCTAACCTCTAGAACTACCCCTCCGACCGTCATTTTGACCTTTTGGTGTAATGTTGAAACTATTGCATTTAATCCATGGAGCCATGGGCGTCCTAAGAGTAAATTGAACCAAGCTGGAATATCTATGACATGGAATTGCACCATTTTCTCAATTGGTCCAGTGTGAAGGTTAACTAAGAATATGCCTAAGACGTTTCATTAGGAATTGTTGTAGGCCCTCAACCCTTGTGCGGCATGCGCAAGGTGGTTGACGTTTATGCCCAAGCATTGGGCGGTCCTTAGGGGACACACGTTGACAGCGGATCCACTGTCTATTAGGGTCATTGCGACCTGGTTTTTCTCACATATGGAAGTTAGGTAGAGTGCCTTGTTATGGTGAGTTCCTTCAGGTGGAAGGTCTTCCCTAGTAAATGCAATTGCTTGCAAAGAGTTCCCTTTTGTGAGGAGATTGACCAAGTCATCCGGAGTAGTTTCAGGAGAAACCATAGTTTGGTTAAGGGGTTTTAGTAAGGTATTCCTATGTACTTGAGATGTAGTCAGAAGTTTCCATATGGAAATATCAGCCTTAGTATGTTGAAGTTGCTTAAGCAGTGTAGTGCCATCATCCTCGATTGAAGGGTTTTGGTCTTTGTTCTGGACTAGTGGAGATTCTCTCACTTGTGGTACGACTGAAGCTGTGTTTTTTTAATGGATCCTTATTCTGGAGATGGGGTGGTATATAGTGCCTTCCCGACCTCGTGAGATGTTCGACTTCAGGAAATTCATCATCAGAAGAGTTGTACCATGCTTTAGAAATCTGGAGTGTAGCATTTTCCTTGTCGCTATCACTTTTCCAAATTCCGGCTACCTCTAGATGGAGGGAGTCAAACATAAATGGAGGGATAGAATGTCCAATTGGCACAATCAGACGAGAGGGGTCTTTTCCTCTTCTTCATTTGTAATGACGAAAACCGCACCTAGAGGATTGGTGTTGTTGGTTGGAGTGGGAACATTCTTTGGCTTGGGAATGGTCTCATTGTCAAAAAGATCCTGGATTTTATTTTTTAGTGTCCAACACTTCTCGGTATCATGTCCTTTTCCTCTAGGGAATTTGCAATAAATATTAGGATTCCATGATGGGCTCCTCTTTTCGACATCAGGATTCGGAGTGGGACCCACGATGTTGAGATAGTCATTTTTGACCAGTTTTTCCAAAGCTTTAGCATAGGTCATGCTCAATAGGGTTTATTGCCTTTGTGGTTTGTCGTAGACGGCGTTGACTTCATTAACTTTATTGGAAGAGCTTCCCGAGTTGGGATTCTTCTTATAATTCCAGTTATAAGTGCCTTTGTTGAAGAAGTCCTTGCTTTTCTCCTTTTTAAGTGCCTGATCGTCCTCCATGAGCAATCCCACACTATTGAGCTGTGTGTATGTAGTAATTGCTTGATATTTGAGAGGATTCAAGTAAGGAGGTTGTACGTTCTTAATAAGTTTTCGAATTTGCTCTTTCTTGGAGGGACGGTCAAGCATTCCGGCCACTTTAGATCTCCATTTCTTAACAAAGTTAGTGAAGCTTTCATTTTTACCTTGTTTTATTGCATCCAACTCTCACATGGTAGTTGGTTGAATGACGTTGTCGGTGTACCTAGTGAGGAACAAACTAGACACCTTGTTCCATTCCTGAATCTGACTGGGCTCAAGATTGAAGAACCATGCCCTAACAGTGGGGTCCAAGGTTTGTGAAAAGAGATGAATATAGAGGTCAGTATCAACAACTCTTAGGCCCATCGCGTTGGTGAAAGCCCTTATGTGATCTCTTGGATTATTGGTCCTTTTGAAGGTGGAGACTTCAGGCATAGAGAACTTTTGTGGGATTTTCCCCTTGATGTCAGAGGAGTATCCTTCAACATTGATTAAAAGGGTCAGCTTCCTTAACCTTGTTTTCCATCGATGTCACACGGTTTCCCATGGTTTCCAACATTGTCATCATTTCAGTCAACATCTCATCGGTAGTCTTAGGTGGTGGAGGTGGCATATCACCTTCGGCCATTTTGGTCAACTTAGAATAAGATGGTCGATATGGAGGGGGAGTAACAAATATTGTGTCAGACCGAGCTTTGCTCGAAGGGGGAGACTCCTGTACGAGATTCCTAACCAGACGTTGATTACTATGATCGCGCTTCCAACTTTTCGGACCGACCATTTTTTTCCCAACCCTAGACAACGGATAAGATTTAGAAAAGGAAAGACTAACAACTTCCACAAAAGAAAAGTTTCAAAACAAAATTGAGAAATCTCTATCTAGAATATTCTATCAACATAGTTACCCTCGGGGACTAAGTAATGGGTTTAGTCCAAAAGATCTCGACGCGGGATAAAAATAAAAGATATTATACTCTTGAGTAAAAAGAGAGGGGAGAGATATTATCTCCACTCAATATGGGATAAAGAAAAAGATATTATACTCTTGACTAAAACGAGAGGGGAGAGATATTATCTCGACTTAATATGGGATAAAGTAAAAGATATTATACTCTTGACTAAAAGGAGAGGGGAGAGATATTATCTCGACTCAATATGGGATAAAGCAAAAGATATTATACGCTTGACTAAAAGGAAAGGGGAGAGATATTATCTCGACTCAATATGGGATAAACCAAAAGACATTATACTCTTGACTAAAAGGAAAGGGGAGAGATATTATCTCGACTCAATATGGGATAAAGCAAAAGATATTATACTCTTGACTAAAAGGAAATGTGAGAGATATTATCGAGATTTTGACAAAAACTCACTACCTTGAACAAAAGGAAAGAATAGACCATTAAAATCTTTCCTAAGGTAACGAGCATCATATAGAGCATTCGGGGATATTGTTTCCTAAAAATAAAGATTCTAGACTCAATCTTAAGACAAAATCTAGACTCATAAAGGAAAGGATCCTAATTGGGGTCTAACCTAATATTCTATGACGACCAAATTGACTATGCAAACATTGCGTTCACATATGGGCAAACAACACAACAGCGCAAATGACATGATCATGAAAATCTAGCATGGACATGGGACTGAGTTTCGACCTAAAACATTGGTTCTAGTTTATGCGATGGGGTAGGCTTAAGGGTTTTGTTTAAAAGGTACTCATGATCAAGAATGTACAACAATCCGCGGGATGCGCGACAATGTGTTGCATTCTTGTTATCCTACTCGTCGAATGGACGAATGCGTAGGAAGGTACATGAAATGGGGGGATTCATGTTTCTTGGCAAAGAAGAATCGAGTGGATTCTCACCAAGGCACTTCACTACACTCCATTGGCTAAGAAACTAGTTTGAACTTGTAAAAACAAGTTCGGAAGTCGCGCAAGCGTATGCACATGAATGCAATTTAATAAGATGAATGACAAGTCACAAAATAATAACAACACTCAAGGTAGTTAACCAAGAAAAAATAATAGCATTGAATCGATTTTCAAGTTACACCCACTTAATCATGTCCCTAGTGAAGTCGCCACTGTAGGCTACCGGATTTTTCTCCAATTTTTTCCGATTTCCGGGCGGCCGGCTGGATAGCCTGGGAGAGCGTGTCTTTGGGTTTCGTGAATCTTTGAATGTAAATGCACATGAAGATTTTCCTTTCGTACTAAGGACATGATTATGATTGTCAGAAGACGCCACCAAATTTAATGAAATTTGGAAACCTTAGAATCAAGTCGATAGTCTAAAGGGACGTCAACTCAATTCTTGTGCACCCCAATCCCTATTGGGGAAGTTGACTTCATAAATGAGTTCGGGAGCGTGAGTACGAGCTAGGTAGGTGTTAGGCACCCAACTCGCCTGTTGACAACAACGGCCATTACAAATTAATTCAATGCGATTATTAATGCTACGGTTCCAACAAAAAGTTCAATTTGTCCAAATTCCTAGTTTTAACTAATGGGTTGAATATGTTTATTTACGTGAACACTTGTAACAACTTATGAAATTACATGCTTTTATTGCTAGAAAACGATAAATATGCTAAAATCTGCGAGTTAGAAGGCAAACAAGGTAATTCATCCACCAATTTACAAACAAAGCATAATTCTATAAAGAGCAATAAATATTAAATATGCATTCATTCATCCATTCATTAGGCTTACTACAAGCCCTTTTGCTCAAAACGCGCCATGCATGTACATATCAAATAAACCAAATTCGTTAGTAAATAACAAGCAATATATATAATTTATTGAAACCCTCAGGTTTTATTACTTGGATGCTCACAATGAACTTATTGGGTTGTTATGCTTGAATTCTTGCTCTTGATGAAATATGAAGGTTTATTTTGTGGTGCTAGGGCTAACATAAAGAAGGAGTAGAACCAGAATTAGGTTTAGTATGAGAGAGAAACTATCCAACTCAGAGACCAACATTTTCAGAGAGAATGTCCAACTTAGAGACCAACCTTTTCAGAGAGAATGTCTAATCTCGTCAACTGAACCCTAAGGTTTGTTTATACAGAAGAGGGGAAGCTTTTAGGGTTTGGCACGAAAATGGAATGGGCCTCAAATTTGCCGTCCACGAGAAAAGGTCCAGGCGACCATGCAACTAGGCCGAGCGGCTGAACCGCTAGGACAAGCGGTTGAACCACTTGTCAAGTGCCTTAGCCGCTAGGCGAGCGGTCAAGCCGTTTGGCCTAGCGGCCAACGCTTGAACTCAAGCGTGGTTGCTTGGACCTAGAGCGGCCTGCCTTCATATGCTCGTGTGGGGCAGGCTTTTCCGATGGGGTCCACGCGGGATTGACGAAGTTCCCTTGTTTGACCAATGGTTGACTCAAAGGTTTGGGCTCCCTTTTGGGCCCTTTGATTCAAAGAGACATAACGCTCAGTTTTGGACTCAAATTGAATTGAATCCAACTAGTTTGGATAACCTATACAAAAGGCTTCCACTGGTTAAATCAAATGAACTGGGCTAATCATCCGAGCAATTATTCTCGCAACCCAAGTTCAAGCAAAATCCATTCCTTTCATAATCGGGTGTTTATGAGGACTTATCATAAACACAATTTTTGGTGTGTACACTACCAGATTTCATCAATCGCCAAAAAAAACAAATCATCATCTAAGTCTCCACGAATCGGAGTAGCTAAAATTCGCAGCACATCAGCATGCTGAAACCAGCACAACAGTTTGGCTTGGTCCCATATCAAACTTGAAGGGACTAAAAGATCCCTAACCTACATAGGCCTAGAAAAAGACCTTTGAACCACCTCCTTCAAGATAACCTGTTGATTACAAGCCCAAACATCACCCTCAACCCGAACCTTATTGCCCTTACAAATCTTCTGACCCAACCCTTGGTTTACCACCTTTGCTCCAGCCAACAAACTTCTCCAACCCCATGTTGCATCACCTCATGCTCGATTACACTTCCAAATGATCATCATTGGGCCCTCCCCATCCCGAGCTACCATAACTTGAGAGGCTAATAAACTTGGCTTTGTCTCAATTCTCCATGCCATTTTACCTGGCAAAGTTTTATTAAAACGTGCTAAGTCACGAATTCCCAAACCTCTAGCTCCTTTAGGCAAGACAAGGCAATCCTTAGATTTGCAATGTAAACCCCTTCTTTCAGAACTACTTTGTCACTAAAAATTAGCTATAATAGAATAATCTTATGGAAAATGTTAAGAGGCACCAAAAATTTAGATAAAACATGAAGGCTCAAAGCGACCAACACAACATTAATTAAACTCAACTTTCCAGTAGACGAAAGGCCCAAATGATACCATGATTTAAGCTTTGAAGAAACTTTGTCAATGAGAAAAGAAAAATAATCAGCCTTAAGCTTACCAAACATCATTGGCATACCTAGATAATATCCAAGGTCAAACTTCTCGGTAACTATTAATTGATTCTTAAAAGAATCCTTCAAATCAAGAGGAACATTATCATTGAATTATACCTCCACCGAAGCCCTACTCTCAAATACAACCCGAAAGTCCTCCAAAGAAGAAAAAGGATGACGATCTCTCCCAACCCATCGTGCACCTAGCAGAAACATCTTCAAATCAGGACGGTAAGTACTGAAAGGAAGAAAATACTCAAAGAACCACAATTGTCATACAAATGGGAATGTTCAGATATAAGTCAAGTACAGAAAATGCACACATACAAAGTGCCAAAAATGAGAAAGCATATATACCTCCAATATCCTCTAAGTACCAGAAATAGCCACGCCATGGCTAGGTAACCTAGGCCTACAAGTCTGTCGACACCATCTCACTAAGGAAGCGAAAGCAGGAGCACCAAAATTATGTACTGTAGTCAAATCCTCCAAGCATGACAGAAAGCCAATCGGACATACACTCTTCTTCTAAGATAAGATAAAGTCGAACACAATAGATAAGCTAAAAAGATATGGGCCCTCTGGACCTAGTGACCCCCTTCTCAGTCAAAGCCTCCCACAACGTCGGCAAAGAGACTCGGTCCCATCAAAGAGAAGATTAACAGGCCCATACAACTCAAGTAATCTATCTGCCTTTAAGTGGTAGTTTGCGCCATACCGCAAGGGACGCCCTCTAAAGCTCAAACTCGTCAGTACAACAAACTGATATGGGATAGGAAACATCTCCCACAAGAGTATGGAAAGTGTTAGTCGTATTCCGAAACCTCTCTATCAACTCACGAGAAATCACTCGACTATCACCCGTGTGACAAAACGTGATAATAGATAAAAAGGCCTCAAAACCCTAAACCCAAATCAACTCACTCGTCTTACTAGAAAAATAATCCAGTATAATGGCCTAGTTCAAAGTGGACCCATGAGCCTGCAAACATGTACCAACTCCCTAGCCAACAAACGATAAAAAATTTCAATACCCCACATACTACAATTCCAATCCAGATAATTGTACACAGATATTCTACACAGCTGACCACCAATCCAGTATAATCCCAATTTGGGCATCAGCCGAAGAACTAAAAGTTCAAGTTTTCTATACAAAGAACAAAAATAAAGAGAGGTCAGAAACATACCGGATACAAGCCAGACAAGTGACTCGGTCTGTGAAGCAAAAGTACATTGCAGTCCCAGGTCTCCATAGGACGCCAATCCATACGCATAAACGAATCTTGATACAAATTAGCCCGGTCAAGATGGTGAGTAGGAGGTCTCCAAGACACAGAAAACCCAGTATGAAAAAGGACTATGTTTCCTTCCTCCCTGGTCATGGGACTCTTCCCTTTGTCCATACTAACCATTAACAAGAACTTGTAAGCTTTCTCTCTCTATAAGTGAGGAAATTCAAGTGTCAGATTCGTAACATACAAGCATACATTCAATAATGCAACTCAAAATTCAAATACTAGACAAAAAACAAAACAAATTTGAGACAAAAAACAAGGAATTTGGTTAAGAAATCAACTTACCCACTAGAGCTTCAAGCCTCGAAAATGGAGGATTTGCTCCCGGTCAAGTGAAGAAGATGGACGAAAAAATTAAGCAAAAGAGCGAGCTGGCTAGCGAAAAGCATTTTATTCGGCCTAAACGAGGGCCGCTAGCGGCTCCCCTCTTGCCTTGGCAGCTGGGCCGCCAGCGGCTGTGGCTGGTCTGGACAGGCGAGCCTCAAGTTTATCATGCAATAGATTTTCGAACACAGAGTTCGTTATTTGGCACAGTTGGTCGTGATCGAGATCAATGCTAGGCACGCGGGAACAGACCCATGGCCCACAATTTTAAAATTCTACAGACAGCTCATATTACGATACAATGCTATTACCCGGTAAAATTAACCCGTCTGTTTTGCAGGCCCATTTATATTATATATATATATATATATATATATATATATATATATATATATATATATATATATATATATATATATATATATATATATATATATATATATATATATATATATATTTATGACTGATGTTCTTTTGCCAAATTAATATTTCGTTATCCAGGAATAGGTTCCCGCGAAATATAGTTTGTGACTAATGATCTTTTGCCAAATTGATATCTAAGGATAGGGTTCCCGCGAGGAATGATTTGTGACTGCTGTTTTATTGTCAGATTAATATTTCAGGGATTTGGTTCCTGCGAAGTATAATTTGTGACCGATGTTCTTTTGCCAAATTAATATTTCAAACTCGTGATATATAATTTTTGACTGACAATATATTGCCAAATTAATATTTCAGGGATAGGTTTCCCGTGAAATATGTTTTACGACTTACGGGATATATTTTGTTTTAAGGGATAGGGTTCCCTTAAAATAAAACTTGCATCGAAAGACTTACGTTTTAGGAATAGGGTTTCCAAAAAAATATATATGCTCATGTTTCATTGTAGGTGGCTATTCATTTGTAGCTGGTCACGTCCAAAAGGTGTGATTTCCCTATCTCGTTGACTTTTTGATTCCCCATGGAGGAACAGAATATTGAAGCCTACCGAGTGTGTTTTAATCAATGTTTGCTTAAGTCTGGCATCTATACTATTCATACTTTTTTATAGTTGATCACGCAAAGACTCCATGGTTACGCTGTCTCGCTAAATTTTTCTTTCTATGGGAATATAGGTCTCTTGAAGTCACCAATGGCACTCCACGAGCATTCTTTACTGCTAACCATTACCTTTATTTCTTCATGTGTTCAGATAGATGAAATCTTAGCCTCCATCGAGCGCGTTTTAGTCAAGGTTTGCCTAATTTGCATTCATAATATACAGTCTCACACACCGATAGCACGTCAGCATCCTTCATGTCACCTTCCGAATACTTTGATCTTCTCTTTACTCAAGCTCGATAAAAGTAGGGACTTCGGTAGACGCCTAAAAAATGCCATCAGATTTCTCCACGAAAGCTCGATGATGATAGGAATAATTTATATGCTTAAATGCTATTTTGCTTTGATAGAAAAAATGAGATCTCATATTTTCCAAACAACTCCTTAATCTATATGTCATTCAAAAGCCTTGCTCAAAGATCTTTCCAACAACATCTCTTATGCCTTTTTCCGGCCACCGGTTACTAAGGTGTCCTTGTTGGGATAATCGAGGGTAAAATCGTGTTTTCACCACAACAAGGATAAATCAGTCTTTTCACATTCCAGTCCATTCAAAACCATTTTTGGAATATTCAAATTCATTTGAAAAGATCTGACGACATCCAGCTGGCAACCACCTGGACCGCTGACGGCCCTGACACACCATCAGGGCTGCTAGCGAACCTTCCCCTTCGTCAGCGTCGCTAGAGGCCCTCCCCAAGCTACGTGGTGACAACTTTTTCACACGTTCTTTTCATCCCACGACTATATCTTTTCACCCGTGCAACCCTACGTCGTCCCATTATAAATACAACCCTTCACCTCTAGTTCAAAACACAAAGTCTATAGTTGACACCTATATTCTCAGGAGTACTGACACTAAGCTTTTTCATTTTTCTTTCATAATCAATTCTATTTTCGGGAGTATTGGCATCGAGCTTCCCCATCTTTCTTTACTTGAGATCTATTTTGACTATTCAATTGCTAAAATATCCTACATTTCAGGTCCTAAACTCCCAAGGGCTCAAATCAACTTAATTGCTTAAGTGTTTATTTTCTAGTGGTCAAAATGTAGATATTACGGTAATCATGTCTTTTATTTTTTCCTAAATATTGTATTTCAATTATGTAAATAAGCATGTCTTGTCATTGTAATGCTGAACTTGTCAATCGGATGCATGTCTAAATATGGGGTTAATAAATAAATATTGTGATGCTTCTAATGAACAAATTAATAATCTAATCTATGCTGTTAATCCGGTTTTGTGTGGGAATTATGTCTTTAAATGATTAAGCAAACATGAGTTAGTAGAGGTCGTCTTAAAATGGGAGAGTTGGGTGCCTAACACCTTCTCACCTCGTATCTTTGCCCCCGGACCCTTATTCTTGGGTTCATATGAGCGGGAGTCTTTCTAAAAATATGATTAGTTCACTTTTCACGCTACTAGTTTGTACCTTCGGTTTGTCTATTTAGTAAAATATCGGTAGCAGAATTTTAACCTCTTTCATGGTTTTTATTCAAATAAAAACGGGACATAATCCAGGGCCGCTGACGGCTGTCAGCAGCCAGCTGGATGACGTCATAATGACGTCATCCAGCCTGTCTTTATTTTCCGGGGAATTTTAGTGTTCCGAAAAATATGAAAAGACCGTTGTACCCCTTAACGGTAAAAGACGGTTTTACCCCTATATCGCAACTTGGCGACCGGGAGTCGGAATGAGGCATAAGACGTGTAGTTGGAAAGCTCTTGAACGGAGCTTCTGAATGGAATGGAATGGAATGGAATAAAGGAGTGTTTGAGGAAAAACTTGAGACCTTATTTTAACTATTAAAGCAAAATAGCAGTTCAAGCTTAAAAATTACTCCTTTCATCCTTTTGCGGAGAAATCTGAAGACGCTTTTTTGGCGTCTACAGAAGCCCCCACTTTGATCGAGCTTGAGTAAAAGCAAAGATCAAAGTATTCCGAAGGCGACATGCAGGATGCTGATGTGCAAACGATGTGTGAGAGTGTACATTATGCATGCATATAAAGACAAACCTGCATTGGAACACGCTCGTAGTGTGCTAAGATTTCATCCCTGTGAACACAAGAGAAAACGAAAGGTTAATAGTAGCAGGATAGAACATCGCTCGTAGATGGTCTAAACATCTGCTGGGGACCTGTATTCAGAGTGAATGAAAAAGTTAGTAATACTTTGAGAATGATCAACATAGAGTGCTTCGACAAACAGTAACTAAACGCCACTCGGCGGATGTCGAGATTTCGTCCCTCTTCGAGAAACGAAAAAGTCAACGAGACAGCGCGATTAAAAATAACGGCTGCAAAAATGGTTCGTAACATATGAACAGTTTAAATGCAATAGGTTAAGCAACAATTGACTGAAACATATAAACAAAAAAAAATGGACAGTATAATTGCTCTAAGCAATCATTGACTGAAGCATTTAAAATAACTTAGGCGCTCGGGTCGAGAGTCGCCGTCTTAAAGATCCACGGTTCTGTTTCTGAGACCTGCAAGAATAAATAATTTGAGCGCTCTATGTCGAGAGTCGTCACCTTGTAGATCCGCGTTTCAGTTTCTAGGACCTGCAAAAATAAATAATTTAGGCGATAAAGGTTGAGGGCCGTCACCGTGTAGATCCGCGTTTCTGTTTCTGGGACCTGAAAAAATAAATAACTTGGGCGATCTGGGTTGAGGGCCGTCGCCGTGTAGATCCGCGTTTCTGTTTCTGGGACCTACAAAAATAAACGGGTTAATTTTACCTGCAAATGGTTGGTACCATAAGATGGGCCAACTGTTGAATTTGAATTTGTGGGCCTGAGTGCTTTGCTCCCGCGCGTTTGATACTGATATTGCTGCGAGATGAACTGTAATAACAAACTCTGGACTGGAAAAGAGGCCTTGGGTCAGTTTGTGGGGCCCGTGCTGCAGGCCCGCAGGGCCGCTAGCGGCCCAGGCCAGCGCCGCTAGCGGCGTTGGGCCTCGGTTTGAAGCCGCTAGCGGCGCTGGGCTTGAGCCAAATAAAAGCGCTTCGACGCTTTCTCTCTCCTATTTCGGGTTTTTTGCTTCTTCTTCACCAAGCCATTGTCGAGACCTTTGGTTGAAGTTCCTCCATTGTTGAGTGCTTCACTCCACTTGAGGTAAGCCGATTCTTGTCTGTTTTCTACGATTTTTGTCTTGAACTTGCTTATTTTTTCGCCTAGTTGCTGAATTTTGGATTGCATTGTTGAATGGGTGCTTGTAGCTTGCGAATCTAAAACATTTATTTTCCCTCTTGTAGAGAGAGAACACTCTATTGTGTTCCCATGGCTCCCGTAGAGAAAGGGAAGCGTCCTATGTGTGATGAGGAGTACGACCGGAGTCTTTTTCGCACCGGGTTGCCTTCTACCCGAGGGCCTCCGACCCGTCACGCGGATTGGGCTCGACTATACCAGGATTCTTTCATGCGATTAGACTGGCGCCCGCCTGGCGTTTAGAACCGCAGTGTTCTGTTGCCGACTAGCCGGAGTCATTTATCCGACCCGGAGCTGGTACGTTTTCTGACTCAACTTTTTTTGTGTTCAGTATATTTGAACTGAAAATTGGAATTGTTAGTGCTTCGGCACACGAACAAATTGGGATTTGTACTGGATTGGTGGTCAGCTGTATATAATTTGTGTGAAATTTATTTTAGCTGTATTTGTGGTGTATGGGGTATTGAGAAAATTTTGTTGGTTAGCTAGGGTGTTGGGGTTATGCTGTAGGCCCATGGGACCACTTCCCATTGGTCTATGATGTTGGGGACCTTTTCGAAGGGGGCCAGGAATTTGGTACTGGACTCGGGTCTTGCCGATTTCTTGACTGTCATCCCTGCTTGTCACTGGGGGATTCTAGGATTGCTGCCCGGGGATTACTGGAGAGGTCTTGGGATTTTACAAACACTTTCCATACACATGTGGGAGAGATGTTTCCGACCCCTTACCAGTTTGTTGTGTTGACGGGGTTATTCTTTAGAGGGCGTCGTATTCAGTACGATGCGGGCTATTGGCGACAGAGTGACACTTTGTCGGATCTTTATGGGCCTGTATATACCCATTTTGACCAGGATCGGATTTCTTTGGCGCGGTTGTGGGAGGCTGTTGCTGCGTAGGGGATCACCGAGGAGCAGAGAGCTTGTATTTTCCTGGCTTGTTTGCTAAGGTCGACGATCTTTGCTCAGAAGAAGTGCGTGTGTCAAGTCGGATTCTTGACATGCTTGGAGGATTTGACCAAGGTACGTGAGTACATCCTTGGTGGGGCCGCTTATGCTTCTTTGTTGAAGTGGTGCCGGCGGGCCTATAGGCCTAAGGACACGAGTGAGAGACATCTATCACGGGCCCATGGAGGATACTAGAGGTAGACTCTTTTTTTATCGTTTATTCCCCCCTTTTTTTTTTTTTTGCTTATGTCTTCAACTAGGGAAATCATCTTTGCTTGCGTGGCAGCTGTGGTTCTTTGAGTATTTTCCAGCCTTCGGTCCTCATCGTCCAGGCTTGAGGATGTTTCCTTTAGGTTCACGATGGGTCGGTAGGGATGCCCATCCGTTTACTTCTCTGGAGCATTTTCAGCCTACCTTTGAGAGCCATGCTGTGTCCACGGTACGTTGCTTGTTGATTTGTGCGTTCCATTCGTTCATTTTGCGTGAATGAATTTTGACTTAGTACTCTGCAGGTGTTGTGGTCCTCCTTTGACGAGGTTCCTGGGGTTCCTCCCCATATTACCCTAGAGTCTTTCAGGGTATCTTCTCTACGAGTGGTCTTCGAGGGACCATTCAGCTTTGTATGGTATCTGGGGGATCGTTTGACTCGATTGGTCTATCCCTCCCTGGGTACTCATCTGGTTCCAGAGGATCCTCCTTTGACCATGTTTTACTTGCGTGGCCTGAGTGTGCGGGACCTAGGGGTCGTGATCCGTGGTAGGGCGGCGCAGGAGTTTATTGTGCCGGAGGTCGTCGGTTTAGACCAGGCTGCCATGTATCTGGCCTATTGCTTGGATCTCTTGATGCCGGACCTTACTTCTGAGGTAAAAAAAAACTTGTCCGCATCTTTTAATTGTGGGTCCAATATACTGACTTTTCGTGGCGTGCAGGCGGATCGTCTCGCTCTTCCGGGCCCTATGAGGTCTCGTTCTAGAGCTTCTCGGGGTCATCCCCCAAGTGTGACCTTGTCGACCAACGAGGTGAGGTATTTTGGAGAGAGTGGGGGATGCATAGTGGAGAAGTTCCCTCTCGATATTGCTGATGGAGAGATGGTGGAGGGCCTGCCCTTACCCTCATAGTTGCATTATTTCCTTAGGATGTTTTAATTCTTGCAATGTAAGCTTATTCGTTCAGTTTGAATAAAGATTATCCTTTTTTGAATGAGTTGAATGGAATTTGTTGATTGATTTTTGGCCGGGCCCCTTTGAAAGGGTTACCTACATATCCAGTGTGGAATCAGGCCAACGTAGTTCGTTCAACTAGTGTTCGTCTTTTTTTCTTTCTTTTTTTTTAAGTTTTCGAGTTTTTTTTTTTTTTGACGTAACACTTTTTTAATTGATCCATGTTGGTGAGCCGGCTGAACTCGATGCCATCAATATCCATGAGTCTAACGGCGCCTCCTGATAAGATGTCTTTGATGATGAATGGTCCGGACCAATTTGGTCGAAACTTGCCTCTGAGGTGGGTTACTGGTGCTCGTAATTCTTTCCAAACTAAGTTTCCTTCCTTTATGTTTCGAGGTCGAACCTTTTTGTTGAACGCTCTTGTCATGCGTTGTTGATACATGTGAGATGGTCCAGGGCTCGTAGGCGTCTTTCATCTGTGAACATGAGTTCTTCTAGCGGACTTGTAACCATTGGGTTTCAGGGATGTCTCCTTCTAAGGCTATGCGCATGGATGGTAGTTGGACTTCTATGGGTAAAATTGCTTCCATTCCATAAACTAGGGAGTAAGGTGTTGCTCCTGTAGAGGATCTTATGGATGTCCAATACCCACAAAGGGCAAATGGGAGTTTGATGGGCCAATCTTTGTAGTTTTCTATCATCTTTTCAATGATAGTCTTGAGATTTTTGTTGGCGGCCTCTACTGCGCCATTGGTTTGGGGACGATAAGGGGATGATTTGTGGTGCTGGATTTTGTAGCTTTTAAGGAGGGTGGTTGTTTCTGCTTTGAAATGGGATCCATGGTCACTTATGATTTCATGTGGAACACCATATCGGCAAATGATGTTGTTCCTTATGAATTTGGATACTTGTTTGGAGGTAAGGACGGCATAGGACTGGGCTTCAACCCACTTTGTAAAATAGTCTGTGGCTACTAGGATGTATTCGTGTCCTCCTGTAAGAACCCTCGCCCTTCTAGCGCGTTTTTGATTTTTAGTTGAGATTAATGGTTCTTAAATATGTGTCACATGCGATTCAAATTAATTATATAGAACAATAATTTGCAAATAAGAAGTCGCCACAAATTTTTAAGGAAACAATTAAAAACCATCAAAAGTGCACCCCAATTCCTTATTGGGAATTGATTCATGCACATGGGGACTAAGTATCGAGTTCGGGGATGTAGGTACAAAATAAATAAAACAAATCTCATCTAAATCGCCCGCATTAACGGCCTCTACTAAGCTTATCCATGTCAAGTATTTATTTATGCTAGATTGTTCCATACAAATCCGGTCGTCCAATGATCCTAAATTAACTAGGCAGGTTAAGAACAACCAAATTACCTACGTTATCACTTTGCACGATTTATATCCAATTTACATGCATACTATTTGACAAGCATAAACACGATATAAAGCATTAAATTAACGCTCCAACCTAACAACTTTGCTAAACACGCCATGTATTGCATATGCACATCAATAAAACCGTTAGTATCTTCAAAAGAATAGTAATAATGCAAAGGTGCTAACTTTATGCTAAAATAAACCTAGGAGGCTACTATATGCATGCAAAAACTATGAAAAGATGCAAACTTGCATAAACTAATAAAAAGACACAAACTTTATATTAACTAATCGAGCATAATTATATACAAAATCAAAAGCATGCAAATTTATTCAACCATAATCAAAAGCTAAATAAAACATGATTAATAAACAATAAAACAAGAGATTTAATAAAGAGTTAGGCCCTCAGGATGGTTAACCTGGACGTTCTATTCGAAGGGGACTAGGTTAGGTGTATTGCTTGCGTGAAACTTCAGATTTCTGAATTCTTTTTGATTTGGGGAAATATGTGCTCTCAATGCTCTCAAAATTCTGAACTGACTGACCTCTTGCAAAAGAGGGTGAAAGGGAGTATTTATAGAGTTGGGGGGCGGATTTAGGGGCCTAAGGCGAGAAGCCCGGCACCAAAACTCGGCCCAGCAAAAAATGGGTTCAGCGGCCACAAGGAGGGCAGCTGGGGCCCGCGGTGGCCGCTGGGGCTCAGTGGCTGCGCCGCTGGCGCCAGCGGCTGGCCTAACAGCCCCCGCTGTCACGCGCTGGCCGCCGAGAATCCTGCGAATGCCGCCGGGCCTGACGGCGTGCGCGTGACTAGGGTTGTGACTTTTTGTGCTCTGTAAATTACTAAATTGCCCTTGGGCTGGCCCAAGGGGCCGGGATTGAGCGGTTTTGACACAAATCTTCGGGACGCGATATCTCTGGATCCAGGAACCTGATTGAGGCAAGGTCAAAGGCGTTAGAATCCTTATAACAAGGGTTATCCAAAGAATGAGGTTTCAAGAAATTTGGTCTAGATTTCCGAGCAATGTACTTTTCTACTTACGTACATGTTAATCCATTACCATCATCATCGGGCGTTGCGGTGTCAGGGGATGAGAACCGATTAGGGTGTCTACAGAAGCCCCCACTTTGGCCGAGCTTGTAAAAGCAAAGGTCAAAATATTTGCTAAAAATGCCTGCAATGTTTTTTTTTTGAAAATGCTTTATTTTAGAAAGGAGAAAAGATAGACTCCTGACCGCCTGTGGTCAGGGTTACCTACTTTGTTTAAAGAGCAGTGCGTTGCTTTGCTTTGCAGATACTGACGTGACGCTAATTTTGATAGCCTCACCGCCAAACAGCGTTGTGTTGCCCTACTTTTATTGTTGTCGACGCAACGCTAATTTTGATAGCCTCATCGTCAAAGAGCGTTGTGTTGCTATGCTTAAATTGTTGTCGACGGGATGCTAATTTTGATAGCTTCATCGTCAAAGAGCGTTGTGTTGCTCTACTTAAGTTGTTGTCGACGCGATGCTAATCTTGATAGCTTGATCGTCAAAGAGCGTTGTGTTGCTCTGCTTAAATTGTGCCTGCAAAAAATATAATGAAGTGCCTGTGCCTGTGAAAAAGTTAGATATAAGGCTCGCGGCTGCAAAAATAGGTAATGCCGGGTTCCTAAGATAAGAAACCAAGCTTTGGGGGCAGAAGAGTAATTTTGGGTGATATATTCAAATCTCCCGGGCTTCCAACGGTCGAGAAATGCAATCTCGCGCGGAATTTGAACTTGTGGGCCCGCCCCGAGAGGGAAAACGCAAAAATCGGCTCGGCGGCCATGCGCAGGGCCGCCGAAGGCTGGGGGGCCTTTACGGGCCCGCTCGGTGGCTAACATCGTCGTGTGAAGGTCATGAGAGGGGCTGGCCGCCGGGCCGGTTCAGAGGCACAAAACGGGTATTTTTGGGTCATTTCTTCCCCAAAAATTCGAGACTCTCTCTCTCTACCTCCATTGTTGGCCAAACCTCATTTCTTGCTCAAATTTGCTTCTTTTTGCTTGCATTTGCTTGGTTTTGCATAATCTTTGCATAATTTGAACTTTATTTGTTATTTCTCACAAATTTGGGGTGAATTTAAGAGTGGGTTTTTGAAACCCTTGGAGAGAGAAAATCCCAATTTCTCCATCTTTGCTTGTTGGTCTTTGCTAGCTTGTTCATCCTTCTTCATGGCTCCCAAATTGGCGAAGAAGAGGAGTAGAAGGGCCGAGGTCCGGGAGGAGGTTGAAGAAATTAATATCTTCACCAAAGCTTTCCCCTCCCATGTCAAGCCTTCCAAGAGGAAGCCTAATGTGGCTTTTCCTCAATATAGGTACACACGGTCGGATAGGATGCTCGACATCATTTGGGATCGGTCGGAGTTGCTCTTTCGACCGGGGACTCACTTGAGCTCCCGTGCTTCCAAGTTTGTGGTAAGCCTTAAACCTTGATTTCATAGTTTTATGCATTGAATTTTAGTTTATATGCTTTGCCTTGAGTAGATTTTGTGTAGAAATTGTATGCAACTGTCAAGTTTGTAGCGCATGTGATCTTGCGCGGCTTGAACGAACTTAGAAACATGCTTAGGATTTGAACATTTGGTTGAAATGTGAACCTAAGAGGTTTGGAATTTGATCATAGGAACCCGATGGGAATTTCAAGCCCCATGGTAATTATGGTTGTTCGGTGAGGCTTTTTAAGACTTTGCCCAAAGAGGTGCAAAGTGCAGTTTTGGGTGCGGGGTTCGGACCCCGTTTGAAAGCAGCAGACTCGGTTGAGCGAGTCAAGAGGTGCATTGTCCGCTTGTCTTTGGAGCGTTTTTGGGATACAACCAATACGTTCCACTTCCCTAATGGGGGGATGATGATCACTCCATCGGAGTTTGCTATGTTGACTGGGGTGCCTTGCGTGGGTACGCCCATTGTGTATGACGTTTCTATCTGGAAATGTAAGACTGAGATGGTGGAGTTGTTTGGCCCTTGGGGTAATACCTGGGCTCTATGCCGCTTTGACTGATGCGAGGTACAAGAGGACTACCTCGGTGGAGAAGAAGGCGAGGAAGTTTATCGCCTATCTCCTTGCCACCACCATCTTTGGTGACAAGGGAGAGCGTATCCATGCTATTTACCTCCCTAGCTTATTGGATTGGGAGAGGGTGAGAGAGTACAACTGGGGGTTGTCGGGCTACGCCAACCTCTTGAGGTGCATGCGGTTTGCTTGCCGCGTGAATGATGAGGGATACAAGCAGTCGACTCTTCCTCCCGTGAGCTTGTGCGGTTTTTGGAAGGCCTTACAGGTGCGTTTTGCTTTTTGTATCCATTTGGTGATTTACATGATTTAAGTGTATGGTGCTTAATTTTATGCTTCGATGTAGCCTTGCTTCTTTGAGCATTTCCCGGACATGGCGCCTACGGGTTGGGAGTTGGATTTTCTGGTTTGCAGGGCGTGGCGTCATAGGGGTCCTGCGCCTTTTTCGACTCTCCAGCAGTATACGAAGGCTCTCTTGCGCCTAGATAGGCACAAGGTAACGCATTTTTGCTTTTTGTTACATCGATTGTATTTCTTGGTGTGGAAATATCTTATATTGCATTTCTTGTGTAGATTGACTGCTTCCCTTGGGCGAAGTACCATGGCTTGGCTCCGAATGCTGTCCTTTCGTCCAGGGCGAAAGACCGCCAGAGGATCCTGATTGCGGGTCCGTTCTCTTTTGAGTGGTACTTGGTAGAGCGGATCTTCCGTCAGGTTTTTTCTGACGTGGCTGGCCCGAGGATTCCCTTGGATCCTCCCTCGACCATGTTCTTGGTGAGATGCCTATCTCGCGAGAAGGTTGCGGAGGCCATTGTGGCCTCGGATGCTATGCGGTATTTAAGGGAGCCTGCGGAGGACCTTGCGGGGCACTATGAGTAGTTCCGTTGTGATCGCCTCATGCCTTCATTTGTGGGTTTGAAGGTAAGAATTTTTATATTTGTTTTTTTTATGCCTTTCTTGCTTTCTTGATTTGCTGACCTACTTTACTTTGTAGGAGCCTCGGGTTGATGACGTCGACGTGGATATCTCGGATATGCGGGTCCGAGGTCGGCACTACGGCGGAAGGAGTGTTGGGGAGAGTTCCCAATGACGGAGGACCTTGATGAGGATATTCAGGGCCTTCCTCTTCAAGTTGGGCATCCAGGGGTAAACTCGTAATTTTACCTATTGCATGTGATTTTTACTGCTTTTATGCTTGTATTGACTTTTCTTTGCGCAACTTGACCGTGAGCAGACCGGGAAGGTCTTCAAGATGATGCATGCTATGAAGTCCTGGAGTTCTCGAGCTCTCTGGAAGGGCACTTGCTCCGACCTGGATAAGGTAAACTTGATTCGCATTTTCAAAGTTGTATGCTTTGAGAAATGTATTTTATATGTTTGGTGGGTTGCAGGTTGAGTATCGTCCACCCCTTCCTCGTCGGTCACGACAGGTGGTATTGTCGGATGATGAGGTTGTGAGCTCGCCTGAGCGTAGTCCTTCTCGTGAGAGGAGCCCTCGGAGGGAGAGTCCTCGGAGAGAGAGGGAGCCTGTGCATCGGACGGACCGTCCTAGTGGGAGTAGGATAACTCAATTTGTGGAGCCTACTCCTATGCCTATGCCGATGTATCCTTCTTATCCCGGGTATGCGGGGTATGCTCCTTATGGTGGCCTTTACTACCAGCCCCCTGTCCCTACTCCTATGATGCCTACCATGCCTCCTCGTTGTTCGTGGGGGTATGATTCGAGTTATGCTGGAGAGGGGTGCTGGTATCGGGAGCCTGCCCGTCATTCTTCCTTTGACCCTGGCCAGCTGGCGGTGTCGATCTTTGGCGACGAGCCCCGGAGGTTGGAGGATCATTTTGAGGTGTTCCGTTCAGATGCTGATGCGAGTGATGATTTTTATGACAATGTATTTGTATGAGATACATTCTTGAACACTTGTGTTGAACAAAATATGCGGACTTCGCTTTGTAATATATTGCTGTTTTATTGGTCCCTCCATATAATTGGCTAATGCAAATGCACAGGTAGTCAAGCAAAAGCGCAAGTAATAGCCATGTAGCAAAAAATGGTATAGCTAAAAAGTTAAAATTGGGTGTACCCTATCCCCCCTAAAAAAAATGAAAAAAGAAAGGGGTGCCAAAAATGAAATAAAATTAATAAGTATAAAAGGGATTAACAAAATAAAAGATGATAATCATCCAAAAAAGAACTAAAGAAATTTTGGAGTTCCCATAAATAATTAAGGAAATAATAGGAAATATCAATAATAGAAGAAATAGGAAACTGAACCAAATTGGAGTCCAAAACGGTTAAGGAAAGTGTCAAAAACCGGGTAGGAGAGTGCTGTCTCGAAAAAGAGACTCGGCGGCCCAAGGAGGGTGCTCAGCGGCTGACGCGAAGGAGCAGGGGTCAAAAGTGGGGCCGCCAGACTCAGCGGCTGGCCGCTGAGTTTCATTGGCTGGCCGCCGAAGCTCAGCGGCTGGGCCGCTGGGCCTTGGCTGCCATATCGTGGCCGGCGAGCCTTTGGCGGCTGCCCTATGGGCCGCTGAAGCCTATTTTTCGACAGGTTGCCTTATTTTCGTCTTTTTTTCGTGCGAGCCCTATATAAGCCTTGGGTTAGTCCGATTTTGGGACATCACCTTTTATAACTCTATAGCAATAGAGAGCTTCTTTTTTTTAGAGAGAGAAACTTCCAATTAATTTAGAATTCAGCCATGACAAGTTTTGAAGTTAAGTTTGATAAGTGGTTGCAATCTATGACCCCTGAAGAGAGGATGAGACTTGTGCCCTTTCACTTGAATGCTTTCTTCCATCTGAAGCAAGTTCAAGTTGGCTGGAATCTTCTTGAGGCTGCGGTTGAATTTTGGGATGTCATGCTTCATGTTTTTAGATTCGGGTATAACGAGTTGTGTCCCCTTCCTGAAGAATTTGCTGCCATAATTGGGTTCCCGCATGATCAAGCGCCTGCGACTCCATAGCTCGGGGCCAACCTTGAAGGTTATTATAAAAGGTATCTTGGTTTATCCCCAACACAAGCCTCTTCTGTGGCTAGAACCGGTGAGCTAGACCTTAATGGTGTGATTGACATCTTTTTCCCCAAGGTAAGGGATGATCATAATGAGACAAATTATAGGCGTGCTTTTATCTTGTGTCTCTTGCATAGGTACCTCTTTGTTGGTGGAGGTAATAATGGTAAAACTTGTATGCTTAGAATTGTTGAACAAATTCAAAACGATTTTACCCCTATGACTCTTGTTCTTGGTGAAACCCTATGGTGCTTGGATCGCAAGAAACAAGAACCAACTCACGGTGGATGGACGGGAAGCCCTCTTCTCCTACAAGTGAGTGCTTGAATAATTGCTTTGGATATAAAGCTTGAATCTTTAATGGATACCTAACTTTTTTTTTTTTTTTTATTATTATTTTTTTTTTTTTTTTTTTTTTTTGTAGATATGGCTTTTGGAGCATGTGTGCTTCATTGAGAGGCCGACTAATGCGCTGAAGTACCAACCAAAGCAGTTTCCTGCCCGCCGAAGGCTTTATTATGAATCCACCATTGATGAATGGCGTGGATACCTTAAAGCTTACCCTTTGCTAAGATGGACTGTCAAGTGGTGGGGCCTAAAATCCGCAATCGGATGTAGTAAGGAGACAGAATATTATCAAATCCTTGGTCTTCAAAATTTCACTTACATTTCTCCTAGCCGTATCATGCGACAATATGGGAAACGCCAGATCATCCCACAGAAGGATAGTGTTGCTCCTGCAACCCTAGTTTTGACTATTAGTATGGTGAGATCATGGGAGTGTGCATGGGATCGTCGTCCTAAGTGTACTATTCCTCATATCAAGGCCCCAACGGTGATATCTTCAGCTTATGAAGTTTGGATGGACTGTAAGACTGCGGAAGGTCGTCGTGCATGCATAAAATCCGAACAAGATGTTCTTAAGGCCCAATCGGTCAAGGCTAGCCTAAGGCTTTCTAACCCTAATGATCCTAAAGGGAAGGGTAAACAAAAGGGAGGTAAGCATGTGAAAAGTGTTTTTAACCCAAAGGCCAATAAAGCTTTAGCCAAGATCACTACTAAGCTAGAGGAGAAGCCCCAAATTCGGGCCAATGAAGCCTCTACAAGTGATCCTCTAATGGAGGTTGAAAAAGAAGAGGAGCCCATGGTCCGAGAGAGATGGGCTTCTAAGGAACGCGAAGTGGGAGGTCCAAAGGTTGATGAACCCATGGAGGATGTCGTCCCTACTACCGAAGCTACAGAGTAGTCTATTAGGAGATACTCTTTTGGAGCATGTCTAGCTTAGGATTGCCTTTTTATGCTTTAAATTCAATACGGGTGATGTGCCCCTCTTTTTTTTATTTAGTTAATTTATTTTTATTACTTAGGAATTGCCAAGTCTTGTAATGGACTTTATTATTATTTATGAAGACATGCTCATTTTAATATTGCAACCTTGTGTTTAGTGGGTGGATACTAGAATGTGTGCAAACAGCAAGCTTCAGCATCAACCTGAATGGGGAAGCCCATGGATATTTCACTGCAAAGCGTGGCATTAGACAAGGAGACCCAATTTCTCCACTAATTTTTGTGCTAGTGATGGAATACCTGTCAAGAACCTTGAAGATAGCTTGCATGGACAACAGCTTCAACTGGCACCCCATGTGCAAAGAACTTGCACTAAGTCATCTATGCTTTGCAGATGACTTGATGTGTTTCTGCAAAGCTACACCTGACTCTGTGAATATCCTAATGGAGTGCCTGAATTACTTCTCACAAGCCACTGGTTTATGTGCAAACCAGGAAAAGTCAAGCATTTATGTGGCAGGGGTTAGTGAACAAGAGAAAAGGGTGCTGGTGAGCCTCTCAGGGTTTCAGGAGGGTACATTGCCAATGAAATACCTAGGTGTCCCTCTATCCCCATCAAAATGGAGCAAAATGGATTGTGAATGCTTGATGGATAAAATGACAAAAAGACTTCACACATGGGCTTCCAGGAACCTCTCATATGCAGGAAGGGCACAACTAATAAATTCTGTATTATTATCTATACATGTCTACTGGTCAAGCATATTTGTTATGCCTGCTGGAGTACTAAAAAGCATAGAGAAAAAATGCAGATTGTTTCTTTGGGGGGGGGGGGGGAACTGACCTCAAGCACAAAACTAGCCTGGTGGCTTGGGAAGTAGTATGCAGACCAAGGAGAAATGGGGGGATAAATATTAAACATTGCAAATGGTTTAATATAGCCCTAAATGGGAAGCACATTTGGGATATAGCCACAAAAAAGGACACATTGTGGGTGAAGTGGATTAATGGAGTATATCTGAAAGGAAGTAATTTCTGGAATTATGCTCCTGTATGGGGAGCCAGCTGGTATTGGACTAAGCTCAACAAGATCAAAAGTCACTTCCAGGAGCACTATTCAACAAGAGGAGTGTGGAGGGAAACTGAAAATGGAATGTACTCAGTTGCTAGTGGATACAGAATTTTGATGGGAAATATGCCAAAATACAGACATTATGTCCTGATATGGGGAAGAGTTTCTGTACCTAGGCACAGCTTCTGTCTATGGTTGGCACAAATGGGGAGATTACTGACCAAAGACAGGCTACATAATATGGGCTTCCTTAATGGAGACACCATATGCTACCTGTGCAAAGAGGAGACAGAAAGTCACGGCCATCTGTTTTTTAGCTGCAGTATTTCAACAGAGATAATGAAACAGGTACAGACATGGCTGCATATTTCTGCAAGAGGAAGCACAATTCAGGGGCTACTAAACTGGATGAGTAGACAGAAATGCTCGAGATTCAGAAAGGAAGTGTATGCAGCTGGAATAGCAGCAACTGCATACTGGATTTCGAGAGCCAGAAATCTGATATGCTTTGAAAAGAGCAGTCTACCAGCAACACAGATTATGCAACAGATACAGCAAGCAATCAGAGTCAGAATCCAACAGTGCAGCAGCAATAGGAAGCTAAAAAGCAAGGATAAAAGATGGATAAGGCAACTGTGAGCCTGAATCAGGAAAATGGAAGAAATACAGAAGCACTGCACACAGGAGAGCAGCTTACAGCAGGCTGCAGCAGAGACTTCAGGAAGGAACCAGTAGCAGACTGCAGAAGATAGGCTGCAATCCAGGTAGAAGAATCCAGCAGGAAAAAAGGACAGCAGGCTCCAGGAAGGATACAGAAGCAGATTTATACAGAGAGAATCTGACGCAGAACAAATGCAAGGAATAGGCAGCAGTGCAGGAACTCAGGCAGCAGGTTTCAGCAGGTAATCAGCAACAGGTTGAAGAAGCAAGGCAGAATGAAAAAATATAACAGATCCAAGCAGAGTTGAAAAGCTAGAAGGAATTGTAATATCTATAGCTATTTATGTTTTTGTATTTTGATGTAAGTCAGAAATAATTTTTGCAAATTGTAATGTTTACAGAGATGGTGAGGAAGAATTTTTGCAAAGTGTAATGTTTACAGAGATGGTGAACCACTGCCTGTAGTGAGTTGCACCAGATTGAAGGGTTGTAAGGTATTAGAGGGATGCAGCAAAAAGGAACCCTACCTAGTAGGTGGCCTTGGATCTGCATTGCCTAAGGACTGTAATCTTGTTACATTACAGAGAGCAATAATACAATTTCTGACTTGCACCAAAAAAAAAACCTTGTGTTTATTATGTGCACAAATTTTAACAACTTTTGAATGCGAATTTGATGAAGGGGCCGGGCCCAATTGCAATTGGGTTGTCCTACGTATCCTTTTAGGGGAATAAGGCCACTCGTAGTTCTTATCCCTTTTTTTTTAACATTCGATTCCGTTTTTTTATTATTTATATTTTATTATTATTATTTTTTTTTTTTACGCGATTAGTTAGCCTTGTGTGGGCCTCTCGAAAGTGTTATATTGGGTGTCTTGCCTAAGCATAGAACTTCTTTAATTGATCCATGTTTATCCATTGACTAAATTCGATCCCGTCTAAATCTGCCAATCCTGCAGCGCCACCTGTTAAGATCTTTGTGATGATGAACGGGCCCGACCAGTTGGGTCAAAATTTGCCTCTTGGGTCAGTGACATTTGCCCTTACTTCTTTAAGTACTAAGTCTCCAACCTTAAGGTCCCTCATTTTGAGCCTTTGGTTAAAGTGTCTAGTTAGTCTGTTTTGATAGACTCTTACATTGTGCAAAGCTTGCAACCTTTTCTCATCCAGCAGGACTAATTAGTCATAGCGGGCTTGGACCCAACCTACTTCTGGGATTTGACTTTCTAAAACGATCCTGAGAGATGGGATCTCTAGTTCGATTGGTAATACAGCTTCAATTCCGTAAACCAGGGAGTATGGTGTTGCTCCCGTTGATGCGCGAACTGATGTCCTATAACCCCAAAGTGCGATTGGCAGCTTGTCTGGCCAGTCATGATAATTTTTGGACGTTCTTTCAATGATTTTCTTGATGTTCTTGTTGGCTGCCTCTACTGCACCGTTTGTTTGCGGTCTGTCGGGAGACGACTTTCGATGCTGGATCTTGAACTGGGCTAAAAGCTCAATTACTTCTTTCATTAAGTGTGACCCATTATCACTGATGATTTCTTGGGGAACTCCATATTTAGCTATTATGTTTTCTTAATGAACTTAACCACGTGCTTTGCTTTGAGCTTTGCGTATGATTGCGCCTCGACCCCTTTGGTAAAGTAGTCGATTGCGACTAGGATATATTCGTGGCCCCCTTTTCCTGTTGGGGTTATTTTACCGATGATGTCGATCCCCCAAGCTGAGAAAGGCCAAGGTGAGGTGAAGGTATATAATGGGCTTGGTGGTAGATGTTGTACATTTGCATGGGTCTGGCATTGTACACATCTTTTGACGAACTCACAACAATCCTTCTCCATCGTTGTCCAATAATACCCAAGCCTTATTATCTTCCTAGATAGCATCATATCGTTGTCCACATACTCCTGCATGTACTTCTCTTAAGACCTTATGGGCCGTTTCGGTATCTAGGCATCGAAGGTTGACTCCGTTCGGGCTTTTGTTGTATATTTCACCTGTACTTCCAAGAATTGGGTCGCGAGTCTTCTGAGTGCTTTCTGGGCTCTAGGGCTAGAATCAGGAGGGTAGACCTGGTAAACAAGTAGATTTTTTATATCGGTGTACCACTCATCTTCTTCATCATGGAATACTTCCAAGGTGTCACAATATGAAGGCTCGGATCTCCTTTGTACACAGATGGGCATCATCCGAATAGTTTCGGGTATGTTAATCATGTTTGCTAACTTAGCCAAGGCGTCTGCAAATTGATTATCTTCTCGTGGAAGGTATGTAAAGTGTATTTGGTTGAAATACACTATGATCTTGTCTAATTATTCCTGGTAGAGTGCCAGGGATTCACTTTTAACCTTCCATACTTTGAAAATTTGGTTAATTATGAGTGACGAGTCCCCATAGACTCGGAGTGTCTTAATGCCAAGGCTTATGGCATATTGCAGTCCTATTATGCAAGCTTCATATTCGGCGCCATTATTTGTAACCTCATGGTCCAGTTTGACTGAAATGGGTGTATGTGCACCTTCAGGGGATACTATCAGTATTCCTACTCCAAAACCCTTTTGGTTGGATGCTCCGTCGAAGTATAGCTGCCAAGTTTCGGTGTCTAAGGTCACAACCCATTCGTCTGGGAAGTGATATTCATCCTTGTGATCTGGTTCATTTATGGCTTGGTCGGCCAGGTATTCCGAAATAGCATGCCCTTTTATGGCTTTTTATGTTCAAACTTGAGGTCGAACTCTGAGAGGAGAACGATCCACCTTGCTATTCTACCATGTAGGCCCTAACTTCTTGCCTTGTGGGCCTGTAGCCTAGCCCAAATAAGTCATTTTTGATCTGGGTGTTCCAAAAGGCTTGAGCTACCTTGGGATGAGGGCCCAAAGTGGTGCCTGGGAAGTGGCCTTGCTTTCTGAGTAAAGCATTCACATTGAGTGTGGGCTCTATTGTTTCTATGAAGGCTATCTTCTCAAAACCCCATAACTCCTCGTCTTGCTCATTATGCTCTATCTTTAGGACAGAAGCTTTCTCAATCTGGGCTATCATAGTATCAGCGCAGACCTCCAAGGTGGATCCTGCCAAGGATAGTTTCACCTTTTGATGCAGAGTTTAGGCCACAGCATTTAACCTATGTAACTAGGGCCTTCCCAAAAGTAGGTTAAAAGTGGCTGGAATGTCGATCACATGGAATTGGACCATTTTCTCGATGGGCCCAATATTGATATTCATGGAGAAGGTACCCAATACGTTTCTTTTGGAATTATCGTAGGCCCTTAACCCTTCTGCGGAATGCGCGAGGTTGTTGCAGTCTATTTTGAGGTGTTCAGCTGTCCTCAAAGGGTATACATTTACAGCCGAGCCATTGTCGACTAAAGTCATATGGACTTGTCTCTGTTGACAGATTACAGGAAGATAAAGGGCCTTGTTGTGGCGAATACCTTCGGGTGGAAGGTGTTTGTCAGAAAAAGGTGATGGGCGTGGATGACTTTCCTTGGATCAGGAGGTTGACTACCTCTTCAGGAGTGGCATTTGGAGAAATGGTGGTTGCATTCAAGGCCTCTAGCACGGCCCTTCTATGAGTGATAGAAGTGGTTAACAGTTGCCATATGGATATGTCGGCTTTTCTTCTTTGCAGTTGCTTGAGGATATTGGTCCCATCATCTTCTTTCGCCATTTCCCTTTGGGCCGAAGCACTATTGGCGATGGCTACAGACTCTACGGGTTGGATTTGAGATGGATCCATATAGATGTTTTCGGCCCTGAATTGGCGTCCCGATCTTGTAAGATAGTTTAGAGCTTTGTCATCTTCTTCCTTTTCATCATCGGAGATATCATACCAGGCTTTACCGTTCGCTATGTCATGCACTTGAGGAGTCAATACATCTTCTGGATCAGTATATGCCCCATTATCTTCCTCATCACTATCCCAAAGGCCGCAGATGTCCAGCGTGGATCTTGGGCTTGGGTATGGTGGTATGGCACGTCGAATAGGTGTGATCAAATAGGAGGGATCAAACCCTTTTTCTATGTCAATGGCGAAAGAATTCCCAAGGGGATTGTTGTTGTTGCTGGGCGGTGGTGCATCTTTAGGCAATGGTATTGTGCCATTGTCAAACAAGTCTTGGATTTTATCCTTAAGGGTGTAGCACCTTTCAATATCGTGCCCACACGCCCCCTATGGTATTTGTAGAATGCGGACTCGTTCCAATATGGTGACCTTTTCTCTACAGGTGGATCGGGCATAGGCTCAATCGGATGTAGATAGTCTCCTTTGATCAACATATCTAGAGCCTTGACATAAGTCATCCCGAGGGGAGTGTACCTTCTTGGACGCCTATCAGCTATGGCGTTCACTTCATTTCCTCTACTCGTGGAGGTATGGTTGGCACTGGTGTATTTCTTATCCTTATATCCACTTGTGTTGTGATTCTAAGTGACTTTGTTCTTCCCCCTTTAGAGTTGGTCATCTTCAATGTCCATGCCCGCTTCAGTTAATTGGGCATAGGTGGTTATGGGTTGAAACTTCATGTGTTCGCGGTATTCAGATGCCAAATTCTGGACTAGCATTCGGATTTGATCTCTTTTAGATGGGCGATCAATCATTTCGGGTACCTTAGTCCTCCATCTTCTCACGAAACTAGTGAACCCTTCCTTGTCACCTTCCTTGGTGATGTCCAGCTCTCTTAATGTCATGGGTGGCAAGACATTGTCAGCATATCTCTGAAGGAATAGTCCTTACAAGAAAACCTGTTTTTAGCAACGACGAAAATCGTTGCAAAAAATTAAAAGTCATTGCGAAAAATATTTTTCGCAACGACTTTTGTCATTGCATGGTCGTTGCGTGTCATGTAGTTACAAAAGAATAACACAACGATTTCAGTCGTTGCAATAAATGCATTTTGTGCAACGACAATTGTCGTTGCGATACACGTCGTTGCAATACGTGACTCCATTTATCAATAAGATAGACATATATTGCAACGATTATAGTCGTTGCAAAAGATATACTTTTTTTATTGCAACGACAAATGTCGTTGCAAAAAACATTCCAGTGACATTGATCATTGTATATTGCAACATGAAATTGTCGCTGCTGAAATTATTTTATATATTAAAAAAAAATATTGTAGTCTTTATGCACAACTATAATTTTAACCTTTATGCACCATAATAGAAGTTCAAAAAAAATTCTAATATTATTAATGTAATGTAATATATAAAGTACATAAGATATCACAAATTCAAAAATCCATGTCCAAACATTTAGATTTGAGACAACCAAGTCAAAAGCTCATTAAACTCCGCTTTGCCATCTTCACTTTGCCACCTCCGTAGCTTCTAGGTCTTTGCACTAAAGCCTACAACTTTTAGGGCTTTGCCATCTAGTGTGGATAGATCTTCCCATGTTTCCAACTTTTGGGTGGGAAACTTGAAGAACCATGCCCTGACAGCACGATCCAAGGTTTGGGGAAAGAGGTGAACATACAACTCTTGTTCAATGCCTCTAAGGCCTAATGCAGTAGTAAAAGCCCTAATGTGATCTTGTGGATCGTCGGTTCCTTTGAATGTGGGAACTTCAGGCATGGAGAACTTAGTGGGCAATTTTCCCTTGATGTGGGGAGTATAGCCCTCAGAATTGATGATCATGTCGTTGAAGGCCCGACTCTTACCTAGGACAGATTCAAGCCTGTTCAGCTTGACTTGAAGTTCTTGCACCTCTTTAGTGGAGGGTTCGGCTTTTTCCCCATCGGGCTTGGGCTCATCATCATCTTTATTAGGGGGATCCAACTTGGCGACACGGGCTTCCATATCAGTGAATCTAGCATTCATGGCGACCATTTGGGCTAAAAGGTCATCCATCTTTTGGTCAGCGGTTCTCTCGGCGTCTCCAGACATAGCGGACTTAGGCGAATTGGATGGTGAGGTTTGAGGTGGCAGTGGCGGTGTGCGAAGGTAATCGAGCCAAACAGGGCTTACGAACTGTGCTTGTGGTAAAGGTTCGAACGACAACTTGCGGACTAACCTCTTGTTGGACTCGTCTCTCTCCCACTCCCTAAGACAAGGGTCTCTACTTCTACCAATTCTGGACATAAAAAGGCCCGTTTAAGAAAATAGAAAATAAATGGAAACCTCCACATAATAATAAAAGTTTTATTTTAAAACAAATGTGGGAAGAGAATTTAGCACTAATCCTCAACATGGTAATCTTTTGGATAAGACGCGATTTTATGTAAATAGCATATTCTAATCAATGATCTTTCGACTCTATTGGAATTATAAATACTCTTGACTTGCATATGGGATAGAACTCCCTAATTTTAGAAAAACAGAAATACTGTTGACTTGCATATGGAATTAAATTGGACTCTTTTTTTTGGTTTGGTGAAAGATCATTGACGGGATTATGTCATTTGCATGCAATCTAATGCTGATAGAAAGGAACGTCTTCCTAACATGGTCACTAGCATCGTCGGAGTCATACAGGGATTCTGCTTCCTAAAAAGATAAGATCCTAGACTCTATATGTAAACCTGACTAAGCGTACAGGGAAAGAAAAGGGAAACCTTCCCTAACCAGGATTCAATGAAAGAATCCTAAGGGGGGATCTAGTCCTAATATTCTATGGAAGTTAATCACATAGCAAGGAAACAATTAATAATATGGAAAATAAAGCAATTAGCACTTTGATATGGACTATGAGACATAATGCAGTGGTTTGACACAATCTATGGTTGGATAAGGTAACCCATGGCCGGATGCATTTTGTCATCTATGGGGTGCATAGTAAATGTCCTAGACGTACCGTTTTACACATCTCGAATGGAAACATGTAAATGTCATGGGGTGGAACACGATTATGTGCAAAGGTAATTCGGACCGAGTGGGTCACTGGCCTAAGTCATAGACAATCTTCCAAAGAGTAGATCCTATAATGGTGTGGTGATGTCTTTCGACATCTTGCAAAGATAATGCATGCAATATGAATGATATGGATGCAAAAAGGCAAAGAAAATAAACACGTACGGTAATTGAACCAAATAGCTTAAAATAAATCATTGACATGGATAAGTGTTCGAATTACATCCTCTTATTAAGTCCCCAGTGAAATCGCCACTGTAAGAACCCTCACCCTTCCGGCGCGTTTTCGATTTTTAGTTGAAATTAATGGTTCTTAAATATGTGTCCCATGCGATTCAAATTAATTATAAAGAACAATAATTCGCAAATAAGAAGTCGCCACCAATTTTTAAGGAAACAATTGGAAACCATTAAAAGTGCACCCCAATTCCTTATTGGGAATTGACTCATGCCCATGGGGACTAAGTATTGACTTCGGGGATGTAGGTACGAAATAAATAAAATGAATCTCATCCAAGTCGCCCGCATTGACGGCCTCTACTAAGCTTATCCATGTCAAGTATTTATTTATGCTAGATGGTTCCACACAAATCCGGTCATCCAATGATCCTAAATTAACTAGGCGGGTTAAGAATAACCAAATTACCTACGTTATCACTTTGCACGATTTATATCCAATTTACATGCATACTACGTTATCACTTCTTCATCTACCTCAGGAGCTTCGACCATTCTGTTTTCTCGACTGAACAAGAGGCCCAATAGCTGGTTACCTGGTGCTTTGGTCCAATCTTGAGTTACAGGCTCGAAAGGGTGTTGCTGCTCCTCCCCCAACTGATTGCAGTCTCGGAATATCTCAAAACCTGGGTGTGTGATCTTGGTTTCTTCATCATAGTACGACTCTGGAAAGCCGTATAGTACGGGTAGTAGTTTCCTTCCGCGATGAACTGACCATTTAGGGTGTGGCTATAAGGTGAGATGACATGTTTCCCCTTGAATTGTTTCCCTTGCTTCAGACCTCGATTTTGGATTTCTTTGTCAGTAGGCTCGTATCCGAGTCCGAAAGAGTTATTTTTGGTCTCAAATTTGAAAGTAGTGGGCCCTTGTCCATTTCTTCCCAGACCCATACCGGGTATGTATCCTTGCTTTTTGAGGAAACCATTAACATGAGGGTTTGAGTGTGGTATGAAGGGTGCTTGATCCATTTCAAGCACATTAACTTCCAGCTGTGGTTCATACCTTTGTACTTTGATCTTTAATACATGAGATTTTGGGGGAGAGACCGTCCCGGAGTTGATAATAGATTGGATGTCGTACTTCAAACGATAACATTGATCCGTGAGATGACCAAAACATTTGTGGTATTGGCAATAGAGGTAATGATCTTCCTCTTCTACCCATACCCCTTCTAAGAACTGTAAATCCCCGCGGCGAAGTAGAGCAGTCATGACGTCATAAATCGGTAGTGCCAGAGGTGTAAACTCGCGGATGGGGACGCTTGGTCTCTCCATTGACAACCAGTGATGTGTGGGCCACATTGTTCCCTCATCGATGAAGGTTTGGATTCTGTTCCTCAAATCCCTGCAGTCATTGGTGTGATGTCCGAAGGCTCGACAGTCCTCGCAATAAACACCTGGATTTTCATTTTCTGGGACGAGCTCATAAGTTGGTCCTACTGGGTTTATATAGCCATATGCTCTCATTTGTTGAAAAATGCGTTCTTGAGGCCAACCGATCTTGGACCAATTTGTTCCCTTCTAGGAACTTGAGTCTCCTTTCCAACTCAACAACTGTCTTCTGCAGCCCTTTAATCTCTGAGTGATAGACCATCACATATTGGGTTAGGTGCTCAATATTGTCTTGCGATTCAGTAATAGCTTGGATTGGCTTGTCTGCGCTTCTATACCTGATGAGGCGTGGTGTCTCGTCTGGATCAAGGCCTGCTTGGATTTTGGCCTCTCGGAACGACCGATCCAATTGCTCTTCCAGATCAAGGGATTCATCTTGATTATCTAGCACTGATTCCCTCAAGGTTCCACGAACTGGCTATGTGGTTGTCACAAAATGAGTCTTGATCTTCTTAGCATTCTGACCCCTTTCTGACCCTAACATGAGAGGAGATTTTTCCTGTGTATCTTCTCTTGAGGTCCGCTTGATGGATTCTGGCATGATCTGAATCAATAAATGACCTCTTAGAACCGAAAGAAACCACGAGACTCTCATCTAATGAAAAATTGACCCACACATAGAAAACACATTGTCCTAAAAGAAAAAAAAGTCCTTAAGCCTAAATGCCAAAATATTTCCCTAATATCCAAGGAAAATAAAGTCAATGAACGGCAATAAGAAAAATAGAAAAAGATGATTATCCTAATTTTATTTCCCTAAACTCAAAGAAAATCAAAAATGGGATAAAATAAAAAAGAATTTCGCTCACTTTCTTTTTTTTATATGTTTTTTTTCGATTTTTCGGCATTTTTTTTGTTTTGGCATTTTTTTTTTTGTTTTTCGATTTTTTTTTTTTATTTTTTTTTGGACCGAATCGGAATTACATCAAATTCAGAAATAAGAAAAGGGGGGAGGGAAAATTGAAAGACTGACTCCATCCTTGTTTTTTTTTACTAAAAAGATTCTAGAAATTGTCCATGACTTTTAGAATAAATCATTGGGAAAATGATGAGTGTTCATTGAATTTGAATTCTCGCACCATCTTTGGGCACTAGGAACTAGCTAAAAATAAAAGAAAAGACTCCTAGCACGTAGGTACATGTTGTCATATAATCACGTAATTCATGCATTATAACGACGCAATTCATAGGCAAACATGTGATTAGATGACCATGACACATGCACAACAAGCAAGCAGATGCACAAATGTGGCCTAGAGGCTTTTGGCTCCTGTGAGGTTACCACGACAAATTACAACTTCCGTTCGGCGGATGGTCGACACTTCGATTGTAATTCTTTTCATCAACAAAGGATTGATGAGTCATGGGTGAGGAAGCGTCGATTTGCACGATAAGACAATTGTATATTCCTTTAGATATACGCGTTGTCTACGAGTTGCGACACAAACTAACTCGAGGGTCGATAATGGTCAAAAGGTTGTGCCAAGGCACATGCAAATGACGCAAATGATGCAAAAATATGGAAGATATTTTTAAACAATTAAGCAAATTTGACTTTCGAGTCTCACCCTCTTAAATAAATCCCCAGTGAAGTCGCCACTATAAGGATCCGGGATTTTTCTCCAATCCTTTTCGTTTCCCCGTAGTGCGTACTTATAGAAAATTTTTCAGTTGGGGGCTTAGATAAGTTCAAGGGACCATCAAGTTAGAAAAGCTTTTGAAAAGACTTGAATTGAATAAAAACCATGAAAGAGGTCACAAATCTGCTATCGGCGTTTTATCGAAGGGACAAACCGAAGGGACAACCCAATAGCGCGAAAAGTGAACTAATCATGTTTTTAGAAAGACTCCCGCTTATATAGAACATATAAGGACCCAAGAATAAAGGGTTCGGGGGCGAAGGTACGAAGTGGGAAGGTGTTAAGCACCCAACTCGCCCGTTTTATGACGGCCTCTACTAACTCAAGTTTGCTTAATAATTTAAAGACGTAATTCCCATGCAAAACCGGATTAACAACCTAGGCTTATACTATTAATTGGTTCATCACAAGCATCACAACATTTATTTTAACCCTTATTTAGACATGCATTCGATTGACAAGTTGAGCAACACAACGACTATAAAATAAAAACGTTATTCTAGCATGATATCTACATTATGACTACTAGAAAAATAAACAGTTAGGCAATTAATTTAATTTGAACCCTCAAGAATTTGTACCTGAACTGTAGACTATATTTGACAAGATTAGTAAAATAGATCTCAAGTTTGGAAGAAAGAGGGGGAAGCTCAGTGTTAATACTCCTGAGAATAGAGGTTGCCAACTGTAGGCTGTGTGTTTTGAACTGAGGGTGAGGGGTTGTTTATATAGGCATGGAAAAGTAGGGTTGTACGGTCGAATTTGAGCTGAAAAATGAGACGGGTTTGAAAAATGAGGCGGGCCCGAAGGAAAAGGCAGCACCGCTAGCGGCGCTGGGACATAATCCAGGGCCGCTGACGGTTGTCAGCAGCCAGCTGGATGACGTCATCCAACCTGTCTTTATTTTCCGGGGAATTTTTAGTGTTCCGAAGAATATGAAAAGACGGTTTTACCCCTGAACGGTAAAAGACGGTTTTACCCCTATATCGCAACTTTGCGTCCGGGAGTCGGAATGAGGCATGAGACGTGTCGTTGGAAAGCTCTTGAACGGGGCTTCTGAATGGAATGGAATAAAAGAGTGTTTGGAGGAAAAACCTGAGACCTTATTTTAACTATTAAAGCAAATTAGCAGTTCAATCTTAAAAATTACTCCTTTCATCATCGGGCTTTTGCGGAGAAATCTGAAGACGCTTTTTTGGCGTCTACAATTACATCCATAATAATATTCCTAAATATTATCTCCAACCAATATATAGGAAATTACAAATATAGCATTAGGAACCTAACCATAATATCCTAATTTAACTAAGATTAACATATTTGGGTTGATCATTACATGGTAAGCCTTGGGTTTAAAAGAGAAAAGAGAATTCCATCGAAGATAAGTCATACACAAACAATGTCGATTTCGACAAGGTATAGATATAAAAGCAAAAACAAAATTCTATTTTTAAAATAAAAAAAAAGGATTTGTTTTTGGTAGAACATATTCGATAATTCTTATGAAACAACTTCAGTTTTATCACTACTTGCCAATAACTACTTTTCAAGATCATAACATTTTTCCATGATACTTTCAATAATTGAATATCCCCTGCTTAGCATATTCACAAGCAATGGTGATGAATTTAGTAAAATTTAAAGATCTTTCATTTAAAAAATTTAAAAGTAAATTGTTGTTTTTTTTGTACTCCATCAAGCATAAAACTATAGCCCTATTATTTTTTGAGGTCAAATGTTGTTATTATTGACCAATGTCTTGTGAAGAACTATATAGATTTATATTATGCAAATGGTATTACAAAAGTTGGTTTGACAAAGTAATTTAATCAAATTGTGTTTTCTATAAACATAATTCATTTTTATTTTATATGAACTAAGAGATCCTAAAATTTGAGTTGACTTAACTTTGTTTTGGTATAAAGGATTATTAGTCTTGGAAAGAATCAAATGAAAATTCAAATAAAGTTCAAAATAACAAATATTACTAAACTTTTGGTTCTCTTTCCTTTAAAAAAAATTAGGACATGCAGAATTGCAGGCGCTATCTGAGTTCCCCCACCCCTTCTCTCTATCTAAATTTGCTCCTAAAAAACTGAACCACATAAACAAAACAAACCTCAAACCAATCGAATATGTTACATAGAAAACGAGAAACAAAACCAAATAGGAAAAAAAAAAAAAAAAACAAGATGAATCTTCTTTACCAATATGAACTCCCATATTTCTATACATGTAAAAGAATCAAAAAGCGAATTAGACTTAAAATCACATGAATCAACTTGCCTCTTACCTTCAAATTCTATCTCTTCCTCAACTTCCTCAAATTTTCATCAAATACCAAACCCTTCTTATGGGGAAGGAGTGGAAAAAGAAGGGCCACAAGAACTAGAAATCTCTCAAAATCACAGGATTGCAATAACAGATGTAAAACATTTAGATGACAAAACAAGAGTCCCACCATTTTCTTGGAAGAAGTTATGGCTATATACAGGTCCAGGACTTTTGATGAGCATTGCATTTTTGGACCCAGGAAATATAGAGGGCGATCTACAGGCGGGGGCCATTGCTGGGTATTCGTTGCTTTGGTTATTGCTTTGGGCCACAGTGGTAGGCTTGTTGATTCAACTCCTATCTGCCCGAGTTGGAGTGGCTACGGGAAAACCTTTAGCAGAACTTTGTAGGGAGGAGTACCCAGCATGGGCCAGGTATTTGTTGTGGGCTATGGCTGAGGTGGCAGTCATTGCTGCAGATATTCAAGAAGTTATCGGCACTGCTATTGCTATTCAGATTTTGAGTCATGGAGTTTTACCTCTTTGGGCCAGTGTTGTAATCACTGCGGCTGATTGGTACATTTCTTCCTATTAACTTCAAAAATTACTACTCTTGTATCCATCCCTTCATTTGAGAATACAAAACTGGTGTATGGGTCTTAGAGTGTAAAAATGACTATCCCAGTACAAGCGGTCTCTAAAACATAGAGTGAATTAACATTTCTTTCAATGTGATTTTAGTTTTATTTTTGGCGAAATATATCATAATTTTTCTCACAATTTAGATTATAGTCATTTTCATATTAATTTATAGAACATACTTCTCATTTGTACTCAACACAGTGTGAAATCAACATTTTGGCCATAAATAAGTGTAAATATATCAATATCAGAATATGATTTTGACAATAATATTTGAAATGACTCTAACAATAGTATTTCTATCTCTTTTTTTTAATTTTTATAATTATATACAATTTTGTGGTCAAAGCTTATAAGTCAAATGAGAAATTTATTTTGGGATGAAGGGAGTATGAATTACAAAAAAATCATTTGGGATATTAGTTGGTTATTCCGTGGAATTCAATATCAACCACTTAAGAACAATTATGTTCACATACCCGTTAAGCGTTATTCATTATAGTATACTTCTTATGTTCCATAACAAAAACAAAACTAACTTTTATGGTCTGAGTTCTTTATATTTGATAAAGTTAATTTGATTAGACATTAAATTGGATAATTTTTATTATTAGCAGAAAAAATAGTGTTATTAGATTACCAAAATTATACATGATAATTATAACGTAGAACAATAATGACGAATTCATGTGATTTAACCAAAAACACAATAGGAGTCTAAAAACTATTTTAATTAGGTAAGATGAGTGGTTTTTAGTGGGGATACTATGACATCTGTATATATTTTATAACTAATACAATACTTTCATAATTATAATGTCTTTTTTCTTGCTGATTATGAGAGCATTAAAAACATGTAAGTAACCCTGAGAATGCATCAGATTTTGTGGAGGGTGTAGCATTACCCGTATCCACCTGTCACCTACAAAACACTCCACCAGCATCCAATCCACTAATCATCCATAGGTCAGATGGCCGGGTCGGGTAACTAACCAAAGAGAATAATAGACTAAATAAATGCAGAAAATTGGTCAGAACTCAACAACAATACTTATTGTATCATATTAAATCTCATAACACCAACAAAAGTGAGAGGTTGAATTTCCTTTAGCCTTCTACAGTACTCAAGGGTTAACTTTTGTTACCTAATACGTTACACATTTGTTCGATCTACATCACCAAAGTAGTGTTGGAGCCTATTTGAAAGCATGTATATACGTGAAAACTACTCTCAGGTGAGCGAATCAGTAGAGAAATGAACTGTTCAACTGGGTAAATTACAGGAGATGAGAAAGATGTTGACTTTCTCGTTTTTAGCTTAAATATTTTATGTTTTTAAATATATAAAATGGAAAATGGGTGATAAGTAGATTTCCCACTGGGAAATCATCATTTGAATCCTACTAGATCCAGCAGTAGCTCGCCTAATAACACATTTTTTTCCATTTATTTTGGGTGGGTAAAATTGTCATGCCTACATAAAAGTAATACTACCTTTCGGATTTGTTTGCATTTGTGCATGCACAATGTTAGAATGTATACTTTAATCCCAAATCGGGGACTCGCATATCGCTTGAGAAATTGTTTCCTTAATTACATTTCGAATCAACTGAGTACAACCTTGTGTAGGAAAATAAAGAGTCATTAATCTAGAGAAAACACTATCTAGTTATTATTACATTACCTCACTTTTATCGGATCATCCTTCTTGAGAAAAAAAATAACTTACTTGAAATTTATGGGAAACTGTTTTTATACGTATTTCATGTCTTATTTTTAACTATATGTGGGAAGTCATGATCATACAAATATTTGAGGGAAGTTTTTGTTTTCTTGTTGTTTTTTTTATCGACGATCACAAACAGCTTCATATTTTTATTTTTGGAGAACTACGGAGTAAGGAAAATGGAAGCAGCATTTGCGATTATGGTAGCTACAATGGCAATCTCATTTGCATATATGTTTGTAGATGCAAAGCCTAATGAAAAAGAACTTCTCCTAGGTAATTAAAAATTTTCTCATCCCATAATTTTCCTAGAAAAATCATCCTTTCTACCTGTATGTGTGGAACATGATGATGATCACCCTCATGATTGTAGGTGTTGTGGTTCCTAAAATTAGTTCAAAGACAATCCAACAAGCGGTAGGCATCTTTGGGTGCGTGGTTACCCCACACAATGTGTACTTACACTCCGCTTTAGTACAATCGAGGAAAGTGGACCCCACAAAACCTATCCACGTTCAGGAGGCGATCAACTACTACTCAATTGAGTCCTCAGTGGCTCTTTTAATTTCTTTCATGATTAATCTTTTTGTTACAACTGTTTTCGCCAAGGGGTTTTATGGAACAGAAATGGCAAATAAGGTAGGCCTTGCAAATGCAGGGCAGTACCTTGAGGAGAAATATGGAGGGAGACTCCTTCCAATTCTATATATGTGGGGGATTGGGTTATTGGCAGCTGGTCAGAGCAGCACCATAACAGGCACATATGCTGGGCAGTTTATTATGGGAGGTTTTCTCAATCTAAAAATGAAAGAGTGGCTTCGGGCTGTGATAACAAGGAGTTTTGCCATCGTGCCCACCATGATCCTCGCTATTGTGTTCGACACCTCAAATTCTGCCATGGATGATATGAATGAATGGCTAAATGTTCTTCAGTCAATACAAATTCCATTCTCCTTAATACCTCTTTTTACCATGGTATCGAAGGAAGAAGTGATGGGGGTCTTCAAAATTGGGCATACTCTTGAGGTACGTGTAGTTAGAAGCATACCAATAATTTAGCAGATCATGTGCTTATTATACTTAGGATGATTTATATTGACACATCATGTATTCAACATAAAGAATAACAGAACGATTATTGTATAATAGAACATCTTAACTTGTTTTTTAAAACCACCACTATTTACGAGACACAAAGCAAACTACACAAATACGACCATCATTTAAGACACAATGAGTAACTGATACACCAAAAAATGAAAAGTAGTTGAATAATACATGTAGTATAAAAAAAGTGGGATTTGATTTCTCATTTCAAATTGTTGAGTATATACCGTGTCATTCATAATCCTTAAAAGAGTCATCTCGGACCCATTTTAATTTTCATTTTTCTTATGATCTATCTAAATAAAAATAACAATTGTCATATCAACGTACATCCTAGAACTTTTGTGCATTAAGCATTTCATTTAGACAATGTGTATGTTTCTCTATGGGTAGGAAGAGTGATTATCTTCTAGTACATTAGACGAGTACTTTTAAAACATGTATTTCAGATCTATTAGTAAACAGATTTTTTGGCTCCTTGTGAATGGGCTAAGAAAACAACCCATGACCCACGTGAACTTTATTTGCTTGGGAGATAGATGTGTTATTGGTTGTGTTTAATTTGAAATAGAGTACGTAACATATTCATGCTAACATTACTATTCCTGTTGATTACAGATAGTAGCATGGATAGTAGTATCTTTAGTAATGGTGATCAACATTTATGTTCTATTGGATTTGTTCATAAATATAGTCCATGGAATAGTGTATGGGCTTCTGTTCTGCATTTTATCAGCAGGATACATGGCTTTCATTATATATCTTGTTTCTCGAGATGGTACCCTTCCTGCAACTTGGCTAAGTAGGAGATCGTTTGAAAGATTCTCATACAGTGGTGGAACTACACTAATGAGACCACCTCAACTTGAAGAAGTCGAAGATAGACAATTCACTAGACAAGCTTCCATTTGAAATCTAAATTTGATTTCTAAACAAGCATTAGAAAATTTTCAGCATCTTTGCCTAAAAAGGATGTGTCGATTTTGAGCTACAAAATAGTTTTTATTAACACAAAGCAATAAAGGAAAATATGAATAGATAAAGAAAAACAATCATAAAGTATGATCCTATACTAGTAAGACTAGGTTCATTAGTTACGCCTTTATGAATATCTTGTTATTATTGTCTATATTAGATGATATCCATGATTTCTCAATGATAGAAGAATATGGTATCACGTCTATATTTACTTATACTATCTTAATAGGCCATGAAATAAATATCTAAGTGAAGACTCCATTCATATAAATTTTTAGTTTGAATTTTCAAAATTTGGAAAACATAAACAAATTTAAGTGTGAGATTTTGTTTAGTTTTGAAATGGATATTACACACTCTACCATCTATCCTCTCTGTTTCATGCATGTACAATGTATCCAAATATTGGAATCTCAATCTTGAATGGTTATTCTTGTTTAATCAACTTCTACCGCGTTTTATTGCGTCAAATATAGTACATATGTATGTCATCTCATTTTGAAGTATTTTTCAAAGTCGAATCCAATGAGGTAATATACATGGGGGCGGATCCTGTTGGTATCTGAGTAGACACGTGCCTACCAGGCCAAGGGACAAAAATTTAGTCTTATTGGCACTACGCCCATACGTACATAGACCACGTCAATGAAATAGTTGTTTGTATATAAAAATATTTATCTCAGTGGCAATATTCTCCGTATACGACAGACATGTTCAAAATCTTGCAAAATATTAATATTTTTAATTACTTTTTCTGCTGCCAAAATGTCTGGTGAGAGAAAGGAAAGCAGAACTATTTGTTAAAGTATCTATCCTCCAATTCTGGCTATCTTTGTACTCTTTTGTCAATTTGGTCTACTTTGCTTTGATTAATGGGATTTTATCCTCCTCATTACAGCTTGGTGGATTTTCTGGTTTGCTAAAAATAAAATTGAATTTGATGAATCAATCACTAATCCATCACAAATAGCTCATTATATAAGAAACTTTATGCAGAATGAAAATCTTCTTTCTTTCAAACAATTTAATTTTGACACAAGAGGTGCATTTCCCAAAAACAAATCTATAATTAAAGCTCCTAGGCAGAATGTAACTTCTTGGTCGCTCCACGCCATGACTTGTATACGCCAAAAAAGCGCCTTCACATTTCTCCGCAAAAGCCCGATGATGAAATGAGTAATTTATAAACTTGAATGCTATTTTTTCTTTAATAGGTAAGATAAGGTCTCAGGTTTGTTTCTCGATCACTCCTTTATTCTGGTCCCATTCAAAAGCCCCAATCAAGAACATTCCAACGACACCTCTCATGCCTTTTTCTTAGACCCGGTCGCCAAGTTGTGAACCGGGGGTAGAACCGTCTTTTACCGCCTAAGGGTAAAACGGTCTTTTCATATTTTTTGGAATACAAAATTCATCCGCAAAATTAAAATAGACTGGATATCGTCATTATGACTGCCGTTGGCTTATCACTGCCGTCAGCACTGCTAGCGGTGCTCACCAGAGCCGTTAGCTACTGTAGATGAAAATCCACAGCCGCTAGCGGCGCTGGCTCATCTTCCAGACCCGATTATTTTTTTTCCACCCCTACTTCCCACGCTTTGCGAAAAGATAAGCACACATGACTTTAGAGAAGTGGGTCTCTAATTCCCATCAAAAAGAAACTAGACTTAGAAAAAAAAGGTGAAAAGGGGTACACTCCCCGTTCAAGACTCAACCTAAAGATTTAGATATGATCCTAACTCGACAAAACTTGGGGGGCTCAGACTCGATCCCTCTAGCTCTTGTTCGTAGCCAACTAGTTCCAGGCTCCATAGGCATCCTCTTCTTCCTTCTTGTCCATGATTTCTTGTATATCATCTTGCAGGCGGATGCAGTCATCCGAGCGGTGGCCAAACACCCGGTGATATTTGACAGTAGAGATTATCGTCAATTAAGATACCCACATCATAGAGCCGGTTGTAGGAGTCAATTGCTTGGTACATAAGGCGTTCCTCGTAAGCAGGTTGCAGATTGTTGATGAATTGGCGGATTTGATCACTTTGTGAAGGTTTCTCAACCAGTTTGGCTACCTTTAGCCTCCAACTTTGAAGGTAGGCAAGGAACCCCTCATTGTTTCTTGCTTGGTGATCTCTGATTCTCGAAGGGTCATATAGAGAACAACATTTTCTTGTAGCGTGCAAGGAAGATTGTAGTGAAATCTGACCAAGTATGGTAGTTTTCCAAATTCAAGATGTAGAACAAACGATGAGTCGAGGCATCAAGAGTCTGTGGGAACAAATATATGTAGATACTTTTGTCAATTACTCTCAAACCCATGGAAGTAGTGAAGTCCTTGAGGTGATTTGGTGGATCATTAGTTCTAGTGAATGTCATCATTTCGGGCATGGAGAACTTGGCCGGAAGTTTGCCCTTGATTTTGGGATTGACTTTATCATCATTGGCATTGTAGCTGGCAATGGAGTCAATCTTTTTTGAGCTTAGTGACTTGCTCATCCTCGTCAATGTTGGAGTCTGAGCGGATTCTTGCTTCATCCTCTTTCTTTCTTTACAAGTTCTCAACACTGAGTCGCATCCTTTCCAAATTGCCCATGATCTCATCAAGCTTCTCATCAGTGGTGTTGGTCATTGTGAAGCTTGGGGGTGTGATTGGTGAGGTGGGCTTTGTGGTGTTAATGGTGTTAGAATGCACGACCCTAAGACACAAGAAGGGGGGGTTGAATTGTGTCACTAATTTTCGTCTAATCTTCGCTTAATGAAGTAAAGGTCCAACCAAGGGAACTGAGGCCTATGGTTTTTCTTTCTGACAGAGTTTAAGTGCGAAAGCAAGGTAATAATAAAGCTTAAATGACACAAGACATTTTTAACGTGGAAACCACCTAAGGCTCAACTGGGAGTAAAACCACGACCTACTCTCTCTAGTAGGATTTCACAACACATTGTTGTATTCCGAGCCAACGTTGTACAAGCCCATTGCTAACTTGCTACAACCACAACTACCCTTAGTTGCCAAGTTCTACCTGCCTCTATCACACAAGAGCGGGGCAACTTTTCTCCAAGTTGCCAAGATCTACAACTTCCCGTACAAGTTGCCAAGACTCACACCAACAACGGGCTATGAGCAAACCTACAACTTCCCTACAAGTTGCCAAGACTCACAAGCCAACACTCGGCTTTGAGCAAATACACAAGCTATCTCTAGCTTACAAATTCTCTCGAAAGGGTAAAGTAACACAATCTTTTTGGTGCTTCTAGACTAAGCAAGTGTTGAGGCTTATGAGAGTAGGAACTGATTGTGGAACAGTTTCTGGGCTTTCTTACTTTGGATATGTGAGGGCAATTTAAGAGCAAAGTGATGAGAGGTTTTTGTGAAAAGGGTTTTGATAAAATCAAAATATCCTCTCTTAAGTTTTCCACAACCTTATCCCATCTCTTATATAGAGGGAGCTATAGGCCTTTGCTTAAGAGTTAAGTATTTTCGAAAACCAAGGCTCCAAAATATCAAATCAAGTCACATGTTATCTTTTGTAAAGAAACCTTCAAAATCAGTTTGATAAGAACAAAGGAGCCACCCTGATGTCTCAGAAAATGCAGCAACCGATTTTCAAGGTGAGGTTGCTTGTTTGACTTATGCAATGCACAAGGCTCTAAAAAATAAGTTTCCATTTTAATCCTAGTGTGCTTTAGCAAATTAGAAGTTCTTTTGCAAGTTACCCCTTTTAGGTGGTTGCTTTTAGTGCACTAAAGAACCCATTGGATAAAAGGAGTTTGCTAAGCAAGTTGTAAGATATTTCGGTTTTCGAAATTCATTTGTAAAATCTGGACTGGTAATAAGACCTGACAGCGGGACCCAGGTTCCAGCTCAGGTTCTATTTCCAGTTTTACCCTCAAGTTAATTTAGCCCATTTTAATTCCTTTGTTCCAAACTCTATGAAATTAATCTCAACACTTTACATGAATCTAAAATAGAAAGTACCAATCTTCTATCTTGTTCTTCATGTTGTATGTAGTTCGTCTTTTGAGCTTTTCCATCTTGTTGGGTATATGCGAACTAATCACAATTAAATTCAAGGCATGAGTAATTTAATTAGCATAAGTATATTTAGTTGTAATCATCATCAAAATACATAGGGTCGAACAAATTCCCGCTTTTTGATGATGCCAAACTAGATATGCTTATGCCAAAATCATGAAAGCTTAAATGCCATAATTGAATATACCTCAACCTTTGATCATCATTCCAAGAGAGATGAAAGCCCGAACAAGAAGGCTTCTCTTCACTTGAAGCCTCGGTCATGAATACAATTCAAGAAAACGTTGACTAACAACCTTAATCAATAGAGATCAACATAAGCACTAGCATATTCTTCCCCCTTTTGGCACATCAAAAAGCAACATCACACACAAAATAGCAAATATCATGATGAATATAATGAGCGATCACTTCAAACACATGCATATCCGCACCACTTGGGTACTATCACATAAGAAGACTAAAGCATGTAAGATAGCTCAAATCAATGCATCCAAGGATATTGGTCAATTAAAATGCAAGCATGATGCAATGGTGGTCACAAAACAAGGACCAAGTGACCGCAAAAGATTGTTTGTGAGTTTAGAACCAAAAGCAAGGAAAGATTGTTTGTGGGACACCAACTGAGATAGCACAAGATCAAGGCTTAGGGATGATCTGAGAGAGAAGGTCCATGAGGGTTGTATGCTTCGTGTTATTATCTTTCTTAAGCTCCTTAAATTTCTTATCCACCCGAGCCTCCATAGCATCAACCCTTTGTTCAAGGGCAATAACCCGTGCGGGTTCATCGACGGCCAAGCTGCTGGATCCTGTATCAAGAGTCACAGGGACTCACTGAGAGACTGGAGCAGGCATAGGAGGTGTAATTGGTACAGTTGTTGTAACAGGAGGAGACACTTGAACCGGAGCAAATGATGCTGGAAGTTTCTGTGCAGAAGAACCAAAGGCAGGACCAAAGACAGAACTGAATGCAGGACCAACCTTTGGTTGCTGACGAACAGCATTGTACCCACATGAGATCAAGGTACGACTCTCAAAATCATCATAATAAGCCATTCCATGAACATTCTTAAGAGGAAAACCAAGATGTTTTAGGACATTAGTGAGCAAAAATCCATAAGGCCAAATATGATTGACCTCTTCACTCCTTGTAGAGCGTTGAATATGGTTGATCATGAGGAAGGGTAGATTGAGCTTCACACCACGCCCGATAAGATAGGTAATGGTGAGTTCAAGCAAAGATGGATCTCCTCTCTTTTCTCCTTTAGGCACTACGTTCCTTATGACAAAAGAGAACATCAACTTATAGAAAGGGAGCATATCCTTCTTTTGAACCCTCACCGACCCGGTTAAGGATCCATCACCTGTGATACATTGGCAAATGGTCAAGGGGGTGTCTGACTCTCCAAGGTAAGGCCATCCATCACTACCTTCAACCTCAAAACCTTTGTTCTCAATACCCAAAGCTTGCGCTAACAAAGCCGCATCAAACTCAATATCATGTTCACCAATTCTCCCATAAACCGTACCCGAAATAACTTCACAAGACTCAAAGAATTCCAACAAATCCTTCTTAGCAAACTCATAACTCCTATTAGTAAAGAGCTCCCACCATCCTTGATGTTTAATAGCATCACAAAATCATTGCAACCATGATTAGCTAAGAGAGAGGGCACAAGAATTTTACCCACGGCTGCTCTTCTAGCATATCCGGATGGTGCAAAGACCTCTTCATTCTCGCACTTCATCCTCTTCTCCGTCCTTCTTGAACTTGAGCTACCCGTAGGTGCATTGCTCTTCCTCTTGCGAGGGTTTTCTATTTTGACCATGGAAGGAGAACGCTTGGTCATGTCCACGAGATCATCATCATCAATGAAGGAGGTAGTCTTTTTGGCTTTTGTTGGCTTAGGAGGAGGTGAGTTTGTAAGGGTGGTTTCACTATCAAGGATTTCAGTGAGTTTGGACATTTTCTTTGGTGGGATAGGTTTTTTCTTGGGATCGGCTTTCTTGGGTGCTTGGGTTTTCTTTGTGAAGGTTGGGGTAGATGGGGGCTCTTTCTCATCAGGAAACGAAGTCAACTGGATAGGAGATCCAGAAGCTTTGCTCCTTGTCACGCTAGTAGTTGGCATAGGCAAGGGCTCTTGAACTTGCTTCCCTTTCTTCTTGGAGTAAGTGGCCGCAATTTCCTTTATCAACTCCCTTTGTCTCCTGCCTAGGGCAGTCTCCTTGGAGACATTGGGCTTTCTGTTCATGATCTCATTGCGGGTCTTGGAGCTCAAGAATCTAAGTGGCCTTCCATCTTCTTCGTTGTCTTCAGCAGTGGGAACACTATCAGGAACAGTGGGGGGAAGAGGGTCATCACTTGGTGGAGCTTCATTTTTCTCCATATCATCTTCCCCACTATTTCCATCAAGAGAAGACACGAAGTCTACATCCTCAACCGTATCATCAATCTCCTTAGTGATACCCAAACTTTCTTCAGCTTTTCCCTCTTCAACACTCACACTCATTCTATTTGCAAGCATTTTCATCCTTAAACCTTTCTTCTTCATTGGACTCTCCTTTTGCTCTCCCTCTTGGACTCTCCTTTTGCTCTCCCTCTTGGCATCATCATTACAAACCGAGCTTACAAGCTCTTGAATCTTGCTCTTTGAAATAGGCTTATCATCATACTGCTTGTCAAGGTTTCTCACGCAACAACCACTAACTTTCTCGGTTACCTTGACCAATACACCAATTTCCTTCTCATTCAATTTCTCAACACAAATGTTCTCTTGTTTTTCAGAAATTTTCTTCAACATTCTCTCGGCCAAACTTCCAACCGGTTTCTCACTCACAAATGACTCACTTTCAACAACATCCCTTCTTTCATTCTCATTCTTCTCATTCGAAACATCAACCACATTTCCATCAAACAAACTATCAACACTTTTCAATTTTTCGGCAAGCCTAGATTTTGCCTTATCAAGACTTCCAACCAAATAATCAAGTTTATCACAAACATCCATATTCTCTAAATCAATATCATGAATTTCCTCTTTCTCAAAAACAATAGGATTTTTCACATTTGATTTCTCCAAATTCTCAACAACTCTACCCTTAATCAACAAGCATTTTTTTGATTTTTCTTTTTCAACCATTGCAAGTAATTTATCAATTAAACCGAAATCATGACTAGCCATAAAAGTATCACAAAAACTCCCAAGATAAAATGTTAAATTTCTAGCCTTCAAAGAATCAACATTAACATCAACTTCGAATACATCACCCATAAATTTCGAAATTGCTTGGTGACATACCTCACTTTCTTCCTTTAGAGACTCGTTAAGATCAAAAGAGGCTTGTTCCCCCTTACTTGGTGCATGGCTTGCGTCATCCCGAGAACTTGAGGAGGCTTGCTTGCTTTGCATGCCTTAGAGACTTCCACCAAAAAGTTTCAAAAGGGTTTTGGGCTTTTCGGCAATGGAGACACCACCATGAGGAAGATCTCGAGAGGAAATCATGGGAGTGTCTTGTGGTAGAGCTTCTTCACCAATTTCGTTCACATTCACCGTTGAATCTTTCTCAATTGATTTTCCCAAATTTCCTAACAATCTTGACCGAAATTCAAGAGGGTTTGAAGAGCTTTGGGAAGTAGAAGATGAAAGCCCAATTTTAATGGGATTTTCTGGAGTATTAGTGAAGATGGTTTTGAAAGTTGTTGATGATCTTGTGGTTACCATTAATAAGAGAAGAAGATTGTGAGAGAAAAGAGGTATAGAAAGTGAATTATGAGAGAGAGAGAGTTGGGTGAAGATGGCGGTTGAGTGTGGAGAGGAGAGAGGGATTGACTGATTAGTGGTGGAGGAGAGAGAAGATGATGATGGTATTACGGGGGAAAGGGGAGCCGACTTTGGGAAACAAAAAAGGTGGAGGTAGAGTGAGAGAATTCAATTGCCCAGCAGTTAAAGCATTTTCCCTAAAAATATTTGACAAGGAGTCACGTGGGTATTAGGAGGGATGAGAAGATTTTGTGGGCTAATTGACTTTTGTGAAATGTGGCTTTCTTTTTGAATTTTTTGCTTATATGAGGTCAACTTGTGAGGCCCACAATTGTCAAGTGAATCACCAATGCTTTAGCTTATGCAATCTGAATTTAACCAATATCCAATGGACCAAGATGAGTCTCAAACAATTATTTAGCTTATGCAACAAAACTTAATAAAAAGTTTGAACATGGACATGCACAATAAATTCACATTTTGCTCAATAAATTCAACAATCACGATCACTATTTAATTTTCACAAAAGCAATTTCATTTATTTCAGGGGAAAATTAATCCCAATACTTAGTTGATTTTTATCAACCCAAGTTCAAGTCGGATTTTCTCAAACTGTTCCCGACTGAATGCCTTAGTGAAGATATCCGCAATTTGTTCTTCCGTTTTGCAAAAGTTCGTGGATATAAGACCTTTTTCAACATTGTCTCTCAAAAAATGATGCCTAATGTCAATATGTTTAGTCCTGTTGTGTTGACATGGATTTTTAGCAATATTAATGGCACTAGTGTTGTCACAAAAGATAGGAATGCAATCAACTACAACACCAAAATCATCTAATTGTTGCTTAATCCAAAGAAGTTGAACACAACAAGATGCAGTGGACACATATTCGGCCTCGGCCGTTGACATGGAAATAGAGTTTTGTTTCTTTGAACCCCACGAAATCAAGCAAGAACCAAGAAAGTGAGCCATGCCGGAAGTGCTTTTTCTATCTACAAGATAGCCGGCATAATCCGCATCGGCATAGCCAATGAGATTGAAAGAAGTCCCCTTGGGATACCAAAGTCCTAAGTTATCATAACCATGCAAGTATCTCAATATTCTCTTAACGGCTAACATGTGAGATTCTATAGGACATGCTTGGAATCTAGCACATAAGCTTACACTAAACACAATATCGGGTCTACTTGCGGTTAAGTAAAGAAGAGAGTCGATCATACCTCGGTAAGTCTTTTCATCAACCTTCTTAACATTTTCATCCAAGTCGAGCTTAGTAGCCGTGGGCATTGGTGTATCCATGGATTTGCCATTGTCCAACCTATACTTCTTGACAAGCTCCTTTAGGTACTTTTGTTGGTGAATCATAATCCCCTCTTTGGATTGCTTGATTTGCAAACCCAAAAAGAAGTTGAGCTCACCCATCATGCTCATTTCGAATTCATTCGTCATTAGGTCCGAAAACTCTTTGCACAAACACTCATTAGTAGCACCAAAGATAATGTCATCAACATATATTTGCACAATTAACAATTGTTTGTCTTTTCCTTTAAGAAACAAGGTGTTGTCAATTTTCCCTCTTTGAAAGCCATTTTCCATTAAAAATTTGGACAACCGTTCGTACTAAGCTCGAGGAGCTTGTTTCAAACCGTATAATGCCTTGTCCAATTTAAAAACATGATTTGCAAATTCAAGACTTGCAAAGCAGGGGGGTTGATCAACAAATAGTTTCTCTTTCAAATAACCGTTCAAGAAGGCACTCTTGACGTCCATTTGATAGAGGGTTATACCCATGAATGCAGCAAAAGCAATAAGAATGCGAATAGCCTCAAGCCTAGCAACAGGTGCGAAAGTTTCATCGTAGTCAATACCTTCCACTTGATTGTATCCTTTCACCACCAGTCTGGCTTTGTTCCTGACTACGGTCCCTTGCTCATCAAGCTTGTTTCGGAACACCCATTTTGTTCCGAGTATCATTCGGTCTGAGGGACGAGGCACAAGATGCCAAACCTTGCTTCTTTCGAACTGATTCAGTTCTTCTTGCATAGCAGTGACCCAGTCTGGATCGAGCAAGGCTTCTTGATGGTTCCTTGGTTCAATGATGGACAAGAATGCAAAAGTGTGCACAAAAGTTTTGAACCGAGGACCTTGTCTGGGTTCCTTTGTTGAAGTCACTAATGATCAGATCCAAGGGGTGTGATCCACTGTGCTTCCAAGGTCTCACACTCAATGGGTGTGTTGAGCCTTCGTCTTGGTTGGTTGTACCTGAAATGTGTCTGGGAGGAATAGACGAGGGACCAGTACCATCAGAAGCTTTTCCCCCTATCGATGGCGTCCCATCTTTAGGAGAATCAAATTGCTTGTATTCATCTTGTGGTTCCTTTTCTGTACCTACCAAGTTGGGAGAGTCGAGATGGCTTCTTGCCAGACCAATCTCAAAATCATCATCCAATAAATCGCTTTCAACCAAAACGTTAGTTTCATCAAAAATCACATGAACACTTTCCTCAACAAGCATGGTTCGTTTGTTATAAACTTTGTAAGTTTTACCACGTGAGGAGTATCCAAGGAAAACAGTTTCATCACTTCTTGCATCGAATTTGCCAAGTTGGGCTTTTCCATTATTATGCACAAAACATTTGCAACCAAAAGTACGAAGATGCATAATGGATGATTTTCTCCCTTTGAAGAGTTCATAGGGAGTCTTTTTAAGCAATGGCCTAATCATGCAACGTTTAATGATGTAGCAAGCCGTGTTCACGGCTTCGGCCCAAAAGTACTTAGGAAGTCCATTAGCAATTAACATGGTACGTGCAATATCTTCTAGTGTCCTATTTTTCCTTTCAACTACACCATTTTGTTGTGGTGCCCTAGGGGCCGAGAAGTTATGGTCAACACCATTTGTGTCACAAAATTCAATGAATGATGCATTATCAAATTCGGTTCCATTGTTGGATCTCATGTTTACAAGTTCATTCCCGATTGCCTTTTGAGTTTTCTTTATGAATGCATCAAATAATTCAAATGTCTCATCTTTTGAAGTAATAAACAAGGTCCAAGTAAAGCGAGAGTAATCATCAACAATCACAAGCACATATCTTTTTCCCGCTCTACTAACTACCATTATAGGTCCACACAAATCCATATGAATGAGTTCAAGTGGTTTAGAGGTGCTAACCAAGTTTTTCGACTTAAAAGAACATTTGACTAGTTTCCCTCTAGCACATGCATCACAAACTTTATCATTCTTAAACTTAATTGAAGGAAGACCAACAACTAGGTTTTGAGACAACAACATTTGTATCAAGGATAAACTAGCATGACCCAACCGTTTATGCCAAAGATATGCATCATCATTAAGGACACTTAAACATGACATTTCAACATGGAGAAGAGATGAAAGATTTGCTTTGTAAACATTTTTGTCTCGCATCCCTTTCAAGACAACTTTTCCATTTTTGGTACTTACTATCATGCAACTATTGGAAGAAAATTCAACTTTGTTTCCATGATCACATAGTTGCGAAACGCTCAAAAGATTATCCTTTAAAACTCTTAACAAAAACACATTATCGATGGAATGTGATGGTGATGATCCTATTCGTCCAACTCCAATGATCTTTCATGTTTTGTCATCACCAAATGACACATTACCACCGTTGAAGGCCGTTAGTGAGAGAAAATTTGATTCATCTCCCGTCATGTGCTGTGAGGAACCACTATCCAAGTACCAAGATTGGTTGCTCTCTCCCACCAACGCCTACAAAGTCAATTAGAGGTTAGATATAGGAACCCAAACAGATTGGGTTCCTCCTTAAGGTAAGTGGATGACAAATCACTTTTCTTGACCCACTTAGCCTTAGCATTCTTTTTCATAGCATTTTCTTTGACTTTACAAGTCATGCTCAAATGACCGGTCTCACCACAAAACATACATAAGCGGTTTGCAGGTAAGTCAGTGTATTTAGACCTAGGGTTCCAAGGTTTTTTCTTACTAACAAACCCTAATCCGCTTTTAGTTTTGTTGTGGTTTTGATTTAGCCATTTCTTTGCCCTACTGTCATTGTTCCACACATTGTTCCTTACACTGTTCCTTTCCTCAGTTTCCTTGGCAATTCTTAACTCCTCTTCGAGTTTCTTGATTTTGACTTTTTCATTCAAGGATATGATTCTGGCATCTTCTAAGTCAGATCTTAAGGACTCAAAGCATGTATGCATAACCTCAGATCTAATAGCATTTTCACAAGTTTTCCGGATTTTGTGACTTTCAATTTCATGCATTAAATCTGCGTTGTTACGTTGAAGTCCTTCAATTATACTATTTATAGCAGAGGAGTGTTCTTTAAGAATAGCATGCTCATTTTCAAGAATTTTCTTATCATGCAAGAGTTGTGTTAACTCGGTAGACAACTCTTTGTTTTGAACACAAACGTCTTAAAATTTTTCAGCCAAGGTACTTATCATGCTTAACATTTCAGTTAATGAAGTTCCATTGGAATTATCAATAAAGCGATTATCATTTACCTCAAATGATTCGTTGTGGTCCGAATCGCTTTTGGCCATGAGAGCTAGCTCAGCTTGCTTTGTGGCTTCCTCTGGTTCTTCTCCATCTTCCTCGTTGCCCCAATCGGCAATCATATTGTTCATGAACTTTTCCCTTGTTTTGCTGACCGCACCCCTCCTGAAGGTCTGTTCCCTTCTCTGTTCCCTTGGGCATTCGTCCTCTGGACAGTTCTTCATGATGTGTCCGGGGTTTTTGCATTTGTAACAAAATACCTCTTGATTTGTTCTTCCAGTGGAGTCACGTCCTTTGTAGGGAGCTCCTTTCTTCTTACCAGATCGGTACTTGTTATAGAGGTAACTAAGCCTTTTAGAGAGTAAGGCATAGTCGTCCTCCATCCCAAGCTCTTCAAGATCCTCATTGTCTTCTACGTTGAGAGCAAGACCCTTGTCTTTCCTGGTTTCCTCCTTAGACTTTGAGTTCAGACGAACCTCATGAGTTTGGAGGTTCCCAATAAGTTCGTCTACACTTATGGTGTCCATTCTTTTCGCTTCTTGTATAGCCGTCACCTTGTTCTCCCAAGTGGAGGGTAAGATACATAGTATCTTTCGAACAAGGTCTTTGGAAGTGAAGATTTTACCAAGAGATTTGAGCTCATTTGTTACGTTAGTAAAGCGCGTAAACATGTCTTTAATAGACTCTTTGTTATCCATAGAAAAAAGCTCATAATCTCTTATCAAGATTTCAATGCGGGATTGCTTGACTTGGTTGGTACCTTCATGAGCTACTACAAGAGCATCCCAAATTTGCTTTGCGGTATCACATCCGGCTATGCGGTTGTATTCATCGGGACCAAGACCGCAATGCAAGATCTTGATGGCCATGGCATTCTTTTCAAGTTTGCCAAGATCTATGTCGTCGTATTGATCTTCCGGCTTTGGGATGAGGACACCTTCCGTGTTCATCATGGAGGGAATGACAAGAGGACCATTTGCAATGATTCTTCATAGCTGGTAGTTCTCAGCTTTTATGTAAATCTCCATACGAGCCTTGCACCAGTTATAGTGGTCGCCATTGAACAAAGAAGGTCGAGAAGTGGAATTTCCTTCGTGTGTTTGAAATGGTGCACTCATACTTAAGGATCTCTCAAAGGGGTTAGCTTTTTGTATGAGAACCTGCTGTGATAACGATTGTTAGAATGCACGACCCTAAGACACAAGAAGGGGGGTTGAATTGTGTCACTAATTTTCATCTAATCTTCGCTTAATGAAGTAAAGGTCCAACCAAGGGAACTGAGGTTCTATGATTGTTCCTTCTGGCAAAGTTTAAGTGCGGAAGCAAGATAATAATAAAGCTTAAATGACATAAGACGTTTTTAACGTGGAAACCACCCAGGGCTCAACTGGGAGTAAAACCATGACCTACTCTCTCTAGTAGGATTTCACAACACCTTGTTGTATTCCGAGCCAACGTTGTACAAGCCCATTCCTAACTTGCTACAACCACAACTACCCTTAGTTGCCAAGTTCTACTTGCCTCTATCACACAAGTGCAGGCGCAACTTTTCTCCAAGTTGCCAAGATCTACAACTTCCCGTACAAGTTGCCAAGACTCACACCAACAAAGGGCTATGAGCAAACCTACAACTTCCCTACAAGTTGCCAAGACTCACAAGCCAACACTCGGGTTTGGGCAAATACACAAGCTATCTCTAGCATACAAATTCTCTCGAAAGGGTAAAGTAACACAACCTTTTTGGTGCTTCTAGACTAAGCAAGTAAGGTTACAGTATTTCCTAAGTGTTGAGACTTATGAGAGTAGAAACTGATTGAGGAACAGTTTTTGGGCTTTCTTACTTTGGATATGTGAGGGAAACTTAAGAGAAAAGTGAAGAGAGGTTTTTGTGAAAAGGGTTTTGATAAAATCAGAATATCGTCTCTTAAGTTTTCCACAACCTCAGCCCATCTCTTATATAAAGGGAGCTAGAGGCCTTTGCTTAAGAGTTAAGTATTTTCGAAAACCAAGGCTCCAAAATATCAAATCAAGTCACATGTTATCTTTTGTAAAGCAACCTTCAAATTTAGTTTGATAAGTACAAAGGAGCCACCCTGATGTCTCAGAAAATGCAGCAACCGATTTTCAAGATGAGGTTGCTTGTTTGACTTATGCAATGCACAAGTCTCTAAAATGGATGTTTCCATTTTAAGCTTAGTGTGCTTTAGCAAATCTGAAGTTCTTTTGCAGGTTACCAGTTTTAGGCGGTTGCTTTTTGTGCACTAAAGAACCCATTGGATAAAAGGAGTTTGCTAAGCAAATGGCAAGATATTTCGGTTTTCAAAATTCATTTGTAAAATCTGGGCTGGTGATAGGACCTGACAGCGGGACCCAGGTTCCAGCTCAGGTTCTATTTCCAGTTTTACCCTCAAGTTAATTTAGCCCATTTTATTTCCTTTGTTCCAAACTCTATGAAATTAATCTCAATACTTTACAAGAGTCTAAAATAGAAAATACCAATCTTCTATCTTGTTCTTCATGTTGTATGTAGTTTGTCTTTTGAGCTTTTCCATCTTGTTGGGTATATGCGAACTAATCACAATTAAATTCAAGGCATTAGTAATTTAATTAGCATAAGTATATTTACTTATAATCATCATCAAAACACATAGGGTCCAACAAATGGATTATGGGATGATGGTATTTTATTGATGGTGAGGTTGTTTGTGGTGGTGGTAATCGAGAACTTGGTGGTAGGGTTGGACGGGTGAAGGGACGCCGAAATTCGGAATTTTGGCTTAAAAACGTCAGGCCTGGAGACCCAGCGAGCGTCGCTAGCGGCCGTGGATGCGGCGCTGGCGAGGGCCGCTGACTGTTATCCCAGCGCCGCTGATAGCTGTCAGCAGTCAATTTAATTTTCAGAGGAATTTTGGTACTCTAAAAATTTGAAAAGACTGTTTTACCCCTTTGCGGTAAAAGATGGTTTTACCCTCGGTTCGCAACTTGGCGACCGGGAGTCGGAAAAAGACACGAGAGGTGTCGTTGGAAAGCTCTTCAACGGCTTTGGAATGGGATCGGAATGAAGGAGTGATCAAGGAAAAACCTGAGACCTCAGTTTACCTATTAAAGCAAAAAAAGCATTCAAGTTTATAAATTACTCCTTTCATCATTGAGTTTTTGCGGAGAAATCTGAAGGCGTTATGCACTCACTTCAGTAGTGAATAGTCCAAGTGAGATGAGGTTCACATTGTTATGATAGATTATTTTCTTCTACCATTCTGACTGAAACCAAGTTAAGATCAGAGTGGACCAAATCAGCCAATTTTTTCGGCCACGAGTATTTCACGAATTAATTCGTCTAGGGGCCCTCCAGGAGGTTTAAACCCATGACCTGTTGTATAAGTTGCAACTTGTTTATCAGTGAACCAACACCTTTTGGGTACCAAATCAGCCAATTTGAATTGAACTAGCACTCACTTCAATAACGAATGCGGTGGATTGGTGGTGAACTATGAGGCCTATCATTGTTTGACTTCCACAAATTTGTTGAGATGCTTTTCAATTTTCATAAATTGTGCACCTTTCGTCTCAATAAGTTTATTGAGATATTTCTTTCAAATGTGCAAATTCCGTGAAGAATAGGATTACATTGAAGCACTCATTTGGGGATGCTTTTCCCACACAGCACGAATATGTAAAATGCGAATATCGATATATATTAGTCCATCCAAAACCTGAAATAATATTATGCCATATTCATATACACATAAATCAAGATTTGAAATTTTTGTATGCAGAAAGAGTGATTACTTAAAGGAAGTTTCATAGAACAAATTCCGAATGCAGGCCTCTTAGGGATCGTTAGCCTAGCTCCAATCAACTTGTACTTCTAATCTCCAATTTATTCTTGTCCACCCTCTACATACACTTCGACCTCCACCACCTACTTCTAAGAAATAGGGCTAGAAGTAGACGTTACAATCTCTTTATTAAGACAGCCAGTTTCCTAAATTATTGGGACAGCGAGTTGTAAGAACCCTCGCGGAAAATCAATCCCACTGAGCGCCTCTCGCGGGCTCTTGATCGAAAATCGAGTGGATTTTATATTATTTAGAATTAATGGGGATTTGATTAGGATTACCAGGAAGTCGCCACCAAATTTTATGGAAAATAGGGAAACCAATTTATTGAAAATAATCCAAGTCGAAAGTCTAGAGACTCCAACCCGAATTAAGTGCACCCCAATTCTGATTAGGGATATTGACTCGAATGACCCAATGGCCAAAGATTGGGTTCGGGGAAGTAGGTACGAATTGGGAAGGTGTTAGGCACCCAATTACGCCCGTTTCAATTAACGACCTTAACTAATTGATCTTGATTAATTGATAATATTGCACAGTTCCATACAATGCCTGTTGTCCAAAGTCTTAGATTTAAGTAAGTGGGTTTGAACATCCATTAAATTATATGTTATCACTTTTGCATTCATTTAATCCAATTTACATAAGAACAATAGAAAAAGATCAATTATTGCATGCTAAAATAAATTAAAGCAACAACAATAATAAAATCCTCCAATCCTACCTTGATTGCTAAACGGCCAAGTTGCTAAATTTCATTAACAAACAAGTTAGTAACTTCAAGGCAATTAAAACAATGTAATTGAATTAACCATAATCATATGTAAAATAAAACATGATTAGAAATAATATAAAATAGATTTGAAGATTAAATACAGCCCTTAGGTGGAACCTTGAATGAATTAGAATTGAATGTCAATGCTCTTGAACTTGTACTTGAGAAAGATTGAAGGTTGATTTTTGAGTGGTGGAAATATTGGAGGTTAAATTTGAGGTTGGATGGTAGAGTTTGAATGTATATTGGAGGTTAAACGCTCCAACTAGCGTCTTCCGACTTTAAAGGCCCATAACTTCTTCGTTTAACCTCTGATTGATCCAATTCTTTCTGCACTGGATTTCTTATTCAAAGTGATTTCTTTGGACATATTATAAGCCCAATTTTAATTAGTATTTCAGGAGTTATGGCACAAACACTAAAGATGTGTCCATTTCAGTATACCTTGCGGTAATTGAACCATATCTCATTCCTTTCTTATTGGACTTGGACCCATAATATTTTATTTTGAAGGTATTTGTGTGAGGAATCCATGTAAATTAGGCCCACTTGGGAATTATTGCTCTAATGGAAAAAAATCCTATTTGAACCGTGGAGTGCGGTAATTCAGAGCATCGTTTTTGTCCCATAACTTTGTCGGATCACATCTTTTGACTCCAGTGTCCGTTTTGCTAAGGTAAGGGGTGATGGAAAGCTTATATAAAGGGTTATGAAATGGAAGGGGTTTGATGCAAGTTACTGGAGCATTGATATAGAATTTATATTCTTAAATGTTGGTTATCGTCATTGGGCATATAAAAAGGGGTGACAAATTTTGGTGTCTACAGAAGCCCCCACTTTGGCCGAGCTCGAGTAGAGAGAATGTCAAAATATGCAAGTTTTGAAAACATGCAAAGCAAATAAACAGTGAGACCATCGATGAAAGTGCCGATACTCTTGAGCATTGAAATTGTCGTAACTCGCCGGATTGAAGCCGATGAACCCTCTTCTGGATTGAACATTGAACATTGAAGTTGACAGAACTCGTCGGATTGAAGCCGATGCATCCTCATCTAGATTGAACATTGAACATTGAAGTTGACAAAACTCGCCGGATTGAAGCCGATGAACCGTCATCTAGGTTGAACATTGAACATTGAACATTGAATATTGAAGTTGAAGGAACTCGCCGGATTGAAGCCGATGAACCCTCGTCTCGATTGAACATTGAACATTGAAGTTGACAGAATTCTCCGGATTGAATCCGATGAACCTTCGTCTCGATTGAACATTAAACTTGACAGAATTCTCCAGATTGAAGCCGATGAATCCTCGTCTTGATTGAACATTGAATATTGAAATTGAAGGTGACAAAACTCGTCCGATTGAAGCCGATGAATAACCTTCACCTGATTGATATTTGAGCACAAAAAAACACAAGAACACATGCACACATTGCAATGTAAACACACATTCTAATAGGAGACGCACTGAACATTGATTGAAACTCGACATGGGGATATCAAAACCCCCAGCACAAAAACACATCAAAATAGAAAGAAGATTTTGAAATCAGTTTTGAAAAGATCTAGGGGTCCAGAGTAAAAACAATCCCCTTGATCGATAGAGAAGTACTAATGGAGCCACCACCTTGAATGGGTGGTATATTGACGGGCCACCACCTTGAATGAGTGGTATTCTTCAGTTGATTCTACCATGTCAGAGTTTTGAGAGAAACACTTATTAGACTATTGTCAAACCTTGAGCGCGGACTTTGAATAATCGAGTATCGAAATATGTTGCACTAGATAGAGAGATTAGACGTAAATGGTGATTGAAAGAAAGGATGGATCGACAAAGATAAAAAATTTGAATTGTGGACTACAATTGGAAGGGTTGAAATGGAGGCAATACGTTTGAGGAGAAAAATTGGACATAGAGATATAGTGGTTCGAAGATCGACATCCAAGTCCTAAACTCTAATGGAAGAACAAGGAACACTTGAGATTATTCTTAGAAAATCAAGTTGATTTTAGAGATTTTGATGCATGAGGGTTTGATGATTGAATAAGAAGTATGACCGAGGCTCGTTAGAAGCTGCGTAGGTATCCTTGCGGAATCAGGCAAAGCGTAGTTCGTGGATTTTAATTTAGATTATGCCCTAATGTTTGCCTGGATCATTATCTTGGATGATCGATCCAATGGGCTTGCCCTAATTTTTGCGCAGGCTATTGAGTGAATAGACCTACCGGGGTTTTTGGGCTTTTATGCCCTAACTTTTGTCTAGGTCGCCCTTACGGGTCTTCAACCTAGCGGGCTACACATGTCTAGAGTGTCGGGTCTCTAAGAGGACTTTTGAGGTTGTAATGTAAGGCTCAGTTTAGGTTACCAAAGAAAGGGATAATAAGGCTCAAAACCCTACAAAAAGCCCCAAGTGTGCTTATTAGTCACTAAATGTTTTGAGAGGTGGATTGAACTTGAATCTTTTTTGTTTTTGCTTTCTCAAATTTTGAACCTTTGAACTCTCTTTTTTTCTTCTTTTCTTCTTTTTTTGTGTTGAACTTTTGAACTTTGAACACTTTCATCTTTGATTTCCACATACTCTCATGGATGGTGACCTTATTGTTTGCACACTCAAAGCCCCCAGGCTAAGGATTAATGTGGGTGAGAAGTGAATGGCTATGTGTTTGAGGCCCAAATTGGTTGCAAATGGATATTTGAATGTGGATTTAAAGGATTAATAAAGGGTACCAAATGAACGCCTCTTGTCCTTAACTCGACTCGTAGACACATGATTTTCCCTTCTTTTGTCCTTTGAATTAAATTGATCATCTTTACCCTTAGAATTATTGAGATATTTGCAACTTGGATTCATCCTTGAATTTTTGTCTTCCATGGATAGAAGGTAGCACAAATTGCAAAAGAAATTGATTTCATTAAATGAAAAAAGGAATACACGGCTTAAGACTTAATGACTCCTAAGTGGACTTGTACACGAATTGGAAAACAAAGAAAATAGAGTGACTCTCCAACTCGTGCTAATCTTATTGAACTCGAAAACAAAACAAATCCTAAGAGAAAACTAGTCTTGAAGGCACTTGACATCTTGATGCTTCTCTTGACGCTCTTAGCTTGGACTTCAAAAGGTGGACCTCTAAGGTGGAGGCATTTAGACTTACTCATGTATGCCCAATGGATTAGTCGTGTTGTTGGACTTCTTGATATCTGGGTTTGCAATGGTCCCACTATCAATGAGATCTTGGATCTTATGCTTCAAAACCCAACAACTATCAGTGTTATGGCCTTTACCTCGATGGAATTTGCAATAAGCCTCTGGATCCCAGGATTTGGATTTCTTCTCGGGTAGTGGATCTGGAGTTGGGCCTGTGGGATGCAAGTATCCATTTTTATGAAGTCTTTCGAATGCCTTGCTTAAAGTGATCCCTAATAGGGAAAAAAATCCTTTGAATGGGCTTTCCATCATTTATAGCACTAACTTCATGACCCTTGGAATTGGAGCCATTACTCTTTTTGTCTTTGGAGTAAAAGCTCTTGCCGTTGAAGGATTGACGTCCATTCTCAATTTGAATCCCCATCTTATAAAGTATATCGAAAGTTTCAATGGGTTGGAATCTCATATGGTCTTTGTACTTAGGCTTGAGATTGCGAACAATGATTCCCACTTGATCCTGTTTAGACGGGCGATTGAGGAGTTGGGCTGCTTTCTCTCTCCAACGGGTCAAGAATGTGATGAAGTCTTCATTTTCATTCTGTATGGTTATATCTAGTTCGTTTAGAGTCATGGGGAATTCATTGTTGTAGGAGTATTGCAACACAAACTCGGGTTTGATGGAGACCCATTTGGCTTGGAGTGGGCCTAAGGTGTTTAACCATTTTGTAGTTGGACCTTCAAGTGTCATATAGGAAAGATCTTTGCATAGAGACTCGAATCAATCCCTTTGATTTCCATACATGTAGTAAAGTTCCTTATATGACCATATGGGTCTCCCACTCCCTTGAACTTGGGGAGATCGGTCAAGGTGACATTTTTCGGAAGTTTTGCATGGAAGTCGGCATCAGGCTCCTCTTCTTCTTCTTCCATATAGTAGGTGATATATGTGGAATTCTTACGCATTAGTTGCTCAAGCTTTTCAAGCCTTATATCAAGCTTGCTTGGAGGAGTATGATTCTCATCATCATCTTCATTAGTATGAGGTTTAGCCTTAACTTCATCTCTTAGCTTCTTGATTTCTTCATCATGATCTTTGAGACAGGTGTTCATCTCAGTGAGTTTCTCCAGAATGACTTTCATGTCGTCACTGGCATGATAGAAAATGGAGTTGAATCTGAATTTTAATCTCGAGCTTGGAGGTGGTGACAGAAATAGTTTCCTAACTAATCTTCCTTTTTGCTTTGGACGTTCCCACTTTGGGCTCGACTTCCCCATCTTGGATCAAGGAGAAATAGAAAAATGAATTGAAGAGAAGGAAAGCAAAAAAGGAAAAAAAATAAAATAAAAGAGTTTATCCAATAATCTAGTCCCTTTATTTATTTATTTATTTTCGAATTTTATGATTTTTTTTAAATTCCTTCTTTTTTTTGGGATCTGGAAAATTGGATATTAAAAAAAGAAAGGAGTTTTTATTTTTTTTGAAAAGGGAAAACGGAAAGAGAGAAACAGGGAAGTTTTGAAAATAGGAAAGGGAATTTTGAAAAGAAAAAGGAATACTCCTGACTATGGAAGGGAATATATACTCTTAACTAGGGATGAAAATATTATCGACTTGGGAAAGGGGAATACTCTTGACTAAGGAAAGGAATAGATTTTGGAAAATGAAAAGATCTTCTTCCTAATATGGACCCCTATTTAATGGAAGTTTTGAAATAATGACCAAACATAATAAGAAAAGATCCTAATGGGATCTATCCTAATATTCTATGACCCAAAACGACTACGCAAAGATTGCGTTCACATTATGGCAAACAACATAACGACAAAAACAATGCAGTAAAAAAGATCTAGTATGGATATGGGACTGAGTTTCGACCTAAAACGTTGGTTCTAGTTCATGCAATTGGGTAGACTTAAGGGTTTTGGTCAAAGGGAACTCATGACCAAGAATGTACAATAATCAGCGGGAGGCACGACAATATGATGCATGCTTGTTATCCTACTCGTCGAATGGACGATTTTGTAGGAAGGTACATAAGGTGGGGGGATCCATGTTTCTTGGCAAAGAGGAATCGAATGGATTCCCACCAAGGCACTTCACCACATTCCAACGGCTAAAAACTGGTTAGAACTTGTTAAAACAAGTTCGGAAGTCGCGCAAGCGCATGCAAATGGATGCAATGGTTGCAAAATCAATAATTGATAATGAGCAATCATAATAACAATAATCACACAAGGTCATGAAACATGCAATTTTGACAATTAATCAAGATCAACCTTTCAAGTTTCACCCTCTTAATTAAATCCCCAGTGAAGTCACCACTGTAAGAACCCTCGCGGGGAATCAACCCCACCGAGCGCCTCTTGCGGGCTCTTGGTAAAAAATCGAGTGGATTTTGTATTATTGAGAATTAATGGGGATTTGATTAAGATTACCAGGAAGTCGCCCCAAAATTTTAAGAAAAACAAGGAAACCAATTTATTGAAAATAATCCAAGTCGAAAGTCTAAAGAGTCTCTAACCCGAATTAAGTGCATCCCAATTTCGATTGGGAATATTGACCCTAATGACTCAATGGCCAAAGATTGAGTTCGGGGATGTAGGTACGAATTAGGAAGGTTTAGGCACCCAATTACGCCCGTTTCAATAAACGGCCTTTACTAATTGACCTTGATTAATTGATAATATTGCACGGTTCCATACAAATCCGGTCGTCCAAAGTCCTAGATTTAACTAAGTGGGTTTGAACATCCATTAAATTATATGTTATCACATTTGCATTCACTTAATCCAATTTGCATAAGAACAACAGAAAAAGATCAATTATTGCATGCTAAAATAAATTAGAGCAACAACAATAATAAAATCCTCCAACCCTACCTTAATTGATAAACGCGCCAAGTTGCTAAATTTCATTAACAAACAAGTTAGTAACTTCAAGGCAATTAAAATAATGTAATTGAATTAACCAATATCAAATGTAAAATAAAACATGGTTAGAAATAATATAAAATAGATTTGAAGATTAAATACAGCTCTCGGGTGGAACCTTGAATGAATTAGAATTGAATGTCAATGTTCTTCAACTTGTACTTGAAAAGGATTGAAGGTTGATTTTTGGGTGGTGGAAATATTGGAGGTTAAATTTGAGGTTGGATGGTAGAGTTTGAATGTATTTTGATGGTGTTTAGGGTTATTTATTTGATGATGGAGGAAGGAGATTGAGGAATATTGATAGAATAAGGTTAATTAGAGAGCTCTAAGGTTTAATTTGAGTTCACCATTGTGTACCTCTTGAAAGAACGGAGGAAAAGAGTATATATAGAGGTAGGTTTAGGTGGGACGAAACTGACAAAAAGGCAAGACCAAAAGTCCACCGGACGCCTTTCAATGGGCGAAGCTTGGCGTCCGAGTCGCTAGGACTAACGGTTTTTCAACTAGGACAAGCGGCTTAGCCGCTACGGCAAGCGGCTGAACCGCTCCATCTAGCGTTTTTCAACTTCAAAGGCCCATATCTTCTTCTTTTGACCTCCGATTGGCCTGATGCTTTATGCATTTGATTCCTTATTCGAAGGGATTTCTTTATTATAATCCCAATTATCATTAGTATATCTGGAGTTATGGGCCAAACACTAAATAGGTGTCCATTTCAGTATACCTTGCGGTAATTGGACCATATCTCATTTGTTTCTTATTGGACTTGGATCCATAATATGTTATTGTAAAGGTATTTGTGTGGCGAAATTCATGTAAATTAGACCCACTTGGGACGTATTCCTCTAATAGAGGAAAATCCTATTTGAACAGTGCAGTGCGGTAATCAGAGCATCGTTTTTGTCCCATAACTTTGTCGGGTCACATCTTTTGACTCCAGTGTCCGTTTGGGACAAGGTAAAGGGTGTTGGAAAGCTTATAGAAAGGGTTATGAAATGGAAGGGGTTTTGATGCAAGTTACTCGAGCATTGACAAAGAATTCATATTCTTAAATGTTGGTTATCGTCATTAGGCATATAAAAAGGGGTGACACATTTGGGTGTCTACACCAGTGTCCATTATTTTAGGACAGCCGATTTCCTAAATTATGTTTAGACAGCCAGTGTCAGTTATTGGGGACAGCCAGTGTCCATTATTTTTTTAGGACAACCAGTTTCCTAAATTATATGGGGGACAACCAGTGTTCATTATTTTCTTAGGATAACCAGTTTTCCTAAATTGTTATTGGGACAGTCAGTGTCCATTATTTTTTTTAGGATAGCCAATTTTCCTAAATTGTTATTGGGACAGCCAATGTCTATTATTTTCTTAGGATAGCCCATTTTCCTAAATTGTTATTGGGACAACCAGTGTCAATTATTTTTATAGGACAACCAGTTTTCCTAAATTATTATTGGGGTAGCCAGTATCCATTATGTTTAGGACAACCGGTTTCCTAAATAATGAATTACAGCCAGTGTTCATTTTATGGCTCAGTCAATGATCACTTGTGTGCTTATATTGTCCTTTGTTTTTTATAAGTTTCAATCAATGATTGCTTAAACTATTGCATTTAAACTGTTCATATGTTTTAATCATTTTGCAGCCGTCATATTGATCGCGTTGTCTCGTAGACCATTTCGTTTCTCGTGCAGAGACGGAATCTCGGCATCCGCCGAGTGGTAATTAGTCATTGTTTGCTTAGATTAAAGCATTTATACTATTCACTCTCACCACCATTTTGAAGTTGTTATGTTGATCGCTGTCTCGTCGACTTTTTCGTTTCTCGTGTAGGGACAAAATATCGGCACCCGCCGAGCGGTGTTTAGCCACTGTTTGCTGAAGCACTCTACGTTGATCATTCTCAAAGTGTTACTAACCTTTTCATTTACTCTGCATATAGGTCCCCTACAGGCATTGAGACCATCCTGAGTGATGTTTGTCCTGCTAACCATAACCTTTATTTTTTCTTGTGTTCACATAGATGAAATCTTAGCACGCTACGAGCATGTCCCAACCCAGGTTTGCCTTCATATGCATGCAAACTGTACACCCTCACACACGAAGTACACATCAGCATCCTGCATGTTTCCTTTGAAATACTTTAATCTTCACTTTAATCCGGTTTGGGTGGGAATCATGTCTTTAAATTATTAAGAAAACTTGAGTTATTAGAGACCGTCATAAAACGAGCGAGTTGGGTGCCTAACACCTTCCCACCTCGTACCTTTGCCTCCGAACCTTTTATTCTTGGGTACTCATATGTTCTATATGAGCGGGAGTTTTCTAAAAACATGATCAGTTCACTTATCGCGCTATTGGGTTGTCCCTTCGGTTTGTCCCTTCCATAAAACGTTGATAGCAGATTTGTGACCTCTTTCATGTTGTTTATTCAATTCAAGTCTTTTCAAATCCTTTTCTAACTCGACGGTTCCTTCAACTTATCTAAACCCCCAACTTACAAATTTTCTGTAAGGACACACTCGGTGGCGAGAAATCCCGAGTCCTTACAGCGCCTTCATCTATGGTAGACTCATAATACAATGGCGTGCTGGAAATTACTTTGGTTGGTATTTGAGAGCATTGGCGGGCCTCTCAATGAAGCACAATTGCTCAAGAAGTCATATCTACAAAAACAAGCAACAATAAGCAACAATAAAGTCAATAATTCATAAAAGATTTAAACTTTATTTCACAAAATAATCAATCCAAGCAAAACTAAGCACTTACTTGGAGAAGGAGATCTAGAGGGCTCCCCATCCATCCATCAAAAGATGGTTCTTGTTTCTTGCGGTCCAAGCATATTATAGTGTCACCAAGAACAAGAGACATAGGGGTGAAATCGTTTTTAATTTGTTCAACAATTCTAAACATGCAATACTTACCATTATCACCTCAACCAACAAAGAGGTATCTATGTAAAAGGCATAGAATAAAAGCACACCTATAATAGGCTTCACTCATCATATCGTTGTCATCCCTTACCTTTGGATGAAGACGTCGATAATACCATTGAGATCTAGTTCTTCACTCCTAGCAAAAGAGGAGACTTGAGTTGGTGAGAGGCCAAGAGACCTCTTGAAGTAGCCTTCAAAATTTGCTCTTGGCCATGGAGTAGCGGGGGCCTTGTCATGAGGGAATCCAAGGATCGCGGTAAATTCTTTGGGAAGAGGGCATAGTTGATGATACCCAAACCGGAACACATGGAGCTTGTCATCCCAAAACTCAACCACGGCCTCAAGAAGGTTACACGCGTTTGCACTTGCTTGCGATGGAAGAGAGCATTCAACTGGAAAGGAATAAGTCCAGATCATCCTCTACTCGGGGGTCATGGACTGAAGCCACTTATCAAACATAACATCAAAACTCATCATGGTTGATTTCTTGACACGGAAGGAGAATTTCTCTATAAAGCTCTCTAGTGATGATGAATAATGAAGGTGATGTCCCAAAATCGGACTAACCTAAGGCTTATATAGGGCTCTCGTAAGAAAGGATGAAAAATAAGGCAACCTGGCGAAAATATGGCTCCAGCGAGGGACAGCTGAAGCCCCAGTGGTGCTTGATAACGCAGCCAAGCTCAGCACTACACCACGAAGCTTTAGTTGTACACCGTTGAGCCCTGGCGATACACCGCTAAGCTCCTGGGTGCCATTAATCACATCACTACTGAAGATCCTAAGGATTACTCTCACCTCATTTATGAGGAGGAGGTTTCTTTGATCTCACAAAAATCTCACCAAAAAGAGTCGGATCTGGAAAAAGGTGAGGTAGAAAACAACAACGATGACGTACAGAAAAGTCTAGCTTGCATAATCAGGGAATTCAGGAAATAAAGGAAAAAGTCGACCTTCTGGAAGAACGCACCTCGAAGCGCAAGAGCGCGGTCATTTTGGCTAGAGAATAAACATGGTGGCGCCAAAACCTCCTCTACCATAAGATGTCCAAGTATTGATACGTCCGCTCAAGGACTTTCACATCAAGAGTGATGCCGAGGGAGGAAAATCCCTTTCTAATCTACACCTACTGCGCAGCCGAAGGACATCACATCAACCCATGCAAGCACTTTAAAGGATTTTTCCTACATTTCATTGAACAAGGAACAATGTGGCCGTCGTATACTTGGACTTTTAGTTGGTGTCATCATATCCAAGAACGATACACACCTCTCTTTGCGCCAATAGAAGATATCATGAAGCCTTGGTGTGGAGAGGTGACATTTAGCCTTTCGTCCCTCCAGAAGATGCCAAGGCTACACAGGAGGAGAATCGTCCTTGTTGCAAATATCATTGAATCTTCAGACACAATACTGTATGAACCCTCTCCCTTCCAACGCGATTCGAGATATTTAATTGGATCTAATTTACGGTTATTAAATAATACGTCATAAGCAATATAATTCAATTGTGATGGGGAAAATAATTCTCAAGCAATGAAGTCACCACCCATTTTTAAGGAAATAATTGGAAACCATCAAAAAGTGCACCCAATTCCTGTTGGGAATTGACTCATACCCAAGGGGCTAAATATTGAGTTTGGGGGTGTAGATACGAAATAATAAAACAAATCTCATCTAAATTGCCCGAATTAACGACCTCTACTAAGCCTATCCATGTCAAATATTTATTTAAGCTATATGGTTCCACATAAATCCGGTTGTCCAAGATCCTAAATTTAACTGGGTGGGTTAAAGACAACCAAATTGAATACCGTTATCACTTTGCACAATTTTTATCCAATTTACATGCATCATCTATTAAGCACAACAAGAGATAAGAGCAATAATAAAACGCTCCAACCTACCACACTTTGCTAAACGCGCCAAGCATTGCAAATGCATATCAATAAATTCGTTAGCAACTTCAAAGGAAGTACAATGCAAAAATATCAACTTTATGCTAAAATAAACCTAAAGAGGTTGCTGCATGCATGAATAAACATAAAAAGATGCAATATGCATGGATCAATAGAAAAGATGCAAACTTTAGATTAAACTAACATGCATAATTATTTACAAAGACCAAAACATGCATAATTATTCAACCATAATCAAAAGTTAGGTAAAAGATGATTATAAATTTAAAGGAAGAGTTTAATAAAGAGATTTAGGCTCTCAAGATGGTTAACTTGGAAGTTCTTTTCGAACGGGTTGACACTAGTAGAATTGGAATTGCTCTTCAATCTTGGGTGCTAGGTTGGATGCAAGGGCTTGCTTGAGTCTTCAACTTTTGAATTCTCTATGATTTAGGGGTTTTGTGCTTTCAAATTGCTCTCAAAATTATAAACTGACCAACCTCTGATAAAAGAGAGTGAATAGGAGTATTTATATAGTTAGGGGACGAACTTAGGGGCCTAAAGCTCCGGCGCGAAACTCGGCCCAACCAAAAAATTGGGCACAACGGCCACACAGAGGGCAGCTGGGCCAGCGGCGTGCCGCTGGGTCATCAGCGTCAGCCGATCCACCCGGAGGCGCGCGCTTGAATAGGGATTTTTGACTTTTTATGCTCAGCAAATTATGAAAATGTCTTTAGGCTGTCCCAGGGAGTTGGGATCGAGCGGTTTTACCCAAATCTTCAAGACTCGATATCTTTTGATCCAGGAATCTGATTGAGGCAAGGTCAAAGGCGTTGGAATCCTTATAACAAGGGCCATCAAGAGACTGAGGTTTCAAGGAATTCGGTCTAGATTTCCGAGAAAAGTCCTTTTCTTTTTATGTCCATTATTAATCCATTACCATCATCATCGGGCTTTGCGGTGCCATGGGATGAGAACCGATTAGGGTGTCTACAGAAGCCCCCACTTTGACCGAGCTTGTGAAAGCGAACGTCAAAGTATTTGCTAAAAATACCTGCAGTGTTTTTGAAAATGCTTATGTTAGAGAAAAGATAAAAAGTAAATCCTGACCGCCCGGTCAGGGTTACCTGCTTTGCGGGTGCCCACGTGACACTAATTTTAATAGCTTCAACGTCAAAGAGCATTGTGTAGCTCTTCTTTGCGGGTGCCAACGTGACGCTAATTTTAATAGCTTCAACGTCAAAGAGAATTGCGTAGCTCTGGCAAAATAATGCATGTGGTTTGATGATGCAGACGTAAGACCTAATAGCCTTCCCGTCGAACAGCTTTTGTCACTGTGGATGCCTTGTTGTGCTTTAAGAAAATGATTTAATGCCTGTGTCTTGTGAAATTGTGCCTTTGCCTGCAAAAATTATAATGTTGCGCCTTCGCCTTGGTAAAAAGATATTGTGCATGTGCCTATGCCTGTGCCTACAAAAATTAGATTTTATCGGAAACCTAGGATACGAAACCGTATTACGGGGAAAAAATAGTCATTTGGGGTGACGTGCCCGTATCTCCCGGGCTTCTAATGATCGAAAAATGAAATCCCGCGCGGAATTTGAACTCGTGTGCCCGCTCCGTGAGAGGCGGATGAGAAAAGAGCCCCAGCGGCCACGTGCTGGACCCTTGGGCGCTCAGCGACTTTATCAGGCCTGCTCAGCGGCGTGGGCTGAGCTGCGGATGCGCTTAGGGTAGCCGCCGGGGCTAGCGGTCTGACCGTTAGGGCCAGCGGCTGGGACACTGAGCCTGGGTGCCCTTGAACCTAGCTACTGGGTCGGTTCAGCGCTGCGGGTTTGGGATTTTAAAAGGGAGAGGCCTGTTTTGGGTCATTTCTTCCATAATAATTCGAGCCTTTCTCTCTCTTACTCCATTGTTGCCCAATCTTCCACCTCATGTGAAGCCTTCAAAGAGGAAGCCGAATGTGGCTTTTCTTCATGATCGATACACCCGGTCGGATAGGATGCCCGACATTGTTTGGGATCGATCGGAGTTGCTCTTGCGACTGGCGGCTCATTTGAGTTCTCGGGCTTTCAAGTTCGTGGTAAGTCCTTAAACTATTGAATTCATAGTTTTATGCATTTAATTTTGAGTTTATATGTGCTTGCGTTGGATAGAATTTGTATGCAATTTTCAAGTTTGTAGCGCATGTGATCTTGCGCGGCTTGAACAGACTTAGAACATGCCTAGGATTCAACATTTGATTGAAATGCGAACCTAAGGAATGAAAACTTGATCATAGGAACCCGATGGGAATTTGAAGGCCCATGGAAACTATGGCTCTTTCGTTAAGCTTTTCAAAACCTTGCCCAAAGAGTTGCAAGATGCGGTGTTGAATGCGGGGTTTGGGCCCCTTTTGAGAGTGGCGGACTCGGTGGAGCGAGTGAAGAGATGCATAGTTCGGTTGTCTTTGGAGCGTTTTTGGGACACTACCAATACGTTCCACTTCCCTAATGAGGAAATGATGATTACTCCTTCGGAGTTTTTGATGTTGACCAGGGTGCCTTGCGTGGGTACGCCCATTGTTTCTGAGGTTCCATTTGGAAACGTAAGACGGAGTTGGTGGAGCTCTTCGGCACTTGGGGAACACTTGGGGTCACCACTACCGTTCTTACAGTGAGCTTTTCACGGCTTTGAAGGACCAGAGGTATAAGAGAAATACCTCGGTGGAGCAAAAGGCAAGGATGTTTATTGCCTATCTTCTTGCTACCTCTATCTTTAGTGATAAGGAGGAGCGCATTCATGTCATCTATCTCCGGAGTCTGCTGGACTGGGATAGTGTGAGAGAGTACAACTGGGGGTTGCCGGGCTACGCTAACCTCTTGAGATGCATGCGGTATGCCTGCCGCATGAATGACGAGGGGTACAAGCAGGCGAACCTTCCTCTCGTGAGCTTGTGCGGTTTTTGGAAGGTTTACAGGTGCGTTTTCTTTCCTTTGCATTTGTTTCGTTTGATATGCATAACTTAAGTTTGCGGTGCTTAATTCCATGTTTGTATGTAGTCTTGGTTTTTTGAGCATTTTTCGAATTTGGCACCTACGGACTGGGCCTTGGATTTCCCGGTTTATAGGGCATGGCTCCATAGGGGTCCGGCGCCTCTGAGCACTCTCCAACAGTATAGGGAGGCTCTTCTCCGCATTGACTGGCACAAGGTAAAAATATCTGCTTTTGTTGTATGGATTGCATTTCTTGGTGTGGAAATATCTCATGTTGCGTGCTTGTGTAGATTAACTACTTCCCATGGGCTAATTATCATGGGTCAGCTCCGGACGCCATCCTTGCTTCTAGGGCGGTGGATCGTCAAAGTGTCCTGATTGTGGCGCCGTTCTCCTTTGAGTGGTATCTAGGGGAGCGGATTTTCCGTCAGGTTTACCCTGACTTGGAGTTGGAGGGCCCTATGGTTCCTTTGGATCCTTCCTCGTCCATGTTTTTGGTGAGGTGCTTGTCTCGCGAGCAGGTTACGGAGGCCATGGTCGGCTCAGATGGTATGCGGTATTTGAGGAGGCCTGCGGAGGACCTTGCGGGTCACTATGAGCAGTTCCGCCGTGATCGCCTTATGCCTTCATTTGTGGGCTTAAAGGTAAGAATTTTATACTTAATATTCTATGCCTTTTGCCGTATTTGTACTGATTAACTTTGCTGTGTAGGAACCTCGGGCCGATGACATCGAGGTGGATGTCCCGGACATGCGGGTTTGGGGACGGGATTATGGCGAGAAGGAATGCTGGGGGGATTATGTGCAGGTGGTGCTGTCGGATGATGAGGGTGTGAGCTCTCCCGAGCGCAGTCCTTCACGCGAGAAGAGCCCTCGGAGGGAGAATCCTAGGAGAGAGAGGGTACCTGTGCATCGATTGGACCGCCCTGGTGGGATTAGGATGACTCCGTATATGGAGCCTTCTCCTATGCATATGCCGATGTATCCTCCTCATCCAAGGTATGCAGGAAATCCTTCGTATGGCGGCCTTTATTATCAGCCCCCGGTTCCTGCTCCTATTATGCCTACCATGCCTCCTCGTTCTTCGTGGGGGTATGATTCGAGCTATGCTGGGGATGGGAGTTCATATCGGGAGCTTGCCCGACATTCCTCATTTGACCCTACCCAGCTTGTCGCGTCTATTTTTGATGATGAGGGGCGGAGGTCGGAGGACTATTTCGAGGTGCCCCGTATGGATGATGGTGGCTTTTATGATAATGTATTTGTGTGAAATACATTTGAACATTTGTATTGAACAAAACATTCGGACTTTGTGCTTGTAAATATTGCTTGCTAATTTATTGGTCCCTGCACATAATTAGGCTAATGCAAATGCACAACCAGTCAAGCAAAAGTGCAAGTAATAGCCACTTAGCAAAAAATGGAACAACCAAAAAGTTAAAACTGGGTGTACCCTATCCCCCCTGAAAAAATGAAAAAAGGAAAGGGGTGAAAATGAAATGTAAATAATTAATAAAAGGGGATTAATAAAAAAAATGATAATAAAAAAAAAAGATGATAATCAGCAAAAAGAAAAATAAGGAAATTGTGGAGTTTCCATTTATTTTAGGGAAATAATATAAACTGGAAAGAAAGAAAAAATAGGAAAAAGGGTCATATTTCCGTCCAAAACGGTTAAGGAAAGTCTCCAAAACCGGAGAAAAGGGAGTTGTCTCGAGAAAAACGTCCAGCGGCAGACAGGAGTCGTCCAGCGGCACGAGCTGAGGAGCGGGGGCGAAAAGAGGGGTCGCCAGGTTCCAGTGGCTGACCACTGGGGTTCAGCGGCACGCCACTAACGCTCAGCGATGTGCCGCTGAAGCTCAGCGGCTGGTCGTTTGGCCTGTGCTGCACTATCGAGCGCATTGGAGCCTTCATCGGCTGAACCATGGGCCACTAGAGCCCTTTTTCGACGGGTTGCCTTATTTTGTTCGTCTTTTTTGTGCAAGCCCTATATAAGCCTTGGGTTAGTCCGATTTGGGACATCACCTTCATAATTTACCATCAATAGAGAGCTTCTTAGAGAGAGAAACCCCCTTATTTGTCTTAGAATTCAGCCATAACAAGCTTTGATGTGAAATTCGATAAGTGATTATAATTTAGGACCCCCGAAGAGAGGACGAGACTTGTGCCTTTTCACTTGGATGCTCTCTTCTATCTCAAGCAAGTTCAAATTTTATGGAATCTCCTTGAGGCCGCAATTGAGTTTTGGGACGATAATCTTCATGTCTTCCGCTTTGGGTACAATGAACTATGTCCGCTTCCCGAAGAATTTGCCGCTATCCTTGGGTTACCTCATGATCAAGCTCCCTCTACCCCATGGCTTAGAGCAAACCTTGAAGGCTATTACAAGAAGTATCTTGGCCTATCACCTACACAAGCTTCCTCCGTTGCTAGGAGCGATGAACTAGACCTTAACGGTGTAATTGAGTTCTTCTTCCCCAAGGTAAGGGATGATCATGATGTGATGAGTGAGACTTATTATAAGCGTGCTTTTCTTCTATGTCTTTTGCATAGGTACCTCTTTGCTGGTGGAGGTAATAAGGGTAAAACTAGTATGCTAAGTACTGTTGAACAAATTCAAAACGATTTTACCCCTATGTCTCTTGTGCTTGGTGAAACTATAATTTGCTTGGACCGCAAGAAACAAGAGCCATCTTTTGGTGGATGGACGGGAAGCCCTCTTCTTCTCCAAGTAAGTTCTTGGATTTTGCTTGAATTATTTGCTTGTTAATAAAGCTCAAATCTTTGATGGATTTTTCAATTTTATATATTTTTCTTTTGTAGACATGGCTTGTTTAGCACATGTGCTTTTATTGAGGCGAATGCGCTCAAGTATCAACCTAACCAATTTCCGGCACGCCGGAGATTGTATTATGAATCCACCATTGACGAGTGGCCTGCGTACCTTAAAGCATGTCCTTTGTTACGATGGACCGTTAAGTGGTGGGGCCTAAAATCCGCAATCGGATGCAACAAAGATTCGGGATATTATCAAATCATTTGTCTCCTTAACTCCACTTACAAATTTCCTAGCCGTATTATTCGACAATATGGGAAACGCCATTATCCCACAAAAGGATAGCGTACCTCCTACCACACGAAATTTGACAATTAGCATGGTAAGATCTTGGGAGTGTGCATGGGATCGTCGTCCTAAGTGGACCATTCCTCATATCAAGGCGCCCACAGCCATATCTTCGACTTATGAGGCTTGGATGGATTGTAAGACCACGGAGGGTCACCGTGCATGTAGGAAATCCGAAGAAGGTGACCTTAAGGCCCATTCGGTCAAAGCTAGCCTAAGACTCTCATACCCTAATGACCCAAAGGGGAAGGGTAAGAAAAGAGAGTTAAGCATGTGAAAGGTGTCCTTAATCCGAAGGCCAAGAAAGCTTTGGAAAATATCACCACTAAACCGCCAAAGGAAACCAAAATTCGGGCCAATGATCATGAGGCGTCTTCAAGCACACCTCTAATGGAGATTGAAGAAGAAGGGCCTACGGTTCGCGAAAGATAGGCTCCCAAGGAGCGAGATGCGGAGGGCCCCATACCATATGAGCCCATGGAGGATGCGAGTCCTACTACCGAAGCTACGGAGTAGTCTACTAATATTAATACTCTTTTTTGGAGCACGTCCAGCTTAGGATTTCCCTTTTGTGTTTCATTAAATTCAACAAGGGTGATATGCCCCCGAACTTAGATTTAAATATTTGTACTTTTTTTTTAGAATTCTCAAGTCATTTGTAACGGACTTTTATTTTTTATGGAGACATGCTCGGTTTTATCCAATATTGCAACTTTATTTGTTTATATATTTTTTTTAACAACTTTTGAACGCGAAAATGATGAGGGGTCGGGCCCAATTGCAATTGGATTATCCTACGGATCCTTTTAGGGGAATCATGCCGCTCGTAGTTCTTTTCTGTGCGATTTAACATTGAATCCCGTTTTTTTTTTCAGTATTACTTAGCCTTGTGTGGGCCTCTCGAAAGCGCTATATTAGATTCCTTGCCTAGGCATAGAATCTTTTAAGTTGATCCACATTTATCCATTAACTAAATTTAATCATGTCTAAGTCTGCCAACCTTGCAGCTCCGTCGGTTAGGATTTTCGTGATGAGAAAAGGACCGGACTAATTGGGCCTAAACATGCCTCGAGGGTCAATTATATTGGCCCTTACTTCTTTGAGTAGTAAGTCTCCAACTTTGAGGTCTCTCATTTTAAGCTTTTGGTTGAAGTGCTTTGTTAATCGTTTTTGATAGATTCTTACATTGGGCAAAGCTTGCAACCTTTTCTCATCCAATAAGACTAATTGGTCGTACCGGGTTTGCACCCAATCCACGGGCGCGATTTGGCTTTTTAGGACGATCCTTAGAGATGGGATCTCTGGCCCGATTGGTAGTACGGCTTCCATCGCATAGAATAGAGAGTACGGTGTTGCTCCCATTGATACACGAATGGAAGTCCTATACCCCCAAAGTGCGAATGGCAACTTGTCGGGCCAATCGTAATAATTTTCTGACATTCTCTCGATGATTTTCTTAATGTTCTTTTTAGCTGCTTCTACCGCGCCGTTTGTTTGCAGTCTATAGGGAGATGAATTTCGATGTTGGATCTTGAACTGAGCTAGGAGTTCAATCACTTCTTTCATAAAATGTGACCCATTATCACTAATGATTTCTTGGGGAACCCGTATCTAGCTATTATGTTGTTTTTGATGAACTTGACCACATGCTTTCCTTTGAGCTTTGCGTAGGATTGCGCTTCGACCCATTTAGTAAAGTAGTCAATAGCAACTAGAATGTATTCATGGCCTCCTTTACCCGTTGGGGTTATCTTGCCAATGATAGCTATCCCCCAAGCCGAGAAGGGCCAAGGAGAGGTGAAGGTGTATAATAGGCTTGGCGGTAAATGTTGTAGGTTTGCATGTGCCTGGTATTGCACGCATCTTTTGATGATTCACAACAGTCTTTCTCCATTGTGGTCCAATAATAGCCAAGCCTAATTATCTTTCTAGATAACATCATACCGTTCATGTGCGGTCCACAGACTCCTCCATGTACTTCTCTTAGGACTCTTTGGGCCATTTCGGTGCCTAAACACAAGAGATTAATCCCGTTTGCGGTTTTCTTGTATATTTGACCAGCTTGTACCTCAATATATTGGGTTGCGAGCCTCCTAAGGGCCTTTTTGGCTCTAGGGCTAGAATTAGGAGGGTAAATTTGATGGACGAGTAGGTTCTTTATATCAGTGTACCATTCATCTTCTTCATCATGGCATATCTCCAAAGCATCGCAGTATGAAGGTTCAGACCTTCTTCGCACGCAAATGGACATCATTCTAATGGAATCAAGTATGTTGATCATGCTTGCCAATTTTAGCCAATGCATCTGCAAATTGCTTATCTTCTCTTGGAAGATATGTGAAATGTATTCGGTTGAAGTATACCATGATATTGTCTAAGTATTCTTGGTAGAGTACCAAAGATTCACTTTTGATTTTCCATACTTTGGAAATTTGGTTAATTATAAGGGATGAATCACCATAGACTCATAGTGTTTTGATGCCAAGGCTTATGGCGGTTTCGTAGTCTAGAAACTTCTTGCTTACATAATAGATGACTTTCTCTTCCTTGATTATTTCCTGGGCTAGCATGGCCCCCATTGATGTTTTTGTGACAGTAAGGTAGAGAATTAGAGGCATGCCTGGAGTGCGCGGTACTAGGACGGGTAGTTTAGACAGATAGGCCTTAATTTTGTCAAAGACCTTTTGGCACTGTTCATCCCATTCCGTTTTTACCTCTTTCTTGAGCTTTTCGAATATGGGATTGCATGTGATAGTAAATTTGGAAATGAATCGACTAATATATTGGATTCTTCCCAAGAACCCTTTGATTTCTTTCTCTGTTTTCGGAGGAGGCATGTCTATTATGGCGTTGATCTTGGATGGGTAAATTTCGATCCCTCTAGTGCTTATGATAAATCCTAAAAGCTTGCCGAATGTGTCTCCGAATGCGCACTTTTTGGGATTAAGCCTCATGTTGTACTTCCTAAGCCTATCGAAAAACTTTTAAAGTGAGGGTACATGCTCTTCTCTTTCTTTGGACTTTATGATCATGTCGTCCACGTATACTTCTGCTTCTTTGTGCATCATATCGTGAAGAAGGGTGGTTGCGGTTCTTTGATATGTGGCTCCTACATTCTTAAGCCCGAGTGGAATTATAGTGTAGCAATAGGTGGCCCATTGGTTGATCAAAGTCATTTTCTCTACATCCTCTTTGGCCATAAGAACTTGATTATGCTCTGCGTACCCGTCGATGAATGAAAGGAGGGCGTGTCCAGCTACATTGTCTACTACAACATCTATGTGGGGTAGTGGAAAGTCATCTTTGAGGCTTCTTTGTTTAAGTCCCTGATATCCACGCACATTCGTACTCATCCATCCTTTTTTGCGACTGGAACAATGTTGGCTACCCATCGAGGTAATTGGCCCCCTCTTATGAAGCCTGCATCAAGTTGTTTTTGGACCTCTTCTTTGATCTTAGCAGCCCATTCCGGTTTTATTCTTCTTAGCTTTTGATTGACTGGTTTGCAATCGGGTTTTAGCGGGATGGTATGTTGAGAAATGTTGCGGTCTATACCAGGCATGTCCTTGTAGGACAAGGCAAAAACATCCGTATAATTCTTTATGAGTGTTACGAATTGTTCGCGTGCATTAGAAGTTAAAGACAAGCCAATTTGCACGTGGCGTGGCTCATCGTTAGTTGCAATATTTATAGTCTCTATTTCTTCTACTATTGAAGTCTGTTGTTCATGTTCAATTAGTGCTTTAATGACTTCTTTTGGCAATTCTGTTATGTCTTCTAAGTTATTAGCAACAAGGCATTCCGAGTAAGCAAAATCAGCACTCATAACATTAATGGAAGCGGACAATACATCAATTAGATCATCACTAATGACCTTTAGTAGTAACAGAAATAGACTGGGGGGGACTACTCGACACTTCAAGGATAACAGACACAGAATCGGACTCAGAATCAGAATTGGGCCCTTCTGAAGGACCGTTGCGGATCGTGAACTTGACTACCTCTACTGGATCCCAGTTCGTCTCGTGCTTCCAGGCGGCGCGATCGGGCTTGATTAGGGTAATTAGCTTGGATGGGTCGAAACCTTTGTTGAAAAGCACAGTAAGGAAAAGTTTACCCACTGCCTCATTGTATTGGCGACGTTCTTCACCAATTAGTAGCCCAACGTCGTTAGGTGCCATGTCATTAGCCCAATCTTTAGTGGATTAATCCTCTTTGAGAGGTGATGGTGCCTCTTCACTCATAGTGAAATAGTCACGAAATGTTTCAATGCCCAAAACTAAAATTCCATTGGTCGCATAGGGTTCAGGAAATCCATAGTAGGGGTATGGATCGACTTCTTGAAGAAATTGCTTATTGAGAGTTAGAGGATAAGGATCCATATTGTGTGGGATGGGCTTGTTGGCCGCGCGGGCTTTCTTTCTAGCCACTTTCTTAGATATGTAGGCTCGAAACTCTTGCTTAGTGGGTTTATAGCCTAGCCCAAAAAGATCATGCTTGATCTTAGTATTCCAGTAAGATTGGGTTACCTTGGGTGACAGCCCAAAGTGGTGCCTGGAAAGTAGCCTTGCTTTCTTAGTAAGGTATTCACATTGAGAATGGGCTCTATTGTCTCTATGAAGGCTATTTTTTCAAAGCCCCATAATTCTTCATCTTGCTCATTATGCTCTATCTTTAAGACTAGACCTTTTTCTATCTGGTCTACCATGGTATCGACACATACTTCCAAAGTCGATCCTGCTAGAGATATGATAGGCCCGCAAGTGCACGGGTATATCGTCGTAATAAAATATCGTATCCACAGGGAGCTTTCGATTCCAAGTACTAAGATTTCTTAAATTTAACAAGCTAAGCAATTAAAAGCGGATTTTTGGTGAATTTAGCAAAGAACTAAATCGCTAACAATGATGAGAAAATAGCGAGATTAAAGAACCTAAGGTTGATTTCACTCAATTAAACCACTTGATGCGGATAAATAGACTTCAACTAGCATGTCATGTCGAATGTTGCAAGGACGGACAAAGAACCTAAAACCTTCTCTCGAAGAATCAAAGGCGAAACTCAATATAAAACTCGACTACCTATTCTCATGGAGTCAAGCAAATATCAAGAACATGAAGAACATAATTCTATCCAAAAAGCCCAAAGTATTTCTAACCTACTCTCGTGGATAGGCAAACTTGATGAAAGATTGAGTTCGGGCGATCAAGATTCTTCTCTCGAATTTAAATTAATCACCAAGGATAAACAATAACCAAACAATCAATCATTGTGCAACACTCTAACGACATACTAGTTTCCAATTATCTAATTAAACATCAAGCAATTCAATCAAGCTACATCAACCCTAGATAAAGGGGAATTAGCTGCTCATGATAATCAAAAGCAACAAAGAAACTAAGAAAACTAAATTAAACATGATCAAGCAAGAATTCAAGAACAAGATTAAGAACAATCATAAACTAGATTAAATAAACTAAAAGCAAGTAGAGTGTGATTCTAATCTAAAAAAGCATAAAAGTTTGAGAGAGAATATGAGGTGCTAAAAGATTGTGAAGGAGATGAGTTCTCTCTCCTTTTATAACCCCCAAAATATCTATGTCGGATCCAAGTGAAATGCCAAAGGAATGGCAAAGGCCACGACTTAAAATCTCGAATTCCGGCAGGTTGCATGGTCGTGCAGAAAATGTGAAGGAAAGTTGCATGGTCATGCAACCCTTCTTAAGGTCACTGACTTACTTGCATGGTCATGCAAGGTTAAGCCTTCGAACATGCATGGTTGTGAAAGTGCAATTTTGCCTTGAACTTCATTTTTGCACTTATTTTCTCGCTTGGCTTTCTCTAAGGCATCCTCCTCGACTTCTTCTTTAACGATTGCGACTCCAAATCATCTCCAAAGTCTCTACCAAGCCTCAGGGTCTCAAAATATCCTAAAAACACATCAAAACACAAACATACCCCAAGTAGTCATCTTTATCACAATAATCATAAAATCTCACAAAGAAATGATATAATTACCATGAAACCAATCAAATGAGTGCGTTTATCACATGGAAAATAGCTCTAATTACGCACTCATAAAACTCCCCCAAGCTTAAGTCTTTGCTTGTCCCCAAGCAAAACACGTCAAGACAGAGGAAACATGGAACAAAGGACAATAGATCACCTTCTCAAACCATGTTTCAAAAACAACATCAAAGCCAAAAGAACTAACCCAAGTCAAGGACAATAGTGACATAGCTGCTCGAATTCATATAGCACATCATGTAATAGCGATCCAAAACATCCAAACTTACCACAAGACCCACTCTCAAATGTAGCATAGCACAGTAGAAAGACCTTCACTTTAGGTATGTGGACACTCACACTCAAGTGTTTGAAATTGACAATCAAAGTGGATTTCTCTCGATACTCATCACAAAAGTCATGGTTTACCATAAGCTCACCAATCGTCTCACATCTCCTCCGCTAAGGACAATTGATATAAACGAGTCAAGAGGACTTTCATAGGTTGTAACGTAGGCTTAAGGTGAAGGGTATGACAAGTTCATTCGGACAATTTGGCTAAGATGTCATGAAACTAGTGGAGCAAAAATCATTAATTCACCTCATGCATGAAGGTAAACAATTGAGGTCACTGACTTACTTGCATGGTCATGCAAGGATTAGCGTTCGAACTTGCATGATCGTGCAAGTGCAATTTTGCCTTGAACTTCGTTTTTACACTTCTTTTCTCGCTTGGCTTTTTCTACAACATTCTCCTTGACTTCTTCTTTAACGATTGCGACTCCAAATCATCTCCAAAGTCTCTACCAAGCCTCGGGTCTCAATATATCCTAAAAATACATCAAAACACAAACATACCCCAAGTAGTCATCTTTATCACAATAATCATAAAATCTCACAAAGAAATGATATATTTACCATTAAAACAATCAAATGAGTGCGTTTATCACATGAATAATAGCTCAATTTACGCACTCATTAAACTCCCCCAAGCTTAAGTCTTTGCTTGTCCCCAAGCAAAACACGTCAAGAGGGAACAAAGGACAATAGATCACCTTCTCAAACCAAGTTTCAAAAACAACATCAAAGCCAAAAGAACTAACCCAAGTCAAGGACAATAGTGACATAGCCGCTCGAATTCACATAGCACATCATGTAATAGTGATCCCTAACATCCAATCTTACCACAAGATCCACTCTCGAATGTAGCATAACAAAGTAGAAAGACCCTCACTTTAGGTAAGTGGACACTCACACTCAAGTGTTTAAAATTGACAATCAAAGTGGGTTTCTCTCAATACTCATCTCAAAAGTCATGGTTTACCATATGCTCACCAATCGTCTCACATCTCCTCCGCTAAGGACCATTGATATAAACGAGTCAAGAGGACTTTCATAGGTTGTAACGTAGGCTTAAGGTGAAGGGTATGACAAGTTCATTCGGACAATTTTGCTAAGACCTCACGAAACTAGTGGAGCAAAAATCATTAATTCACCTCATTCATGAAGGTAAACAATGCGCAACTCCGACTAACAAAAAGCAACATTTAACCAACATCACCAAACTCTTTTAAAATACTCTTCATTCAAGCACAACTTTCAAGAATTCAACCTTTATTCATTTTTTTTTCATTTTATTTTTTTCCCTTTTTTTTGAACTTTTTCTGATTTTTTTTTTTTTTTCCGGAACCAAACTTTGAATTTCAACCATCCTTTCAAGAGCTTACACAAACCACGGAGTTACACATTGTGAAATGTACCATAAACTCCAAAGCTAATCTCTACTCCACAAGTCTCATGACGAAAGGGTAAACATGGTTTTTCCGGTCAAAAGGCTTGTAATGCGGGTGAAAGCAAATAATAGGCAAAGCTCAAAGTGGTTCACAAGGGGATAAATTGCCAAGGGTAGGCTTATTTGGCTATTAGCTAAATATTCAAAGAATGCCTAAATCATACTCGTTCACTCAATGTCAAGTGCGGACTCTGCGGAGAAAAGAGAAATGAATTGTCTTCGGAGAGGTTGAGAAGCCTCTCCCCAAGGTGAGTTCTAGAAACCAATGACTAAGAGAGAGTTTCACACATGAAAAACACAGTAGACCGTAGTGATGCACGGTCTTCAAAGCTAAAAACTCACGGGTCAATTTGGTCTATCCAACTCAGCTATACAACATTCAAGAGTCATCATCATACAAGCCACAAACCATGAATGGCAACAACAATCATGCTATGTAAAACTTAGGCTCAATCACATTGCCACAAGAACAAGGGTTAATCCTTCCGGTTTTCACAATAAAACAAGAATCATCATCGAAGGATCACATCTCACACGTTTTTTTTTGGATTTTTCTTTTTTCTGTTTTTTGGAATTTTGCTTTTTTTTTTATGCATGCGAAATTAAAATCTAAACTATATGCAAAACAAAAAATAATAAGAAAAAGAAAAAAATAAAGAGAAACAAATCCAAAAATGCAAAAATAAAATAAAAAACTATATGCAATGTAATTCACATTTCAAAAAAACATCATCAAAATCACCCCCCCCCAAAGCTTGAAACGAACATTGTCCCCAATGTGAGAAAAGACAACAATACAGATCAGGGGAAGGGAGGAAAGAGAACTCACGAGGCCCCGCCGAATGGGGGAAAGAGGTCGGAATAGTATTGCTGGCTCATATACCAACTAGTTATTGCTCACAATCATGACACTCACATATCCATTTTGACTTGTATCACTGAAGAGTCATTCATCATCCTCTCCTTGAATTGATCATAACAGGCTAATGCTCGTATCATTTTGTCAAAAGCACTTGTAAACATCTCAGAAACACACAAATTAGAGATCATTATCACAAAGAAATAATAAATAGTCAACGACCTCTTAAACTTGTCAAATGTCCTTGAAAAGTCAAAATGACAAGATGAGTCTTCCATCACACTAAACTTATAACTCTCCCTATAAATCCCATTATTGTCACCTATGATATTCTCATACACCCGGTGCATACAAGAATCATAAATCTCTAGTACATCATTGGGTTTCAAATATGCATGTCCAAGCAAGTTATCGAGAGGGGGACTAATATGAGGATGCACAATTGTTGTAATTTGCATGCTTATGGATTTGGGGGGAAGTGAATCATGATGCTCAATATTAGAGAACTGCTTCTCTACAAAATTTTCAACAAGTTCTTCCTCAATGAAATGCTTAGATGAAGATGAATTATTCATGAAATTGAGTTGGGTCTCTATCAGCGCCATGTGGGAGGCAATTGAATCAACTTTAGAGCACAATTGCTCTATTAGTTCTTGTTGTTCATCATTAACCTTTTGTTGCATGACTATGAATTCCTCAAAGATGGTTTCCAATTTTGAATTTGGTAGATGAGGGGCCAATAAAGTTTGGTCATCTCCATAGAAATAATTAGGAGAACATAAATTATCAAAATTATGGCCATGGAAATAAGGATCATATTGGTCACCTTGGTAGAGGTGATCAAATTGACATTCATTATTATAACCAACATACCCATTCCAAACATAAGAGGCATTGGGCATATCACATTCATTCGCATTCACATAGTTATCACAAGTATAATCATATGAACTCGAATTATAATCACCATATCCCCCATGATGCCAAGAAAACATTAAGAAATCAAACCAAGTAAGACATAAGTGCTTAGTCTAGTCAATTCTAGAACTCCAGATATTGGAATATGCCAAGCTCCCCGGCAACGGCGCCAAAAACTTGATAGGCGCGCAAGTGCACGGGTATATCGTCGTAATAAAAATAGCGAACCACAAGGAGCTATCGATTCCAAGTATCAAGTTTTCTCAAATTCAACAAGCTAAGCGATTAAAAATTGGAGTATTTGTAATTATCAACTAAGAACGCAAATTAACAATGAAAAGATATCAAGAACTAAGACCTAGGATTGACTTCACCTCCACTATAATTCCTTGATGCAAAGCGATAAGTCTAACAAGCATGTAAAATCGAACATGTAAGCAAGGACGGAATTATAAGACACCAAAAACCCTCTCTCGATGGTTAAAGGATACACTTAAAATAACCAAATTCCTATTCTCATGGAATAAAGCTAAATCAAGAGCATTAAGATCATAACAATTCCAAATATCCCAAGACTTTCTAACCTACTCTCGTGATTAGGCAATCTTATCAATTGTTTGAGTTACGACAACTAACAAGTTTCTCTCGAACATGAGTTAGTCGTCTAACAAATAAATAAGCACACAAACAATTGATCGCATCAATATTCTAAAACATGCTAATCAAACAAATTAGGGCATCAAGGAACCAAGCTTTGGCTACATGAATCCTAGATAGGGAATCTAGCTACTCATGATATTGAAGAACAACAAGCAAACAATGAAAACTAAATTAAGCATGATTGAACTAGAATTCAAGAACAAAATCAAGAACATTCATAAACTAAATTGTAAACTAACAGAAGTAGAGGGATGAGAAGAGAGAAGATAGGGAAGAGAGATAAACCAAGATGCTTCAATTGCAAACTCCAAGAACTTGAAGAGAAATCCAAACTTGCAAACTTGTTCTTCAAATTACAATAAACTAAGAATGTTTAATTCTAATATTAATCTAGAAAGCATAAAAGAGTTTGTAAAACTATGAGAAAGATAGTGGGGTGCTAAGAGATGGATGAAAGAGATGAGTTCTCTCCCCTTTTATAACCTCCAAAATGAATCAATTCAGAATTGGGAAAGAAACCCCTGGAATAGGAGAAGTCACGAGTTAAATTCCCGAAATCCGGCAGCTTGCATGGTCGTGCAGAAAATACAAAGGAAAGTTGCATGGTCGTGCGACCCTTCTTGAGCTCACTGACTTACTTGCATGGTCATGCAAGGATTAGCCTTCGAACTTGCATGGTTGTGCAAGTGCAATTTTGCCTTGAACTTCGTTTTTGCACTTCTTTTCTCGCTTGGCTTTTTCTACAACATTCTCCTTGACTTCTTCTTTGACGATTGCGACTGCAAATCATCTCCAAAGTCTCTACCAAGTCTCGGAGTCTCAATATATCCTAAAAATACATCAAAACACAAACATACCCCAAGAAGTCATCTTTATCACAATAATCATAAAATCTCACAAAGAAATGATATAATTACCATGAAACCAATCAAATGAGTGCGTTTATCACATGAATAATAGCTCAATTTACGCACTCATCAAGATAGTTTCACCTTTTGGTGAAAGGTTGAGGCTACATGTAACACCCCGGATTTTGGGACCAATAAAAACCTTTATAAATCAATAATATTTACAACAGCGGAAGACTTCTATACAAAATCCAAGGCGTTATCGCCACACTCACTCCAACGAATGAGTGCAAGGCTAAACGATACGGCTTCAACAAACTAGATAGTACAATAAATTACTACTCATTACAAAATATACAAGACAAACTTCTTGGCAGCTCTATCCGATCGTCCAAACTTGATCTTCAATGCAACCTATGAGCCAATCACCAGTCTACTCCTCCATGCAATCGAATATCGCATAGGTTCATCATAGGTCCACCATTTGAAGAGACATGGACAACAAACACACGTAGCACAAAAGCAACCAGTCAGCAAAGCTGAGTAACTCAACATTCATCGAACAATATACGAATTCATAATTTCATATGAATATATTCAAAAGCTATAAGTGCAATTGTGTCACATAATCAATACACAACTTAGGTCCTGTTGGACCTTACACTCTATCCCAAAAGACATAACTATAACGTCTCAATTCCCAAATGCTCTTGAATACCACTTTGCTAATCACTCAATTAGCCCAATATATGTGCCATTTGCTCTTGGTCATTAACTCCAAGCCTTGGACATAAGGAACGTGAACTAGCCATCACAGGCTCTCAATAACATAGCCATCACAGGCTCTCAATAACATAGCCATCACAGACTCTCAAAAGTCCATTTTCGGACCAACTCATAATCAAATCATTACGAGATTTCAATTTTCATAAAAATAATTACTCATCACCTAAGAGTCAATCTCTTAGGCTACTCGCCAACATGCCAAGGTCTAAGTAGCTAACAAACCTATTGAGCCTCACCCAAAATAATATGTACCAACTCATTCTCAAGTTCATACCTCAATGGATTACCCACCATGGGTTAATTCACAATGATATCCTCAATCAGACACCTTTTCGGGTTTTAACGATATATGAATCACAAGTTGGCACGGTTTCCCAAAGTACAATATATTCTCGGGTTGCACTAACTATCACTCAAATAGTTACCATAAACTACTCTTAGTGTACTCATCTAGTCATCTCAATTAGAGTAACCGACATCTATCTCAAAAGTATGCCCCTTTGCATTTAATCCATCACCATATCACAATCTAGCTATAAACTCTCATCGTGTCAGACCATATCTTAATTGTATCAATTGATAATCAATACATGTAAACAGTTAATGAACGATAATCTCAATCATGTTCAACTATCATGCCAAACCAATCAATACATGTAAAAATAAAACAAATATCTTTAAACATGAAGATTACACATGAATAAATACTCAAATAATAGTATCATACGTCTCCAACCGATACGAATGAGGTTACATTTCAATTCAATCACCATAAATCACAAAGAACAAATCTGAAATCTGAAATCAGAACGCGCGATCTGAAACAAACGCTCGAACGAACCATCAAACTAACTCGATATCCTTTCAAATTTGGATTACATGCTGAGGAAGCCCTATGATTGAATTCCACCAAACGGTTTGAACAAGTACTGTATAGGTTTTTAGATATGATTGAACAAAGTAGGCGAATCTGAATCTCGTTTCAGCACTGTGCTGCTTCAAGAGAAAAATGATTTGGGGTATCAAACGATCTCTAAAAATTGTGAAACTGTCCAGTCTGGTTCTAGACACCTAGATCTAAAACATATCCTAAATTCAAGTCCAGAAGATAAGTAGAACAGGACAAAAGGAATTTTCAATCCGAAACTGTGTGCTGGACAGTTTTTAGGGTTTTTGTGAGGCTTGCAAGAGAGAAAACATGAGTGAGTATTATGAACTCACTAGGGCACGAATTTAGAGGAAAAGAATCAGATTAAGGAGTGTCAAAGATATTTATAGAGGTTAGGAAACCTTGACCTAGTTAGAATCCTAATCCAACTAGAATACAACTCAATTAAGGAAACTATCAAAAGGAAAACATATCTTCATTTTCAAACACCAATTAATAAGGAAATAAATATTAATAAATATTCTTTCCTCCAAATATTCATATTCTAAATTAGATAATCACATTTTTTAAATATAATAAATATTATAAATATGCGGGGTATTACACTACAGCATTAAGCCCATGTAACCTAGGCCTTCGTAAAAGCAGATTAAAGGTGGCCGGAATGTCTATAACGTGAAATTAGAACATTTTCTCGAATGGGCCCAATGTTAATGTTCTTGGAGAATGTGCCTATGACATTTCTTTTGGAATTATCATAAGCTCTTAGCCCTTGTGCGGAATGCGCGAGGTTGTTGCAGTCTATTTTGACGTGTTCAGCAGTCTCCAAAGGGCACATGTTTACAGCAAAGCCATTGTCAACTAATGTCATGGGGACTTGTTTTTGTTGACAAATTACAGTCACATATAGAGCTTTGTTGTGATGAATGCCTTTGGGTGGAAGATCCTTGTCGGAAAAGGTGACGAGCGTAGATGACTTTCCTTTGACCAGGAGGTTAACCACATCCTCGGGAGTAGCATTTGGAGATATGGTGGTTGCATTCGAGGCTTCTAACACGGCTCTTCTATGAGTGATGGAAGTAGTCAAACAATGCAAAATGGACATGTCACCTTTCGTTCTTTGCAATTGCCTAAAGATATTAGTTCCATCATCCTCTTTAGTTGCCTCCTTTTGAGTTGGATCTTGTAAGGACCCGGGATTTTTCCATCTTGCTACACGGAGTTCGTCCTTATAGAAAATTTGTAAGCTGGGGGCCTTTAAATAAGTTTAAGGGACCATCGAGTTATAAAAGATTTTGTAAAGACTTGAATTGAATAAAAACCATGAAAGAGTTCACAAATCTGCTATCGGTGTTTTATCGAAGGGACAATCCGAAGGGACAACCCAATAGCGCGATAAGTGAATAGATCATTTTTTAGAAATACTCCCACTCATGTAGAACATATGAGTAACCAAGAATAAAGGGTTCGGGGGCGAAGGTACGAGGTGGGAAGGTGTTAGGCACCCAACTTGCCCATATTATGACGGCCTCTACTAACTCAAATTTGCTTAATAATTTAAAAACATGATTCCCACACAAACCGGATTAACAACCTAGACATAGACTATTAATTGGTTCATCACAAGTATCACAAGGTTTATTATTGACCCTTATTTAGACATGCATTTGAATGGCAAAGTGAGCAACACAACGACTAGACATGCTTGGACAGACAATATTTAGGAAGCAATAAAAGACGATTACTAGCATGATATCTACATTATGACTAATAGAAAATAAACAATTAGGCAAGTAATTTAATTTGAGCCCTTAGGAGTTAGTACCTGAACTGTAGGCTATATTTGACAAAAATAGTAAAGACAAGATCTTGTAGACGCCAAAAAAGCGTCTTCAGATTTCTCCGCAAAAGCCCGATGATGAAAGGAGTAATTATTAAGCTTGAACTACTATTTTGCTTTAATAGTTTAAAATAAGGTCTCAGGTTTTCCTCCAAACTGTAAGAACCCTCTCCTTTCGGCGCCTAATTGAAATAATAAATATAATGTTATACGTTCTTAAATAGAAGAGATTGATTGATTAAGGGATTATTGAACACCTGAAGTCGCCACCAATTTTTAAGGAAACAATTGGAAATCATCGATGTGCACCCAATTCCTATTGGGAATTTTGACTCATATAACCCAAAGGCCAAAGATTGAGTTCGGGGGTGTGAGTACGAAAAAGATAAAACGAATCTCATCTAAATCGACCGTAATAACGGCCTCTACTAATCCTATCCATGTTGATTCTTAATTCACATAACAAGGTTTCAAACAATCCGATCATCCAAGATCCTAAATTAACTAGGTGGGTTGAACAAACCAAATTATTAAAGTTATCGCTTTGCACATGATTATCCAATTGCATGATTTGATTAATAGAACACAACCAAAATAATAGAAATATGTTCCCCAACCTTACCGTTCTAGATTAACGCGCCAATTGCCAATTTGCATGAACAAACTTGTTAGTAACTTCAATGGAAGTAAAATAAAAGATATAAACTTTAATTACATGTTAGTATGCTAATTGAATTGTTTAATCATGGAAAACATGCAAAGGTATGATATTTACAATAAACATGATAAAATATAAGAAAACTAGAAATTAAACCAAAAAGTATGAAAATCATGTAAGGATAATAATTAAACTAACCTATGCATGATAATCATGAAAACAATAATTAAAATTGATCTACACAGGATGAACTAACTAAAACAATTAAAACATGCAAAGAATATTAACCATGATCATAATATAAATAAAATATGCTTTGAAAATAGATTTAAGAGTTGAAAAGATGAGCCCTCAGGTTGAACCTTGATTATACTAGAATTGAATGTCAATGGCTCTTGATATTGGAGTTGATCTTGGGATGAGACTTGTTCTTCATTAGGGTTTGAAGATGGGTTTGATAGATGTGACTAGGGTTGAATGGAATAGATGAGAGAGAGAGATTAGGGTTTTCTTGAGTTGAATCCCGTAATAATGAGTTCTGTCCCCAAAAATGGAGTTTACAGGGGTATTTATAGGGAATGGGCCGAAAAGGAGGTCAAATTAGGGTTTTCGGGCCAAAAACAGTGCCCAGCGGCCTCCCGGAGGGCCGCTCGGGGTTCGGCGGCCTCGATAGAGCAGCTGGGCTCTGGCGGCTGCCGCTGGGGCTCAGCGGCTGGCCGCTGGGGCCGGCGGCCCGCTTCACGGCCTCTACTCCCACGAAAAGGCTGCTGGAGGGCTCGTTTGACGTCCGATTGGCCTGATTCTTGGTGCATTGGATTCCTTATTCAAAGGGCTTTCTTTTGAAATAATTTGGGCTCAAATCGAATACGTATCCTATGAGTTATGGCCCAAACACTAGAAAGGTGTCTGTTTCAATGGATTAATCAATCATCGGATCATATCTCCTTCGTTTCTAATGGGATTTTGGCCCATAATATGTCACTGGAAAGATAATTCAAAGTGGAATACAATTATAGTAGGCTAATACTCCAATTAATCCTTGAATGGCTAAAAATCAGTCTTGAATCGTGATATGCGGGTATGAGAACATCGTTTTTAGCCCGTAACTTCATTAAATCATAACTTTTGACTCCGATATCCGATTGGGACAAATGAGATGGCGTTGGAAAGCTTATGAAAAGGGATATTTGATGATATGTAAATGTGAAGGGTCCGGAATAAATATGGATAATGGGATACAAATAAGCACAATTATTTCGAGCATTGACATTCAATTCATTATGTTCATTATTGGTTATCATCATTGGGCATTTGAAAAGGGGAAACTGATTACGGTGTCTACAGAAGCCCCCACTTTGGCCGAGCTCAAGTAGAGAGAAGGGCAAAGTATGCACATTTTGAAAACATGCAATGCAATCACATATTGGAACCTTCGATGAAGACGTCAATGTTGATGTCGATGGCTGTCAGGAATACCAAGTTGACTTGAATCGAAGACAGCGGTCGGGGTTGCCGGATTGACTTGAAATTGAATATGGCAGTCAGGATCGTAGGATTGACTTGAAATTGAATATGGTTGTCAGATTTGCCGAATTGACTTGAAATGGATGTCGGCTGTCAGATTTGCCAAATTGACTTGATCGAATTGAACACGGCAGTCTGGATCGCCAAATTAACTTGAATGATTGAACATTGACTTGAATTTTGAAGATGGCTGTCGGCGTCGCCAAATTGACTTCAGGGGTTGACTTGAGTTAAGTATTCCTGTAAATGAAAAAGCAAGGGCACACACAAACATGGCAATGCATACACACAAACATGGCAATGCAAACACATATTTGACCAATAGACACACATAGGAGATTGACTTGAACTTGAAATGGGACTCAAAACCCCAAAACATAGAAGGCAGATTGAAAAATGGAAAAGATTTTGAAAATCGATTTTAGAAAAGACTTAGGGGTCCAAAGTAAAAACAATTTTCTTGATCGAATTGAATAAGATGGTCTCCGTAGAGCCTTCACCTTGGATGGGTGGCACTTCTTGAATGATCTACCATATCAGGATTTGTAGGAACACTTGCTGGATTGATGTCGAGCCTTGAGCGCGGAGTTTGATTATTTGAGTATTGAAAGACTTTGCGCGAGCCAGAGAGTATAGACATGATGCATGATTGAAGGAAATGTATATATGGATCGAAAAAGTAACACAATTTGAATTGTGGACTAGAATTGGAAGGGTTGATAAGGGAAGCACATTGATCGTGGAGGTGATGGATAGAAAGACATGGGTTCAATAATCGAGTTCAAGTTCTAGGCTTTAATGAATGATCCACGGAACACTTGAGGTGATTCTTAGAAAACCAAGTTGATTTTAGAGAATGTATAAGGGGAATTTTTGATGATTGAATTTAGAACATGGCCGAGCCTCGAGAGAAGCTGCCTACGTATCCTTGCGGAATCAGGCCAAACGTAGTTCGTGGATTTTTATTTTTTATTATGCCCTTAGTTTTTGCCTGAATCATTGTCCTTGAGGATCGATCCATCGGGCTTGCCCTAACTTTTGCCTAGGCCATTGAATGAATGGGCCCAGCGAGCTTTTTATTTGACTTTAATGCCCTAACTTTTACCTAAGCCGCCCTTTCGGATTTTCAACCTAACGGGCTGCACATGTTTTGAGTGTTAAATCTCTAAGAGGACTTTTGGGTTGTAATGCAAGTCTTGGGTTTGGGTTACCAAAGAAAGGGTTATTAAGGCTCAAAGTCTCATCAAAGCCCCAGTGTACACATTATCACCTTATGTTTCGAGAAGTGAATTGAACTTGAATTTTATTTCTTTTCTTTGACTTTGATTTTTGCTTTTCTCTTTTGCACTTTGAACACTTTTCTTTTTTTCTTTTATTTATTTTTTCTCTGTATTTTTTCAAATCTTCTGGACTCTCAAAATTCCACATCTCTCATGGATGGTGACACAATGGATTGCACACTATTAAACTCCCCAGGTTAAGGATTATGTGGGTGTGAAATGAATGGCTATGTGTTTGAGGCCCAACTTGGTTGCAAGAGGATTTTGAATGTGGATTGAAAAGGATTGATAAAGGGTGACAAATGAATGCCTCTTGTCTTCGATTTGACTTATGGACACATGCTTTTATTCTTATTTTTGTCCTTTGATTTGAATTGATCATCTCTTCTCTTAGCATTAATGAGATAATGCAACTTGGATTCATCATTGAATTTTAGTGTTCCATGGATAGAAGATATAGCACAATAGAGAAAAGTAATTGACTTTATTGAATCGAAAGGAAGAAACACACGGCTAAGACTTGATAACTCCTAAATAGACTTGAACTCGAATTGGGAAAGAAAGAAAGGGAGAGACTCTCCGACTCACGCTAATCTTATTGAACTCGAAAACAAAACAAAATCCTAAGAGAAGACTAGTCTTGAAAGCGCTTGACATCTTGATGCTTCTCTTGACGCTCTTGGCTTGAACTTAAAAAATGGGCCTCTAGAGTGGAGACCTCTAGGCCTAGAGGTTATGGCCTAATGGATTACAGTTGTTTATTGGGCTTCTTCATATCTGGGGCCGGGATGGTCCCATTATCTATGAGATCTTGGATCTTATGGTTTAGAAACCAACAGTCATCAGTGTTATGACCTTGACCTCGATGGAACTTGCAAAAAGTTTCGGAATCCCACGATTTGCTTCGATTCTGTGGAGATGGGTCTGGAGTTGGACCTGTAGGGTGAAGATGCCCAATTTGCTGGAGTTTCTCGAATGCTTTACTTAACCTCATGCCCAATGGGGTGAAGACCCTTCGAGGTTTGTTGGCATTGTCTTCATTTAGAGAGTTAACCTCGAGGCCTTTGAAATCACTACCCTTTTTGTCTTTGGAGTAGTTGGAGTAGTTGCCCTTACTCTTTGTAGATTGAAGATGTTCCTCAATTTGGATCCCGACCTTGTAAAGTCTATCAAATGTCTCAATGTGTTGGAACATTAGAAGTTCTTGGTATTTGAGTTGAAGGTTGCGGACCACAATCCTTACTTGGTCCTCTTCAGAGGGGCGATTGATGAGTTGGGCCGCCTTCTCCCTCCATCGAGTCAAGAAAGGAATAAAATCTTCCTTTTCACTTTGTTTGGTCACTTCCAACTCCCTTAGAGTCATGGGGAGTTCATTGTTGTAGGAGTATTGCATCACAAATTCTTCTTTGATAGAAGTCCAAGATTTGGCCTTGAGTGGGCCTAAGGTTTTGAACCATTTAGAAGTTGGGTCCTCGAGTGTCATTGGAAAGATCTTTGGATAAAGAGTTGAATCAATCGCTTTGATCGCCATACATGTGGTAAAACTCATTAAGTGACCATGTGGGTCTTCCACTCCCTTGATTTTGGGATATCAAGTAATGTGACTTTTTTGGGCAGTTTGGAGTGGAGATCGACCTCGTGCTCCTCTTCTTCATCCATATAGTAGGTGCTATATGTAGAATTCTTGCGCATGAGTTGCTCAAGCTTTTCAAGCCTTTCATCGAGCTTAGAGGGAAAAGGGATGTCATCCTTTTCCTCATCATCAGTGTGAGGTTTAGACTTAACATCCTCCCTAAGTTTCTTGATTTCTATATCTTGGGCTTGGAGACGAGTATCCATAAGTTTCAATTTCTCGAGAATGGCTTTGAGATCATCATCTCCTGGCATGGTAGTGATTGGGCTTAAACTTGAAGTATAATGTCCAGGTGGACTTGAAGGTGGTGTTTGAAACAGTTTCCTAACGAGCCTACCGTTGGTACTTGAACGCTCCCACTTTGGGCTTGACTTTCCTATCCGGGATCAAAGGATGAATCAGAAAAAGGAAAAGGAAAAAAGAAATTGAAAACAAAAAAAAAGAAAGAGATTTATCCACAATTGTAGTCCCTTAATTTTCATATTTTTTTTATAATTTTTGTTGAATATTTTCGAATTTCCGATTTTTTTTTTTATTTTTTTACGGGACATGGAAAAGTGGACGGGAAGAAATAAGGAAGGAGATTTTTGGAAAATATAAGAAAAGGTGAAATTTTTGAAAACAGGGAAGAGATTTCGAAAATGAAAAATAAAGAATTTGATAAAGAGGTTTCAGAAATAAAAAAAAAAAGATCCCCTTCCTAAATAAGGACCCCTAGGATATGAGAGTTTTGAAATAAGGGGAAGAACACGATATGAAAAGTTGCAACTAGCATATAGCACATAGATCACGTCCAACCAAACAAGAAAGGTGGGAAATTGAATCTAGAATAATCCCTCAACATAGTAACTTCTCAACGAGATTTAACTCGAAAATCCTCTAAGGTAAGTAATGTGCTTTAATTATTGATCCTCCATTTTTGACTTGATTAATAGAAAGACTCTTGACTCAAAAAGAAAAATATATATACTATTGACTTGATTATGGAAACAAGACTCTTTTATGAATAAGACTTGGGGAAGGGGAAAGACTCTTGACTTATTATGGAAAAAAGAATATTACTCTTGACTTAAATAAGACTCGATTGAAAATATGGAAAAGACTCGAAAAATGGAAAATATTACTCTTGACTGATTATGGAAAGTGAGACTCTTTTTTTATTGGAAGGATCTTTAATCGAAACACGTTACCTACTAGGATTCTATTTTCTTGGAAAACAAATCTTCCTAATATGGTTAGTAGCATCATAGGAATCATACATGGATTCTACTTCATAAAAAGAAAATATTCTAGACTCGATCTTAGAAAGATATCTACATAATAAGGGATACCAAATAACGCAAAAAGATTGCGCTCACACGAATTGGCAAACAATCATGCAAGAATGGACATGTGAATGAATGCAATATTGGGTGAATCTATGGCTTTGGTATGGGAACCCACAACCGGATGTGTTTCGTCATCTATGGGATGCATAGTAAAACTAGACGTACCGTTTCACATATCTCGAATGGAAACATGTAAATGTCATGGGGTGGAACACGACTATGTGCAAAAGTAATTCGGACCTAGTGGGTCACCGGTCTAAGTCATAGACAATGCTCCAAAGGATAATTCCAATTTATGGTGTGGTGATGTCTTTCGACATCTTGTGAAGATAACGCATGCAAATGGATGACATGAATGCAAAGCAATAATAACCACATAATGATCTTGAACCAAGAAATAATAATTAACAATCAACATGGACAAGTTTTCGAATTACACCCTCTTATTAAATCCCCAGTGAAGTCGCCACTGTAAGAACCCTCGCCTCTCGGCGCCTAATTGAAATAATAAATATAATGTTATAGGTTCTTAAATAGAAGAGATTGATTGATTAAGGGATTATTGAACACATGAAGTCGCCACCAATTTTTAAGGAAACAATTGGAAACCATCGATGTGCACCCAATTCCTATTGGGAATTATGACTCATATAACCCAAAGGCCAAAGATTGAGTTCGGGGGTGTGAGTACGAAAAAGATAAAACGAATCTCATCTAAATCGCCCGTAATAACGGCCTCTACTAAGGATAATAATTAAACTAACCTATGCATGATAATCATGAAAACAATAATTAAAATTGATCTACATAGGATGAACTAACTAAAACAATTAAAACATGCAAAGAATATTAACCATGATCATAATATAAATAAAACATGCTTTGAAAATAGATTTAAGAGTTGAAAAGATGAGCCCTCAGGTTGAACCTTGATTGTACTAGAATTGAATGTCAATGGCTCTTGATATTGGAAGTGATCGTGGGATGAGACTTGTTCTTGATTAGGGTTTGAAGATGGGTTTGATAGATGTGACTAGGGTTGAATGGAATAGATGAGAGAGAGAGATTAGGGTTTTCTTGAGGTTAATCCCGTAATATTGAGTTCTGTCCCCAAAAACGGAGTTTAGAGGGGTATTTATAGGGAATGGGCCGAAAAGGAGGTCAAATTAGGGTTCCCGGGCCAAAAACGGTGCCCAGCGGCCTCCCGGAGGGCCGCTCGGGGTTCGGCGGCCTCGATAGAGCAGCTCGGGCTCCAGACGGCGGCCCGCTTCAAGGCCTCCGCTCCCACGAAAAGGCCGTTGGAGGGCCCGTTTGACCTCCGACTGGCCTGATTCTTGGTGCGTTGGATTCCTTGTTCAAAGGGATTTCTTTTGACATAATGTGGGCTCAAATAGCATACGTATTCTATGAGTTATGGCCCACACACTAGAAAGGTGTTTGTTTCAATGGATTAATCAATCATCGGATCATATCTCCTTCTTTTCTAATGGGATTTTCGCCCATAATATGTCATTGGAAAGCTAATTCAAAGGGGAATACAAGAATAGTAGGCTAATACTCCAATTAATCCTTGAATGGCTAAAAATCAGTCTTGAACCGTGATATGCGGGTATGAGAACATCGTTTTTAGCCCGTAACTTCATTAAATCATAACTTTTGACTCCGATATCCGATTGGGACAAATGAGATGGCGTTGGAAAGCTTATGGAAAGGGCTATTTGATGGTATATAAATGTGAAGAGTCTGGAATAAATATGGATAATGGGATACAAATAAGCACAATTATTTCGAGCATTGACATTCAATTCATTATGTTCATTATTGGTTATCATCATTGGGCATTTGAAAAGGGGGAACCGATTACGGTGTCTACACAAACATTCCTTTATTTTCATTCCATCCAAAAGCCCCATTCAAGAGCTTTCCAACGACACGTCTCATGCATCATTCCGACCTCCGGTCGCCAAGTTGCGATATAGGGGTAAAATCGTCTTTCACCACTCAAGGGTAAAACAGTCTTTTCCTATTTTTCGGAGCATTAGAAATTCCCAGAACGATAAAGACAGGCTGACGTCATCCAGCTGGCTGCTGACAGCCGTCAGCGGCCCTGGAAGATGTCCTAGGGCCGCTAGCAGCGCTGCCTTTTCCTTCGGGCCCGGCTCATTTTTCAAGCCTGTCTCATTTTCAGCTCAATTTTCACCCGTTCAACCCCACTTCCCACGCCTATATAAACAACCCTCCACCCTCAGTTCATAAGATACAGTCTACAGTTGACACCCTCTATTCTCAGTAGTATTGACTCTGAGCTTCTCCCTCTTTCTTCCAAACTTGAGATCTTTTTTTACTATTATTGTCAAATATAGCCTACAGTTCAGGTACAAATTCCTGAGGGCTCAAATTAAATTCCTTGCTTATTTGTTTATTTTCTAAGTAGTCATAATGTAGATATCATGCTAGAATAATGTCTTTTTGCTTCCTAAATACTGTCTGTATAATCGTTGTGCTGCTCAATCAATTGCATGTCTAAATAAGGGTTAAAATAAATGTTGTGATGCTTGTGATGAACCAATTAATAGTCTAAGTCTAGGTTGTTAATCCGGTTTTGCATGGGAATTATGTCTTTAAATTATTAAGCAAACTTGAGTTAGTTGAGGCCGTCATAATACGGGCGAGTTGGCTGCCTAACACCTTCCCACCTCGTACCTTCGCCCCCAAACCCTTTATTCTTGGGTACTTATATGTTTTATATAAGCGGGATTCTTTCTAAAAATATGATTAGTTCACTTTTCGCGCTATTGGCTTGTCCCTTCGGTTTGTCCCTTCGATAAAACGCCGATAGCAGATTCGTGACCTCTTTCATGGTTTTTATTCAATTCAATTCTTTTCAAAAGCTTTTCTAACTCGATGGTCCCTTGAACTTATCTAAGCCCCCAACTGACAAATTTTCTATAAGGACGCACTCCGGGGAAAAACAAAAGGATTGGTATGAGAAAATCCCGGGTCCTTACAGTGGCGACTTCACTGGGGACTTATTTAAGAGGGTGAGACTCGAAAGTCAAGTTTGCTTAATTTTTTAAATAACATGTTCCATATTATTTTGCATCATTAGCATGTGCCTTGGCACAACCTTTTGACCCTTATCGACCCTCGAGGAAGTTTGTGTCGCAACTCGTAGACAACGCATATTACAGTTGTCCTATCGTGCAAATCGACGCTTCCTCACCCATGACTCATCAATCCTTTGTTGATGAAAAGAATTACAATCGATGTGTCGACCATCCGCCGAACGGAAGTTGTAATTTGTCATGGTAACCTCACAGGAGCCAAAAGCCTTTAACCCACATTTATGCATCCGCTTGTTTGTTGTGCATGTGTCGTTGTAATTCCCGTCTGATCACATGTTTGCCTATAAACTGCGTTGTTGTAATGCTTCTGAATGCATGAATTACGTGATTATGTGCCAACATGTACCTACGTGCTAGGAGTCTTTTCTTTTAGTTAGTTCCTAGTGCCCAAAGATGGTGTGAGAATTCAAATTCAATGAACACTCATCATTTTCCCAACGATCTATTCTAAAAGTCGTGAACAATTTCTAGAGAGTCCGTCTTTAATTTTCCCTCTCCTTTTTCTTTTTTTGTATTTTTTTTTTTTCTTTTGTTGTAATTCAGATTCGGTTCAAAAAAAAAATCGAAAAAAAAAAACAAAAAAAAAACGGCGAAGCAAAAAAAAAAATAATAATGCCGAAAAACAAAAAAAATATATAAAAAAAAAAGAAGGACCGAAATTTCTTTTTTTTTTTTTCATCCCATTTTTCATTTTCTTTGAGTCTAGGATAATTATCTTTTTCTATTTTTCTTATTTTCGTTCATTGACTTTATTTCCTTTGAACATTAGGAGAGTATTTGGGCATTTAGGCTTAAGGACTTTTCTTTTTAGGACAATGTGTTTTCTACGTGTGGGTCAATTTTTCATTAGATGAGAGACTCATGTTCTTCGTTACTAAGTGCTCCTTGCTTCCTATTCAGGATAGGGGGTCCGAAGAAGAAAGGAAATCTTGAGAAAAGTTGGGCCCGGCCTTCGGCAAGGTTGGTTCGTCTACAACCGTCTACACCATCCAGTTCCCGTTTACCTCCACCACAAACAGCTTCACCATCAATAAATTCACCATCACTACATACCTTCTTCTCCACACCAATCACTCCTCCCAACTTCACAATGCCTAAAACCATGAATGAAAGATTTGATGACCTCATGAGTGAGCTAGAGAAGGTTCAGCTCATAATGGATGATATGGAAAGAAAGAGAGAAGAAAAAGCCCCTTCTGATTTCGATTCTGAGGAGGAAGGGTCAGATGCTATGCTAGCTAAGATTACCTCCGTGCTCAAGAAAAGTGGTTTGGTTTCCAACTATTGCGTCAATGTAGGAAAGTTCGACACTAAAATCAAGGGTAAGCGTCCAGCCAAGTTCTCTATGCCTGAAGTGCCCACTTTCACGGGAGTGGACAACCCACAGGATCATCTGAAATCCTTCACTACTGCTATGGCTCTGAGGGGAATCAACAAGAAGCTCTATGCCCATCTGTTTTCTCAGACCCTTGACACACATGCTCGGCGTTGGTTCTATTCCTTAGACTTAGAGAGCTACCCAACCTGGTCTGATTTTACCACGGTCTTCTTGGCTCGATATAAGGACAACGCCACTCTCCCCATCACTCAGAGGGAGCTTGAAATCACTACTCAAGAGACGAATGAGGGATTCACTAAATTCCTCCGTCGATGGAAGTCCAAGATAGCTGAAATGGTGGAAAGGCCTTTTCAAACTGAACAGATCAGACATTTCATTAAGAACTTGCAACCGGCTTATAAAGGTCACCTGCAGTATCAGGCCATTGATTCAAATCAGCGTCTATACGACGTTGGTATTCTTATTGAGGATGATATCAACAAAAATAAAGACCAAGTCCCCCCTAAGCCTTTCACTTATGGGAGAGACAAGAGGGCGACTGCAGGAACCTCTTCTGGTGCTCAAGTTAACGAGGTAGCTGCGGTGAATACCTTTGTTGAGAGAAGAACGCCAAGGGAATTCACCACTCTCGGAACGACTCTATCACATGCTCTGGAAAGAATGATTAAAAATTATCTGCTGCAACCCATTGGACCAACTCCAGAACCACCGGTCAAGAATCGTAACTGGAAAGAAGGGGAATACTGCAAATATCATCAAGGAAAAGGACACGAAACTGACAACTGTTGGGCCCTTAAACATGTTATCCAAGATAGAATTGAGAACGGTACCGTACCCTTACCAAAACCAGGTCAAGCGCCCAGTAACTCAAACAACCCTTTAGGTGCCTTTACATATAAGTGTCGAAGATGCCTTAGGACTTGAAATTGCTGGAATATGGGACAGTGACGAGGAGGACATGTGGGAGATCCAAACCATATCACCCGTAGGAGTGGCCCACTTGACGCGCTCTGATCGTCATTACAGGCCACCAAACATCTATAATGACAGGATCCCGCTTCCAGCTGATGAGGAAGTGGAAGAAATCCCCGCAAAGGAGAAAGAATCTCCCATCACGGGACAGCTCAAGAAAATCAAGGCTGACATCTCCATTTGGCAACTTCTAGCATCATCCCATGAACATCGTCAAGCTATTTTGGAAGCTTTGTCAAAGGTATCGATATCGCCTGATATGAGGCCTGACGAACTAGTCAATTTCTTGGTAGGGGATAAAACTAGGCCATCCATTACTTTTTCGGACAACGAATTACCACCAGAAGGGTCTTCACATAATAACGCTCTGTACTTGACTGTATTCGCCATGGGCAAATATGTACCCATGACCCTAGTGGACAACGGCTCAGCCGTAAATTTATACCCATTAAGGACTGCAGCAAAATTGGGCATGGACGTCAACAATTTGGCTCACTCAGCGTAAAGCTTGCGCGCGTATGACAACTCCAGTCGAAAGGTGCTGGGCTCCATAACTATGAACATCACCTCTGGGGCTATAGAAAAAATGGTCCAGTTTTATGTGATGGACATTCCAGCTACTTTCAACCTGTTGTTGGGACGACCTTGGCTTCATGGTTTAAACGCTGTAGCCTCTACCCTGCACCAAAAGGTCAAGATGATGTTGGAAGGAAAAATTGTGGAAATCGAAGCCAACCCTGTCAAAGCAACCATTGACAAGACTCCTGTCTTAAAGATAGAGCATGATAGTGAATATGTCGACCTATGGGGATTCTCCCCTGAAGAGGTAGCTCTCATAGAAGAAGATACCAATTCTCGTAGCTCGAACAGTTCCCAGGAATTCGAGACCTACCCTTCTGAAGAAATATGGGAACCCGATGAGTTTGAAGAAGTAAAGGAAACTATCGAGGGAATGTCCATCTACGTGGCACATCACCACAACGCAATTCGACAAATGAAAGAGAAAATCGCCTCATTAGAACGACCCATGGAATGTAACATTATTCTGGCCAAAGGAGACGCTTGCTTCCAACAAGATGAACTGTTCGACAAAATGATCAAGTATGGATATGCTCATCCAAGGAGGCCCACCCCTCGCATTCTTCCCAAGGATGGAAACCCCTATCTTCGATGCAAATACTGTGAAGCTAATGGGCACCACACTAACCAATGCAAGCGACTGAAGAGGGTAATCACCACTTTCATTGATCGAGGGACCATGTGGTCGCCCAACTCATGGGCCAGGAAAAGGTGGCGCCGCTTTAACCAAAAGGAGTATACCCAACTGAATGGCCCCATTGGTAATGTTATGAACACCCTCATATGGAGGGGAGATCAGAAATCTACAATCCCACCTGATGACCTCCAAGAAATGCATAGAGACCCGGACCTCTACTGCCGCTATCACCAGGTTTTTGGCCACTACACGGACAAATGCCTTCGCCTGAAAGATGACATACAAGAGATCATAGACAGTGGATAGGTACCACCACCTCTGAAAGAAGATGAAGAGCCCTGGAACTGATTGATTACCTACAAGAGCTAGAGGAATCGAATCTGAGTCTTCAAGTCCAGTCGAGTTAGGGTCTTAGCTAAATCTTTAGGTTGAGTCTTGAACAGGGGGTGTTCCCCTTCTTTCTATTTTCCTTCTAAGTCTAGTTTCCTTTTGACGGGTATTAGGGACCCTCTTCCCTGAAGTCATGTGTGCTTATCTATTCTTGCAAATCAATAAAAACCCCTCTTGCTCAATTCTCTCTTTGTTTAACTATTGACAAATCCAATGAATACAGAGTTGCACAAATCATTAACTAATCAATTTGAGTAATGTAAGTGAATTTCGCAAAGCAAGAATATAGGTTTACACTTTTACAGGAATTTGAGTAGCTGAACTACCCCCAATGATGCCACTCCTCAAGAAGAAGAAGCGGGCCGGACTTTTGCAATAGCCTCGACACAGAAATGATCTTGGCTCCGATCGAAGAAGACTCTTTGTACCAGGACGTCTACAACTACATCACCAAAGGAGCGTACCCTCAAGATGCCCCACTAAGAGCTCAACGGGCCATCCGTCTCTTAGCGGCGCAATACATAGAATACAAGGGGGTTCTGTACAAAAAATCCCACAACGGGGTAAACCTCAGATGCGTGAACGCCGAAGAAGGAGCAGAGATCATGGACGAAGTACACAATGGGGTGTGTGGGTCACACATGAATGGTCGAATGCTCTCCAAAAAGGTCCTACGACTGGGATACTACTGGACTACTATGGAAAAGGATTGTTACGACTATGTCAAGAAATGTAAGAAGTGTCAAATATATGCCAACCTGCAGCATATGCCACCCTCGATGCTTCACAACTTCACTTCTCCTTGGCCATTTTCTACATGGGGAATAGACATCATTGGAAAGATCACCCCAAAGGGCTCGGGAGGACATGAATACATCCTAGTAGCCATAGACTATTTTACCAAGTGGGTTGAAGCCCAATCCTATGCCATCCTTACCTCTAAACAAGTGTCCAAATTCATAAGGAACAACATCATTTGCCAATACGGTGTTCCACATGAAATCATAAGTGACCACGGATCCCATTTCAAAGCCGAAACCGCCACCCTCCTTAAAAGATACAAAATTCAGCACCGCAAATCATCCCCTTACCGTCCCCAAACCAATGGTGCAGTAGAAGCCGCCAACAAAAACCTTAAAACTATCATTGAAAAGATGATAGAAAACTACAAGGATTGGCCCATCAAACTCCCATTTGCCCTTTGGGGGTATAGGATATCCAGAAGATCCTCTACGGGAGCAACACCTTACTTCCTAGTCTATGGAATGGAAGCAGTTCTGCCCATAGAAGTCCACCTACCATCCATGCGCATAGCCTTAGAAGGAGATATCCCCGAAACCCAATGGTTACAAACTCGCTATGAAGAGCTTATGTTCACGGATGATAGACGGCTACGGGCCCTAGACCATTCCCACATATATCAACAACGCATGGCGAGAGCATTCAACAAAAAAGTTCGACCTCGAAACTTAAAGGAAGGGGACTTGATTTGGAAAGAACTACGAGCCCCACTAACCGACCCTAGGGGCAAGTTTCGACCAAATTGGTCCGGACCATTCATCATCAAAGACATCTTGTCAGGAGGCGCCGTCATACTCATGGATATTGATGGCATCGAGTTCAGCCAGCTTACCAACATGGATCAATTGAAGAAGTGTTACGTCTAAAAAAAACTAAAAAAAAAAACTTTAAAAAAAAAACAAAAAAAGACGAACACTAATTGAACGAACTACGCTGGCCTGATTCCACACTGGATACGTAGGTAACCCTTTCAAAGGGGCCCGGCCAAAATCAATCAACAAATTCCATTTCAACTCATTCAAAAAAGTATAATCTTTATTCAAACTGAACGAATAAGCTTACATTGCAAGAATTAAAACTTCCTAAGAAAATAATGCAACTATGAGGGTTTAAGCTAAACAAATTCCTATAATTAATTTCTTTTGAAAACTAGACTTGCTTTCTTAGAAAACTACATTAATCCTTTTTCCCTTTAGAAGGCATCGTTGAAGAGTTCTTCTTTGAAGGAGTCTGTCTTGAGGACGACCTGTGATCGCTTTCTTGAGCTGGGGGCTTGCCTCTCTTCAGTACATGGTAGTCTCCCATACGAGACACTTCCTTCCTTTTCTTGCCTCCTGTTTGTGAGTCATATCTAGGCTTTAGTTGGTCCCACTCCTCATGACGAAGGACTCGTCTCGCTTCCCCATCACTGCAGGATAGCCAGTTCAGATAGGTTTTAGAAACCTGGGTTGTGGCGATCATCCGAGGTACAGCCCAGCGATGCCGGCTACGCCAATACTTTCCCCACTCAGCAGCAAATTCAGTGGTTAAGGAAACTACATTGGGTCTCGTAGTCTCCTGACGAGGAATCACCTGCCTCAAGCCATATTGCCTCATGACCCTACAAGGAAAGAAGAAAGTAGTCCTGTATAAACCTAGTATAGTAGTATGGAGGATCAGGTCGTCACAAGCCACTAAAGAAGTCAAACTCCACCAGGACACATGCCAACGGATGATAGGTCCCGCCTGAAAAAAGGCATCCCATTCAGCCAGGGACTTTTCAGAATATAGCCTTTTCCTCACCAGGAAGCTAGCGGCAGTATAAGTCTTCTTGGACCAAGTCCAAGGAACACGGATAATCAGATTATCCGGCGACTCTATCAACCTCAAATGCTCGCATAACCAGATTTGAAGCAGCAGGGGGCTGCCCGAGAATGCTTGGTTAGGAGATCTTTTCAACCTATCAAGCCCAATAATGGTTTCCCCTATCACTAGATATAAAGGAGAATGTCCTTCAACCATTTGATTGACCACGCGCAGCAACGAGGCTCTACCCATGTTTGAAGATTCTGCATTAACAAACAACAGACGGTTTAACAGGCACAGTACAAAAGCCTGTCTATGGCAACGCCTGAATATGGCACCTTTTTCAGAAGAAATTGCGAATTTTTCGCAAATTTGAACCAAATCCACATCAGCACCAAGCACCATGTTTTTAGGTTCTGCAGATGACAAGCCCAAGGATTTTCTGTATAGATCCCTAAAACCATCTCTCACATAATGCACAGCTGGGGGAAGAACGTCAGGAATATTAGTAATCGCAGCAAATTCCTCAACCAAAGGGCATAATTCAGAATTACCAAACCGGAAAACATGCAAGACAGGATCCCAATAATTCAAAGCAGAACGAAGAAGGGGCCACAATATTTTGGTCGGTTTTAAGTTTAGCAAGGTAGAAACATGGAACGGGGCTAGTTCGAGTTTGTCTTCTACGGTCAGATTTTTGCACCAAGCATCGAACAGATCTTCAAAGGATTTCACCATGGCAGAAAATTGGAGAAGCTTAGGAAAGTTAAAGGGGATATAAAAGCACCTCAAACATCCTATTTATAGGCAAGCACGCGGGCCGAAAAAGCAAAAAAAAGAGAGCTGTCAGCAGACTGGTCAGCGCCGCTAGCGGCCCAGCCCAGCGCCGCTGGCGGCCAAGACTCTGGCCCCAACCCGATTTCCTTTCTGCTCCGGTCCACATTGCTGATCCAGACGACCAGATTTCAGTCCAGTTTTTAGTACCCGCGCGGAATAACAAAGCCCGAGACTCTCTTAGATTTATCTTTTCCATTTTTTTATTTCTTTATTTTCTTTTTTTTTAGGGGGTATAATATGTGTAAAATTTTGCGTTTTACTTGCATTTTTTTTTACTATTCCCTAAATTTATAGCTTTGTTCTACTGCACAACACATTGCATAAAGTAGATCAGACGAGCATAATTGAGTCATCATAACATGTTCATGCATATCAAAAAATGTGTGTAAGTTACACCCAAAGCAGGAGTTCAAAGACCAATGTTCACAAAGCGGCCCAACATCGTTCAACTAGAATCGTCACTGCCGGCCTCATCAGCAACGGACGGCCTTGACAGTAGTGTCCGGTCGAGTAAGGGAAAGAAGAGCTATATATGGGCCTACTGTTCTCAGCCCTCATGTCCCGTTCATCATACGCTGGAGCCCGCATAGGGATACCTGCCAGAAATCCTGAGGCAAACAAGCTCGCTGCGGCCTGACTAGCAAAATCCATAGCTGCATCCTGATGAGAAGGTCCAGCATATGACATATCCCACCCAGGGGCGTTCGCCCAATCTCCAGCCGAGGGCGTAGGTGCAGGCAACCTATCGAAGGAGGGCCGGAAATCAACAGGAGAGGACATCTCCGGAATATATGGGACAAAAGGTCCGGGCACCTCATCAACAGGAGGCCTGGTCACCACCACAAGAGGAGAACGAGCAATGGATGGCCTGCTCGCTGAAGAAGCCCTCGCTGCAGAAGAGTGGCGTGGTCCTATCGAAGATGAAGACTGAGACATCTGCAGATGGTCGAAAATGTTAAGTTAAGCACTTCACTTAGCTAAAACAAAGGAAGAAGGGAATTTACTTACATTAATAGTCTTGGACCGAGAACTCTTCCCCTTGCCCATCGCTCGACCATAGCCTTTCTTCAACAGGTGTATAAGCTTGAAGACATGAGAAGTTTGCTCTCGGTTCAACTACAAAAAAAAGAAAGAGCCACAAAATAGAGTCAGAAACTCAAAACAAACACAAGTATAAGAGAGAGACAAAAAAGAGAGAGATGACTCACCCCCGTACAACCATCGGGCAAGGGTAGGCCCTCCACCGCCTCTCCATCAGCAATATCAAGAGGGAGCTACTCCACTATGCGCCCCTCACTCTCTCCTAGATACCTCACCTTGTTGGTTGGCAAGATCACACTTGGGGGCTGACCCCAAGAAGCCCTAGAACGAGATCTCTCAGGGCCCGGAAGAGCTAGACGATCCGTCTACAAGACACAAAAAGTCAGTATATTGGGCAAACAATTTAAAAATACAGACAAATTTCTTACCTCAGAAGTAAGGTCCGGCATCAGGCGATCCAAGCAATAAGCCAGATACATGGTCGTCTGGTCCAAGCCAACAACCTCCGGCACAATGAACTCCTGCGCCACCCTACCACGGATCACAACCCCAAGGTCCCGCACACTCAAGCCGCGCAGGTAAAACATGGTCAAAGGAGGATCCTCCGGAACCAGGTGAGTGCCCAAGGAGGGATAGACCAACCGAGTCAAGCGATCTCCCAGATACCATACAAAGATGAATGGCCCATCGAAGACCACTCGTAGAGAAGATACCCTGAAGGACTCTAGGGTAATATGGGGAGGAACCCCAGGAATCTCATCAAAGGCGGACCACGACACCTGCAGATTATCAAGTCAAAATTCATTCACACAAAATGAACAAAAAGAACGTACAGATCAACAAGCAACGTACCGTGGACACAGCATGGCTCTCAAAGGTAGCTCGAAAATGCTCCAGAGAAGTAAACGGATGGGTGTCTCTACCAGCCCATCGTGAGCCTAAAGGAAACATCCTCAAACCAGGACGATGAGGACCGAAGGCTAAAAAATACTCAAAGAACCATAGCTGTCACGCAAATAAGCATACAAGCAAAGGTGACTTCCCTAGTTGAAGACATAGGCAAAAGGAGAGGAATAAACAAAAAAAGAGAGTCTACCTCTAAGATCCTCCATGGACCTGTGATAGATGTCCTCTCACTCGTCTCCTTAGGCCTACACGCCCGACGGCACCACTTCACCAAAGAAGCATAAGCGGCTCCACCAAGGTTGAACTCACGCACCTTGGAAAAATCCTCCAAACATGTCAAGAAACCGACTTGACACACGCTCTTCTTCTGAGCAAAGATCGTCGACCCCAGCAAGCAAGCCAGGAAATTACGAGCCCTCTGCTCTTCGGTGAGCACCTGCGCAGATGCGGCCTCCCACAGCCGCGACAAGGAAATCCAATCCTGGTCAAAATGGGCATATACAGGCCCGTAAAGATCCGACAAAGTGTCACTCTGTCGCCAATAATCCGCGTCATACTGGATACGACGCCCTCTAAAAGACAACCCCGTCAGCACAGCAAACTGATAAGGGGTAGGAAACATCTCTCCCACAGGTGTATGGAAGGTGTTCGTGGAATCCCAAAACCTCTCCATTAAACCCCGGGCAACGATCCTAGAATCCCACGAGTGACAGGCAGGGATAACAATCAAGAAATCAGCAAGACCTGAGTCCAGTACCAAACTCCTGGCCCTCTCCGAAAAGGTACCCAACAGCATAGACCAATGGGAAATAGTCCCATGAGCCTGCAGCATTACCCCAACACCTTAGACAAGCCAACAAAACTTTCTCAAATTTCCAATACACCACAAATACAGCTAAAATAAATTTCATACAAATTATATACAGCTAATCACCAATCCAGTACAAATCTCAATTTGTTCGTGTGCCGAAGCATAACAGTTCCAATTTTCAGTTCAAATATGCTGAACACAAAAAAAGTTGAGTCAGAAAACGTACCAGCTCTGGGTCAGATAAATGACTCTGTCTAGTCGGCAACAGAACACTGCGGTTCTAAAAGCCAGGCGGGCGCCAGTCTAACCGCATGAACGAATCCTGGTACAGACGAGCCCCATCCGCGTGACAAGTTGGAGGCTTTCGAGTAGAAGGCAACCCGGTGCGGAAAAGGCTCCGGTCATACTCCTCGTCGCACATAGGGTGTTTCCCCTTGTCTACGGGAGCCATGAGAACACAATGAAGCTTTCTCTCTCTACAAGTGGGAAAATAAAAGTTTCAGATTCGCAAGCTACATGCATCCATTCAACAATGCAACTCAAAATTCAGCAACTAGGCGGAAAAATAAGCGAGTTCAAGACAAAAATCGAAGAAAACGGACAAGAATCGACCTACCTCAAGTAGAGTGAAGCACTCAACAATGGAGGACCTTCAACCCAAAACTCTCGACAATGGCTTGGTGGGGAAGAAGCAAAAAACGCGAAAAGAGGAGAGAGAAAGCGCCGAAGCGCTTTTATTTGGCTCAAGACCAGCGCCGCTATCGGCTTCAAACCGAAGCCCAGCGTCGCTAGCGACCTTGCGGACCTGCAGCACGGGGCCCACAAGCTGACCCAAGGCCCCTTTTCCAGTCCAGAGTTCGTTATTACAGTTCGTCTCGCGGCAACTCCGGTACCAAACGCACGGGAGCAAAGCCCTCGGGCCCACAAATTCAAAATTCGACAGTTGGCCCATTTTACGGTACCAACCATTTACAGGTAAAATTAACCCGTTTATTTTTGCAGGTCCTAGGTACTGAAACTCGGATCTACACGGCGACGACTCTCACGACCCGGAGCGCCCGATTTATTTATAAGCCCGAAATTTTCAACGGCACTTGTTAAGAAACTCGACACTATAAATTTTTGGGGTTAGTAAATGATCGCTAATGTTATTGCGGTTAAAATATCCCTCTACAAGGTTACAAATTTTTGGGGTTAGTCAATGATCGCTAAAGTTATTGCGGTTAAACTATCCCTCAGCAAGGTTACAAATTTTTAGGGTTAGTCAATGATCGCTTAAGCTATTGCGGTTAAACTATCCCTCTGCAAAGTTACTTCTTTTGTGTCAGTCAAGGATCGCTTATACTGTTGCGGTTATACTGTCCATTATTTTATTGTTTCAGTCAATGATCTTTTAAACTGTTGCGGTTATACTGTCCATTATTTTATATGCTTCAGCCAATGATCGCTTAAACTGTTGCGGTTATACTGTCCATTATTTGTATGCTTCAGTCAATGATCTCTTAAAGCGGTTATACTGTCCATTGTTTTTATATGTTTCAGTCAATGATTGCTTAACCTATTGCATTTAAACTGTTCATATGTTTTAACCATTTTACAGCCGTAATTTTGATCGCGCTGTCTCGTCGACCTTTTCGTTTCATACGTAGGGACGGAATCTCGGCATCCGCCGAGTAGTGCTTAGTCACTATTTGCTCGATAATGCTATTCACTCTCATGTTACTAGCCATTTTTTTACAGCCGTTATTTTTAATCGCGCTGTCTCGTTGACTTTTTTGTTTCTCGAAGAGGGACAAAATCTCGACATCGGACGAGCGGTGTTTAGTCACTGTTTGTCGAAGCACTCTATGTTGATCAGTCTCAAAGTATTACTAACTTTTTCATTTACTCTGAATACAGGTCCCCAGCAAACGTTTAGGCCATCTATCCTACTACTATTAACCTTTCAGTTTCTCTTGCGTTCACAGGGATGAAATCTTAGCACACTACGAGCGTGTTCCAACACAGGTTTGTCTTCATATGCATGCATACTGTACACTCTCACACACCGTTTGCACATCAGCATCTTGCATGCCGCCTTCGGAGTACTTTTATCTTCGCTTTTACTCAAGCTCGATCAAAGTGGGGGCTTCTATAGATGCCAAAAAAGCGTCTTCAGATTTCTCCGCAAAAGCCCGATGATAAAAGGAGTAATTTTTAAGCTTGAACTACTATTTTGCTTTAATAGTTTAAAATAAGGTCTCAGGTTTTCCTCCAAACACTCCTTTATTTTCATTCCATCCAAAAGCCCCGTTCAAGAGCTTTCTAATGACACGTCTCATGCCTCATTCCGACCTCCAGTCGCCAAGTTGCGATATAGGGGTAAAATCGTCTTTCACCACTCAAGGGTAAAACAGTCTTTTCCTATTTTTCGGATCATTAAAAATTGCCCGGAAGATAAAGACAAGCTGGATGACGTCATTATGACGTCATCCAGCTGGCTGCTGACAGCCGTCAGCGGCCCTGGAAGATGTCCCAGGGCCGCTAGCGGCGCTGCCTTTCCCTTCGGGCCCGGCTCATTTTTCAAGCCCGTCTCGTTTTCAGCTCGATTTTCACCCGTTCAACCCTACTTCCCACGCCTATATAAACAACCCTCCACCCTCAGTTCAAAAGACACAGTCTACAGTTGACACCCTCTATTCTCAGTAGTATTGACTCTGAGCTTCTCCCTCTTTTTTCCAAACTTGAGATCTTTTTGTACTATTCTTGTCAAATATAGCCTACAGTTCAGGTACAAATTCCTGAGGGCTCAAATTAAATTGCTTGCTTATTTGTTTATTTTCTAAGTAGTCATAATGTAGATATCATGCTAGAATAACGTCTTTTTGCTTCCTAAATACTATCTGTATAATCGTTGTGCTGCTCAACTTGTCAATCAAATGCATGTCTAAATAAGGGTTAAAATAAATGTTGTGATGCTTGTGATGAACCAATTAATAGTCTAAGTCTAGGTTGTTAATCCGGTTTTGCATGGGAATTATGTCTTTAAATTATTAAGCAAACTTGAGTTAGTAGAGGCCATAATAATACGGGCGAGTTGGGTGCCTAACACCTTCCCACCTCGTACCTTCGCCCTCAAACCCTTTGTTCTCGGGTACTTATATGTTTTATATAAGCGGGAGTCTTTCTAAAAACATGATTAGTTCACTTTTCGCGTTATTCGGTTGTCCCTTCGGTTTGTCCCTTTGATAAAACAACGATAGCAGATTCGTGACCTTTTTCATGGTTTTTATTCAATTCAAGTCTTTTCAAAAACTTTTCCAACTCGATGGTCCCTTGAACTTATCTAAGCCCCCAACTGAAAAATTTTCTATAAGGACGTACTCCGGAGAAAAACAAAAGGATTGGTATGAGAAAATCCCGGGTCCTTACAGATCTCAAATTTGGAAGAAAGAGGGAGAAGCTCGGGAGTACTCAACCGAGAATAGAGGTTGTCAACTGTAGACTGTGTGTTTTGAACTAAGGGAGGAGGGTTGCATTTATAGGCGCAGGAAGTAGGGCTGGACGGGTGAAGAGGAGCCGAAATTTGGATTCTGGGCTGAAAAATAGTCGGGCCTGGAGACTTAGCGAGCGCCGCTAGGGCGATTGTCACAGCTGCTACCGGCCCTGGATTTTAATCCAGGGCCGCTGACGTCTGTCAGCTGCGAGCTGGATGTCGTCATTACATCCGGTCTATTTTAATTTTCCGTAGGAATTTAGTGGTCCAAAAAATATGAAAAGACCGTTTTACCGTTCTGCGGTAAAAGAGGTTCTACCCCCGATTCGCAACTTGGCGACCGGGAGTCGGAAAAAGTTATGAGAGGTGTCGTTGGAAAGCTCTTGGACGGGGACTTTTAATGGGACTGGAATGAATGAGTGATGGAGGAAAAACATGAGACCATATTTTACCTATTAAAGCAAAAATAGCATTCAAGTTTATAAATTACTCTATTCATCATTGGGCTTTTGCGAAGAAATCTGAAGGCGCTTTTTTGGCGTCTACAGAAGCCCCCACTTTGATCGAGCTTGAGTAAAAGCGAATATCAAAGTATTCCAAAGGCGACATGCAGGATGCTGATATGCACATGATGTGTGAGAGTATACAGTATGTATACATATGAAGACAAACCTGAGTTGGGACATGCTTGTAGCGTGCTAAGATTTCATCTCTGTGAACACAAGAAAAATAAAGGTTATGGTTAGCAGGATAGAACACCGCTCGTAGATGGTCTAAACGTCTGCTGGGGACCTGTATTCAGAGTGAATGAAAAAGTTAGTATACTTTGAGAATGATCAACGTAGAGTGCTTCGACAAACAGTGACTAAACATCACTCGACGGGTGTTCGAGATTCCATCCCTGTACGAGGAACGAAAAAGTCGACGAGACAAAATATTGGTTGCGAATGGGAAGTAACACTGGTGAGAGTGAATAGTATAAATGCTTTATTCTGAGCAAACAGTGACTAAGCACCACTCGGCGGATGCCGAGATTCTGTCCCTGCACAAGAAACGAAAAGGTCGACGAGACAGCGCGATCAAAATGACGGCTTTAAAATGGTTAAAACATATGAACAGTTTAAATGCAATAGCTTAAGCAATTATTGAATGAAACATATATAATAATAAAAAAAAGACAGTTTAACCGCATCAGTTTAAGCAATCATTGACTGACACAAAATAAGTGACCTCATAGAAGGACAATTTAACCACGATAGCTTAAGCGATCATTGACTGACACAAAATAAGTGACCTCGTGGAACGACAGCTTGACCGCAATAGCTTAAGCGATCATTAACTAGCCCGAATAAGTGACCTCGTAGAAGGACAGTTTAACCGAAATAGCTTAAGCGATCATTGACTGACCCAAATAAGTGACCTCGTAGAAAAGGACAATTTAACCGCAATAGCTTAAGCGATCATTGACTGACCCGACTTTGTGACTTCGTAGGAAATGACAGTTTAACCGCAATAGCTTAACCGGTCATTGACTGGCCGGACTTCGGAAACCGGTTGTCCGATAAATCTTGGATGAGGCCAGCGGATTTAAGGGCTTAAAATAATTTGATACTCCCCGAGTGATAAGTATCGTCGGGATATGCCGGGCTCGTGTATTTGGGATCTGCAAAATAATTGGGTTAGTTTTACCTGATAATACATGGTAACGTAAGATGGGCCGACTGTTGAATTTTGAATTGGTGGGCCAAAGGGACTTGCTCCCGCGCGTTGGGTACTGATCTTTGCCGCGAACAAACTGAAATAATGGATTCTGGGCTAGAATAAAGTCGTGGGACAGCATGAGGGGCCCGCGTGTGCAGGCCAGGCAGGCCGCTAGCAACGTTGGGCTCTTGGTGAGAGCCGCTAGCGGCTCTCGACCTAAGCAGGCCAAAATAGTTTTTCGCGAATTTTTTCGTGTTTTGCCTCATTGCTCTTCTTGTTCGTCGAGAGCCATTATCGAGAGGAACTTCCATTGTTGATTGCTTCCCCTTTTTCAAGGTAAGTCAATTCTTGACCAAATTCTTTGATTTTTGTTTTGGACTTGCTATTTTTCCGTGTAGTTGCAAAATTTTGGGTTGCATTGTTGAATGGGTACTTGTTTCTTACGAATCTGAAACTTGAAATTTTCACTTGTAGAGAGAGGAAACTTCATTCTTATTCTACGGATCCCAAAAGATAAAGGGAAACGTCCCATGGGTGGGGAGGAGGAGAATCTTCGTACTCGGCTTCTGTCCTCTAGTACACCCCTTGCTCGACATGCAGATGGGGCAAATTTGTAACAGGATTCGTTCATGCGCCTGGACTGGCTCCCGACTAGGGTTTGGGACCGTAGTGTTTTGCTACTAGACAGGCAGAGTCATCTGTCTAACCTTCAGTTGGTATGTTTCTGACTCTCTCTTTTTTTGGTTCTGCTCAGTATATATTTTTTTGAACTGAAAATTTGAACTGTTAGTGCTTCGGCACACGAACAAATTGGATCTGTACCTGATTGGTGGTCAGCTTTGTATAACTTGTGTAGAATTGTTTTGGCTGTATTTGTAGCATATTGGGGTGTTGAGAAAATTTTATGTGTTGGCTAGGGCATTGGTGTTCTGCTGCAGGCTCATGGGTCTACTTCTCACTGGAGAATGATGTTGGACACATTTTCTGTGAGAGCTAGGGAGATAGTGCAGGGTTCGGATTTCGAGCACCTTTTGTCGATTACATTGGCTTGTCACTCTAGGGATACTAGGATAATCACTCGGGGGTTATTGGATAGGTTCAGGGATACCACGAACACTTTCCACACGCCTGTGGGGGAGATGTTTCCTACCCCCTATCAGTTTGCTGTACTGACGGGCTTGCCTTTTTGTAACACCCCGACTCAACTGTCTTATATAATAACATTAAATGAGCAATTCACCTGTTACGCGGATGCGATAATTATAGTCGAGGAGTTACCGCCGCGTTTATTCTAAAGAATAAATGCAAGGCTGTGATAAACCTGCTAAATGATTCACCTTCATTTCTTAATAAACCAAAAATTTGTTCTGTATATACAAATATGTACAATCTAGTTACTAGTAATTGCATTTTTACATTACAGAGACATTTTACATCAAATTATCCAGGAAACTGGGTTCGTCTTCTATTAGTCTTTGCGCGTCCTCCCCTCTCTAGTAAAACCCACTTGTCTAATAAGAATGAACAAAGCGGACAAGACAGAAAAACAGAAAACGCACGAAAATTAGCAGAAATGCTAAGTAAACCCACTCTACCCCGTAAAAAAAACATATAAAAATAGGCTTTTAAATGTTTGCTAGAAAACAACTTTTTAATCATGAAAGCTTTAGAAATCAAATAGGTTTATTTATTTTAAGCTGAGTAGTAGTCCTACGGTTCACTACGCTTAATTAACTACCCATAACATCAACTACTAAGTCATCTAGCTAGCTTACAATATTTGCGTATACATTTCCCTTAAGTAACTTTTTTTTTTTATCACTTCTACACCTATACCAATTTGTTTACACTATTGGGGAAGAGAACGGCGAAATACCCGGGAGACCCAGCCACACTATCTCAATGGATGACTCGGGAGACCCAGCCGATCAATCCCAACCACCTAGTCTTGAAAGCGTGCGCACACCCCTTTTCAGGAATCTAGAGACCCGAGAGACCCAACCGATCTCAACCTGAAAAGGAAAGACTACAACTACTTTTGAACTCACAATAACTATTACCAATCTTGTTCCTCGTCTCTAGTATAGTATTCCGATTTACTAACTAGAAACTTCTCCCCCGACGACCTTTACTTCAGAAAAATAAGCTCAAATGATTTATACTAGTTCAACATCACAAAAACTTGTCATTTGTCTATGCTATGTACTGACTTATTTTCCTTTCCTAATGCCAAGATCACATGGCATTCATACTACCACACACTATAAATATACTCATATTGTAATAATCTAGCTACTTCATTAAATCAACCAGTATTCACTTAAAGTATTCACTTCATATATAGAGCATGTTTTATTCTTCATTGGTTCTTAACATGCCAGCCGTATCAAACCCATTCATACATCAATAACATTTTCCACGTACAAGTCACCAACAAATATACTAATGTACTAGCTACATATCTACATACATACTTGGTTTTGATAAAAGAACTTAGTTTCCACAATTGAGCAAATACCACAACAAAACATGATTTCACATATAAACGCAAAGAGCATTATTTTTACGGGAAAGAGGTTTTGGGTAGACATGGTATTTACCTCGAAGAAAAATAAAGAAGCCAGACAACCAAAATACTCCTTTCTCCCTACTAATCAACACCCTCTGAACTGCTACCGAGGCCTAAACAATGTCAAGTAATTTTTTTGGAATCAGTACTACTATACTATAGAATGTAGAATCTTTAAGTTGCATAATGTAGGTTTTATTGTTCAGTTTTACTAGAAATTAGTTGTCTGTGTATATATATATAGCTTAGCTCAAGATACCCACACAATAAAAACTACTGGAAGTCCAATTATCTAGACAGTACCATCATTTATACAGTTATACACTAGAACTAAGTAAAGAAGGAGAGCATAAAGGGCGAAATAATGAAGATCGGTTCTGAAAATTAAAAGCAACAACCTGACAATTGCGGTTATGTTCTAAAATAAGGTTCAAATGATCCAATTTCGTATTTTCATGCTACTGATATGAGAGAGAAAGAAGGTAAATGAAGTAGGTAACAAAGGCCCATGGTCGATTGGCCTCAAGGAACCCCAAATAGGCCACCACCACCACCAATTGTGGTGGTTTGTGGCTGAAATTCAGCAACATAAGAAGAAAGGAAAGGGAAGAGGAGGGAGAAATTTACCTTCTTAAGATCCTTCAATGGCTGCAAATTATGGGTTCTTGTTGTCTACTTGAATTCCTTTTGATTGTGAGGAAAGTGATTTGAGTTTGGTGGTGAAGTTTTGGTTATGGCGTGAGTTTAAGCAAGAGAGAGAAAATGGTTTTAAGTGAATGTGTGGGTGAAGGGAAATGCTTCTATGTTTTTCTGATGAAGGGTGATTAATATAAGTAAGGGCAACATTGTCATTAGTGACTTATTTATACCTAAAGCTTTGATAGATGATTAGAGAATAAGTGGGATGATTCTAGATCATTCCCACCGCCAAACTCCACTCACGTTTTTTGTTTTTTTTTGGAAAATAATCCTTTCTAGTAGCCTTAATCATATTATTGTTATTACTTTTACTTATAATAAAGTTTTCAAATTAAAAAATATTATTTTATTGCCTAGCTAAATATATGCGTATTACACTCTCTCTCCCCCTTAAATAAGTTTCGCCCTCGAAACTTAAAGAAAAGATTACCTTGTTCAAGCAGATGCGGATAACGCTTTCGCATATCTCCTTCAGCTTCCCAAGTGGATTCTTCTACCTTTTGACTCCTCCAAAGCACCTTTACCATCGGAATTACTTTATTCCTTAAGACCCGCTCCTTTCTATCCAGAATCTTCACTGGGCGCTCTTCAAAAGTGAGGTTTTTGTCTAACTGTATAGGCTCGGATTCTGGTTGGAGTACATGGGAAGGATCATGTTGGTATCATCGTAGCTGGGAGACATGAAAGACATTATGGACGTTGGATAGGTCCATAGGCAAGGCTAATCTATAAGCTACTTCACCAACTCTCTCGAGAACTTCATACGGGCCTATATACTTGGAGCTCAATTTCCCTTTCTTCCCAAATCGCATTACACCTTTGATCAGTGATACTTTAAGAAAAACCTTTTCACCAATATAAATTCCTACGGCCGACGTCCCCTATTGGCGTATGCTTTTTGCCTATCTTGCGCTGCCTTTAAGTTTTCTTGGATGATATGCACTTGATCCATTGGATCTTCAATAATGTCTGGCCCGACAATCATAGTCTCACTTATCTCGCTCCAGCACAAGGGACTTCGACACTTCCTTCCGTAGAGAGCCTCATAAGGCGCTTTTCCGATACTAGCATGGTAACTATTGTTATAAGAAAATTCTATCAGTGGCAAGTGCTTGTCCCAAGAGCCCTGAAACTCTAGGACACATGCATGCAACATGTCTTCTAACGTTTGGATTGTTCTTTCGGTTTGCCCGTCAGTTGCTGGGTGAAAGGCTCTACTAAATTTCAACTTTGTTCCCAAGGCCTGCTGTAGTTTGGACCAGAAATTAGATAGGAATCTTGAGTCTCTATCAGAGACAATGTCTATAGGCACACCATGCAACCTGACAACCTCTTTAATGTATGCATCCGCCAATTGATTCATTCCCCAAGTGTCCTTTATTGGAATAAACCTTGTCGTCTTAGTGAGTCTATCAATTATCATCCAAATGGAATTTTTATCACTTCTTGTGTGAGGCAGACCCATAAGAAATTCCATTGATATCGAGTCCCACTTCCAAGTTGGTATCTCTAGTGGTTGCAATAGCCCACTTGGTCTTTTATGCTCGGCTTTCACCTTTTGGCACGTCAAGCATCTAGCCACAAATCTTGCTACATCTTGCTTCATTGTCGGGGAAATATTCTTTAAGGTCTTTATACATCTTATCTCCACCCGGATGCACAGAGTATGGAGTACTGTGAGCTTCCTCAAGAATTGTTCTTTTGAGATTTATGTCATTCGGGACACGCCACCTTCCTTTCAATTTAACACTCCCATCCTCTTCAATTACAAACTCACCAGTCTTTCCTTCTCTCTTCATTTCTTCATCTCGACGAAGCCATGGGTCAATAGCTTACTTCTCATGAATTTCATCAAAGATGGTGGGTTCAATAATGAGTGCGTTAAGTTGCTCACCTATCTCTCCAAATCCAACTACCTGAACTCCTAACTTCTGAAGGTCTTTACAAATCATATCAGGCACCACAAACACCATGTTTAAGTTATACTTAGATTTCCTACTTAAAGCGTCTGCCACTACATTTGCCTTTCCCTGGTGGTATTGAATTTCTAAATCATAATCTTTAATTAGCTCCAACCACCTTCTTTGTCTCATGTTGAGGTCTCTCTGTGTATATATTTAAACTTTTGTGATCTGTATATACTTTACACCAAGAACCATATAAGTAATGCCTCCATATCTTAAGTGCAAATACCACAACGACCAATTCGAGGTCATGTGTGGGGTAATTCTCTTCATAAGGCTTTAATTACCGAGAAGCATATGCTATAACCTTCCCATGTTGCACAAGTATGCAACCTAAGCCATTTTTAGAGGCATCACTATATATTTCAAACCCCTCGGTTCCTAATGCTAATGTGAGAACTGGGTTGTGATTAGCCGTCTTTTCAGCTCTTGAAAAGCTTGCTCACAACTCTCATCCCATTGGAACTTGGTGGTCTTTCTTAACAGCTTTGTTATTGGTTGGGCTATCTTAGAGAAATCCTTTATGAATCTCCTATAGTAGCCAGCTAACCCAAGAAGACTTCTAACTTCAGCCATGTTGGTGGGTCTTGACCATTCAGTAATAGCCCTAATTTTCTCCGGATCAACAGAAACTCCATTGTTTGAAATAACATGACCCAAAAATGCCACCTCTTCTAGCCAAAATTCACATTTTGAAAGTTTAGCATACCACCTTTTCTCCCTTAAGGTATTCAACACAATTCTTAGGTGCTTCTCATGCTCCTCTTTAGTCTTAGAGAAAATAAATATGTCATCTATAAAGACCACAACAAATTGATCCAAATACTCCCAAAACGTTCTATTCATTTGATCCATAAAGGCTGCGGGGGCATTAGTTAAACCGAAAGGCATTACAACAAACTCATAGTGGTCATATCTAGTTCGAAATGTTGTTTTGGGTATGTCTCCTCCTTTATTCGTAATTGATGGTAGCCCGATCTTAAATCTATTTTAGAGAATACACTTGCCCCTTTTAACTGATCAAACAAGTCTTCTATCCTTGGCAACGGGTATTTATTTTTAATTGTCACCTTATTAAGTTCTCTGTAATCAATACAGAGTCTTAAACTCACATCCTTCTTTTTCACAAATAAGACCGGAGCCCCCCAGGGAGAGACACTTGGCCATATAGACCCCTTTTGCAACAATTCTTCTAACTGTGTTTTCATTTCTTTTAGTTCAGCCGGCGCCATTCTATAAGGTGCCTTTGAGATTGAGGCAGTTCCGGGTACTAAATCAATTGTAAACTCCACTTCTCTTATTGGTGGTAACCCAAGAATTTCCTCGGAAAAAACATCTGGATACTCTTTTACTACGGGTATCTTATCTAGTTGGGCTTCTAGGGTAGTATCCTTTACTTGGCATAAGTACACTGAGTGCCCTTTTCTAAGATGTGTTTGCAGTTTCATAGCTGAAATAAGTTTGATTCTAGGTGTTGTTACTATCCCCGGATATGTAATATGATTCCCGTCTGGCCCCTTTATGCAAACTTTTTGTTCTCGACAATATATTCTCGCTTTAAATTTTCCGAGCCAATCCATGCCTAGGATAGAATCGAATTCGGTTAAATCAAATTGAATGAGATTAGAGGGAAGTTCGATTCCAAGTATATTAACGGGAACATTTTCATATAAGAGAGAACATGGGACCACTACCCCAGAAGGAATAGTAACTTGAGTGGTTAAGGTGGATGTTGGGACTAATCCTAACTTTCTTACAAGGGAGGAGGCTATAAAGGAATGAGTAGCACCAGTATCAAATAAAATATAAGAAGGAATAGAGTGGATAAGAAAGGTACCAGTTATCACATCTGGGCTGGCTGCAGCTTTTGTTTGACTCATAACAAAGATCCTGCCTTGATTTCCTAGACCTCGGTTGTTGTTAACATTTTGAGTGATTGAAGATCCACTCCCAGTCCCCTTACTCCCTCCATTTATGTTTCCACCACCTCCAACTTGACTAAATTCATTGTTTGAGTTGGAATTAGTCATACCCCGGTTCCCTTGGTTTCCACCACCAGGTCGTGAGCCTCCATTTTGGGCCATTTGATTTCTTTGCGGTCAGGTTGATGCACCCATTTTCTTGCTAGGACAGTCATAAGCTTTATGACCTTGCCCATTACATTCATAACATACTATGACCTGTCCATCACATGTTTGGCCATAGTGGTGTCTACCACGCCTCCTGCATGTGCCCTTACGATCATTTTGAATCGAACCACCAGAACGATTTTGATTTCTGAATTGAGTATTATTTCTTTGGTTCCTACCACCATGTAGTCCTCCAGGTCTGTTACTTGATCCTTCATCCTCCGACGAAATTTTTTTCTGGTTAGGCTGCTGTGAAAATCCTTGCTCCCTCCTCTTGTTTCTACCAAGGACTTTGTCATCATTCTTCAAAATCCTAGACACATTCATAGCCCTTTCATAAGCTTCTTGCAATGTTTTTGAAGGAATACCACCCAAGGATCTTTGTATTGTATACGAAAGCCCGTCTTCAAATTTCCGGGCTTTATCCTCCTCCGTTGGGACAATGTTAGGTGCGAACCGAGACATCTCCAAGAATTTATCCGCGAACTCTTTTACGCTCAAACTCTCTTGACTCAACATTAGAAACTCTTCTTGTTTTTGCCACCTCAAAGCAGAAGGGTAGAATCGTGCCCTTAATCTCTCTTTAAAAACATCCCACTTAAAACCTTGCTAGGCTAGGTATTTAGTTTTAACGGCTGCCCACCAATTATCCGCCACCTCTTTTAGATAATAAGTGCCTATTTTCACCTTCATATCTTCTGGGCACAAAGTAACTTCATATATTTTCTCCAGATCTTGAATCCAGTTTTCTAGGGTCGTTGGGTCTGCTTTTCCTACATAAGTGGGTGGGTTATGCACAGCTATCCTCTTGCTCATGATGTTGCTGGGTCATTTGCGTTCTCCTGCTCAATCTGACGCTTAAGGGATTGTCCTATTACGGCAGCTAGATCTTCTAAAGTTTTCATTCTCTCTAATACAGTATCCAAAGTTTGTTGTTGGTTTTGTTGTTGACTAGCGTCTCCTGACATCCTATTTATTTGAAAACTAGTGCTTCAGGTACCATGTCTACCTCAAAAGAAATTCAAAGGTGGGTCTCTAATTCTAAGTCTATGACTTAGCTATTACATATACAAGAAACACGAAGCATGTAATTACTTGCAAAACATATGCCTAACAACTATCAACAACTAACATATATTTACAACAATGTAGTACGTAAATAATTTTATCTCATACGCACATACCTAATTACAAGGTCGGAATAGCATATATATATATATATATATATATATATCAACAAGTCATCTGCACCGAATAGATCCTTTATCTCCAAAAATCAACAAGGATCCAAAATTTCTGATCTTGAATTGGTCTTACAACCCTATCCATAAGCAAAAGACTTCCAAAAGATGGTGTCATCAACCTTTAGGCACCACTACTCTGACTGCTAGCCACAGTCGAGCCACCACGATACTCCCACTCGGCCTAGGCATCAATCAGAATAGTAGTCATGGCATCCGGTGTAAGGTACAAATGTCCCCTTCGAGAATAACGAACATGGTTGTAGTGATTACCAACCTTGATGTCACTATACTTTACTTTCACGGCGTACCATGGTTGGATGTTAGGAAAGCTCTGGAGTAGGTCATACACTTGTGCCCCCGAAATTTGATATATAGATGGTCCTAGGCGGCGAAAGAGTCTAAGATGCCGCCTAAAACGGTCAATGTAATCCCCTACGTCTTCATTAGGTCCCATCCTAAGTTGTAATGGGCTTTGTATTCTGCGACGTATACTTCTAATAACAACCATCTATAAGTAGAATAAACTTATCACAAACTAATTTAGGCATACAACTATACCTTCACATATCATTCAACAATTAGCACACATACATAAGTCCTACCCTTAATCCTACTCATCTCTCGACGGCTTGATCAATTATTTATTTTTATTATTTTTTTTAACTTTATTTTATTATAATTACTATTTTCTTTAATTACAATCTATATATTTTAATTTTTTTTTTTATTTAAGCCTAAACATTGCTCTATAACACATTTGTAACACCCTGACTCAGTTGTCTCATATAATAACATTATATGAGCAATTCACCTGTTACGCGGAAGCAATAATTATAGTTGGGGAGTTACCACCGCATTTATTCTAAAGACTAAATGCAAGGCTGTGATAAACATATCCAACCTGCTAAATCATTCACCTTCATTTCTTAATAAACCAAAATTTTGTTCTGTATATACAAATATGTACAATCTAGTTACTAGTAATTGCATTTTTACATTACAAAGACATTTTACGTCAAAATATCCAGGAAACTGGGTTCGTCTTCTAATAGTCTTTGCGCGTCCTCCCCTCTCTAGCAAAACCCACCTATAAAATAAGAATGACCAAAGCAGACAACACAGAATAACAGAAAACGCACGAAATTAGCAGAAATGCCAAGTAAACCCACTCTACCCCGAAAAAATAACTTTTATGAAAATAGGCTTATAAATGTTTGTTAGAAAAAAACTTTTTAATCATGAAAGCTTTAGAAATCAAATGGTTTATTTATTTTAAGCTAAGTATTAGTCCTACAATTCACTACGCTTAATTAACTACCCATAACATAAACTACTAAGTAATCTAGGTAGCTTACAATATTTGCGTATACAATTTCCCTTAAGTAACTTCTTTTTTTATCACTTCCACACCTATACCAATTTATTTTCACTATCGGGGAAGAGAACGGCGAAAGACCCGGGAGACCCAGCCAGTGTATCTCAATGGATGACCCGGGAGACCCAGCCGATCAATCCCAACCACCTAGTCTTGAAAGCGTGCGCACACCCCTTTTCAGGTATCTAGAGACCCAGCCAATCTCAACCTGAAAAAGGAAAGACTACAACTACTTTTGAACTTACAAGAACTATTACCAATCTTGTTCCTCATCTCTAATATAGTATTCCAGTTTACTATATAGAGACTTCTCCACCGACGACCTTTACTTCAGAAAAATAAGCTCAAATATTTTATACTAGTTCAACATCACAAAAACATGTCATGTGTCTATGTTATGTACTAACTTATTTTCCTTTCCTAATGCCAAGATCACATGGCATTCATACTACCACATGTAGACGCCAAAAAAGCGGTCTTCAGATTTCTCCGCAAAAGCCCAATGATGAAAGGAGTAATTTTTAAGCTTGAACTGCTATTTTTGCTTTAATAGTTAAGATAAGGTCTCAGGTTTTTCTTCCAAACACTCCTTAATTTCCACATCATCTAAAAGCCCCTTTCAAGTGCTTTCCATTGCTTCCTTCCGTGTCCAAATACGATTCCGCACCTAAGAGTTATGGCCAAACAAAGTTTAGGGTCAAAACAGATGTAGCTGAATACCATGGACCATGTTTCCAGCCCCATTTGGGAGTTCATTTGGTTGAATTAATTTGTTAGCCTTATATTTTTGTATTCCTTATTCAAATAGCGTTCCAATGACATATCTTGAGCCCACAACACATTCTTAACCAAGGAGTTACGAGCCCAACATTGATGCGTACTCCAAAACTGATCTCTCCTTACTCTTTCAGGTATATCTCGAGATCCACAAAATATTTAGACCTGAAACCAAAGTCATATAAAACTAGACCTAATAATATTTCCAACGCATCTTGAGTCATCCACTTTGAAGCCCAAACCAGTGAGATACGGCCCGGGCAAAATCCAGCTAACAGCGACCATGGCCAGGGCCGCTGACCTTGCTTCGGCCCGACTCTTTTTTCGGCCCAAATCCGATTTTCAGCTCAATTTTCACCCATTCAACCCTACTTTCCACGCCTATAAAAGCAACCCTTCACCCTCAGTTGAAAATATACAGCCTACAGTTGGCAACCTCTATTCTCAGTTGAGTACTCCTGAGCTTCTCCCTCTTTCTTCTAAAACATGAGATGTATTTTTACTATTCTTGTCAAATATAGCCTACAGTTCAGGTACAAATTTCTGAGAGCTCAAATTAAATTAATTGTCTAATTTTTTATTTTCTAGTAGTCATAATATAGATAGCATGCTAGAATAACGTTTTATTGCTTCCTAAATACTGTCTGTATAATCGTTATGCTGCCCAACTTGTCAATCAAATGCATGTCTAAATAAGGGTTAAAATAAATGTTGTGATGCTTGTGATGAACCAACTAATAGTCTAAGTCTAGATTTTTTTTAATCCGGTTTTGCATGGGAATTATGTCTTTAAATTATTAAGCAAACTTGAGTTAGTAGAGGCCGTCATAATACGGGCGAGTTGGGTGCCTAACACCTTCCCACCTTCATCCCCGAACCCTTTATTATTGGGTACTTATATGTTTTATATAAGCGGGAGTCTTTCTAAAAACATGATCAGTTCACTTATCGCGCTATTGGGTTGTCCCTTCGGTTTGTCCCTTCGATAAAACGCCAATAGCAGATTTGTGACCTCTTTCATGGATTTTATTCAATTCAAGTATTTTCAAAAGTTTTTCTAACTCGATGGTCCCTTGAACTTATCTAAGCCCCCAACTGAAAAATTTTCTATAAGGACGCACTCCGTGGAAACAAAGGATTGGTGAAAATCTCGGGTCCTTACAGTAGCGACTTCACTGGGGATTTATTTAAGAGGGTGAGACTCGAAAGTCAAATTTGCTTAATTGTTTAATAACATGTTCCATATTTTTGCATCATTTGCATGTGCCTTGGCACAACAGTGTCGCAACTCGTAGACAACCCGTATATCTAAAGGAATATACAGTTGTCCTATCGTGCAAATCGACGCTTCCTCACCCATGACTCATCAATCTTTTGTTGATGAAAAGAATTACAATCGATGTGTCGACCATCCGCCGAACGAAAATTGTAATTTGTCGTGGTGACCTTACAGGAGCCAAAAGCCTTTAACCCACATTTGTGCATCCGCTTGCTTGTTGTGCATTTGTCGTTGTAATGCCCGTCTCATCACATGTTTGCCTGTAGACTGCGTTGTTATTATGCTTGCATGAATGCATGATTATCGTGACTACGTGCCAACATGTACTTACGTGCTAAGAGTCATTTCTTTTATTTTTAGCTAGTTCCTAATGCCCAAAAATAGTGCGAGAATTCAATTCAATGAGCACTCGTTTCCCCGATGATATATTTTCATATAGCGTCGAAGTTATGAACAATTTTCTAGGACCTTTTAGCAAATAAAAAAGAGTCAGTCTCTCCAAGTCCCCTCTCCCACTTTTTTTTTATTTTTTATTTTTTTCCTTTCTTGTTTTGATGTAATTCAGATTCGGCCAAAAAAAAAGAAAAGCAAAAAAAAAGGGCATTACAAAAAAAACGCCGAAAAAAAAAACGGAAAATAAAAAAAATTGCCGAAATTTCCTTTTTTTTATTATTTATCCCATTTTCCATTTTCTTTGAGTCTAGAAAAATCAAAAAAAAATAAAAAATAGGATGGTCCGTCTTTTTCTATTTTTCTCATTTTCGTTCATCGACTTCATTTTTTCCTTTGATATGAGGGGAAATAATTGGGCATATAGGCTTAGGTTTTATTTTCTTCTTTTCCATTTCTTTGCATTGCATTACACTGTACCTATTGACGCTCGATGCTAGATTCATAATTAGTCGTCATGCTTGCATTGTTGTCATTTTGCATCTGCATTTGTACAAAAGTTCGAGTCATGCATTCATCTATGTCTCCATTTATTCACTACGTCTCATACACTAGAAGTTTAGACAAGTCATTCATTAAGTGCTCTAGGGGCATTCTAGGAAGCATCAATTCATTGTCATACATGTCAAGGTCAGTCCACCATGCATCTTGAATATTGTTGCATTGTCGTCATCATGCATTCGAGTTCATATATAGGCGTCCATAGGCACATTCACCTTAGGACCTATCGAGGGTCTTCTAAAAATAACGAGTCTTTGTTTTCATGTCCTTTCTTTGGCGTCTGTCTAAGTTGAGACTTGTGTTCAGATTGGGGGCTCGAGGAAGAATTATGGTGACAAAGGTTGGGCTCGATCGTCCGGCAGATTGGTTCGTGTACAAGCTACTTCCAAGACACCACCACATTCCAAAAGGCCATCACCCCATAATCCATCACCACCACAAAGCCCGCCACCACTCAACACATCCCTTACCTCACCGATCACACCCCCAAACTTCACAATGCCTAAGACCACCGATGAAAGACTTGATGACCTCATGAGTGAGTTAGAAAGGGTTCGACTCAAGGTCGAATATATAGAGAGGAAAAGAGAAGAAGAGTTAAGGATCCCTTCCGATTCAGATTCTGAGAAAGAAGGGTCAGATGCCATGTTGGCTAAGATCACCTTTGTGCTCAAGAGTAGTGTCTTGATCTCCAACTATAGTGTCAGCGTAGGAAAGTTTGACACTAAGATCAAGGGTAAGCTTCCGGCCAAATTCTCTATGCCTGAAGTACCCACCTTCACGTACGGGAGTCGACAACCCGCAGGATCAGTTGAAATCCTTCGCTACTGCTATGGCTCTAAGGAGAATCAACAAGAAACTCTATGCCTATCTGTTTCCCCAGACCCTTGATACACATGCTCGACGATGGTTCTACTCCCTAGATCTGGAAAACTACCCAACTTGGTCCGATTTTACCACAGTCTTCCTTGCACGCTACAAGGAAAATGTTGCTCTACCTATGACCCTTCGAGAGTTAGAGATCACCAAACAAGAAGAAGATGAGGGATTCACTGCCTTCCTTATGCGTTGGAATCTAAAGATAGCCGAACTGGTTTAGCGACCTTCGCAAGCTGATCAAATCCGCCAACTCATCAAGAACCTGCAACTTGCTTACAAGGAACCCCTCAAGTATCAAGCAATTGACTCATACAACCGGCTCTATGTTGTGGGTATCCTAATTGAAGATAACCTTCTTAACAATTCTACTTAAGTCGTAAACACCGCGAGTATCTACAGGGGGCTGTCCTTCATTCATATCCCTATGAACAGCATGTGCTCGAGAAGTTGAAAAGAGTCGAAGTTTCTTAGTGTGCAAGTCTAGTTGAGTCCAGTCAAGTTTAATGATGTCTAGTTGTGTTTTAAATTCGTCCATAGAGTCTAGCTTACTTCTCGTGTAATGCTTTTCTTCGATTCAATAAAGATTACATCTTGATTCCCATCATTGTTCTTTGTTCAATTCTATGACGAACTTAAATTGCCTATGACGGAATAAAAAAAAATAAAAAAAAAAAGTCAAAAGAAAGCCTTCATTGTGGAAAACATTAAACAAAGACTCCCTAATGATCATCCCCATAGAGGACATACTGTTGAACCGTCCGTGTCGAGGACAAGAGGCATTCATTTGGCACCTCACATCAATATATTTCAGTCAATGATTGCTTAAACTAAAGCGGTTATACTGTCCATTATTTTTTCTTTATATGTTTCAGTCAATGATTGCTTAACCTATTGCATTTAAACTGCTCATATGTTTTAACCATTTTACAGCCGTCATTTTGATCGCGCTGTCTCGTCGACCTTTTCATTTCTTGTGCAGGGACGGAATCTCGGCATCCGCCGAGTAGTGTTTAGTCACTGTTTGCTCGATAAAGCATTTATACTATTCACTCTCACCAGTATTATTTCCCATTTACAGCCGTCATTTTGATCGCGCTGTCTCGTCGACCTTTTCGTTTCTCGTGCAGGGACGGAATCTCGGCATCCGCCGAGTAGTGTTTAGTCACTGTTTGCTCGATAAAGCAATTATACTATTCACTCTTACCAGTATTACTTCCCATTTACAGCCGTCATTTTGATCGCGCTGTCTCGTCGACCTTTTCGCTTCTCGTGCAGGGACGGAATCTCGGCATCCGCCGAGTGGTGTTTAATCATTGTTTGCTCGATAAAGCATTTATACTATTCACTCTCATGTTACTAACCATTTTTATAGCCGGTATTTTTAATCGCGCTGTCTCGTTGACTTTTTCGTTTCTCGAACAGGGACGGAATCTCGACATTCGCCGAGCGGTGTTTAGTCACTGTTTGTCGAAGCACTCAATGTTGATCATTCTCAAAGTATTACTAACTTTTTCATTCACTCTGAATACAGGTCCCCGGCAGACGTTTAGACCATCTACGGACGTTGTTCTATCGTGCTACTATAACCTTTGTTTTCTCTTGTGTTCACAGGGATGAAATCTTAGCACACTACAAGCGTGGTCCAACTCAGGTTTGTCTTCATATGCATACTGTACACTCTCACACACCGTTTGCACATCAGCATCCTGCATGTCGCCTTCGGAATACTTTGATCTTTTCTTTTACTCAAGCTCGATCAAAGTGGGGGCTTCTATAGACGCCAAAATAGCATCTTCAGATTTCTCCGCAAAAGCCCGATGATGAAAGGAGTAATTTTTAAGCTTGAACTGCTATTTTTGCTTTAATAGTTAAGATAAGGTCTCAAGTTTTTCTTTCAAACACTCCTTTATTTCCACTTTATCTACAAGCCCCTTTCAAGAGCTTTCCATTGCTTCTTTCCGTGTCCAAATACGATTTCGCACCTAAGAGTTATGGCCAAACAAAGTTTAGGGTCAAAACAGATGTAGCCGAATACCATAGACCGTGTTTCCAGCCCCATTTGGGAGTTCATTTGGTTGAATTAATTTGTCAGCCTTATATTTTTGGATTCCTTATTCAAATAGATTTCCAATGACATATCATGAGCCCAAAACACATTCCTAATCAAGGAGTTACAAGCCCAACATTGATGCGTACTCCAAAACTGACCTCTCTTTACTCTTTCGGGTATATCTCGAGATCCACAAAATATTTAGACTTGAAACCAAAGCCATATGAAACTAGTCCCAATACGATTTCCAAAGCATATTAAAGCATCCAATTTGGAGCCCAAACGAGTGAGATACGGCTCGGACAAATCCAGTTGACAGCTAGCAGCCCTGGACTGGGCCGCTAGCGGCGCTGGCCTTGCTTCGGCCCGACTCTTTTTTCGGCCCAAATCCGATTTTCAGCTCAATTTTCACCCGTTCAACCCTACTTCCCACGCCTATATAAACAACTCTTCACCCTCAGTTCAAAACACACAGCCTACAGTTGGCAACCTCTAATCTCAGTTGAGTACTCCTGAGCTTCACCCTCTTTCTTCTAAATCTTGAGATCTATTTTTACTATTCTTGTCAAATATAGCCTACAGTTCAGGTACAAATTCCTGAGGGCTCAAATTAAATTAATTGTCTAATTGTTTATTTTCTAGTAGTCATAATGTAGATATCATGCTAGAATAACGTTTTATTGCGTCCTAAATATTGTCTGTATAATCGTTGTGTTGCCCAACTTGTTAATCAAATGCATGTCTAAATAAGGGTTAAAATAAATTTTGTGATGCTTGTGATGAACCAATTAATAGTCTAAGTCCAGGTTGTTAATCCGGTTTTGCATGGGAATTATGTCTTTAAATTATTAAGCAAACTTGAGTTGGGTGCCTAACACCTTCCCACCTCGTACCTTCGCCCCCGAACCCTTTATTATTGGGTACTTATATGTTTTATATAAGCGGGAGTCTTTCTGAAAACATGATCATTTCACTTATCGCGCTATTGGGTTTTCCCTTCGGTTTGTCCCTTCGATAAAACGCCCATAGCAGATTTGTGACCTCTTTCATGGTTTTTATTCAATTCAAATCTTTTCAAAAGCTTTTATAACTCGATGGTCCCTTGAACTTATCTAACCCCCCAACTGACAAATTTTCTATAAGGACACACTCCGTGGAAACAAAGGATTGGTGAAAATCCCGGGTCCTTACACCACACACTGTAAATATACTCATATTGTAATAATCTATGCTTTATACATGAAGTGAATACTTTAAGTTCTTAACATGCCAGCCATATCCACTCATACCCATTCATACATCAATAATATATTCAATCGTACAATTCACCAACTAATATACTATTGTACTAGCTACATATCTCCAGACATACTTGGTTTTGATAAAAGAACTTATAAACCAGAATTATACCAGTTCAGGTTCAGGTCTCAGTTTTTGGGCGATTCCGATTCCGGTCTATTCTAATTCCGTTTTGGACCGGTGTTCACCCCTAACAGTAAGAGAGTTATGAGACGGTATTCTGTTCGCTAATGCTTGCCATATACACAATCCTGTCCACTAGCAGGTCAGACAATGTTGGGGCAGTTTTCCACAACTTGGCAGGCCCATCTATGTTCAAAGTTCTAGACAGCTTGACTGACTCACAACAAATCTCGACTAATATGGACTAACTCATTTAACACATAACATGTACCCAAGAAGGACTTACTCATGACCACCATAAGGTAAATAAATAAAGATAAGAAGTGACACAAACCCAACTTGTTCAATCCTCACAAAAACTGACCAAAAAATTTTAGTGCATCTCCAATAATACTTTGAATGATGCGAGCAAATATAAAACCAGTATATATATTAACCCAGTTCATGAAACAAAATCAGAGCCAACTCTCATAATCAAACATGTGCAGTCCCAAATTCCAAATTGTGTCTACAACAATTTTCCTATGAGAAGCTACCATCAATAACACTATAAAGTAGCATCTTTTATACCATAAACATATATTCTGTCATACCATAAACATAAATTATTCTATACCACATATAATATGAGCTCATACTCAAACTAATAATTTCAAAAATCAGTTGAAATTACTAAATCAGAAATTAAAATAATATACAATATTCAAATTAGTGTTGTTTGGAACCTTTGGTTCTGTTTTATACTTATAATTCAGAATTTGAAAACATACAGTATAGGTTCATAATTAAACTAACTACATCGATCAATTAAAAACTAAATCAAATAATCAATTAATAATATTCAAATTAGGCTTCATGCCATGTCAAAACTGAACAAAGCAGGAGAAGAGGAGAGAGAATTACCATGAAAGTGAAGGTGGTGGTTGCTGGAGCAAGGTTCGCAGAAAATTATTGACCCAAACCCTAACTTAATTGAAGATAAAATAGTTTGAATCCAGTCGAAATATAAAAGCAAATTTGAAACCCTAAACCTAATTCAAGAAAAAGGGGGTAAATAGTCGAAATTACCATAAATTGATATTGGCTGAGTACTGGAGATGCTTGTTATGCCTTTCTTGTTGCGAATGTAAGTTGAGAGAGAGAGAGAGAGAGAGAGAGAGAGGCTGTTGGTGGCGAATTGGGTGGCTGTTGCCCTGTTGGTGGCGTGAGACTATACTATGGCGTTAGACGAGTATTAGCTGGCGATTGCGTAAGCGGTGAGGTTGTGAATAGCTTGGCGATGGCGTGAGAACGAGTGAGAAGAAAGGAAAAGTAATAGACTGACATATGAGCGACGTCAAATAAACTAAAGGGGAAATTTTAGGGGGATATTTTTTTAGGAGTATGGGCGATGGTTCATTTCCAAGACCGACGCATATGGTAGACTATGTGTGTCAGTTATTTCAAGTCAACCGTCGCGCATTCTAAACTTTTGTTTTTTTTAAAGTTATGTATGTCGGTTGTACACTAGAACCGTCGCCCATTCTCAACTTTTATTTACAAAAATGCCATCGCCTCACTATGGGCAACGGTTGTCACTATTAACCGTCGCATATTGGGCAATGCACATGGATGTTTTTGTACTAGTGGTTACAACTTATACCAGAATCGAGAAACATTCTAATTATGTTTGAAAAGAATTACACTAGAAGTACAAATATAGAAACTATCTAAATCAAGAACAACTTTATATATATCAAATAAATACGACAATTCTGAAAATAACACCAGAAATCAAAACAATGTAATTATTTTTGAAAATAAATACATTAAAAGTGTAAGGTTCACACTAAAAGTTGAACTTATATCACTTGTAGTTTCTCAATAAGATTTTTTGCTGAGATTTTTTTTTGTGATTTTGCTTTGATTTGAGGGAGGGAGGGAGGGAGAGAGAGAGAGAGAGAGAGAGAGAGTGTGTCAGAGCAAGAGAGAGAAAGAGAGGTGTGTGTGTGTGTGTGTGTGTGTGTGTGTCAGAGCGCAAAATGAATTTTGGAAATGATTTTTTTCTTAAAAGAGGCTGCAAGTGAATGGCGACCAAATCAGCCCCCTCTACGTCCTGTTTAGACTCTCATGTTCAATTCCGAACATATCAGACTAGCTGAACAACCGGTGAAATCACTGACCCCATTAACATAGCATCAACAAGGGGCTATTATACTTCCTAGAAGCCAGCAAACACAAGGCATAGGGGAATGGGGATTTGAACCCATGACCTTGTCTTACCAAACCACTTAGGAGTAAGCTTGAAACCACTAGACTACTACCCTTGTTGGTTATTATAAGACTTATTGATTAATGAGAACAGAGTCAAAGTCAGTTGAGTTTTACAACCGACGTTGTACACTCAAACGGAGAAATAAAAACCACTGTGTTTCATTAGTAAGTTCCCATAGGAAGTACAAATTCATGAAAATTAGAAAATCATGGGAAGTGCTTAAAGTTGTTTGGTTGCACAAAGGAACATTAATTTCATGGAAGTGATGTGGGAAATACTACTTACTTAGGAGGACGTTGGTAAGTAACTTCCTCCATTTATGAGGAAAGTGACGTCATACTTTCTATGTTAATCAACTAGTAGAAAACTATACTTAATTAAGGAAAGAAAATAGTAGAAAACTGCTAAAAAAAAAGGCTACAAAATGCTAATAAACTATTTGTTAAGGACATTATGGTAAATTAAGGAAAGAAATTAGTAGAAAATTGCTAAAAAGTGCTACAAAATGCTAATAAACTATTTGTTAAGGACATTATGGTAAATTAAGGAAAGAAATTAGTAGAAAATTTCTAAAAAGTGCTACAAAATGCTAATGAACTAGTTGTAGTTGTAGCTGCAGGTAAAAGCTTGCAGTGATAACTTTCACAAAATTAGATGTAGCTGTAGCTGCACAGCGAAAATCTAATGACAAACTGTTTGGTAGCAGAGAGTAAAAAGTAGTAGCAGCTGCAAGGTTCAAGCTGTATCTTTTATTGAAAAGCTAGCAACTCGTGCCAAACATTATTTTATTTTTGGTGAGAAAGAGGGGACCAAGTCTTAAAGTAAGCTACTGAAACACAAAACAAAGCAAGAAAACAAGAAAATGAAAAAAAAACGAAACAGAAGACCAAAGCACTAAAACTAGGGGCTACAACGACCTCCTATCCTCTCATGACACGCCACTTAGATCTTCAAACAGGATTTGTTGAAGATCAGCCGGAGGTGAAATGAGAAATTCAAGAGGTTGTGAGAGGTCAACCCCCAAGTTTGTCAGTCAATCCACCGCCCTATTCGCTTCTCTATAGCAGTGAGAGACACGAACCATCCATCCTTCTCGAGCAATTAAATTGCGACATTGATTAGTGAGGTGAAAATTGGCATTTGATCTAGTTGAGGGAGCAGACAAGAGCTCCACTGTTAGTTGTGAGTCCACATTCAGTTCCACCATTTTAAAACCCAGATTCCAGGTCATCATAAGTCCTTTGAAGACTGTTAACAATTAAGCTCGCAGCGATGAACAAACCTCCAAACGAGCTGCAAAAGCGCTTTTAAATTCACCTAAATGCCCATACACAATCCCTCCTCCTCCTGCAGGGCATGGGTTGCCGCGAGAAGCCCCATTTGTGTTGAGCCGAATCCAATTCTCCGGAGGTGTTTGCCATCTAACAAAGATTTCTTTTTCAATTTCTTGTGTACCTGATATGAGACTGAGTCAAGTTTCATGGCTTTATCAATTTGTCCACCCGAAAAAGAATAAACGCCACTTTGTCAACTGTGATGTTGGGATGTTCTTCAAAGATGGTGAAATTGCGCCAAAGCCACAACCACCACACCATGACTGCGAAAATACGTGGCCAATCTGCGTTTGGTCCATCATGCGGGCTGAGATTCACTGTGAGCCACTGCTGGAGAGGAGTAGAGAAGAAGGAACTTTGTGGAGAGACACCCAAATTGTGTCAAACTTGATGTGCAGATGGACAATCTCGAACGACATGAGCAGTTGTTTCCTCCAAAGCTCCACAAAGCTTACAAGAGGCATCTGTAGGCATCCGTAGCTAGGTGACGAATTACTCTATTTGATTTTGTTATTCATTAACAGTCATAAAAACATTCTGATTCTTTGTGGAACAGGAGCACGCCACACTTCATCCCATTCCTTGGAGGGAGGGATCCGGAGGTTAATTTCTTGGCGGATAATATTCATGGCTGACTTAATACTGAAAGCCCCTTTCACAGCGCCATTCCAATAGAGCTTGTCTGCTGCCTCCTCATCTTCAATTAATTCAAGCGATTCAATCTTCTTCAAAATGGCTTCAGGTAAAATATCCCTAATTACATCCCATCTCCAGCCCGTATTAATTAGCACCCCACATATCTTTAACTTTGACATCATAAATATCTTCGGGGATTTCTGCTATGATTTCAATGATAATGGAGCTGCTACAACCCAATTATGATGCCAGAATTTAGTTGTTCTTCCATTTCCAAATAGCCGAACACACACCTTTTTTAATGACCTCAATGTTTTCCATAATCCCCTTCCAAGCATTTGACGCATCTCTTTTTGCTTCAAACATGTCAATGTCGCATTTATTATTACAGTATTTGCTTCGAAGGACACGAGACCAAAGAGAATTTTGTTCAGCTAAAATTCTCCATCCCAATTTGACCATGTACGCTGCATTTGATCGTCTCATTGAGCATAATCCCAAATCACCTACATCTTTGTCTTGCGTATCTAAAGACCAAGGTGCCAAGTGAATTTTCTTGGTCTTATTAGTACCACTCCAAAGGAATCTGCGAGATTTCCTATCAATTTCATCACATATTGAGCGTGGGATGCGTGCTGTTTGCATCGTGTAGAAAGGTATAAGTGCTCAAGGAAGATTGCACCAAAGTCGCTCTCCCAGCTAGTGAGAGGCAATGAGCCTTCCACCCTACCAGTTTAGCATTCATTCATTTAAGGACGTATTGATAAGTATCCTTGGTGATTCTTCCATTCGTAGTAGGCACTCCCAAGTAACGGCCTAGATCATCCATTTCTTCCATGCCCAGTTCAATGTAGATGGCTTCCCTTAGATCAACATGAGTGTTATTGGAGAAGAAAACTCTTGATTTAGAAAGGCTGACATTTTCACCCGACGGTATACAAAATTTGTCAAGACAATATTTGACAAGTCTAGATTGATCAATAGTGGCCTTAGCAAGCAAAATAATGTCATCAGCGAAGGACAAGGATGACAAAGGAGATCCATTACGGCTTGCATGTACAGGGCGCCAAAGACTATTAGAGTAAGCTCTCAACTAATTGTATCAAGTGATCCATACACATGACAAATAGATAAGGCAAGAGAGGATCACCTTGACGTACTCCCCTTGTCGCTTCAAACTTCTCTGTTTTCTCTCCATTCCAAAGGATTTGTTGACCCATGGAAGAGACACATAACATGATGATGTCAACCAGTTGTTGAGGGAGGCGCATATCCATCAGTGTATCATGAATAAAGCTCCAACGAAGCCTATCATAGGCTTTCTCCAAGTCAAGCTTTATTATCATAAAACCTATTCGCCCTTACTTTTTCTTCATGGTGTGAAACATTTCTTGAACAATGACAATGTTATCAACACTGAGTTGGAGATATGAGTGTAGGTAGCACCTCTTTTAATCTGTTAACGATCGCTTTCGTCACTATTTTATAAGTGACATTGCATAGACTAATTGGTCGCAACTGGGTAACTTTTTCTAGGTGATCCACTTTTGGCAGGAGAAAAAGATACGTCTCCTTGAGACTCTCGGGAAAGGTATGGCCAACAAGTACATTAAGGACAAGATCAATTACCTTATTATTCACCAGCTCCCAATTTCTTTGATAGAAATAGCTTGAAATCCGTTAGGACCTGACACCTTAAAAAAGATCCATATACATAAGAGAATCTATAACTTCGTGCCAAACATAACCGTTATGTAACCAAAGTAAATTCATACTTCCTCGAAAATCACACGTTAGTTCTATGTCAACCAAACAAGCACCCGACAACGGGAAAAAACGAGACAAGCCAAAAAAAACCAAACAAGCCAAAAAAACCCAAACAAGCACCTACTATCTGCCCTCAGTCCCTCACTCTCGGTCTCTCCCCTTCGTTCTTTTTGATCTCTACCTCTTTGTCCTCCCTCTCTCTCACCACCATCGTCATTCATCAAAGCCATACCAAACCACCACTGCCGTCTTCACCTCCAATCAAAATCACCACCACCACTGCCAGCGTCACTCCTCCACTCAACCGCTTCGCGCCTCCGCATCTCTATATCTGTACTCCTGGTACAAAAGGCATCACAAGTATTATATTTGCCAATATCAATTTCAGGTAATTTCCACAATTTCCCCCTATTTTCTTCAGTTGAATTTAGGGTTTAAAATTAGTTTTTTTTTTTCACGTGACTTTTTTCAATCAGGTTAGGTTTGATTCAATCGCGCTCTTCAATAATTAAGTTACAGTATTTTTGTTGAATTAAATGGAAGTGTTGAGAAATTGAGTCGAGAAATTGGGTCGAGAAATTGAAGCAAGGTCGGAGATTGTTCAAGCCAAGGAGTTCCAAGCACTCGTACTGGCCTAGGTTCTGACTATTCTACAGATTTAGCATTCATATGGGCTCAACCGGTAAACATTTTGCACACCTTTCACTTTGACCCTCTTTTGATTCGAGTAGGCGCCATTCATTTCTGAGTTTGTGATTTATGTGGGTCATTTGCCATGGAATTTCAATTTGGGTTTTCTTTTGTTGTGCGAAAATTAGCAAGTAGAAGCTGTTGGGTATTAATCTAATTTTGGAGTCTGCACTTTTGGCAAATTCTTCTCTTGGTACTAAGTTCTGTTGTTTGTCTTCATGTTATTCTCTTGCCTCGAATGATAACTTCAATTTCATTGGAAAAGATAAGATTTTGATTTAGGGTTCTGATGTTTGTGCTATTTGCAAGTGGGTAATGGTGAAGAATGAAAGAGAAATTAAGAAAAAGAAGTTTGGTTAATTGTAGCCCAGAATATTGTCATGAGCAATTTGGCAATGGTGAAGAATGAAAGAGAAATTAAGACAAAAAAGTTTGGTAAATTGTTATGCATAATTAAATAGTAAACCAGAATATTGTCATGAGCAATTTGGCATAAAACATTTGTAGGAAGTAAGAACTATTTTGTATTAGTCTGATTTTTGGGTCTCTGTTTGTATTTATTTTGCTGTTGAGCTTACTGCTGTATTTGGCACTGTCAGTGTTGATTTTTAGGCTTAGGATATCAATTTAGGAAATTTAGTTTCATTCTATCAAGTCCTTTAAGAGTTCATGTTGATTTTGTGCCTAAGTTTTTATTTCTGAGACAATTATGAGTATAGTTCTGCAAGTAATAAATTCTATTTTTTGCTTTTGTTCAAATACGTCTTTTATGAAGCCTTTAAGGACACTTGTTTGCTTGTTGTCATTTGAAGTGCTTCTAACATGAAGAGGAAGGTATACCTGGTCTTGATAAGAAATAGCTGTTAGATTTCAAATCAGGAAATTGACAGCTAGCATACTATAATTACATCCCTCCATGTAAAAGAATTACAACTCATTCTTCTAGCTCACTACATAATACCAGAACTAAGTTCTTATGAGTTTAATTTTCATGTGCATTTCTTTGATATCTGCTATTTAAGTATGGATGAGCATATTACTTGCTGCAACTGAGAATCTTCTTGAAGAGAATCAACAAGTCTAGAACACCCCTTAATTTGATATGATACTCACATGTGCAAACTGCAGATCAAGTAAGCTGTCCCATTCTGCTGTGTAGCATAGCCAGCTGCTCTGCCACCATCATTTCGCCGGTGCTAGAAACCCTACCCCATTTCTGAAGCATTTGATATTCAGAATCGTAACCAAGTCGATTTGGAGATTTCTAGGATGTTTGACATTGGAGGATTGACCTTTAACCTTTACTAGAAACCCAAAATACCGTGTGAATTCTTACTTGTAACATTCCATTCGGATATTTTCAGACACTTGCGCTTCATTCGTCACGTTTAATTCCTGGAGATCGACTAAACTGACGCAACATGGTCTCTATCACTTCTGCTGAGTTGAACTACCTTGTTTTTCGTTATCTCCATGAATCAGGTTTGCTTGTTTGTATATTTTTCTTTCTTAAATTAGATTTAATGTTTGTCTCGTTTTCATCACGTTTCTCATAAAATCAAATTCCTTTAGAGTGTGTTTTGATACCCAAATTGAAATTCTGAATTTCAAATGAAGAAAATGCTTTTACACCTAGCATTTTGATGAATTGAAATCCTCCATAGGTAGGGAAAAGGGAGGGGAGAGAGGGATTTGAAATGACAAGGTGGAGGTGTGTATTTTTAAATAAAATTCTCCAACTTTGAGGCATTATGAAGGGCCATAGAATTGGATAAATTCCAAACCTACAATTATCTTAGGCATTGAAGAACAAATTCACCTCAAACCCATCATTTCAAATTCAAGTATCCAAAGACACCATTAGCATTAAATTGCTGTCATTCACATATACCCGTTCCAATTTTGTTTCCTTAGAGACTGCAAGCCATACTTAGCAGTTATGACTTATGAAGACAATCCTTTGCGTACTTAGCAGTTATGAAGACAATCCTTAGAGCTTCCTTGGGTGAGTGGTCCTTCCATTGTTAGGAGATGTCCTTGGTTTGGCGAAGCTGTTGAAGGACATCATTATGAGTTATTCTTAAGATGAAGAATTTGGAATGAATGGCTAGTGGGGTAGATGTAGAATCTATGTTCTATTTTTGTAGAAGCATGATGAGGCCAATTCCATCGTACACATGTAGTTGACGTGGAAAAAGATGCATGTAGAGGTAGGGGTAGGTTTGAGATGGCCTTGGCGTTTTGTTTCATGAAAGTAACGATGAAACAATTTGCTTAAGGAATAAGGATGAGCGATTATGTGCAATGAACCTAAAATCTAGAAGCTTAATTGAGTTTTTGTGTGAAATCGTCCCAGATGTTTATTTACAAAATAATCATATACCGTGGACAAAAAGAACGGAAAATGTACAAACAAGGTTGTAGGAAGAGGAGCCAAACTTCAGTTTCCTTAGGAATAGGTTACCTTTCCAGTTCAACCTAGGGAGCTCAACCTACGTGCTAGCCACCTTGGCTCAAATGTTTCCTACAGTCCCTTTTGGATTTATTTCACAAGGTCATTTCTTTCCCTTTAGTTGGCTCAATGCGGAGTTGGTTATGGTAGAAAAGTTATGTTTTAGGTGACTCTTGTCAAGAGCGAGCCTTTTTCTGTTCTCCTTTAACTTAACGTCTTTGTTATGTTTGGAAAAACTAGTTGTACCTGGGAGCTACATAGATCGCATGACTAGCTTCAGCTTTTGGTTGAATGTTTCTCTAGCTAGCTTTCACAAAACCATCTTTTGTGTTTTGGCCACCAAATGAATGATGAAGCTCCCCTCAAAACCTTGTCTATCCAAACAAAGCTTTTTGGGGGCTTTTGACTACCCCAAAAATTAAAGCGTTAATAGCTAAAGCTCATCCAAAAGCCTCTGGCAAATATAGCCTTTATAGTCTTCTTTAGGATTTTGCTTCGACACTAGTTGCGGGTAAACTCAACATGAGTGACAGGCCAAACATTTGGAGGCCAGATAAACCTCATACTTTATGTGTTACAGTAGACAGGATGATATTGGTTTTTCCTTTATGAGATAGCAACCCGTTCATGGCACATGCTTTATTTTATGGTAAACGGGCATGAAGCTGAACTATAGTTTTGGCCCTTTTGGAGCAGATTCTTGATGTTTTGGCTTCTGATTACTCAGATGTACGAAGATTGGGGGAACGCAAACGGGTACGAACGAGTATGGAAATGTGGAGATGACAGTTTGCCATAATCTAAGAAACCGGTACGACGTCAAAATGGAAGTCAATAGGTGTCGAAAGGAGTGGAAAACGACTGTATTGATGCATAGCCTTGCCATGGTAATCTTCCTTTGGAAATAACCTTTGAAAGCATCTCAATGTTTCCTTGGAGATTTCAGCATCCTTATGAGAGCGAACTCTAGTACGATCCTCATATAAACTGGACCCATGCATCAGTATAATATCTTCAAAGTAAATGTAAATACTCAGGTAATAGCACTTTGAAATTAACTAAGAAAATTTATTAGAACATAGAAACGGAAGAAGGTATCTTGGGTTCAATAAGTGAGCTAGAGTGCTAAACATTGAAGTGGTGGATTCCTGTTTCTCCACCCATCAGCAAGAATATTGTGCATTGTGACATAGGAATTACTATTCTCAGAAAGAGATCTCCCAAGCTTCACTTTCTCCATGGAATCCCACATCTCATAGACGAACACATCAAATGAAGACATAGCTCGTCGGTGTCAGAAACTATAGGTATCGTAAAAATCATGAATATGACACAATTTATTCCACCAATCTTTCGCCAGCACCTTCAATCTCACATACTTTGCCTTGTCTTGGTCATTATTTCTATAAGTTGCCCACTCATAACTCATGACCCTCGGACGCGTGTCGGATACGACATGGATCTGAGTCTAAGATTCGTTTGTTGCAAAATTTCAAGATACGGGGACTCGGCGTCAAGGATACGGGGATTCGCCAAAAAAAAAATTCTAAATATAGAAGTTAGCTGCACAAAAGGGAACGGAAAAGGAGAATTCAAAAAAGACAAAGCGAAAGAAAAGAGGTCGTGTCATTTACTACAGCCTACAATACAACCAACCAAGCACGTTGTAATTTACCCCAAAAAAAAAAAAGAAGGAAAAGGGCCCAGCACGTTCTAATTTCAGATCTGTTGTTAATGGTGATGCGTTCTCTCTCTTCTCTCTTCTCTCACCCTCTCTGAAACAGTCGTCGGCGACCAGTGACCGCACATCGACGACCGGCGAGCTCACCAGTCTACGCCTCTCCTAGTCGGCCTAAAGCCCTCTGGTTTTGCCCTCCAGCTTCGACATTTAGTGTTTCAATTGTAGATCTAGGTTTTTTTGATGCAAACCCTAGATCTAAAAATCAAAGAGCCATGGGAGTCCAAGAGTCGTATCCCCCAAAGCTGTGTCGACACGTATGCAGTGTCGTGTCGCGCGTCGGATCGTGTCGACACGTATGCAGTGTCGTGTCGCGCGTCGGATCGTGTCGACACGCGACACGACACTGTTTAGGCGTGTCGGAGAAACATAGATGACCATTACCTCCGTTACCCACTTATTTAGCTTAAACCTCTTAAGCATCAGGATAATCAAATCAAAGCATCTCTCGGCCGCCAAAATCAAAGTAGGAGTGAATTTGCAAAACAAATTGTCTTTGTTCCAGGTCTTTACTTTGGTGGGCTAGGTTCAACTCGTGGGGCCTTTAATCGTAGCGAGAACCTTCCCGCGTATTTAATTACACATCAAACGTCCTTGGAGTATGTTCTTTTGTTGGCCACAAGATCTTTTGCCTATCAGCTTCATTTTGTTCATTCTTAACTTTGGTTTGAAGCTCAGTGTTAAAGCCATTTGAATAATCTTGCTCATTGAATTTTGTCATTGGTGAGGTGCATCATGCATATTAGAGGTTTTGATTAGTTAATTATTGCTCTTCATTTTGTATCAACAATGGAGTTAATGACAAGTCGTACTCCCTCCGGGTTACAAATAACTTTACGTTGGACTTTTTGGGGTCAAAGTTAACAAACTTTAACTATTAATTAGTGAAAAATTATAGTTTTACAACTTAAATTAACTTTTGCTAGATTACTTTCAAATAGTAGTTTCAAAAAAATCAAAATTTTATATTTATATTAAAAGAGTTATATATGGTGAAAGTAGTGTTTTGAAGACCGCGAAAAGTCCAATGTCTTTATTTGTGGTCCGGAGGGAGTAGTTTCTATACCATTCTGGTGGTTAAAAGAGGTTTCAGCTTGTCTGTTGCTTCTTTTCCAAGTTTATCCTAGCTCCAAACTTCCTTCTTAATGGATGTATGCTGTGGTTTGTATGATTGTTGATATGCTTATTTTGTCATCTTTAGGACTAATGTATCTTGGTGGGTTGATCAGGTTTTACGCACTCAGCTTTTGGGTTTGGGTACGAGGCAGGGATCAATAACACTGGAATTGATGGAAACTTGGTTCCTCCAGGTGCTCTTGTTAGGTTTGTCCAGAAGGGACTTCAGTACCTGGAATTGGAATCAAATTTGAGCAGTGTAAGCTTCCCATTTCTAGTGTATGCTTCTTTTGCCTAATTCTGTAAGGAAAAATATGCTTCTCCCGAGTGAGCCCAGGATTTCAGGTTTTACAATGTCCTTGAGGTTTCATCTGATTATTGTTTTGCTAAGGTTTCCAGAGTGATGCAGACATAGATGACGGCTTTTCATTTTTACAACCTTTGGATCTTATTACTAAAGACGTTTGTGAGCTACAAAAAATTATTCGAGAGAAAAAAGAAAGTTTGGGAGATGACAAGCATAATGAGAAGGATGCTGATCATAATCGTGAACTTGAGTCTGCTCATGAAGCTGAGAAGGACAAACAGATAAAAGAAAAGGTTGAACAAGACAAAGACAGGGCACAAAAGGACCGGGAACATGAGGTGGGAAAGGACAAGGGAAAGCCAGAAGGTATTCATGATGATCTGAAAGCACGTGAAGATAAACATATCGTAGCATATGAAGGAAATGAAACTTCTGGTGGTATCTTCACTTTTATTATTTTAAAAAATGGTTGTGTTTTTTCTTTTTCTTGGTAATCCAAGATTGATCTTAAAAAGTACTCCATCCGTTCCACTTTAAAGCTTGATCTTCCCACCTGCTTTTTTGCAGTGTCCAATGTAATGCTTTGACCATGAACAACTATAATATTATACGAGTAAAATTTGTAGAAATGTGATATTTTGATACTGCATTTCAAAAGGAAATTATTGAAAATAATTTCAATCATAACCCAGGGATTTTTTTTTAAATGAAATTTAAGGTCAAAGTTCACAAAGTTTGACTTCGAAAAAGCAAATGGCAAGTTTAAAGTGAAATGGAGGGAGTATTTTCTAAGTCACTCGTACCTTTATGTAAAATATTAGTCTTGTCTTTAAGGATACATTCAGTAGTGTCTTTGCCTTTCCAGAAGTAAGGTTGTCTACATAGTTTGTTATTGAAATCTAAACTAGGGAGGTAGAAAGTGCACTATGGGTTTCTAGTGAGAGCAAGTGAGAGAGACTCTATGGGTTTTGCGTAGGTAGGTCACCAGGGAACCACCTTCCCACCAGATGTGGTGGGGGGGGGGGGCTCTAGGAGCCTATCTGGGCATCCTTTTCTCTTATTTTCGTTTTTGATTATTTGTTGCAATATGGCGATTAGTTTTGATGTGGATCGGAAGACTTTTTCTTTACGTTTTGATGGTTCTTGTTATCAAGTTACAGAGATTACAAGGCGTAATAAATATGAGATTATCTTGAAGAGGGAGGAGTTTCAATGGTTGGCACAGTCTGTTCTGTCTTTGTGGAGAGGTGATGTTCGTGATCATTGGCTTTGTGAACGAGTGGGTGATGGCTATATAGTATATCCTGGTACTTCGGATAGCAGAGAATAATGGTGCTCAGTTCTTTTTGTTTGAGAAGGTTCCATTTGATCGCCGGCCTGTTGCGCTCCGCATTCCAGAGGGGGAGAAGGGGGCAGGTTGGGTGGCGTTATTGGATGCTATTCAGCGAATCCATGTGAATGTTCAGCCGCGGAAGGTCAACCATGGCCCATGCTGTAAAACTTGTGGGTTGATGGACATTGATTGGAAGGGCGTGGAGATGGTGGGATCACGCCAGGAGGGGTTAGGTGCTAGGGAGGCCGAGTTTTCACGTCATCCAGTTCGTTGGGGATGGGAAAGGCCGCCGGAGTTGGGGATCCAATCTGGTAATGGTTGTGTTGAGGATGGCAGGCGCGAAGTTAATGGGCGTGATATTCGCTGTTTTGACCGAGAAGTTGAGAGTAAGATTTTCCCACGTGGGAATTCAAATTCAGTTTTCTCTAGACTTGGGCCACCCCAAGTCAACCAAAGGTTAAGCAGACAACGGGACCAAGGTAATGGGGCTGATTTATTTCATAAGGATAAGAATAGGCCCAAACACAATGGGGGTTTTCAGGGAAGGAGATTTCTGGAACCCAGAAGAGGTAATGGAGGGTTGGACCGGTGGCCCAAGGGTAAAGGCCCACTTGACTTAAGGCCTCGGGTCTCAGCTTTCCAAAGGCTGGGAAACAGGCCCGCTTCTCTCCCAGGACGAGATCTGAACAGGCGAGAGGTTGGTGGTCGCGTGGAGGGCCCGACTAACTCACGCCAGGCCATGGTGACCGGAGTCGACTACATCCCAGTCCTTCACCGGCGGAATTTTCCGGCGGTGGTCGGGGTGGGATTACCTGGGCACGGCGAAGCCAGAAGAATGGCGTGACCACTTCCACTTCTGGTGGCGCTGTGGTGGCCAGCAGCTCCGGCGAAGCTCAGCGACGCTTGGGGGAGGGGGGTTGTCGGTGACAGAAACTTCCGGCGAACCCCAAGGTGGTGCTCGAAATTCCGAGGGCACCGTTTTGAAGGGGACAGCTCCTTCTCCCACGGTCTCTGTGGTGGCTGAGACGCCTCTCTCAGGCGCTGATGGCTCGGATAGGCGTGATGACGTGGCGGGGGAGGTGAGGGAACAGTCACCAGGGCTGGGCAGCGTAATCTTAACTTAGTAAGTTCTTTGAGAAGGTGGCAGGGTGGTTTTATTGGGAAGTTATGCTCTGTTTGGTACTTGGCTGGCAGAGATGGGCGCTCGGTTTCAGAAGGTGGCTCCACAGGATGTTCCTGTCACAAAGATTCAGGCACGGTTGAGGAGGGACCTTGGCGTGGACCACACTGCTTTGCTTCACGCTCAGGGTAGGTCTACTTATTGGGGTTTCGACTATGATGACGATGGGGATGATCTTATGAGCTCTTCTGAGGAGGGAGACAAGTTACTCTTGAATAGGCTTAGGGAATTTGAGGATAAAGAGGTGGAGTTTGAGGAGCAGGTCAATTTTCTGAATGTTGAACCGCACGGTACAGGGGGTCAGCTGGTCCACGAGCCCATTCGTGGTGTTGTTCAACCTCCGAGAAGCAAGGATGCACAAACTTTGAGGGCTCTTAGCACTTCCTCTCCTTTATCCCTTTTACATACTACTTTTGTTGCTACTAACCAAAGTGCTCCCAACAGTTTTTTTTTCTGACCAGTCATTATCTGTTAGTGTTTTTTCAGGTGCAGGCGAGGGTGGCGAGGATGCTGGGAAGGGTGCGCTTTATGTTGTGCCGCTTGATTCGGGAGCGAATGATGCTCCGTTGTGCCATGGGGAGTCTGAGTCCGGGGGGTGGGGGCAGTTGTGACTATTCCACCACAGGCGGGTGAGAGGGACGACCGAAACCCGCAGTCCCTCCTCATTGACCTTGATCTGAGGGTGATTTGTTTTGCAGGTGAGGTAGGTAATGTCCAAGTGTCTCCCTTGAGTTTTCAGTGTAAGAGTAGAGTGGGTATTCGGGAACTTTTTTTTTTTGCTCATTAAAAGGAGGGTGCAAGTGAACTTAGGAGTCTTCAGACTAACCTCAATTTTGGAGAGGTAGTTGGCCCTAGGTGTCGAGGTGCAAGTGGTTTTAATGAAGATTCTTAGTTGGTATGTCAATGTGTTGGGGAGGGTTGAGAAACGGGATCTAGTTAGGGAAGTTGTTAGTCACATCTCCTGATGTTGTGATGTTTCAGGAGACGAAGGTTGAGTTTGTTGATTCTTTTTTTGTTAGGAGTCTTTGGGAGGCAGGTTCTAAGGATTGGGTGTCTGCCTTCGGTGGGGGCGTCAGGGGGCATTCTTATTGTGTGGGATACTCGCTTTGCGCTTTGTGTCTCAGGTCGAGGTTCATGTTGGTCTTTGTACAGCTTTTGCATGTTAGAGGTCGGGGGGAGTGGTGGGTAACGCCGGTCTATGGCCCGTGTGGGGTGGCTAACCGTATGTCCCTGTGGGATGAGTTGGCTTCCCTTGCTGGCCTTTGCTCTCCTAGATGGGTTATTAGGGGTGGTTTTAATGTTGTCCGTCATGCTGGGGAGAGGCGTGGGAGGGGTTTAACCGGGGGTATGAGTGAGTTTGATTCCTTCATTGGAGTTTGCTCTTAGAGATCTTCCCTTGGGAAATGCGCAGTTTCCATGGGGTGTTAGTGGGAGGCGTAATGCAGCTTCTCGAATTGATCGCTTCCTTGTCACTAATGAGTTTGAGGATGAGTCTCTTGAGTTGGTTTAAGAGGTTTTGCCACGTTCTTGTTTTGATCATTTCCCTCTTATTCTCCAATCTGCTCCCATTTAGTGCGGCCCAACTCCCTTTCGCTTTGAGAATATGTGGACTGGCCATATGGAGTTTGGGGAGAGGGTTCGGAGTGGTGGTCGGCTTGTGAGGTGGAGGGGTTACTGTTTATGAGGAAGTTGAGTTTGTTTAGGAATCGCTTAAGGTTTGGAATAAGGAGGTGTTTGGTGATGTGAGCGTGAGGAAAGACGAGATTCTTAGGGAGATTTTGGTTATGAATAACACTTTGAATGGGGAGGTTCACGATGAGGGCCTTTTGAGGAAGAGTGTTGAGTTGAAGAATAGTTTGGAGGAGGTTTTATTAAAGGAGAGGCAGAGATAGAGGCTGAAGATGAAGGTGCGGTGGGCTAGAGAAGGGGAAGTGAGTTCCCGGCTGTTCTTTAAGGTGGTTAGTGGGCGTAGACGGAGGAGTTTTGTTAAGGAATTGGAGATTGATAATGGGAAGCGGGTGACTGATGTGGATAGAATTAGTCCGGAAATTACAGAGTTTTATAGAGGCCTTTTTGCGGAGGAGATGGTAGATAGGCTAATGATTGAGGGTGTCGAGTGGTCCCCTATCTCTTCTCAGTTTAGAGATTGGCTCGAGAGACCCTTTTTGATGAGATTAAAGAGGTGGTTTTCAGGATGGATAGGGAGAAGGCTCCGGGGCCAGACGGATTTTCGATAGCCTTTTATCAGGATTGTTGGTAGGTGATTAGAGATGACTTACTTGGGGTTTTCACTAAGTTCCATGCCACTGCGGTGATTGGGAAGGGTATGAATTCTAATTTAATCACCCTGGTCCCAAGAAGGACCGGTCTATTAAGGTTAGAGACTTCAGGCTGATTAGTTTGGTTATAAGTGTTTATAAGATTATCACTAAGGTCTTGTTTATTCGACTTGGGGCTGTTTTGTCTGGGACGATTTTGGTGGCCCAGAGTGCTTTTGTGGAGGGGCGCTAGTGACGCTGCCTTGGTGGCTAATGAGGGGGTGGATGATGTAAGCCGTTCTAGCTACCGAGTGGTTATCTTAAGTTGGATTTTGAGAAGGCTTATGATCGAGTTAGTTGAGATTTTTTAGATCGGGTGATGGATAGGAAAGGGTTTGGAGGGAGATGGTGCAAGTGGAAGAGGTTGTCTGTCTAATGCTAGTTTTTCTAGTTTTTATGTCCTTGATGGGGCAGTTCGTGAGTGATTTACTTCCTCGCGTGGTCTTAGGCAGGGGGACCCTTTGTCCCCCTTTCTTTTCTCCTTGGTTGTCGATGTCCTGGGGCGGATGTTAGATAGGGGAGTGGAGTTGGGGTCAGTAGAGGGCTTCCGGGTGGGTCGAGATAGGGTTCCAGTCTCCCACCACGTGATGATACGATCCTTTTCCTCTTAGCCGACGCGGAGGGTTTTAAGAGGGTGCTCACGTTGTTGCAGGTGTTTGGGATGAGGATGAACATGTCTAAGTGTAGTTTGGATGGGATTAATGTGGGGGAGGATGTCCTAGAGTCTTTAGCTGCCATAGTTGGTAGGTTGCCAGGTGCAACACCCCCTCTCACCTATTTGGGGGTGCCCCTTGGTGGCAATCCCCGGTCGGGCTCCCAAGGGAGCCAGTTGTGTCTAGAGTGGCTAAGCGTCTAGACAGTTGGAAGGGGGTGTACTTTTGTTTGGGGGGTAGAATCACCATCCTACAGTCTTGCTTAGCGAGTATCCCTCTCTATTATCCCTCCTTTTTCCGAATTCCAGTTAGCGTGGCTAATAGGATTGAGAGAATGATGAGCGACTTTCTTTGGAGTGGGGTAGGGGAGGGTAAGAGGGATCACTTGGTTAGTTGGGAGCGGGTTTGGAGGCCAAACTCAAAGGGGGGTCTCGGTTTCGGTAGATTGGTGTCCAAAAAATTTCGTTAGTGGGAAAGTGGTTGTGGCGGTTTCCCCTCGAACCAGACTCCTTATGGCACCGAGTTATCAGGAGCAAGTACGGTTTACAGCACAACGGGTAGATGCCCATGCCGGTTCTTCTGTCTCCCACGCTTGCCTATGGAAGTGCATCTCTCAGGTATCGTCTTCCTTCTTTCCATTGGCCAGGTACAATGTGGGCAATGGTAATCAGGTTCGGTAACCCTTCGCTTCCACGTATCCTCGTGTTTTTCGGTTATCTTACTTATCTACCCTTCACCGGGCGCTACTCGGGCACGGGTGGGGCTTGGAATCTACATTTGCGGCGAGCTCTGCACTATGGAGGAGCTTGTCCATCTCCTAAGTGTCCTCCCCTCTATCTCTCACTTTCCCACGGACTGACTCTTCTGGGGTCTTTTCATGCAAGTCCTTTCTCCATCAGCTTAGCCTTCCTTCACGATTTCCACATTTCCACATTTCCCACTCTCCACTTATATATGGAAGTCTAAGATCCCTTTGAAGGTCCGTGCTTTTCTGTGGACTTTGGTACTCGGTAGGTTGAATACCTATGATATGGTGCCTGGTTGGTTGGTCACTTTTACCGGCCTTTTGCATGATGTGCCGTCATGATGGGGAGGATTGTCTGCATTTGTTTGTGCTTTGTGAGTTTGCCCGGTCTTTATGGAATAGATTGCAGAAAGGTGAGAGTTTTGTTTGTCTGGCCACGGTGGGGGAATTCTTACAACTTCGTTTTGCATCAATGAGGAAAGGTAGAGAGGGGAGGTTGTTATGGAGATGTGCGTGTGATGCTCTACTGTGTTATATCTGGTTGGAGAGAAATTTGAGGGTGTTTTCTGACAGCGGGAAGACCATAGATTATGTTTGGGAACATGTGGTCTATTTGGATTCCCTTTGGGCTAAGGCGGCAGGGGCATTTAAGGGTGTCCCTCTTACTCTTGTACAGCGCCATTGGCGAGATTATATCTTTATTTTGTGATGAGGATTGCTTATCCTCTGTATTCTTTCAAATTTTGATTAATCAAAATTTTCCTTATCTAAAAAAATAAAAAAGTTTGTTATTGAAATCTTATTTTAATGGCCTTATGAACTTTAAAAATGTATTCGAGCTCTTCTGGCTCGACTTCTTTGTCTAAACTCACCTTTTTTGCATTGCTATAATTTTGGCAAACCAATTGTTGAGATATTTGATGATGAATAATATTATGCTCCCTCCGTCCCAAGCAAATATTGCCATTTGCTTGTTTTAGGTCAAAATTTTAAACTTTGACCATTAATTTGTCAAAAACTATCAAGATTTACAATGTGATAACACTTTTATTTGATTCATGTTTCTTTTGCTTATCAGCAAGCCTGTAACTTATGTATTGTCTTGATTGTTAAAGTTTATGCTTCAAAATACCTAGATTAAAAAAAAAGCATCGTTAATTAGTTTAGTTCCTATTTCTCTAGCAATCAGTATTGTTTCAACAAACTTGGTTATGTGGTATACGAGGGTAATTGATCACTCCCATATTTCCCCACTTAACTTGTTGAGTTCCTTTTTTATAGCTAAGTGAAGTAGTGGTTGTAAAGACTATATAAGTGGGTTTAGTTTAGTGTTTACAGTGGAATCAATTTGGCTATTATTCTCAATACAAAAATCACGTTCATAACTTTGCATCTTTCATTTGTATTCCAAACAAATTAATATCAGAGCTTCAGGGGTCTTGTGGCCTTGTGAGGGTTCAACAATGAAGATGTAGAAAATGTGGAGAAAAGTGCTCCAAATAGAAGGTTCGTTGATGAGAAGGTGCATCAACAAATTCGAAGATGGTTGGTGAGAAGTGCACCAAGGAGAAAAGTCCTCCTAAATTTGCAAGTTGGTGTTAATGTGCATCTACAAAAGAACAAAACTTTGGCGACAATGATGAGAAGTGCATCATATTATGAAGAGAAGTGCTTCACGAGTTGTGGAGAGAAATGCCCCATAGATCTTGAAATTTTTTGAAGAGGGGGGGGGGTGGTGTTAGAGTTTATGCTTCAAGATAACTAGATTATTTAATTATTAAAAAAAAAAAAACCATAGTTTGTTGATTTAGTTCCTATTTTCAAGCAATCAGTAGTGTTTATGTGGTATACGTTGGTAATTGATCACTCCCATATTTCCCCACTTTACCTGTTAAGTTCCTTTTTTTTAGCTAAGTGAACTAGTGGTTGTAAAGCCTATTTAAGTGGGCTTAGTTTAGTGTTTACAGTGGAATCAATTTGCCATTTTTATTCCTAACATTGATCATGTAATTTTTCATCACAAACCAGTATGCGATGTTATAGGAGGTTGAAAAATATTTACGCAACACGATTGGTGCTCTATGTGTGATGATTACTATAGTCCGTGGCAAATCAAGAGGATGTACTTATTAATCTGCATTTTTCATATGTAAATTTTCTTTAAAAGAACAATCATAATCTGAAGAAAATGTTACATAACATATCGCTGTTAGAGCACACTGACTTTGATTTGTATTTATTTTCTTTTATGTTAGCATGTACCCAAGATTTTAAATGTATTGATTTTATATCGTTTTGGACTTAAAAAATAGGAGCTGAACCGATGGATATATCAACAAATACAACGGCATTACCTTGTGAAATACCTTCTTATGATGTAACAGTTCTGGAGGGCCATACCTCTGAGGTTTGGGTGCTTCTTACTTTCATTTTCCTTTTGCCCCTTGCGACCCCTGTAATAAAATTGTAAATGTTATTGTCTTGTATAGGTATTTGCTTGTTCATGGAGTCCAGCAGGTTCACTTCTTGCTTCAGGGTTAGTATGCTCTATCCTATTGGGAATTTTATGCGTGAATGGAATATGTTCTCTGCTTTAATTGTTCTGCTCAACACAAGTAGAATTGTGTATTTTTTCTCCCTGGTTTGAGCCCCCTTAGGGCCGCTGATGGTTCTCCTAGCCGTTAACTGCAGGGGCCCATGGGATTAGTTAGGCAAAGCCTGGATACCCATGTTATCTTAAGAAAAAGAATTACTTCTGTTTTATTTCTCTCATCTTCTACAAAATTGGCTCTAAGTGTAAAGTTAGTTGCTCCTTCTGACATACGTCCTGTTCCTTATGTTTTATCTGGAATCTCAAACTTATAGTGCTAGATTTTTATGCTTGTAGAATGTTCTCCGATAGTAACAGGTTTTCAATGATTTCAAAATTTGTTCTTTACTAGGCAGCAGATTATGTATATAGTAAATCTCCAGCAGGACCAGCATCAGCTATAACCTGGTTTTACCCTGTTAAAAGAGGTGCTAGGCTAGAGGTTGCAGTCCTTGCAGATACTATGATTGTTGCTATGTTTGTTGCTGATAGTTATTCTTGCGTATTCATTTGAAGGAAGACTATGGGAACTCGAATTAAGCTACTGATAAGTGATAACATCTCATCACTTGTCTGATCACTGTCCTTCTCTCACCCCTCTTGTCTTTGTTCTGCAATAGTGTAAGTCTTCAATCATACAGAAAATTTCTGAAATGGAATATTTTTTCCTTGAATTTTTACTACATCCTGGATATGAAGGAACAAACAAAAATTTCTCGACTCACTTGAGGCTCAGAAGATGTGTGTGTGTGTGCGCGCGCTCACGTGTGTGATTGCTTAATGGTCTTGATGTTGCAAAAGACAGCTTCAATACGGAGCTTGCTTGCACTAAAAGAAAAAAACGTTATTAGCGATCGTCTAATCGCTCTAATCACGTTTAGCGATCAATTAGAAACTGATTAGGGTGGAAGCTAAATAATCAGACCAAAAGGTCGATGACCGTAAATGGCGTCCATACACCGGACGCTAAATTTCAATTAACCAAAAAAAAATCTAAATTATATCCTCCCCCACCGATACCCCCCACCCCACCTCCACCTCCACCGGTATCCCCCACTGCCGGTACCCCCCACTTGTAGCCCCACCCTACCCCACACCACCAGCCCAACCCCACCCCACCCCTCCATCTCCAAACCCTAACCCTAGCCCTTCTTACCATAACTCTAAACCTAACTCCTTACTATTTAAAACATTGTTCTCATACTTGGAACTTAGAAGGAGAAGATGAGCGATGGAAACAAATCAAGGGAGGAATAATGAAAAATAAAAAAACTTACATCCAAATGCTTGTTGGTGTCGATTTCATTCATCGATTGACGGCTTGATACCATGGATTTTACGAGAGAAAAAGAATAATGAATCGAAAGAAAAAGTTTCAAGACCTAAGAGACAAAAATTACACGAGAAAGAACCCGAAATTAGATAAAAAAAGAAAACTAATCTACCAAAATTGGAAAATAAATAAAATAAAAAATGAGAAAATACATCAGAAAAAGTCGAAAAATAAATGATTTTTTTAAAGGAAATTACAACAAGATGCAAAGTAAAACGTAATACTTAATAATCTTCAAAAGATCTACAAACTTGTAGAAAATAATTCGAAACATACATACCCTAGCACACAAAAATTACAAGATCTAACAAAATAAATTTGACAATTACAAAGAAAAGGTAAAAAAATCTTCTACACTCCACAAAATCATTTGATAAATTGAAAATTACAAACCATTGCACATCAAACGCCATGGATTACGTCAGATCTTTCGATTTTTAACCGAATGCTTCGACTTTCTTCAATTCTTGAACGAGTTTCATCGGATTTGTTCAGTTCTTAGACGAATTTGTCGATTTTCGCTGCGAATTGCTCAAATTCTGAATGATGTTCTTGCAACCACTTCTCTTTCATTTTTGTTCTCCTCTGGCGGTAGGAGAGAGAGAGAGGAGTAGGAGAGAGAGAATGATGAGAGAGAACGTAGTGAGAGGAAGCTAGTGAGTAATGAGGAGAGAGAAAGTAGTGAGGGGCGGAGCAAAGAGGTAAGAGAAATTAGCTTGTTAGGTTTAGTCAGTTCACACATCAAGCAAATTTTGAGTAGCTGCATTCTTTTTCATTCTTCTTATTTGCCTTTTTAAGGGAATTGTGTCCATTTTCTACTGAATGTTCCTTCGGACAATAATTAGAGACCGATTTTGCTTTTAGACGCTAATAGTCGGACGCTAATAATACAGATTCTTGTAGTGTTGCATGGGTTGTAGTGTTGCATATGCTATTTTGGTAGTAGATAATCCATGTAGCTGTGCTCCATTGTACGTAAGGGTTGATTGATTAGGTCATGCCTATTTATTGCGTTTTAATCATTTTCGAATTAGTTAAATATTTTCGGTTCATACATGTGTACTACCAACGACCACCATGTTTTCCGTTGCTGTTCTTCTTTGCTCTCTTTGGGTAGGCATAGAGAGTGCTCTTATGAAGTTCCTCATTTCTCTCCAGTCTTTTAAATCTTGATCACACTATTTCCTTTCTAGGTCTGGAGATTCAACGGCCCGGATTTGGACAATTGCTGATGGACTTTCTACATCTAGTACGCAAAATCCACCCGTAAATGTTGCAGTATTAAAGCATTTCAAAGGCAGAACAAGTGAGAAAAGCAAGGATGTGACAACACTTGATTGGAATGTGAGATTTACTGGACCTTATTTTCTTGACATTCTGTATGTTTGATATCCAGTTCATCAAGGAAAAGTAGCGTAATGCCCGCCCTTGTGAGGCGAAATGAAGCCGTCTACATTGTTCTTGTTCTGTTTATTTTCTGAAATCATTATGTGATTTTAATTTGTGCACGCAATGCTAAGTTAAGAAGAGATTCTAGTAACAAAAACTTTTCATCTCAATGAAAACATTTTTCTTTTCTATACCTTCCCAAAAAGTTATGAACTGAAGCTGTGGATGAGGTTTGACGGAAGGGTGTGAAAGCGTTAGTATTCAAATTGGACTTTCAGAAGGCATACGAAAGGGTGAGTTGGAGTGTCTTTGATAATGGTGATGGAGAAAAAAGGGTTTGGGAAGCGTGGAGAAAATGGGTTAGTGGTTGTCTCTCTAACTCACATTTTGCTGCTTTGGTCAATGGAGCCCCGAGGGAGTGGTTTACTTTGACGAGAGGGTTGCGGCAAGGTGACCCCCTATCACCTTTCCTTTTTACTGTGGTGTTGGATGTACTTAACATGGAGTCGAGGTGGGGTGATTGATGGTTTTAAGGTGGGTAGGGAGGAAGTCGTTGTTTCCTACTTGCAGTTTGCGGATGATACCATCTTATTTCTGAGTGCTGATCTTGACAATTTTCAGAATGTACTTACTGTTTTACAGATTTTTGAGGAGTTTCGGGGATGAAGATTAACCTTTCCAAATGTGGCTTTGCATAAGGTGGATGTTCTCCAAGAGTTTGCTACTCTCGCGGGGTCTCAGATACAAAGTTGTCCGCTCACATGCTTGGGGGTACCTCTTGGAGGGAACCCGCTTTCAGAGTCTTTCTGGGACCGGTGCTGAGCCGTATATCTAAAAGACTTGATGGGTGGAAGAAGGTCTATTCTCCTTGGGTGGCAGAATAACCATTTGAGATCTTGTCTCTCTAGCATTCCTCTGTACTATTCACTTCGTTTTAGGAAAACCTTAACATTTATTTTTGCACGATCTCCGATGCATCACATTGACCTTAAATTATTGTATATATATGAATACTATTTAAAATGTATCTAACCATGCTATTTTTATATTGTAAATCCTTATATTTTTTCATAAATTAATGGTCAAAGTTTGTAAACTTTGACCTTCAAAAAACAAATGTTAAGGTTTTTCCAAAATGCAGGATTTCTTATGGTCAGGGGAAGATGGGAAGAAGAGAGATCATTTGGTCGGCTGGGATCTTCTTTGTAGGCCCAAGGAGGAAGGGGGTTTGGCACTGGGAAGGATGGTTTGTGAGAACATCACTTTGGTTGGAAAATGGCTTTGGAGATTCTGCTGGAGACCGAGTCACTTTGGCATAGGGTTATTAGGAGCAAATACGGGTTGCATCGAAATGGTTGGGACCAGAGTGTTCTGGAAGTTTATCTCTCAGGTCTCTTCTCTTTTCTACCCTCACATTGCCCTTACGATAGGCAATGGGGTGCGGATCAGATTTTGGGAGGATATTTGGATAGGTGAGGAGCCAATTTGTAGTAGATTTCAATGTCTGTACCTTTTGTCAGATTTGCATGAGACTCAGGTAATCGCTTTTTATATCAGTGCTACTCATTCTTGGAATCTCCATTTATGGAGGAATCCGCATGGTAAAGAAATAGGAGAACTCACATCTTTGCTTGGGATTTTGGAATTCGTTTTGCTTTCTGGTAGTGAGGATACAAGGGTGTGGAAGGGTGATGCCTCAGGCGTGTTCTCGTCCAGATCTTTTTTGGCCTGTCTTAGTGAACCTGCTCGGTATGCTCCTTTCCCTATTTCCAAATTTATTTGGAAGGCAAAGGTTCCATTGAAGGTGAGGGATTTTGTGTGAACCTTGGCGTTGGGGAGAGTAAATACAAATGAGGTGCTCCAAAGGAGGCGAGGGATGGCTATATCACCAGATAGGTGAATGTCGGGTTTGCCCGTCAACTGTTATTGGATCTCTGCAGACTCATTTTGTTGGTTTTGGGAGGAACAAGGAGATGAAACTATTGTGGCGCAATGCTGTTTTTGCAATTTTTTGGTGTTTATGGTTGGAGAGAAATGCTCGCTTACTCTTCTCTCAAATTTCGATGTTACCTACTCTTGGGACCCGCTTACTTATTTAGCTATGTTATGGGCCAAGGTTTGGGGAGCTTATAGTAGCTACTCTATTTCGGATGTTCAAAGTAATTAGGCCACTTTGGCTTCCCTGTAATTGTATCTTTTGAAAGGACATCTTGTCCTCCTTAGCTGTTTCTACAACAATTTTAATATAACTTTTTCTAATCTAAAAACAACATTGGCTTTTTTTTAGTTTAATTCCTAATATTGGACTATATATATATATATATATATATATATATATATATATATATATATATATATATATATATATATATATATACTTCAATGGGTGTGAAAATGTCTCAAGTACTCCTAGCTCTCTAATTTTGTTTTCCTAATATTGGAAATATATAAATCTACATATGCATAAATATATACATATATTAAGTCATGTGAGGACTCACATTTCTACGAGAACTAATAATGACCTTTAGATATGACATGTATAAATGGTTGTGATTTGTTCATTTAATTTAGCATGTGCAAGGCACATGGATCATTAATGGCAATGATGTAAATTGATGAACTTTGACACAAGTCCTCAGCTCTCCATTTCTCCTCTCCTCATATACCACGTGACTGACGTGAGGCACCATTTAGAATTCGTCGGCGAACAATGGCGATTGAGCTCCCATCCGAAATGGTTGCTCATCAGTGGACGAGAAACCTCCGATGGGTTCAGTCAGCTACCATTGGCAGTCGCATGGGTAACAGATTTAGCACGAGGTATGGCACGGCCAAACACGCTTTTTACACGGGAAGATACGCGCACGGGGGAAGCACAGACACGAATGACTGACTTTGAAAAGAAAGCACGGTGGGGCACAACACAACGTGACACGACGAAAAGTTAAATGTTATTTGAAAAAAGCTTGGGCACGACACGCACGACACGACACAAAGTATGACAACGATAAGCACCGCACGACACGACACTGTTACAAAGCACTAAGGCACGACCCGAAGCCATCTTTAGTAACAGAGGATGAGAGAAGATAGAGGAGAGAGAGATGAGAAGTCGGGAATGATTACTATACTATTTCTTTCAGTTGAGAGGAACAAGTTTCAGTTTGCAAATATTTGAGTTGCTTTCGGGGATGAAATTTGTTTAGCAAAATGTAGTGTGGATCTTGCTCTCTTAGAGGAGTTTACTACATTGCTTGGGTGACAAATTCAACATTGGCTATTCTTTGGTGCATTTGGCTTGAGAGGAATTCGTGAGTCTTCTCCAATGAGGTGAAGAATATTGATTATGTCAATGATCGTATAGAACATTTAGCCTCCCTTTGGGCTAAGGCGGCCGGGGCTTCTAAGAGTGTTCCTTTGATGGTTATTCAACGCCATTGGCATGATTTGTAGATATTTGTTTCTGCTTTTGAGGATGCCTTGTCCTCTTAAAGGGAAGCCATGGATGGGAGGAGACAGAAAATTAGGGGGAGTTAGGGAGAAGGGGAAGCCATGGATGGAGAACCAAGAAAAATTAAAAGTTGTGAAACATACATGAGGGCAAAACGGGAAGAAAAATAATGAATTTGGCCCGGAAATCACTTAAAGGGTGACTCACAGAATAAATAATAACAATTTAGGGGGTATTGGACAAAAAGTCGAACTTTTCAGGTGGTTTTCATCCAATTGCGCTTAATAATTTTAATTTATTTTTTTATAAGAAAACAAATTCAACATTGGCCACTACTTTGATGAGCCTTTTGGCGGGTTTCCATACCAATCTCGGAGTCATTATGTTGGCCAGAGGTTCATTGGATAGCCAAAAGATTGGATGGCTAAAAGAAGTTGTATCATTCCTTGGGACACAGGATTACTATTTAGTAGTTTTGTCTTTCTAGCATATGGAAACAAGAAGGAGATGCGAGCCAAATGTGGAAGGGAGTGGCAGATCTCATGCTGTGAAGGAGACCTTAGGATAGGGTTACCTCAAACGTAGAGATAAGATTGGTACTGAAGTTGTATCGAAGGAGTGTTTCAAGTATCTTGGGTCAATCATTCAGGGCAACGGCGAGATTGATGGCGACGTGACCCATCGTATCAGAGCGGGTTGGATAAAATGGAGGAGTGTGACGGGAGTTCTATGTGACAGGAAAATTCCGCTCAAATTGAAAGGTAAATTCTATTGTACGTCCGTTAGGCTAGCTATGTTGTATGTATGGGGAAGAGTGTTGGCCGATGAAGCAGGTACATGTGCAAAATATGCGGGTGAATGAGATGAGGATGATTCGTTGGATGTGCAATTCTACAAGAAGAGATAAAAGTAGGAATGAAGTGATGAGAGACAAGGTGGGAGTGACTGACATTGACAACAAGATGCGAGAGATGCGACTGAGGTGGTTTGGGCATATTAGGAGGAGACATCAAGATGCCCCGGTGAGAAGGTGCGAGAACATTATACTTAGGGATTGTAAGAGAAGAAGAGGGCATCCGAAAAAAAGTTGGGGAGAGGTAATCAGGCAGGATTTGACACTTTTAGAGCTTACCGAGGACTTACCCTTAGATAGGAAAATTTGGCGTAGTAGGATTCGTATAGAGGATCCTCGATTGGCTATACTTGTGCATTGCCTAGGAACTAGGCTTGCGGTATCTTTTTAACTTGTAGTTGTTTTCTTTGTTTTATACTATTCTTGTTAATCTTATTTTCTAGTTTGCTTATGCTTTCTTCCTCTCACTCTTTGGGTCATTCTGTATTTTCTTCTATATTGCATGCGCTTTTGCAAAAAAAAATAAAAATAAAATAAACTTGTTTTCAAATGTATTTGAAAACAAAAAAAGTTTTTTGTGGGTCTTTCGGAAACAGCCTCTCTACTAGGTAACTAGTTAGGGGTAAGACTGCGTACATCTGGACCTCCCCAGACCCCGCCCTAGGCGGGATACTTACTGTTGGTGTTGGTGTTGGTGTTGGTGTTGGTGTTGGTGTTGGTGTTGTTTCAGTTACTGTTTATGTAGCCAATAAGATATAAAAGGAGGATTTGGTCTGCGAGGGTGTGGGTTAATGAAAAATGGACTATTTGGTTAGCTGGAAGTGGTATATAGGCCAAAGGAGGGAAACCTGGGATGTGGTAGGATAGTGGCTTAGAACATTGCTGTTGTAGTTATGGAGGTTTCCTTGCGAGGTGGATACTTTGTGGCAAAGTCAATTGCAGCATAGTTGTTTCGATGTTCAACATGCAACAAATACAACACATGTGTGCTTATGGAAGTTAATTTCCTTGCTGGCTTCTAGCTGCCTTTCCCTTGCAACTTTTCATCTTAGTAATAGACAAATCAGCTTCCGGGAGGATGTTTGGCAAGGTGGCAATTGTTATATATGAGGTTCCCTCGATATCTCAACTTTCAACTCTTCATGACGCGCCATTGACATAGTAGTTATAGGATCGGAACCCTAAGGGGGTAGCTCAGTTGCTTACCAACTGAGATCTATTCCTGAGTCCCCTGAGGATTTCCTGCTCGTTAACTTCAGGACCCATAGGATTAGTCAAGCAAAGCTTGGACACCCATGTTATCGAAAAAAAAAAGTTATTGGATTCGGCACTTGGGGAGTGCACCACATGGCTTTCCATCTCGGAGACTTTTGGTAGTGACGATTTGAGGCGGTGGCTTCAGGAGAATTGTCCTACAAGTTGTTTAGTTTTGTTTGTGTACGAATCATCCATGTCACTTCCGATGGCGAAGGTCCTACATAACGTACGAGCGTTTGTGTGGATTTGGCAACAACAACAACGCAGTAAATGTCCTGCCGAGGGCGGGGTCTGGGTCTTGGGAGGTCCAGATGTACGCAACCTTAGGCCTAACTAGTCGCCTAGTAGAGAGGCTGCTCCAGAAGACCCACGAAAACAATTTGATTTTTGACATCAGTGGAAAACAGTCGAAAATGGTAGATTTTAAAACAAGTGAATGGCAAAAAAAGAATGATTTGCGCCAATGGAGGTGACTAGGGATGATTATTTTGCCGGATTCCGCTTGCTTTGTCGAGCTAATAGTGAAACGGAAGCATACCTTTTTTGGGACTCTCAGGTTCGTTGTTGTAGTACGCTGTTTGGTATTTTTGGGGAGTCGACCCTCTTGGGTGTGCCTTTCTAGTGTATTGGGTATATTTTGCAGATACAGTCTTACTGATACAAAAATCTTTTTTCTAAAAACATTGCATATCCGTGCTAAACCCATCCTAGGCAATTACTTGGGGGGAGCCTTTTGCTAGTCCGCCCACGGTGGGGCAGTTCTTACAAATGCGATTTGCAGCGGGAGGGAAGGAAAGGGAGGGTAAGTTGTGTTGGAGGTGTGCTTGTATGGCTATTCTGTGGTGTGTTTGACTGGAGCGGAATTCCAGATCTTCTCCGCTCTTGGAAAAATCAGTGATTTCGTTTGGGAGCAAATTGTTTATTTGGTGTCTCTTTGGGCAAAGGCAGCTAGGGCCTTTATGGGTGTCCCCCTTACACTCGTCCAACTTCATTGGCGAGCGTTGGTAGATATTTTTCTTGCTTTCATTTGAGGACTCCTTGTACTCCTTTTTGTATTCTTTCAATTAATGATATAATAAAAAAATTTCGTATCTAAAAAGTAAATAAATTAATAAGATTGTCAAAACAACAACAGAGGAAAGTTATCCTCCTTAAGAGATTAGAACAAATTATGCCAGCTACACTGGAGCTCTGCTATCGAATAACTTCTAAAAGCACCCCCATGCCTTTGCCCACATAGTAGCTAAATAAGTCACCCTTTTTTTTTAGATAAGAGAAAATTTTATTAATCAAATAATAAAGAATACAAAGAAATGGAGGATAAGGTATCCTCAGTATAAAAAGAAAACTATCTACACATCACGCCAATGCGTTGAACTAAAGTCAACGAAACACCCTTAAAGGCTCCCGCCACCTTAGCCCAAAGAGAAGCCAAATAAACTATGTGATCCCAAACGTAATCAATAGTTTTCCCAGTCCCGAGATCCTGGAATTTCTCTCCAACCAAATACACCATAGTAAAGCCATACACGCACAACGCCACAACAACCTCCCCTCCTTGCTCTTCCTCATCACCACAAATCGTATCTGTAAGAAATCGCCCACAGTGGCTGGACACACAAAGCTCTCCCCACACAACAATCTAGCCCATAAACTCCATGCAAAGTCACAGTACACAAATAAATGCAGACAATCCTCCCCACTACGCCGACACATTACACAAAATCCAGGTAAAAGGGGCCAACTAGGTCTTTTACGCCGTAACATATCGTAGGTGTTCACCCGACCTAGCACCAAAGTCCACACAAAAGCACGCACCTTCGGTGGAACCTTAGACTTCCAAATAAAAGTAGATAAAGGGAAGTGGGGAAATTGAGATGGAAGGCTAACATGGTAGAGGAAGGACTTAGAAGAGAAGACCCCAGAAGGGTCTCCCGTCCAAGTCCTAGAATCATCCCTAGGGACGAGTAGAGTAAAATTAAGAACACTCAGGAGGGAAACAAGCTCCTCCATCTCCCTATCATGTGGAGGTCGGCGTAAATGTAAGTCCCAAGAACCACCCGCAACTGAGAAAAAAGGGGACAGCCGAAAAACCCGGGGATATGTGGAAGAGAAAGGAAGATCCCCCCTCCACACATCCTCCCAGAACCGAACCCGTAGTCCATTCCCCACATTGTACCTGACCAGTGGAAAGAAAAGAGATGATACCTGTGAAATGAACTTCCAAGGGCATGCATGAGAGACGTTGGAGCCAGCATGAGCGTCCCATCCGTTGCACATAAGACCGTACTTGCTCCTAATTACTCGGTGCCAGAGGAAATCAGACTCCACAGGAAACCGCCACAACCACGTACCCACTAGCGAAATGATTTTGGACACCAATCTACCAAAACCCAGCCCCCCCTCTGATTTCGGCCTACAAACACGGTCCCAACCAAACCACGTGATCCCTCCTATCCCCGTTAGCCCCAGACCAGAGGAAATTCTTCATAATCCTCTCAATCCTATTGGCAACACTAACATCCTGAACAAGGAAAGGTAATAAATGGGAATACTAGCTAGACAGGACTGAAGAAGATTAATTCGGCCCCCAAGGAAAAATAGACTCCCTTCCAACCATCTAAGCGCTTGGCCACTCTAGACACAACTGGCTCCCAGAAAGACACGGCCCGGGGATTACCTCCTAAGGGTACCCCCAAATAAGTAAGTGGCCACTGGCAACCCACAAGCCCAGCAAAAGTTTCAAGAACCCCGTCCCCCACATTAATCCCCACCAAACTACACTTAGACAGATTAATCTTCATACCGGACACCAACTCAAACACCTGTAGCAAAGTGAGCACTCTCTTAAACCCCTCTACCTCAGCCGAGAGGAAGAGAATCGTGTCCTCGGCGAACTGAAGGTGTGAGACGGACACCCTCTCCCGCCCAACTCTAAAGCCCTCAACCAACCCCCTCTCCACACCCCTGTCCAACATCCGACCAAGAACGTCCACAACCAAGGTGAAGAGAAAAGGAGATAAGGGATCTCCTTGCCTAAGGCCTCGCCACGACGTGAACCACTCACGAGCCGCCCCGTTAACAAGAACAGAAAAGCTAGCGTTAGACAGACAACCCCTAATCCACTTACGCCACCTCCCCCCGAACCCTTTCCTATCCATGACCCGATCCAAAAACCCCCAGCTAACTCGATCATAGGCCTTCTCAAAATCCAGCTTAAATACCACTCCTTGGAAACTAGAGCGACGAGCATCGTCCACCACCTCATTTGCCACTAAAGCGGCATCAAGGATTTGGCGACCCTCCACAAAAGCACTCTGAGCCATCGAAATCGTCCCAGAAAGAACAGTCCCAAGCCGAATAGACAAAACCTTAGTAATGATCTTATACACACTAGTAACCAGGCTAATTGGCCTAAAATCTCTCACTCCAATGGAACGATCCTTCTTGGGAACTAGGGTAATAAAATTAGAATTCATACTTTTCCCAATCACCCCAGTGGCGTGAAACTCACTAAAAACTCCCAAAAGGTCCTCCTGAATCACCTCCCAACAGTCTTGGTAGAAAGCCATGGTAAAGCCATCCGGACGCGGGGATTTCTCTCTATCCATCCCAAAGACCGCATCTTTAATCTCCTCTAACTCAAAGGGCCGCTCCAACCAATGTCTAAAATGAGAAGTAATAGGGGACCACTCCACCCCCTCAATCATCGGCCTATCTACCAGATCCTCCGCAAACAGGTCCTTATAAAAACTAGTAATCTCAGCACTAATCCTATCCACGTCAGACATAATCTCACCATCCGCTCCCTCAAGCTCTTTCACATAATTTCTCCTCTTACCGTTCACCACCTTAAAGAAAAGCCTGGAATTCACATCTCCCTCTCTAGCCCATCTCCCCTTCATCTTTTGCCACTGCCTCTCCTTAAGTAGCACATCCTCTAAGCTATTCTTTAACTCAACACTCTTCCTTAACAACTCATCATCGTGACCCTCCTCACTCAAAACTTGATCCGTAGCCAGAATGTCCTTAAGAATCTCCCCCTTCCTCACCCTCACATCTCCAAACACCTCCTTATTCCACACCTTCAAATAACCTTTGACAGACTTCAACTTACTCATAAAAGAAAAACCTCTCCACCCCTCAACCTCACAACTCGACCACCATTCCTGAACCCTCGCCCCAAACTCCGCATGGGTAGTCCACATGTTCTCAAAACGAAAAGGGGTAGGGCCCCACCTAATAGGAGCAGAGTGAAGGGTAATGGGAAAATGATCAGAGCAAGAACGAGGCAAAACCTCCTGAACTAACGACAGAAACTCATCCTCAAATCCGTTAGTCACAAGAAAGCGATCTAAGCGGGAAGCCGCATTACGCCTACCACTAACGCTCCAAGTGAACAGAGCATTACAAAGGGGCAAGTCCCTAAGAGCCGACTCCCTAATGAGGGAGTCAAAATCACGCATACCCCCCGTCAACCCTCGCCCACGCCGCTCCCCCGCATGACGGACCACATTAAAATCACCCCCAATGACCCAACTAGGAGAGCAAAGACCACCTCTAGCTGCTAGCTCCTCCCACAAAGAGTCACGACCCACAGCTCCACACGGGCCATACACAGAGGACACCCACCACTCACCCCTCCCACTAACTCTCAATAACACAGAAAGAGTAAAATGACCAACAAGAACCTCTACCTGCGACGCAAAACGGGTGTCCCAAACAATAAGAATACCCCCGGACGCCCCAACCGAAGGCACAAAGTCCCAATCCTTGGACCCAGCCTCCCACAGACTACGAACAAAAAAAGCCTCAACCTTCGTCTCCTGAAACATGACTATATCCGGAGACACAAGATCCCGCTTCCCAACTCTCCCCAAACCATTAACATTCCAACTAAGAATCTTCATCTAAAACCACTAGCACCCTGACACCTACGACTACCACCCTCCCCGTAATTAAGGGTAGTCTGAAGACCCCTAAGCTCCCTCACTCCCACTCTATTCCGCTTACACCTAAAACCCGAAGGAGACACCTGGACATTCGCCGCCTCACCTGCCGAACCCACAACCCTAAGATTAAGGTTATTAAGAAGAGACTGAGGGTCCCGGTCGTCCCTCTCACCCGCTAGTGGTGGGATAGTCACAACCATTCCCCCAGCCTCCGAGTCCCCCTGGCACACCGGAGTAACAGTCACTTCCGAGTCTGGAAGCACAACAGAATGTACACCCTCTCCAGCATCCTCGGTTCCCTTGCCTGCACCTGGAAAACCATTTACAGATAACAACTGGTCAGCAAAGAAACTAATAGGAGCTCTCTGGTTAGTGGCAAAAAGAGGAGTATATAGAGGGGATGGAGAAGAGGAAGTAAAAAGGTCCACAGTGGCACGCTCCCCAGTGCTACTGGTACTAGGTGTATGAACAACACCAGACACCTGTTGACCCGTCACATCTCGCTCCTCCAAATTGAACATATTCACCCCCTCAACGCCCTCCATCTCCTTGTCATCAAACTCCCTAAGACTTTCTATGAGCAAGTCTTCACCGCCATCGAGAGAGCTCAGAAGATCATCCTCCTCAACATCATATGCCGCCCCCCAAAAAGGGAGCCTGGGAGAAACATGAAAAGTCTGATCAAAACCTAAGTCTCTCCGCAAACGTGCCTATGCCTCTACAACTGGGACATCCCTATGAGCTGCCCTCTGCACCCGTGCCCCCACCGCTGCCAGCCAAGACCCAACATAGCACAAATCCTGTAAAAACCCCCCTCGAGGACAACTAGCAGGAATAACAGAAGCAAGAACCTCCTGCCCAACACCCCCCGGCAAAACCCCAGCATCTTGTGACAAAACCCTCTCCTCCGCCACCTCAGCAACCTGACCAACACCCATAATCTGCTCTAAAACCGGTTCCTCAGCCCTCGAATAAGTCACCCTATCCCACAGTAACTCAGGTGGGATTTTTTGCATTCCTCTTACCTACGCAATCTTAACACGTTTTTGGAGAGTTTTTCTTCTCTCTTGTTATTATTACTAATAGATGTTAATCTTATCACATTAAATTATTGTGAAATATTAGAGTTGTCTATCATGTTTAACTTGATCATTGTTAAGGCAAATATAGGAAGTTATTAGGTGTTATTAGAGTAGTAAAATTGTCTAATGCAGATCAACTTGAATCTCAAACTTCAACAAATTGAGATAATGCATGTCTATCCTTACCAATGGGTGGCTCTATGAATATCAAAGTCATTAAGATTGACACATCAACTTGCCATGGGATATTATTGATCAAATTCTTTCTTTCCAAGGAGTCAACAGGTGAAGAAGAAAGTATTATTGAGTATGCACATCTATTGTGAGAGTTGTTTGATGCCGTTCGCTTTTCATTGTCTTTCACTTGATTTCTTCCCCTTGATACAGCTGTCTCCTAACTCTTTTTTAAATCATTTTTTCCTAGTGGGATGGGACACTTCTTGCCACAGGCTCTTATGATGGGCAAGCAAGGATATGGAGCAAAAATGGTAAGGCTTCCAGTTAGTTTTTGCCTAGGTGACTATCACATTTGAAGTTGTTGATTATGTCTATTAGTTAACAATAATCATGGCTGGTAACCCTGAGGGGTAGCTCATCTGGTAAGAACTCTGAGATATATTTCAAGAGGTCCCAGGTTCCAATCCTGTCACAGGGCCATGGCAGGTTTACCTGGTTGTTAACTTCAAGGCCCCATGGGATTAATCAAGCAAAAAACTTGGATACCCAAGTTATCTAGAAAAAAGAAACAACAATCATGGTTGGATCGGGATGCTCTGTACTGGAAACTTGTACTATAGCTGGTAGTCGTGTAATTTTATTCTATGGAAATTTGCTGTCTATAAACTTTTGAAATGCAAATTATACCCTTCAAAATTCATTAGAGAGGAGTTACTACCTTTTTTGACCTTGTTCTTTCTGAAAGTGCTACCTTTTGCCGGATTGAGGTAAAATAGACATGAACTGATAAAACTACCGTCAGGTGGACAACACATGTCCAGTATATAATTGCCCCCTTCCTTCTTTCGACAAGCTGTTGAGCATTTATGGAGAAACTTGGGTCTATTAATCTTCTAGTTCGAAATTGGTTTTGGGGGAGGAAAGGAGAAAAGCATGCCAGTTGGCAACTATTTGGTGTCTATGGTTGGAACAAAATGGACGAGTTTCTCTAAATCCTCTTTATTGTTTGAACTTCTATTTGACAGGGTCACTTATATAGCCTCTTTTCGTTTGTAAGGCTGCGGGGGCTTTAAGTAGTTATTCCATCGGTGAGGTCCAAAGGAATTTGTAATTGGACCAACGTATAATGTGACTCATGGCTTGTCTTCCTAAGCAATACCTTCAATACAGTACGTTTTCTTCTTTAGAAACTAAGATCCCCCTCCCCTTTTCAGAGGTAGTAGATCGGAAAAAAGTGTTCTGTAAATGTAGCAGTCGGCAAAGTTTCAGTCCACGCTAGGGTAATTCGATCAATTTTGTCTATATTTGACTGAAAACAGTCGGCAAAGTTTCAGTCCACGTTAGGGTAATTCGATCAATTGTGTCTATATTTGACTGAAAACAGCGAACGTAGCAAACTACAAAGAAAACGGAAAACTTCTGGAGGTGTATGTGTAGGGTGTTCTGTGATGTTCGGGAGCCTATAGACTATGTCTGGGACCATGTGGTCTATTTGGCCTCCCTTTGGGCTAAGGCGGCGGGTGCTTTTAAGGGCGTTCCGCTTACCTTTGTACAGCACCATTGGCGAGATTTGTAGTTTTTTTTGATTGCTTATGAGGATGCCTTATTCTCTTTTTTGTATTCTGTACAGAATTGATTAATAAAATTTTTCTTATCTAAAAAAGTTTGAGTAAGAAAAGGTCATCGAAGGTACTAATTAACAAAATAAAAAAAAAAAGGTAGTAATTTGCAACGAGTATCATTCTTATCTTTTCTTTTTTGCAACAAGTATCATACCGTAGTAGTTATCTTTTTTTCTTTTTCTTTTTTTTTCTTTTCCTTTTTAATGTATATAATTTCTTAATACTATGTCTTTATTATGTACTTGGCTAAATGCTAGAAATCTGTATTGGTTAGGGCTTAGGGGCACAGATTGAAGGTTCAACATTTTTCTAGCTTTACTAATCCATACACGTGCCATAAATAAGAAAAATGCCGAGAGAAATAGCAATAACTAAGCGATAGGCTTGACTTTGATAAGTTGAACTTATTGGTGGAGTGACATTCAGATAGGGTTCTGATTTACGTTTTTGTCTTTGGTTAGGTGACTTAAAAAGTACTCTAAACAAGCATAAAGGGCCGGTTTTTTCTCTGAAATGGAACAAGAAGGGTGACTATCTTCTCAGTGGCAGCGTTGACACAACTGCTATTGTGTGGGAGGTGAGGACAGGAGAGTGGAAACAACAATTTGAATTCCACGCAGGTGATGCATGGTCTTCCATGTTTGCACTCTACTTTTTCCTTTTCTCCGTACTGTTTAATCAAATTTACTAATGTCCTCTCCACCTCCTTTTTGATAATTCAACACCTCATAATAGTTGCTAATAAAGACAATTTTGCAGCTCCTACTCTCGATGTTGATTGGCGAAATAATGTTTCTTTTGCCACATGCTCGACTGACAACATGATATATGTTTGTAAGCTTGGAGAGAACCGGCCGATTAAATCATTTTCTGGGCACCAGGTACATTGAAGCTTCATATTCCATTAACTTGGCATTTATTCAGAATTTTACATTCAAATTCCTAAAAGACAAATTTCTTGTTGTCTTAAATTAAGGCATTTTTTTTTTTTGTTTTAAAATTTATATATAAATATTTTATATATCATGATTATCACTCTTGCCCATGTACAGTGATTCCTTAAGTGGGGAAAATTGGAATTGAAAGATTTGACTGTATTGGCTGATTCAGATCTGGACTGAGTACTTTGATAACTAGTGACAATCATTAAGTTACCCAAAGGAAAAGGAAAGAAAAAGAAAATAAAGGTATAGGAATAGTGTTATGATCCAATTGCATGGTATTTGGGACTTTATCAAAAAAAAAATCTTTTTCTCTATTTAAAAAGTTAGGTATTGAAATATTTGAACATAACACACTTATGCAACCTTCTCTTTTGATGCTATTTTAGGACAAAATACCAACTTTACTACACCACGTCATTATATTTATACCAACGCGTTGCATGACACTCCTGCTGAGGGCCAGCTTAGGACATAGGCTCAAGGGGCTACCGCCTAGGGCCCAGTGTTTGAAGGGGCCCAAAAAAATTACTATAACGAGGATATGTAAATAATGTTGCAAACAAGGAACATAATTATCACTTTGGCCCATTGGTGATGAGCGTGGGGAGGGGAAGTTTTCTTTCATTTGAACCTGCTTGCATGATTAGTTTTTTTTTTCTTTTACTTTGGTTCCATTCCATATCTTACCCCATTCCTAACTTGATTCTTGTTTAATTTCCTATAATTTTTTATCACGGGGATGAGAAATCTTCATTCATAAAAAATCATACGGCATTTGCAAATACAAATACAAATACAAATTTATGTAAATACGTATAAATCTAATATAACAAGATGAGATTTGCTATTATATACTACGGAGTACTTTGATTTCAATATTACTACCGATTTCAAAGAGTGAACCAAACTTGACCTAGAAGAGACGAATCCAATCAAAGACCTAGTTAGGAAGGAAATCTTTCACTGTTATAAATTTTTTTAAGAAAATTTTTATGACATGAACTATCTAAGTACTTAAGAAATTTCTTTTGAATGCAAATTGAGTTGAACATACACCATTTTGCGAAACGTCTTTCTGCTTTTCCGACTGCGTTTTTTATTTTGATGGTGAAATTAGTTTTTCACATCTTAGGGGCCCTTATTCTAAATTTGCCCCAAGGCCTCGAAAATGTCAGGACCGGGCCTGCTTCTGCCTACTGCAGAGCAGGTTATTTATTTTAAATAAAATTATGAAAGTTATAGATTTCTTTTTATGAAACCACCTTGTAAAAACATTTTGCTATGACGTAAATTTTTAGACATCATAAAAAAAATCTAATTTAAACGTAAATATACCACCATTTTGTTAATCACGGGTGAGACTGGTGGCAAGTGGCAACCACCTCAACTGATCTATTTGGAGCAAAGTAATAACCGTGTAAGGGTCTTCAATAGGCCACATTATGTGTAAAGGTGGTCCAACAATATAGTTAATATTTTATTATTTTTATTAGGACATGCCCTCTTAGATTGTAACCGTTCCTATTTCTCAAGAACGTATTTTCTTTTTTCTTACAAAGAAAAGTTAAAAAATTAAAACAAGGTTCTTTGAGAAGGCATGTTTAAAAGGTAGTTTCTGATAAATACCTTTAAATGTGTATATCTTATTTTGTGTGAGGCCAGCGAGCAGGGTGAGAGAGGTCCACTATGTGGAGCCTTTCCTTCAAACTTTTAGCATAGACTAGCTTACTATTTCAAAACAAAATAAGAAATAGGACACTTTGCTGCGCATTTGATTCAGTCTATTAGAATTGCAAGATATAAAGTTGATTATCATTTTGAGGCCACATAACAAACTTAGATAAAGGGATCAGTGAGCTGGTGGATGAAGCTTATCAAAGTAGTTGCTAAACAATGTTGTTGCTTCTTTAACTCCTTATGATTTGTTATTTCAGGGTGAAGTTAATGCTATAAAATGGGACCCTACAGGTTCACTTTTGGCTTCCTGCTCGGATGATTGCACAGCGAAGGTGAGTTGTTCTATAACATAAAACAGTCTAGCTCGATAAATAGCAGTATGTTTCTGGTTTCTGTGGCTATGTTACTGGTGATGCTATTTTATTTGGAACTGGGAATTCAGTTCCTCCTTCATTTGGCTTTGTGTAATAAAAAAGATTCACGGGACATCTCTTGTTAATCCATGTTGCAGATATGGAGTATGAGGCAAGACAAGTACGTGCATGATTTAAGAGAACATGCAAAGGTACTGTGATTCTTTGCTTTGCTGCATTTATTTTGTGCACGTGATTGGAACACATGTATTATATTGCAGGAGATTTACACTATCAAATGGAGTCCAACTGGACCGGGTACCAGCAATCCTAACCAGCAATTGATTCTAGCAAGGTAAATAATCCGCCGCAACATCATTTGGTGTTTCAACCTGTATGTATGTGATTTTTGCTTGAAGCCATAACCCAGTCTACATGTTACATGTAGACTGGGAGTCTCCGCTTGACTTCATGATTCAGTTAGATTTTCTCCCCTTCTTTTGCTGGTTTTCCCTCTCATGGTAGATGGTACTGGATTCAGATTCATAATGCTTGGGAATTCTTTACATATGATTTTAGGGATGACAATTGAGTCCGAACCTGAGTCCGATCCATTTAGAAGGGAAAAATCCGAGCCGAATCAGAAACAAAAAATCCGAATCCGAATCCGATTAGAAGACTCCGACTCCGTTAAACGGATTCGGATGCTAGGCTTACCATAATCCGCTCCGAAATGTAGATGGGTGGATCTTACGAATTTGTCGAGAAAGCATGGCATCATTAGCAACAACGTTGTTCTCTTTCTCTCTCAATCTTTGTTGTTCTTTACGGCTCTAAGGATAAAGAAATGAGTTTTGAATTTTGCTTCAATTGTCATGTACAGGGTTTAAAGAATTTTAAGTGATCTATTTTGAGCCCAAAGGATACTAGTGGGCTATAACTCTAATAATAGGCCTTGTATAAACAATCTAACAAGCGTGGCTTGTAGCTAAATACCCAAAGCATCCATAATTTTTGAATTACTTTAAACTAAATACTTGACAAAACCTAGAATTTGTCCACAATGAAAACTATTTCATGAATGTCGTACCCTTGCACCCGTTTCCAAATTTAGGACAAAGTTTCTGTGTCCTGAATTTTCAGGCAAGGCATGTCCGACACTCGGATATGCACCCGTATCCGACACCTGTACTCGGGTCCCTGTAACATAGGGGAAACCCCTGATGGGACGAGGGACACTGCTTTTTTGGGTAACATTGCCGGGTGGCAAGTGGGTGTTTGAATGAAGGGCTTTCTAAACCTCGGGAAGACACTGTCAATCTTTCCTGAACAAATCATTTAAAACGTCAGCTACATGTTCAGTTACATCTAAGTATGTTACTTGGGGTATTTGTTTCTCCTCAAATACTTGGGTCATCAATACTCTTCGGGGATATGGACACTAAGAGACTTCATTTTTATGTTACTTGATTTCATATAACGTCCATACAAGTGTCCAAGTGTCAGAGTCAGACTTCTGAAACTTTTGCGTGATTTAGCCTAAATGAAGTGTTAGGTGTCCATGCGTTTCGGAGTGTCGAGGTTCCGACGTAGGTACTTGGGGGGATATGAAGTGTTCAAGTAACATAGATTCATTTTAGGGCCAAAAGAAGTAAAAATCCAGCATATGGCCGAGTTCGACACTTGGGACTCATATATCAGACTCAGCTGGACACTTGTATCCAAGTCTGAGTAAATAGACTTCTAGAGATAGCTGAAGGACTCCTGCTTTGAATCATATTTAATTCCCTCCCCGTTGAGGATGATGGGAAGAGAAAGCGGTAAACTCAATACCAAAATTCTTGTTAACTGCACTACAATAAACTGCAATGAACATTGAAGACGCTTTTACTAAATAACAAACCAACTTCACAGCTTATATCCCCTTAGCACAGCGTTGGGCTACCTCTGGAGAATCTTGCATTACTCCTTTCAATAGAATTGGCTTCATCTCCAGCATTTCTGCAAAAATATTCAGTAGCACACACATAAGAACCCTATATGTTGCTATCTGATCAAGGATTGGCTGATGGAGAACGTCTCCAACTAAACTTCAAACTTTATTTCATTCCAAATCAGAATAATAATATAGCATATAGGGGTATATATAGCCTAATAGGTGCCTTGGAGAATAAGAAAATAACCTAATACCCTTATTAACTTAACTTCTTTCCCAAATTCTAACTAAATAAAGCTTATATTTTAAGATTTACTAACCTAATATGATACCCCTAAAATAAACTACGAAAATAATAGATATCCTCAAATATACAAATATATTCTAAAGCCATGGCAATGTGGCTTCCATATAGAAGATCTTAACTTTCCTATTCCCTTTTCATGGCATCAGCATCAATTTCCCCCTTAGAAAAAATTTGACCACGAGTTTTGAACTGAAGAAGAATCAGTGGCCCCATAGCAGTACACCCTTTAGAACAAGAGCGAGTTGTCACCTAAATGTAGGGAGCGAATTCTGGAGCTTTTGAAGGAGAACCTGCAGAAGACCCGGGTAGAACGATGTAATCTTCTACCCTAGGGACGGGGTTCTTTTCTGTGCTAGGCTTCTTAAAAATTTCAACAGTTTCGAGTTTCATGTTAGCCTCCACTTCTTGCAGTTCATTGCTGTTTTCAACATCTTCTGATGCATCGTCATCCCGATGTTTTTCCATGAGGCTCTTTAGTGCCTCTAAACTTGCTTTTAATTCTCCCATAAGTTCCACAAGTCGAGATTCTCCTTCGTTGTGCTTGCGAAGATATTGTTCGTGCTTGAATTGATGGAATATTTCCTTTACTTGCTCATAAGTCTCATACTCTTACTCGAAAGAGGAGAGGGTAATAAACCGAAAAGGAACTCCATAATATCCTCTTGTTACTCCATCATAAAAGCAGTAGTGCGTCAATTGATATCTCCTAAGTAATTGGTAGGACATGGACCAATAATACCTTGAGTAGATGATAATCCTAAGTGCTGCTTTAAATGATACAGTAGAAATCGGAAAGCATAAAACTCATCCCAATAGGAAGTATCCATGGATAATGACCTGCTGATTATAGGCACACAACTAAATTAAATACCAGAGAAAGGATGGTTAGAAGTGCTTTGGCAATAAGATGGTTGTTGGCAGTGGTGATGGAAAAAGTGTTTGAATGAGCTACGGATTGCCATACGACAACAATGATTCCGTAATCATTGATGAGGGTGATTACAAATCACAATTCAGTCCTGTGGTACAGAACCCGCTCTGATACCAAACTGATGGGAACGTCTCCAACTAAACTTCAAACTTTATTTCATTGAAAATCTCTGGATAATGACATAGCATATGGGGGTATATATATATCTATTAGGTGCCTTGGAGAATAAGAAAAGAACCTAATACCCTAATACTCCCTGCGTTCCAAAATGAGCTTTGTTTCTTTTAGGCACGGAGATTAAGAAAATGTAACTTTGGAACACAATTGCCACTTTTGCCCTTGTATTATCACATCCCCTCTCTCTTTCCCCTTCCCCTCTCTCTCTCTTCTGTCACCACCCAAATTCCCCTTCTCCACCCACTTCCACCACCTTCGTTCAGTAATTGGGGCTTACACAAAAACAATAAATCATCAATTTTGAAACTTCTTCATTGGAGAATTATTATTCAAAAATGCAATAAGTATAGAAATAGATTCAAACAGAGAGAAAATGAAAATGAAAATTGAAGCAAAAGAAGATTGTTAGCATTGATAACATCGAAAGAACTAGCGTTGATGTTCTTTTTCTGCTGTGTCTTGTTTTCGCCATTGTTTTGTTTCACCCAAGCTTTCTCTCTAAACCCTAAATCTATTGAATTTTGGAGAAATGGTCAACAGTGGATTGAATGAATTTGATCGAATTTGTGAGTAACTTAATGAGACTTGACTGTATGGTGGGTTGTGTTTCCAATTTTAACTGCTAGAAGTAGTAGGAAACTGGAAAATGGGAGGAGGCCAGGAGGGTTGGTCGGGAGGAGAGATGGAGGAGAAATATTGAAAGATGGAGAAGAAAGGAAATGAGATCGAGATGAGAGAGAAAGAGGAGGGCGTGGAAAAGGGCAACTGGTTGTTGGTGGTGATGGTTGGGGAGGAGAGATAAAGTGGTGGTGGGCTAAGTAGTCTGAGATGGTAATGGGGGAGAAATTTTCTTGCTATGATATCTAGCTTAGTTTAAATGTGATTTCTTTTGAATTAGGACAAGTGACGTTGCTTTGTCAATTTTTATTGCGTGATTCTAGTTTTTCTGGCTTGCTGGGTTTATATCATATGAACAGAGAATGCTTTATTTTCTTTAGTATGTCATAGCTGAGGTGGTGAATGGCAGATCCTTCACGTTTGGATTAAGATGGGAGTGCAATTTTTCGTATTTGGGTATTCATTTTAGTGTATTTGGGTATTCATTTTAGTAAGACGCGGAGAGTGCTTATGTAAACTTTTTGACTTAGCTTGTAGTTCTCTGCAGTGTGTATTCTGCTAAGGTACTAAAGTGACTAAGTTTCGCCTTTTGTTTCTTATAGGCAGATGTATAGAGTGACTTTGGGTTTGGCACATTATGAATAAAAAGATTTGGAGTTTAGCTAGTGGAATCTTGTACTTTCAACATTCTTCTCATGATGTACCGCTCAAATACCTTTAAGATACAGTATCACAATTAAAAAAACCTTTGGAGCTGGGAAATTTTTAATTCCTTTGTAACCAGGTCAAATGTGTAGCTTGCATTTAAATATACTAGTTAAAGCTAAAAGTACTTGCAAACCTCAGTCTATGCCTAATCAAGGTCCTTTTTTTTTTTTTAATTAAAACAACCACCGTTATGGATCCCTATGTAGCACCACATGCAGCTTTCTTCTGTTCATAAAAATATATCAAAACAAATGTTTTTAGATACGAGAAGATTTTATTAATCAAGTGGTAAATAGTACAAAAAGATGGGAGGATAAGGTATCCTCAGTATAAAAGAAAGAACTATCTACACATCACGCCAATGGCATTGAACAAACGTCCGCGAGACACTCTTAAAGGCCCCCGCCGCCTTAGCCCAAAGAGAAGCCAAATAGACTACATGATCCCAAACATAATCAATTGACTTCTCAAAAGATCCTGACGTTCCTCTCCAACCAAACACACCAAAGTAATGCCATACAAGCACATCGCCATAACATTCTCCCCTCCTTACTCCTCATTGCAGCAAATCGTAACTGTAAGAATCCGCCCACCGTGGATGGGCACACAACACTCTCCCCACATAGCAATCTATCCCATAGACTCCGCGCAAAATCACATTGCACAAACAAATGCAGGCAATCCTCCCACTATGCCGACACATCACACAAAATCCCGGTGAAAAGGACCAGCTAGGTCTCTTACGCTGCAGCATGTCGTAAGTGTTCACCCTACCAAGCACCAAAGTCCACACAAAAGCGCGTACCTTCAATAGAACCTTAAGACTTTCAAATGTAAGTAGATAAGGGAAAGTGAGGAAACTGAGAGGGAAGGCTAATATGGTGGAGGAAGGACTTGCAAGAGAAGATTCCTGAGGGATCCCTCGTCCAAGTCCTAGAATCATCCCTAGGGACGATGAGAGTAGAATTAAGAACACTCAGGAGGGAAACAAGCTCCTCCATCTCCCTATCATGCGGTGACCGGCGTAAATGTAAGTCCGAAGAACCACCCGTGACTTAGTAGAATGCATCCACAAGGGGCCCCGTGTAGTGTGGACAGCCAGAAAACCCGAGGATATGTGGAAGAGAAAGGGAGATCCCCCTTCCACACATCCTCCCAGAACCGAATCCGTTGTCCATTACCCACATTGTACCTGACCAGTGGAAAGAAAAGAGATGATACCTGGGAAATGAACATCCATGGGCAAGCATGAGATACGTTGGAGCCAGCATGAGCGTCGCACCCGTTGCACATAAGACCGTACTTGCTCCTGATTACTCGGTGCCAGAGGGAATCAGACTCCAGGGGAAACCGCCACAACCACATACCCCCTAGCGAAATATTTTTGGACACCAATCTACCGAACCCCCCCCCCCTTCCGTTTTCAGCCTGCAAACACTGTCCCAGCTAACCAGGTGATCTCTCCTATCCTCCCTCCAGACCAGAGCAAATCCCTCATAATCCTCTCAATCCTAGTAGGAACACTAACCGGGATCTTGAACAGAGAGAGGTAGTTAATAGGAATACTAGCTAAACAAGACTGAAGAATAGTAATTCTCTCCCCAGGGAAAAATAGACTCCCTTCCCGCCATCTAACCGCTTAGCCACTCTAGACACCACTGGCTCCCGAAAAAAAGATGTTGAGCCGGGGTTACCCCCTAGAGGCACCCCCAAATAGGTAAGCGGCCTTTGCTGCACCTGGCAGCCCACAAGACCCGCTAAGGTTTCAAGAACCCCATCCCCCACATTAATCCCATCCAAACTACACTTAGACAGGTTCACCTTCATTCCGGACACCACCTCAAACACTTGTAACAAGGTTAGAACTCTCTTAAATGCTTCTACCTCAGACGAGAGGAAGAGGATTGTATCCATTGGCGAACCCACGTTCAAGGTTGGGTGGTCAAGTGCACCTCAATTTCTGAAAAATTGGCCAAGGACAACAATGCAGTTAAGGGAAAAAAAGGAGTTGTCTATCCCAATTGCACCCCTATTGCTGTTTCATAATTACTATGCACCCCTAATAACTCAAAAGTAAAAGAACAAAAGTCCATTACAAAGTAATGGGTAAAGTAGGAAATAGAACAATACAGACAAGCAGCAAACCCAAGGAAATAATTACTCCTACTCTAGTCTAGTAGTCTCCTAATATGTTTATTCATTGAATTTTTTCTCATCCTCTTAAAAGTCTAGGAAATACTCCGATAGCTATGAAAAGCTTGGTATATATTGGGCATAAAAGTGGTTGTGTCCAATTTCGAAGTCCTAATTGAAGCCAAGTCTTAGACAATTTATCCATTGTTAATTTAATTGTTTTTTCCAATTTCTTTGTACCATAATTTACCAATTATGTTAATTGACTTAGTTGATATCATCTTATTAATTCACAGAAACTTGTATAATATGGTTTTATCGTATTTTTGGTGAGACCATGATCACTTTATAGTAAAACAATGATCATTGTTTATAATAAGTGATCACTATATTTTCAAAATAGTTACCAAATTTACTATGAGTTGGTCTCACACGAGACTTGCTCTAGATAATTGTGATCTTATTGATTCGTCTTATAATGTCGGGCTGTTACTATAAAGGAGTTGGAAAAGTACAAATTTCGTACTTTTTTTTTTAGATTGGACGAATCGGGATCGGAGCATCCTGCTAATGCGGGTAAAAGTGACACCCCTATAATTTCACAGACTATTTTTTTTTGCACCCCTATTTAAAATTTTCTGGGTTCACCACTGATTGTATCATCGGCGAACTGAAGGTGCGAGACTGTCACCCTCTCCCGTCCAACTCTAAAACCCTCAACCGACCCCCGCTCCACCCCCCTATCCAACATCCGACCAAGTACATCAACAACCATGGTGAAAAGGAAAGGAGACAAGGGATCTCCCTTCCTAAGACCCCGCGACGACGGGAACCACTCACAAGCCGCCCCGTTAACAAGGACAGAAAAGCTAGCGTTAGACAAACAACCCCTAATCCATCTACGCCATCTCCGCCCGAACCCTTTCCTATCCATAACCCGATACCAAAACCCCCAACTAACTCGATCATAAGCCTTCTCAAAATCCAACTTAAACACTACTCCTTGAGAGCTAGAGCGACGAGCATCGTCCACCACCTTGTTCGCCACTGAAGCAGCATCCAGGATCTGGCAACCCTCCACAAAAGCACTTTGGGCCATCGAAACCGTCCCAGACAGAACAACCCCAAGGCGAATAGAAAGAACCTCAGTAATGATTTTATAAACACTCGTAACCAGGCTAGTCGGCCTAACATCTCTCACATTGATAGACCTATCCTTCTTCGGGACCAGGGTGATAAAGTTAAGAGTTCACTCTTCCCAATCACCCCAGTAGAATGAAACTCGGTAAAAACCTCTAAAAGGTCCTCCTGAATCACATTCCAGCAATCCTAGTAGAAAGCCATAGTGAAACCGTCCGGCGCCGGAGATTTCTCCCTATCCATACTGAACACCGCAGCTCTAATCTCCTCTAACTCAAAAGGCCGCTCAAGCCACTGCCTAAAATGAGAATCCATAGGGGACCAGTCCACCCCCTCAATCATCGGCCTATCTACCATTTCCTCTCCAAAGAGGCCCTTATAGAAAGCAGTAATCTCCGCATTAATCCTATCCACATCCGACACAAGCTCACCATCCGCTCCCTCTAACTCCTTAACATAATTCCTCCTCCTCTTCCCATTGACCACCTTAGCGAAGAGCTTTCTAAGAGAGCTTGTTCCTGACATAGGGTTGATGACACTGGTATGTCAATTTCTCGTTAATTGGAAAACTTTTGTGGTAAACTGGAAATTCTTAATTCCTGTACTCCCAAAGAGCGAAAAGGAGTCAACAATGAGTACCTTTTGCAAATAATCCATAGGATGACTGATGTCTTTGTTCTCAATCCAGGGGCACCTTGTAAATGAAAATATTGGATGCCCAGACTATTCTATGAGCAATATGAATAGTGATTAAAAATTGACTATAGACCTGCTTATGACACCAGAGGGATTTAGCAAGCACAGGTAGCTCTTCATGAGCTGGTGACTTGTAAATGATGTGCACTTCCGAAGGGTTCTTTTTAATTGGCCTTTGGGGACAGGAGGATTCCATATTCTACTAGGTATGGCATTGCGCAAATTATTGCGTGGACCCCAGTGTGGACCCAATGAAATTATATCCTCTGGAAAATAAAACTTAGGACAATGAAAAATGAACTGACCAAAACAAAACCCTACCATTCTTAAGATAGCATGGGTGTCCAAGCTTTGCTTGACTAATCCTATGGGCCCTGAAGTTAACGACCAGGAAAACCTCTAGTGGCCCGTAGGGGACTCGAATTTGGGACCTCTGGAATACTTCTCAGAGGTCTTACCGCTGAGCTACACAAAACCCTACCGTTCTTAGTTTCATTCTTTAGTCATAGTTATTTTTTCTCGGGTATTGTTTCATTGGGTCCACAGCTGCCTGGACCCGGGGTTTATGCAATACGAATTTTGGCATTGCCTGCCCAATATACCTATTATATGGAGGTGTCTACCTTTCTAGTTTTCAATAGCTTATTTTGTTTGATCTGCTTTCTGCTCTTCCTATGATTCTCTTTCCTTGTTTTTTTTTCTCTAATCATGTGTTTGTTGTGTTCTGCAGTGCCTCTTTCGACTCCACAATAAAGCTATGGGATGTTGAATCAGGGAGTGTATTGTGCAGCTTGAATGGTCACAGGTATCTACACTCGTCCACCAAAATTTGGCAATTCTTCCTTTTGGTCCCATAATTTCTTGATGTGATGGATCTTCTCCTTCCTCACAAACTCTCATTGGATCACGTCACTAGAGGCTTTAGAGGATATCGATATGTTTTGAAATAAAATAAGATGTACTACATGACCCAGTTGTGCTTGCATTTACTTTTTTATGCTTGTCTAGTTTAACATGCATGACTAGCACGTGTGTATACTGAAGGAGCTGACCTTATATTTGCACCTGTAGCTCTGTAACATGCTGCTTGTTCGCATTATAACTTGCCTATGTTTAATATCATTTAGCATGGCTGAATTACTTTGCATGGATTACTGGAACACTGGATAAAGAGAGCTTGACATGTTTTGTCCACTCAACTGTAGGGATCCTGTATACTCGGTAGCATTCAGCCCCAATGGTGAATATTTGGCGAGTGGATCTCTGGATAGATGTGTACATTTATGGTCTGTGAAGGATGGTAGAATTGTAAAGACTTACACAGGCAATAGCGGCATTTTCGAAGTATGTTGGAACAAAGAAGGAGATAAAATAGCTGCTTGTTTTGCTAACAATGTAGTCTGTGTTTTGGATATTAGGAAGTAGGTCTAAGAGTTTTCTAGTAAACATTAGCAGAAGGGCTCAAGAGAATGCGAAAAGGTCATTGGTTTCGGAATAGCTTATTATGCGCATAAGGTTCACATATGTTGAATTTGGCAATTTCCTTTTTTTGTTATTGTTTTCTATTTATTCACTATTATTTAGGATTGTTGTCAATTAGTCGATTGTATCATAGGAAAGAATGTTGAAGCAGATTGTGGCCTTAGAATTTCTGCACTAGCCCTTGGCTGACCAAAAGCAGCAACCAGTTACATATTGGCCGAGCTAAAACATAGCCATGCCACTCACTTTTACCTTTTTTCCTAAAAATGTCACTCAACTTCTTTTTTTCTCATATGTGCCATTGTGGTTTATAAAAAATCCTAAAGTTACCACTTTGTGCATATGATTACCAGCTACAACAAGTCAATCTTTGCCATTCAACAAAAAAAGAAGAAGTAATTTTTCAATAATCTTTTATTTTATTTTTCACCACCTTAATATTGCTACTATTAAACCAAAACCTAAATCATTGATGAACCGTAAACGTACCCAAGTTGTGTATTTCATGAATTTTACTAATATCCTGAAGAAAGGAACCCAAAGGTTGCGGTCCAAGCTCAGATACCTCTGTCCGTATGCGTTTTATGCAACTAGGCATCTTTCGATTCTCGAATATGGATTAAAAGATCCATTTGATGAGCTGCACAACATTATGACTGGAAATTTGATAGCAATATTAGGAGGTGAAAAATAAAATAAAAGATTATTGAGCAATTACTTGCTGTAACCGGTAATCAAATGCACTAAGTGGTAGCTTTAAGATTTTTTATAAATCACAATGGCACATTTGAGAAAAAAAGAAGTTGAATGGCATTTTTAGGAAAAAAGGCAAAAGTGAGTGGCATTACTATGTTTTAGCTCCATATTGGCCTTGTTTGGCAGATGGCTTGTGACATTAGTTGTTGGCAGTTGGCGAGGTTGTTGCCTACTGGCTGGTTCCATTTGCTGGTTTGTCCGGCTGATATCCTTGGCTTGTGTAAACGTCATGCTTGGTAAATCAATTGTTCATTATTAGCTGATACTCCTTGTAGCATGCAACCATTAAGAACATGAGTATAATCTTCTTATTCTTATTAGCTGAATCATTTTTTCTGTTTATTTTATGTATATTTATTAGATTGAACTTACTCCCTCCGTCTCAAAAAAACCTGAAACTTTGCTTTTTGAAGGTCAAACTTAACAAACTTTGACCATTAATTTATGAAAATATATAAAGATTAACATTATGAAAATACTTTTGTTAGATTCATTTTTAAAAGTACTTTCAAAAAATCGTATTGTTATAATTTTTATATTAATATAAATGTAGTTATTTACGGTCAAAGTGGTGTCTTGGAGACCGTGAAAAAAAAACAAAGGTTCGGGGTTTTTTGAGACGGAGGAAGTACAATTTTGTTGCAAATAATAATTTCCTATTTTTTATTAGTTCAATGATTCATTGATTTTTTTATTATTTATTTTTATGTATATTAGACTGAAAAATTACAAATTTTTACAAACAATATTAACCAAAAAAAAAAATTTCTGTTAAAAACAAGCTTGCAACTGCAGATAACCTGGTTGCTTGTGGGTTGCGGATAGTCGATAGATGTTGCCTTCGTTGCAAAAATATGGAAAATGCTAGGCATCTCTTCTGTTTTTTTTAAAAGGCAAGAAAACCAAGATAGTCTATTAAAGACTATTCTAAAGCGTCCTTCACCAATAGATTGGTAAGGGACTGATTGACAGAATCCGACCAAAGAAGTAACTTTGGACACGTTTGCCCCATATTGACCATAAAATCTGCTACTGAGTTCGCTTCTCGAAAACAGTGCAGAACTTCAACATTATCAAAAAAAATGGAGATTTTCTTTTATCTATAATAATATTCTCGATTTTCCAAGGAATATGACACTCCCGTCGAATTGCCTTTATCACCACAAAATTGTCGCTCTCTATCGTGATATTCTTAAAAGCTTTCTTTCTGGCCGCACGAACTCCTTCCCTTGACCTAATACCATCTGCTAAAAGAATCGAACTGTGACCACATGATCTCGCCCCGAGCACTAAGGCATTCCCTGATCGGTTACGATTGCAAAATCCGGCTGAAATCGCGGAGTTATTCTTTTTAGCACCATCGAAATTAAGTTTAACGATAATTAGCATCGTGGAGAGTTCCAAAGAATATTCTGGCAAGGGCCTTTCTTAATTACTTTCTTATGAAAAACACCCCTAAAATCAAAATCAAAGTGTTTCATAGAGGAGTGCCATTCCATAGAACTATTCTTAACCGAGTGAGCTATTTGAACTGGAGTAGTCGACGAATTCTCAAAAACAATTTTATTGCGGGCAACCAAAATAACCACCAAGTCATAATGAGAAGAATAAAATCTCACTCAGAGAGATTCTTATGAAGCAAATTCAACCTTTACACAAAAGAAAGAGAATTTGGACAATGATGTTGAGGTTCTTTGCTAATAAAGTTTAGACTTCATCCCACACTTGGTAGAAATGAGGACAATCAAAAAATAAATAAAAACTATCTTCTGATTGGTGGTTACAACAAACACATTCTGGAGAGACACAAACTTTACTTTGTTGAATCTTACTTTTAGTAGGAAGTCCATCAAGGCAAAACTGTCATAAGAAAATTTTAATCTTATTTGGGATACTTAGGTCCCAAATCCAACTGAAACTACACTTTTGTTTATACTCATCTTGAATTCCTTGGGCTAGCCAAGTAGCCGACTTAGTCGTAAAAATTCCACTACTAGAGAAATGTCTATAGATTTTATCCGGCACTTCATTATAAGGAATAGGAATTCCTTCAATAGCTCTACAGATATCAGGGGGAACAATTCTCGAAAGCATGCTCAAGTCCCAGAAACCATTAGCGTTTCAGAACATACTAACTGGGATATCAATATCAAAGAGCGGATCTGATGAGGATTCCTGAAAAAAAAAAAGATCTTTTAAAAGATGATGGCACACCCAATTATCATTCCAAAAACTAACATGATCTCTATTGCCACGACATTTTTGTGCTATTAGAATATGAAAAAATATCTTGACCTCGCAAATACTTATTTTCAATCAGTTGAACCCATCTATTGTTTGGCTCAGAGAGAATTTTCCAAATTAATTTCATCTGCATAGCTTTATTAACAGCTCATGCTTAACGAAGTCCTAAGCCCCAAATGTTTTGGGCGACAAACCTTATTCCACCCAATCAAATTTTGTGATTTACTATCATGAGCTTTATTCCAAAGAAAATTGCGATTAACTTGATCAAGCTTGTTCAAAGATGTTGTAGGAAGCGTAAAACTTTGCATAGTAAAAATGGGTGTAGCTGCTAGATTGGCTTGAATGAGAGTAGCTCTCCCGGCCTGGGAGAGAGAGTTAGCTTTCCATTTAGCTAAATGACTATTTGTACGATCAATGACATCTGAGAAAGTATTGGCATTAACTCTATCATTAATAATGGAACAACCAAGATACTTATGAAGACAAGTTGAGTGACTCATTTCTAAAATTTCCATAAAAGAATCTATGCTTTGCCGAGTGATATTCTTCGTACACTGAAAAGCTGATTTATGGAAATTAATCTTTTGGCCAGACATACGACAATATTCATCCAAAAAAATATTCTTTATAACATGACAACTTTGGTTTAGAAGCTTTAGCAAAAATCAATGTATCATCTGCAAAAGTAAGAAAAGAAAGTTTATTCGTACCCCGACATATCTTGATACCTATGCTTTTAATCGACAAATCACTTTCTCGCTGTAAACTACGCGCCAAGACATCTGCACAGAGAATAAAAATGTACGGAGACAACGAATCACCCTGCCTAATCACTCTAGATGAGGAAAAAGTAGGTCCCGGAGCATTATTTTAACCAGTACAAAAAAGGAGACTGTAGAAATGCATTCTTTAATCCAACCTATCCAAATCTCATTGAAACCAAATTTCCTAAATACCTGGAGAATAAATTCCCGATCTAGTCTATGAAATGCTTTTTCTATATCTAATTTGATCGCCAACCATTGCCTTGTTTCGCAAGCTCTAAAAGAGTGAAAAAGTTCATGAGCCAACAAAATATTGTCTTGAATACATCTTTCAGCTACAAAAGCACCTTGTAAAGGATGAATTAATTTAACTATAACTTCCTTCAACCTACTTGTTAAAATATTCGAACACTACTAGAATAACACCCTATAACGACCAAGTAATAACGACGACTTGTAAATTTCGTCGTTGGTATTGTATCAATAACGACGAATTTATTTTTTTGGTCGTTAGTATTATAAACCATATAGATTTCACGATGGTAATGAAAGTCATCATTAAAGTCATCATTATTGTGACTCTAAATTTCATCGTTAGTAATGTGTCTTATGTTTGACTGGAAATTGTGAGCGGATAAAAATATTCACACTCCCCCAAAAAAAAAATTATTAGGAGGGATATCGTGAAAAGTTGAATTAAAATGTTAAAAACCTAGATACGATTAAAACCATGTTTTAATGGTTGCACAAAAAAAAAAAAAAAAAACATGTTTAATACACAACAACACTAATTACGAAAATAAAAGAACTGGAACGAAGGGGGGGAAACAAAAACCTAAAGCGGCTGACGCTATCTGTGTAATCGAGACTCTCCAGTAACCCCTTCACGGTGAAAGCTTCACCGGTTTCATCGCCATCGCCATCGCTCGAGAGAAAACAACAGTAGGTACATCTCCATCGCTTTCCCAGCCTCCCACGCCACCCCCTCGCTTTAAGTGCTGCTACTGTTGCTGGTTGTGGTTGTTGCTACTGCTGGTTGCTGCTGCTGCTGCAAATGTTGGCCGCTGCAGATGCTGATGCTGGCAGTTGCAGATGCGAGCTGCTGCAGATGCGGGCTGCTGAAGATGCTGATGCTGTTTGCTGCAGATGCTGATGCTGTTTGCTGCTGATGTTGACTGCTGGCTGCTGGCTGCAGCTAATGCTGCCACTAGTTGTTACTGTTTGCTTCTTGTTACCGCTGTAGCTATTGTTGCTGTTATGTGTGCTTTATGCAGGTTGTATTATCTTTCTGTTAAATTCCTTTCCATGACTTGCCTGTACTTTTCACCCTTTGATTTTTTATTGACTCTGAATTTAGGTCCAGATCAGAATCAAAATTGCTGAATTTTAGGTACATTTCAAATTTAAATTCAGGCTAAAATTTCAGTCTTCAGCTTGTTATTTGGGGTTGAGCTAGTAATCTCTAGGTCTTTACAGATTATACCTATGATAAAGGCAAAGTTTGATGGCTGCTTGTTTTGTTTTAGGAGAAGTGAGTATTCTAAATTGCTTGATACAGTAGTTTGTTTATTGTTGTTATATCTAGGAATTCTGTATGTTTAACATTGGTGACTACAGTAGTATATGTTGCATCACTACAGTAGTTTACTCATCCTGTATGGTTTCAATTGTGTTTGTGTCGGGGAATTTCACGATGGTCCATCCATACAAATTCGAGATAAACATATGTCAATAAGTAAGAAGGACAACACAACAATTTTAACGTGGTTCGGCCCCAATCAATGGCCTACGTCCACGAACCTCATATATATGTATTATTAATTAATCAAGCACATAACTTATAATACATCCTCTCTAGAGATACACAAAGTGACTCCCTCATTCTTAAGCACTCCATCCCATGGCTTAAGCACACAATGTGTTTTCCTTGACGTCCCCCTCCATGGGGTGTGTGCCCTTTACATGATGACTCTCTCTCTCTCTCTCTCTCTCTCTCTCTTCCTCCCTTAGAGTAAGAGCTCACATATGAGATATCCAACCCTGGCCTATAACACTCATTATATAGGCAAAGTATTCCTAACCCTAAAACCACTAGACTAAGGAATACATCTTTTAGGATACTAGTTTCCTAGTTACACAATAACACCTAGATATTATCCTACTTAAATAGGTAATTACATGCCAATAGAAACCCCCATAATATCCTAAAAGATCCCCAAAAGATAATGGGAGAAAATCTCCCGAAAGCAAACAAACCAAACCGCGTTCGTTGGCTCGGATGGGACCGCATGGTCGTGCAGGATCGCCGCATAAAATGTTCCCGGTCGTGCGGCGCTGACAGCCCCTTGCTGTCAGCTCCGCATGACCATGCAACAATACAACACCAAATCCGCATGACCATGTGTTCTCCACTTTTCCTCTTTTACCTTTGCTAACTTGTCCCCTCATCCCCGGGACCTCCCGAACTATGTTGGGTTTGCTCCAACAATCCTCCTCTCAAACCCAACACACCTTGAAACCCGAAATCATGTTGGGATTGATCCAACAATCCTCCTCTCAAGCCCAACACGCTTCCACACATCATCCCTCCGATGACTAAGCCTCCTTTTGAAATGTACCCTTCTTCTCTTCCTTCCATCATATGAACATGAAGCGACTTCTTTTGTTCCTTGAGACCTCAATGTAGCTTTTTAGGAAAAAACCACAAACCCTCCTCTTGTTGTCTTCATACTATTGCACCCACGAAACCAACTTTATTTATTGGTTTCTCGAATTTGCCATCATAAAAACCCCTTCTTCCAAGGAACAAATTTGGAACATCATGAACTCATCAACGGATCCTAGAAAGTGCCAACTTCCATAGGCATTGCACTAGACCACCAAAGAGGTGTCCCCACTTGATGCAGTTCTCCAGAACGTCCAAAATCGATCACCCATAGGATCTTCACCAAGATCGTAGCCCTCAGCTCTGATACCACTTGTTGGGGAATTTTCCGATGGTCCCTCTATTCAAGTTCGAGATAAATAATTAAAGCAATGCACAATAAAGAACAACACTACAATTTTACGTGGTTTGGCCCAATCAATGACCTACGTCCACGAACCTCATATATATGTATTATTAATTAATCAACCACATAACTAATAATACATCCTCTCTAGAGATACACAAAGTGACTCCCTCATTCTTAAGCACTCCATTCCATGGCTTAAGCACACAATGTGTTTCCCTTGACGTCCCCCTCCATGGGGTGCGTCCCCTTTACATGATGACTCTCTCTCTCTCTCTCTCTCTCTCTCTCTCTCTCTCTCTCTCTCTCTCTCTCTCTCTCTCTTCCTCCCTTAGAGTATGAGCTCACATATGAGATATCCAACCCTAGCCTATAACATTCATTATATAGGCAAGTATTCCTAACCCTAAAACCACTAGACTAAGGAATACATTTTTTAGGATACTAGTTTCTTAGTTACACAATAACACCTAGATATTATCCTACTTAAATAGGTAATTACATGCCAATAGAAACCCCCATAATATCCTAAAAGATCCCCAAAAGATAATGGGAGAAAATCTCCCAAAAGCAAACAAACCACACCGCGTTCGTTGGCTCGGATGGGACCGCATGGTCGTGCAGGATCGCCGCACAAAATGTGCCCGGTCGTGCGGCGCTGACAGCCCCTTGCTGTCAGCTCCGCATGACCATGCAACATTACACCACCAAATCCGCATGACCATGTGTTCTCCACTTTTCCTCTTTTACCTTTGCTAACTTATCCCCTCATCCCCGGGACCTCCCGAACTATGTTGGGTTTGCTCCAACAGTTTGATATTCACAATCACTAGCTTATGATGGTGTTATCTATATTTGAATGTGAAGTAAATGGAATTTGGTTGTCATGTTAACATTCAGTAGGGATTAATAAGACATTTTGGTTTGACATTCTTAGATTCTATTTTTCTCTTTCTTTTTTATATATTCACCTTGAATATTCTAACATGTTTATTTTTCTACCATTATGTAGGTGTTCCTGGATAGATGGAAAGCTATTTTGGTGTTGATGGTCACTTACTATTAAAAGTTAGATTGAAATAGAATGAATATTATGGGTTTTTATAAATAAGAGTCTGGTTGACTTGTCTACTCTTGTACTAAAATTTGTAATGTTTTCATCTTTTTCTTTTTTTGTTTGTTTGTTTGTTTTGTTTTTGTTATGTGTCCTGTAGTGATCGTGTTTGTAATACAATTATTTTTAATAATGATACAAATAAATTTGTTTATTATTAGCCCAGTGTTCTTTTTCGCTTTCAATAATTAAGGATCATTAATTGAAAAATAAATTTGTCAATAATGAATCGATTAAGAGAGTAACGACAATAATTTTCTCGTACATAAAAACTTAATAACGATGAAACTTTTCGTAATTATTATGCACATATTAAAGTACTACTATATCATTTACGAGAGGAATTATAGTCGTTATTTAACTTTTGTTCGTCGTTGTTGATATACTAGTAACGACGAAATGCTACTTGTCGTTATTGTAATTTGACGATGAACACTATAAAGTCGTCGTTATAACTTTTGACGAGGGAATCAATAACGACGAACGACGACAAACTTTTTTTCATCGTTAATATCAATAACGATGATATTTGATCCTTTTAACGACAATAAATTTCATCGTTAAAGAGCCTTTTTCTAGTAGTGAAATAATCTTATAAATAGTCGAGCAAATATTAATAGGCCTAAAATGATTAGCTGATCTGGATCATCAATGTTTGGAATTAAAAAGCTTTAATTTATTTCTTTTAACTCTTCTTCCGAATGAAAGAAAGCTCTAATTTCTCTACAAACTGAGGGACCAATAATTGGCCAATAAGTTTGAAAGAAACACCCTGGAAAACCATCAGGTCCTGGACATTTTTGGAGCTAATAAACAAGTTGCTTCTTTAATTTCCTCACCACTCACTTCTCTTGTCAGAAAAATATTGTCTTTCAAACTAATCTCGTGAAGTATATCTTGAAAATCAGTGGCTTGGTGAATAACACAATTATTGTCTTTAGTAAATCTTTGCTTGAAATCTTTAGTAATTTCTATTTTAATATTACTAGGATCCGAATGTTGAATTCCATCTTGACTAGTATACTTAGTGATTTTCTTTTTTTCTAATAGTTGCTTTTGTTTGAAAATAAGATGTATTTCTATCTCCTAATGACATGTTTTTCGCTTTAGATCTTTGAAACCAATAGGATCTATTAAAACTGATCAGGAAAGCTTTCTTAGAAGCAAGTCTTTCTTGACGAGAGATAAGCAAATGATCTGATGGGTTATTATTAGGTTGGTTCCGAACTGATATGAGTTTATCCTCAACTTCTTTAAGTTGACGTTTAATGTTGCTAAATTTAAGTTTTGCCCAACTTTTAGATTTAGCTTTAAGAACTTTAGTTTTACTAACTAACTGGAATAAAAAAGAACCAGTAACTTGAGACGACCACGCTGAACGGACTAATTTTTCATAATCCTTATAATGCAACCATGCTGCTTCAAATCTAAAAGGAGGGGATAATGAGAATTCTTGGAATCAAAACTCAAAATAATAGGACAGTGATCAGAGGAAGCAAAATCATAATGAGAAATCAAAGCATTTGGATAATCATTCAGCCAATACGGTGAGACCAGAACCCTGTCCAATCTTTCCCAAATATTATTTAGACCATATTTCTTTTTTCTCCATGTGAAACGGGATCCACAAAAAGGAAGACCCAAGACATTAGCATTAAACTTAAAGGAATTTAATCTGTCAAATCTTTCAACAGTTGTATACACCCACCAAACTTCTCATTTGCAGAGAATATTTCATGAAGATCTCCAAGCAAAGCAAAGGGAGAAGAAAGACTAATATAATAGGCAAGAAAATTGCTCTAATACTGATCTTTGTAACTATTTTATGCAGGAGCATAAACAAAAATAAAAGTCATAGGAGCGTTACCTACGTTGTCTTAAGCAGTGACACTTAAGAACCTGGAGTCTTTGTGTAGAACTGAAATATTAACCTCACGAGACTGCCAAAGAAGCCAAATATCCCAAGAAGAACCAACACAAGGGATAAAGTAGAAATTACTAAAACCAAATTGATTAATCACTGAAGGGATGTGGTTTGCTTGAACTTTAGTCTCAGCCAAAGCTAGAAGACTTACATGATGTAAACTACAAAATAGCTTGACTTCCACACCCAAAAATTTCTTACCATCCCCCTTTACATTCCAAAAACCTACTTTATTCATTAATAAAATTGATAATTAAGGAAACAAACTAGATAAACCCAGAGGTTTAATTTCTTGCCCTCTTCAGAGAGGTAAGAGATGATTCAACATCACCATCTCCATGGGCTCTCCTCTTAGAGACTTCAGATTGGGCTGAACCAGTAGATCCATTAGGTTGTGCCATCTCAAGCACATGAATTTGCTTTAGGAGTGGGCTATCAGATTGTAATGAGTGAAATGAGTGCTTAGGCACCTCATCATCGTAGTCTTCATCAACAAAGTCTTCATCATCAATGTTAGGAACAAGCTCAATTGAGATGGCAGGCTTATAAGAAAAACTCATCTCACTAACCAAACCATCATAGACATTACTCAAGGAAGAGCTCAAGAGGATAAAATGCTTGAAGAGGCACAATATACTTGCCTTTACCAGGAACCAAACTGAGTTTCCCACAAGTAGGTTGACCCATAGCATTTGTCATCCATATAGCAGAGTCATCCTTAGAGGGAACTTGTGGGCAAAACACAACATTATGGGCTAAACCAGCACAAGCAAGCAGCATTAGTCTCATCACTTTGCTCATGCATTACACCTTTAAAAATCAGTTTACCTTTATTAGCATAACTGACCAAAGATTTCATACCGTTTTTAAAACTTGGAGGTGGGCTCTCATCAGAATAATAACAACACCAACAGATTTCTTGACAACAATCTTAATACCCTCAGTAGAGGCTTTAGGACCCCAGTAGGCTTATACATAACGTTTTTGGAGTTCTTTTTAGGAGGAAGAGGCTTAAGAACAAATTGCCTAGATAAAACATTGACCCATTGGTTGGCTTTCTTTGCCATGTGATCAATTTGCTCTTTCATCATAACTTCTTGCAAATGTTTTTCAATCATATCTTGGTGAGAAGGACTCTTTTCCAGCACAAGATTAATGACTCTATTACTACCAGTCATAATAGGGCAAGACTCAATAATATGCTTAGAAGCACTACAACATGCACATCCTTTAAAAAAGTTCTCATACCAAATAAAAATACAAATCAGTAAAAGTCTTCCTAGGAACTTTAGCATTGGTTTTCAAAGGTTTAGTGATATCAACATTTACACAGATTCTAGCAAACCTTAACCCTTTCCTAATAGCAGTAAAGTCTTCATACTTGATGAAGGTTCTTAATTCATTAATCTTAAGGAAAGCCATAACACATTCTAGAGTGAAAAGTTCAGAAGGAAACCTGGGGACTCTGATCCAAAGGTCGGCATGAGTGAGCTCTTCAGAAACTAGGTCAAACCTATCCTTCCAAGGAATGAGGACAAGAAGCTGAGCTAACACATGCCAAGGTCCGTCTCTCCAAATGGTGAGTTTATCTTCAGTACAAGCAAACTTAAACATAACCCAGTCACTACCTACATCTTGATAATCAACAAATCCTTTCAAATGTTTCCAGTCTGCCCTAATTTAGTAAGAATAGCTTTAAAATCAGTAGTATCTCCTAAGGCTTTATCAAACAAAGTAATTTCAGAGCTATTAGCAATATTATCTTGGACACTAGGGAGATCATCAAAAGTAAAATTATCAGGAAAATCTTTAGCAAGAAAATCAAACCTAGAGGGATCAAGGGCTTTATGTAGTATCCAGAAAATTTAAACTCAATTATTAAACTAAAATAGTAATTAATTAGCATAAAATTTTTCGCTTAACTTGCTAAATATGATTAACGTGTCTAATGCATGCACTTACGTAAATATTTTATTAAACTAAATATTAATCTCATTTAAAACTAAAACCTATTTGATTAACTAACTAAACTACTTGATTACCTTATTTAATTTATGTTTACGGTTTGCTTAGCCATAAGTAGACCTTTGTTTGTGTTGATGACCGCATTATGAGATGTTAAGATAGGATTAGTAAATTTTCGTTTTTACCTAATGGGTTTACTATTCACCTTTGAAACCTAAATGCGTACTTGTCAACAAACCAAACTTGTTCTTTCCACTTGTCATGCTTTGACAATGACACCAGGTTATGTATGCCTAGTAAGCTTGTTTAGAGAAAACATCCCATGTTCTAGTGTTTGGTGTAATGCAACCTAGCTAAGGAAAAGAAAAGAAATAAAAGCCATACAAGGGAGAAGGAGAGTTACGGGTAGAAGAGAGAAAGAAAGAGAAGAAGGGAAAAGATTCTCACCTTTATGAAACTAAACAAAAGCAAAGCCATAAACCAATTAAGATCAAAAGCTACTTACATATTCTCTTTCTCAAATATTTGTACCATATTTGCAAGCTACCGAAAAGCTTACAAAGCTTTGCTCATCTTTTTCTTCTTCCCAAAACCAAATCTCATATCTCCAAAAGCAAGAATATTCTTCATCATCTCTGTATCATCAAATGCTATCATTATTCATCTATGCTCACAAACTCTTCTAAGTAAACAAGAACAAAATGAAGTAGAAAGAAGAAGGGGAAAATAGTAAGGTAGAGAAGATTAAAGAGAAGAGAATTTGGTAAGAACACTTAAACAAACTCATGCATTAATCATCCTTACTTAGTCCTTTGTTTCTAATAATCATTCCATTCTTATTTCTAAAACTCCAACTTGTTTATCATCTCTTGTTCTTCACCACCGCCATAACCACCTTAGCTCCACCATCACCCGAACGCGAAGCTCCCGCACCTTCAAGAACCACCAAGAGACACCACCAAGGTTTAAACTCTTGCCTTATTCTTTATCTAAAGCTTAAGTTATTATTATCACCTAAAGTCTATAATTAAATAACAAAACCCAGTCATAATGAAAGGTGTAAGGAAAAAAGTTTAAGAAACTAAGATCTAGTTAATCTTGACTGAAAAACCTGAAATCTATTGTTTCATGTCTATTTACAACCTTACGTAAACTTGATCTTGACTCATTATGCCCAAAATCAATTATTCACTATTTATCTCTAATTTTTCCTTAATTCGAATCTAGCATTTTCGAAAGTTAAAATGGTAGAATAAAAGAGGAATTAACAAATGAAAAGACAATAAAGATCTAGGAATTAAAAAGAGTAGTTTTGAGAATAAAAAGGCCCAAGACCGAAAAGAAATAAAAAGAGGAGAAATAAAAGAATGTTTGTTAACACTTGAACATGTTTGTTTAATTATATTAGGGACTTGTGCTAGTAGTGAGTGATCAAGGAAGCTAGGAGAGGAAGTGTGTTTTTTTGGAAGTTTAAGGAAGGTATACTAATGTCCACTAAAACCCCCTATTTCGATTTAATAAATTAAGAAGATAACCATGGATTTTCTTATACAGTATAACCTCCATAAATTAATACTCGATAAATTAATAATCTCTGTAAGATAATATATTTCCTCGGTCCCGACTCGGGCATAGGAGTTAAATTAAAAATTTCGATAAAATAATAAGATAATAACTTTTCGGAGAACCCTTATATAAAGTTAAGGTCCCTTTGATATTATAAATTAATAATTTCCTAAAAATTACATACTAGAACAATTTAGTGAAACATGATTCTTTTGATAAACTTAAATGTAGTTGTAACTCATATCTAACTTTCCTAATTGCATACAACATGCGTTCCCATACTGCAACAAACATTTTGTGAAGAATTGTGAATGATCTTTTTGCATAAGTAGTTCCAAAGTATCGTATCACTTTCATGAGTTTCATCTTCAATTGGATTTTAGTCACGATAAGTACAATTTTTTCTAAATTTTGGATCTTAACATGTATCATTTTCACTCGGGTAATCTAATAGGGGATTGATATTCATATTGTTACGGTAACCGAGATCACCATACATCGTCACAAGTTCAAGAATGCTTTCTTGAGTAGTTTCTCTCTTTAAATTAATAAATTATTAATTTACGGATTAATTTATATCTCTCTAAATTAATAAAATCTCATGGTCCCAGTATTATTAATTTATAGAGGTTTTACTGTAATTATATGCTATATATATATATAGTGAGTCTTGTGTGAGACCAACTTACAAAAAGATGGGGTCACTATTTAGAAATGTAGGGGTCACTTATGGTGAGCAGTGACCCTTGTTTCATTGAAAAGTGACCCCCGTCTTACCAAAAGACCGTCTTATACAAGTTTTTGTCATATATATATATATATATATATATATATATATATATGGGTATGATTGTGAAGTTGTGTAAAAGATTTCATGTGCCTATTTTTGTGACATGGCCGAATGGATATGAAGCTTCATGTTAGTAGTTGCTTGATAATTACTTAGAGATTTAAGTCTACTATTTCAGCTTGATAATTATGTATATTTATATATGGCCGATTAGATTATGATCTAGATATTATGTTGGTAGATGGTTGTTTAGTAATTTAATAAAGTCTTATAAATATGAATATGTGCTTGTGATAACCGAATGAGTTTAAAGATTGATGATAATATTTACTTGATAGATTGCATGTTAAGTTACGGCTATGTTGATGAATAAGTATTGATCAATTGTGCTTTACATGTCTAAATGACCGAATTGATGTTAAGTAATTGTTAAAGAGTTTTATGAGTATATATATGTATATACGAATATATGAAGTATTGAACTCAATTTAGAGAATGGTTGTGAAAAGAAACAAGTTTGGGAAGTGTATGATTAATGCTAATATGATCATGTTTATTGAGATGAATATGACCGACTTAGACAAGCATGTCTACTAACTTACTTGCTTGTAGTGTGCTCCCAAACGTGGTACCCTTGGGAAATTGAAGAGCATTCCAGTGTGCACACTATAATAAAAATGTTGTAGGATTAAACCCATTGGTGATTAAGCTGTAGGGATTAACTAATCCTAAGTATCTCGCTTATCATGGTTTAATTTGAGTTTATGTAGGGTATAAACCCGAGATGATATGATTATTGCCAAAAAGGCCAAATGAATGAATTATGATTTGTAGGGTAATTGAACCCGGGTGTAGGACTCATAGAGTCTGAATTGTGCTATGCTCTTCCTCACTAGCTACCTAACATAGGAGTCTAATCTTTGCATGTTATGACTTGAGTTACTTTATAGCTTAATAGACCTCAAAGGTCATTTCTGAGTGATTATGAGTTTGTGTATGATAATGGATGTTTAATACTCTTTGCCTATGATTTTCGTACGTATGCATGGCTTTGTACGTAAAAGGATAAGTTAACTCTGATTATAAGAACATACAATCTCTTTAAAATATTATTATGAGTATTATTACTATTAACCAAAGTGATGGTTGTTAATGTTACATGTATTTTGAGTATAAACAAAATGTATTTTACAAAGTGGGGTGAGTATTGCCTAAATTTCCCTAATTTCTTTTGTTTTTGTGTCATCTCTTCTTGCATGGATTATTATATCATTTTGACAGATTTTGGACAAGGGAGAGAGTGAAGAATGAAAGGAATCTTTTTGTGCATGCTTACTGCATGTTTTTGCTGTTGTTTGATCTCGTGGCTTCCGTAGATGGAGGAGAACCCCATATAACTTAATAGAATAACTAGTGATGTAGTTTTGGAACAATACAAATATGTAATCATTACTTTTATAATATAATATAATTCAGTATGTTTGTTGTACTCTTTATCAATCTTCGCATTGTGCTTGTCTTGTTACACTTACGACAATAGTGTCATGGATTGGGTTTAGGGCCATAAGCATGTTTAATTAAGAGTTATCCAATCCGGGACGTTACACTTTATCAGAAGGAGGATTAGAAGAGCTAGCACCATTATGCTTAATAGTTTCATTGGTGGTTGGGGTTTTCTTGAGAAGAAGAACCCTCAACCACCACAGATTTGAAACTTTTAGATGCCATAACTAAGAGAAATTCAAGACTTAAGCACAGAAAAAAAAAAACAAAAGAAAGCAGAAAAAAGAGAAGGATAGAGGTGCAGGATAAAGAAGGGGATGAGGCCCCCTTATATAGCAAAGAAATGAGCTGGATCATCAAGCACTAGGCTAGGAAACACTAGGGAGAGGGGCTTACCCACAGTGAGAGACCATACATAATAGACAAAAGAAGCTCGGAGTTCAAGTCTAGAGCTTCTAATCGAAGAGGAAAAAATATCACAGAGGAAGAAAGTACTCATACTCACACTGTGAACAACGATCGTCTTAACTACTAGCAATTGCAGGTACCATCCATCAGAAAGAATAAACTGAAGAATAATGGAACATCCGTCCTTTAAGAGCCAAAACCCCAGAGACATTAATCCCCAAATCCTGGAATTGTAAATAATACAACTCGTAGCATTAAATGCCCTTCTGAAAAGCCAACGGGGGATAAACGGATGGCGGAAATCCGCAGCTAAACAAGGCCACCAGACCCGAAAACCATCGATGATCTTACAATTAGCCAAACTAATTGGCAAAGGAAGAGGATTAATCTGAAATAGGGACATATTACTGGGAAAGTAATTGATCTTTTGTGATTTGAGGGAAAAACAAGGGTTCTTAGTGAACTCCAGAAAATCTGCACTGAATCGCCGACCATAACTAGTAAACTGAACTTGAAAATGACAAATGGGAGATCTAATAATAGAAATTTTAGATGTGAGATCAAGATGATTTTCCATAGAATAGTTGTATGGCAATAAACTAGAGCCTTGCAAATTGAGGAAAATGGGCGGCTGGAGTTTCTTTTGGTTCTTTTTTTTCCCTTCGTTTCTTCACTTTATGTCTCTTCTTTTTTCTAACTTTCTCTCTCATGTTTTTCTTTTTGATACTCTAGAAAATGAAAGTTTAAGGCATCTCTTTTTTGAATGTTCTTATTCTACTCAAGTTTGGAGTACGATTTTGCAATGGCTTGGTATTTCCATGAAAGGGTATTCTTTGAAGCATGAGCTCAGTTGGTATCAGAAATATATTAAGGGTGCTGTTATGAGGCAGGATGTGTAGGGCTGCTATTGGGGCCATTGTGTATCATGTGGACGGAGCGTAACAAGAGACCTTTTCGCTGATCAAGCTCAACTTGAAGCTTATTCAAATTTGTGTATATGTTAGAATTTATGGTTACAGTTGCAATGATAGTTAAGCGTAGTGTTTCTTGTCTGTTTGATGTTTGCTTTGAGTGATATGTTTGATATTAACTTAGTTTGTAGGTTATCCCCTGTAATGTAGTTCCATTTTGTTTTTCCCCGAATAGATGAATATAAGTAGACTTGATTTTGAAAAAAAAGACAAACAATAAAAAACGAATGTAAATAACTATTTCTAGTTTTGTACTCTATGATTGGTTTTTTCTCTAGTTAATACTATGTCTCTTTTTTTTTTGTGAGAATGCAGTGATATTATATGCACTCTGTCCTAAACAAATCTTGTCATTTGTTTTTTTTTTTATAATTTTAAGAGAATACTTTGACCTCAAACAATTGCAAATATTTGAGTAAGAAAATAATTTAAATATGATTTTTGAAAAGTACTCTTGAAAATGAATCATAATAAAATTGTGACATTGTAGATCTTTATAGTTTTTCACAAATTAATGGTCAAATTTTATAATTTGCTTTAAAAAAGCTAATGATAATATTTGTTATGGACAAAATGACTAACGACTATGTTTCATAAGAATTAAGGCCGAGTAAAAGATGAGAAGAAAAAGTCAAAATAAGCAAGAAAATTCTTGATCCATTATCAAGCCCAAGTAGTACAAGGCCATATGTGTAAGGACCCGGGATTTTCACCAATCTTGTTTCCACGGAGTGCGTCCTTATAGAAAATTTGTCAGTTGGGGGCTTAGATAAGTTCAAGGGACCATCGAGTTAGAAAAGCTTTTCTAAAGACTTGAATTGAATAAAAACCATGAAAGAGGTCACAAATCTACTATCGGCGTTTTATCTAAGGGACAAACCGAAGGGACAAACCGAAGGGACAACCCAATAGTGTGATAAGTGAACTAATCATGTTTTTAGAAAGACTCCCACTTATATAAAACATATAAGTACCCAAGAATAAAGGGTTCGGGGGCGAAGGTAAGAGCTGGGAAGGTGTTAGGCCCCCAACTCGCCCGTTTATGATGGCCTCTACTAACTTAAGTTTGCTTAATAATTTAAAGGCATAATTCCCATGCAAAACCGGATTAACAACCTAGACTTTAGACTATTAATTGGTTCATCACAAGCATCACAACATTTATTTTTAACCCTTATTTAGACATGCATTCGATGAACAAGTTGAGCAGCATAACGACTATACAGACAATATTTAGGAAGCGATAAAAACGTTATCCTAGCATGATATCTACATTATGACTACTGAAAAAATAAACAGTTAAGAAATTAATTTAATTTGAGCCATCAGGAATTTGTACCTAAACTGTAGGCTATATTTGACAAGAATAGTAAAAATAGATCTCAAGTTTTAGAAGAAAGAGGGGAAAGCTCAGTGTTAATACTCCTGAGAATAGAGGTTGTCAACTGTAGACTGTGTGTTTTGAACTGAGGGTGAAGGGTTGTTTATATAGGCGAGGGAAGTAGGGTTGTACGGTCGAAAATAGAGGTGAAAATGAGACGGGCTTGAAAAATGAGCCGGGCCCGAAGGGAAAGTCAGCGCCGATAGCGGCGCTGGGACTTTTTCCAACGCCGCTGACGGCTGTCAACAGCCAGCTGGATGACATCATAATGACGTCATCCAGCCTATTTTTTATTTTTTGGGGGATAATAAACGTTCCGAAAAATATCAAAAGACTGTTTTACCCCTGAACGGTAAAAGACGGTTTTACCCTTAAATCGCAACTTGGCGACCAGGAGTCGAAATGAGGTATGAGACGTGTCATTGGAAAGCTCTTAAACGGGGCTTTTGAATGGAATGGAATAAATGAGTGTTTGGAGGAAAAACCTGAGACCTTATCTTAACTATTAAAGCAAAATAACAGTTCAAGCTTAAAAATTACTCCTTTCATCATCGGGCTTTTGCGGAGAAATCTGAAGACGCTTTTTTGGCGTCGACAAAATGTTACCATATCGTATGAGTCCCTTTGTAGATACAAAAAGTTGAGTGGACTTGGACCATAGTAGACCTAGAACGCACGACATTAATGAAAAGATAGGGGCAAAATTGCAAATAACAAACTTTAGAAGGAATAGAACATGTCTGTGGAATTCGTTGGTTTTGACGAAAAATGCAAAACTTGAAACTATCTCAACATGGTTGTGTAGATCAAGCTTTCTCGCCCTTCAACTCTCTCTCTATGATTCTATTGGCATGGTCTTGCTTTCTTAATTTTCTCTTGCTATAGCTAAACCCTAATTTCTTTGGTTTGGTAGCTTTTGGGTTGATTGTTGTTGGAATAAATCGATCAATTGATTGCTTGCTAGTTGAAAATAGGGTTTCATTTCCTTCTTTATATGAGCCTTAATTTAATTGTTAATGAAAATGTTATTTGTGTCAAATATAAAATGCATAAGTGTTCCTTTATATGGATTGTGGTCATTTGTTTCTTCAGGAGTTCCAGCTACTTGGAACCAGTTTCTTTAAAAAATTTTGATTGGATAATAAATTTGAAAATTAGAGTAATAAAGATTCTCTAGTGTTCTGATTTTTGCTATTTTATCGGAAACGAGAGGCGAAGTTTCCATTTTTTCCGGTTAAATTGTGTCGAAAATGAGCCATAAAGTTTTGCCAGGTTATGATATGAATTATTGTTCTAAGACTTTTCCCTATATTTGCTATCCACTGGTATGTACCTTTTGACTTCTTTGGTTGCCTGCTGTAAGAACATTCCATTTACTAGGATAGTGAGTTTGTACAGGAGTACATTTTTCTTTCCTTCTAGGATCATGAGGCAATATGGGTTGAAATAGGTTATCACTCGTCAGGACACTAGGAGACAAACTATCATGGCTTTGACAACTAATTTTGCTCAGAGATGGAGTATATACTGGTGAGGCATGGATCATTGGACAATGCCTAGATAATTGCCCCAACTCAAGTTTCTAAAACTTAATTGTCCTGGCTTTCCTGCAACGATGGAGAAACAAGGCGAGCCCTTCGTCATGAGGAGTGGAACCACCTAGTACCTAGGTATGACTCAGGAATAGTGAGTAAGAAAAAAAAAGGAAGGGCCTTATCAAAAAGTCTATCATGTTTTAAAAAGAGGCAAGCCCCCAACTCATGGAAGCGATCATAGGTCGTCCTCAAGCCAAGGTCTTTCAAAGAAGAACTCTTCAACGAAGCCTTCTAAAGAGAAGAACGATTAAAGTGATTTTCTTTAAAAGCAACTCTAGTTTTAAAAAAAGTAATAAGAATTTGTTTAGCTTAAACCCTTATTAGTTGCCTTAATTTTTTTTTTATTAACCTCAGGAGATTTAATTTACGCAGTGTAAGCTTATTCGTTCAGTTTGAATAAACATTGTCCATTTCTGAATGAGTTGAATGAAAATTTGGATTTATTTTGGTCAGGCCCCTTAAAAGGGTTACCTACGTATCTAGTGTGGAATCAGGCAAGTGTAGTTCGTTCAATTGTGTACGTCTCCTTTTTTCGGATTTTATTTCCAGATGTTTTTTTAGACGTAGCACTTCTTCAGTTGATCCAAATTGGTGAGTTGACTAAACTCGATGCCGTCAATATTCATAAGTCGGACTGCACCTCCTGATAGAATGTCCTTGATGATGAATGGACTGGACCAATTCGTTCAGAATTTGTCTCTTGGGTCAGTAACCGGTGCACTTCCTTTCAAACTAAGTCACCTTATTTCGGATTTCGAGGTCGAACATTTTTGTTGAACGCTCTTGCCATGCGTTGTTGGTACATGTCTGAGTGGTCTAGAGCCCGTAGACGCCCTTCATCCATGAACACGAGTTGATCATAACGGGCTTGCATCCATTGTGTTTCTGAGTGTTCATCTTCTAAAGCTATTCACATGTAGGGCAGCTGAATCTCTATGGGTATTACCGCTCCATCCCGTAGACTAGGGAATAAGGTGTAGCTCTTGTTGATGACCTTATGGATGTTCTGTACCCCCCAAAGTGCAAATGGAAGTTTGATGGGCCAATATTTGTAGTTTTCTACCATTTTGTCGATAATGGTTTTGAGGTTCTTGTCGGCGGCTTCTACTACACCATTGGTTTGGGGTCGGTAAGGGGATGATTTATGGTGTTGGATTGTGGAGTTTTTCAGTAGGGTCGATGTTTCGGCTTTGAAGTAGGATCCATGGTCACTAATGATCTCATCTTTTTTGACGAAGTAGTCTTTGATCTTATCGAATGCTTCCTGTCTTTGGTCATTCCACTCGATCTTGAACCCCTTCTTCAATTTCTTAAATATGGGGTCACATGTGATGGTGAACTTCAATATGAAATATGGGGTCACGGGTGTTGGGATTTCGACTATAGCTTTGATCTTTGATGGATCAATTTCAATTGCCCTTTGATTGACTATGTAGCCCAATAGCTTGCCAGACGTCACCCCGAATGCACATTTTTGGGATTCAGTCGGAAGTTGTATTTGCACAGCCTCTCAAAGAACTTATGGAGCGCCTGAATGTGTCCATCTCGACATTTTGACTTTACAATGATATCATATACATAGACTTCGGCCTCTTTACGCATCATGTCATGCAGTAAGGTTGTGGCTGTAACACCCCCGAATTCGCAACAATTTCCAGGGAACTATCGACGTCATTATACATGACTCGACACGATTGAACCGTCACGAGACCCAAGAGTTTTTACTGCAACATTTATCGCTAAGGAGTAAATGCTAAGCAGAAAGGAAAACTAGGTATCAAAGGAAGCATCTAAACAAATTAACATAAATATCAGAGCTGTCTATTAGCGGTCTTAAGTCCATTATAGTTTTATTACAACTTTGCCTTCAAGGGCACAAACCAAAATCCCAATTAATCCAGAGTAATCAATAATCAAAAGTTCTGAAGCAACGACCCACATTTAACCTTCTAGCAAACCGTCCTCACTCAGCTACACTTGCACTTTGGTTTCCGTGACGGAAACAAGGTACAGAAGAAAAAGAGAAGAAACAAAAGAAAACAAAAATCAGATAAACTGAATAAACGTCATCCATACCTAGTAAAAACACTTTCGCAAACCTTACCTGGGTTTTAGAAGAATCATTGAAATTCATTTGCATGCACAAGTAGTCACACAATCAAGCATACGCATATTCAATATTCAATTACATGCAATTCTTGCTTTAGTGATAATTCGAACACAAATAGATAATCCATATTCAATTACATGCAATTCTTGCTTAGCATATTAAATTCACAAATAATTATCAATTAGCACATAACACATTAAAATAGTTTTGATGGGGATTTGGAAGGAGGTAGGCACAATCGCTTACCTAACAAAAGCTCACTTAGCAGTAGGTGACTTGACTAATCACAACCCGATCACACTTGTCCGTTTGGTCCTAATTAAAAATAATTACCGAGACATAATTAGTAATTACGAAAATCCAAACAGTACTGAAATTGTAAACTAATATTTTATTAAATTTCTTGATTTATTCCAACCAATCTTGGCTTTTAAAAATCCGGATTCGGACTCCGAACGAGTACAAAAAAATATAAACAATTATTGGAAAATACTGAAAATACGAAATTAATTAAAACGAAAATAATAAATTCGAAACCCTAACTTATTGTGCAAGTCTCGACCACGGTCACCCACAAGAGGACCCATGGTCGGACCCATCAGCACCATCACCACCCACCTGACCACCGTGGTCGGTGGTGGTGGCTCGCCGGCGACCGGCGGCCAGGAGAGAAAAAGAGAGAGAGTTTGCGAGAGAGGGAGAGAGAGCAAATGAGAGCGAGAGAGAGAGACTGACGAGGAGAGAGGGGGCCATGGGGCCTCCACGGCGTCGGCCGCCTGCCGGCGACCACCCAGGCGCGGCCTGGTGGCGCGGCAGCTGCTCGACAGCCTTGGCCTCGCAAAACAAGGGACGTGGGAAAAAGAACAGGGGCGCGAGGGAGAGGGGAAGAAAGAGAGATAAAGGAAGGGGAAGAGAGAGAGCGGCTCACCGGCGACTTCTTCGGCGGTGTGCGGCGGCAGCAAGGGAGGAGAGAGAGAGTGTGTGCGTGAGGCCAAGAGAGAGAGAGAGAGAGAGAGAGAGAGAGAGAGAGAGAGAGAGAGAGAGAGAGAGAGAGAGAGAGAGATTATCGTGTGTGAGGAGAGAGAAAAGAGAGAGAATTGGGTTTTTGGCTCAGTTCTGTAACTGATCAACTGGCCCATCTCTTTACTTATATAGGTACCAGTCAAGGAAAGTCAAACCCTACTAGAATTAGGATTATTTTCAGATTTAATAATTAATTAAAACGCAATTAGAACTAATTAAATGCTAATTAAAGCTAATTAAAACAATATGAATAAACCTCATTCATATACAAAATCATTTTAATTAAATCCCTCAACTTGATAATTATTTATCCCGAAATACCCATAATAATAATTAATATTATTATGGCTTAATTTGAGTAAATCGAATCGTTAAATAAATATACGATTTAAATCTCCGAAACTATTTATAAATGAATTATAATCGATATTATAATTATAGAAAATATTGGGGTATCACATTCTACCCTCCTTAAAAGAAGTTTCGTCCCGAAACTTGAAACATGAAGTAATCACTTCTCAACGATGAAACGAGTTTACCCATACGAAGGTATAAAACGATTTTAGGATAACGACAATGCAATGCGTGTACTACGGTAGTGATCTAAGTCGATTAACAATACAGCATGCAACTCGTGCAAAGCGGTAAACAAAACACGAAACTACTAGGTGTGACATTCTACCCTCCTTAAAAAGGGTTTCGTCCCGAAACACAAATGAAATTAGTACCTTCAAGAAAGAGTTCTGGGTACTTCTCGCGCATCATGGATTCAGCTTTCCATGTTGCCTCTTCTTGACCATGACGGGACCAAATAACTTTCACAATCGGAATAGTATTGGTGCGAGTCGAGCGCTCTTTGCGGTTAGTGATCTCGATCGGACGTTCCTCATACGTCAAACTCTCGTCAAGTTCGATCGTTTCAGGTTGAACGACACGAGTTGGATCATGTACGTATCGTTTCAATTGAGAGACGTGAAAGACATTGTGGACTTTCTCAAGTTCCACAGGTAAAGCTAAACGATAAGCAACTTCGCCAATCCTCTCTAGGATTTCATAAGGTCCAATGTAACGAGGACTCAACTTCCCTTTACGACCAAAACGCATAACGCCCTTGGTAGGAGATACTCGCAAAAGTACTTTACTTCCTACCTCAAATTCTTCAGGTCTACGACCTCTATCTGCATATGATTTCTGGCGATCTTGTGCACTTCTCATCTTTGTCTGAATCACCTTCACAATGTCGACAGTCTGTTGGATCATCTCAGGACCCAAAACTGCAGTCTCGCTAATGTCGTTCCAACATACAGGCGATCTACACTTTCTACCATACAAGGCTTCATATGGTGCTCGATCAATGCTCGAATGATAGCTATTGTTGTAAGAAAATTCGATCAACGGAATGTGCTTATCCCACGATTCTTGGTATTCGAGGGTACGCGCTCGAAGCATATCCTCCAGAGTCTGGATTGTCCTTTCGGTCTGGCCATCTGTTGCAGGATGAAAACCAGTACTGAACTTCAATTTGCTTCGAAAGCTTCTTGTAATTTCTGCCAAAAGTTAGAGAGAAATCTCGAGTCTCTATCAGAAACGATATCTTCAGGTACACCATGAAGTCTCATGACTTCCTTGACGTACGCGTCAGCCAGCTTCTCCATTTCCCACGTATCATGCATAGAGATGAATTGTGCGACCTTCGTCAATCGATCTACAACCACCCAAATGGCGTTGTTCTTCTTCTGCGTCAAAGGTAAACCCATGACAAAGTCCATAGAAATCAAATTCCATTTCCAAGTTGGAACTTCTAGTGATTGTACCATTCCACCTGGTCTTTTATGCTCGATCTTGACCTTCTGACATGTCAAACACTTCGCTACGAACTCAGCGACATCTTGTTTCATGCCTTTCCACCAGAAAACTTGGCGAAGATCTTTATAAAGCTTATCTCCACCAGGATGTACAGAATACGGTGTATTATGAGCTTCACTCAGAATCTGACCTTTGATATCTGGGTCATTGGGTACGCAAACACGCTCTCTAAACCTCATAATTCCATCTTGGCCCAAAGTGAAGTCCTCGGACCTACCCTCGTCTTTGTGGTT